>OY747131.1:43706872-45167560 GCA_963556465.1 Berberis vulgaris
AGAAATCTGTAGCTAAATTCAGAACAAACCGTACCTAATTAAAACATTTCCGACAACATATTAGTTGTCGCTAAGTTTTACAAATAAAACTGGTTGCTACGGTATAAGCCGTCCCCACTACATAAAAATTGTGTTTGTGACGGAAAAACCGTGGCTAAATTCAGAACAAACCGTAGCTAATTAAAACATTTGCGGCGAGATATTAGTTGTCGCTAAGTTTTACAAATAAAACTGGTTGCTACGGTATAAGTCGTCCCCACTACATAAAAAGTGTGCTTGTGACGGAAAAACTGTGGCTAAATTCAAAAAAAACCGTAGCTAATTCAAACATTTAGACGGCATATTAGTTGTCAATAAGTTTTATAAATAAAAACTGATTGTTATGGTATAAGCCGTCCCAAAAATAATATATACACCAAAAAAAAAAAAAAAAAAAAAAAAAAACTTTGGGCGCGATTAGGTTTGGGAGCCGCGCGTCACCCAGACCCCAATAGAGAGATTTAGGGTGGAGGAAGAAATGGAGGAAGAAGGAGACGAATGAGGACACAGCGAGAGAAGAAGACGAAGGAGGACACATCGAGAGAAGAAGACGGATCGAGAGAAGAAGACGGAAGAAGACGAAGGAGGACGCGGCGAGAGAAGAAGACGAAGAACGAACAATCACTTCTCTTAACAGCTAATTCGCACTTCCGTCTCAGGTATTAGTACTTCACTCTTCCGTTTATTCATAATCAATTTAATCTCATTCAACCAAAACTAGATCTGGGTGTCTTCCATTTCGATATAGAATCCATAAATATTTAATTGATTAGGTCTTTTTTGGGTGGGGGAGAAAGAAACATTCGTGCAATACAGTGTAGTGCATTGGTGAGTGGTGGTGGAGGAAGAAGATCGATCGATAGTTAATGGACGAAGAACGCAGCGAAAAGAATGGGGGATTGTTTCCCAGAGTAGCGATGGTGGTGTTCGTGTTGAAGGAGGATGGGAAAAGGGTATTATTGGGAAACGTCTCTCTTCAATTGGTTACTTTACCTTCGTCCTCCCCGGTGGCCATCTCGAATTTGGAGAAAGTTTTGAGGAGTGCGCATCAAGAGAGATCAAGGAGGAAACTTGTCTTGATATAAGGTACCAACAACCTCTTCTTAGATGAAACAAAGCCAGCACACTATGTCACCATCTTTGTTCATGCAAACTTAGCAGATCCCCTTCAATCTCCTCAAAATCTTGAGCCTAACAAGTATGATTGTTGGGATTGGTATGAATGGAACAATCTCCCGGAGCCACTCTTTAGACCATTGGAAGTTATGGTGCAAAGTGGTTTCAATCTTTTTCCAACAAATGCAAAGTGATTAAATATGAATATTCCTAATCCAAATTATCGACAATATTACTCTCGTCTTATCATTCTTGTGGTTGCTTGTTGCAAAATTGGCTGTTGATTCAATAAGTGTATACACTCCCAAATGTATTGCATCGATGTTAGTTTCATAGTTCTATGTAATTAGGTTTACGGATGGTTTAGTTTGGATTTCCTCTCTACCTCCTCATTTATGTACTTACAAAATGAATCAAAACTTGATTGACCAGGACCTTGGTGTTCCTCCATTGGGTTAGGACAAGCAGGTGAGCTAGGCCGTTTCGTATTAATCCTGATGGAAACACGATTCATTTGAATCCATACTCTTGGAATCAAGGTAATGATCAAGAATTATACTTTTCAGTCATGTCAAATATGTATTCAAATTGCCTTACTACAGAATATATATATATATATTGCATTCTTTCTTATTGTCATATTCAACATTTTTACTGGGTTTTGTTTAGTGGTCAACATATTATTTGTTGATTCGCCCTGTTGGTGCGGGGTTTTCCGATTCAAAAACTCCCGATGATCTACTCACAATTGAAGAAAATTCAACACTTTATAACTGTTGATGTTTTTGGATGAGGACATTATACTCCTCAGCTAGCTCAAGCTATTGTTAGTTATCAATTGTCACATTCGAAAACATCGATCAACCTCAAAGGATACATGGTATGAACTTTCTTGTAAGTTTTAATGAGAACATAGAAAACAATTGACTTGGTCATTTGTGTTGCAGGTTGGAAATTGTGTAACAGATGATTATAACGATCAACGAGGTGTTACTGAATACATGTGGTGCGCTGGTCTATTCTCGGATCAAACATACCAGCTAAAGACTCTTCACTGAACCCATGTCTCTAACTTATACAGCTCAGAGGTAGTTACCTCTTAATTGGGAAATAATGACATCTACAGCGTTTTCACTCCAAAATGCATTAGCAAAGTCAGTTCTTCGGATAAGCTCTCAAAAAGACGGTTGGTAAGTAATCACCAAACAATGAAAGCTTCATATCCTAATAAATTTATCTTTTTCACTTCAAGCACATAGCTGCATTTTTCATAGTCTAACAAATGACATTCTCAAACCAATAGATCGACAAGTATGATCCATGCAGCGAGGAGCACGTTGAGGTAGGTTCAAAAAAAATTAGAGCTTTCAATTTTAAATATGGTTTTGTTTTTGCTTTTGTAGGGAGCAAGAGTTCACGTTTTCATGTACCCCAGCAACATCTAAGGTACTGCTCAGATGTTTTTATTTCTGTATTATTCATTACTTGTGATTGCTCTATTCATTTTTTGTTATTGGTAGTTTAATTTCATGCATCTATTATGTAGCATTTGTAAATTAATTGACTGTTTAAAAGCATATTGATTGCCAATTTATATAGTGTAGTTTTTATTTTGTATTGAGCTAGTTTAATGTCCATTTATGATAATGAAGGACCTCAAGAAGGCTTAGGGTTTTCACTTGGTATTGGGGCCAAATTGCAAGTCTCTTATAGATTCTTAACCACACATCCACCTAGTTATGGTGTCAGTTTTACCGAAAAAAATGCAGGTGAAAATCATTATTTGGTTTGATCATCAGATCACATTATTGGAGATTGAATTAGGAACTTATAGAGTTAATTGTCTTGTATCCTTTGTCAATGATGAATTTGCCATAGATTGTGGGCTTTGGTTCCACTATCCTATCATTCCTAATAGTTTGTTATGAAAACTGATTTGCAAAATTGTTAGGTTGAATTTTATTACAGTTTTCTGATTATTCATTCTGATATTGCCAATTGTTATTCTAGTTATTGTTTGTTTGTTTGATATTTGTAAAAACAATTCTTGCTTTACCATGGTTTTCAGGTAGCAGTTGGGCACAATGGTGATGCGTGCTAAGGTTGATTGATTGGAGATGAAGTTATTAAGTTTTTATTTTTTATTTTTTTTAATACTCCTTTGAAACTAGTGTCTTACATTTTTATTAGTTAGATTAATATAAACCTAACGTATTTTCATTTCGTTATATAGATTTGGCATTTTTGCCATTCTGAGTTATTAAGTTGATTTTGTTTGTGTTTACCTCCATAACTGTCAGAGCATGTAGGAATGAATTGATTTTAATAAGTAATTCTACATATATTTTGATCATTAAATATTTTCTGAACATTAAATATTTGCAAACAGTTATTCCCAGTCATTTTTTTTTACTCTTTCTAACTAGTTTTTGCGTTCTTTTAACTGATGAAGTGCATTCATTTTTCTGCAGGCCGAAAGATTGTTTGATTTCTATGAAACTTGCAAACGCTTTGAATTTGGACGGGGGGAAAAGTTTATTAAGATTGAAAAGGCATGGACACTCCGGATTTGTCTTTCCAAAATCCTTTTTGTTGTTTTTTATTAAAACTTGATTCAAAATTGGTCAGTTTTAGTGTGTCCTTGATTGTTAATCCATGTAAGTTTATGCTTATGTAGCCCCCTGAATCATATATATTTCAATTTGAGGTTGATAGAGTATAAAGTTGTTTGAGATTGTATTTTTTGTGATGGACAATTTATTGATTATACGAACAAGGTTAGTGTATTAGTCATCATTTACGGTGAAAATTAATATAATTGTGTTCAAGTTTGAAATGTTTCTTCTGAATGACAAAAAAAAGGCAATGAGAAATCTGAAAATGCATAGAAAGAACTAATTCAAAAAAAAATGAATTTTCATTAGTAATTTTTTTAGTTACAGCAAGTTAGTGTTAGCAACGAAAAATGTCTATCTCTATTTTGGCCAACTTAGCGACGGTCAGAAACTGTTGCAAGATAGCCACGACAAATGTCGTCTTTGTTTTGTCAATTTGATACAGCTGCAGTCGTCTCAGAATTTGCAACTTAGCAATGGTTTGAAGCCGTCGCCAAATAGCCACGGCAAATACTGTTTCTATTTTGTCAATTTGCGACAGCCTTAGCCGTCTCAAACATTTTAAAAGCCTTCGCCATTGCAACTGTCTCAAATAAAACCTTGGAATTCAAATTTGTTTAGCGACGGAGTTTTTTGCAACTTAGCTACGGTTATAAACCATTGCCAATTAGCTAGGGAATAGTACACTGATGCTGTTATATTGGAGCGACGATTCAAATAGCTACGATATTGCAATGGTTGTTGAGCTGTTGCTGATTCATTTTAGCTACGCTTTTTTGATACTTAGTAACGGTAAAACGTTGTTGCTGAATTTACTTTTTGTAGTGTGACTTTGGACCGAGTATAGCTCAGTTGTATTTGCATACCTTTAATGAAATCTTCCATTTACCTTATATAATGTACGTAATCAACTCCCTACATGACTTAAGCATGTAGGGTGTGATGAGAGGAGACATTTCTCACAATGGTCACTTTCTTCATTGAGATTTGTCCTTAGGGGGGTGATTCCCGCCATGACTTATCTCATTCGTAACGTCTATCTTCTCTAGGGGAAGAGATCCGTTGGGCCTGGACTTGGGCCTTTGATTATGGTCTATTATTAAAGACCTTTTTTAGCTTTAATGATCAGGTCTGCCTCTTTGGGCCTCTGGGACCGAGCCTATTATCCGTGTTGAGATTGAAATGTATGTTCCTCGTGATGGATAATCTTTGCCACGTGTACGGCCGATTAGAGGATTATTTGATGTATCATCAGCTACCCTTCCCTAGTTAGTGGGCATGTTTGCATGGCCACTAACTCTTCGGCGGTTGGTTTTTTGAGTTCATCATTATTTTTCTACACCGCATGAAATGTTATTAACAACTGACGAATCGGTTTCTATTCCATTGTTCCATTGGTTTGCTCGTTTTGGCGTAATTTTTAGATTTCTTGCAACCACTATGTCTTGCACATCTTTCCATTAGTTATCTTTTCATTGCCCAACCCTATAAAAGGGTGGCGGATATCTCTGTTATCTTCTTGATGCTATCCCTATTCTTAAAGCTCATTCTTCCTTTTTGTTTTCTTTCTCTGTATCGCCAAATCTAATTTTCATGGTTTCTAACAAAATCTTAAGTGTGGACGATCTTGTTGTCTGTGAGGCATTTTTCGAGACTAGGCAGGCAATGCAAGAAACATTAGACTATGTTTGTCGGACGTTTTCTCTTACGTCTGATTTGGAGCTTTTTGTGCCCAGGGACGATGAGAACCCTGCTTGTCCGAGGCTTGGTTACATTGCACTTTTTGAGCCCAAGTCTGGTCTTCGACTTCCAGTTCCAGAGATCTTTTGGAATTATTTGGATTTTTTCGGTATTCTTCCTCCTCAAATAGGTCCTAATGGCTGGAGGGTAATGATCGAAACCATGGTGAGAGCTTTGTTGTCCGGTATTTCTTTGACCTAAAGGATTTTGCATTCTTTGGTGATGTTCAAGGTTGGCACGATTCGTGTTTGCTTACTTCATTCGCCTACTTGTTTGGGGAAGCCAAAGGATGATTATAGATCCTGGGCGAAGTGGTGGTTTTACATTTCCATGAAATTTGGGTATTTCATGCTTGTTATAGGCCTTTTCTGAGGACGTTCAAAGAGCCCAGGAAATGGAGTGTGCTGAAGTTGACTAAAACGAAAGATGAAATGAGGAAGCAATTTCCCTTGCTTCCTCGTGTTAATTTCAAAGAGTTTATCAAGCCAAAAGTCGTTGAACGAAGTGGTTTGTGCACCCTAAGCACTTTGGAGCATTCTTTGGTTCTTGAGATCGTAACCGATGTCACTGTTGCTCGTGCTGGCATTGTTGTTGTTTCTGATGTACTGGAGGGGTGTATCGCTTCCGTTAGCATTGCGATGCTAGCATTGATGGGAAAGTGAACTTTGCCAAGAAAGTTACAGATCTCGATGCTCCTGTCGCCAGTGCTGGTCTGATTACCAGGAAGAGGAAAACTCCTAGGCCAGCTAGCCCATCGAAAAGGCTGGCTACAAGTGATTTGGTTAGTCTTGGCTGCACTTTAAAGCGGAAGAGACTTGCTGGTTCTACTCCGAAAACTGCTCGGGTTGCTCCTCCTCCAAGTTTTGTTTGGAAAGATGATGAAGACGCTGCTTGTCTTGTTGCTCAAGAGGCTGACGAACTGGATCGGGTTTTGGAGAGAAGTAAGGTGGAAGCCTCTCGTATGTTAAGTGAGTATGAGAATAACCTTTTCTCTACTGCTGGCGTGCTTGATCTCACCAAGGTTTCGGATGATGATGCTCGTGTTATCACAAATAAGATGACACAGCTTGCAATGTAGTTGTCTCGAATTTTGAATAGTGAGAAGACCTTGGCTGATTTTAACTACAATCATGCTTTTGATAAGGTTGAAGTTGACCATGGTCAGAGTTCCAATCTCTTCCTCCTCCTCCTACTCATCATGCTGATTTAAGAGAGTTGCATGCTTCTCTTCTTCTTCGTCCTAAGCCGGCCACTGTTGTTTTGAAGAAGAAGGGTAAAAGTGGTGTTTTCGTCATCACTGTCATTCTGGTCGTCAAATCGATGACTAGAGGTAGAGCTTCAGATCTTCCAGATCCCACTGCTCTTCATCCACAGATCAGTTGGAAGGAGCCTTTTCCTGGAGAAATTTGTATTAACTCGAATGGGAAGTTCAATTGATTTTCTGAGATAGACGTGTAAGATAGTGCATGCAATCTCATCACCTTGGGGCATAAGTGGTTGATTGAGAGAGTCTCGATGATAGTGCGTCGGCCAAGTGAGCACCTCGACCAAGGTCTTAAACAGATAATGGAGGGGATGAACCATCTCACTTCTGCTGGGATGATGGGGTTGGATTACCAGGTTACACGTGATCACGTGTCGGTTTTGGAGAAAAAGATGGGGGGGCGTTGCATATTTTTGACATTTTATTTCACAATTGATAAGTTGAAAGTGGACCATGCTGATAGTAGAAGGTTATTGGCGCTACTCGGGCTTCGTTAAAGGAAACAAATCTAATAGGTTTGCTTCTGATCTTACTGTTTCAGAGGGGGAGATGAACTACCTGCTAGATAGGTTGGTTGTTGTTGAGAGTGAGTTATCCAGTGAGAAGGCCGGTCATGATCAGGCATTGCACACTGTTGATGAGCATTCTGCTTGTCGTAAGCCTGCTGAAGAGCGAGTGGTGGAACTAATCACCAAGCTTGCTTCTGTTAAAGTGCAAACTTCGAAAAAGCTTTCTGTGGTTGAAAGAGAACTTGCTTTGACCAAGGATGAACTTTCTGTGGTTACGGATTAGCTCAAGGCTGCAGAAGTGGTGGAGTGGACCAAGATCGTCAATGGCAAGATTGACATCATCAATTTCATTGAATCGGATGAAGGTCTCGATATGTCAAAATATCGTGATGTAGTTGACCAAGTCTTCGAGGACGAGGAAGAACCTCTTCCAAATCCTCCGAGTGATCAGGTTGACGAAGGTCAAGTGTCTTCTCCTTCCTTCGATCTGTCCGCTATCAACAAGACCTTGTCTCCTTTGACTGGTCCTGTTGGTGAAGATAAAACTCCACCACCGTCTGTTCCTACTGCGATTGGCGAGGTTCCATTTTCTTCTGAAGACAAGATCTCATCTCCTCCCGCTAATCATATTGTTGAAGGCAATGTTCAACTTCCTCCAACTGTCCCTGCTAGTGATGTTTTAATTACTTCATCTATCTCTTCTCCGATTGTTTAACTTCTTCCCCTGATGAAACAAAATAAGTCATTAATGAATATTGTTTTTGTTGAAATTTGTGTGCTTTTTGTTGCTCTATCTTCCTTTTTTGCAATAATCGTTATCCGACTTGCATGTCTCTTCTGATAGATTACGACCTTGGAAATTGTTGTAGACGTAACTTGGCTTTTACGTCTAGGCTAACCTTGTGGTGTAGACGTAGATGTTGAATATAACCTGACTTTGTTGTCCGGGCTTCATATTTGTGTAACTTAGTAGTTTAGACTTATGTTATTTTGTGAATGTGGACTTAGTAGTCCTTCTTGTCTGACTTTATGCTTTTCGGCTTGGTCTTACTTTTTGTCCTACATGTTGATTGGAAGAGGAAATACTGTAAGTAAGTCTGACTTGGATGTCATGATTACTATAAGATTTATAAGTAAGTCTGACTTATACGTCCTGACTTATAAATACACTTCGTGGTCCGACATGCTATTATGACTAGAGGGTTTACGACTAAGTTTGACTTATACGTCTTGACTTATTAAAAACACTTTGTGGTTTGACATGGTGATCAGACCAAAAGATTTACAGATCGTATCGTTGACATTTGTCACAAGTCTGAACAATTTCATTTGTATCTTGTTGCATTGTTGGTCAGTAGTATCCCAACGTTAAGGCTTTGTGAGCTACTGTTCTCCCTCCTGGATGGTTCCCGCATATGCCTAAATGAATTTCTCATAAAACATAGTCGACGTTACTAGGTGAAAGGCATCTTAGCAGCGGATCCGTGGCAGACCTTCTATAGAGTGTAGTTCATTAGTGTGTACCATGCTGCTTGATTTCATAGTTTACGAGCCTCCATCTTATCCTTTGGCAGTACTCCATTTTGTATGTACATCAGGATTTTAGTTATCCAATTGCTCTCTTGATCTGTTGTACAAATTTCTTTTGCTTGGTTATCCATAATTGAGCTTTTTGTACTATGACGAGTGGATTATCAGTTTCTTCAGCACGTGATGCCTCTTTAGCCAAGTTGTCTGCTCCATCGTTTATCGCTCTTTCGCATCGTTGAAGGGTTATTGCTTTGAAGCTTTCAATCAATTCGCTTGCTTTTGATGGAAGGCTTTCATCCCTGTGTCTTTCACTTGAAATTTGTCGTTCAACTGGTTGACCGCAATTTGGAGTAAGTAAAAACAGTGACTTCTTTTATTCCAAGGTGTTTGGCCAATTATAATCTAGCTATTATTGCTTCATACTCGGCTTCGTTGTGTGAGGCTTTGGAATTGAATATTATTGTCTTTGCCATTGTAACTTCTTCCGAGTTGTACAAATTTATTTCGGCTCCACTCCCCTTTTCGTACAGGATCCATCCTTGAGTGTTGGGTTCAACAATTTCTTGCTTTATTGTTGTCTGGTCAATGTTCGCTGAAGCCTGTGAACTCAACGATGAAGTCTGCTAATGCTTGAGCATTAACTGCAGTCTTAGGAGCATAGCTGATGTCAAACTGGCCTAGCTCTACTGCCGATTTCACCATTCTTCCGGACAACTCTGGTTTATGTAGCACGATCGAAATGGGTGTTCGATCATGACAGTGATGGGATGTGACAGTGATGGGGTGGGCTTGGAAGTACAATTACCTCTTTTTGGAAGATATGACCAGAGCGAGTGCTAGTTTCTCCATGACGTAGTAGACTGGCTTTTGTGTGCCTTTGTCTTTACGTATCAGCGCCAAACTGACTGCGTGTTCGGATACTGACAGATACAAGTGCAGTGTCTTGCTCGTTTTGGCTTTGATAATAGATCAATATTCCTCATGTATGCCTTCAGGCTTTGGAAATCACGTTCACATTTTTCATTCCATTTGAACATTTTGTTCCCTTTCAAGACCTTGAAGAAGGGAAGGTATTTGTTCGATGATCTAGATATGAACCAGTTAAAAGCTACTACCCTGCTGTTGAGGCTTTGTACACCTTTGATGTTGGAAGGCGATTGCATGTTGAAAAGTGTTTGTATCTGTTTCGGATTAGCTTTGATCCCTCTCTGATTGACCATGTATCTGAGGAACTTCCCTTATTCTACTCTGAACGTACACTTTTTTGGGTTCAACTTCATTTTGTACTTTCGGGGTTGAAAAAAGGCTTGCTCAAGGTCTTTGATGTGGTCATCCTTATGTAAGCTCTTGACTAGCATGTCATTAATGTACACCTGCATGGTCTTGCCAATCTGATATCTGAACATTTTGTTCACAAGACCAACTATGTAGCTCCCGCATTCTTTAGTTCGAATGGCATCACTCGATAGTAATACGTACCTCTTTATGTTATAAAAGATGTTTTCTATTGATCCGGTGGATGCACTTGTATCTGGTTATAGCTAGATTATGCATCCATGAAGCCTAGGAATCTGTGTTCGAAAGTAACATCCACTATCTGATCTATACATGGAAGCAAAAAGCTATATTTCGGACAGGCTTTGTTGAGGTCTGTATAGTCCATGCATACCCTCCATTTTTAGTTCTTCTATTTGACTAGAACTATGTTGGCCAGCTTGTCTGGATAGTGGGATTCCTTGATCATCTCTGTATTTATTAATCGATGCACCTCATCATTGATTGCTTGATTACGGTCTGGAGCAACTGGCTTTATTTTATGTCGGACTAGCTTCTTGTCTGGGTTAACTTTCAACCTGTGAGTAATGACAGAGTGGTCAATGTCTACCATGTCCTTCATTGTCCAGGCGAAGGCGTCCTGATATCCTTCAGTAGTTGGATCAGTTGTTTAGTTAGTTTAGGGTGAAGTTTCCTGCTGATCCGACCTGTTTTGTTCCCTTCTTCACCGTCCAGATCGACCGATATTGTCTCTTCTTCCGGTTGATCAGTATTCGAACGACCTCTTGGATTAAATTGAGTTGCATTGTCCTTTGGGAGATTGTGATCCATCTGTAGTTGACTGGGTCGTTGTGATAGCTCCTTTGGCCGTGAGTGTGATTGTTATCTGTTGGGGGCCTTTATTGTTGCATAATGACATTCACGCAAAGTCGACTGGATTCTTTTGATGACCCCAACGTCGGCGCAATGTGATAATTTAGGCATTGGTGTAGGGTGGAAGATATTGCACCCATTTCGTGTAGCCAGTATCTTCCCAGAAGAATATTTTATGTTGAAGGCACGTCGTCAATGGAGAAGTCTGTTGATAGGATTCGATGTTTACCTTTTGTTCCTGCCACGACTGGTAGTCGGACTAGTCCGAGTGAGTGGCATTGCTTGCCATTGAAACCCACCATAGGTTGGTCAGTGGGTGTAAGTCTCTCTTTGTTGAACTGCATCTTGTGGAATGTCGTCAGGAACAGAAGGTTGGCCGAGCTATCTGTGTCGATGAGTACTCTTTTGACTTCTCACTTGTCTATAGACAGTGAAATCATTAGGGCGTCATTGTGGGGAAATGAACTACTTGTGCATATTTTTCGAAAAAGGTTAAAGTTGGGTGGTCAATTCTGGCACATTGAATGGGAAGGTCGGCATATCGTATCATAATTCGTAAGTATCAGATGGATCGCTTCCGTGATCAATTAGATCGTTATTTTTCTCCGACTATGCCATGTAAGACGTATATCAGTTCTCTGGACTGCTCATTTGACCAAGTGGTAGTGTCTGCTTTCTCTTTCCCTTTGGATTGCTTGTCTTTCAACCCAACAAATTTACCGAGTCGTTCTCTCTGGATCCAGTACTCGATTTCATTTTTTAAGTTGTAGCAGTCTTCCATGTTGTGTCCTTCTTTGTGGAAAGAAAAATATTTTTTTCTTATCTCATCTGGCCGGATCTTCCCTTATTTGAGCGGCCACTTGACGTCTTCCTAGTTTGCCATGGACTTCAAAATAGTTGCCAGACTTGTTTTCAGAGCAATAAATGGTTTATACTTCATGTTGACCGAGTTTGTTGACCGTTTATGTCTGGCTCTTCCGGATTGCAGCTTTTCGAGTTCTTGTTTACCAAATTTGGACACAGCGTTGGTCCGATGTCTTTTGGATTGACCGCTTTCCTCCTGCGGCCTACCATCTCTCCTTTTATTCTTTCTCATTTGTCGATTTGTTGGGAAGGACCTTTTCTCGTACTCATTTTTCTTCTTGGCTAGCCACATCTCCTCAAGGGTGATGTATTTACTTTTCAGCAAGGTTTCCATGCTTTTCGGAGGATCCAGGTTCAGAAAGTTGTAAAATGGTCATCATTTTAGTTCAAGGGTGAAAATGGTTACGGCTGTGTTGTCGCTGCAACCATTGATCATGGTTAACTCATCAGTGAAATGATTAACGTACGCCCTGAGAGTCTCATCAGAATTTTGCTTGATGTGAAGCAAGTAGTGAGAGCCCTTTCTGATTTGTTGACTTCCAATGAACCTTGTGATGAAGGTCGTAGCCAATGCTTGGAAAGAATCTCTCGATTTAGGTAAAAGGCTGTTGAACCAACTCATTATTGTAGATGTGAGGCTAGTTGGAAAGGTTCTGCATATAATGGACTTCGTGTTTTCTTTCAGTGCCAACATGTGGTGGGAACGACGTAAATGGTCTGAAGTGCTATCATAAGTTTCAAACTTTGGCGGAGTGAACGTTTTTGGCAAAGGGGTCTTCATGATTGTGTCAGAGAACGGTGGCCTAGCCAACTCGTAAAGTACATTGTGATCTGTAACTCCAATCGTGAATGGAACCTTCCATCAGTCTGGGATCCATCTCCCTTCGATTTGCTACCCTAAGTTCGTTCTCCAAAGCTCTGCACGACCTTCATGGTTATCTCAAATGTGATTGACAAAATTTTGCTGAAGTGGTGTTTGAACGTGTGCGAAAGGTGGAACACGTTCCTAAGTGAGATTTTCAACCACTTTAACTAGATAATCCATCTGGGCCAAGAGTTGGTCCACCCAAAGATCCGTCATTGTATTGCCGACTGTATGGGCTTGTTGGACCACCATATCATGTGGTACTACTGTGTTACCTTGTATAATGGGTTCCCCCAGTGTTGAATTTGGAGTATGCCTACTTGTTAATTCAATTTCACTTGTGGAAGGGTTGCCTTGATTGTTGCTAAGTTGAGAATTTGTAGGAGGTTCCATTTGCACTAAATCTTTTTGTTACTAACTTGCACTAAGGAAACTACCTACAATAGATTTTCTTTTTAAAAGTGAAACTATCTATCCCACAAACGACGCTAAACTGATCCGTCAAAATCTGTCTTCCTAGAGATCTGACTTGCAAAATAGGGTTCGACTACCAAAGACCACCTGTTTGGTGGCCGAAGACACTCCGATGCATAAGTCAGTTAATCTGTGGGAGATAATGAATTTGGATAGAGTATAGTTCAGTTGTGTTTGCATACCTTCGACGAAATCTTCCCTTTACCTCATATAATGTATGTAATCAACTCTCTGCATGACTTCAGCATGTAGGACGCAATGAGAGGAGACGTTTCTCACAGCGATCTTCTCATTCATTAAGATATGTCCTTGGGGGAGTGATTCCCGCCATGAATTGTCTCCTTTGTAACACCTCTCTTTTCTAAGGGAAGAGATCCGTTGGGTTTGGACTTGGCCTTTTGATTGTGGTCTATTATTAAAGACCATTTTTGGGCTTTAATTATTGGGCTTCTGGAACCTAGCCTGTTATCCGTGTTGAGATTGAAGTGTTTGTTCCTTGTGATGGTTGACCTTTGCCATGTGTTATACGATTGAGATTAGAGGATTATTTAATATATCATCAGGAGATATGTGGTTTGTGTAGCTGATTTTCTTTAAGGATTGGAAAGGAAAATATAGTGTTTTAAGGAGTATTGATTTGGGTGATTGTGGTTTCTGTAGACATACCATAAACTTTTGGCAAGAAGAGCATTGTTTTTGCATCTATGCACGATGCCGATGTTTAGACGTCATTGAGATTTACTTGTTATTTTATTCCATTTGCAGAAGTGAGATGTTTTTTTTTTTCTTAATCTTTTGAATGATTCCACCAAAATTTCCAAATTATTTTGTCCATAGCTTTAGTTATAGTTTGAGGTAGTTTGTAGCTAGACATGGTGTATATTAGAATGGCAGTAGCTACTGATTTGATGAGCACTGTTCTACCTGCTTGTGAAAGTAGGTTTGATTTCCAGGTTGTATTTTATTAATTAGATAATGGAAATCTTTAATTTTTTTATCTTGAGAATAGGATTGGGACTCCTAAATATTTTTCATTTTCCTGGAATCTTTTGCAACCCAATTTAGTTCTCATAATCTTGCCAAATCTATGGTGGATCCCTTGTGATATGCCTTTGCCATAGCTATTTTTAATGCCAACCATTTTTTTTTTTTGTGTTTGCTTTTTTTTTTTTTTAAAAAAAAAAATTCAAAGATTTGGACATTAAACAGATATCCCCCACTTTGTAATGTGAAACTCAATGTATCGCCAAGTTTAAAAAAAATTAGTGGTACCCCCAAAGACTGAAAGTCAACGACAATATTCTATTTTTAATGTATATTGGAGCACGCCCCTTGCACGTGTCCATCGCCTAGTTTAATAATATCCAAACATACCTTGCTCACTCCTTGCATGTGGTCAATCTCTATCTGCAACTCTTCTTCTCAAACACCCATCTTGAATTTCCATCCAATTTCACTACCCCATCTCTCCAAATCATCAAAATGAACACCCATTTCTTAATGGTCATTCAAAATTTATGTATTTACAGTGAACCCATACTACTAAGATAAAAATGTTGAGAAATCAAGGGAATCCATCACTTAGGAAGCATTAATTCACCAACAAAATATTTTAGAAAAATTGAAAATTTAGAGATTAGTGAGAAAACATTGGAAGAAAAGTAGATGAAGGACGAGAGATCATGCCAGGTGGGAGTGGTGTTGATTTCGTTAGGGTGGATGAGTTGGGGTTGGGTGGGCTAGTTAAATTCAGTGATGGGTTGGGGGGTGTTGTAGGTTAGTGGGTGTTTGTTTTAGGTCAGAGATCGATCATGTTGGAGTTGGAGTGGTAGATATTGGTGTTCGGTATAAGAAGGGGTGGAATGGGGGTGATGGTGGTGTTTTGTTAAGAGGTTGTTGAGTAACTTGCCGAGGGAGAAGAAGAAGTGAAGGTAAGGGAGATGAGAAATCGGTGGCAGAGGTTGTGGTAGTCATCAACTGTGTAATTCAACTAGCGTCATTTCGATTGATTTTGTGGATTTTTTTTTTTAAAAATTTGGAGAGATGCGGTGGTGGAATTGGATGGAAATTCGAGATGGATGTTTGAGAAAAAGAGTTACAGAAATGGAAGAGGTATAGAGTAAGGCTGTTAATCGGTTCAAATGGTTCGATTTTGTACCAAAACCAAAATCGAACCAAGTTCAAGTTTGGTTTTCGGTTCAATTCGTTTATCCAATTTTAAACTAAAAAAACCAAAATCGAACCAAACTGTGCGGTTAGATTCAATTCGGTTTTTTTTCGATTTTTCATCACAAAATGTTTCACACTGTAATTTCAACAAAATATCAGTCCTATAATTCAACAAGGCTTACAAAATTCACAGGGCTTACAAGTTCAGTCCTATAATTTCAACATACAGTCCTATAATTTCAAATTTTAGTCCTATAAATACAGTCCTATAATTTCAAAATTCAGTACTGTAAATTCAGAGCCTGTGACTTCAACATGGATTATTGCAGCTCTGAAAGAATAGTCCTATAATTTCAACATACGTAAAAGCAAATTTGCATCTGCTTGGGTTGCAAGGGTAATTTTCAAGGGTTGCAATGGTAATTGGGGAAATTTTTCTTTATATGGTTTGGTTTGATTATTTCGGTTTTCAAAATTCTAAAAACCAAAATCGAACTGAACTTCATTCGATTCGATTCGGTTTTTACTATTCGGTTACGGTTATTTTTCGGTTTGATTATTTATCGGTTCAATTCGATTCGACCGGTTCGGTTGATTTTCAGAAACCAATTAACAGCCCTAGTATAGAGAGTGGTTGGCCATGTGCAAGCGGTGTGAGAGGATTATTTAGGGTATTATGAAATTCGTGGAAATCACAAGCCAGGAGCGTGCTCTAGTAGACAGTAAAAAATAGAAGACTACCACTGACTGTCAGCAGTGTTCTAAAAATCGCTAGGCGCTAGGCGGGCGGCGACCAGGTGCCTAGCGCCCAGGGGCCTAGGCGGTCTTAGGTTTTGTATTATAACTTTAATAATTTACAAAAGTTAAGCATAATACCTTATCAATTACATCCAATTTAATGTCAATATACATATGCAAAATTTAAAAATTAACAATCGTGAACAAAATTTATTAAAACTCAAATGACTGAAGTTGGTCATGATGGGTACTTTATATAAATTTGAATTTGTGTACTCTTTTATTTTTCTTCAAATTGCATGAATAACCTCAGTTATGTTTGATAAAATCTACATTAGTAAAATTGGTACCGGCAGATCCTTTGAGAATTCCATTAAGTAATCATCCTTCGCTACATTTAGACATATCATCATCATCATCATCAAAGCCCATTCCCGAGATTTTCAAAAAAACAATTAAATAGTTTATTTCTAAAAAATAGGAAAGAAAAATAAAATAAGAACACAATCAACCTTATTAAAAAATAAAAAAATAAAAATCTCCCAAACCGCCTAGGCCGCCTAGACCCCGCCTAGCCCGCCCAGACCCGCCTAGACCCGCCCAGACCGCCCAGACTGCCCAGAACCGCCCAGACTGCCCGCCCAGGCATTAATCTGGGCGGTTTTCCACCTTCTAGCGCCTAGGCGACCGCCCAGACCGATTTTTAGAACACTGACTATCAGTCTTGGGGGATACCACTAAGTTTTTTAAAAACTTGGGGGTTATTTTGAGTTTCACATTATGAAGTGTAGGTATCTCTTAATGTCCCTAAAAGATTTCATGAGCTATGGTAATATTGTCCCTTGTTTGTCTACCTTTAACAAAAGCCCCTTGGAAAGGAGAGATAATAAAGTCTATGTGGGTTTAATCCTACTAACTATGATTTTGGAAATTATTTCGTAAATTACATTGCATAAGCTTATAGGTCTATATTGAGTAATCGAAAATGCTATCGGATTTTTTGCAACCATGTTTTGCAACCAGGTGATGTGGCATGATCTTGAAATAATGATGAAATTCCCAATGTGTTTATGTATATCTTGATATTGTAAAAAATCTTCGATGCCACGTCATCCTAGCCTCACTCATTGAGCAATAGATGAATGGTTTTTAACTTTTGGGATAAGAGTAATAAAAATATGGTTCACATAGGGATTAATGTCTTTATTAATAAAAACATCTTTTACCAAGCACATTTATCCTTACCTAGAAATATTTATTTTTACCCTGGTGCATGTTGTTAGCTATTCGTTTAAGTGAGTTAAAAATGTCTTGATCATCAGGAATGGCACTAGGGGATATCATTATCTAAATCTGTGACAATAGGGGTGAAATGTTTTTCAAGTAAAGGATCACAATTGGGAGAGGTGGTGGTATAAATTGTGAAAAATAGTTATTTATATGTCTTCCGGTTTTTTTTTTTTTTTTTTTTTTTTTTTTAAATTGGGTCGTTGACCCTTTTTATTTATTTATTAATCCATGCCCGAAGGCTACATGACTGACCCAATAGGGTTAACCAAACCAGACCCGAAGGCTACAATATTGTTGCCACTTAATGTCCTCGTCGCCTCCATCTCGCATAGAGACTTGCTTTCGCTCCGGTCCATCGCCTCCACCTTGCATGAAGACTAGCTTTCGCTTCTCTCCGATCTAGTCCATCTAAGCAGCTGCATTCAATACCCGAAGGCTTATCAACGGCGGAGCAAATGTGCTTCCGGTTTTTCAATCCATTGATCTTGGTTATTTTTCAGTCTCCAAATAAAAAAAAAATTTATCCATCGAGATAGTGTGGATTGTTCAAAAAATTTGGTATATTTATCACGAAGTAAATGGGGATTTTTGTCTCCAGAAAATCCTCTTTTTTTGGAACAGTCTTTCTAGTAGAAATTCTAAGTCACGTTGTTTTAATCAAGGATTGTGATTTCTCAAAATTCGTCGAAATTTCACGAAATATTTCATATTTTGGAGTTACTGAAATCTCTTTTGAAATCCAAAATATTTAATTTTTTTTCTCAAGGGAACCCTCCTAAGAAAAAAATAAATATTTCAATCTTCGTATATATTAAATTGTTATAATGTTATTTTGGTATCAATCTTGTGTAAGTGATTCTTATGTAATATGTAGTGTGTATAACACTATGAGTCGTATGAGACTTTTATGAAGTATTAAAGAGCTTAAAATGCATAACTTATATTGTTAAATTTAAATTTTGACAATTAAAGTATTTTTATGTTTTTTATACAAAACAAAATATTTCTTAAAATTAGGAGACCGAAATTAACTCGAAAAACTAAATTATAGTCCTTGGTTTTATTTGATCCTCAAAAGATAGATCCTTGAGAGACATGTCTTTAGTTTTCTTCTGAGTGTGAAATTTGTGTAAAAATATTACAAAAGGTTTTTTACTCCATTTAGAAAGGGCTCAACTAAGTGAATGAAATTTTGAAAATACGCCAATGGGTACTAAATCAGGTTGTAGGTTTATGGAAGATGGTATCAAAAGTTCAGGATTCGAACCTTGTTGTGACATTTGGAGAGGGAGGGGTTAATAGATATAAAAAAAAATGTTTTGTAAGTACAAAAGTGGAGGTGGTTGGATTATAATCTTGTGACAAGTGATATTAATTTGATTAATTCTAAACTTGAAGGGTCCCTAAACCACATATCAAAGAATCAAAAAGTTTTTTTTCCCTATTTTAAGGTGGCTAAGGAGATTTAAATTCAATAGTCGATGATGGTCAGAATTGGGCATAAAAGATGAACTGGGCATTTTCTACCAGTCTGTGCTAGTTATTCATAACTTCTAAGAGCTTTTCATTTCCATGACCTGGTATGAGACAGATCCAAATCATTTGAGACATCATCCTGTTGTGCTAGAGCTCTAAAAGCGTTGGACATTTTCACTAAGGGAATAGGGGAAAAAGATGAGTCTTGCTTGAAAGCTTTAGTCAAGGTTCGATGATTCGTTGAGAGAAATGGGAGTAGTGGAGGTGGGGGACTGCGGTGGTGAAGGGGAATGAGGGTATTCATATTCGAAAGGCGGTTCCTAAATAACACCACATCTTCTCCTAATGGACACCACCACCCACGTTTTTTTTTATCTCCTAAAGGACACCATCACTATATAAACTAAAAAAAAAAACCTAACCCAAACCCTTCTTCTCTATTCTCCCTCTCTTCTCTATTCTCCTTCTCTTCTCCATCAACCCCACCACCTCCTCCCCACCTCCTCCTCTCATCCCATCTTCTTCTTTATATCATTTTTTTTTCTTCTTCTCCCTATGGCGTGGTGGTGGTGGTGGTATGGTGGTGGTGAAGGAGAGGAGGAGGAGGGGGTGGCGGTGTGGCAGTGGTCTCCTCCTTTTTTTTTTCTCTTCCTGTTGCGTGGTGGTGGTGGCAAGGTGGTGGAGAAGGGGAGGAGGAGGGGTGGTGGTGTCCTCCTCATTTTTTATTTTTTTTATCTTCCCCACTTACAGAAACCGCCACATGGGCAAAAAATTGTCCCTCGCAGCGGTTATTGCGAATGGGAAATCAACACTCGCAGATATTTGGGCGAGTTTGGGTTCCTATTCTCAGGAATTGCTGCGAGGGACAAATTTTTTTCCCTCGCGGCGGTTCCTGTGAGTAGGGAACCCACACTCCCAGGAACCGCTGTGAGGGCGAAGAAAAAAATGAGGAGGAGGAGGCCACCGCCACCCCCTCCTCCTCCTCCCCTTCATCACCACCACCTTGCCATCACCACTACCACTACCTCGCCACTGCCAGGGAGAAAAAAATAGGAGGAGGTGGGACGCCGCCTCCTCTCCTCCTCCTCCCCTTCACCACCACCATCCCACCACCGCCACATCACATCACCACTACTACCAGCCCGCCACCTCGCCATCGCCAGGAAGAAAAAAAAGATGGGAAGAGGTGGGACACTGCCACCTCTCATCTTCCTCCCCTTCACCACCACCACCGCCACCTCGCCATCATTACCACCACCAACTCGCCACCACCAGAGAGGAAAGAGGAGAAGAAGAAAACAAGAAAATGGGAGGAAGTGGGACACCACCACCTCTCCTCCTCCCCTTCACCACCACCTCGCCACCGCCAGGGAGAAAAAAAAGATAAGAAGAAAATGGGAGGAGGTGGGATGAGAGGTGGCGGTGGTGAGGGGATGGTGGTGGTGAAGAAGAGGAAGGGAAGAAGTGGAAAGGAAAAGGAGGAGGAGAGGTGGCAGTGGTGAAGGGAGGAGGTGGCGATGGTTGATAGAAAAAGGAAGGAGAGAGGAAGAGGAGTTGGGGTTTTTCCGCTTTTATAGGTGGTGTCCTTCAGTAGTAGTGGTGTCTTTCAGAAAGGTGGTGGTGTTTTTCAGAAAGTTGGGTGTTAGTGGAGTCCATTAGGAGAAATGGTGGTGTTATTTAACAGATGCCTATTCGAAAATGGGTGAATTTTGATTTGGAAAGCTAAAGATAAATCTAGGGTTTTGGCAGGGTGGAGTTGGTGGGCCTATCTGGTCCTCCAGGTCCAAAAGTTTTCTTCCTCTCCAAGTTGTGTTAAATGGATACTCAGGTCATTAAACAGTTGAGCGGCATGTTCTTGGACCATAGTGAAATTAGGGTTGTAATTAGGTGAGTTAGGGGAACTGCTTGAGCCCATTGTTCATCTCTTTTGGTATTTCTTTCTCGAATTTCCTCCACTGAAAAAATATGAAAATCCAGAATGCTATATTATTTGGGGGAAGTAGTGGATCATTGGGTTCATAACTCGTCCATGACATTTCGAATAGCTGCCTCACTTTACCAAGAGGGATTTTATGTCCCATATCACCACAAAAGATCACCGGTCAAAGGAAATCAACCGAAGACCAAAGTCGACATAAAAAAGCCAGTCAACTGAAGTATTGTAGGTGATGATACATCAAACCGTCCTTTGATCAGCACCGTACGCGTGTCATGATAGTCTTTTCAACATAACAAAGCAAGCATGATTGCGCGCCCAATCTAGCAAGGCCCAAACAACATTAAGCCCATAATTGGCAGAATCAAAAAGGTCGGACCCAAATTGCAATGCGCCACTAAGCCCACACATCACGTGGTTAAGCCCAATACTCATAAGCCCTGATAAGGCAAGTATCTGGGGGATCAACCCAAGGCAGGTAAATCATCAATTCATTGGTTTTGACTAGGAAACAATTACTAGAGTATAAATCGGGCAAGAAAACTTCCTTGCATGGACAACACTTAGAAAGGGAAACCTCTCCCGCAGATCTAAGAGCACAAGTCGTGTAGGGAAACTACCCTACATGGACAGCTCCCGGGTATGAAAAGATCTCTAGCAAGATCTCTTTGCCTAGACTACGCTACCAAAGGCCTAGCTGAACAAGGACTCTCATACTATAAAATGGAAATAAGATCAATGAACTAAGGTACACTACAAAAACCCAATTTACAGTTTTAAGCCTCTCCTAAGCCTTATCTAACTTGAGCATCGGAGTGCCGTCGACTGCCACACGGTGGTCTTTGGCTCACATGTGCTACTTGTGTATGTCTAGGTAAAGCTAGGGAAGGGGAGCCAAAATCAGCTACACCAGTTTGGCGCCGTCAACGGGGAACGGTAGAGTTCCTAAGAAGAAATAGTACTACCACCTTTCCCAGAAAACTAAAAGAATTGCGACAACAAGGTCTCGCAACAATGGAGATGTTACAGACGCTCGAACGCTCGAACCAGTAGAGCGTCACCCAGTCCGGCACCACCACCACCACTGTGGGAGGACCCCCACGCTAGTGGCAACCACGGCGGACCCAATAGTGGATCTACTGTCAAACTATATGCAACAAATCGTATAAGCGGTGGAGGCACTCAAACAGTGGAATCCTCCACCCACAGAAGGAGACCGCGAGCAGCGAATAACCAAGTCTCCAGTGAGCTCCAGAGAACATGTTCAGGAGAGTCGTGCTAGCCTAGCAGCTTCTCAATGGACTAGAGGTAGAGGAGCGTCCAATAGAGACGCATCGTCCAGAGCCGACAAGCATGTCTCGCACAACCCCATCCGAAACGGGGCCACTAACCCAGACGTACTATTTAATCTCATGTTCCCTCCGAAAGAAGTACACACCACCGAAACTAGAGTTTTACGACCGGACAGGAGACTCGTCCGATCACTTGCGCCACTTCCAGCACGTTATGGCAATCAAGAAAGGGTTCCCTACCAGCCTAAAGAAGTCAGCGCTAACCTAGTTCCATTGCCTCCCTTCGAGGTCTATTGATTCATTCCGGACATTCGTGACGACGTTCCTCACACGCTTCATGGGATCCAACAAATCAAAAAGGGCCCGCATTATCTGTTGACCCTAAGCAAAAGCAGAATGAGACGTTGAGGGAGGACATCACTCGTTTCAACGATGACTTGATCCTGATCCACGGCTGTAGTGATGACACTACTGTCACAGCTTTCACTTCGGGTCTAAAAAGAGGCATGTTCTACGATTTCCTTACTTTGGACACCCCAACCAATATCATAGACCTGTTGAAGGATGCCCAGAGATATATCACTCTAGACGAGATGTTGACTGCAAATAAAAAAACGGAATCAAAGAAGAAACCCTTTGTCCTCATAGATAAGAAAAAGGACGACGACAGGAACAAGAGGAAGCTCACTGACAGCAAAACTGACTCGGGTCACACAAGGCAAAACAAAGCCTCTAATATGTCAGGTCCAAACCTGTCACTTCTCTCAACACCAGTTTGTCCGACATCCTTGATTCCATCAAAGATTGGGAAGAACTGAAGTGGCCGCCTAAACAGCAAAGAGACCCCACTCGGCGCGACAACAACAAATATTGCACTTACCACAAGGAAGGTGGACAAGATATTGAGGATTGTTAAAACCTCATAGAAGAAGTCGAGTACTGGATCAGGAAATGAAAGCTCAATGAATTCCTAGGCTTGGACAGGAACCAGGGTCGGGCAAAGGAAATAGCAAATGCTGTCAAGGAGGTTAAAAAATAAGCTCATGGCATCATTGTCCTCCACGGGTTCAGCTCCGATGGGGAGCAATCTAACAAGTTCCACAAGAGGATGCTAACCGAGATGTGGATACCATCTCAGTGTGAGGACCGACAAGTGCAACATGCACAAGTTCACAGCCCGATCCCACCACTGACGTTTATGAAAAAGGGATCTCCAAGGGGTACATTCCCCTCACAATGACGTTTTGGTCATCCTATCCTCATCGTTAAGTGGGAAGTAAAAAGGGCCTTGGTGGATACAGGAAGATCACACAATGTCATGTTTCTCAGCGCATTCTGCAAAATGCAACTACAGGAGAAAGATCCCCACCACCCACCCCATGGTCGGATTCAATGGAGAAAAGTGCTTCTCCATTGGAAAGATCAATATAATAGTGGAGGCAGAAGAAACATAATTGTGGAAGTACTTTGTCTAATAATTTATGGTGGTTGACGCTCCATCCACCTACAACATTATTTTGGGAAGGTTGTGGCTTCATCATATGGAAGCAGTAGTTTCCACTCTGCACCAATGTATAAAATATACAACCAACCAAACCCAAGGAACTACCCGAGGAGATCAACCTGTACCAAGAAATTGTCATTATGCAGCCCCAAAACAGCTGAATTGTTGCCAATTGCAACTCGGGCGTACGGAACAAACATCTCAGGCATCGAGCCTAGGCAAAAGAGGAGAATTACTCAACGTGGGTGGAGAAGCCCCGACAACCAAAGTGCAGCTATACAGAAAGCCAGAATTCAAAGTTGACAATGCAATCCAGACCAATAAAGAGCTAAGTAACGATATTTTAGCAAACGGGCACCTACTGTAAGAGCTGATAATCAGCAAGGAACTGCCTGCCAGCACGAAATCCACTAATCAATAACTTCGTTAGCTTTGGCAAAACAAGACACTTCGCTAAAGGGACTATGCAATCCGAGAAAAGACCATATGCGCCTCTGTCAGGGCCGGGTTAGCTTAGTACCCGCTCGGAGTTAAATTATTTTGTTACTTTAATTTCGTTTTTTGTTTTCTTTTTTTTATTTCAGTTTAAAAGAATTGTTCATACCAGACATGTTCCAAAAATAAAAAGGATTTTATTGATTGCAATGAAATTAATACAAATCTTGTCGACCAACTAGTACAGAAGTTTATACACTATAAGTATCTAAGTCCGATGCAAGTATCTTTCCGCTGAAACAAGCATAAAGATTCCACTCAACCAATCTGCCTCTAGAAGCGAAGGTGGTGAAAGTAGAGTGTTTGGAAAAGAAGGCAAAAGAGCGCGCTCAATTCATTGCTCCGTCGAATCACCTTACAAGGATGATTTGAAGGTAGCAACATGAACCTCGAAGCGAAATGCAGACATCTTTTCTCCGCCGACTTGCCCTGCGAAAAGGATCTGGAACTGGAGCTGAAGAAGGTGGATGAGGATGCCTCTCAAGATAGGAGTATTTGGGGTGTTGCAAAGTGACTAACTGAAAACTGAAGGTCGCATCCATCAGAGCTTCGCTCTGTCAACCTTCCTTCCGGCTATGGCATCATGTGTAAAACCCAACATATACATGGGGGACAATTGCCACAAACTAGTTGCAGGCATCATCACCTAACAGAAGTGGTGAATGGGAACTCGGGAGTAACAAAAGATGGAAGACAGATTTGTCCCCTGATGAAAAGTTTGTACTTCTTCGCAATTTAAGAAAACATTCCAAGATCTCATGGGATTAATCAGATGCCCACCCAGATCAGGTGACTTCACATAATAACAAGTCTTACTAAGACTCATCACCGCAAACCTCAGAACATTCGATGACTCTAGTGAGGGAGATCCTCCTTCATCCTTTGGAAAACCCAAACCATATTCTCTCTAGGTAAGATGCATTTGATTAACATGCTCTACTATTTCTCATTGCAATGCTTGAACGAAGAATGACCAGCCTATATATTGGCGTGATGGTTTGCGAAGCAGCATCAGCCAACAATTACTTCAGCATTAAATGTTGTACGGGAAATCAAGAAACGACGATTCCAATTGCAACTGCACGAGTCCACATTCATCGAATTAATGGCCCTGCACGCAGCCCCATTAACTGAGGGAGTAACCGATACTGAACTGTCTCGCAATATGTGTTGTACACCTGGCACACTGATCTACAAATATTTTTTCTAATTGGGCCTCTCAACTAATGGGCCCAAGCTTATGCCATGTCAGATCCGGCCCATCACATGCAAATGTACAAGCAACAGATGCCTTCAGCGCCCATGGAATAAGGAGTTCGCCAACAAAATATTATTAGTAAATCCAAGGCATCGGCCATATTGTTATTCTGTTGTTCATTAAAGTTGGTCAATCTATTATTAGTCCGATAAATCGATCCGACTCTAGAATCAAACTGCTAGGCAAACTTAGTAAGTCAGGATACCCAAGTGAGACTCACACGCCCAAAATCTTATTCTGACCAAAGCTTAGTCAGCTCTGACTGATTACAATAGCTTCTGGTCTGCTCTAACACCGAGTTCGCCAAAAGCGGACAACAATGGACTAGAAAAAGGGAGCTTAGTCAGCGTTTTTAACACTCGACCGCGGTGGCTTGCCAGAGACCATTGTCCAAATGTAGATAATGGTTTCCAAACCTAACCAAAGCTTAGTCGGTTTCGACCTATGACAATAGCTTCTGGTACGCTCCAACGCCCAGTAAGTTAAACGGGTGTCAACGGTTTAGAGAGTTGCAGCTTAATCAGTGTTCTGATACCTGATCGAGACGGCTTGCCAGTGATCATTATCCAAACATAAGCAATAGTGACCAAACCTGACCAAAGCTTAGTCGGTGACGATCGATGACGATGGCTTCTAGTCTGATCGAAGCCTAATCCGCCAATAATGGATTTCGACGGCTTAGAAAGTGGGAGTCTAGTCAACGTTCTTGACGTCTGATTAAGTAGGCTTGCCAGGGATCACCACTCATATGCAGATGGTGATCGCCAAACCCAACCAAAGCTTAGTCAGTGGCCGCTGATGATGATTGCTTTCGGTCTGCTCAAAACCTAGTTCATTGGGGATTTCGATGGCCTATAAAGTGGGAGCATAGTCAGCACGACGACGCCTGACCGCGATGGCTTGCAAGGGATCATTGGCTAACTATAGACAATGATCGCCGAACCCTGCCAAAGTTTAGTCAGAATGACTGACGATGATAACTTCTGCCCACTCCAATTCCTAGTGCGCCAAGAGCGGATCAGGATGGGTTGGAAAGTGGGAGTATAGTCAATTCCCTCGACGTCTGATCAAGATGACTTGCCAGGGACCACCATGGTCACCAAACCTGACCCAAATTTAGTCGGTTATAACTAGCGATAACAACCTCTGGTCCAACTAAGCCTACTCCACGAATAGCAGGTAAAGTCGAATCAAAAGTTAGGTCAAAGCTCTGGAAGCTCGACTTAGATGACTCACAAGGCCTATTGTCTGATCATCACAATGGTGCACGTGCAGGAACCACAGTCTGACTAATTCGCTTATAATGACAACAACAACTGCTAGTTCATCATACAGCCAAGCCGCCAGACAAAGGGTGATCTACACTCCCGATCTCTAAAAGGATTATGACCAAAATTGCAGGAGCTATCACAGCACAAACTGTCAGAACTCTCACCAGCAGATCAATCATAAAGTTTTCTGCCTAGCAAAGCCTCTCGTCTGACAATTAATGTCGAAATAAGACAAAACAGGTAAAAGTTAATAGAAAAGCAAAAGAAAAATGAACATGTACATAGTACTATTCACTTGCAAGCCAAAAAGAAAATACAAGGTTCACTCATCAACATGAAGTGAGTCAAATACAACAGAGCCAGACTTAGCAAAAAAAGAAGCAGAAGACACATATTTACATGCTGCCTCTCGATCACCCTCATCGGGGTCGCCTTCTTTTTTGAACTGATCAGAAGCCACTCCAAACTCTGCGTATGCAATCTCTTTATAATAGGAGAGATCCCAGTCGGGATGCTTCTCCTTCATCAGATGAAACAGCTCCAGCCTCCCATGCATGACTCTACTAAACTCAAACGTGCCCTGGGCATTAAGAAGTTTCTCCTCGCTCACCCTTGATTCAGTAAGCTTCTGCTCCAGCCACTCCAGCTTGCCTGATAGCATGTTAGTCTTAGACTGCTCGACACCCAGCTTATCATTAACACTACTTAGCTCATTTTTGTGCCAAAAGGAGCTACTCTTTGGCGGTCCGCACACTCTTGGCATTAAATCAACGTTAGTCTCCAACTGCTAACATCGGACAATCCATTCGAACTCCTTCTTGACCCTCTCAGTGTGCAGCGTTGAAGCAGCTAGATTGCTAGCAATCACAACTCAAGCCTGCGAGACAGACGATTTTGAAGGGTTAAATCGTCTTGGAAGTATTGAACTAGCCGCCACTTCTCGAATCCGTGATGGGGACACCTGACAATGAGCTTATTGAACCTTTCCCAACATTCATAAAAATGTTCGCCCTCTTTTTGTTGAAAATTAGATAAATCTCGTCGGAGAGCATTAGTTTTATGAATGGGGAAGTCCTTTGTCAAGAACTTTCTTGACAGCGCATCCCATGATGTGATGGATCTTGTCTCTAATGCATTTAACAACGATTTTGCCTTATCTTTCAGATAAAAGAGAAATAACCTAAGACGGACCAAATCATCAGAAAAGTTTTGGTACTTCCGGGTAGCGCAAATGTCAAGAAATTCTTTGACATGAAGATAAGGGTCCTTTTTCTTAAAACCATAAAAAGTTGGCAAAAGATGAATAATAGATGGTTTGAGTTCGAAATTGTTTGCATTTGTCTCGGGTAAGACAATGCAAGACGGAGCACTACTAGGAAGAAGGGCGAAGTAATCCTTAAAGGCCTTCACCTCAGCCATCTCAGTGGACAAGGAAGATGAACATAAATAGGTAATGGGGACTTCAAAGAACCCCTCGAATTCTTGTCGGATAAGTCTATTCTTAGAATCACGCACCTAGGTATGCATAAACTACTGGATAACGAAGGTTCAAAGTCAACACTCCTAAACAGGCTTCAATTTTTTTTAAAATTATTTTTTTTATTTAATGCAAGCCTAACCGCTATATGAAGTTGACCTAACTCTGAAAAAAATTAAAAACAACGAGACCCCCTAAATGATGCACAAACAAAATGAATGCGGGCTAAAATTCAATTCAATTTACTTAAATGTGGGAGAGGCACGGTAATTTCCTATCAATCCGCCCTACAGAATTGCTCTTACATCTTTTTCCACTCTCTATCTCAAAGTGAAATGTCAGTTCAAGAACTGTTCCCAGATGGGATATGTTCCTTCACTCGACCACTTCAAGCTATCAAACGTCCAAATAGGGTCCCTATGAGCGTCACACCTGTCCTAGATAATTATCTTGCTACAAATTTTAAATAGTGAAGGTCTAGGTTCCTAACCCTAAAATAGATGGTGATTAACCTATCCGCGGGAGAGAGCACGAAAGTTTCAACTCAATCCTGGCACTATTCAAATTTGCATGCAATACTACCTAGAACAAGCTAAACACAAGTGATCACACAGAAACCGCGTGCAGATGCGGTGGGTAGAAGTTACCTCCAGCGTGAACCTCTTTCGGGTTACTTGCAACGCCGGGTAGAAGTCGATTTCTGAGAGTTTTCTCGCGAATCGCAATATTTCACTTCGTTCCCACTTGAGCTCCTATGTGTGTGACCGCCTGCAAAATAAATGCAAAAAATAATTCAAACTCAAACAAAAAAAACAAATAAGAAAAACAAATAAAACAAATAAGAAACTGACTCGTAACATTGTTCCTAAAAAGAAAATTAAACCTAATTTATAAACTAGCAAAAACAACCCTAGATTTCGATTGTACCGTTACAATCCCCGGCAACTAAGCCAAAACCTTGATGGAGATTTTATTAACCTAAATTAATAAGCTAATAAACCCTACTTGTAATACCGCAAGTGCACGGCTGTCTAACTAGTAGACAGTGGCAAATACGGGTCGATCCCATGAGGATTGACGAGACAGTCGAATTCTGAGACTTATTTAAACTAATTTAGAGTTGGGTTGTAGCAGATGAAAATTACTAAGTTAAGAGAACTAAACTGACAACTAAAATTAAACTAGTAAGATGATATGAGAGTGGATCGAGACATCGAATCCACCATAGGTTCTTCGAGATTTGTGTAATCTAAATTATTGTTTTCAACAATCAACACGACTAATCTAAAGATTAATCTACATTTGCAATTGATTTCAGCAAAGGCATAAACCCCTAGCATTGCATGTCTTCTTACGGCACACACAATCACAGATTCAGATTAATTGATAAAAGCAGGCTTTGAATATCAATAAAGGATACTTCTAACTACCGACTAGTCTAGATAATTAATCCGGATATAATCGGTGAAAGCAAATTATTGAAACTCATAAATCAAATGTGTTTAACGTTCAAGCATATAGAAAACAATAAATTCAAATACAACAATCTCTAGGAAACCCTGTGGTTTCATCTTTGCCTCGGCGCGGGGTCTAGAAGATCATGGTGGCGGTGGTCACAGCGTTGGTGTAAGTGGAATCCAAAGACATGAAAATGAAATAATTAGAATAAAATATAATAATCAAAACACTAACATATATAAATTTAGGGATATATTATGTAATAACTACATGAATATCAACCCAAACCTATATTTTGCTAGTCCTCGAGCAAAACAATAAAAATAAAATTCTAACTCACTTTCGCAGGAATCATCAGTTGCACTTACCTTAACTGTGCAACAAGGCTTTAAACCGCTAGATTACCTCTAGTAGACGAGTTATAGTCTCCTGAAGGTTTCCAGAAATGTTACCCACATACATTATGACTCAATAAATTTCCAAAACATGGTAACTTAGTCACTCTATCTGTTATCCTCAGAGTAATCATCCAATTGCCAAAATTTTCAGAAAACAACTAACAATGTCAGAATAATATATCAAAGCGTCTAACAACAATTTAATAGTATCCAAAGGTTAAATAAATTTCATCAATTATTCTCAACTCGAACTGTGTGTGTGTGCATAGCCTTATCAACATAACTTTATTTTTCTCAGTAAAGATACGACTAGATAACCTTTGGATGGTCTGCTTCGACTACAAATCTCTCTTGTCACTCAGAAAGGAATCACTCAGAGATTTGTTAGTTATCACTCAGTTTATATGTGAGAAAGAGAATAAATTATGGAAAGACAAACATCTCACATATAATAATCATGGAAAACAGACTTTTAAAATAATGAAATGAATATGATCTCATGGACAGGAGTATCAATTACTTTGAGAGTGTTGAATCATACACCATAGTTTTTGTCTATTTAATCTCCACATCTATGAACCAGACATTGTCTTAAGATCAATTAGGTCTTTATTAGGTTGTAATGAGGCTAAGGCTTTGGCTAACAAGAATGGAAAAGGATACGAGAAAATTCTCTGAGAATGGATACACCATTTAATAAACACGTGGGGCTCTGAAGAATAAATCAATGTTGTACACCATTAATTTTTCTTCCTTCGAAATTTTTCTTCATATTTTTTTTTCATTTATCTTTTTTTTTTTTATTCGAAGCATCAATCTTTTTTTTTTTACATGTTTTCCCCTTCTGCACAATAAAACATTTCAATCCCGAGGATTCATGGAATATTTAGTTTTAGCTCTTTTTATTTGCCCATTCCAAAAAATATATCAACCATACACATTCTCAGAGACATTGGGTAAGGATAAAAATAGTATGGGATATTACTCCATAACTAGAGTAGGTAATGGAGATGGGGTTAGCAAAGCAAAAGTTTATTTAAAGGCTCAAAGGGCTGCAAACGGATATTTATTATTAGGTAGCCTAAAAGGCTAAAGAACGGTTCAAAGAAAAAAAAATTCTTATATCACTTCTTAAGCTCTAGTCGGTATTATGACATCTCAACTAAATAAATTAAGAAGTTCTAGTGTAATAATTCAATTTTAACGACATTCTCAAAGCAATCAATAAAAGAAACAAGAATAATGAGATCATCAACGAAATAATGCGAACTCAAGAAAAGTTAGAGTTTATTTAATAACCCTCAAGAAAAATATATAGAATGTCTCAAAACTCAGAGTTTATTTAATGTCTCCACTATTATTCTAAGGTTTTCTAGTTAATATCTTACTGATTAACTTCAAATTATGCTAACTTGGCTTATAGTGCAAGAGTGGTCGAGTCGAAAAATATCATGAAATATATTTAACTTAAAGATAATATCAAACCATATGTTTCCCTATTATATAAAAATGACAAGTGAAAGTATGCATTTCTCGAATTTAAAGGCATACTTGAAAGCATATTCTCTTTATTGGAAAGGAGCTTAGATTTTGAATGCATTTTCAAATCGAAAAATTTTCACACAATCATAATTAACTATGTATTCAATGGAGATTGAGTAGAATACAATAGACAATTGTGAAATACATTTCATTTCAAAATTTTCAAAGAATGCATAAAAAAAAACTCTTAAACCTCATTCCAAACCTAAACCAAACATTGTCCTCGATGTATAAAATGATGATCATGACAAATGCAGGAAAAAGAAAAGATGAGAGTTAGAGTGATATTACCATGGGAAAGTTTTTACCAATTTCGACAAAATCGTCCACCAATGAATGCTCAGAGACATAAGAACTGTGGACTCACATGATAAATTGATAAAAAAAAAATACAGGACGCAAATGAAAAAAATAAATAAATAAATAAATAAAATTACATGTATCAGTTGTAAGTAAAAATTGTTACGGAGCTAATGAGTATGAGTGAAATGCAACTAGAAAGGACTCGAAAATAAATCCAAACTAAGCATAATGACACAGCTGAAGCTAGGCTGCCTCCTAGGAGCGCTTGGTTTAACGTCATCAGCTCGACATATATTCTTCCTCATAAATGATGTACCATGAAATGACGAGGAAGAACATAACGAACACTCTCCCAAACCTAAACACTTAGTCCATGATATTGACTAGATCATATAGCAATAACCAAAAAAGTTGAGGATACGTCCAACATATAGTAGCACCCACATGCAGCACAACAAAAACTAACACATCCCTAAAACGGGCGAAGGTGCCATGCAAAATCATAGAGAAAATGCATACGAACCCACGGTCGTAAAGAAGTCAGAGGGATCTGGAGAAGAAAGTCGTCACCAACATGGATATCCAGCAAATGACTCTTTCCTACTCTTAAGAAAATACATCCTATGTCTGGTGTCAAATCCGAAGATTGAATGTGTTGCACAATAGGATGGTCAAAATTAAAATCATCCCTTAAAAACAAGGGATCCACATAGGTAGCATCAGTCAATATGAAAGGGATGGGAAGCGGTATGTCTATAGATATATCAGGTGGTATAGGCTCATCATAACAAAATGAATCACACCAAAATGATGAGTTGGACGACACAACAACACCCCCAAACCTAGAATTAGCACTACCTATGGCATGTAGTCTCTCCAAAGAATACTGAGGATCAGACTTCATGTAAAAGTCACTAGGAGGACATCTATCAAATGGGTCATCATGAACAAGCAGAAAAGGGAATGGGTAAGAAAGCCCAATAGTATCAGCATAAGGGTTCAGTTTTGACTCACTGAGTGGAAGGAGTTCCACTTTAGGCTTCCATGTGTAACCCGGACATAATAGGGGTTGAATCAAGCAAAGCATTCACTTCCCTAATGGAATCATCAATATCGAAGTCTAAATCGAAGTGACTCAAACATGTTGCTAAGGGATCATCTAATACAGACTGCAATAAGGAATTCTCCACCGGACTCTCAATCATGTCAACTTCACAAACATCCTCGGGCTCGGGGGGTTGTTGACTAACATTAAAATCGTTGAGTTCGACGATCATGTTGCAAAATGACAATTTCATAATTCCATTCCTGTAGTTATTAATCGCATTGGATGTGGCCAAAAATGGTCGACCCAAAATGACTGGAATGTGACTAGAGGGATTGTGAACAGGTTGTGTATCAAAAACTGTAAAGTCCACAGGGTAATAGAATTTTTAGACCTTGATATTCACATCCTCTATAACACCACGGGGGACTCTGATAGACCGATCTGCCAATTGCAGTGTTATTCTAGTCGGTTTTAACCCACTGAGACCTAATTGCTCATAAACAGAATATGGTAATAAATTAACACTCGCCCCTAAATCCAAGATTGCCTTATCTATCACATGATCACCGATAATACAAGAAATAGTCGGGCAACCAAGATCCCTATACTTAGGCGGGGTTCTGTGTTGAATAATTGAGCTCACTTGCTCGGTGAGGAAGGCTCTCTTTTGCACATGGGGCTTCCGCTTTTGTGTACAAAAATCCTTCAAAAACTTGGCATAGTTAGGAACTTGCTTGACAGCATCGAGTAATGGGATATTTATGTGAACTTGTTTAAAAATTTCCATTACGTCGTTCACACTTGTTCCTTTCTTTGCTGGAGCTAACCGTGATGGAAACGGTGCCCTAGGCAAATAAGATGCATGAGTGGGGTCAGAGTCAAGAGGCACATCTTAGAAGATGAGACTTTATCAGCCTCCTTGTCAGATGGGGATGCAACCTGCGTTGACTTAGACGGAGATGCAACGACACTCAAATCAGGCACTTGTACCCGATTGTCAACCTGTTTTGCACTCCGAAGGGTAGTAATAGATTGGACATCTTCATGGTGTGACTCAGATGTACTACCAACTGCGAATTGACCATTTGAGTTTGGAACAGGTTGACTAGGAAATCCCCTTGACTCTTTCTCCAAAAAGGACTAAGTAATCTTACTCACAGTTATCTCAAGTCTATTGAGGGCTTGAGATTGGTGTTGAGTTGTGGCTTTCAACTCAGATATGTCCTTAGAATGCTGCTCAATTATACTTTCTGAGCGCTGCAAAAATCGATTAACCGTTTTCGCTAAACTTGATTTGTTGGATGGAGGAACTTGGTTATGGTGGGGCCTAACAGGGCTAGGGGCTTGAGGAGCCTGGGAGACAACAACAGGTCCCCCTTGGTGTGGGCCATGGGCCCAGGAGAGATTTGAATGTTTGGCGAACCTTGAATTGTAATAGTTGGGTTGCGAATTATTGCCAGGTCGCTGCATCGCATTAAAAGAGTTGACTTGCTCAGCATAGTATGCAGGATAATCGTTTTGCAAGTCACAATTAGCTATTGAATGACCAGGACTCGAACATGCAGCACAGACCTCAGATAAAGCGTTTGCGGAAGGTGCAGGTTGAGTCACATTAAAAAATGCATCTATCTTTTGAGCCATAGTCATAACAACTTTCTCTAACTTCGATGTAGAAGGGGAGTCAACAGATGGATCTCTAATCTCATATATACCTCCCTTACACCTATCAGACTCCTTTCTCGAATAATCCCATTGCTGAGAATTTTCGGAAAGTGTTTCAAAGAATTCCCATATTTCATTGACACTCATTTTCATTAATGACCCACCACTAGTGGCATCAATCATACAACGGTTTTGAGGGGTTAAACCGTCTTGGAAGTATTTAACTAGCCGCCACTTCTCGAATCCGTGATGGGGACACCTGACAATGAGCTCATTGAACCTTTCCCAACATTCATAGAAATGTTCGCCCTCTTTTTGTTGAAAATTAAATAAATCTCGTCGGAGAGCATTAGTTTTATGAATGGGGAAGTACTTTGTCAAGAATTTTCTTGACAGCGCATCGCATGATGTGATGGATCTTGTCTCTAATGCATTTAACCACGATTTCGCCTTATCTTTCAGAAAAAAGGGAAATAACCTAAGACAAACCGAATCATCAAAACGTTTTGGTACTTCCGGGTAGCGCAAATGTCAAGAAATTCTTTGACATGAAGATAAGGGTCCTCTTTCTCAAAACCATAAAAAGTTGGCAAAAGATGAATAATAGATGGTATGAGTTCAAAATTGTTTGCATTTGTCTCGGGTAAGACAATGCAAGACGAAGCACTACTAGGAAGAAGGGCAAAGTAATCCTTAAAAGCCTTCACCTCAGCCATCTCAGTGGACAAGGATGATGAACCTAAATAGGTAATGGAGACCTCAAAGAACTCCTAGAATTCTTGTCGGATAAGTCTATTCTTAGAATCACGCACCCAGGTATGCATAAACTACTAGATAACGAAGGTTCAAAGTCAATACTCCTAAACGGGCTTCAAATTTATTTTTTATTTTAAATTTATTTTTTATTTAATGCAAGCATAACCACTATATAAAGTTGACCTAACTCTGAAAAAAATTAAAAACAACGGGACCCCCTAAATGATGCACAAACAAAATGAATGCGAGCTGAAATTCAATTCAATTTACCTAACCGTGGGAGAGGCACGGTAATTTCCTATCAATCTGCCACTACAGAATTGCTCTTACCTCTTTTTCCACTCTCTAGCTCAAAGTGAAATGCCAGTTCAAGAACTGTTCTCAGATGGGATATGTTCCTTCACTCGACCACTTCAAGCTATCAAACGTCCAAATAGGGTCCCTATGAGCGTCACACCTATCCTAGATAATTATCTTGCTACAAATTTTAAATAGTTAAGGTCTAGGTTCCTAACCCTAAAATAGATGGTGATTAACCTATCCGCGGGAGAGAGCACGAATGTTTCAACTCAATCCTGACACTATTCAAATTTGCATGCAATACTACCTAGAACAAGCTAAACACAAGTGATCACACAGAAACCACGTGCAGATGCGGTGGGTAGAAGTTACCTCCGGCGTGAACCTCTTTCGGGTTACTTGCAACGCCGGGTAGAAGTCGATTTCTGAGAGTTTTCTCGCGAATCGCAATATTTCACTTCGTTCCCACTCGAGCTCCTATGTGTGTGACCGCCTGCTAAATAAATGCAAAAAATAATTCAAACTCAAACAAATAAGAAAAGCAAATAAAACAAATAAGAAACTGACTCGTAACACTATTCCTAAAAAGAAAATTAAACCTAATTTATAAAATAGCAAAAACAACCCTAGATTTTGATTGTACCATTACAATCCCCGGCAACGGCACCAAAAACTTGATGGAGATTTTATTAACCATAATTAATAAGCTAATAAACCCTACTTGTAATACCGCAAGTGCACGGCTGTCTAAATAGTAGACAGTGGCAAATACGGGTCGATCCCACGAGGATTGACGAGATAGTCGAATTCTGAGACTTATTTAAACTAATTTAGAGTTGGGGGTTGTAGCAGATGAAAATTACTAAGTTAAGAGAACTAAATTGACAACTAAAATTAAACAAGTAAGATGATATTAGAGTGGATCGAGACATCGAATCCACCACAGGTTCTTCAAGATTCGTGTAATCTAAATTATTGTTTTCAAGAATCAACACGACTAATCTAAAGATTAATCTACATTTGCAATTGATTTCAGCAAAGGCATAAACCCCTAGCATTGCATGTCTTCTTACGGCACACACAATCACAGATTCAGATCAATTGATTAAAGCAAGCTTTGAATATCAATAAAGGGCACTTCTAACTAGCGATAAGTCTAGATAATTAATCCGGATATAATCAGTGAAAGCAAATTATTGAAACTCAAAAATCAAATGTGTTTAACGTTCAAGCATATAGAAAACAATAAATTCAAATACAACAAACTTTAGGAATCCCTATGGTTTCATCTTCGCCTCGGCGCAGGGTCTAGAAGAACATGGTGGCGGTGGTCACAGCGTTGGTGTAAGTAGAATCCATCTTAGCATGAACACGCATCCCAAGAAAGACTGTTGATGGACTGTGGTAGCTTATTGCAAACACCGGGGTGCAAATAGCCAACTGACTAAAAAATCAGTTGGTTCCCGCCCGTTCTCCTGCGCTTTCTTCTCCAGTGAGACGCGCCGCTGCTGCTGCTGATTGCTCTTCGATCCTCACGAGCTTATTCTTCCTTCGACCGGCTCTGCTACCTGCAAGAGACAGAGAGAGGGTGAGGGAAAACGAGAAGGGGAACAAAAAGAGATAGAGAAATAGGGGCAATGCTCTTGCGAGCTCTGTTTAGCGGTGGCTGATGGCGGTGGGAATTGGCTCTGGTGGCGGTGATTGCGGCTCGCGTTGTTGCTTCTCCTTTGTCTTCTTCTATTCCTGTAAGAGGGAGGTGAATGAGGGACTGGGTTCTTGAGGGAGAGAAAAACAGGGACTGGGAGTCCTCCCTGTTGGTCTCTTGTCTATGACGGGAACGAGAGGGAGAGAGAAATAGTGAGAAAGAAAGAGGGAAATAGGAAGGAAGACGAGGTGGCGGAGAGAGGAATAGAGGGTCGTGAAGCAGGGACGTGCTCCCTGTTTCTGTGTTGTTTGGTCGCTTACGGTGAGAGCAGGGAGGTGAGGACGGTAGCTGCGACAGGGACATGGAGTGAGATGGCGGCGATGGCGGTTGGTTAGTGGCAAGAGACGAAGGTTTCTATGTCTCTGCCAAGGAGGAGAAGAAGAGAAAATAAACGTGAAGAAGATAGAGCTTTTCTCCAAAAAGGGGAGAGCTAAATAGGGTTCTCCTATTTTCTTGAGCTTGGGTTCTCCAAAAGGCGTTGGGCTTGGGTTTTTAGGTTAGCTTTTTGGGTTTGGGCTAAGGTTAAATTAGGTAGACCTAGGTTTATTTGGGTTAGGTTTAGATATGTGACCCTCTACTTTGTACCACCGCTAGAATCGACCAATTGATCATTCCTTGAATTGTCGCCTTAATGTGATTTCATCGTTCAGGCTCAAATTCCTACAAAGACATGAAAACAAAATAATTAGAATAAAATATAATAATCGAAACACTAACATATATAAATTAAGGGATATATTATGTAATAATTACGTGAATATCAACGAACAGAGACAAAGCTTTGCCAACCAAGGCTCAGCTATTTGATGAGCCAAAACTCAACACTAGAGACACCATCCAGTCCAATACTAAGCTAAGTAATAACACTTTGGCAAACAGGCGCCTACTCCAAAACGTGACACTTCGCTTAGGGAGCTACACGGTATGAGCAAGGACCGTGTGTGTGTCTTTTAGAGCCAGATTAGCTTAGTCCCCACTTAGAGTCAAACTATTTTATTGCCTTGATTTTTTTTCTTTTTTCAGTTTAGAGATTGGTTCAAACAAGCCTATATGATACAGATTCATTTAAGGAATAAAATAGACTATTGATTATAAAAAAACATTTGTTACAAAGCTTGCCTGACTGACTAGTACAACAGTTTATACACTACAAGTATCTAGTCCGGCGCGAGTATGGATCCGTTGAAATGCTCGTCAAAACTTTGCTTTGCTAATCTGTCTTCAAAAGAGGATTCAGAAGTGAAATCAAAAGTACCCAAAATAAGCAACAGACTGCGATATGGACTTGATTCTTGCTCCGCCAATCTGCCCTGCAAAGAGAATTCAGAAGGAAAGCAGAAGACGACAGATGAGAATGTATCTCGGACGAGGGAAGCCTAGGGTGATGCAGAGTTAGCACCCCAGTACCTCAGGTCGCGCCCATCAAAGCTCCACTCCCCCAATCTCTCTTCTAGTTGTGGCATCTCACGTGAAGCCTAGTAGATACAGTAGAAACAGCCACTCAAGTTTGGTTGCGGGTGTTATCTCTTAGATTGAACAGCGCGAAATGACTTCGGAGCACCGAAAGATGGAAAAAAAATTTCACCCCTGAGGGGGAGTCCATAATTCTTTTTCGCAATGTGAAAAGAAATTAAAAGGTCCCGTGGAACCAATTGGATGCTCACCCAAACCATGCGGCATCACATAATAGCAAGTCTCATCGCTGTAAATGTCATAACATTTGAAGACTCCAACAACAAAGATCTTCCTTTAGCCTTTGGAAGACCCAAAGCATATTTTCTAAAGAAATGCATTTCAAGAACGTTCTCTACAACGTTAATTGCAATGCTTGATATGGCAAATACCATCCTATATATAGGCGCGAGGGTTCGCAAAATGAAATCAATCAACAGTTATATCAACATTAACTGTCGTATGGGAAACAGAGAGGCGACGGTTCCAATTGCAACTACACGAGTCGACATTCATCGATTTAATGGCATTGCATGCAACCCCATTAACTAAGGGGACTAACCAATATTGAACTGTCTCGCAATCTACGTCATACACCTGGTATGCTGATCTTTACAACATGGCCCAGCCAACTAGTGGGCTTAAGCGAATACCCCACTAGGTCTAGCCCAGTACACGCAAAGACACAAACGGCGAAAACCTTAAGCGCCCATGGATTGTAGTGCACACCTACGGTAATATTATTAATAAACCCAAGGTATTTGCTCTATTAAGATTCTGTTGTTGTTAATGAAACCTGGATAAACTTAGTTCGATCAATTTATGGCGATCCGACTCCAGAATCAGATTTATGGGTCTGATCTCCGTGTTGGACTATTAGGTGAAATGAGTAAGTCAAGATACCCATGTCAAACTTACACGCCCAAGGCCAAGCGGAGGCCTAACCTGACCAAAGCTTAGTCAGTTCCGACTGATGACGATGGCTTCTGGTCCCCTCTAACTCCTAGTCCGCCAAAAGCGGATGGCGATGACTTAGAAAGTGGGAGCTTAGTCAGCGCTCTAACGCCTGATCAAGATGGCTTGCCAGGGATCATTGTCCAACTATAGATAATGATAGCCGAACCCAACCAAAGCTTAGTCAGTTTCGACTGATGACGATGGTTTCTGGTCCGCTCTAATGCCTAGTCCATCGAGCGTGGATGAGGATGGGTTAGAAAGTAGGAGTTTAGTCAGTGCTCATCAAGCTTGATGACGATGGCTTGCCAGGGATCAATGTCCTTTCGCAGACAGTGATCGCCGAACCCGACCAAAGCTTAATCAATTCTGGTTGATGAAGATGGCTTCTGGCTCCCTCTAACACCTCCATCGAGCGTGGATGACGATGGGTTACAAAGTGGGAGTCTAGTTAGTGCTCATCGAGTCTGATGAGGATGGCTTGCCAGAGATCAGTATCCTTCCGCAGACAGTGATCACCGAATCCGACCATAGCTTAGTCAGTTTCGACTGATGATGATGGCTTCTAGTCCGCTCAAATTCCTAGTCTGTTGAGAGCGGATGATGATGGGTTAGAAAGTGGGAGTCTAGTCCGTGCTCGTTGAGCCTGATGACAATGGCTTGCCAGGGATTAATGTCCTTCCACAGACAATGATCGCCAAACCCTTCCAAAGTTTAGTCAGCCTCGAATGATGATAAAAACTTTTGATCCCCCTTACAGCCTAGTCTGCCAGAAGGGGGCATAAATGGTTTAAAAGCCCAGTCGGAGTGTAGGAAGCCTAACTCGGACAACTCACAAGGACCGTCATCTGATCATTTATAGCGATGCACACTCATGACCACAATTTGACCAATTCATTTATAGTAGCAACGAAACTGCTGGTCTGATCTAAACCCTAGCCCACATATGGTGGGTTACAACAGCGGATCTCAAAGACGTGTAACGGCCTGGTCTAAATTATCTATCACCAGCCAAGCTTATCCCCTCGCATGGAGTTTAGTCAACTTATGAAACTTGCCTAATATGGCTCCTAAATCTCGAAAGAGTACTAACCAGGATTGTCTGAACTGTTGCAATGTAAAAAGTCAAAACTCTCATCAGCAGATCAATCATACGCGTCTCCTGACTCAGCACAACCTCTTATCTAAAAGCTAGTATCGTGACAAGACAAAGCAGAAAAAAACCAACAGGGAAAGTCAAAAAATATACAAGTACAGAATGCTACTCAACACATTGTCTCTTATTGATAAGCCAAAAGTACATATTTCACTCCTCATCAGGAGGAGGTTCAGATACAATGGCAGGAGAAGTAGGGGAAGTGTCCACATGCGCCGCAGCTCAGACGCTTTGATCTTGATCACCCTCTTCTTATGATTGATCAGAGGTTTTTCAAAACTCCACAAAGGATATCGTATTGTGGGAGGAGAGGTCCATATCAGGATACTTTTCTTTCATTAATTAGCTGCAACAGCTCCAATCTCCCATGCACAACTCTGCTGAACTCGAACATGCCCTGGGCCTTCAGAAGTTTTTCCTCTCGCACTCTTGACTCAGCGAACTCTCGCTCCAACTGCTCCAGTTTTCCCGACAGCGTGTTAGCTTTAGACTGCTCGACACTCTGGTTGTCCTTGACAACACTTCATTCTGCACCAGAAGGAGTTGCTCTTCTAGTGTCCTCACACTTTTAGCATTGGAGTCAACATTGGCCTCTAGCTGCTGACATCGGACAGTCCACTCAGACTCCTTGGCCTTTTTTGCATTCAAGGTCTGCATCTCAGCCTGCGCTTGGGTCATAGTCTCCTGAGCAAATTGTAAGTCACGATGGACAATGTTTAGTTCTTCCTTGAACTTGTCCCTCGCGAATATTGCCTTTGCCAAATCAGACTCAAGTGTTTCCAAGCGAACCCATTGAGCGTTCGATCTTGTCTTCCAGACCTCCGGATCAATGGCCGATTGCGTAGACCTCTCTTTCTTAAGTTTCTTATTCAATGAGTCAATTTCATGGAGAGCATCGGAGTACAACTTTTGTAAATTCGCAAATACTTGCTCCATGGTATACACTCTCTCACGAGCAACCTCAACCTCCGTCCCAGTGATGACAACTTTGTTTAGATATGACATCCCTAACATGAGGTATTTTGCCCCTTACTCATATGCTCTCCCAGCATGTCACCTGCTGGCATCGAAGCACAATTAGCCAGCAAGTCATTCCACCTACTGATATGCTTCTTGGAGGCATAAGAAATATCAACCCCTTGGTGCCAGGCTTGGTTGCTCATATTCAATGCATCTGAAGCAAATAGGTTGATCTACGCATCTGGGTGGAGGTTCTTTGGGATCGGAATTACTCCAACACCGCCCTTTATTTTCGTCACCGCATCAGGGCCCTCATGCACCGCTTTCCCCTTGCTCACAACAATCGGCTCTCTTTCACGAGCCGACTCGAAAGCAGTAGAAGGGGAAGAAGGAATTGAGTTATCTCTCAGACCCGTGGTCACTTTAATGTGAGGTTGAGATCGGGATGAAAGACAATATGGGTGACGCGTGGAGACTTCTTATCATAAGAACGACAATCAAATGACTCTTCAATAAGCCGAGAAGAATCGCGATCCAAAGAAGGGTTATACTCAAAGTTCTTCAATGAAAAAAAATGAAACACCCACATCGGATGAAGCTGCCATGCCGGCCTGCAGCAACAGGTTGTTCATCGCCTTCATCTACTCAATACTCAGCTTCGTTATGTCTTCAACCCCCACCATTTGCAGATACTCCTCCAAGTCGGGAAGGGAAATAGGGGCATTTGCCCGAGCATCATGCCCCTCGGACACAACAGCTTCCGTCCTGGTGAACAAGTTGAGAACTTCCCTCACAGTATTGTGTCCCCCTCTTAAGGGGTCGAATGCTCAAGAACAGGCTTAGTCGTAGAACGAGGCTTCTTCAAACGCACAGAAGAAGAAAGCACCACATTCAACTCCGCTCTCCTGGACGGGCTCGGAATCTTAACCTTTGGTAGCTTCTTTTTCTTTGAAGAGGGTTCGCCTTCAGACTTCAACTTTGAAACTCTAAAAAGAGTTGGAGCCTTATGCCAATGAGCCCACAATCCGCTGCACATAATATTAGAAGACTGAACGACATCATCTACCCGCATCTGAGGCATATCACGGAATTTCTCCATAGTTGCAATTAACACGGGCAGGATCAAACAAAATTAAACTTACTTAGTTGCTTGAACTCCCACTCGAACAGACGACCAACAAGGTCAAAAACTGAAAGCACGGATAACAAATCAATATGCAATTAACACGGGCAGGATCAAACAAAATTAAACTTACTTAGTTGCTTGAACTCCCACTCGAACAGACGACCAGCAAGGTCAAAAACTTCGAGTCCGCATACGCCATGAAGCAATAATTCTGCCAAAACTTGAAGTCATCAGGCAGGTTGCCAAAGCAGTTCGGCAACATCAACACACACACAACATGCTCGTTTATCTTAGGAGAAGTGAACAGTTGGATCACTCTCGGAGACACTCGGACACCAGCGTCCTTCGTCCTAATCAGAATGGCGATCACCATCCTATACCCGTTTGGCACCAGCTGAGTGGGCGTGATGGCGAGGTAAGCCAGGATGCTCCAAATTTTCGTGAAGAAAGGAAAACAGACGCCCGATTGGAGCATACCTCGGTGCAAATATATGATTCCTTCCGGAGGAGACAACGGCGTTTGGTTGGCGCCCAATGTGAAAAGCACCAGATCATCAGGGATCCCGAATGTCTCACGAAAACCTTCCAGATTTGACTCAGAGATTGACCTCTCCTCAAAATATTTACAACCTTTAGCAAAAAGTTCACTGGAAAGTTGATTTTGGCCTCCCATTGAAGAACGTACAAACTTTTGATCACGGAAGTTGAGCAAAGTCAAAAGCACGGAAAGCGAAATGACAAAGCAGCTAAGATCGAAAAGTAAAGAAAATAAACTCCACGGGAAAGTGGATTTATGTAGAAAATAGAATTCCCGCCTTTTTCTTTCTTGAGCAGACGCACACCCAATTAATGAATCGCACTACTCAAGGAGACGAGTCAGATTAAACAATTCATGACTGCTCAGTCCCTCTACGACATGATTTGATGGATAGACGAGTTGGCTCACTAACTCGGAGGGAGTAGCTGATGATACACCAAACTGTTCTGTAATGCATGTCGTACGCGTGTCATGATGATCTCATCAGCAAGCAAAGCGGGTCTGATTGCCCACCCAATCTAGCAAAACCCAGACAACACTAAGCCCATCTTGGCAGAATCCAGAAGGTTTGATCCAAATTGAAGCTCCCTACTAAGCCCACACATCACATAGTAAAGTCCAATACCCATAAGGCCTAATCAGGCAAGTATCTGGGGGATCACCTAAGATGGGCAGGCCAACAATACATTGGTTCCGACTAGAAAACAAATGTCGGAGTATAAGTCGTGCATGGAAACTTTCTTGCATGAACAACACTCCAAAAGGGAAACCTTTCCCGCAAATCTGGGAGCACAAGTCGTGTAGGAAAACTCTCATACATGGACAACTCCCAACTAGAAAATGATCTTTAACAAGATCTATTTTCCTAAACTACGCCACCAAAGGCTTAGCCGAACAAGGACTCTCGCATTATAAATAAGACACAGGGTTGATGAACAAAGTTACGCTATAAGTTCCCATTTACAGCTTTAAGCCTTTCTCGAGCCTTGTCTTACTTTTGCATCTAAGTGCCATTGGCCACCACAACAATGGTCCTTGGCCCACTGTGTTCCCTTTGCAGGTCAGAGTCAAGATCAAGGTTAAAGTGAGTAGGATTTGACTACATCACATATGTTCTTTTCTTAGGGTGTAGAGTTCAAATTTCTACACCTTAGTTTAGATGATTTTGGCTCATAAAAAATTTGGCTAAGGAATAGGAAAAATTCAAATGGATAACCAAAGTGCAAGTGGGTGGCTAAATTCAAATTTCAAGAGTGAAAAATAAACATGACCGTCTTGACCAAAGAGTTGTTTCGACTTTTTACCTAGGGCCAACGTCATCGACTAAACCTTACCAAAATGTGTATAAAATTTGGCAACCATTTCTTAAAAGAAAAAAAAAATTAGAAATATTTGAAAATCTTAAAGAAGGTTTGTCAAGATCAAAGAGACATCAAGGGAGAAGAAATCATCAAGCTTCCGAGAGCAAGCCTTTCCTTCAAGTTCAAGAGAAATCTTTCAATCTATTTTTTTCATATTGATTGAGTTCAAATAGAGAAATAAAAGGTGTGAGCTTGATGTAGAACCCTGTACTTTTATACTTACTGAATTTTTATAATATATCTTTTGTGTATTTGTCTTTATGAAGTTATGTGCACATATGGTACTTGCTTGTTATTGATATGTATGATTTTTAGTTAAGAGGTTGTTCATAGAAAAAATAATTTGGATTGATTGCTTTATCTGTGGACTCTAGTGTTGCTTCATTCGGTAAATTGTAGCTTTCCTGTAGAATCATTTACCTAGATATTCGCTCCATTGAATCTCAGGACGAGATTTCTTTTGAGATGTATATATTGTAACGCCCGTACTTTTTCAATGACCTTAATAAATATTTTTGTACATAAAATTCCAATTCATTATTTTTATGTTCATGTTATAATAATATAGATATACTCATGTAATGGCCCGGTGTTTATACATATTTGGTGTGTTGCTTTGTATGATGTGAAATTTCTCAGTGAATATAAGACCCGAATAATTTCTCATCTGAAATTATATTTTTTTTTAAATCTTATTTTATTCGCTCGGTTGTATTTTTTTTTAAATTCACCTACTCTATTTCCTCTCTTACCTTCCGAATCTCGGGATGAGATTCCATTTAAGGTTTGTATAATGTAACAACCCCATTCTTCAAAAGTACTTAAATTTGTATTTTTCTTCGTATTTAGACTTCAACCAGTTAATACTTTATTAGTGTTTGAATAGTATCGTATAGTGAGCTTCTTGTTCATAAATTATGTGTTGGGTTATAAAATTATTACTCTAGTGCTAGCTAGAAATTTCTTAGCTAACTATTACATTTTTAATATTGAAATGCTCATTTTATTAGTAATTGGTGATTAGATTAAAAAATTATTCTAGAAAAGGTGTAGTTGCAAATATTAAGTTTACGCTTGGATCCAATGTTAAGATTTGGACTTGGATTATTTATTTTATTAGAGTAGTGATTAGGGTATTGATATTGGGGGTGCAAATATATTTGTTAAACTCTAGTTATATTGGGGATTTTATTCATTATGATGGCTAGGTAATTGGCTAGCCATACAGAGTTGAGGAGAATAAGAAAATAGAAAAACATTAAAAAGATGGCAAGCCCTATTTGACACCACCTAATATGTTGTCCCATACCAGCATCCAGGTTTATTTCTCTCCTACACCACCACCTTTATCTTCTACACCACCACCTATCTCCGACACCACCAATATAACCCTACAATTAGAAGTGAAAAACCCTACAATCGAAACTCCTCAGTCTACATCGAAACTCCTCAATCTCCCAATCGAAACTCCTCAGTCTCCAGTCCCCCAATCGAAAGTCCTCCACTCTCAATCGAAGTCCACTCTCAATCGAAACTCCTCCACTCTCAATCAAAACTCCTCCACCCCCAATGGAAATCAAAGTCCCTTACTCGAAGTCCCTCAATCAAAAGATTTCTTCAACAAGTAATTTCGAAACCTAATTTAAATGCTAGATCGAAGTCAAAAAAAAATTTGAAATTTGCAAATTTGAATGCTAGATCGTAGTCGAAGTTGAAACCTAATCATCTCGTGTTTAAAATTTGCAAAGTTTTTTGTCTTGGTAACCAAATTTGTGGCCAATTTAATGGATAATTACATAATATTGTGAAATTTTAGTTGAAATTTGTGAGTTTAATTTTAGTTGAAATTTTAATTTAATTTACTGGCCAATTTGTGACCAAATTTGACGGTTTAATTTACTGGCGAATTTGTTTCCCCTTTTGTGTAAAGGTTTATTATGTCTTTTTTTGTTGGTGGTGGTGATGGTGGTGAGAATGATGGAGGTGATAGACGACATAAACGGACCATGATGGTGTCTCACTGAAAATCAATTGCAGAAAAAAACAAAGAAAAGATGGAACAACTAAAAAAAGGAAAAAAATTAGGGAGAAATAAGTCAAGAAAAAATAGAAAGAGGATGAAATGGGGGAAATTTTGACAGACGCACAATAAGCTGCTAGACTTCTAATTTTATCTCAAAGTCAAGCCCAATCACAAATTGAAGGAGGTCGACTTTATGAGGATGATGAGTTACAGATGGGTGATGAAGTACAGGAAGGTGAGAATGTGGTTGGGGATGATGATGAAGATATGGATGTTGAACATGTTGCCGATGTAGATGAAGCAGATGTCAGAGTTTCGTATCCCAGTGGTCCCAAGGATGGTTCCATATTGAAGGATTTTTGTGACCATATTTCTTGCTCCATTTGGGATGGTCATGAGGTAAGTAAATAATTATAGTTGCCTAAATTATATGAATGTGTGGTTTATAAATATTTGTGGACATTGAATTACTTTATCTGTATGTTTCTTGTATTTAGGAACGAGGCGTATTGAGGTGTCGACATCAATATAGGAACTTTATAGTTTGGAATTTGAAACATGAGCCGGAAAAGGTAAAGAAAATGGTCTATAATAGCGGTTTATATCCATTGATTTATTATTGGAAGGATCGTGTTGATAAGTTGACCATTTGTACTTTCATGGAGCATTGGCAACCTGAGACCAACACATTTCACTTTCCTTTTGGAGAGATGACCATCACCCTGGACGACATCTATCGTATAACACATTTACCGATAGTTGCTAAGCCAATCATTATGAAGAAAACACAAATGAAGGCAGAGGAATGTGTTAGACTTTTGATGAAAGGTTTGGGCATTAAAAGGACTGAAGTAGAGCAGCAAGTGAAGAAGAACCTTAGTTTTGTGGAGATGAAATTTATCAAGGACAATTGTTGCAGAAAATCTTGGAAAAATGATTCACTTCAAACGAAACAACAAGTTTGTAGGGGCTACTTGCTATTTCTCTTGGGCATGACTATATTTGCTGATAAAACTGGAACAACGGTTCGCATAGAATATTTGAAGTTGCTTATGATGGTCGATGATATTCATAACTTTGCTTGGGGCGTAGGAGCATTGGCGTTCTTGTATCGTCAATTGGGTTGTGCTAGCAGAGAGTGTACGAAGCAAATATCAGGATATTGTCCTTTTGCCTCTTTTGGAGGTATGTTTAGAATTTGATATTTAGTGTGTTATCCTTATAATGTAAAACAATTATTTAAAATAACATTTAAGTTGTTTTCGTTTATAGGGTTGGATATACGATCATTTCAAGCTTTGGGGTAACGAAAGTATTTCATGGAATGATACTCTCCCCACAATGGCTAAGTGGGAATGCCCATAACTTGTAGGGATTTGATGGAACAAATCATCACTCTTAGAGAGCATATCAATGAGATGTCGGCTGAAGAGATAATTTTGCGCGATATTGTTCCAGTTAATCTGTATGAATTCTCTTCCATATTATAATAACTTTGATTTTTGTATTGCCATGTAATTTGGGACCCTTACGTGAATTCCAAGCGAAAACATCGGCATTCACAGCATCACATGGTTCCTAGGATGTTTGTTTTGCCTCGACATAGAAGAGTCGTATTACCCTGATAGAGTCATGAGACAAATGGGAAAGGTACAAGTCATCCCAAATCCCCCCATTCGAGCCAAAGTGAAGAACAAAGGTCGATCGGGCAAGAATTATTCTGTGAAACACGACATTTTGTCTTCGTTTGCTGAATTTTGGGAGAATCATCATGTGTCAAATGACAACCGAGGTGCACCAGTGAAGCTTCCATGGGATAGCAGCGAGGATTACTTGCAGTGGTTTCATGTGATTGGCCATCCTTTCGTCCAACCACCAATGAAAAGGAGAACTCACCTCCTTCGAAAACATATGTTTATATCGAACAATAGAGTAATACAAATATATTTATTTTGCACATGCAATAAGTCATTTTCACATGATTTTCACTAACATCAAATGTTTTTTTGTAGAACATTGTGGTTGCTAAGGCTCTTAACTTGCTAGATGCCTCTACTGAAGAAGGTGTGAATGTTGTTAAGGTTGTGTTACTCTGAAGGCAAAAGAAAGTCCAAGATTTGCTACTAGGAATGACTATGCCCGTCGAAGACAGAGAGGAAGAGGATATTCAACAGCCGATGAGTGTTGACAGTGGTGAAATTGGTGGTGGATTGAGTAAGCGTAGAAGCAAATCGAAGCACGAACAAATACAGGAGTGTTGACACTGATGTAGACTCTTGGTGTGGATTAAGCATGATTTTGATGTAATCCCGACTTCATATAGTAATATTGTATGACAGTGTTGTCATTTTCGAGCTTTTAGAAGCTCTTCCCTGAATTTTCATTGTTTATGCCCGATAACTTTGCTACTGATTTCGGTGAGGTTGGTATGACAAAGTTTGTACTGTGGTCACTATATTGGGTAGAGTTCAACTAAAGGGCTTGTAGCATTTTGGTCCATAGTATCAATACTATAATGCAGGTTGTCCTTGCACATTTTCAGTTCAGAAATTTAAATTTGTTGATTCTCATTTTTTTTGGGTGTTCTGTTCCTAAGCAGAAAGCATGCAGTGTTGCTAAGCAGAAAGCATTTTCAGCTTTTTTTTTTTGTTTTCTGTATGAATTTTTCATTGCAATACTATAATGCAAGCATATGATATATAGTACAATAAGTTATTTGATGACCAAGTGTGGTTGCACGTAATGCTACTATGGATAGATAAGAAGCTGAAGTATTTGGTCCATGTCTGAAATTTTTGGGTTTTGTTTTCACAAATAAATATACATACATGTATATAGGTTGGGTTTTTTATGACAAACTTTCATTACGACTTGGTTTGGGAAAGAAAATACAATGCATCAAGATCCTAATAGAATTTGAAATTTTTGATCAATGACTCGATTTCCAAAGTCTGATCATTATGTTATATTTGATCAAGGCTTGTTCCATTCGCATGAATCAAAACATGAAAAAATAGACTTTGGAAATTCCAGAGTTTTTATACTGAAAAAAAATAGATAATGGACTTCTATTCGCATTGATCAATCCGAATGGAAGTAACCCATTCGCAATGTACAATGCAAATGGGTTACTTCCATTCGCATTGATCAATGCGAATGGAAGACCAACAATCGCAGTGTGCTTTGCGAATGGTTAACTTCTGTTCGCAATGTGTTTTGTGAATGAAAGACTTCCATTCGCAATGGTCTAGGCGAATGGATAAAATTCTAGAGTTTTTATTGGAATTTTCTCCATTCGCATTGATCAATGCGAATGGAAGTAACACATTGGCATTGTACATGGCAAATGGAAGTCCATTCTCTATTTTTTCAATAAAAAAAACTCTGGAATACTTTTGTGATTGACCATTTTCAAAGGCTACTTAATCTCTCCAACCTTCAAATTAAGTTAGTTTTGTGATTGCTCATTTTCTAGTTCAGTACTTGAGGTAAGTCTCACGAGCATTTAAAAGATATTTTTGTACAACTTGAAAATTTTCATGTTTGCATTTTCATATCATCGTCTCTGAACTGTTTATCTTCAAAGCGCAAATCAAATCATCTATGAAATGTTTATTTTTTAATAGAAAATATGTTTGAAAGATTCCAAAGAATTTCATTCACAACATTTGTATACTTTTGTGGAACCCATTTAAACTCTAGTTGTTGATTTGAATTATAGTTCCATTACAAACAGAGAAAGACCATGTCCATGTGAGGAACAACAGTGCCTGCATGTCCTGCCTTCATGATGTTGTTTGTTGAAGTAAGACTACCAACCCAGTCAACCAATTAACTCATGATTCTCATATAGTTTCTCCTCCGGTGAAAGGTTGAAACAACACTCCATACCAATTAACTCATGTTTTTTACCAATCTCTGCAAGGAACAATAAATCTTTGCAAGGAAAAACTTAACTAAATAAGCAGCATTGTTCTGAGCCAACATATCACAAACACGAAAGCAGTTGAACTTACAACATACCAAAATGCATCTTTATATTTATATTGATATTAAATGGTCAGAACCATACAAGTCCTCCATAAATAATAAAAGGTGACTTTTCCAACATACTGATTATCCTATATCACCAAAAAATCCACATCCAAGTATTTACCTCCAAAAAATTAATCGATTACGGATATGACCTATTCCAACTTTTTTTTATCTTCTTTGCATTCTTGGAATTGAACGTCTTCGCCATTACGTCACCAATGTGGAGCTGGGCCTCGAACAAATTCTTCCATGATATTGCTTCTAGAAATATGCGAGCTGGTCAAGTAGGTATTGTTGGAGGCAATGGTGGTTTTGATTGCATATGGAGCAAGACATAGTGACGACTGTGGGCAAGGTGTGCCATGAAACATACCAATCTGTCATGAAACTGTGATAACGGGTGAAGATATGAAAAACATGTCGTGTTTTGGTTCCCATAACACATAAACACACATTGGTAACGGTTGGCTGCGACCTCTAACATGTCAGGATCCATTAACCATTTTTTCTCATCAATCTGTGCCTTGCCTTCTGGAATTATCATAGCATCCTTGACAACCTTCACCCCTGACTCGTGCCACATTCCAACCCACAATGTTTCATTACTTTCAAACTCCATTAGTAGTTCATTCTGTACCTGCATCCAACCACTTTCGATGCCATATTGTAGGAATTCAGCAATGCATTGAAATCCACAATTTGCATCCCCTAATACGTTTTCAATGTTCTCAAAATAATCTCGTATCCAATAAGGAATTTCCCTCATAAATTTTCCGTTAGAGGATTTTGTCTTCTGCTTTTGTTTAGAAAACGTTTTTATTTGGCCTTTTAGTTCCTCTTGAGTCTTGGCATATTTAGGACCCGATGGGTCCCTTTTAGTCGATTTTTCGTGCTTCAACAACTTATTTTCAGGTCTCCCTTTGCCCGCCACAAGTGTTGATGGTTCAATAATTACAGTCGAACCCAGGCAACTTAACTCTAACAGTTTCCTCTTCAACACCAACTTCTGATTTGGAGTTGATTCATTAAACCTTTGCATAAGAGCGTCAACCACTGGGTCTATAATCACATCAGGGACTTCACGAATAGGTGTGTTACCAAGTTGCATCCAATACTTGTGTAAGGTACATAATGGAATTTGTCTAGTTTGAGTTAGATACCCTGTAATTTCATGAACACAAGGTAATCCATGAGTGGTTTGAATCACACATCAACACTTGACAGTGTCATTGCCCACATTTTCACACCTCCCAATCTCCAATAGAATCAAATCGAGAGCTTTGTATGCCACTGACCCATGAAGTTTCCCAAAAATCTTAACACATGCTCATTATTCACCTTTGTAAGATTTTCTTGAAATGACGATCCAATCTCTACCAGTTGGATTGGATCATATCATGCATCTCCGTCCATACATTCAGAAATGTATCTTGTGACTTTTCCAACACATTCTTCAACTTGGATTGTGCCCCTTCAACGTGACCGGTTGTCCGTTGGCCAAAATGCATAAATGTATCCGTCCATGCACTCACAAAATGCTCATTTTGTGGACACCAAACACTCCTTACATATTCCAAACACTTCGGCTGTGATGCCCATTTTCTCTCAAACTCAACCGTGGCCTTATTCCATTTTTCCTCTGTACTTGATCTATACAAATCTGAGAAAGATTTTACAAACTCGTACCACCCCTCATTATCCTCAAAGTGTTTTTTGAAATTCTTCTCAACATTTATGTTTATGTTCCACATGCACAACAATCTCGTGGCTTTGGGAAAAACTCGCTCAATTGCCTTTATCAAACCCAATTCTCTATCTGTGACAAACAAGTTTGGCAAGTTGTCTGGCTCAAAAATTCCTAAAAGTTTTTCCAATGCCCAAGCATACGACTCTTCTTTCTCAGAACACATAAAGCAACATGCAACATTGAAGGTCTTTCCGGCCGATGTCACACCAACAATCTCAAACAACGGCATCCTATAGCTATTTATTTTATATCTGCAATCCATAAGCATCACTTGTGGAAAACACTTTGCTAATTTAATTGATTCAAGATGCGCCCAAAAAATGTTGGTGACTCTATTCCCCTCATCAACAGTATTCTACTCAATGTAATTATTCTGACTCAACAAGTACATGGTATGTTGCAAAGTCGTTCTGCCTCTTGGTTGGACTGTATTTATCCGAGAAATTGCATTGTAAATATTCTTCAAATTCGAGGTATTATTGGGATCCATCTCTTTCAACTCGGACAATATATTGCTAGGGTTTACACTCGACTTCAACATATTCTGCACATATATCATTTAATCTTCATTCAATCTCCCAGCAAACGAATGGCCAACAAGTGATTTTGATCAAGGATGATTGTGGGTTCCACAAGTCACTTGCAACTTCCAATGGTCATTACCTTGTGGGATCATTCTCAACTGAAATGTGCAGCTACATTTCTTTGTATTGTTTGATCGAACTTGATACTTCAACCTTTTGTCGCGTTTCCCTCCCCTTTCACTCCCAAAATGTAACCTTCTCTTACGTCTGTGATTAGCAGGTTCTGATTTTGTAATAATAACAACGATGATATTATCCTTACCGATGCCTTGACACCAAGCTATCAACATCGACCTTGATGAAAATACCTTCAAAATACATAAACTCGTTAAGAACCCGAACATTTTTAAAACGATAAAGCATGGAAACTTGTCAAAACGATAATACAAAAATTAGCCTTACCTTTTCCATAAGAAATAAGTCGTTATCATAGTACCACTTCCATTGACCTTTCTTCACTGTTGAACTCACCATTACTATCAACCTTGCCATCAGCATTATCATCATCATTCCACATTAGGTAAATGAAAGAATTTAAATTATATCTCATATATTACATTATAAATTGAATATATTTATTAACTAAATGGTTACCTCTAAAAGGTTCGAAGAAGCTTGAAGTAACTCTGGGTTCTTGAAATCGTTTACAAGCATCTCCATATTTATTACATCCATGAGAAGAGCCTACGCACCAAATCATCAAACAGTTAATTTTTTTTTTATCAAACATACCCTATAAAAATTTTACAATTAAAACATCCTATTACAATTTTCAAAACAATCAAAACAAAACACATGCAAGTTAACAATGTTACCTCAAGTGAGATGGGTTCTTCTTGCTCTTGAAATTGTTCATCTTCAACACCATCAAGTCCACCACTTCTAATGTCATCACCTTCACTAATCTCATTCATTTCCAACAAATCAAATAAATCTAACCATTTGAAATCAAACTAACTTGAGCAACTATGCCAGAGAAGTGGAGTAAGGGAGACTGATTGAGCAACTATGACAGAGAAGTGGAGTAAGGAAGATCGATTGAGCAACTACAATTGCGAATAAGAGGAGTTTACGCTGTCCTGATTGAAAGAGGATGATGATTTTAAGCTGGGAAGAGATGACGATGTAAAAATGAAGCATTTTCTCGCCCAAGATATCTCTTCATTTAAGTTGCAAAGATGAAGCGTTTTCTCGTTGGGAATAGGAGGGGGTTTGTTTTGATGGGAAAAGTAGGGGTTTGTTTTTCAATTAATTTTATTTGGGTGGTGTGGGTGTAGAAAAAAAATTTCGTTGATGGTGGTGTGGGACAACATATTTGGTGGTGTCAAACAGGGCTTGCCGAATAAGAAGAAGAAGAAGAAAAGCAAGATAAGAGAAAATAGGAAATAAAATTAGAAGAAGAAAAATACTTTGTGAGTTCTTCATTCTCTTTTATTCATTGATTTTTTTATTAAGATTAATATTTGAACATAGCGTTAGATTTCACTATGTAAATATGTTTGCAAGATCATGTTTTGAGAAAGTTTTGTATTGTATTTTTCGTGAAAATTGGTTGGGTACTAAACATAAAACTCAAAACCATGTTTTTGTTAAATCCGACAATTCAAGGCAGTTTTGCACAGTCATAAGTTTTGCAGTGGATTGAAAACTTATACTAATTGATATCATTTAAAATTAAATCTGTAGATTCACAACACATGTAAGGAAAAAATATCGTTGGTTTGGAGTCCATCCAATGGTTAGATTTCCTTCGAGGCATAGAAAACAGACACTGGTCGGATTTTTGCAAAATTTATTTCATGGGGTTGATTGAAATTGATTTTTAGGCTGAATATTGATCGGTTTCTGAGGTTCGATTACCCTTGAACGTTTAGAGATTGGGTCCTTCCTAATTTATCTAATGTTGTTGATAAACATAGGCTTTTGGTTGAATTGTTTAATTGTAGGGTATGAGTTTAGCTTTGAGTGAAAATTGGCTTTGAGATTGCTTGATTTTATTTAAATGGGAAGATGTGTTCAACACATATGCGTGTGTGCTTTACGACATGGGTCGATTTGCATATGCATATGCAAGTTTACGTGTAATGCATTCTGAATCTGTGAGTTTTCTCACTCTCTTATATAGTATTTTATTTGATTATGAATAGTAAATATTTTTTTTAGCTGTTAAATATAAATGGAAGTGAATGGTTTTCATTCTTTATATTATTCTTTATTTTAAGTATTTGTTTGTGATTAACAAAAATCATATTTAAGCATGTTTGAAGAATTATATTATTATGCTTAGATTATGACTATTGTTGAATTTTTATACATGTGGAGTGAACAATATGTATGGAACCAAACCATTTAAGTAATTTAGTCTGTGGAAATTAGGTGAATATATCATGTGGATATTTTATGAGTATAGTATTAAATTATTATTTTTTTCTAAAATTTGATGTCTATATGACAAATTGTGATAACCTTTGCAAAGGTAGAGTTTCCTACGTGTTCACTTTAGACGTGATAACCTTTGCAAAGGTGAAGTTGTTGTTAGTTACGTTATAATTCATTTGTGAGGATTTATCCTTTGATGAGTTGAACTTGGGTATTAGCATTGTTATGTAAATTGATATTTGCTTTATTACGTTATGACTTGAATATCATACTGTAAACTTGAATTTGATTGTCATGCAAATCAACTTACTAAGGAGTGTGAATCCTTATATTGAATGAATTTAACCCTGTTTTGTTGTAGAAAATTTGTTTACGAATGATTATGTGTTAACGTATATGCATTTGAGATTTAGTTGATTTTATGCTCTTTTCCATATTTCAAAACAAAAAAATGTGAAAAGAAAAAGAATGAATGAAAAATATGATTTTAGTAAACAGACTTGTTTGTATACTTGATATATGATTTTAGCATGCAGACTTGGTTGCACACTGGGTACACCGTTCCATATGAGTTCGGATATACGTATAGTAATATATTTGCCATGGATCAAACTTCGGGTGAGATGACATGTCTCTCGATGTTGCACCCTACTTGAAACATTACGTTCCGAGTAGTTTCGAAGGCAAGGGAGGCACACTTGGGTGACGCGAGTTCGGTACAAGAGGGTAATGCAATTGTGAAAAAAGAAGCGAAAATTTTGCATATATGCAAGGTTACTTTAAGGGGAGAAACTAAATGCTCATTCGATCGTTGAATGAAAATTACATGTCTTCCTTAAGGTAAAATGTGTATTTATTGATATCTCAATAAAGGTGCATCATGACTATGATTTGTGTTATGTTGAAAGTAAATTGCATTTTGAAATCACACCCTTTTGTTTCTAACCAGTTCGTGCAAGTGGCAGGTCTACTACCGTTTATGCAAGTTATAGACTTGCCATGGTCAACCCTCACAACGTAAGTATTGGTAAAATATAAATTTACTTTAAGTATAATAAAACTTATTAGAATGATACATTTGCCTCGTTGAAAAACTATGTGTCTTTGATTCGTGGTTTATTTTTCTATGTATTTTATATAACTTATTTTATTTAATAGAGATAGATATTACCTGTGTTCTAAAAAGCGCTAGGCGGTGGGTGGGCGGCGAGCAGGTGCCTAGCGCCCAAGGGCCTAGGCATGCGCCTAGGCAGTTTTAGGTTTTGTGTTATAACTTTAATAATTTACAAAAGTTAAGCATAATACATTATCAATTACATCCAATTTAATGCCAATATACATATGCAAAATTTGAAAACATGAAAAATTAACAATCATGAACAAAATTTATTAAAACTCAAATGACTGAAGTTGGTCATGATGGGTACTTATACAAAGTTGAATTTGTTGACAAATATCCAAACCTACTCTTTATTTTTCTTCAAATTGCATGATTGACCTTAGCCATGTTTGATAAAATCTACATTACTAAAATTGATACCGGCAGATCCTTTGAGAATTCCATTAAGTAATCATCATTTGCTACATTCAGACATATACTGAATAAAAAAGAATTAAATTGTTTATTTCCAAAAAAGGGGAAAGAAAATTAAAATAAGAACACAATCAGCCTTATTAAAAAACTCGCCCAGACTACTTAGACCTCGCCTAGACCGCCCAGCCATTAATCTGGACGTTTCTCTAACGCCTAGGTTATTTTTTAGAACACTGGATATTACTCATACCAACTAACTCACTGACCCAGGTAAGTTTATGCTTCTTGGGTATGTTCTTATTGGAACGTAGCCAATTAGTCTTTTTTAGGTTAGAGAATTTTTGGGCTGCGTTGTTGGAGGTTTATTGGGGGGTGAACATCTGGAAAGAATTTTCTGGTTAGAATTTTTGCCTATTTTATTTTTATTTTATTTATTTATAAATGTTTCAATTGTCAAATTTTCACGTCCCGAATTTGGGGTTAATGGATAATCCTAGGTGGATATAAGGATTTCATTTTGTCAAAATTGGGGCGTGACACTTAACCAAGACCAAACAACTTCTTTGTTTGAGATCTATGTCATAGAGGGACCAATCACTTCTCGCCTAAAACCTTCACAATTATAAGGGTGATCGGATCTCACTAGACACTAAGCTCAAACATTCTCTAATTCGTTTATCATAGAGATATTTGTCAACAACCAAATTCAAGTATTGTTTATCACTTATTGAGGTCCTATGTGGACGAGCTTTAACCTTGCACGGTCGTGGTTGTAGTATCGAGAGAGAAACTCTCATTAGAGCAAGCTTTGTACATTAGTTTGTGGGAACACAATAAGAAAAACTTGTGCGTGCTCGCTCTTCTACCAAAGAAGTAACCAATAGGGATCAATCAGGCCCCAATTTTAGATGAACCAGAACGTTTTGATATTGTCTTTTGTTCTCTATATTTTTACATGTATTTGTTCATGCTTGCTTGCTTTACCACTTGAGTTTAGTTCTTTATCTTTCCAATGCATGTTTTGTAACCATAAGCCTACCTAGTTTTGAAGTGATTTTTATTCTTGTTCGAGTTAGAAAGAGATCTAACAAACTCTAAGTAGCATACCTACAAAGAGTTTGAGAATTCTCCTTTAACTCCAACATTCTTTCACAAAAGCTTTTCAAAATATACTATTCACCCCCCCTCTAGTCTCACTCATCTCGTATGCACTTTCAATAGTTATTCGATCATCATTATTGGTTCCACTAGGGTTCGTTGCATCAACTCTAGTGGGGATGGCGATCCACTTGCCCATAGCTCCCTTTAATTGTTGGAATTTGTTCTCTAAAGAGTAGATGTCTTTATGGTCGTCTTCTGACAGTATGTGCATGTTGTACATATACAAGCTTACCACCATAATATTTTCTTATATCGATCCCCCAATCAACAAATTGGGTGGGTCGGGGTTTCGTATGATTTCGTTCCAACTCATGTTAACACGTCTTCATGTACAAAGTGGTGAAATACAAACAGTGGAAGATCATAGAACATAAACAAGTTGAGAGGTGAGATGAGTTAACGTCCATTGATGGGAACATTCAATGTTATAAAGGATTTTTTCTTTTGGTGGTTTATTTTGTATTTTTTATTTAATGTGTGTAATGTTGTAATGGTGTGTATGCAAGAATTTCTATAGTATATATAATTAACTTTATCATGTATTAACGAAATGAGTTTATTATATAGTGAATGCAATTTTTTTTTCTTTTAATCTATTGAATTGACATTACTACGTGAATTAGTGGATCCTACCGAGTGGAAAAGGAGAATAAATGAGTATGGTCAATGGAATTTAAACCAATCTACTAATTACAATGATGGTACAAACATTTCTTTGTTGTTTGATCAAACTTGTAGACATTAACTAAGTTAGCTTTCTCAAAGAACCTCTACCACAGTATCCTCCGAATGGAATGTTTTCTTAAAAGAAGATAAAACCAAAAATAAAAAATATTATTATTATATATATAACTAGAAATATATTGTTAATTAATTAGGTAAGAAAAAAACCTTTAGTGTCAAAGATATTCGATTGATTGAGATTACTGGTCGACAAATGGTGTACAAGTCCTAATTTCAACAAGGTAACCAAAATTTGGCCATGAGAGGTTGGAGTGATTATCTTAACTAGCAATCCATTATGGAATCAACAATTCTAAGGTACCTTGTTTGGGAGTCTTTTTTCTGTTTTTTTAGGGTTTTTTGACACTTCTACCTACCCCTTTTATAAATGGTGTTTGTGGTTGTAGTTGTGTTTTAAAGAAAATGGATAAAAATGTTTTAAAAAAAACACACACACACACAAAAGAGGCTCCCAAATAAGGCTCTCTAAACTTACTGATACAGTCCTTTGCCGCTCCCTGCTTTGACCTAGTCCTGCTGACCTGCACAAGTAACGCATGTGAGCCACGGACCACCGTTGTGGTGGCCGATGGCACTCTAATACTAAAGTTAGATAGGGATTTGAGGAAGGTGTAATGCTGTAAACAGGAAATTGTAGCGTGCCTTAGCTTACCAACCTCAAGTCTTATTTATAGTGCAAGAGTCCTGATTCTACAAGGCCATCGAGGGCGTAGTTTAGGAAGGATATCTTTCTCTAATTAGGAATCGTGCTGTAGGAGGGAACTTCCCTATTAGTCCTGTGCTCCTAGATACACAGGAGATAGTTCCCAAACTGAGAGCAATCCGTAGAAAGAGGTTTTTCTAGTCGAAAGTGGAGAGTTGTTGTAGTTGCCTATCTGAAGCTGATCCTTGAGATACTTACCTTAATAGGGCTTAAGGTATTGAGGATAATTGTGAGACGTGTGGCTTAGCAAGCTGTAAGAGTTCGGGTCCGTTTGAAGGACTGCATTGGGCGGGCTTAGAACCGCATGGGCCGGATCAGTGTTGGGTTGACGCTGGGGCCTGTAATTCCTCGAGATCATCATGACACGTGTATGACTCAAGGATGTGACCATTTCGGTGTATCATCAGCTACTCCCCCCAAGTTAGTGGGCCATCGCATCGATTCACTAAGTCTTCTCTTGAAAAGATACGCCTCTCATGATGGTTGAGTCAGAATCATTGCTTTAGCCGCGCGCTGCATTTATTGAACGTACATCGATTCAGTGGAAAAGAAGTAGGAACCTAATCCCTATTTCGATCATCTGTTGTGCGGAGTTTGCCCCTTTTATTTTCTATGCTTTTGAAGATATTGCTTTATTCATCTTCTGATTAAAAAGATTATTCATTTTCTTCATACCTGTGTGCATCAAGCTACAAATTTGGGGATTTTCGCAGCCACGCTGAAGAGCAATGGTCATGTGGCAAGCCATCGGAATCAGCTCAGGACTGACTACGCTCCCACCTTCTAAACTATCTACACACGCGCTGTGGGGGCTACAAGTCAAGGGTTGGTAATTCGGCGGCAAGGTTGAAAAAATAGTAGTCCCACGGCGAGCCGTCGAAATCAGTTCGGGACTGACTAGGCTCCCACCTTCTAAACTATTTACATCCGAGCAGTAAGGGCTACAAGTCCAAGGTTGGTAATTCGGCGGCCAGGCTGAAAAACAGTGGTCCCACGACGAGCCGTCGGAATCAGTTTGGAACTGACTAGACTTCTGCCTTCCAAACCATCTACGCCCGCAAAGTGGGGCTACAGGTCTGGGCTTTGATCAAAAACTTTCATTGCCAGTCGTCACTAGCTAGGCTAACTTGATCAGGATCGACGTTCATTAATCGCGAAAGGGGCAATGATTCCTGGCGAGTCATCGTCACCAGGCGTGATAGCGTTGATTAGACTCCCACTTTCTAAACCATCGGGATCTGCGCTAGACGGACTAGGTGTCGGGATGAACCAGAAACCATCGTCATCAACCTCGGCTAACTAAGCTTACCTGGTTGGAGAGAGGTTCCGCCTGCTAGAGGGCGGCGAACCTACGTCCACCAGCATGGTGCACTGTATGGACAAAATTACCTTAAATCAGCTAGTGATCCGTAGGTACGATCCATGTGTCAGAGTTGACCAGGATTTCTAGTGTTTGTGTCAGGCACGTGGTGGAATATTGTTTGAATAGTAAGCCGAGCCCATGGGAACACAGAGGAAGGGCTAGGGTTTCCTGGACAATTGTGATACATGTACGGCGTAGATAGCGCGATGGCATGTGTACGGCGTAGGTTGCGGGACGGTTGAGTATCGATTACTCACCCTCAATTGATGGGATTGCGTGCAACACATATAATAGGATGAACATGGTCTGCGCAATTTCCTTAGGAACCGTCGTTTCCTCGTTTCCCATACAATATTCAATGCTGGCGTTTAATGCTGAAGCGTCCTTTTGGTGAACAATCATGTCTATATAATGGTGTTCTTCAATCATTATAGGCACTATCTTCTGCAGAGCGTGTTTCGTGTAATGTTCTTGCTTGAAGAGAATGCTTTAGATTTTCCAAAGGCTGAAGGGAGATATCCGTCATTGGAGTCTTCGAATGTTCTGACATTTTCCCCGATAAGGCAAGATGATAACCGCCGTTATGAGTGGTCACCTGTTCTGGGTGGGCACGTAGTTGATTTGCTGAGATCTCGTAATTTTTTCTCATATTGCGGAGAAAAAGTATGCACTCTCTTCCAAGGGAAGAGTCTGTCGTTTATACGTTGGTGCCTTGTCGATGCTCTATAGCATTTAATCTCAGAGATAATACCAGTGCCCAACTCCGGAGTGGTTGCCTCTACCACTTCTCGATTAACAATGTTGTCTCGATTTGCGCTGGAACTCGGGATCTCGAGACGGAGAGGAGTTGGGCATGGTCCATTGAATTGGGGCATTGACTTTTGGATGCCCATCTCATCCCCGCAGCCGGAAGGTGCATGCGATCTGTGTCAACCTAATACTTGTTCCAAGTTCATCTGGTTTCAGATCAAGCGTGTGAGTTGGCCGTAAATTTTTGCAGTACTCCTGGTTGCCGATTTTGTACCACCTCAGACCATATTTAGGGGTATGTCTATCGAGGCGTTGAAGTGAACATGATGTTTCATCCTGCTCTTGCCCATGCCAATATGCTCGGAGAGGTTGCGGAGCAGAAATCTTCTTTCGGTACCTTATGTAACTGGATTGTTTAAGCGAGTCTTTATTCCATGTCGTATTGGATTCAGATGCTTGTAGTATGTAGTCTTTTGTATCCACCTCTGGGCGCCCCTTGTTACATCTTTCCAATAATCAATAGAGTTTGTCTTCGTAATTCTTTTTTTATTTCTTAAATGATTGGAAATCACATAAGTCTTTAAGAACTAAAACTCTACATTGACTATGGAAAGGGAAATAAACAACTTACATAAACTAACTATTGGCAGTGAGAAATTGATCCTAACCCTGAAGTGAATTTGGATGGCCCTTGTGGATCACTGGTATTCTCAGCGGACTGTTGAGCTTCGCTGATGTCGCAGAGGCTACTGAAGAGTAAACCTTGTGGGGGAGTTAATCTCCGCGCTGACGAAATGTTAGGGGTTGTATTACCGCTTGCCTTGGTCTCTCTGTTCCGCCGAGCTGAAGTGCAGATTGATCCAGTATTGCTTGACTGTCCCTTTTTCCCGTAGCGAGTCACCGCTACTGAGGTCTCATGTGAGTGGAGTGATGCGTCTGCAGTCACTAGGCTTGCCTCTGGTTCAAACTGCTCTGTGTGATTCGGTTGGATTTGGGAACATTCTATTTGTTTCAGTGCAGCATAATGACAGCCTCGTGTCGTAGGTTGGTCTCCACGTATCGTTCCTTCGGAGTGGTTAGCGGTGTATTTAACGCACTGGTGAAGGGTGAAGACTACTGCTTCCATCTGATGGAGCCATGGTCTTCCCAAGATAAGGTTGTAGGTAGACGTACGTCTACTACCATGAAGTCTAGAAACAAGACCTTTCTCAGTTGTGGTTCTCCTGCCACTAATGCTAACCTTATCTTCCCAATCAGAAAACATTTCTCTCCGTTGAATTCAATCAGCGGTTAGTCTGAAGACGTCAGGTTCTCCTCTTTGAGGTCCATACTGAACGTGTTGTAGAACAGGACATTGAGTGAGCTCTCTGTGTCCACCAAAGCTCTTTTTACCTCCCACCTTGCGATGGAGACCGAGATGACTAGGGCGTCGTTTTGCGGCGCTCGGACTCCTTCGAGGTCCTTGTCCGTAAAGGTCAAGGTGGGAATGGGGTTTTGGATCCTCGAGTAGCAAATGCGTTTATCCTCGTCCACGGGTTGTTCCGCATTTCCAATAGAGTTCACTTGAAGGACCTGTGCAACTGGTTTTCATTTTATCTGACTCCATGAATGACATAGATTATGCCTGGAGTCTCCTTTTCTATTTCTTTGATTGACTCCCCTCGGTCCCTGGATCATTCTGGTCGCTTTTCAGAGTTCCGGAATTCTTGTAGCGATCATGCGGATCCAGTACTCAATCTCATACCTCATACTCTTGCAATCGTTGGTATCATGGCCGCCTTCTTTGTGGTACGAGCAATATTTACTATTGTCACGCTTGGAGAGGTCTGTTTCGGGGGCCACTTCAAATCTTCCCAGTTTTTCATAGAGTTTAGTACGTCCGACAGGCTAGAATTGAAGGGTGTCACGACTCTGGATCCAACGTAGTTGGATGTTTTCTCTGACCTGGACCGGCTAGGGTCTGACCTTTTGTCACTACGTTTCCTCTTGTTCTTTTCTTTATCCTCACGTCTCTTTCCTTCCTTTTTATCCTTCGGAGCGGAGGGTTTCTTTTCACCTTCGATTTCCCTCTTTACGGTCCTCAATTCCTCTAAGGTAATGTGGTTCAGGGCGCTCTTGAGGAGCTCTGTCATGTCTAAAGGAAGTTTCAATGTGAGGTCTTCGTAGAGCTTTCCCTTCTTTAGGCTCGCGGTGAAAGTTGTCACGGCTGTGTCGTCACTACAACCGTCAATGAGTGTTAGCTCGCCGTTGAGGCGTGTGGCATACTCTCTGAGCGTCTCAATGGATCTATGTTTTAGAGAGAGTATGTAATGTTGGCCTTTTTCGAAAACGCCGACTCTCGACGAAACGCGACGAAAACTCCTTTGCCAGCGTCTTGAAGGAGTCGATCGACCTCGGCGGGTGGTTGTGGAACCATGTTAGTGCTGACTTCTTCAAGCTAGTTGGAAAAGTCCTGCACATCACCAAATCATATCCTTTTTTGAGGGCCATTACATGTTGGTAATGGCACAGGTGGTTGAATGGGTCGGTGGTTCCATCGTAGAAGTCGAGCTTCGAATGAGTAAACTTCTTTAGAAGGGCCCCATTCGTAATACGATCCACGAATGGTGGGACAGTGAGACAGTACAACATGTTTGGGTCGTGTGCCCCCTCTGCGGAGGGGGTTCTGAGGGTCGAGCCTCTCTGCCCTAGCGGTCGGCTCCGCGTTAACCGCGCAACCTCCTCTAGTCCAATGAGAACTAGCGGGGGCTTGACTCTCATGTGTTTGCTCTCTGCCGTCCTTCGAAGATGGTGGCCCGTGTTGTTCCTGGTATTTATTAGCAAGTGGAGGGTTTTGTCGTGTGAGAGCTTCCACCGCTTTAGTGATCTACTATATTTGAGATGACAAGATATCTATCTTGGGTTTGTCATTGATGTTGTCGGCGCGGGGGCGTGAGTCTGCTGTCCGCGCATAACTGATGTTGTCCGCGCATAACTGAAACCGTTGAAAGCGGTAGTACAACACCAGCCTGACCGTTTGACGTGTCCCTTTGTTCTCCGTTGTTGCGTTATCTAGTGGTCACTATCTTTCTGTATTTCGAAGGGAAACGATGCTAGTGAAAAGCTAAGAACTTTGTCGTCCCCACGGACGACGCCAAACTGATGCAATCATTTTCCGCTCCCTGCTTTGACCTAGTCCCGCTGACATGTTGACTTGCACAAGTAACACACGCGAGCCACTGACCACCTTGTGGTGACCGATGGCACTCTGATGCTAAAGTCAAACAGGAATCTGAGGATTGTGTAATGTTGTAAACAGGGAATTTGAAGCGTAGCTTAGCTTACCAACCTCATGTCTTATTTATAGTGCAGGAGTCTTGGTTCTACCAGGCCATAAATGGCATAGTTTAGGAATGGGATTTTCGTGGAGATTCTTCGCTAATTAGGAGTCGTGCTATAGGAAGGAACTTCTATGTTAGCCCTGTGCTCCTAGATACGCGGGAGATAATTCTCAATCCGAGAGCAATCCATAGAAGAAGGTTTTCATGTGTGGAATAACTCTGGTATTTGCTTCCTAGTTGGAAGTGGAGAGTTGTTGTAGTTGTCTGTCCGAAGCTGATCCTCGAGATATTTGCCTTAATATAGCTTATGGATATTGAGGATAGTTGTGAGACGTGTGGGCTTAGCAACTTGTAAGAGTTCGGGTCCATTTGTCGGACTGCATTGGACGAGCTTAGAACCGCTTAGACCGGATTAGTGTTGGGCTGACGTTGGAGCCTATAATTCCTCAAGATGATCATGACATGGGTATGGCTAAGAGATATAACCGTTTTAGTGTATCATCACTTAGTGGGAGGGAATGTAAAAAATTGAGGCACAACTATGATGAAGGTTGTATCACAAAACATTCTTATCATGACAAACAAACGCTAAAACAAGATTTTGGGTTGCTACTTTTGATGATCATGACATGGGTATGGCTAAGAGATATAACCGTTTTAGTGCATCATCACTTAGTGGGAGGGAATGTAAAAAATTGAGGCACAACTATGATGAAGGTTGTATCACAAAACATTCTTATCATGACAAACAAACGCTAAAACAAGATTTTGGGTTGCTACTTTTGATGATCATGACATGGGTATGGCTAAGAGATATAACCGTTTTAGTGCATCATCACTTAGTGGGAGGGAATGTAAAAAATTGAGGCACAACTATGATGAAGGTTGTATCACAAAACATTCTTATCATGACAAACAAACGCTAAAACAAGATTTTGGGTTGCTACTTTTGATGATCATGACATGGGTATGGCTAAGAGATATAACCGTTTTAGTGCATCATCACTTAGTGGGAGGGAATGTAAAAAATTGAGGCACAACTATGATGAAGGTTGTATCACAAAACATTCTTATCATGACAAACAAACGCTAAAACAAGATTTTGGGTTGCTACTTTTGATGGAACTCGGGTTTAGTTTGCAAGGAGAATCAACAGTTTGTTGTTGGTACCTATTCAACTAATTTAGCCATAAACCCACCCGCATTCTCTTTTAATTTAGTGGTTTAGGCAGTGCAGAGCAGGGGCAATTGGTGTAAAGTAGAAATGCTTATTATTGGAGATGCTACTGGTGAGTGTGCAAGACAATCCAACAGTGGAGAGACAAGAAGACAGTAATTTAAACAGTTGGTGGGCGTTGTTCTTGCTTGCTGCACTATCATGGCTTCTTCGCTTCCTTCTGGATTCCAAGATCGAGTTCAACAGATTGAAGAAGCCAGAAACCAAAGGCTTTCTCTCCTTCAGGTTCCGAACCCCCCTCTCTCTCTATATCTTCGCTCTCTTCATTCACTTAGGCACTCACATCACATTTGCATTTGCATTTGCAGGCCGAGAGAGAGCTTCAACGAAAGAAATCTCTGCTCTTGTCCGCAAAGCTTGCCAACATCAGATCCATGGAGCAACGCTGTCTCATGCTGGAACACCACAACTCTGCTTTAAACTTCAACATCTTAGCTCACAAGTCAGAAATCGAACGTCTCGAGCTCAATTACAACACCTCTGCTCAACAATTTAGGGTTTTGAAAAGTGAGTTGGAGGATATTGAGGAGAGTGAGAAGGAGAAGGATAAGTTTTACGACATCAAGGGTTTGGAGATGAAGGAATTTCAGGAGAGTGTGGAGAGACGTGTTTCCAAAGTTCGCCAGCAAGTGGACCAGATGAGGATAAGTGTTATGGAGGTAACTAACAATACTACTATTTTCTTTCTCTTGTTTCAAACTCCAATTATTACTCATCATATTTTTTTTCAAACTTTTCTCATTTCCTATATATCATCTACAAAATCTCTGTTGAAAGTTACAATTTAACAACAAAGGGCCCCAATCAATTTAATCATTTCCTACTTGCTTGTTTGAATTTTCCATATTTTTGGACCTTCACTACTCAACAAACTTGTGACTACATTTCCTCCCAACTTATGAAAAATTAGTACACAAGTAAATTGGAAGTTCAAGTTGATGTTAACTACATAAAGGTGTCAAATGTATATCAAACCAAATGAAATACATGGTTATATTTTCAGCCGTCCGACCTGAAAACTGGTATCCATTTTTTTGCAAAATGGCGTTGGGCCATTTTGCATGGATAGGGATTAGCTATGGATAATTTTTTTTTCGATTTGATTCATTCTTCAGTGATGGGTTTGGTAGTTGGGTATCCTTAAGCTGTCTAAAGAAAGCAATAAAGAAGGTGAGTTTCATAGTAAACTTCAACATGATCAAATGGTGGCTTGCTTTGATCATGCAATCCACAAGCTGAGAATAAAAAAGGATACCCAACTATTCATTCTTTCTTCGCATGTTTTCCATTGGGAAGATCCACAACTTTCCTACTTCCATTGTTATTTTCCAAAACAACAAACTCGGCAGCATTTAAAACAGCTCAAAACTATAACACGTGTTTGAAACCCTAAACTCTTTGTTTCGTGCCCAAAAGGTATTTTAACAATTTCAGCAAAGAACAAGAGAAGACAAAAGGAATAAGTTATGTGCATTTTGCTCTGCCAGTGTATATGAATCTGACAACTTATCCTGAATATGACTGACAATTCATGATAAGATTCCTGTCTGAAATCTTGTGAATTTATTTTCAGTGTGATTTAATCTGGTACTGTGAATTTCAGTTTAATCATTATAAATCAAATTCTTTTGGAGTTGGTGGATGGAGCTGCGGCAGATATCTCAACATCAATAGCACCAATCTCTGAACCTCAATAACAATCATAAACTAGCCTTTCTAATTCTATGTACATATTTTTATCCACGATATCTCCCAATTTTTGTCCCTTTCGTTCGTATGAAATATTGTATAGTCGATCTAGAGAGCCAGGCCCCTAGCGCCAGGAGAGGTTCTTTGGCACGTTTTTAGGAGAGAGAGAGGAGAGTTAAAAGCAAAATGTTGTAAAAGCAAAGTGTTCTCTGGCACTTTGTTGTAAAAGCAAAGTGTATTCAAAGGCTTCCCACATAAACTCCGATTCATTGCAAAAACACTTGAATCATTGAACTGAGTAGCCATTTATGTGGGAATCTCCCCCTCGAGGTTATTGACTGTTGGGTATGAGAATCAAGTTCTTTTGAATCCACCCACTCAAATTGTTTGCAGATAAATTCAGTTCTGTAAGGTTCAATAGCTTCGATATTGACTCCGGTAGTGCCCAGAGTAACGATTCCCATCCAATGATAGCAACATTAAGGACTTACATTCCGAAACTTCCTTCGGGATTTCACCAGTAAGATTGTTCAGACCCAAATCAAGCTCCTTCAAATTCACAAGATGAGAAAGATCACCCGGTATGATTGAACACAAGACGCCTCGCCAGTCGCAGGGGGCGAGTGGTGTGGAAGGATCCCAGCCATTCATCGCTCTTAGGGGATCGTGGAGGGCGAGCTTGAACGATGTGAGCGCTTCGATGTCGGATTCAGTGTCATTGATGGTGGGGGTGCGGCATAGGATAAGATGAAGGGGAGGAGAATGGTGAGGAGGATGAGGGATGAGGCTAGCTTGCGCATGGTGGCGATGGTGGTGGTGAGAGTGGTGGTTTTGGCTTTGTTGAAGAGTTTATTGGTGAAGTTTATGGTGGTGGCGTAGGTTAGCAGTGGAGAAGATCAAACAGAGAGGAGTCACCATGCAGTCGGTCTAGAAACAAATCAAAAGTAATGGGGTTTTTGTGCTTCTCTCTCCTAAAAACGTGCCAGAGAGCCTCCCCTGGCGCTAGGGGCCTGGATCTCTAGAGTTTTGGAATATTGTAATATCTGCGATACATCCCAATAATTTGCAAATCATTGCCATTTTTATCAATTTTCTTTTCAAGTATTGAAAATCCAAAATTCCTGATATTCTTGGCACTGCTTTAGCTATTGCATTTATCGTACTGAGCAGACAGGTTGCCTGTTTTAGAGTTTTAATTATGCTAAACTGAAACTCAAGGTTCAAATGTGGCAAAAATTCAAAAAATAGGAAGTCATTCAACCTTCTGACATACAATGGGAGTGCTTGGCTTTCAGCAAAAAGGTTGCAGTGGTAGAAATAGCCGATAAAGCTAAGTATCATTCTCTCTGAAATCTCACTAAAAACTCAAACTTGCAGTGAGGCGAACTTTGTCACATGTCAAGTGGAATGTGGGGTTACGTTTTTCACATATATTGGTAGGTACCAGGTGTACAAGTACACAACTAGGTCATCAATTCAGAAAATTATAATCGTGCCTATGGACATACACATAGGCTCTAGTTTGGGTCATGGACACTAGGAGTAGGCTAAATTCGAAAGGCCTGCTCGTAACCCAGGTACTGTAAATACTGAAAAATGTGATACATTGGATGAAGGCTTGAACCCACAACCTGACATAGTGGATTGTACCTTGCAAGTATCGGCTCAGTGTTTATAGTTGTTTCATTCTCTTTAAGAGTTTTATGAAATTTTCTCTTGATTTCAAGCATTAGTACATAAATAAGCTGAGTGTAGTTTATGTATGTAAAATCACCATATATGGAACCCTTTTTAAGCATGAATGCACAATGCACTGGTTCAGTTGCTACAGACTTGAGAGAAAGAGGAAAATTATTATTCTGAAATGAAGGACAATAATTTACTAATTTAACTAGAGTTTATTACAGAAACTCATAATCTGCAGTGCTTTATTAGTTTGCTACACTCAGACATGAAGTGATTGATTAAATAACATCTCTAAAATGGCTTGCATTTGCTAGATACATGCAAGAGTCATGGATGTGTTTTTATTGTTATTTTCAGCTCAAGTCCAGCCTTGAAGAAACCATGGGAAAGAATGAGTGTTTGAGTAATCCGGAGATTGCTGCAGCAGAGAGACAGAAAGCTGAACTTTGGTTAAACAAAGAGAACTTGGAAAGAAGCTTGGCTTCTAATTACCAACTACGAGCACATTTAGAGAAGCAGTTGTACAAAATTCTCATTTCATAAGATTAGACATAAGGTAAGTGGTGGTTCTTCTTGATGAGATCCTCTTGAATCCGTTAACCATACATTTTTTTTTTCTTTTTGGTTAAATAAATAAATAAATTTCATTACTATCTAAACCCATATAATCAAACCACCTTGGGCTGCAGTACATAGAATATATTGGAATTTTTACTACTACTTCAAGTCATCAACTGCCATCGGTCCATATGACGATGCATGACTTCTAACCCATCTTAGTACACAATCGATTACCTAATACCAAGAGATCTTTTTACTATGCTTGGAAATGTTTTATACTTTCTGTTTCCGCAACTTGAAAAGCATTGCTTGAACGAGTCGTATTTTGGCCTTGAATCGGAGCAGTTGTTGTCATGTACCCCATATATGTTGCTTGGCTTAAGCATGTAATCTATATATGTTTGGATGAAAAATAGTTCTGTTTCACATGACTGATGAATTTACCTTACTTCCTGAAATGGCATATATGAGCTTCTTCCTTCACATGATTGTGAGGTGTATTGGTATTAATAGCAGTAATAATATTTGACAAAAACAAACATGATTTATGACAAAAACAAACATTATCAATCCTGTGTGCAGATTTACATGTGTACAATACTTCTGAGGCCAAACACAAATTTTGACCAATCTAAACTATATACTCATCTTCCCCAAATGAATAGTGAAAATTATGTCTTTAACTATGTCAAAGGTGTGATGGCTCAGTGGTTGAGCAGTGGCGGATAGTATCACTAGGTCATGGAGTCAAATTCAGCCGGCGGATAATATCACTAGGTCATGGGGTCAAATTCAGCCAGTAGCATCTAGGGTGAGGGGGGTTAAGGGATTAAAAAAAATAAAAATAAAAAAAAGGTCTTCAACTCTAATTTTACTTTCCCATTTTGCTCTCCCCTATTCTTAATAATTTCATGTAAAATCAAATACCAACGAATAGTTTTAGGGTATTTGTGTATTTTAATTGAAGATCCAAACTATATAATTCATCTTCCCCAAATAAATAGTGAAAAGTATGTCTTCAACTCTATTTTTACTTTTCCATTTTACCCTCCTTATTTTTAATAATTTCATGTAAAACCAAAAATCAATGAATAGTTTCAGAGGTAATTGTGTATTTTAATTAAAAAATACTATTACATTTTTTTACACTTTTGCCCTCCTAAATTCAAATTATTTATAATCAAAATCGCCCCTCTCAATATTCATTAATTACATCTAAGCCTTTAACATAATTTATTTGAAGCTCTAATTATTTATAAATTTTAAAAAGGCCCTTACAATGAAAAAACTATTATACATTTTTACCATTTTACCCTTTCAAAGTTAAACTATTTACAATCAAAATCAGCATTTGTAAACATTCAATAATTATACCTAAGCCCCTATAATTTATTTGAAGCCCTTTAATTATCTATAAATTATAAAATAGCTCTTACATCTAACTTTGAAATTTCTCATTTTGCCCTCCAATTTCATGTTTTCACAATCAAAACTAGTGTCTCTCAAACATTGATTAGTTATATTTATGCTCTTAACATAAATTATTTGAAGCCCCTTATTTATTAATAAACTATACATATGCCCTTAAAGTATACATAATTATTTTGTTTAGAAATTCAATAATAATTTTTTCTTTGTAACAAAATAAAAATTACTAAATATTCGCGCACGTAGAGCGCGTTGACACCCTAGTGAAGATAATAATCATTTGAAAAATAAATAGAGCATTTATTTTATTTTTTAATCTCTTTTAAATTAAACTAATTAAACTAAGACACTAGAATGAATTAGTGTGTAATTTGTAAAAGGCAGTAACTATTCCACACAACCATTTCCTCTTTCTCACACCATTCTATTCTCTCACACCACCTACTTTATTTCTCACACCATCATACTTTACCACACCACCTATATAAACAAAAAACCAACATTTTTCCCATCCACATTCAAATCGAAACTCCATTCATCTCTCCCCATTCGAATTTCTTCCCTTTCCCACATTCAAATCTCTTGCAAAATCGAAACCAATTTTTTTCCCCTCCCTCGAAAATTTCTTCCATCTCCTTCAAAATCTCTTCATTCTCCCTCAAAATCGAAACCCTTAAAAATCAAACCCCAAATCGCAACCTCCCAAAAAAATTTCAGAAAAACAAAGTAATCTCAAGGAAACTTTTTAAATGTTTTCGATCACAAAAATAAAGTAAACTTCAGAAAATTTATCATAAATCACAAAAAAAAAAAAAAAAAAATTGTTCGCCTGAGCAAAACCTCACATTGATCTGGGCGAACAGTAAAAAAATTGCTAAAATTTTCTGTTCGCCCGGAACTCTGTAAGGTTTTGCGAAAATCTCGCTAACCTCGCAGAGTTCCGGGCGAACAAGAAATTTCAGTAAATTTTTTCGGACAGATTTGCGCGACTTTAATAAAATAACCATAACTTGCTCATTTCAAAACATTTTCAAGCGATTCAAGTTGTATTTATTAGATAACTCAGAATACAACTTTTACGTTTTGATCAACTTGAGAATCGGTTTCGATCGAGCACATAAGTTGGCCGAAAGTCAGGAACATTATCTCGTTTTTATTGCGAGATAGATTTGCACGACTTCAGTAAAATGACCATAACTTGCTCATTTCAAAACATTTTCAAGTGATTCAAATTGTGCTTATTATATAACTCAGAGTACTACAATATTTGTGTACTTGAGAATCGGTCTCGATCGAGCACTTAAGTTGGCCGAAAGTCAGGAACACCATCTCGTTTTCATTGCGAGACAGATTTGCGTGACTTTAGTAAAATGACCATAACTTGCTGATTTCAAAATATTTTCAAGTGATTCAAGTTTTGTTTATTAGATAACTCAGAGTATTACAATTTTTTGTTTGGATGAGCTTGAGAGTCGATCTTAATCGAGCATATAAGTTGGCCGAAAGTCAGGGACACTATCCCGTTTTCATTGCAAGACAGATTTGCGCGACTTTAGTGAAATGATTATAACTTGCTCACTTCAAAACATTTTCAAGTGATTCAAATTGTATTTATTAGATAACTCATAGTACTACAACTTTCGTGTTTTGATGAGCTTGAGAATTGGTCTCAATTGAGGGTTTAAATTGGTCGAAAGTTACCCTGTTTTGCATTTTTTTTTGTTTTTGTTTTGAGTTTGAGTTTCTCTGTTAAGTTATGCATATTTATCGGTGGTGTGAGTAAGTTAAAAAAAAAAAAAAAAAAAAAAAAAAAAAAACTCAATAATGGTGTGAGAAAGAGGAAATGGTGGTGTAGAGTAGTGGCTGCTTTTGTAAAATGTATGTTTCATCATCTCTGTCATATTCCCTGTCCCACATTGTTTTTATACCAATTATGTGGTCATTATTGCATTGGTAGCCTACTAGAGCAATGCTACTGTGCACTGGTACCTTGCCTGGTGTTGTGCCTGGTGGTACCAGGCATCGTAGACGTACCTCGAGATAGGAGTTAATGTTGAGTTAACTCTTATCTCGAGGTACATCTACGTTGCCCTGGTACCACCAAGCACAACACCAGGCAAGGTACTAGTGCACCTTAGAATTTTCCAGCCTACTAAACAAATCCATGAAAAGCACATAATAGTAGAGCCAGGTCAGGCCATACCGTCCATCACCCTCGAGATGTGCATTTCTTGGATGATGGACGGTATCGGGCTGACTTGCCAGGCCTGGCTTTCTAGATTTCTACTTGTTTAGAGCTAATTTATGAAGAAATGCATCCATTTGGATTGCATGATAACAATTCCATCCAAAATATATAAACCAATTTTTTTTTATCATAAATTATGTATTTTTTTTGGATCACAATGCGCTATAAACTTGCCTTATATATTAATTTCGGGTATACTTTTATAATGGTTGTACTGATTGGTTAATAACTGAAGCCATTGTGATTCAGACTTTCGGTAGCATACATAATTGCTAATGTTTGTGCATGGTCAATGTTTACATTCCTTGATGTATGCTCATGCGCTTGCTTTTGATGACATACTTATATAATTGAATGACTACAAAATTATCAATGTTGTTGGCATTATTCTGCACAAGGTATTTATAACGCATTAGACAAACTGCCTTGGTGAGCCGTTTAACCTTTCATTAACCCTAATATCTGTCAAGTCAATTAATTTCTCAAGTAATTAATCCATGATTGCTTGGTATGATAATTGATAGAAAAAGAAGATTGAAATAGAAGTTTTTTTTTTTTTTTACAAATGTTTAAATCTAGCTCAAATCTTATTTAACAAGAATAAACAAAAAGACACGCAGACCCGCCTAAACTGTTGTAGTATAAGATAAACAGAAAACCAGAAAGCATTTTGTTAATAATAGATAGATAAGAAGATAAATCAATGTTAGATAGAAGCAAATTTAGTTGAGTAACATTTGAGTACGGAAATAATAAAGAGTGGTTTACCAAATAAACCCAAAGCAATAAGATTTATCAACCCAAAAGGCTAGCTAGCTACTTTACATGAAGAAGTTCTTTAACCTCGAAATATTCCAAAATAAGCAGATATAGAATTGCAATATAATATAAAAAATTTAAGAGGAAAAATTACACAAATATATGCACAAATTTGTCTTACATCCCATTGGATCTAATAACTTGTGCATAGTTGTTAATATGCTAAATCCATTACAATTGAATTTGAAAAGAAAAACAGATTAAAAAATGTCAGCTAAGTGTTCTACAAAATGCTCAAATTAGGCATTAATTATTAGCTAATCTCTGAGATGGTGATCCAAATTGCATGGTATCTTGTCAGACTATTCATTGAGGTTGAATTCCCTTTGACTTGTTAGGAGATTAATAATCAATCATAATATATAATTCAAAAAATGTGAATAAGATATTTAACTCACCACCATAGGAATAGACATGATGATCTGACGATGGCATGAAAGAAAGCATAAAAGAATGGAAATGGTAGGAAGGAGGAATTGGTTTTACATGCAACCACTTAAAAGAATATAAGAGAGAGAGAGAGGTTACTAGCAAAAGGACACTTAGGGTTTGGTGGCTCAACCCATTAAGAATGAAATGAAAGCTTAATCAAGTCATCATAGATAGATTATTGAGAAGAGAAGAGAAAAAAAGAAAGAATAAAACATAAAAGTAGAAGAGAAGAGAACATTATATAAGTTGGAGGTTTGTTTGCTTTGACACAGTTGAGGTGGTGACTGGTGAGTGGGGGCTACCTCTTCTTTGACTTTGTAGTAATAGCCTCAGCCAGTCTTACAAAATTGAAAAGAGAGAATACAAAACAATACAATAGCAAATTCATCTGCTTTCTTTCTCGTGATCACTTTCAGCTAAATCACTCCAATAGGCTAAACTCGGAAATACCCAACCCTTTATTTCAACCACTATTGTATGCATGTATGTAATCCAAATCTCCATTCTCTTTCATGTATCTTTTTTTTTTTCTACTTATCTGGATCAATCTTGTGCTCCAAGGAGTTTCTTACTTTTATGCTATTCGTTCTTCTATGAGGGAAATGTTTAGGTTTTTAGCTTTTATTAAAGGGCACTGTTAGAGAATTTTCCCATTTTGAAAAACCTTAGTTGCAAAAATTTATAAGATGGTGTTGAATTGATCCAAGCATTAAGGCAATCTCAGAATGGATTGGAAACATCACCCATCATTAGGGTGGGTATTCCGTAATGCGATTCCGATCCCATCCCGATTCTGTTTCGATTTTTTTGGGTTTTTTTTTTATTGATCAAATTCATCCCGATCTAAAGTGGGATTAGATCAGGATGGAGATTTTCAATCTCACCTATGTCGTCCATTCTTGAACTTATTTATTTACTATTTTATTATTTTAATATTATAATCGAAAAGAAGTCAATTTGATATAAATTTTGAAATTATTATTCAAACAAAAAAAACTATGAAACCCCCCCCCCCCCCCCCCCCCCCCCTAATTGTCTTGCATTATCTTTTCTATTTTTTTTTTGTAGAAACATATGCATTAATACAAGAACAAAACTAAGTATATAATTGTTGTCATGCATTTGAAGTCAAAACATGTGCTTCACTGTTAAGATCCCGAGGGGTATATTTACAAACCCAATTTGGCAAATCTGAAAGAAAATCTTGAATACTACACACTAATGATCGCCACATCCATCGTATGTTTGTCTGCTGATCTTCCAATTTGTCATGCAAAATAGATAGTAAAGTACCGGAGTCCCCTAAGACCATCCATGTTGGCCACTGCTTTGCATGTACAAGTAAAAGAGCGGCTTCTGCTGCAAAACATTCGGCCATAGTATTATTCATTACTCGGCCAAGAATCGTGTCCATCAAGGTTGCACGCACCATACCAGAAGCATCCACCGCCATTACTCCAAAAGCTCCTTGTAGAGATGAGGCAAAGAAGCATGCATTGTAAGTGACCACAATCATATCAGCAGATGGTGAGAAGGATGTAGGTCTGGGGTCCCTAGCTAAAGAGTTAATTATGTGTGTATTAGCCGCTAGGATTTGTTGGTGGATAGTAATGATTCTGGATCATTGAGGTTCAAATTGTGGAATTGACGGCTGAACTAGCTCAGAATTCGAAGTGTGATTGTGTTGCGTGCATGGAGGTGTTGGTTTCGCCGTGATGGCTTTTTCTAGAACCTTATGGAGGGAAGTTATGTTTCTTTCATCCATGTTTGGACGAGGAGAGTGAAACCACTGTTTACTCCAAGATGACCAAGTGTGATTGATAGACGCGACGAAACTTGGGATAAAGATAATCTCTCTTTGGAATATACAGTTGTTGCGGATGTGCCAAATCTGCTGGATGACCACAGTAAATCGGAAAAGTCTCTCTTCTTGTAATTGGGCCATGGTGATAGCAGAGTCCCACATAAACTTGAAGAAAGCTTAAGAGGTTGAGGGGACATTTGCTAAATTCTAATTGATGGGTAAAGGTGAGAGAAGCCACAGTCGTTAAATCACATGACAGAGAAAGAAGAGGTAAACTATACACTCACGTGTTAGTGATCCAATTGTCTTGCATTATCAAACAATAGATAAGAGAATAATGATATTATACTGTCATGGGTAGTTTGTTTTGGCTCATATAACTAAAATAGGATATCACATTGTTATATCCTTGCGATAATAAAATAAATTTGTATTCTTAATTTGGATACTTAGTCGCATTGGAATACAAATTCCTACTCTAATTTTTAATTTAAAGTTTTAACAATTTTTTTATGTTCTTTGAACCATGCTCATCCCATCCCGTTCCGAACTCGTTCGAGATGAGATTAAGTTTATCTCATCCCGAAGATAAAACAACTGATGGGATAAAGATGAGGTTCATCCCGTCCCGTACCCACTCCTACCATTCATCGACCGATCATATGCAAGGATTGTGATTTCATGAAATTACACGAAATTTTGATGTTAAATATTACGAAAGTAAAAAGGGTGAAAGAAAAAATTACATTTTTTCGAGGGTTATTTCAAAAAATTTGGAGGTTTTTTCATAAATTTCAAAATTTTTTCATAAATTTTGACTTTTTTTCGTAAATTTTATTTTTTCGTAAAAATACAAAAAACGACTACTACAAATTACATTTTTTGAGGATTTTTTTTTCTCGTAAATTTCGAGTTTTTTTTCTCATTATTTATTGATTTTTGAAACCCCCCCGCCCCCCCCCCCCCCATCACCTAATTTTATAATTATCACTTCTTCTACTTATATATTAATTTTTTGAAACTACCCCTTGATTTTCTAATTATAGGTATTTTAGTTTCATTTATGGGTATATTCAATTAAAGATTTTAGTGGATTGTGAAGGATTTTAAAAGATTTCTAAGGAATTTAATGGATTTTATGAAATTCAAATGGATTTTGATGGATTGGATTTTGATAGATTTTAAAGGATTGTTATGGATTTCTATGGATTCTTATGAATTTGTTATTGGTCATTGGAAGCAATGAAAGAACACCACCTATTGAAATCATTGTTTGGAACATGCTATGTTGAAATCAATTCTTCACCCAATTCATCCAATTTTCACTCACAAATCCTTCAAAATCCACAACTTTAACAAATTCATAAAAATCTATCATTTCTTGAATACCTCTTAATTTTGATGGACTTTTGAAAAACATGAATTGAATACCCATTGATTTTTATGGATTTTAAAACAATCATTTTAAATCCATTTTGAATAACCATGGATTTCGATAAATTCTTTCAAATACTTAATTGAATACCTTTGGATATTAAAATCTTTCATAATCCTTCACAATCTTTAATTGAATACACCCCCTTAATGTGTTTAATACATTTATTTACTTAAATCTTATTTTTTCATATATTTAATATACCCTCAAAATTTATTATATATATTTCATATATTCTCAAAATTTGTTCGTTTTCTTTATACATCAAAATATTTATTAAAATCAAGATACCGAAATTAACTCGAAAAACGAAATCACAATCCTTGGCCATATGTAGGTCTTTCTTCACCTTTTTTTTCACTGCAATTCTATTTAATCACAATACTAGGAAATTCTATACTGACCAACTTTTTTTGGATTAAACTTTTAAATCAACTGAGCAATTAATGTAAATCCTAACATCCTCTATACATTAAAAAAAAAAAAATTCAAAATATGGATTATGTGTTGGCCTTTGACCTAGGAAATCATTGAACGCCCTTTAAACGTCTACCATTTATATTAATTATATGGTTATTTACTGTTATTACTCCTTACTATAAATAAAAATTCATTTATTTAAATGAAGAATGTAGTCAAATCCATTGACCAAGAAGAAACATAGGGAAGACTTTCCACGTGATTGACATATATTATAAATAGACATAATGATGAAGTAAATGAAGATGAGATGAAATAAATTTGAACAAAAAATGATAAATTATTGAAGATAAGTTGGGGTCAAAGGAAATCGGAATTGGTATGAGAAGGAGACGTATGGTTTGAATAACCAAACCATACCCTGCAACACACAATCATCTTTGAATCCCAATACCACTACCAAGTACCAACACCAATACATAATTGAATTTTGTGTCTACTGTCTAGTATCGAGTCAAGGGGAGTAGCTGTTCGGTGGTCATTAATCCTCTAAGTTCCTCTTTATAGTCTCTCACACTCGATCTTCTGTGTTTTATATCTTATCCCTTCTTCCAACCCCAGAACCACCCTTTTAATACATACATACATACATGCTCAAGGTTCAAACCCCAAAGTTTCCAGAACACCATGCATTCGTTCACAAAGTTGGCAGTAGTCCCTTAAAACTAAGCGTTTTAACTGCTCACTTCAAATCCAACCCCCACCAAAATTTCCATTTTTTTTTTTTGCCTTCACTCATCACAATATTAACTATCATCCATCAATTTCCTACCTAGCTATTTATTCCAACCCCAACATAATTCCATCATATTATAGCAGTTTTTTTTACTTCACTTCTCACCAAATAAGAAAAATGTTCAACAACAACAAGTACTTGTTCATTCTCATACTGGTGATCTTCATGGGTTTTTGTTTTGGGATGGTTTCATGCAAGCATCATAAGAGAAACCGAGTTCATTCCGAGACAGAGACGACTGACTCGGTTGCTGCGATTCTTTTACGAGTCAAGGAATCGTTGGTTGATGACCCGTTGCATGTCTTGGCCGATTGGTCCTCGTCGTCAGGCAACTCAAATTTCTGCACTTGGACCGGTGTCTCTTGCGGGCCCAACTCGTTTCAAGTTGTGAGTTTGAACCTTTCTCACTCCTCACTCGCTGGTTCCATTTCCCCTGCAATATCTGAGTTGACTCACCTGGTTACCCTCGATCTCTCTTCTAACCGCCTCACTGGTCCCATTCCACCTAACCTCTCTAACCTCACTTCCCTCTCTTCCTTGCTTCTTTATTCAAATCAACTCAACGGTTCCGTTCCGAGTCAACTCGGATCCTTAACGAGCCTCCAATTGCTTCGAATCGGTGACAACGATCTCACTGGTCCGATTCCAAGCTCTTTCGGTCATCTCACCAATTTGGTCACTCTTGCATTGGCCTCTTGCAGTCTCACTGGTCCAATTCCTCCTGAACTCGGTCAACTCGGCCAACTGCAAAACCTGGTTCTTCAACAAAACCAACTCGATGGACCGATTCCACCAGAACTCGGAAACTGTTTGAGCCTCGCTGTCTTCGCCGTTGCTAAAAACAAACTGACAGGTCCAATTCCAGCTCGATTGGGTCAGCTCAGTAACCTCCAGATTCTCAATCTCGCCAACAATTCACTCTCCGGAGAAATTCCGAGTCAACTCAATGGGATGAGTCAACTCGGTTACCTCAATTTCATGGGGAATGAACTAGAGGGTTCTCTCCCAAGAACTTTTGCAGCAATGGGTAGTCTTCAGAATCTTGATTTATCCATAAACAAGCTCACAGGAGAAATCCCAGAAGAATTTGGCAACTTTGCAGTGCTGAGTTTCTTGGTCTTGTCAAACAACAAGCTTTCTGGTTCAATCCCACCAAGTTTATGTTCATCATCAAATTCTTCAACCTCGTTGGAGCATTTGATTCTATCTGGCAATGCCTTGACAGGTGAAATCCCAATGGACTTGAGTAAATGTCTGGCTTTGAAACAGTTGGACTTGGCTGACAATAAGCTCAATGGTTCAATACCATACGAGTTATTTGGTCAGCTACTCAATTTAACTGATCTTTTACTTAACAACAACACCTTAGTGGGTTCAATTCCTCCTTCAATAGGAAATCTCACCAATCTCCAGACACTCACTTTGTACCACAACAATTTAAATGGCAGCATTCCCAAGGAGATTGGAAAGCTTGGCGAACTTCAACTTCTCTATCTGTACGAGAACCAGTTTTCTGGGGAAATACCAATTGAGATTGGTAATTGTTCAAAGTTGCAGCTGATAGACTTCTTTGGGAACCACTTTAGTGGGAGCATTCCAATTACCATTGGGAGGTTGAAGAATTTGACACTTCTTCACTTGAGACAGAACAATCTTTCTGGTGAACTTCCTCCTACATTGGGCAACTGCAAGCAGCTAACTATATTGGATTTGGCAGACAATCCAATTACTGGTGGCATTCCGGTGACATTCGGCTTCCTTGAATCAATGCAACAGTTGATGTTATATAATATGTCTCTTCAAGGTAATCTTCCTGATCAAATGAAGAATATGGCAAATTTGACTAGAGTGAATCTTTCAAATAATAGGCTGAATGGTAGTATTGCTCCATTGTGCACTTCTCGATTGTTTCTATCTTTTGATGTTAGTAACAATATGTTTAGTGGCGAGATTCCTCACGAGTTGGGGCATTCACGCTTGCTAGAGAGGTTAAGATTGGGAAATAATCAGTTTAGTGGGAGAATTCCTTGGACACTTGGAGAGATTAGTGAACTCTTTCTTTTAGACCTCTCAAGAAATTCCCTAGTTGGAGTGATACCAGCTGAGCTCTCATTGTGCAAGAAACTAGCTCATATTGATCTTAATGACAATCTGTTAACTGGGTCAATCCCGACATGGCTAGGAAGCTTGCCTAAGTTGGGTGAGATCAAACTTTCTTCAAATAAATTCGTTGGACCTCTTCCTCGAGAGCTCTTCAATTGCTCCAACCTGCTTGTGCTTTCTCTCTACAACAACTCGCTCAATGGAATTCTCCCTCCTGAACTGGGAGACGTTACTTTACTTAATGTGCTCAATCTTGATCGGAATAGATTCTCTGGACCTATCCCTCTCACGATTGGAAAATTGAGCAACCTTTATGAGCTCCATCTTTCACGAAATAGCTTTGAAGGTGAAATCCCGAATGAACTTGCCCAACTCCATAATCTGCAGAGTGTGTTGGACCTTAGCTACAACAATCTCAGTGGTCAAATATCGCCTTCTCTTGGAATGTTATCCAAACTCGAAGTCCTTGATCTCTCTCACAATGAGCTTACCGGTGAGGTGCCCCTCCAAGTTGCTGAGATGAGCAGTTTGGGCAAGCTTGACATTTCTTACAACAATCTCCAAGGTCGTTTGCACAAGGAACTGTCACGTTGGCCACCAAATTCCTTTGCAGGAAATCTCAGGCTTTGTGGAAGCCCTCTTAATGCCTGTGCTAAGTCAGATTCTGGAGACCAACACTCAGGGTTAAGTGCATCATCAATGGCAGCAATTACAGCCTCATTGACTGTATTTGCCATCGTCATGTTGCTCATTGGTGCAGTACTACTGTTTAAACACAGTCGGGAATCCATGAGGAGGGACCGTGAAGTGAATTGTGCTTATTCATCAAGTTCCTCCCAAGCGCAGCGACGATTACTCTTTTTCCAAGGCGGCGGTTCCACAAAGCGGGAATTCAAATGGGAGGATATCATGGAAGCAACCAATAACCTGAATGATGATTATGTTATTGGGTCTGGTGGGTCTGGTATGGTTTACAAGGCAGAGCTCACCACTGGGGAGACAGTAGCAGTTAAAAAGATATCGAGCAAGGATGATCTACTATTGAATAAAAGCTTCACTAGGGAGATTCGGACCCTCGGGAGGATAAGGCACAGGCATCTAGTTAAATTGATGGGGTGCTGCAGTAACAAAGGAGCAGCATCAAATTTATTGATATATGAATACATGGAAAATGGAAGTGTATGGGACTGGTTGCACCGAGCAGAGGCTAATAACAAGAAGAAAAATGGTCTTGACTGGGACGTGAGATTGAAGATAGCACTGGGGCTAGTGCAGGGTGTGGAGTATTTGCATCATGATTGTGTGCCCAGGATCATTCACAGGGACATAAAATCGAGCAACGTGCTGCTTGATTCTGATATGGAGGCGCATTTGGGAGATTTTGGGCTGGCAAAGGCGCTTCTTGACAATTACGATTCTGTGTATACAGACTCTAATTCCTGGTTTGCAGGCTCCTATGGCTACATTGCCCCAGGTATAACACTAAACCACTCAAATACAATATTACATTTATCTGATCTGCATATTCAATTTTTCAAAATCATAAAATGTGATTAGAGAAATAGAAAGTTTCTCCTGTAATAATGTTTTTATGAAAGCTCATTAGGTTACAGCACTGACCATTAATGCATTTAGAATAGGTTATTTGGTGTGTTGGTAATCATGAAACAAAAGTGATTGTTTGGGCTCTGGTATGTGTGTGTGTGTGCAATGAAAGTTTCCTCAGTTGTCCTAATTAAAAACAGAAATTCTAGCTGGCCTGGGAAACCAGCAAGGGGGCAAAAATGTATTTTTCGCCCCCAGGCAGTCAAACCTTGCTGGTTTCCCAGGCCAGCTAGAATTGCTCAATTAAAAACACTCCCAGAAACTCAGACAACTGCATCGCTGAGTTGTATTACACTTTGAACTAAGAAAAGGTGACTAATTGATATTTGCAAATAAAATGAAATTATTTGGTTGTTTTTCAGAGTATGCTTACTCATTGAAAGCGTCAGAAAAGAGTGACGTGTATAGCATGGGTATAGTGTTAATGGAACTTGTTAGTGGGAGGATGCCTACTGATGGAACTTTTGGCGTAGACATGGACATGGTCAGATGGGTTGAGTCCCTTATTGACGCGCCAGGGCCTGCTCGAGAAGAGCTAGTTGATCCTGCTTTAAAACCACTTCTTCCTAATGAAGAATCTGCAATTTTTCAAGTGCTTGAAATTGCGTTGGAGTGCACAAGAACTACACCAGCAGAGAGACCGTCATCTCGGCAAGTTTGCGATCAATTGCTTCACATCTCCAACACCAACAGAATGCATTTTGAGAAGAAAATGGATACAATTCCTTGTGATGCATAGAAACAGCTCAGGTTGTATGAAGCACCCAGTGGGCAACTTAAAACATTTTTTTATTTAAGAACCACTTTCACCTTTTGGTTAAAATGGTTAGACAACGGAAGCAAATGGTGCGTTTGTATGGAAAATTATTTTCTGAAATGTTTATTTATCGTAATTTTAACTTTCTAGGGTTTTGGAAAAAAAATTAATCCAAAAGAGCCTTATGGGTGGAAAATAAATATATTAATTTAATAGGATGTTGATATTCCTTAGTTTTTTACTATTACCATTTCAACTCTAGAACTACACCACCATGCTACAACTACAACCACCATCATCACCATAGCACAAATACCACCATACCACAATAGACCAACATCACTCAATAGACCAACATCACTGTCGCTACCATACCACAATCACCACTGCCTTTACTATAGCACAATCACCACTACTACCGCCACCACCACCATATTGGAACTACCACATAAGACACCATCATTACCACCACTACATACCAACACCATAACAACCACCACCAATACCAATACCACCATAACACAACTATCACCATCGTCATCACAACCACTACCAATAAGACCACCACCACCACTACCACCGCTACCATCGCCACCACCACTACTACCACTATAATCACCATCACCACTACCACCATAACACAACCACTACAACCGTGATCACCACCAGTGTTCTAAAAATCGCTAGGCGGTGGGCGGGCGGCCAGCAGGTGCCTAGCGCCTAGGGGCCTAGGCGGGCGCCTAGGCGGTTTTATATTTTATATTATAATTTTCATAATTTACAAAAATTTAGCCTAATACATTAATATTTTATCAATTACTTCCAATTTAATGCCAGAATACATATGAAAAATCAAAAATTTATAAACATGAAAAATTAAGCTTACATTAAAATTTATAATAGCATAAGTTGCATAACATAGAGTTTCATAGAGATTAAAGAGAAAAAAGAATTACATACTTGATGAGTTGATGGTACCAACCTGTGTTCTAAAAAGCGGCCTGAAATAGGAGCTACTTGAGAAAGAAACAGTCTCTTGGCATTTTACCATGGCAATTGCTCTATCAACTACAACTTTCGCTGCAAAACAATATGCAAAAAAATTGAAAAATAATTATGTGATAAACAGAAATGTCAGTGACAGTAGAAATAGACAAAACCTAGTTCTGCTACCTTCAAGCTTCAACAAGTTGTCCAAAGGGAGAAAATGCATCTCGAAGCTTTTCATCTGTGGTTAATCTTGAAAGGCCTAACATAAATAGAAAACGAGGCTTGCCAGAAACATTAATTATTTCCATTCAAAACTACTTCAAAAATCAGCATAGCTAGCCTAGATCTAGAAGGGATAAATGGAAGCTTATATTTGGGCTCCAATTAATTTCATATCCATTAATTTCAATATTTCATACAAAAATAACTTAAAATAAAGGTCATACCAAAGCTTATATTTGGGCTCCAATTCTAGAAAATTGGGTCAACCTTCTGTGGCTGGGTCCATTTGAACTAATGGATTGTTGGACTCAGCACATTCAATTGCTTAAACAGTTAAACAACTTAAACTCATTCACATATTGCCAGTTTGCCACATAACATGGTGGGAACTGGGAAGTAGATTAGCATTCCATAAACAAATCCTGTTACTTATTACATCCTTTCCTTGACTCCAAAAGCTTACACTTTGAAGTTTGAACTACCTGACTGAATTTGTCTCGCATCGCAGAGTCGACAACAGACATATCAATGATATCATTCCATTCAGGTGAGGTGACTATCCAACACAGATTTGAAGCAAGGTACAGTGAAATAAAGTAATAAACCTCATGAAATAAACTCGGCAGCTGTACAGTGACTCAGTGAGCATCCACTGTAAATGTGAAGCAAGGTAAGAAAGAAGATGAGAAGTTAATATTACCTTGCAGAGTTGCATGCTTGCAGCAGAGAAGCAAAAAAGTGGAGCGAAACAGCGAAACAGCGAAATGCTTCACTTGCAGGCTTGCAGCGCAGCAGCAGAGAAGCAAAAATGGCGATTGGTTCACTTCCTCTTCTTCCGTTCTTCGTCTTCCTCTTCTTCGTCTTCCCCTTCTTCTTCTTCTCCTTCTTCTTCTTCTTCTCCTTCTTCCCCTTTTCTTTTGTTTGCAAAAGCAAAACCTAAAATGTCATCGATTGAATTTGGTTTGGGTTATTTTATTAGTTATTTGCAACCAGCCAAAAAAAAAAAAAAAAAAAAGCCCAGCCCGACTAGGTCCGCCCAGACCCGCCTAGGCGCCCTGTCCGATTTTTCCCTCCGCACAGCAATTAGTCGAGGCGTTTCTTTACCTACTAGCGCCTAGGCGGCCGCCTAGCCCGCTTTTTAGAACACTGATCACCACCCACCACTAATACCACCATCATGGCACAACCACCTCCGTCACTATCATGCCATAACTTACTCCCACCACCACCAAGGCCCCTACAACTAGAACCACAACCACAATCTCTATCATTTCTACAACCACATCAATTACAAAATAAATCATCACCTCCCCTATTGCTACCACATCAACCCAACTGTTATCGCACAAAACAAATATGTGATCATTTGAAAAATAATTTTCCATGAAATAACCAAACTACATGAAAATTTTTAGGAAAAATGAAAATCTTTTAAATTTTATTTTCATGATTTTTGTCCTTGAATTATTTTTTCGGAGACAAACGGAGCCTAAACTTAAAAGGTTATTTCCTGGGCTATATAACCACATTTACAGGTTTGCTTCATCTGTTACTTTGTAGATTCTAATATTTTCCCGTTGGACTTGAGTAAATTTTTTTTTCAGTTGTCATTTCTTCTTCTTCTTCCTATACTTTTATTGAATAATTAGGATCAAAATAAAATCTACACGTAAAAAAGTTATTTTGTCCATCTATTAAATGTTGCATATATTTTGCACTTAACTCGCCTAATTTTTCATATTTGACCAAAATACTCAAAACTTATAATGTGTGATAACGTATCTCAAGGCACATTAAAAACCTTCACCCTTTGCTTTTTGTTTTCTACCCAAATCACCAAAACCTATGGAATATCACCACCCTATATGTAAAAACCTTGTTATAGGGGAGATCATCTTCAACTGCACACCTCTTAGTTTCTGTTTTTAGAGTAATAGAAGGTTTGGAGAAAGGGGGTCGAACACATGTAGTTTGGAATCAAGCCACTTTTTTTTTTTTTTTTTTTGGAAAGCGAGCTGAGTTTTTATAGGATCCCATAACCTATCAACAAGGTGCGACCTATAGATCAACACCATAAGAAAGTAACCATGCCGCCGACGGGTCTCGAACCTAGGACGTGAGGGATAAACCCACACAGCCCTAACCACTCGACCATAACACCATTGGAATCAAACCACCATCAGCCACTCCTCCCTCTTTTTCGCTCTAAATTCACTCCAAATCCCAATTTCTCCCTCTTTCTCTATGCAATTGTATATTTTTCAATGTCGCTGAGGGAATCCATATTTTTCAATTTGAATTGCGAGCCAAGTTTAGCTGGAGTTAGATACTTAAATTAGAAGCAAAACTCATTATAACTTTGTGCACTCAATTCATGCCATGTCGGATGCAATTCATGAATCCAAGAATTTGAGAGACCAAATGAACTTCTTTTGACTTATGTCGAGTACTTTGATGAATACGAAAAAATGGACGAGTCATGTGTAAAACACCTACGACATTTCACAGTGAAGACAGTGTGACTAGCGATTGACTGTTAGTTTGGGAGAAAACTCATTGAATCCCTTGATATAAGCCTGTGGTGAAACCCGTCCAATTAGAGGCAGGCACAATCAGGGGAAATATTTTGGGCAGAACCGATTGGTCCCATACCAGTTGGAGTTGAGACGGAAACATGTCATCCCGGTTCAAAATGTTGAATTTCTTCCGGATTAAATTATGTCAATTCCAATCCAAATTTGGTGAACCCCAGTTCAAATTTATAGTTTCTTGCCTACTTTGGACTTCTTCTCGTCCACTGGTGTCATCTTTGCCACGACAAACTTCTTCTCCTATGTGGGTGCCTTATCTGTTGTGGGTGCCATTGGAGGTGATGGGTTTTGAGGATTGAAGGTTTTGGAAGCAAAAAGATAAAAGAGTACTTGATGATGAAAAGGTAATTGGAGGGGATTGGTTGATGGGTTTCACGCGGATCGGTGATGTTGTTGAGTTTAGTGCGTTAGATTGAGTTAAAGTTTTGGGGGTATTATTGATGGTTGAGATGAGGTGCATGAACAAGTAGAATGACCAATTTGGGTCCGATCCGAGTCGTGCTTTTTGTGGCTAATAGGGGAGTGACATATGGAATGGATTACAGTAGTGTTAAAGTAACATAGGCCGAGCTGGACTTAGATATAAATGGCCCAAGTGTGACTTAAACACACGTTGGATATTTTACAGGTTTATCTGGAGGATAGGGTTTGTTTAAACAACGAGGGAATGGGCGAGGAAACCAGCGAGCTCGAGATGCGTGAAAGCGCCTCGAGACACGGGCTTGCACACATTTCGATGGGGATGAACGGCTTCACCCCCCTCCCTCGCTGGTTCCCTCGACATTTAGAATTTCCCCGGAGGATATTGTTCATGCTCATCCAACCCATTTTCACTTTGGGACTCAAAAGTGTAGACGTGTATTAATTTGGGTTTTAACTATAAGGCCAGGATGGAACTGAATTGTAGGACCAGTTCCAACCATCTAGAATTGGGACCGGGATGAAAATGGTAGAAACTGATTGTGTAAAGTTTAAAACGGGTCAGGACCATACCAAACCGGGTCGGAATTTGATATTTGGGTTTAGTATTGTTGGCCCATTGTAGATCCCCTCTTTCTAAGATGAATGTGAGAGAAGGTTTATGGAGGTTTCCATTCCCCCAAACCCACCACCATATTTTTAGGGTTTATTCATCCTTCCCCTTTTCACTCATTCTCACGCAGAGTCACAAACCACACCACTGCAACTGCAACTGCAACTGCAACTGCAAAGCAAATGAAATAAAGAACGTTGTGAAGGGTTAGTAAAGTCTCTCTCTTCTCTCTATTCTCTCTCTCGGATGTGTGTTACCACTTTGATTGTTTTTATTGTTTTAGAGTGAAGTAATGCTTCGTCGGAATCTCTCTCGAATCTCTTCGTCCCTCCTCCTCTCACGATCTCTTCTTCTCAAACAACATACCCAAACCCTAATTAAACAACCTCCCCTCCAAATCATAACACTAGAACGATTCCTCTCCACCAAATCTGGTGGCGGTGGAGACGACAAGGACAAGGACAAGGACGCTTGGAGCAAAGAATGGGGCTCTTCACCATCTCCAGCCTCCTCTGAAGATTGGGATTCCATCTCCTCCTGGTCAACCGGTTTAACCAAAGACCATTTCGATGGCGAAGCTGTGGGCTGTCAGATCACTCCAACGCCACCACCTCCTCCTCCCTCATCGTCTTCCAAGTCCAAGGGAGAAGCATCATTAGATGTTGACGATGACAATGACGATGATGTGGCAGAGTTGGAGAGGGAGAATAAGAAGAGTGAGAAATATGTCAATAGTTGGGACCAGAGAATGACTGAAGTAGATGAGCTCATGAAACAGGTCAGAGAGCCTGGAGTTAGGGGTTTCTATCTTAGGGATTCCGACAAGGCCGAGATATATCGATTGCATAAGGACAATCCTCAGGTTTATACAATTGACAAGTTGGCCAAAGATTACAGGATTATGCGCCAGAGGGTACATGCTATATTATGGTTGAAGGAGATTGAGGAGGAAGAAGAGAAGAAACACGGGCCTTTGGATGACTCCGTAGAGCTCTTACTTGATACTTGTCCTGAGTAAGTTTTCTTACATTTCTTTTTTATGGGTAATTTCTGTAAATTATTTTGGTTCAGTGTCTGTCTGTCTATTATCAACACACTTTCTTAGCATAATTACTTGCCAAACGCTCCATGAATGCTATTATTTTTATATGTCTAACAACAAAAAGAGGAGTTCAGTGATATTTGGGTATATATAATTTATTGTTAATATTCTTTTGAAACTAGTTGAAAATGAGTACCAAAGTGAAGTCCTACTTAAGGAGTGCTTGTGATGCATGTTGATCAAACAGGTAATAAAACATGACACACAATTTTTTTTACGCACTTAGGGAATTAAACATACAAGTCTTGTTATAAAATTAGAAACAAGTAATACCTCTTTTTTTTGGCCAATACAAAGAAACTAGCAGAAGTGCATATGAAAATCAACACCCTGTTTAGGTTGGACCTGAAAACACATGAAGCTTTGTGCTTTTCCAATGGAAGGAAAAGTGTTATTCAAAAATGGATTGTGCACTCTTATTAAGAGCTAAGTCTCAGATATCCAAGTTGACCTATTGTTTCTTGATAGATGCTCGAGGGACTTCCTGTGGGCGCATCTCACTCTCAGAAGCATTAAAATACTATTTGATTAATTCACATAGTGTTTACCAATTGCCAACCAAGCAATCTTGGAGGGTTGTAAAATTGCAAATTTTCAATAAGGCCTTCTTTTCAAGGATATATGAGATTGAACATAGTGCGTTGTGCTGAAAAATTATGGCACCTCTCCATGTGATTGATACTCTAAATCAGTTCTCAACACTTATTTGGAAAGCAGTCGTGCTACACCACTTTGAATTCACCAGACCTGTCACTTTTGATGTACATAGAGGAGATAGACTCATCTTTTGGTAACATTGTTGAATTGGGAAGAGACCTGATATTTCTCCATTTTGTGACAACAAAGAAGTAAGATCAGGGATTTTTACAATATTAATGCGAGCTCCCATGCAGGGAATCTATATTTTCCCAGGGAGCTTAATGAATGGGAATTATAGAGTTGAAAATTGAATTGATCCCTTTACTGCAGCCTACTGTGTACTGTTGCTCATGTTAGGACACTGACAGTGTATAACATAATCAGAAGGGGCTGCCTGATGACCAACAGATGTGCCCTCTGTGGCAATAGCGAAGAGACCATCTGTCACCTACTTCTGTTTTGCAGTGTCTCTAGGAAGATTTGAGATTTGTTACTAGGTCAATTTGATATATGAGTGCTGCTTGTCTCAACTCATGCAATGATGGTGTCCCGTTATAACTGTCTTCTGCTCCTCTCTATCAGATTTCAGACAGTTAAAATCATAGAAAACAATAAATAGTGGCATTAGTAAATGGTGCTTCAATTTTAGTGAATAAACTCACTAGCAATCACATTTTGGCTTTGCTCCTTTGACTGTTTGATTGTGTAATGTCAATGTACTTTCTCTATCTAGTCCTGTACCATGAATTTCATTATATATCAAAATATATAATCAAAATGATACAGTAAAGTGCCCTAATGAAAAATAAATAAATAAAAGAAAAATGAATGAATTGAGACTCAAATAGGCTTTCTTTCTATATCTAACCTTCGTCTATTTCCAGGTTTTTCGTTTCCCATGATAGGGAATTCCATGTGGCCTCCCTTCCTTACAAGCCCGATTTTAAAGTTATGCCTGAGGGTTGGGATGGAACTACAAGAGATCCTGATGAAGTTCATTATGAAATATCCATGAAAGAAGATGAGATGCTATATCAAGAATTCGTGCAAAGGATGAACTTCAACAAGATGAAGGTAAATGTTTTTATTTCCCTTTTTATCAAGCTGTTAAAAGGTTTTTATTTATTTGAATAACTGATCTTATTTCGGTTACATGGATGGATTATCTTGAGATTCATTATAAGATAAATGTACCTTGACTTAGCTTTGATGTTGATCGAGACAACTAAAGGTTCATTTTTAGTTTTTATCTCTTTTACCAAAATGGTTCAGCCTAGGATTTTTATTATCCAAGTTCATTTCTCTTTCCTCTTTCAAACAATGCATAACAAGTATTATCCTATAAAAATAGATCTTTACATTTTACTTATACATACATTAGTATAATCAATTGTATTGCTGGTCAACCGTGTAATGGTACTAATTGTGTAACGTCCTTGTCTTTTTTAAGACATCATTCATGATATTATTTTAATATCTAAGTAGGACTTTAATAAAACTCATAATTTGGAACTACGATCATGATACATCCAACAAAGTATATAGTGGATGAACCTGCTAACTTCAATATTATTTACTAAATACTGGAAATTTTTAGTTTAATTGTGATGTAAAACACACATAAGGAACATCAATGTCTATAATTTCTTGCAAAATTTACTTTCAGTGAGTGAGTGCAAGTAAAAATGGGTTGGAAGCATTGGTTTCTTGCAAGTTTACTATCATTTCTGCAAATTTTTGTATGAAGTTTGGCTGGTGTGTCTAATATATTAGAACTTTGCACTAGAAATTGCTATGAAGAATATTGTTTTCCTTCATCATGCAGTTTTTGGTACGCGAGAGACTTCCTTCAAGGAGGTGTTTCATTAGGGGAATGCAGGTTACCTCTATGTGTATGTGTGCATTTTTTTTTTTGTGGATCCGAAATTGCAAGAGCGTCGCATATTTTCTTCATTGTCATTCAATTGGTGAAGTGTGGTATTTTTTATTGGATCGCTTGGGTGTTGGGTGGGCATTGTTCGGAACTAGGATTCCATTTTGAGGAATGAGTGCACTAGAGTTTCAACTCTAGGATTTTGGTGATGGGAATACTAGTCTTTAGTTATTCTTTGACATTAGGCCTCTGCATCAGCATATCCATGTTTATGAGGGGATTCCTTTGACTGATTGAGACCTTCTCAATAAGGAGTGTTACCTCTGAAGGCTACCTATCTTATTAGATTATCCTGTAATAATTGAAGAGAAAAAAATAGCTTGCACCAATGATGGAGGCATGCTAAGTTAGAGTCCTTGTGAGATAGAGACCATTTTTGTAGCAATGTACCTCAAGACCAAGGAAAAAGTGTAGCCTAAACAATAATGGCAACCAAGTACCATATGATTTGCTTCTCTTCAAGTCGTGATATTTATGTCAATGACATACCACCATATACCTTCAAGGTAAACTTGAGGTTGCATTCATCATGACCATTTGTGGTGGTAAGTGGTGGAATGGAACTCCCATGGACATGGGAAGCACACTTTACCACCCAAAAAATGTGATTCTCATCTCTATGGGTTTCATTCCCACTATTGATCACAAATTTAGATGGTCATGATGAATGCAATCTCAATTTTGCCCTGACGATATGTAGTCCCCTCATGGAAATTGGATTCCCATGGATTAAGATTTCATGCAACCAAACACACCCTAAGGTCATTGGACATGTTTTAGACCATAGAGTGGTTTGCGAAGGAAACACATAATCAACCACTTGTTCATCAATTCGTAGTCTTTCAAACAAAAATACTGCGAACATCAAGTTGGCAAATTGTCTGGTCAAAGTGGATGATGTGTGAGAACTAGGGTTGTTCATGGTTCGTTTTCAACCTGAAACCGAACCATATCAACCCGGTTTGACAAATTTAAACAAAATCTAATTGAATGGGTAATGAAGTCGAACCAAACCGAACCGAAATAAAATTCAATGAAATCGAAAACCAAACAGACAAAGTTATACTAAACTGATTTAAACCGAATTGAGCAGACAAAAATGATGTATTATTTATTAATTTTATATGATACATATAAAATAAAAAATTAAACATATGTATTGGTTCTGTTATGTTTCCTCGGTTTTATCAACTGAAAACCGAACCGAAACAAAACCAAAAGTAAATTGATCAGTTCAATTTGGTTCGGGCGGTTTGATCTGTTTATCCGAGTGTCAGACACTTGATCAATGTTTCGACAGGGTTAGACACACGGTCAATGTATCAGACACACCTCCGACTCTCCCAAAACTCGCTCAGGACATGGTTAAAACTCGACAACCAACTTTATTTTATTTTTAAATTTTAGGTGAGTTCAAATAACCACCTAATTTGAAGGTTGTTAGTCCATTAGAAGTGAGAAACTTTCCATTACGATTTAAGAGTCAAGATTGAAAGGGCGATAAAAAGTCACTGAAGCATAGACTACATCTATTCTTCTTCTTAATCTTTGTTTATTCTTCTCTCTCTACTTTTATACTTTCTCTCTACTTTTATACTTCGATTTTTTTGACAGTGTCACTTTCCTTTACACTTTTATACGCCTTCTTTTTCTCTACCGTTCTTTTTTATTTTTTTCTACTTGCAATAGAGAGATGAATGCATTGTTTGTATTTCATTTTCATCGTCATAATTCTTATTATTTTCTTTTTAAACTCTTTCTTTATTGAATTGTTGTTTATCTTCGTATGATTTGATTGAAAAAAGGTTTGAGGTTTTGCCGAATTCTAGTTTTTCAAAAATTGTCGAGTCGGCTTGCGTGTGCATCCTTGGTTTGCACCTTTAAAGAGTGGGCATAATTGAAAGAATGAAACATTTTGAAAGATGTAAATTTGAAGGTTAATGTCCACATAATAAGATTTCAACTTGTGACATGAGTTATAAATACTAGTTATGTTAATTATTTGAATGTTTTCGACTTCACTTTTATCTTAATATATTTTTGAAACATTGTTTATTTTGCTTAAGGTTTTACATGATTTATTAATTTTTGATATATAATAATTTTTTTTTATTAATTCTTATATTATTGCATTGTCCGTGTCCTACTTTTTTGAGATTTCGTGTCCCTGTAAGTGTCATGTCCGCATCCATGCTTCCTAGGCTGTAGTGTGTGGAATTAAATCATACAATATGTTTAAGATCTCTTAAAAGCAGGTGTTGGAATTCAAGCATGCTAGCTTTTCAAGCCTTTAAAAGCACGGGTTAGATCTCTCCAACAACAACAAGAATGCCATGCCAGTGTATGAAAAGATGTCAAGATGTAATGTTTTAAAGTGTAAGAGCAGGATTTGTAGTTGCAACTCCTGAAACGCTTACATTAAGTTTTGAGTATATCAAAGGCTTGCGCCTCACGACTAGAGGTATACAATATGTGATGTTGCGAAAGAGAATCCTAAAACAGGATTGCCCACTTTATCTTTGTTGTCTCAACCAAAATGCTTAAGCAAACAAGCCCTAGTAGCCTTGCTGCGACATACGAGTTTGTCATCTTTAGTGATGTGACGATGTGTTTTGATTTAAGATGTTTTTATTTGTTATCTGAATTTCTTTTGTATATTTTAATTAAATAAATCATTCATCAAAAACTTACACCTTACACCTTTAAGCACCTCAACATCTCAACGATTAAATTGATAAACATAGAAAAAACTGGTTGAGATGTTGATGAATCAGTTTATACTTGACGGCAGCATGTAATAAGTTTAATACATGAAAATTAGAACAAGGACTCCATATTACGAATTCATATTATTAGCGGGAAAAAAGTAGTATTGATTCGTAGATCTTGTCGGCTCCAATTCCAAACAACTCGTATCATTGTGAATGTGATTCTGCTACTGCATCTAGTAGCATTTTAATCCAACTGCGATGTTTTATTATCAGTTTCTAACTCTATTTGATAATGTGATATGACTTGCTCACAGATGGCTGGGGAGGTGAAATGCCACAAATATAGCAGGAGGCGTCCCTCAGAAGGATGGAACTTCACGGTGGAGAAATTGGGGCCGAAAGGGAAACGAGGTGGTGGTGGTGGCTCGAAATATGTGAGCATGCCTGATGGTTCGAGCAGACCACTGAATGAAAAGGAGAAAATGTATGTGAAGCGAGAAACTGTTCGACGGCGCCGTAAGATTCTTCCTTGATCCCTCCGCTAGAGATATTTTTCAATGTTTGCTAGGTTGAATGACATAATCTGGTAAAAACAAGTTTGTATGCTACATTGAGACGAGGGGGTTTTATTTTTTTGTCTTTTTATTATTAATTTTTTTTGTTATATACATTTAGTCAAAAATATAGGGCTGCATGGAGTCATTCTATTTTGTTAACTCTTTTGTATTTTGGCAGGATTCACACTTAATTGTTCTTTTTGTATGAGCTTTTTGTGGTTCATCTTTTCAGTCAAATGCACTACTGTGTTTGTGATGAATATTTGGTCGAAGATTCTAGCTGGCCTGGTATTCGCGCCTGGAGCAATGCCTGGACCCTTCTAAGCACGTGCGCCTAGGAGGGTGTTGGGCACGTGCGCCTGGTTTTGGCTCCAAATTATAGACACAAGACACAGATCTGGTTTTTTCATTTTGGACCAAAGTATAGACACAGATCTGAGATGATGATCAGAGGAGTCTCCAAGAAGAAGATCATCTGAGTGATGATCCTTAAATTCATTGAAATCAGCTTCAAAATCATCACCAAGATCAAGATGATCGATCTTAGGCATGGAGATTGATTTGGAGTAATAGTTAGCAGAGTTCCTCTTCTTCTTCTTTCTCTGGCCATCCATACTCACCAGTCAGTTTTCGAGCTGCTGTTGGGATGAAATCTGATATAATAGCTCCTCCACACATCTTCTTTTTCTTCTTCTAATCAATCAATCAGGAAGGTTTAGAAACACAAAACAAACAGAGAGATAATAGAAAGAAAGCCAACTTATTAACTTAGCTCTTGAGCAAGAAAGAAAGGGAGGGAGGGTTTCTCGGTCTTAATGGTGAGACTCGAGCAACAATGGTTTGTTTTTGCTTTTTCTCTGCTCTCTCTGTTTTCTGCCTTCACTACTCCTTTTCTCTCACTCAAACTACAATGCACGTGCTCAGGACCCTCCATGCGCACGTGCCTAGGAGGGTCCAGGCGTGCAGACGAGGCACCCACTCCAGGCTGGGAAGAATGACTCATATTCGGTTCCTCCAACTCTTTTTTATACAGCTTCTTATTGTGTTTCATTTTTTTTTATTGTATTCAGCTTTTCTGCAGTAGTCATTCCATCTTGGTGATCTTTTTGTATTTTGGTAGGTTTTTCTCTTAGTTTCTGATTGTATAAGCTTCTGTTCGGGCCATGCTTTCAGTCAAGTGATCGATATTCACCTCATCCTATTCTTTTTACTGTTCAATTACACCATGTTCCTTTACTTGTCAATATCCAGCTTCCCAAAAGCCAAAGCTGGCCTCAGTTGCTGTCTTGTAAAATTTTGGTTACATCATTAATTTTGAAATCTTGCTATTTTTTGGTAACACGCTGTTTCCCCTGCCATGCACAGGAATAGTGCATTTAAATATAACACGCACTGAATATGGTTTCATGCCAAGTTTTTGTTCATATTCACATTTTATATATAAACAATATGAATTGTTAATTAAACATGAATAATATCAATGAAATTCTATATAAAACAAGATCATTTTTTAACATTTCCAAGGTTAGAAAAAGGTGACATGACAATGGCAAGTTAACTGAAAACCGATCTTGATGAGTTACTTGAGGGACCAAGGATTTTGATTTCATCTTTTGAAGTAATTTCAGTTTTTTGATTTTAAGAAATACTTTGAAATATATTTTGTTGTATGTAGAAAAAATGTAAAAATTTGAAGAATATGTCAAACATATATGAATGTAAGAAAAAGTAAGATACAAGTAAATTAACCTAATAAAAATATTAAATGAAATTAATCTAATAAAAACATTAAATGAAGCTCAAGTATACAAGTATCCCTATATGTAATTTTTTTTTATGCGAAAATATCAAAATCTAAAAAAAGACTAAATATTTCGGTCAAAAATTGTAATTTGCTTCATGACTTTTTGGGTTTTATATGAAAATGCTGAAATTTACCAAAAAAAAAAAAAAAAGAAATATTTCGTAGAAAATATGTACATTTCAATTTTGATACTTTAATTCGCGAGACCTCAAAAACAAAATATTCATGAAATATTGAAAAAATGAGACTATATTAGCTGGAAACAAGGAAAACAGGGGTGAGATGAACATAAGTGGTCACCAAAATTTTCTGCAGCTTGGATTCATTCCCATACCTCCGACTCCATTGATTTAATTTGATTAACGATAGTGATTGTCAGTGGGAACAAGCCTGTCCACTGGAAGTCGATGTACTGAAACTGAAGGGCTCCAAGAAAATGATAAAGCTTTAGACTCCCCCGTGTTTTCCAGGTATTGTATTGGTGGGATTTTTTTTTCTCAATATACTAGGGTATTTTCAATATACTAGGCTATTTTCTCTGTTGATAAATATAGTTTATTCTATTTAAATATTAAGATAAATAAATATAAAAAATTGGGTATGAGAATCCAACTTATGTACTTTTGGTGCTTTAAATTCTATGTGATCCGTTAGATTATTATATTTCGGTACATCTCAACCGTCTTTTATCTCCAATCCTAAATACCATTTGTAATATATACTAGGGTATTCCTAGTGTCGTTGGCACGGTAAAAGTTTAACATGATAAATAAAGTTGATTCTAGTTTAAATATCAAATAAATAAATATCAAAATGTTGGGTATGAGAATCAAACACATGCACTCTTATTGGGGATTTATTGAATTTAATAAGACATAAAATCTAACTTTAAGTCCCAACCATTAGATGAAACGAATTTTAGCCGTCTTTTATCTCCAACCTCAAGTACCATTTTGATTTGTAATATAGACTAGGGTATTCCTCGTGCCGTTGGCACGATAAAAGATTAACATGATAAATAGAGTTTAGTCTACTTTAAATATCAAGAGAAATAAATATCAAAATGTTGAGTATGAGAATCGAACCCATGCACTCTTGGTGCTTTAAGTTCTATGTGATCCGTTAAATTCTTAAATTTGGATAAATCTCAGTCGTCTTTTATCTCCAACCTCAAACACCATCCCGATCTGTAATATAGACTATAGTATTCTCAGTGCCGTTAGCACGATAAAAATTTAACATGATAAATATAGTTTAGTCTACTTTAAATATCAAGATAAATAAATTTAAAAAGTTGGGTATGAAAATTGAACCCATGCATTCTTGGTGCTTTAAGTTCTATGTGATCCGTTAAATTCTTAAAATTGGGTAAATCTCAGCTGTCTTTTATTTCTAACCTCAAACACCATCCTGATTTGTAATACATACTAGGGTATTTCCCGTGTCGTTGGCACTATAAAAATTTTAAACTTGTCAAAATATAATTATCTTTGAGTTTTCATCCTTCACACTTACATGCCTAATCACCACCATTAACAGTTGAAGAAAAATAAATAAATATAAAAAATGTTGGGTATGAGAATCGAACCCAAGCACTCTTCGTACTTTAAGTTTTATGTGATCTGTTAGATTCATATATTTGGTTAAATCTCAGCCAACTTTTATCTCCCACCCCAAACACCATCTTGTTTTGTATATATAACTAGGGTATTCCCCGTGCTGTTGGCACGATAAAAGTTAAAAACTTGTTAAAACATGACCACCCATAAGTTTTCGTTCTTCATACTTACATGCTGTCACGGACTAGTAATCCGTGCGGCACTAGCTATCCAATTCACTAGTAAGCCTATGAGTAGTTACTTTGACGGGCACAAATATTAACTTGAGAATGCACAATATCAATCTGTAGACAATATAACAATGCACAATAGTCAGTAAAAGCTCTCATTCACATTCAATAGATTACAATGGGGAGAAACGTTCGGAAGGATGTTGCTCAAGACTAGTTCGATGCTATCGATCGATGGAAATACAAGTTTGAAGTTGAAAAGCAATGCAAAGAAAACAATAAAAATGCTAGCGGTACAGTCTGGCCCGACTATGCAATGGAGGCAACACGTCCTCACAGTCAAGAGCTCAAACCTTCCCCCTATAATATAGATGCTAAGCATTTGGGCACTTTTCAAAAGGGAACATTGAGTTTTGAGACCATTAGGAAAGTCTTGAAAGGCCTCTGAACCTTGATTTCCCTAACCAATGGTACTAGTCCTGACACTCTCCCACACTCAATTCGCTGACGCCCTCGCAGCGAACTTTTCCAAGTACTCTTCCAGCTTTGAGAGGTATGGCAGCAGATGCTCGACTGGCTCCCAACTGATCTCTGAAGGAGGTTCATCCTGCCACTTGACCAAATATTCTCTATCCGGGCCTGTGTTGTTGATGAGGCGGTCAGCTAAGATTTCTTCCACTTCTCGATCTGGCTTAGTAGGATGCTTAGGCAATGCTCGGGTAGATACATTTCTTGTGGGATCAGCGACATCGGCATGGTAAGACTTCAAGTTACTTGCATGGAAGACAGGATGGGTGAAACAGAGCCATTGTGGTAACTTGACGTGATAGGAGACTTTGCCTACTTTCTCAATAATCTGTACCGGTCCCTCATACTTGCGAAACAGATTGTTGTGTGCTCTAGCTATCCGTTTATACTTGTTGAACATATCTAGCTTCACCAATACCAAGTCCCCGACTTCAAAAGGATCGATTCGTCGTTTCTTGTCGGCCCATTTCTTCATGTGACGGGAGGCTTTCTCAAGATAGGCTCGAGCAACTTCAATGTTTTTCTGCCAGGCTTTGACAAATTCAAGAGCTCTTGGGCTGGGTCCTTGGTATCCGGTCAGCACTGTATGTGGTGTCAATGGTTGCTGACCAGTGACTAATTGAAAGGGGCTGGAGTGAGTAGCTGAGCTCTTTTGTAAGTTGAAACAGAATTGTGCAACATCAAGTAGTCCCACCCAATTTTTCTGGTTTGCACTTACAAAATGACGAAGGTATTCTTCAAGCATAGAGTTAAAGCGCTCAGTCTGTCCGTCAAATTGGGGATGTTGGCTTGTCGACATATTAAGTTTGGATCCCAAGAGCTTGAACAACTCCTTCCAGAACTTTCCTGTGAATCGAGCATCACGGTCGCTAACAATGTTTTCGGGCAGTCCCCAATACTTCACTACATGCTTGAGGAACAATTGCGCCGTATCTTCGGCTGTGCAAGTTAGTCCGGTCGGCACAAAGGTCACATACTTTGAGAATCGGTCAACAACTACAAGGATGCTCCTGAAATCCTCCACTTTCGGTAACCCAGTAATGAAGTCCATGGAAACACTTTCCCAAGGACGAGTTGGAACAGGCAGGGGCTCTAGTAAGCCTACTGGTCGATCTCTTTCAACCTTATCTTGCTGGCAAATAAGACATGTTCGAACATAGGCCATTACATCCTCCTGTATCTGCGGCCAATAGTGCCCCCTCTCTAGCAATGCAAGAGTCCGTCTCCAACCTGAATGTCCCGCCCAATGGGTGTCATGGCATTCTCTCAAAAGTTCTTTCCTCAAACCAGAAGTTCTCGGAACATAGAGGCGATTACCAGTTGTGAGTATTGCTCCATCTTTTATCCAGAACAGTCGAGTTTTGCCCTGCTTGATCAACTCTGTAATCGCCTTCGCTTGTGGATCTGTCTGTAGGCCTACTTTGATCTTCTCCAAGATGGTGTGACTCGGACCAGTATGGGTTAGCACTGCAAGGTCTGCCCTTCTACTGAGTGCATCAGCTACATTGTTAGTGCGCCCTGGCTTGTATTCCAATACTAAGTCAAATTCTGCTAATTTTTCCTGCCATCGAGATTGCTTGGAGGTTAGCATCTTCTGAGTAAGGAAATGGCTTGCTGCAGCATTATCCGTTTTAACAAGAACTTGAGATCCCAAGAGGTAGTGTCTCCACACCCGTAAACAATGTACAATGGCTAGCAATTCCTTTTTCTGAGCTGAGTAACGAGACTCTGTATCATTCAACTTTCGACTCTCATATGCTATCGGGTGACCATCTTGAAGTAAAACTCCCCCTAAGGCATAATCAGATGCATCTGTTTGTACTTCAAAGGGCTTGGTGATGTCTTGCAAGGCCAATACTGGATCTTTCATCACGGCCAATTTCAAGTCTTGGAATGAAGCTTCACACTGCCTATCCCATTCCCATGTTCGGTCTTGTTTCAACAAATTTGTCAGGGCAACAGCTCTCTTAGAGTAGTCCCTTATGAAGCGACGATAATAGTTTGTGAGTCCAAGGAAAGAACGTAGTTGAGACACGTTCTTAGGAGAGTTCCAATCATGGATTGCCTTGACTTTCTCCATGTCCATCTGAATCTTGCCATTGCCAATAACATGACCCAAGAAATTGATCTGGGTCTGGCCGAATGAGCACTTTTCCTTCTTGACAAAGAGATGATTATCCTTAAGGATTTGGAACACTTCTCGCAAATGATGTAGGTGTTCTTCTATAGTCCCACTATAAACCACAATGTCGTCAAGATAGACAACCACAGACTTGTCTAGAAGGTGACGGAACATGCCATTCATAAGGGTGCAAAATGTAGCTGGAGCATTGGTCAAGCCGAAGGGCATTACTAGGAACTCATATGACCCATATCTAGTAGAACAAGCAGTTTTGGGTTCGTCACCAGCAGCAATGCGGACCTGATGGTAACCTGATCTCAAGTCAAGTTTTGTGAAGTATCTGGCGGATCCAAGTTGGTCGAATAAGTCTGCAATGAGCGGCAATGGGTATTTGTTCTTTATAGTGACTTTGTTCAAGGCTCTATAATCAACACAAAGGCGAAGACTGCCATCATGTTTCCGCTGAAAAAGAACAGGTGCCCCATAAGGTGCTTTAGAGGGCCGAATGAATCCTGACTCCAACAAGCCATCTAGTTGTGTTCTCAATTCGGTCAGCTCTGGAGGGCTCATGCGATATGGACTACGTGCGGGTGGCTTGGCACCAGGGACTAACTCAATTTCGTGATCAATGAGCCTTCTGGGAGGTAGATTCTTTGGCAATTCATTCGGCATCACTTCGCTGAAGTCAGCAATAACTTGGGCAACTTCCTCAGGGATTTTGCTAGTATCATCTTCCATCTCTAGCTTTGCCACAGCTAAGTATGTATCTTCTCCTTTGGCCAAGCCCCTCTTGACTTGGAGCGCCGACAATATTCTATCATGAGTTGTTGGTCGAATTGAGGTTGGTACAATGCGTAGTCTGGGTCCGAAAAACTCCAAGGAGTCCATGAAAGGTAATGGTCCTGCTGCAGCTCCTCGGAAGAATTCTTGGCCAAGAATCACCTTAAAATCATCAAGTGGAACGGCCAAGAAGTTTGATATTCCTTCCCATGGACCAACCTGTAGTGGCACAGCTCTAGCCATACCATTAATAGAGATTGCCTCAGAGTTGACAGCTTTCAACTTACCCACATCTCCTTCTAAGTTCAGACCCACACGTCTAGCTTCATCTGGGGCAATAAAATTGTCTGTCGCTCCGGAATCCAACAATGCTTGGGAAGGGAACCCATTGATAGAGATGTCGATGTATTGTAAAGCCTTCTTGTGTTGGTGCTCATACATTTCTCCTTTGACAGCATTGAGCTTGCGTAAAGCTCCCATTTGGGAGGTCTCACTGTTGGTGGGGTTCGAGCTCGATGCGGTCGGGTTAGAAGGTTCTGCTTGAAGCAAGGACATTAATGAGTGTAGAGCTGGTTTGGATGGACATTTGCCTGTTGGGTGATCCCTGCTATTGCAAAGAATGCATGGGGCAGGGGCAGATGGTCTCCACTGCCCAGAGTAGTTTTGCCCTCCTTTGTTGTTGTAATTTGAGTTGCTAGAGTTGGCATTCCAATTTTTGTTGGAACTCCAATTCTGGTTGGACGGCCGGGAATTATAGTTTCCTCGATTCTGACTTGAGTTTCCCCAGTTTTGGTGAGGTGAGCGAGCATTCGACCCTGAGCTTGAATTGGTACTGCCAGTTCTAGCTGTGGAGTGATTGAGCGAAGTGGATCCAGTCATGGGCATATAATCGCTAAACCTTTCTGCTGCCGCAATAGCACTTGTAATATCTGTCACCTTCTGCCTTTGCAATTCTGCTTGTAGAAGCGGCTGAGCTTGTTCCATGAAACAGAAAACTTTGTCCTTCTCAGACATGTCTCGAATATCTAGCAAGCAAGTTGAGAATTGTCGGACATAGTCTCGAATATTGCCTGTCTGTTTGATGGTGTGGAGCTTCCTCCTTGCTAAGAAATCAGTGTTCTCAGGCAAAAATTAATTTCTGAGTTCCTTCTTGAGGTCTGCCCAAGTTCTAATAAGGATGCGACCTTCTTCCATATCTGCATATTTGGTTCTCCACCATAGTTTCGCATCACCTGCTAAGTACATGGTCGCCATGGTAACCTTGGCTTCTTCTGATTCGGGGTTCACCGCGCAAAAATACTGCTCCAGATCAAACAAGAAGTTCTCTAACTCCTTCCCATCTCGTGCCCCAGCATATGACTTTGGCTCGGGTACTTTCATCCTAGGGTGATCAGTCGTCCCTGTGGCCTTAGTTAGCAAGCCAACCCTTGCAAATAAGTCCTCCAACTGTAATTGGAAGTCACTCATCACCTGAGCTGTGGGGTGAGGCGACTCTTCCATTGCGACTGTTCGTCCCTCTAAGTTATCAACGTGCTCGGCCAGCGAATCCACTCTGTCTGCCAGTGAAAAGAGTCCATCCAACCGACTAATCTGTTCTCCCAAAGTGTTCAACTGGTCCATTCTGCTTTCCAGTCTATGCATTCGACTGGCCTGTCGTTCCTCCATAGCGCTAAGGCGCTCATTTATTTCCTGCATCCTGGTTTGCATTCAACAAGCTCTGGCTCTGATACCAACTGTCACGGACTAGTAATCCGTGCGGCACTAGCTATCCAATTCACTAGTAAGCCTATGAGTAGTTACTTTGACGGGCACAAATATTAACTTGAGAATGCACAATATCAATCTGTAGACAATATAACAATGCACAATAGTCAGTAAAAGCTCTCATTCACATTCAATAGATTACAATGGGGAGGAACGTTCGGAAGGACGTTGCTCAAGACTAGTTCGATGCTATCGATCGATGGAAATACAAGTTTGAAGTTGAAAAGCAATGCAAAGAAAACAATAAAAATGCTAGCGGTACAGTCTGGCCCGACTATGCAATGGAGGCAACACGTCCTCACAGTCAAGAGCTCAAACCTCCCCCCTATAATATAGATGCTAAGCATTTGGGCACTTTTCAAAAGGGAACATTGAGTTTTGAGACCATTAGGAAAGTCTTGAAAGGCCTCTGAACCTTGATTTCCCTAACCAATGGTACTAGTCCTAACACATGCCTAATCACCACCATCGACAATTGAAGAAAAATAAATAACTATCAAAATATTGGGTATGAAAATCGAACCCATGCACTGTTGGCTTTAAGTTTTATACGATCCGTTAGATTCCAATATTTGAGTAAATTTGAGCCGTATTTTTATCTCCTATCCCAAACACCATCCTGTTTTGTATATATAACTAGGGTATTTCCTGTGCCGTTGGCATGATAAATAGAGTTTAGTCTACTTTAAATATCAAAAGAAATAAATATCAAAATGTTGAATATAAGAATCGAACCCATGCACTCTTGGTGCTTTTAAGTTCTATGTAATCCATTATATTCATATATTTGGTTAAATTTCATCCGTCTTTTATCTTCCACTCCAAATTAACACCATCCTGTTTTGTATATATACTATTCCTCGTGTTGTTGACACTACCGTACGGTGTTAACTATTTTTATCGCGGCTTATCTTTCATTCGTGTTTCTCATAGCTTTAACTGTGTTGAAAAATCACTCGGCATGGCTCTTGAAATTTTAGGTCAATATGTTATTAACTACTGGTACATGGGCTTAAACTAAACCATAATAATAATAATAATAATAATAATTATAATAATAATAATAATAATAATAATAATAATAAAATAATATAAAGTTTGCCATAAAAAAATTGTTTAATAAATATATATTGTCGTTCAAGACATGTGTTACTAATCATACCCCAAGGTTGTGGCACATGTACCATTACCACAACATATATTTATTTAATATATGTCCAATTATTCATCTTTTTAATATCCATTGCGGTATTATCTCAATCACAAATATTTGGTGTTTCTGTAATGGTAGCTTAAACTAAATTAATTACAATATTTTTGTTGAATTTTAACAGTCTATCTTGTTTTAAAATTTTTTCCTAATACTAAAATTTGTCATACCTCATAAATTTGCATTTGTAATTCATCAAAATGGCAAAAAAGCAATAAACCACTATAACATTACTCCACATGCTAAATGTTTGAATAGGCAACAAAACATAAATTTTTTTTTTCAGAATTTTGACAGAGTTTACTTTATTCTCTTAATTTTTTTTCCAACACTAAAACCTGTCATACACAATAATATTGCATTTGCAATTCTTCAAAATGCAAATATATAAAATGAACCACTACAACATTGTTCCACATGCTAAATGTTTGAGTAGACAACAAAATTTTGATAAAGTCTACTAATGAGCAAGAAATACAGTACCTCTAGATTAGCACATTTTACATGCAAATGTAAATCACACTGTATACAAATGCACGGAAATGTATGCTAGGATATTCAACACTGTATTCTAATGTATGCTAGCTAGGAATTCTAACATTGAAATCTCATTGTACATGTCAATAAATTACATTATTCTTGTCAATAAATCTCATTGTACATGTTAATAAAAAAAAAAAAAAAACTGAATCATAGCATGAGTATGCGAATGTCAATAAACAAAAATTAGAATAAGAGCTTTATAATATTTCAATAAATCGCTGTTGATTTCATTCTAATTGATCTAACCATTCAATGCATAAGAATATTATTTTTTTAAGGGCCAAAATTTTCTTTTATTCGTATAATTCCTGAAAAGTAATTTAAAAGATTAAAACAAACACCTATACTAAATGAAATTATTTAAAATAAATGAAATTTTCAATTAGGGTCTAATTGGAGCATTTACAAATTGAGGTCTATTAATTAATTACTAAGTGGACATCTCAATAGAATTTCAGTGAATAAAATAAACTAATGCAAAACATGAAATAACTTAATCTATTCTCTATCTTGATTTCAGTGCTAATGCAAAACATAGACATCTCAATAGAATAAACTAAGTGGTTGTTGAAATAACTTAACCTATTCTCTCACAGTAAAAATATTTTTTTTTAATTTCAATTACCATGATAATTAGGACTGTCAATGGACTGGTCTTATGCAAAAAAAAAAAAATTGATTTTAAATTGGATTTAGTGCTTTAATAAATATATATTGTCATTCAAAACATGTATCAATAATCATACCCCAAGGTTTCGACACTAATCACAACCCAAAGTTGTGTCACTAATCTACCTTACTATAACATTACTCCACATCCTTAATGTTTAAGTATGATAAATAAATAAATATACTTACATACCTAATCACCACAATAAACTTTTGAAGAAAATAAATAAATAAATATAAAAATGTTGGGTATGGGAATCGATCCCTTGCACTCTTATTGGGGATAAATTTTCATAAATGCTAATTTTAAGCTCTAGCATCTCATCCGTCTTTTATCTCCAAAAAAATAAAAATAAAAATCAAATGTTGGGCATAGGAATCAAACCCATGCACTCTTGATGTTTTAAGTTCTATAAGATCCGTGAGATTCATATATTTGGTTAAATCTTAACAGTCTTTTATTTCCCACCCCACACATCGTCCTGTTTTGTAAGATAAATAATAACTAGGGTATTCCCCGTGCCGTTGGCACGATAAGAGTTATATGATAATAGAGTCTATTTTATTTTATTTTTCTAGCATCAATACCCCACTATAATTTGAAGAAACATATGTTAGTACTGATCACCCTTAAGTTTTCATTCTTCATACTTACATGCCTATCACCACCATCAATAATTGAAGAAAATAAATAAATATCAAAATGTTTTTATTTTTCTAACATCAATACCCCATTATAACTTGAAGAAAAGTATGTTATCGATCACCCATAAGTTTTCATCATTCATACTTATATGCCTAATCACCACCATCAACAATTGAAGAAAAATATATAAATATCAAAATGTTGGGTATGAGAATCGAACCCATGCACTCTTTGTATTTTAAGTTATATGTGATCTGTCAGATTTTTATATTTAAGATAAATCTCAGCCATCGTTTATCTCCCACCCCAAACACCATCCTATTTTGTATATATAAAATAATAGTTACATGCCTAATCACCACCATTGATAATTGAAGAAAAATAAATAAATATCAAAATGTTGGAATGAGAATTGAACCCATGCACTCTTGGTGCTTTAAGTTCTATACAATTTTTTAGATTCCAACATTTGAGAAAATCTAAGCATTCTTTTATCTTCCACCCCAAACACCATCCTGTTTTGTATATATAACTAGGGTATTCTCTGTGTTGTTGGCACGATTAAAGTTTAACTCTCCGTGCCGTTAGCATGATAAAAGTTTAACTTGGTAAATAAAATCTATTATACTTTAAATATCAAGATAAATGAATATCAAAATGTTGGGTATGGGAATCAAACTCATGCACTCTTGCTAAATTTAAGTGCCAACTATCAGATGAGACGAATCTCAACCATGAACTATGTTTATGTACAAATTTATCTTTTGGTATGTTAAGTTATATGTGATTCATTAGATTTTTATATTTGGGTAAATCTCAGCTATCTTTTATCTCCAACTTCAAACACCACACCATTCTGATTTGTAATATTAATTTTTCTGCATTGCTGGAAACAATCAAAGATGACCTCACGTTTTAGTAAATGATATTTTCTTGATTGGCGTAGAAGGTTATTTGCCCATGTGGCAAAAATTGTTTTGAATTGTTGGAGCAACTTGTCTTCTCTTTCAATCAACAATTATTCCCACTAGGCAACTCATACATGACTTGGTCAAGAGGCTTAGTTATCTGCTAATTGATTTGTTGTGTTAATGTACTTAAGGTTAATCACATTTTCTTTTGAATCTCTCTATGAAAATGATGTCGTCAATAGGGGTGGGCATCCCATCCCGCGATCCCATCCCGATCCCGTCCCGTCCTATCCCGATTTTTTTGGGTCTTAATGGGATTGAATAATTCCATCCCATTCCCATCCCGTCTCGTTCTAGAATGGGATGGGATGAAGAATTTCAATCCCGCCAATCCCATCCCGTCCCGAACTAATTTTTCAATATTTATTATTAATATTTTTATTTATTTATTTATTTATCTAATAGTCTCCGAACTATAAATTATAGCCTAGATAGTTGATAGATGCTAATTAGCAGAAAAGGGTTTCATAGTGCTTCTTCCTATTGCTAAGCATTAACTGGTTGCAAAATAAATAAATGATTGAATGAATATGAATTTATAATAATCTATCATGCAACTGACTGACTGAAACAGTTTCAATAATGTTTCAACCTTTCTAACTAAAGTTAGGAGGAAAGCCACAAAATTGTCATTAAACCATATTGGACATCAAACATTGACTGTTTGAGATGAAAGATGAAATTCCTAGCAATGTTGATGGAATTATTTTGAAATGCCTTAGTAATGTATTCTGCATTCCACAAAATTGTTTGAACTCATACAAATTCATCCATACAACTCACCAATTGAAACATTTTAAATAATGTTGTCCTGTCCCTAACTAAGACAGTGCAAGCAGGAGGGAGGGGGGGGGGGGGGGGGGGGGCAGCTGCCCCCCTCAAATTTAAAAAAAATTTATTTTATATTTAGCCTTTAAAAAAATCAATTATATAATATATATACATTATAAATATTATTCATTAAATTATTTCTACATCTATATATTGGCGTAGTGGTTTAAAGTGTTTAACTTTTGGTAAACAACCTGAGTTTGATACTCTCCAAGCGCATGATTTTTTATGGTTATTGATAATTATTTTTTTTCATCATTGTCACTCTCCTAATTTTTTTTTCAATACAATGTTATTATTAATTACAAACATAAAAAAATTGTTTATTTTAATAAAAATTTATTTTCGGTCCTCTCGGAGCGTATAATTTCTTTATGGCTATTCACAATTACAATTTTGTCATTTTGACCTACCCCTACTTTTTGGCTTTCAACGCAAATTTATATGTAATTGCAAATAATATAAAAATGAATTGCTGGTTCACAAGTGGTGTAAAACATCCAACAAAAAAAAAATTGAAATTAATATCTAAAATAATAAATATAGAATTCAATAAAAATATATGCCATTAGCTAACTCATACAAAATTTGAGCCTCATATAAATCATTTTTCTATGAAATTGTGTTAGGATCTTATTATGTTCGTAAATTTCAGATTTTTTTTTTGCTTCAACTAGATACTTATCTTAATTATTTTGTGATTTTAATTATATATTCTATTTATTACGCTCATTTGCCCCTTGCTAAGGTTATTGATATTGTGACCTAATTTTGGCTTAAAATTTAATTACACTGGATTCAATTTGGTATATGCAATGTATTTTTATAGTTGTATTTTTTTTTTTAACTAGCTCGGGTAGAAAAAAAATTTTGCTTGCCATTTCGCCCCCCTTGCCTAAAATCCTGGGTCCGCCATTGCTTAAAACTCCTCATCACAATCTCGTCTTTTTATCTCGAGTCTCAACCCCTTATCAAACCCATAGGAATTGAAAAAAATGAAAAACAAAATTATACAAAAAATCAAAAAAATGAATAGAGTCGATTTTCTGTCCAAACACAGCGGTCGCTGCGAGGATATTTGTCACATTCGCAGTGACCACTGTGTTTGGGCAGAAAACAGACTGTCCAAAATTTCAATTTTTTGTATTTGAACATTTTTTGAGTTTTTGCCAATTCCTATGGGTTTGATACACTATTGGCATATTTGATTTATTGCTAACCCCCACTTTTGAACACCTAGCAATAAATCAAATATGTCAATAGTTTAGCAAACCTATATGAATTGAAAAAAATGAAAAAATTAATTCAAATAAAAAAAAAATGGACAGAGTCTGTTTTCTGTCCAAACGCAGCAGATCTTGCAAGCATGCGTCTTACCCTCGCAGTTTCCACTACGTCATAGTCTTTGTAGGCATTTTGGATAGGGCTGCATGAGCCACTACAATTTTGTTCATTGTATTCGCATTTTAGTCTGCAAATGTGAGTGTGTAACTCACAAGTGCCGTTGCATTTGGGTACAAACTTTTACTAGTCAGTTATGTTTCAAGGCACTTACAAGAGTTATTTTCAAATCCTCGAGAGGTCTTAGACAGGGAGACCCCTCTCCTTATTTACTTATTCTGGCAGCTGAAGCCTTGAGCAAGAATCAAAAGGCAGAATTTTAATTTTTTGAATTTGAAGAAAAAATAAAATATTTTCGAAGCGAATATGCAAATGGAAGTGTTTTTGTTGTGTTTTTATATGCTATGCATGCAAATATTATAAGCAATGAAAATACAATTGCAAATACTCACAAAAGGCTTTGACATCTAGTCTAAATATAAGGTTAATAGAAAGCTAATTCACAAGTCTGTTCAGGCAGGAACCGCAAGCTAACTGCATTATATAACCAACACCCCAAAATTTATATGTATACAAACTACACATACGGGCATCTCGGATTACATCAACAAGATCAACATTTACAATCGAAAATAGTGCTTTCTGCATTCTTTTTAAAAATTGAGGCGGTAACTGTGTTCTTGCCGCACCATCGATATAAGAAATCTTAGTGTTTTCTGCATTCTTTTTACAAACTGAGGCCGTAACTGTGTTCTTGCTGCACCATCGACAAATTTTTTTTTCCCTCGAGGAGATTCCGGTGAATGAGGGTTCCCCACTCACAGGAACCACTGCAAGGGCGAGGGAAAAAAATTGGAGGAGAAAAAACCAGAGAAAAAAAAGAAGATGGGATGAGAGGTGGTGGCGGAGAGATGGAGGTGGTGAAGGGGAGGAGGAGGAGAGGTGGCAGTGGTGGTAGTCAAGGGGAAAAAGAGGAATGGTGGTGGGGTGAAGGGGAGGAGGAGAAGGAGAGGTGGCAAGGTGGTTGTGTGAAGGGGAGGAGGAGGAGGTAGCGATTGTGATTGATGAAAAAATATAAAGTGAGGAGACGAGGAGTTAGGGTTAGGGTGTTTTTTGCTTATATAGTGGTAGTGTCATTCAGTAAATCCAAAAAAATAAAAAAAAGTGGGTGGCGGTGTCTATCAGTAGAAGTGGAGGTGTTATTTAGCAGGGGCCTTTAATGAATGGCATTTTAATTGATCTTCCCGTGTCAGTAAAAAATTGGGTGGAACTGATTCACAATAGACAATTTGCAAGGTTTGAACAACTCAAAAACGTAAATAAAAAAGCTACGATTTTAGATGGAGAAGGGGGGAAAGATGTTGCAAAAACTTCAGCTGGTTACCCAAGAAGAAGAAAGAGGCCGATAGGAACACGTATATGCTAGTTTATTTATTTATTTACTAGCATATTACCTGTGTCGTTGACACTCCACATACAATTTTTTTGCTGCTAATTATCATGTACTTGAAACCCTCACCACCATCCCCACTGATGATACACCAAATTGTCTTGTAATCTAATCCGCACACGTGGCATGATGATCTTGTCAATAGAGTGGAGCAAGCCCAAATAACGCCTAATTTGATCCAACCGAAAAGGCAGAGAACCAAGCCCATATCACTCCAAGCCCACGACATACAAACGAGTTTTCCTTCTTTGTTAAGCACAACAAAACTTGTTTGTTGAGTCAAAATTTTTGTAACTGTTATTATAAACATCCCCAACTAGTTAAAAGACAAACAAATTCTATTTGGTGACTCAAATATTTGATTTCTTGAATTGCACCCAAATTGGCCTCCAATTGAGCCTACACTGTAGAAACGAGTTTTCCTTCTTAGTTAAGCAAAACAAAACTTATTTGTTGAGTCAAACTTGTTAAATATGTCATTATAAACATCCCAAGCAGTTAGAAGTCAAACAAAGTCCATTTCATCGCTCAAATCCTTAGATTCTCGTATTGCACCCAAATTGACCTCCAATTGAATCTACAATGTACAAATGAGTTTACCATCTTTGTGAAGATTTTTTTTTCTTGAGTCAAACATGTTGAAATTGTCATTATTAACAAACCCAAGTGGTTAGAAGTCAAAAGAATTCCATTTGGTCACTCAAATCCATGGATTGTACCCAAATTGACCTACAACTGAGCCTACAACATACAAACGCGATTTCTTTCTTTGTTAAGCATAAAAAAAAATTGTTTGTTGAGTCAAACTTGTTTCATTTGTCCTTATTAACATACCCAGACATTTTAAAGTTAAATGAAGTTAATTTGTTATCTCAAATCCTTAAATTCACGGATTGCACAAAAAATTGTCTCTAATTGAGCGTACAACGTTCAAACGAGTTTTCATTTTTTATTAAGCGCAACAAAACTTGTTTATTTTGTCATAGTTTGTTACAATTGTTATTTTAAACATACACAAGCGGTTAAATCACAAACAAAGTAAATTTGGTCACTCAATTCCTTGGATTCTCGAATTGCACCCAAATTGCCCTCCAATTGGGCACTACAATGTAGAAGCAAGTTTTCCTTCTTGATTAAGCACAAAAAAAATTATTCGTTGAGTCACACTTGTTACAATTGTCATTAGAAACACGCCCAAGCAGTTAGAAGTCAAACAAAGTCCATTTCATCACTCAAGTCCAAGGATTCTCGGATTGCATCCAAATTGGCCTCCAATTGAGCCTGCAATGTACAAATGAGTTTTTTTTTTCTTTACTAAGCATAATGAAAATGGTTTATCGCATCAAAATTGTTGCAATTTTCATATTAACATACCCAAGAGGTAGGAATTCAAATAAAGTTCTTTTAGTTACCCAAATCCTTGGATTCTCGTATTGCACCCAAAATGGTCTCCAATTGAGCCTACAAAGTGCAGACGTGTTTTCCTTTTTTGTTAAAAAGAAAAAAACTTGTTTGTTGAATCACACTTGTTGCAGTTTCTGTTCTAAACATAACCAAGCGATTAGAAGTCAAACGAAGTCGATTTGGTCAATAAAATCCTTGGATTATCAGATTGCACACAAATTGGCAACCAAATGAGCCTACAAAGTATTCACGTGGTTTCTTTATTTGTTAAGCACAATAAAACTTGTTTGTAGCTGCAAACTTGTTGCAATTTTTAGTGTTAACATACCCAAGTGGTTAAAAATCAAACGAAGTGCATTTAATCACTCAAATGCTTGGATTCTCGGATTGCACTCAAATTGGCCTCCAATTGTGCTGACAAAGTATAAATGTCACTACAAAAAAAATCCTCATTTATAGCATATGTTTATAGCGTTTTTGTCCAAAAGTGCTATGATTGACTAAATTCATGGACAATTAAAACTCAAAACGCTATAAACCAAAGGAGCGCGCGAGAACTTAGAAAAGAAAGGCGGAACTGGATGAATTCACGGACGCGGTTTCATTTTTGGTTTGTGTGAGCAAATAATAAAAAACGCTACTGCTTCACTCTCTCCATTTCTATCGATCTTCTGAATCAAATTCAGTCTCTCCATCTCTCTCAATGAAGTTCACTTTCCATCTCTCACTGATTCAAGGTTAAGCCTCCTGCATCTGAAGATTTTCGTCTTTCTCACTTTGCGGTCGATTCTGCACCTGCCTTTTCTCCCACAGACAACGATAGTGGTAAAGGAGACGAGTCTTCTCCACAAGTTCCACTCCAAGTTAAGGATCTGACTGCTGTGATTGCAGAGTCAAAACAACATATTCCCAAGGGTGTAAATCTTGTCATTCGCCAAGGAGAGGTAATTATTTGTTGAAAAAATAGTTCATTCATTTGTGTATTTGTTTATGTGTAATAGAGCGAACCAATTAGCACGTTTAGTTTAAAGAGAGGGAGATCTAGGGAGAACGAGAGATCGTGGGAGATCCAGGAAGAAAGAGAGAGCAAGAGAGATCGAGAGATCTAGATCCAGATCCAGATCTAGGGAGAGAGCGAGGGAAATCGAGAAACAGAGAGAGCACAAACCCATTTAACATTGCCACTCTGTTCTTTGGATCAATCGATCTAAAGAAGAAGAAAAGATGGAAATCTTCTACTTCCTGGTGTTTTGGGCACTCTTGTGGGTGGTGGCAGCGCCAAAGCTCAACAATAACAACAATGATCGCATCAACACTTCCACTGCTTTCAATTCCTTCAAGAACAACTAAAAGTCATCGTCTACTCTCATGATGGGTAAGCTAGATCTTCCATTTGATCAACATTTCTCGATCTAAGGTCGAGCATTTATGTTGTTTGGTTAATAATTTAGATCTGTGTATCTTAAACTTCATTGATGTTGCTGAGTTTTAGATTTGGGCATCTTTAATTTGCTCATGATTTTACTAAGGTTTAAATCTAGCATTACTCTCTTCAACAAGTTCAGTGTTGACAATGTCAGCTCTCTTCAGGAGAAGGTGGTTGATTTTGGTATTGAGGAGGTAAGAATCGATAAAAAGCAATCACTTGTTGATTTTGTGTTTATTCAATGGTTCATATTATTATACTTGAATGTGTTATGTGCCTAGGTTCCCAGCATGATTAGGAAAAATGATTTTGACTTCATGCTAGGCCAGCCCCCTAAATTATTGAACAGGGTTTGTGTTTATTCCTTGTTGCAAATGAACTGGTGGTAGAAGTTTGATGGTATATTGAATTGCCATTGCAAGTTTTTTTTATGTGTTTTACTCTTTGAATCTTTACTAAGTATTGCAAAAGCATGTGAATCTCTTTCAAATAAGTTTGCGGTTACAATAAATTGCATACTCCCTTTTGCAAATTTCAACTACTAGTGCTTAAGGTGCCAATTTATATGTTTGTCGAGGCTATTGAGAAATTAGGTTCCAATGCCTTTGTGATGCTATTATATCAAACATTTGATTCTATCTGCCAGTCCTTGAAATCAGTTAATTAGATGTTTACTTATACTTTTTGTTTCACATAAGCAGTTGCTAGGTCTTTATTGTATTTGTTCATAATCATAATGAGCTATCAATCAACTACGATGTTAGAGTTCTCGTTGCTAGAATTTTGTTACAACGTAGGTGATCCGAAGGTTTCAAATGCATGCTTGCAAGGTTTATTCTTTCATTTCCTTGAAATAAAAGGAAATTGAAACACCTTAACTCACTCCATGTCAGCCTGACTTTTTGTTTTTTTATTTTCATGTAGATTAAGCTAGAGCCTTTTTCTTAACACCTTCATGGTTTTGTTGGGGGCTTCCTTGTGTTCTTTTAACCCATTTCTGAGACCACTGCATTAAAGTAATATGACATGATGTTGTTCGTAATATGACATGATGTTTTTCTTTTGTTTGCACTGGTAGAATGCTTGCAAGAGTGGATGGTTCCTAGTTAAATATGTTGATGAACTTATGATTCTGGCAAATGAGGTTAGTTAACATTATTTTCTAATGTGTATTTAATTAGTCATTTTAATACTTGGAACTTTTATATTATAAATATGTTCTTTATATAATTTTTTTGATACTTCGATAAGAAAGAGTTTTTGTACTCCAGCTAATGTTAAAGTACGTTGAACCTCCTTCCATTGTATCAATAATTATGTCAAGGTATGAACTAGCTCTTGTTGCTTTCCTATTCTCAATAATTTTAGAAAAAGGCAGGAATGCTAGAAATTGTTTAGGGACAATCAGTAGCTCACTGTGGAGAAAAATTGTTTTTCTGTTTTTTCATTGAGCAGGGTATTTTTTCATATTAACTAGTGAAAGTGTTTCAATTACTAAGGATGTTTTCTTTCTCCTTGTAATTTCTCTGTTTCATTGTAAACTTTTGGCAGGATTCGCTTGCTAGAAACATCAGAACTGTCATGATTGGTAATCCCATGCACCCATTTCCACTCTTCCATTTTAGTTTTTCGTTTTTTCTTATGAATTTTTGGGTGGTAATTTTTGCAGAATTGTCATTGTAATTATTGCGTGTTGTTTGACTATTACTAAAGCGTTATTTTTTTCAATCAGTTTGTTTCTAAAGTTTTTCGTTTGAGTATAATGTTCTTGTACTTTGGATAGGTCCATACTTGGTGGAAATGGGAAGAGGCTCATGCAACAGGCAAAATGATTTCCCTGGCAAGACCTTTAGCAATACTGCAAGTGTGGGGAGCACTAAGCATCACAAATAATCATATTCTAAATGGTGGATGCCCAAATAATTCATGCCGTTTACCGATCATGTTAGTTGATACATAATGTTTTTCCTAGTTGTCTAATGATTTCAATAAAATGGAAAAGCTCTAATGATTGTTTTTTAATCAGTGTTACCAAGCTCCGTTTTCTCTTCAAGATTTTGCCTTTCATTCATTTTACTTTGCCTTGGGTATCAAGGAAAGGATTTTACTTTGCTTTGGGTATCTAGGAAAGGAAGTGCTTAAAGAAGCATGGATATTGTAGTAGATTGGAAAAGCTAAGCCCTGACATTAATTCTACCCCCATCAGAATTTTTGGATCAGGAAGGGGCAAAATTTTACCCCCATCAGAATTTTTGGATCAAGATGGGGCAGAATTTCAATGAAAGTTTTTCTCTTTTTAATTTTCCAGGAAGTAAATTTCAGGATTTGTTTGTGCAGCATGAAGCTGGTCATTTCCTGATTGTATGCTTGTTAGGAGTGCTTAAAAAAAAAATATAGTTCCAAGTTTGGAAACTATGAGGAATGACGTGGGTTTTGAATTTCTTAACAGGGTAAGCTTATTATTAGAGTTCAATTGTATGCATTTCATTACTTTATGAGATATTAGGTATCCCTTGGCAAAGTTTTTTTTTTTTTTTTTTTTAATATATTTGTTAGTATTTCAAAGTCAACCATTTCATACTTTGTTAGCTTCAGTCGTAAAGTGTTAATATATGCTTCTGTTAATATATGGTTTTTGAAGTCTATCTATTTGCATAATGAGGTTAGGTAGTTTGAAAGCTTTATAACTTAGTTTGATAACCTTTAAGTTTTTTTAGTGATCTCCAATTGAAAATTGTCATGACTTTATGTAACTTGTGGTTACGTGCAGGTCTGCGGAGTAAAAGATAACCATTTGATGATATATGATTGGCAGCAGAACGAGTCTATCTTTCAGTAAGGATTCCTATTGTTCCTTTTCCTTCTATGAGAAACAATTGTTTATGGAGCAACTTCTAGTTCTTACACAGTATAGTGCTTTGAAGTGTGTTTTTATTATGATTAATTCATGTCAATTTTTAAGTGTGTTTTATTATGATTAGTTCTCTCCAAGTGGTTTGAAAAAATCCTGATTAATGATGTCAGAAATTTTCCAAGCATTATGTATCTGCTGAATATTACAAGATTTGATTTTGTGGTAATTTTACTGTTTGTGAACTTACCAGGTCCTCAGCATGAGCAGACTAGGTGGAGCTGGTGCAGTGGCACAACTTGTTGCTGACGTACCACTTTCATCAGTTGAGGTAATTGAAATTAAAAAATGAATCAATCATGTGCTTTTTTATTCCCCTTTGTTCTATGTTTTTAATTCATATAATGTTGGATATCTGTTCCTTGTTTTTTATATTAAATTTTGAACTTTTTGTGTTATGATCCATGTATATCTCATCATCATCTGGTTTGAACTCACGATTGTTTTTGTTGTAAAAAGTTTATTGTAGTGGGTGCATCTATTTATTATTTGAAGGTGCCATATTGGATGCAACTATAGAGGATGGTTTTGTATGCATCTAATTGTCTTTTGTGTGTGCTTGCATAGAAAAGGGTGGAGGCGGTGAAGGTGGAGACAATCAGACAACATGGGAGAAGTGGTCATCAGACGGCACAGAACAGCAAGTAGCGAAGCTCATGGAAGAAGACGTTGGAGCTGCCGTGCAGTTTCTCCAATCTAAGGCACTTTGCATCATGCCAGTATCCTTGGCTAGCACAATCTACCATACGCATCAGTCTGACACCCCAGCAATCATCAAACCTGAACCGAACGCCCCTTCATAGGCACAAGGAGGTACGCAGTTGCATGTGCCCACTATCATCTCCCAACTTACAGCAGACCCCAGCTTCCTTTTAGTAAATTCCATAGCTCCCCACACATTGGACTTGATTTGAACATACCCCTGGACATTGCAATCAAAGTCAGATGGCATAGTTTCGCTTTCACCTTGTTTTCTTTGTCAAACAAGGGTGATGTCAGACCTAAAAAGAATTATAGGTAGTCACTCGTGTCTTGCCAAGTTTGAGTGAATTGGTGATGCTCCCCTTACAAAGGCCAGAATTGTTTTGTAAAGGACAGCTGATAAAGGTCTAGCCATTTATCCTTTCTCACACTGCATATCCTGATTTATTACAAAGAATGTGCTTATGTTAACATACTTCTTATTGTATTTGTTCTTGTTTATGAATATGTTACTGGTTTTCCAAGAAAATTTGAGTTTCATAAACTGATTATGCCTCGAGGTGTGAAAGTAACTTAGGTATTGCATGCTAAAACTTACCAGCATGTTGGGAAGCTTGTGTTTGAGACAGAATAGAACAATTATAGTGCTGCGTACAAAGTAGTCATGCTTAGGATACAGTTTGTGATTTTGGAACCCAAAAATTTGAAGTTTAATAAATTTAACAAATTACCCCTGAAAAGTTCAATTTTTTGGTATGTGATCCAACCTGCATCATCACACAAACTGTCAGGATATTATTATAGCTAGTTCCTTATCTGTTTTAATCGGTTTTGCAAGGTTTTGCTTGTCTTCAAGGTGGTATCTGTCTTGGGAGAGGTAAGTAATGACAACCATGAAATTTTTTTCCCTCAGTTATGTTGAAAAGATTACATACTTTGCCTCAGGTCTCATTCCGGTTGGAACTCACTACACCAGCATGTCCACATCAAAATTGTTAGGATTTGAAGGACCTAAGTTCTTTGAGGAAAAGCCCAGAGGCGGTTCTTTTGGCTGGGATTTTTGTGGTACAGGAATTTTTGAAGAACATAATATTTTTGCAGTTTCATTGGTAACAAGACTGAGACAGAATGCTTACAAAGATTAAGCGATTTGCAACATCATGTTTGTCATGTTTGGTTTGTAGCACATCCTAGGCAGGTAAGATGGGATAACTTAAGATTCTTTGATTCCTTCATTTCACCCTTCTGGTGTTCTTTATCCTACCAATTTCAACTAATGGCTGATGCACCAATGGGATGGTAAATCTCCTAATATGTAAGATAATAAGTGGAAGTGCACATTTCATCATTAAATGTAACAATGCGATTATTATTCATCGTATTCAGGATGAATAGGTTGGACTACTGGATCTAGTGCAGGTGGATTCTGTCTTAAAACTTTTAACTATGTTATTATATTATAAAATTACTGATGTGCTTAATCTCAATTGCTACCACTATTTGCAGATCTGTGTTTGCAAGGTACGGAACACAGTCGTAGGAAGGGGAAGTCTATTTATCATATGACAGGTATGAATGATTGAAGAATGGTCTTGACAATAATAATGAAAACAATAACAACACTGCTCTTGACAAACGCTTCAAGACCCTGCCTGCAACAGAGATGCTTCCACGAGAAGGTGAGGTTTGTTGTTGTGGTCTTTTTTACACTAGTGCTTGAAATCCCCTTTTCACTTCTGCAATGACTTTTTGAAAGATAAGCTAATGGCTTTGTACCAAGTGATTAGTTAAACTACTGGAGGTTAAGTGCTTTCAAAATCATCAATCTGTTGATCAGAGTGTCTGCTTGTGTATATGTGCAGTTATTTAATCGCTCACTTAAGTTAGTTATTGTTTAAAAACTGTGGCATTGACATTTGTTAACCTTTAACCCTGATTTGTTTAACAGGTGGAAAGCTTTTTGGATGATCTTCCAATTAAAGCACTTCCAGGCATTGGGCGTGTTTTAGAGGAAAAGTTGAAAAAGCTGTACATTGAAACTTGCAGCCAACTGCGTGCGATTTCAAAGGTATTTTGGCCAGCTTTATGTATATGCTTGCTTGTGCTTTCCTTCATCTCCTTTCGACATCCACCTCTGTGATTGCTTCCGGATAGTTGTGAAAACTCAAACCTTATTATTCTAGAAATAAAACTTATAAACCTTTGTAATCCTTTTCTTCTTAGTAATTTATTCCATCCGACAAAACAAAGATAAAAATGTCCCTTTTAGCGTCAATTGATTTGAGCACCACAGTTTTACATATGCATATAGGTGAGTATCCATCCACAATAAATCAAGTATGAATCCATGCTAGATATCCTTTATCTTCCATGGGACAAGACATGACTGTCCGCTACTGGAGTCCTGCATACAGCAACACTAAACCATTCCTAATTGGATCCCCTTAAATTGCTGCCTTCCCGCTAATATGTGGCTAGGATTGATCATTGCTTGGATTTGTACAATTCAAGGATGGTTTGGATAACCACTAGTTCATTGCACTGTCCACAGACCAATGTAGACTCAGATATTTTGAAGGTGTTAGAGAGTGCGACTCGTTGCATGCTTTTCTTGAGTCGGTTAATATTGATGTAATAAAGTTATTGGAGAACCAGTTTAATTAAAAAAAAAGTATTTGAGCAATAAGCTGATATGCATTTCAGCCAAACACAGATCCACTAATCATTCACTAATTTTTATGAGATTCAAGTACATTTCTTTTTGTGGCTTTGCACAGGTTCTGGATAGGGGAGAGAAGATTGAAGTCCTAGTACATAAAACTGATGTTCTCCATAATCAGGTGACTGAGGCACTCAATTCTCATGGATTTCCTAAATCCTTTCAGATTGTTCAAATATGAATTTGCACGTTCAATTAATCTTATCAACTCCTGTTTGGTATCATGCTTATAGATTCAATCTTTCTGCTGCAGGCACAAGATATCAGGACTGGAGGAATGACTCTCCGAAGAAAGATGTGGCTGCAGAATATGAAAATCAAGCTGATTGTGTTGGGAATTCTGATTGCTCTGATCCTCATAATCGTCCTTTCTGTTTGCAAGGGCTTCAAATGTGGGAAAAAGTAAAACCTTTGCATGCATGTTAGTTTCCACTCTGGAAAAATATGATTGTAAAGGGTGTACTTAGCCATATATTATGAAGTACCTTTCTGTAGTATATTTAACAACATAGGGAGAATGTTTTGGAACAATGAAAGTTACACGGAACATAATGTCAAGAACAAAACCGATAACATGGTTAGTGTCTGGAATGGCCTATTTCTTTCATGAATATGTGAGAAGATTATTTGAAACATACATTATCAGGCCTGCATGGAATTGCATGTCATTCATATCGGAGTCTTTCTTAAGAGCCAGGCCCAAAAAAAAAAAAAAATTTGCTATGTATACTTACCATAGCGTTTCTGAAACGCTATAAAAGCCAAACTTACCATAGCGTTTTAAAAATGCTATAATAGCCCCTGGGTCTATTATAGCTTTGGCTGACATAGCGTTTTCTATCCTACCATAGCATTTTTAAAACGCTATGGTATCCTACCATAGCGTTTTTGAAACGCTATTAATCAACATTTTTCTTGTAGTGTGTTTTCTTTCTTTGTTAAGCAATACCGAACTTGTTTGTTGAGTCAAACTTGTTGCAATTGTCAGTCTTAACATACCCAAGTTTTTATAAGTCAAACAAAGTCCATTTCGTTGCTAAAATCCTTGGAATCTCTGGTTGCACCCAAATTGGCTTCTAATTGAGCCCACAAAGTACAAATGAGTTTTCTTTCTATGTTAAGCATAATGAAAATTTTTGCCGCATCAATGTTGTTGAAATTTTCATTATAAAGTAGCTAAGAAGTATAAAATTAAATGAAGTCCATTTGTCACCCAGATCTTTGGATTCTCGGATTGCACCCAAATTTGTCTCCAATTGAGCCCACAACATACAAACGAGTTTTCTTTCGTTGATAAGCACAATAAAATTTGTTTGTCGCATCCAAGTTTTTGCAATTGTCATTATTAACATACCCAAGTGGTAGGAAGTCAAATGAAGTCCATTCAGTCACCCAAATCCATGGATTATAAGATTGCACCCAAATTGGCCTCCCATTGAGCCTACAAAGTGAAAACTTGTTTTCCGTCTTTGTTAAGCACAACAAAACCTATTTGTTGAGTCTAACTTGTTGCAGTTTCCATTTTAAACATGCTGAACCGATTAGAAGTCAAACGAATTTCATTTGGCAAAAAAATCCTTGGATTTTCATATTGCATACAAATTGGCCGCCAAATTAGCCTACAAAGTATAAACATGCTTTCTATCTTTAGTAAGCACAATAAAACTTGTTTATTGCATCAAATTTTTTACAATTGTTTTTATTAACATACCCAAGTTTTTAGAAATCAAACGAAGACCATTTAATCACTTAAAATTCTTGGATTCTCGGATTGCAACCAAATTGGCTTCCAATTGAGCTGACAAAGTATAAATGTGTTTTTCTTTCTTTGTTAAGTAGAACAAAACTTGTTTGTTGAGTCAAACTTGTTGCAATTTTCATTCTAAATAAACCCAAGTGGTTAGAAATCAACCAAAGTCCATTGGGTCACTCAAATTTTCGGAATCTCGAATTGCATATAAATTGGCCTCTAATTGAGCCTACAACATACAAATGAGTTTTCCTCCTTTTCTAAGCACAAAGAACATGTTTCTTGAGTCAAAATTGTTGTAATTGTCATTGTTAACATACCCAAGTGGTTAGAAGTTAAAAAAAAATCCATTTAGTCACTAAAATCCATGGATTCTTAGATTGTACCCAAATTGACCTCAAACCGAGCCTACACTATACAAACGAGCTTTCTTTCTTTGTTAAGCATATAAAAAAACTTTTTTGTTGAGTCAAACTTGTTTCATTTGTCCTTATTAACATACCCAAGCAGTTGGAAGTCAAACGAAGTCCATTAGGTCTCTCAAATCCTTGGATTCTTGAATTGCACCAAAATTGCTCTCGAATTGAGCCTATGACGTACAAACGAGTTTTCCTTCTTTGTTAAGCACAACAAAAAATGTTTGTTGAGTAAAAATTGTTGTAATTGTTATTATAAACATAACCAACTAGTTAAAAGACAAACAAGTTCCATTTGGTGATTCAAATTTTTGTATTCTCGAATTGCACCCAAATTGGCCTCCATTTGAGCTTACACTGTAGAAACAAGTTTTCTTTCTTGGTTAAGCAAAACAAAACTTATTTTTTGAGTCAATCTTGTTAAAGATGTTATTATAAACATCCCAAGCAGTTAGAAGTCAAACAAAATCCATTTCATCGCTCAAATCCTTGGATTCTCGGATTGCACCCAAATTGGCCTCCAATTGAACCTATAATGTACAAATGAGTCAAACTTGTTTACCATCTTTGTGATAAACAAAGAAACATGTTTCTTGAGTCAAACTTGTTGAAATTGTCATTGTTAACATACCCAAGTGGTTAGAAGTCAAACGAATTCCATTTGGTCACTCAAATCCTTGGATTTTTGGATTGTACCCAAATTGACTTACAACTGAGCCTACAACATACAAACGCGCTTTCTTTCTTTGTTAAGCATAAAAAAAACTTGTTAGTTTGAGTAAAACTTGTTTCATTTGTCCTTATTAACACACCCAAGCATTTTAAAGTTAAATGAAGTTCATTTGTTTCCCCTAATCCTTAAATTCTCGGATTGCACCAAAATTGGTTTCGAATTGAGCCTACAGCGTACAAACAAGTTTTCATTTTTTATTAAGTGCAACAAAACTTGTTTATTGAGTCAAACTTTGTTACAATTGTTATTCTAAACATACACAAGCGGATAAAAGACAAACAAAATCCTAATGGTGAATCAATTCCTTGGATTCTCGAATTGCACAAAAATTGGCCTCCAATTGAGCACTACAACTTAGAGAAACGAATTTTCCATCTTGATTAAGCACAAAAAACTGATTCGTCGAGTCACAGTTGTTACAATTGTCATTATTAACATGTCCAAGCAGTTAGAAGTCAAACAAAGTCCATTTCATCGCTCAAATCCTTGGATTCTCGGATTGCACCTAAATTGTCCTCCAATTGAGCCCGCAACGTACAAATGAGTTTTCCTTCTTTGCTAAGCATAATTAAAATTGTTTATCACAACAAAGTTGTTACGATTTTCATATGAACATACCCAAGAGGTAGGAATTAAAATGAAGTCCATTTAGTCACCTGAATCCTTGGATTCTCGTATTGCACCCAAAATGGTTTCCAATTGAGCCTACAAAGTACAAACGTGTTTTCCTTTTTTGTTAAGCAGAATAAAACTTGTTTGTTGAGTCACACTTGTTGCAGTTTCCGTTCTAAACATAACCAAGCGATTAGAAGTCAAACAAAGTTGATTTGGTCACTAAAATCCTTGGATTCTAAGATTGCACACAAATTTGCCTCTAAATGAGCCTACAAAGTATTCACGTGATTTCTTTATTTGTTAAGCACAATAAACTGGTTTTTTTCGACAAACTTGTTTCAATTTTCAGTGTAAACATACCCAAGTGGTTAGAAATCAAATGAAGTGCATTTAATCACTCAAATCCTTGGATTATCGGATTGCACCCAAATTGGCCTCCAATTGAGCTGACTAAGTATAAATGTGTTTTCTTTCTTTGTTAAGCAGAAAAAAACTTGTTTGTTGAGTCAAAGTTGCTGCAATTGTTATTCTTAACATACCCAAGTTTTTAGAAGTCAAAAGAAGTGAATTTCATTGCTCAAATCCTTGGAATCTTGGGATGCACCCAAATTGGCCTCTAATTGAGCCCACAACGTACAAATGAGTTTTCTTTCTATGTTAAGCATAGTAAAATTTTTTGTCACATCGAAGTTGTTTCAATTTTCATTATTGAAGTACATATGAGTTAGGAAATCAAATGAAGTCCATTTGTCACCCAGATCCTTGGATTCTTGGATTGCATCCAAATTGGTTTCCAATTGAGCCCACAACATACAAACGAGTTTTCTTTCGTTGATAAGCACAATATAATTTGTTCGACACGTCAAAGTTTTTGAAATTGTCATTATTAACATACCCAAGTGGTAGGAAGTCAAATGAAGTCTATTCAGTCACCCAAATCCATGGATTCTAAAATTGCACCCACATTGGACTCCAATTGAGCCTACAAAGTGCAAACTTGTTTTCCATCTTTGTTAAGCACAAAAACACTTGTTTGTTGAGTCAAACTTGTTGCAGTTTCCATTCTAAACATACCGAACTGATTAGAAGTCAAACGAATTTCATTTGGCAAAAAAATCGATGGATTTTCATAATGCATACAAATTGGTCACCAAATGAGCCTACAAAGTATAAACATGTTATCTATCTTTAGTAAGCACAATAAAACTTGTTTGTTGCGTCAAAAGTTTTGCAATTGTTGTTATTAACATACCCAAGTGTTTAGAAATCAAACGAAGACCATTTAATCACTCAAATCCTAGGATTCTCGGATTGCAACCAAATTGGCTTAAAATTGAGCCGACAAAGTATAAACGTGTTTTCTTTCTTTGTTAAGTAGAACAGAGCTTGTTTGTTGAGTAAAACTTGTTGCAAACCCAAGTGGTTAAAATTCAACCAAAGTCCATTTGGTCACTCAAAATTTTGGATTCCTGAACTGCACCTAAACTGGCCTCCAATTAAGCCTACACATACAAATGAGTTTTCCACAACAAACTTGTTTCTTGAGTCCAAATTATTGTAATTGTCATTATTAACATACCCAAGTGGTTAGAAGTCGAACAGATTCAAGTCCATTTAGTCACTCAAGTCAATTGATTCTCGGATTGCACCCAAATTGACCTCCAACTGAGCCTATACTATACAAACGAGCTTTGTTTCTTTGTAACGCATATAAAAAAAATTGTTTGTTGAGTAAAACTTTTTTGTTGAGTCATACTTGTTTCATTTGTCCTTATTAACATACCAATAAGTTGGAAGTCAAATGAAGTCTATTAGGTCTCTCAAATTCTTGGATTCTCGAATTGCACCCAAATTGTTTTCGAATTAAGCCTAAGACGTACACACGAGTTTTCCTTCTTTGTTAAGAACAACAAAACTTGTTTGTTGAGTCAAAAATTTTGTATCTGTTATTATAAACATACCCAACTAGTTAAAAGACAAACAAATTCTATTTGGTGACTCAAATCTTTGCATTCTCGAATTGCACCCAAATTGACTTCTAATTGAGCCTACACTGTAGAAACGAGTTTTCCTTCTAAACATCCCAAGTAGTTAGAAGTCAAACAAAGTCCATTTCATCGCTAAAATTCTTGGATTCTCGGATTGCACTCAAATTGGCCTCCAATTGAACCTATAATGTGCAAATGAGTTAACCATCTTTGTGAAGAACAAAAAAAGATGTTTCGTTTCAGTAAAACTAGTTGAAATTGTCATTATTAACATACCCAAGTGGTTAGAAGTCAAACGATGTCCATTTGTCACTCAAATCCTTGGATTTTTTTATTGTACCCAAATTGACCAACACTTGAGCCTACAACATACAAATGCGCTTTCTTTATTTGTTAAGCATTAAAAAAAACTTATTTGTTGAGTCAAACTTGTTTCATTTGCCCTTATTAACACACCCAAGCATTCTAAAGTTAAATGAAGTTAATTTGTTCTCTCAAATCCTTAAATTCTCGGATTGCACCAAAATTGGTCTCGAATTGAGCCTACAACGTACAAACGAGTTTTCATTTTTTATTAAGCGCAACAAACTTGTTTATTGAGTGTAACTTTGTTAAAATTTTTATTCCAAACATACACAAGTGGGTGAAAGACAAACAAAGTCCATTTGGTGACTCAATTCCTTGGATTATCAGATTGCAACCAAATTGGTCTCCAATTGAGCCCACAACATACAAACGAGTTTTCTTTCGTTGATAAGCACAATAAAATTCATTCGTCACGTCAAAGTTTTTGTAATTGTCATTATTATCGTACCCAAGTGGTAGGAAGACAAATGAAGTCCATTCAATCACCCAAATCCATGGATTCTAAGATTGCACCCAAATTGGCCGCCAATTGAGCCTCAAACTTGTTTTCCATCTTTGTTAAGCACAACAAAACATGTTTGTTGAGTCAAACTTGTTACAGTTTTCATTCTAAACATACCGACCTGATTAGAAGTAAAACGAATTTCATTTGGCAAAAAAATACTTGGATTTTCATTTTACATACAAATTGGCCGCCAAATGAGACTACAAAGTATAAACATATTATCTATCTTTAGTAAGCAAAATAAAACTTGTTTGTTGTGTCAAACTTTTTGCAATTGTTGTTATTAACATACCCAAGTGTTTAGAAATCAAATGAAGACCATTTAATCACTCAAATCCTTGGATTCTCGGATTGCAACCAAATTGGTTTCCAAATGAGCCGACAAAGTATAAACGTGTTTTCTTTCTTTGTTAAGTAGAACAGAGCTTGTTAGTTGAGTCTAACTTGTTGCAAATTTTTTTCTAAACAAACCTAAGTGGTTAAAAGTCAACCAAAGTCCATTTGGTCACTCAAAATTTTGGATTCCCTAATTGCATCTAAATTGGCCTCCAATTGAGCCTACAACATACAAATGAGTTTTCCTCCTTTCCTAAGCACAACGAACTTGTTTCTTGAGTCAAAATTGTTGTAATTGTCATTATTAACATACCCAAGTAGTCATAATTCAAACAAAGTCCATTTAGTCACTCAAATCAATGGATTCTCGGATTGTACCCAAATTGACCTCCAACTGAGCCTACACTATACAAACGAGCTTTGTTTCTTTGTTAAGAATATAAAAAAACTTGTTTGATGAGTAAAACTATTTTGTTGAGTCAGAATTGTTTCATTTCCTTATTAACATACCCAAGCAGTTGGAAGTCAAACGAAGTCCATTAGGTCTCTCAAATTCTTGGATTCTCGAATTGCACCCAAAATGCTCTCGAATTGAGGCTAAGACGTACAAACGAGTTTTCCTTCTTTGTTAAGCACAATAAAACTTGTTTGTTGAGTCAAAATTTTTTGTAACTGTTATTATAAACATTCCCAACTAGTTCAAAGACAAACAAATTCCATTTGGTGACTTAAATCTTTGCATTCTCGAATTGCACCAAAATTGGCTTCCAATTGAGCCTACACTGTAGAAACGAGTTTTCCTTCTTGGTTAAGCAAAAGAAAACTAATTTATTGAGTCAAACTTGTTAAAGATGTCATTATAAACATCCCAAGCAGTTAGAAGCCAAACAAAGTCCATTTCATCGCTCAAATCCTTGGATTCTCGGATTGCACCCAAATTGGCTTCCAATTGAACCTACAATGTACAAATGAGTTTACCATCTTTGTGAAGAACACAAATCCCTGTTTTTTGAGTCAAACATGTTGAAATTGTCATTATTAAAATACCCAAGTGGTTAGAAGTCAAACGAAGTCCATTTGGTCACTCAAATCCTTGGATTTTTTGATTGTACCCAAATTGACCTACAACTGAGCCTACAACATATAAACGTGATTTCTTTATTTGTTAAGCATTAAAAAAACTTGTTTGTTGAGTCAAACTGGTTTCATTTGTCCATATTGACATACCCAAGCATTTTAAAGTTAAATGAAGTTAATTTGTTATCTAAAATCCGTAAATTCTCGGATTGCACCAAAATTGGTCTCGAATTGAGCCTACAGCATACAAACGGGTTTTCATTTTTTATTAAGCGCAACAAAACTTGTTTATTGAGTGAAACTTTGTTACAATTGTTATTCTAAAAATACACAAGCGGGTAAAAGACAAACAAATTCCATTTGGTGACTCAATTCCTTTGATTATCGAATTGCACGAAAATTGGCCTCCAATTGAGCACTACAACTTAGAAACGAGTTTTCCTTCTTGGTTAAGCACAAAAAAAAATTATTCGTTGAGTCATACTTGTTACAATTGTCATTAGAAACATGCCCAAGCAGTTAGAAGTCAAACAAAGTCCATTTCATCGCTCAAATCCTAGCATTCTCGGATTGCACCAAAATTGTCCTCCAATTGAGCCCGCAATGTACAAATGAGTTTTCCTTCTTTGCTAAGAATAATGAAAATGTATTATCGCAACAAAGTTGTTGCAATTTTCATATGAACATACCCAAGAGGTAGGAATTCAAATGAAGTCAATCTAGTAACCCAAATCATTGGGATCTCGTATTGCACCCAAAATGGTCTCCAATTGAGCCTACAAAGTACAAACGTGTTTTCCTTTTTATTAAGCAAAACAAAACTTGTTTGTTGAGTCACATTTGTTGCAGTTTCTTTTCTAAACATAACCAAGCGATTATAAGTCAAACGAAGTCGATTTGGTCACTAAAATCCTTGGATTCTCAGATTGCACACAAATTGGCCTCCAAACGAGCCTACAAAGTATTCATGTGGTTTCTTTCTTTGTTAAGCACAATAAAACTTGTTTGTTGCATCAAACTTGTTGCAATTTTCAGCGTTAACATACCCAAGTGGTTAGAAATCAAATGAAGTGCATTTAATCACTCAAATCCTTAGATTCTCGGATTACACCCAAATTGGCCTCCAATTGAGCTGACTAAACATAAATGTGTTTTCTTTCTTTGTTAAGCAGAACAGAACTTGTTTGTTGAGTCAAAATGGTTGCAATTTTCATTCTTAACATACCCAAGTTTTTATAAGTCAAACAAACTGAATTTCATCACTCAAATCCTTGGAATCTCGAGATGCTCCCAAATTGGCCTCCAATTGAGCCCACAATGTACAAATGAGTTTTCTTTCTATGTTAAGCATTGTGAAAATTTTTGTCACATAAAAGTTGTTGCAATTTTCATTATTAAAGTACCTATGAGGTAGGAAATCAAATGAAGTCCATTTGTCACCCAGATCATTGGATTATCGGATTGCACCCAAATTGGTCTCCAATTGAGCCCACAAAATACAAACGAGTTTTCTTTCGTTGATAAGCACAATAAAATTTTTTTGTCGCGTCAAAGTTTTTGAAATTGTCATTATTAACGTACCCAAGTGGTAGGAAGTCAAATGAAGTCCATTCAGTCATCCAAATCAATGGATTCTAAGATTGCACCCAAATTGGCCTCCAACTGAGCCTACAAAGTTCAAACTTGTTTTCCATCTTTGTTAAGCACAACAAAACATGTTTGTTGAGTCAAACTTGTTGCAGTTTCCATTCTAAACATACTGACCCGATTAGAAGTCAAAATAATTTCATTTGGCAAAAAATCTTTGGATTTTCATATTACATACAAATTGGCAGTCAAATGAGCCTACAAAGTATAAACATGTTATCTATCTTTAGTAAGCAAAATAAAGCTTGTTTGTTGCGTCAAAATTTTTGCAATTGTTGTTATTAACATACACAAGTGTTTGGAAATCAAACGAAGAACATTTAATGACTCAAATCCTTGGATTCTCGGATTGCAACAAAATTGGCTTCCAATTGAGCCCACAAAGTATAAACGTGTTTTCTTTCTTTGTTAAGTAGAACAGAGCTTGTTTGTTGAGTCAAACTTGTTGCAATTTTCTTTCTAAAGCAACCCAAGCTGTTAAAAGTGAACCAAAGTCCATTTGGTCACTCAAATTTTTGGATTCCCAAATTGCACCTAAATTGGCCTTCAATTGAGCCTACAACATAAAATGAGTTTTCATCCTTTCCTAAGCACAACGAACTTGTTTCTTGAGTCGAAATTGTTATAATTTTCTTTATTAACATACCCTAGTTGTTAGAAGTCGAACAAAGTCCATTATTTACTCAAATCAATGGATTCTTGGATTGTACCTAAATTGAACTCCAACTGAGTCTACACTATACAAACGAGCTTTGTTTCTTTGTTAAACATATAAAAAAAACTTGTTTGTTGAGTAAAACTTTTTTGTTGAGTCAGACTTCTTTCATTTGTCCTTATGAACAAACCCAAGCAGTTGGAAGTCAAACGTAGTCCATTAGGTCTCTCAAATTCTTGGATTCTCGAATTACACCCAAATTGCTCTCTAATTGAGCCTACGACGTACAAACGAGTTTTCCTTCTTTGTTAAGCACAACAAAACTTGTTTATTAGGTCAACTTTGTTACAATTGTTATTCTAAACATACACAAGCGGTTAAAAGACAAACAAAGTCCATTTGGTGACGCAATTCCTCGGATTCTCTAATTGCTTGAAATTGGCCTCCAATTGAGCACTACAACTTAGAAACTAGTTTCCCTTCTTGGTTAAGCACAAAAAAAACTTATTCGTTGAGTCAAACTTGTTACTATTGTCATTAGAAACATGCCCAAGCAGTTAGAAGTCAAACAAAGTCCATTTCATCGCTCAAATCCTTGGATTCTCGGATTGCACCTAAATTGGCCTCCAATTGAGCCCGCAACCAGGGGTGGACAAACGGGTCGAGGATCCGCGGGTTCAAATCGAACCAGACCGTTTTGCTCTAAATGGTTCGGATTTTAATTTTGTGTTTTAGATACGGTTCGGATCGGTCCGGGTCCGTTATAAAACTGTCCGATCCCGGTTCCTATTTTTAAAAAAGAAACGGTCCGGTTTGGACCCATTTCAAATCCCATTTACTAAAAACCTAAATTATATGGAAGTAAAGTAAAGAACCTTTTACTAAAAACCTGCAGCCGTAGCCAGCAGAGGAGAAGAGAAAGTGAGCACCCGCAGCCGCAGCCCGCATGCCACCTCCTCCGCACCTGCATCCTTCTCTCGCTCCTCTCTGGTCTTATTCTCTTCCCCTCTCTTTTCTGTAGCCGCACAGCCCGCATCCTCTCCGGTCTTCTCTGATTTCTTGAAGAACTGATCAGTGATAATCTTTAGATTTAGATTTAGGTTTGAGCTGGTGTGCCTTGATAATGGAACTGCAAAGATAAATATTACCATGTCATGTAGGCACTAATGAAAGTGGTTACCAGATTGCGCTTACCAACTCTCGTGATGATGTTGCAACATATGAACAATGTGACAGTAGTGTGGTGATTCCGGTTCTTCAAGAGTTTGTTAATGAATACGGTATCCAAGAGAGGAGTGGTAGGACTGGAGAAGCAGTTGAGGTAGTTTTGAGGAATGGTTTTCAGGTGGAGTATGTAGCGGATGCCCAATTTTGTGACCCATGCGAAAGGTCCGGTGGCCGCTGCGGTTTAATTGGACTTTGTTCCAACCTACATGCCTTTGTTCTGGTGGAGGCAACCAAGCAGAATGTTCAGATCCAGGTACTCTTGTCTCACCCTATGTTCATTAACAGTAAGTAGCGATTTAAGATATCTTCTGATTTACTCCAATGGGTAAGGGTAAATATGATTATGTTGATTCATTGAGATTTATAAGCAGTTTATTTTACAGCAATATTAGTTTAAATTAATTCTTGGACATTAAGTAAATATAAAGAACAAGTGAGTTTAGGAAATTAGTTTGCCAGATCGTAGAGCCGTGTGACTGAATCCAAAAGTTAGATATTTCTTTTTTGTGCGAATGACTGGTGAAATTCTACAAGACCAATTGAAATATGATTTTTGACTGAAAGGGACATAGAAACAAAATTTGTATCAGAAGTCAACAATGATACCCTTCTCATCAAATCTTTTTTATCACCATCTTTGTTATGCGCAAACTGATCCTGCATGATGTTCATCAGGTTCATCTCCATTATCTTCATCTTGTCCAACATACTAGTTCAATCATCTTTGTCAATAGACTCACAATTTGAAGCTTGTCTGCCTAAAAACTGCTGTTAAGGCCCTTAACATAAGCTTCCCTTCTTGGTTTCCCAGACAACATGAATCCTATTGTGGCCACCACACTTTGAAGTAGAATTTAGTTTTGGAACCGTAGGGACCGTTCCAAACGATTTGAGCTAGGTTCGGTTCCAATGTTCAAAATGAGGGGATCCGGACCAGACCGGATCCGTTAATTTTTTAATGGTTCGAGTTAGGTTCCTCCAAATTTGGAACCGATCCGGACTGTGCCCACCCCTACCCGCAACGTACAAATGAGTTTTCTTTCTTTGCTAAGCATAATGAAAATTGTTTGTTGCATCAAAGTTGTTGTAATTTTCATATTAACAAACCCAAGAGGTTGGAATTCAAATGAAGTCCATTTAGTCACCCAAATCCTTGGATTCTCGTATTGCACCCAAAATGGTCTCCAATTGAGCCCACAAATTACAAACGTGTTTTCTTTTTTTATTAAGCAGAAAAAAAACTTGTTTGTTGAGTCACACTTGTTGCAGTTTCTATTCTAAACGTAACCAAGCGATTAGAAGTCAAACGAAGTCGATTTGGTCACTAAAATCCTTGGATTCTTAGATTGCACAAAATTGGCCTCCAAATGTGCCTAAAAAGTTTACATGTGGTTTTTTTCTCTGTTAAGCACATTAAAACTTGTATGTTGCTACAAACTTGTTGCAATTTTTAGTGTTAACTTACCCAATTGGTTAGAAATCAAACAAAGTGCATTTAATCACTCAAATCCTTTGATTATCAGATTGCACCCAAATTGGCCTCCAATTGAGTTGACCAAGTGTAAATGTGTTTTCTTTATTCGTTAAGCAGAACGAAATTGTTTGTTTAGTCAAACTTGTTGAAATTGTCATTCTAAACATGGACAAATGGTTATAAGTCAAACAAAGTCCATTTCTTCACTCAAATCCTTGGAATCTCAGGTTGCACCCAAATTGGCCTCCAATTGAGCCCACAACATACAATTGAGTTTTCTTTCTATGTTAAGCATAATGAAAATTTTTGTCGCATCAAAGTTTATGAAATTTTCATTATTAAAGTACGTAAGAGGTAGGAAATCAAATGAAGTCCATTTGTTACCCAGATCCTTGGATTCTCGGATTGCACCCAAATTAGTCTCCAAATGAGCCCACAACATACAAACAAGTTTTCTTTCGTTGATAAACACAATAAAATTTGTTTGTCGCGTCAAAGTTTTTGCAATTGTCATTAATAATGTACCCAGGTGGTAGGAAGTCAAATGAAGTCCATTCAGTCACCCAAATCCATGGATTCTAAGATTGCACCCAAATTGGCCTCCAATTTAGCCTAAAAAGTGCAAACTAGTTTTCCATCTCTGTTAAGCCCAACAAAACCTGTTTGTTGAGTCAAACTTGTTGCAGTTTCCATTCTAAACATACCAACCCGATTAGAAGTCAAACGAATTTCATTTGGCACAAAAATCCTTGGATTTTCTTATTGCATACAAATTGGCCGCCAAATGAGCCTACAAAGTATAAACATGTTATCTATCTTTAGTAAGCACAATAAAGCTTGTTTGTTGTGTCAAAATTTTTGTAATTTTTTTTATTAACATACACAAGTGTTAAGAAATAAACGAAAACCATTTAATCACTCAAATCCTTGGATTCTCGGATTGCAACAAAATTTGCTTCCAATTGAGCCGACAATGTATAAACGCGTTTTCTTTATTTGTTAAGTATAACAGAGCTTGTTTGTTGAGTCAAACTTGTAGTAATTTTATTTCTAAACAAACCCAAGAGGTTAAAAGTAGACCAAAGTCCATTTGGTCACTCAAAATTTTGGATTCCCAAATTGCACATAAATTGGCCTTCAATTGAGCCTACAACATACAAATGAGTTTTCCTCTTTTCCTAAGCACAACGAACTTGTTTCTTGGGTTGAAATTGTTGTAATTGTCATTATTAACATACCCAAGTGGTTAGAAGTCGAACTAAGTTCATTTAATCCCTCAAATCAATGGATTCTCGGATTGTACCCAAATTGACTTCCAACTGAGCCTACACTATACAAACGAGCTTTGATTTTTTTTAAGCATATAAAAAAACTTGTTTGTTGAGTAAAACTTTTTTGTTGAGTCAGACTTGTTTCATTTGTCCTTCTTAACAAACCCAAGCAGTTGGAAGTCAAACGAAGTCCATTAGGTCTCTCAAATTCTTGGATTCTCGAATTACACCCAAATTGCTCTCTAATTGAGCCTACGACGTACAAATGAGTTTTCCTTCTTTGTTAAGCACAAGAAAAATTTTTTATTGAGTCAAACTTTGTTACAATTTTTATTCTAAACATACACAAGCGGTTAAAAGACAAACAAATTCCATTTGGTGACTCAATTCCTTAAATTCTCGAATTGCATCAAAATTGGCCTCTAATTGAGCACTACAACTTAGAAACTAGTTTTCCTTCTTGGTTAAGCACAAAAAAACTTATTCATTGAGTCAAACTTGTTACTATTGTCATTAGAAACATGCCCAAGCAGTTAGAAGTCAAACAAATTCCATTTCATCGCTAAGATCCTTGGAATCTCGGATTGCACCCAAATTGGCCTCCAATTGAGCCCGCAACGTACAAATGAGTTTTCTTTATTTGCTAACCATAATGAAAATTGTTTGTTGCATCAAAGTTGTTGAAATTTTCATATTAACAAACCCAACCGGTAGGAATTCAAATGAAGTCCATTTAGTCACCCAAATCCTTGGATTTTCGTATTGCACCCAAAATGGTCTCCAATTGAGCCCACAAAGTACGAACGTGTTTTCCTATTTTATTAAGCAGAACAAAACTTTTTTGTTGAGTCACACTTGTTGCAGTTTTTGTTCTAAACGTAACCAAGCGATTAGAAGTCAAATGAAGTCGATTTGGTCACTAAAATCCTTGGATTCTCAGATTGCACACAAATTGGTCTCCAAATGAGCCTACAAAGTTTACACGTGGTTTCTTTATCTGTTAAGCACAATAAAACTTGTTTGTTGATTCAAACTTGTTGCAATTTTCTGTTTTAACATACTCAAGTGGTTAGAAATCGAATGAAGTGCTTTTAATCACTCAAATCCTTTGATTCTGGGATTGCACCCAAATTGGCCTCCAATTGAGTTGACTAAGTATAAATGTATTTTCTTTCTTTATTAAGCAGAACATAACTTGTTTGTTGAGTCAAACTTGTTGCAATTGTCATTCTAAACATACACAAGTGGTTAGAAGTCAAACAAAGTCCATTTTGTAGCTCAAATCCTTGGAATCTCGATTTGCACCCAAATTGGCCTCCAATTGAGCCCGTAACGTACAAATGAGTTTTCTTTGTTGGCTAAGCATAATGAAAATTGTTTGTCGCATCAAAGTTGTTGCAATTTTCATATTAACAAACCAATAATTAGGAATTCAAATGAAGTCCATTTAGTCACCCAAATCCTTGGATTCTTGTATTGCACCCAAAATGGTCTCCAATTGAGCCCACAAAGTACAAACGTGTTTTCCTTTTTTATTAAGCAGAAAAAAACTTGTTTGTTGAGTCACACTTGTTGCAGTTTCTGTTCTAAACGTAACAAAGCGATTAGAAGTCAAACGAAGTCGATTTGGTCACTAAAATCCTTGGATTCTTAGATTGCACACAAATTAGCCTCCAATTGAGCCTACAAAGTTTACACGTGGTTTTTTTCTCTGTTAAGCACAATAAAACTTGTTTGTTGCTACAAACTTGTTGCAAATTTTAGTGTTAACTTACCCAATTGGTTATAAATCAAACGAAGTGCTTTTAATCACTCAAATCCTTTGATTCTCGGATTGCACCCAAATTGGCCTCCAATTGAGCTGACTAAGTATAAATGTTTTTTCTTTCTTCGTTAAGAGAACGAAACTTGTTTGTTGAGTCAAACTTTTTGAAATTGTCATTCTAAACATACCCAAGTGGTTAGAAGTCAAACAAAGTCCATTTCTTCATTCAAATCCTTGGAATCTCGGGTTGCACCCAAAATGGCCTCCAATTGAGACCACAACGTCCAAATGAGTTTTCTTTCTATGTGAAGCATAATGAAAATTCTTGTCGCCTCAAAGTTGCTGCGATTTTTATTATTAAAGTACCTAAGAGTTAGGAAATCAAATGAAGTCAATTTGTTACCTAGATCCTTGGATTCTCGGATTGCACCCAAATTGATCTCCAATTGAGCCCACAACATACAAACGAGTTTTCTTTCGTTGATAAGCATAATAAAATTTGTTTGTCGCGTCAAAGTTTTTAAAATTGTCATTATTTACGTACCCAAGTGGTAGGAAGTCAAATGAAGTCCATTCATTCACCCAAATCCATGGCTTCTAAGATTGCACCCAAATTGGCCTCCAATTGAGCCTACAAAGTGCAAACTTGTTTTCCATCTTTGTTAAGCCCAAAAAAACCTGTGTGTTGAGTCAAACTTGTTGCAATTTCCATCCTAAACATACCGAACGGATTAGAAGTCAAACAAATTTCATTTGGCAAAAAAATCCTTGGATTTTCATATTGCATACAAATTGGCCGCCAAATGAGCCTACAAATTATAAACATGTTTTCTATATTTAGTAAGCACAATAAAACTTGTTTGTTGCGTCAAAATTTTTGCAAAGTTTACCTAAGTGTTTAGAAATGAAACTAAGAATATTTGATCACTCAAATCCTTGAAATCTCGGATTGCAACTAAATTGGCTTCCAATTTAGCTGACATTATAACGTGTTTTCTTTTTCGTTAAGTAGAACATAACTTGTTTGTTGGGTCAAACTTGTTGCAATTTTCATTTTAAAAAAACCCAAGCAGTTAGAAGTCAACCAAAGTCCATTTGGTCACTCAAATTTTTTGATTCCCGAATTGCACCTAGAGCCTACAACATACAAATGAGTTTTCCTCCATTCCTAAGCACAGAGAACTTGTTTCTTGAGTCAAAATCCTTGGATTCTCGGATTGTACCTAAATTGGCCTCCAATTGAGCCCGCAACTAGGGGTGGGCAAACGGGTCGAGGATCCGCGGGTTCAAATCGAACCAGACCGTTTTGCTCTAAATGGTTCGGATTTTAATTTTGTGTTTTAGATACGGTTCGGATCGGTCCGGGTCCGTTATAAAACTGTCCGATCCCGGTTCCTATTTTTAAAAAAGAAACGGTCGGTTTGGACCCGTTTCAAATCCCATTTACTAAAAACCTAAATTATATGGAAGTAAAGTAAAGAACCGTTTACTAAAAACCCGCAGCCGCAACCCGCAGAGGAGAAGAGAAAGTGAGAACCCGCAGCCGCAGTCCGCATGCCACCTCCTCCGCACCTGCATCCTTCTCTGGCTCCTCTCTGGTTTTATTCTCTTCCCCTCTCTTTTCTGTAGCCGCACAGCCCGCATCCTCTCCGGTCTTCTCTGATTTCTTGAAGAACTGATCTGTGATAATCTTTAGATTTAGATTTAGGTTTGAGTTGGTGTGCCTTGATAATGGAACTGCAAAGATAAATATTACCATGTCATGTAGGCACTAATGAAAGTGGTTACCAGATTGCGCTTACCAACTCTCGTGATGATGTTGCAACATATGAACAATGTGACAGTAGTGTGGTGATTCCGGTTCTTCAAGAGTTTGTTAATGAATACGGTATCCAAGAGAGGAGTGGTAGGACTGGAGAAGCAGTTGAGGTAGTTTTGAGGAATGGTTTTCAGGTGGAGTATGTAGCGGATGCCCAATTTTGTGACCCATGCGAAAGGTCCGGTGGCCGCTGCGGTTTAATTGGACTTTGTTCCAACCTACATGCCTTTGTTCTGGTGGAGGCAACCAAGCAGAATGTTCAGATCCAGGTACTCTTGTCTCACCCTATGTTCATTCACAGTAAGTAGCGATTTAAGATATCTTCTGATTTACTCCAATGGGTAAGGGTAAATATGATTATGTTGATTCATTGAGATTTATAAGCAGTTTATTTTACAGCAATATTAGTTTAAATTAATTCTTGGACATTAAGTAAATATAAAGAACAAGTGAGTTTAGGAAATTAGTTTGCCAGATAGTAGAGCCGTGTGACTGAATCCAAAAGTTAGATATTTCTTTTTTGTGCGAATGACTGGTGAAATTCTACAAGACCAATTGAAATATGATTTTTGACTGAAAGGGACATAAAAAAAAAATTTGTATCAGAAGTCAACAATGATACCCTTCTCATCAAATCTTTTTTATCACCATCTTTGTTATGCGCAAACTGATCCTGCATGATGTTCATCAGGTTCATCTCCATTATCTTCATCTTGTCCAACATACTAGTTCAATCATCTTTGTCAATAGACTCACAATTTGAAGCTTGTCTGCCTAAAAACTGCTGTTAAGGCCCTTAACATAAGCTTCCCTTCTTGGTTTCCCAGACAACATGAATCCTATTGTGGCCACCACACTTTGAAGTAGAATTTAGTTTTGGAACCGTAGGGACCGTTCCAAACGATTTGAGTTAGGTTCGGTTCCAATGTTCAAAATGAGGGGATCCGGGCCAGACCGGATCCGTTAATTTTTTAATGGTTCGAGTTAGGTTCCTCCAAATTTGGAACCGATCCGGACTGTGCCCACCCCTACCCGCAACGTACAAATGAGTTTTCTTTCTTTGCTAAGCATAATGAAAATTGTTTGTTGCATCAAAGTTGTTGCAATTTTCATATTAACAAACCCAAGAGGTTGGAATTCAAATGAAGTCCATTTAGTCACCCAAATCCTTGGATTCTCGTATTGCACCCAAAATGGTCTCCAATTGAGCCCACAAAGTACAAACGTGTTTTCTTTTTTTATTAAGCAGAAAAAAAACTTGTTTGTTGAGTCACACTTGTTGCAGTTTCTATTCTAAACGTAACCAAGCAATTAAAAGTCAAACGAAGTCGATTTGGTCACTAAAATCCTTGGATTCTTAGATTGCACAAAATTGGCCTCCAAATGTGCCTAAAAAGTTTACATGTGGTTTTTTTCTCTGTTAAGCACATTAAAACTTGTATGTTGCTACAAACTTGTTGCAATTTTTAGTGTTAACTTACCCAATTGGTTAGAAATCAAACAAAGTGCATTTAATCACTCAAATCCTTTGATTATCAGATTGCACCCAAATTGGCCTCCAATTGAGTTGACCAAGTGTAAATGTGTTTTCTTTATTCGTTAAGCAGAACGAAATTGTTTGTTTAGTCAAACTTGTTGAAATTGTCATTCTAAACCTGGAAAAATGGTTATAAGTCAAACAAAGTCCATTTCTTCACTCAAATCCTTGGAATCTCAGGTTGCACCCAAATTGGCCTCCAATTGAGCCCACAACATACAATTGAGTTTTCTTTCTATGTTAAGCATAATGAAAATTTTTATCGCATCAAAGTTTATGAAATTTTCATTATTAAAGTACGTAAGAGGTAGGAAATCAAATGAAGTCCATTTGTTACCCAGATCCTTGGATTCTCGAATTGCACCCAAATTAGTCTCCAAATGAGCCCACAACATACAAACAAGTTTTCTTTCGTTGATAAACACAATAAAATTTGTTTGTCGCGTCAAAGTTTTTGCAATTGTCATTATTAATGTACCCAGGTGGTAGGAAGTCAAATGAAGTCCATTCAGTCACCCAAATCCATGGATTCTAAGATTGCACCCAAATTGGCCTCCAATTTAGCCTAAAAAGTGCAAACTAGTTTTCCATCTCTGTTAAGCCCAACAAAACCTGTTTGTTGAGTCAAACTTGTTGCAGTTTCCATTCTAAACATACCGACCCGATTAGAAGTCAAACGAATTTCATTTGGCACAAAAATCCTTGGATTTTCTTATTGCATACAAATTGGCCGCAAAATGAGCCTACAAAGTATAAACATGTTATCTATCTTTAGTAAGCACAATAAAGCTTGTTTGTTGTGTCAAAATTTTTGTAATTTTTTTTATTAACATACACAAGTGTTAAGAAATAAACGAAAACCATTTAATCACTCAAATCCTTGGATTCTCGGATTGCAACAAAATTTGCTTCCAATTGAGCCGACAATGTATAAACGCGTTTTCTTTATTTGTTAAGTATAACAGAGCTTGTTTGTTGAGTCAAACTTGTAGTAATTTTATTTCTAAACAAACCCAAGAGGTTAAAAGTAGACCAAAGTCCATTTGGTCACTCAAAATTTTGGATTCACAAATTGCACATAAATTGGCCTTCAATTGAGCCTACAACATACAAATGAGTTTTCTTCTTTTCCTAAGCACAACGAACTTGTTTCTTGGGTTGAAATTGTTGTAATTGTCATTATTAACATACCCAAGTGGTTAGAAGTCGAACTAAGTTCATTTAATCCCTCAAATCAATGGATTCTCGGATTGTACCCAAATTGACTTCCAAGTGAGCCTACACTATACAAACGAGCTTTGATTTTTTTTAAGCATATAAAAAAACTTGTTTGTTGAGTAAAACTTTTTTGTTGAGTCAGACTTGTTTCATTTGTCCTTCTTAACAAACCCAAGCAGTTGGAAGTCAAACGAAGTCCATTAGGTCTCTCAAATTCTTGGATTCTCGAATTACACCCAAATTGCTCTCTAATTGAGCCTACGACGTACAAATGAGTTTTCCTTCTTTGTTAAGCACAAGAAAAATTGTTTATTGAGTCAAACTTTGTTACAATTTTTATTCTAAACATACACAAGCGGTTAAAAGACAAACAAAGTCCATTTGGTGACTCAATTCCTTAAATTCTCGAATTGCATCAAAATTGGCCTCTAATTGAGCACTACAACTTAGAAACTAGTTTTCCTTCTTGGTTAAGCACAAAAAAACTTATTCATTGAGTCAAACTTGTTACTATTGTCATTAGAAACATGCCCAAGCAGTTAGAAGTCAAACAAAGTCCATTTCATCGCTAAAATCCTTGGAATCTCGGATTGCACCCAAATTGGCCTCCAATTGAGCCCGCAACGTACAAATGAGTTTTCTTTATTTGCTAACCATAATGAAAATTGTTTGTTGCATCAAAGTTGTTGAAATTTTCATATTAACAAACCCAACAGGTAGGAATTCAAATGAAGTCCATTTAGTCACCCAAATCCTTGGATTTTCGTATTGCACCCAAAATGGTCTCCAATTGAGCCCACAAAGTACGAACGTGTTTTCCTATTTTATTAAGCAGAACAAAAATTTTTCGTTGAGTCACACTTGTTGCAGATTTTGTTCTAAACGTAACCAAGCGATTAGAAGTCAAATGAAGTCGATTTGGTCACTAAAATCCTTGGATTCTCAGATTGCACACAAATTGGTCTCCAAATGAGCCTACAAAGTTTACACGTGGTTTCTTTATCTGTTAAGCACAATAAAACTTGTTTGTTGATTCAAAATTGTTGCAATTTTCTGTTTTAACATACCCAAGTGGTTAGAAATCGAATGAAGTGCTTTTAATCACTCAAATCCTTTGATTCCGGGATTGCACCCAAATTGGCCTCCAATTGAGTTGACTAAGTATAAATGTATTTTCTTTCTTTATTAAGCAGAACATAACTTGTTTGTTGAGTCAAACTTGTTGCAATTGTCATTCTAAACATACACAAGTGGTTAGAAGTCAAACAAAGTCCATTTTGTAGCTCAAATCCTTGGAATCTTGATTTGCACCCAAATTGGCCTCCAATTGAGCCCGTAACGTACAAATGAGTTTTCTTTGTTGGCTAAGCATAATGAAAATTGTTTGTCGCATCAAAGTTGTTGCAATTTTCATATTAACAAACCAATAATTAGGAATTCAAATGAAGTCCATTTAGTCACCCAAATCCTTGGATTCTTGTATTGCACCCAAAATGGTCTCCAATTGAGCCCACAAAGTACAAACGTGTTTTCCTTTTTTATTAAGCAGAAAAAAACTTGTTTGTTGAGTCACACTTGTTGCAGTTTCTGTTCTAAACGTAACAAAGCGATTAGAAGTCAAACGAAGTCGATTTGGTCACTAAAATCCTTGGATTCTTAGATTGCACACAAATTAGCCTCCAATTGAGCCTACAAAGTTTACACGTGGTTTTTTTCTCTGTTAAGCACAATAAAACTTGTTTGTTGCTACAAACTTGTTGCAAATTTTAGTGTTAACTTACCCAATTGGTTATAAATCAAACGAAGTACTTTTAATCACTCAAATCCTTTGATTCTCGGATTGCACCCAAATTGGCCTCCAATTGAGCTGACTCAGTATAAATGTGTTTTCTTTCTTCGTTAAGAGAACGAAACTTGTTTGTTGAGTCAAACTTTTTGAAATTGTCATTCTAAACATACCCAAGTGGTTAGAAGTCAAACAAAGTCCATTTCTTCATTCAAATCCTTGGAATCTCGGGTTGCACCCAAAATGGCCTCCAATTGAGACCACAACGTCCAAATGAGTTTTCTTTCTATGTGAAGCATAATGAAAATTCTTGTCGCCTCAAAGTTGCTGCGATTTTTATTATTAAAGTACCTAAGAGGTAGGAAATAAAATGAGGTCAATTTGTTACCTAGATCCTTGGATTCTCGGATTGCACCCAAATTGATCTCCAATTGAGCCAACAACATACAAACGAGTTTTCTTTCGTTGATAAGCATAATGAAATTTGTTTGTCGCGTCAAAGTTTTTAAAATTGTCATTATTTACGTACCCAAGTGGTAGGAAGTCAAATGAAGTCCATTCGTTCACCCAAATCCATGGCTTCTAAGATTGCACCCAAATTGGCCTCCAATTGAGCCTACAAAGTGCAAACTTGTTTTCCATCTTTGTTAAGCCCAAAAAAACCTGTGTGTTGAGTCAAACTTGTTGCAATTTCCATCCTAAACATACCGAACGGATTAGAAGTCAAACAAATTTCATTTGGCAAAAAAATCCAAGGATTTTCATATTGCATACAAATTGGCCGCCAAATGAGCCTACAAATTATAAACATGTTTTCTATCTTTGGTAAGCACAATAAAACTTGTTTGTTGCGTCAAAATTTTTGCAAAGTTTACCTAAGTGTTTAGAAATGAAACTAAGAATATTTGATCACTCAAATCCTTGAAATCTCGGATTGCAACTAAATTGGCTTCCAATTTAGCTGACATTATAACGTGTTTTCTTTTTCGTTAAGTAGAACATAACTTGTTTGTTGGGTCAAACTTGTTGCAATTTTCATTTTAAAAAAACCCAAGCAGTTAGAAGTCAACCAAAGTCCATTTGGTCACTCAAATTTTTTGATTCCCGAATTGCACCTAGAGCCTACAACATACAAATGAGTTTTCCTCCATTCCTAAGCACAGAGAACTTGTTTCTTGAGTCAAAATTGTTGTAATTGTCATTGTTAACATACCCAAGTGGTTAGAAGTCAAACAAAGTCCATTTAGTCACTCAAATAAATGGATTCTCGGATTGTACTCAAATTGACCTCCAACTGAGTAAAACTTGTTTGTTGAGTAAAACTTTTTTATTGAGTCAAACTTGTTTCATTTGTTCTTATTAACATACCCAAGCAGGTCGAAGTCAAATGAAGTCCATTAGGTCTCTCAAATCCTTGGATTCTCGAATTGCACCAAAATTGCTATCAAATTGGGCTTACGACGTACAAACAAGTTTTCATTCTTTATTAAGCACAACAAAACTTGTTTGTTGAGTTAAAACTGTTGTAATTGTTATTATAAACATACCCAACTAGTTAAAAGGCAAACAAATTCCATTTGGTGACTCAAATCTTTGCATTCTCGAATTGCACCCAAATTGGCCTCCAATTGAGCCTACACTGTAAAAACGAGTTTTCCTTCTTGGTTAAGCAAAACAAAACTTATTTGTTGAGTCAAACTTGTTAAATATGTCATTATAAACATCCCAAGCAGTTAGAAGTAAAACAAAGTCCATTTGATCGCTCAAATCCTTAGATTTTCGGATTGCACCCAAATTGGCCTCCAATTGAGGCCACAACTTACAACTGTGTTTTCTTTCTTTGTTAAGCCAAATGAATATTTTTTGTCGCATCAAAGTTGTTGAAATTTCAATTATTAACATACCCAAGAGGTAGGAAATCAAATGAAGTTCATTTAGTCACCCAAATTCTTGGATTCTAGGATTGCAACCAATTTGGTCTCTAATTGAGACTACAAAGTACAAATGTGTTTTCCTTTTTTTTAAGCACAACAACTTTTTTGTTGAGTCACACTATTTTCACTCGCCATTATAAACAAAACCAAGTGATTAGAAGTGAAATGAATTCCCTTTGGTCACTAAAATCTGTGGATACTCAAAGTGCACACAAATTGGCCTCCAAATGAGCCTACAAAGTATACATGTTTTTTTCTTTGTTAATCATAATAAAACTTGTTTGTTTAGTCAAACTTGTTGCAGTTTCCATTCTAAACATACCGACCCGATTAGAAGTCAAACGAATTTCATTTGGCACAAAAATCCTTGGATTTTCATATTGCATACAAATTGGTCGCCAAATGAGCCTACAAAGTATAAACATGTTATCTATCTTTAGTAAGCACAATAAAGCTTGTTTGTTGTGTCAAAATTTTTGTAATTAACATACACAAGTGTTAAGAAATAAACGAAGACCATTTAATCACTCAAATCCTTGGATTGCAACAAAATTGGCTTCCAATTGAGCCGACAATGTATAAACGCGTTTTCTTTCTTTGTTAAGTATAACAGAGCTTGTTTGTTGAGTCAAACTTGTAGTAATTTTATTTCTAAACAAACCCAAGTGGTTAAAAGTAGACCAAAGTCCATTTGGTCACTCAAATTTTTGGATTCCCAAATTGCACATAAATTGGCCTTCAATTGAGCCTACAACATACAAATGAGTTTTCCTCTTTTCCTAAGCACAACGAACTTGTGTCTTGGGTCGAAATTGTTGTAATTGTCATTATTAACATACCCAAGTGGTTAGAAGTCTAACTAAGTTCATTTAGTCCCTCAAATCAATGGATTCTCAGATTGTACCCAAATTGACCTCCAACTGAGCCTACACTATATAAACGAGCTTTGATTTTTTTTAAGCATATAAAAAAACTTGTTTGTTGAGTAAAACTTTTTTGTTGAGTCAGACTTGTTTCATTTGTCCTTATTAAAAAACCCAAGCAGTTGGAAGGTAAACGAAGTCCATTAGGTCTCTCAAATTCTTGGATTCTCGAATTACACCCAAATTGCTCTCTAATTGAGCCTACGACGTACAAATGAGTTTTCCTTCTTTGTTAAGCACAAATAAAATTGTTTATTGAGTCAAACTTTGTTACAATTTTTATTCTAAACATACACAAGCGGTTAAAACACAAACAAAGTCCATTTGGTGACTCAATTCCTTGGATTCTCGAATTGCATCAAAATTGGCCTCTAATTGAGCACTACAACTTAGAAACTAGTTTTCCTTCTTGGTTAAGCACAAAAAAACTTATTCATTGAGTCAAACTTGTTACTATTGTCATTAGAAACATGCCCAAGCAGTTAGAAGTCAAACAAAGTCCATTTCATCGCTAAAATCCTTGGAATCTCAGATTGCACCCAAATTGGCCTCCAATTGAGCCCGCAACGTACAAATGAGTTTTCTTTATTTGCTAACCATAATGAAAATTGTTTGTTGCATCAAAGTTGTTGAAATTTTCATATTAATAAACTTAAGAGGTAGGAATTCAAATGAAGTCCATTTAGTCACCCAAATCCTTGGATTTTCGTATTGCACCCAAAATGGTCTCCAATTGAGCCCACAAAGTACGAACTTGTTTTCCTATTTTATTAAGCAGAACAAAACTTTTTTGTTGAGTCACACTTGTTGCAGTTTTTGTTCTAAACGTAACCAAGTGATTAGAAGTCAAATGAAGTCGATTTGGTCACTAAAATCCTTGGATTCTTAGATTGCACACAAATTGGTCTCCAAATGAGCCTACAAAGTTTACACGTGGTTTCTTTATCTGTTAAGCACAATAAAACTTGTTTGTTGCTTCAAAATTGTTGCAATTTTCAGTTTTAACTTACCCAATTGGCTAGAAATCGAACGAAGTGCTTTTAATCACTCAAATCCTTTGATTATGGGATTGCACCCAAATTGGCCTCCAATTGAGTTGACTAAGTATAAATGTATTTTCTTTCTTTATTAAGCAGAACATAACTTGTTTGTTGAGTCAAACTTGTAGCAATTGTCATTATAAACATACCCAAGTGGTTAGAAGTCAAACAAAGTCCATTTTGTAGCTCAAATCCTGGGAATCTCGGGTTGCACCCAAATTGGCCTCCAATTGAGACCGTAACGTACAAATGAGTTTTGTTTGTTTGCTAAGCATAATGAAAATTGTTTGTCGCATCAAAGTTGTTGCAATTTTCATATTAACAAACCCAATATTTAGGAATTCAATTGAAGTCCATTTAGTCACCCAAATCCTTAGATTCTAGTATTGCACCCAAAATGGTCTCCAATTGAGCCCACAAAGTACAAACATGTTTTCCTTTTTTATTAAGCAGAACAAAACTTGTTTGTTGAGTCACACTTGTTGCAGTTTCTGTTCTAAACGTAACCAAGTGATTAGAAGTCAAACGAAGTCGATTTGGTCACTAAAATCCTTGGATTCTTAGATTGCACACAAATTAGCCTCCAATTGAGCCTACAAAGTTTACACATGGTTTTTTTCTCTGTTAAGCACAATAAAACTTGTTTGTTGCAACAAACTTGTTGCAAATTTTAGTGTTAACTTACCCAATTGGTTAGAAATCAAACGAAGTGCTTTTAATCACTCAAATCCTTTGATTATCGGATTGCACCCAAATTGGCCTCCAATTGAGCTGACTAAGCATAAATGTGTTTTCTTTCTTTGTGAAGAGAACGGAACTTGTTTGTTGAGTCAAACTTGTTGAAATTTTCATTCTAAACATACCCAAGTGGTTAGAAGTCAAACAAAGTCCATTTCTTCACTCAAATCCTTGGAATCTCGGGTTGCACCCAAAATGGCCTCCAATTGAGACCACAACGTACAAATAAGTTTTCTTTCTATGTTAAGCATAATGAAAATTCTTGTCGCATCAAAATTGCTGCGATTTTTATTATTAAAGTACCTAAGATGTAGGAAATCAAATGAAGTCCATTTGTTACCCAGATCCTTGGATTCTCGGATTGCACCCAAATTGGTCTCCAATTGAGACACAACATACAAACGAGTTTTCTTTCGTTGATAAGCATAATAAAATTTGTTTGTCGCGACAAAGTTTTTGAAATTGTCATTAGTTATGTACCCAAGTGGTAGGAAGTCAAATGAAGTCCATTCATTCACCCAAATCCATGGCTTCTAAGATTGCACCCAAATTGGACTCCAATTGAGCCTACAAATTGCAAACTTGTTTTCCATCTTTGTTAAGCCCAAAAAAACCTGTGTGTTGAGTCAAACTTGTTGCAATTTCCATCCTAAACATACCGAACGGATTAGAAGTCAAACAAATTTCATTTGGCAAAAAAATCCTTGGATTTTCATATTGCATACAAATTGGCCGCCAAATGAGCCTACAAATTATAAACATATTTTCTATCTTTAGTAAGCACAATAAAACTTGTTTGTTGCGTCAAAATTTTTGCAAAGTTTACCTAAGTGTTTAGAAATGAAACTAAGAATATTTGATCACTCAAATCCTTGAAATCTCGGATTGCAACTAAATTGGCTTCCAATTTAGCTGACATTATAACGTGTTTTCTTTTTCGTTATGTAGAACATAACTTGTTTGTTGGGTCAAACTTGTTGCAATTTTCATTTAAAAAAAACCCCAAGCAGTTAGAAGTCAACCAAAGTCCATTTGGTCACTCAAATTTTTTGATTCCCGAATTGCACCTAGAGCCTACAACATACAAATGAGTTTTCCTCCATTCCTAAGCACAGAGAACTTTTTTCTTGAGTCAAAATTGTTGTAATTGTCATTGTTAACATACCCAAGTGGTTAGAAGTCAAACAAAGTCCATTTAGTCACTCAAATAAATGGATTCTTGGATTGTACTCAAATTGACCTCCAACTGAGTAAAACTTGTTTGTTGAGTAAAACTTTTTTATTGAGTCAAACTTGTTTCATTTGTTCTTATTAACATACCCAAGCAGGTCGAAGTCAAATGAAGTCCATTAGGTCTCTCAAATCCTTGGATTCTCGAATTGCACCAAAATTGCTATCAAATTGGGCTTACGACGTACAAACAAGTTTTCATTCTTTATTAAGCACAACAAAACTTGTTTGTTGAGTTAAAACTGTTGTAATTGTTATTATAAACATACCCAACTAGTTAAAAGGCAAACAAATTCCATTTGGTGACTCAAATCTTTGCATTCTCGAATTGCACCCAAATTGGCCTCCAATTGAGCCTACACTGTAAAAACGAGTTTTCCTTCTTGGTTAAGCAAAACAAAACTTATTTGTTGAGTCAAACTTGTTAAATATGTCATTATAAACATCCCAAGCAGTTAGAAGTAAAACAAAGTCCATTTGATCGCTCAAATCCTTAGATTTTCGGATTGCACCCAAATTGGCCTCCAATTGAGGCCACAACTTACAACTGTGTTTTCTTTCTTTGTTAAGCCAAATGAATATTTTTTGTCGCATCAAAGTTGTTGAAATTTCAATTATTAACATACCCAAGAGGTAGGAAATCAAATGAAGTTCATTTAGTCACCCAAATTCTTGGATTCTAGGATTGCAACCAATTTGGTCTCTAATTGAGACTACAAAGTACAAATGTGTTTTCCTTTTTTTTAAGCACAACAACTTTTTTGTTGAGTCACACTATTTTCACTCGCCATTATAAACAAAACCAAGTGATTAGAAGTGAAATGAATTCCCTTTGGTCACTAAAATCTGTGGATACTCAAAGTGCACACAAATTGGCCTCCAAATGAGCCTACAAAGTATACATGTTTTTTTCTTTGTTAATCACAATAAAACTTGTTTGTTTAGTCAAACTTGTTGCAGTTTCCATTCTAAACATACCGACCCGATTAGAAGTCAAACGAATTTCATTTGGCACAAAAATCCTTGGATTTTCATATTGCATACAAATTGGTCGCCAAATGAGCCTACAAAGTATAAACATGTTATCTATCTTTAGTAAGCACAATAAAGCTTGTTTGTTGTGTCAAAATTTTTGTAATTAACATACACAAGTGTTAAGAAATAAACGAAGACCATTTAATCACTCAAATCCTTGGATTGCAACAAAATTGGCTTCCAATTGAGCCGACAATGTATAAACGCGTTTTCTTTCTTTGTTAAGTATAACAGAGCTTGTTTGTTGAGTCAAACTTGTAGTAATTTTATTTCTAAACAAACCCAAGTGGTTAAAAGTAGACCAAAGTCCATTTGGTCACTCAAATTTTTGGATTCCCAAATTGCACATAAATTGGCCTTCAATTGAGCCTACAACATACAAATGAGTTTTCCTCTTTTCCTAAGCACAACGAACTTGTGTCTTGGGTCGAAATTGTTGTAATTGTCATTATTAACATACCCAAGTGGTTAGAAGTCTAACTAAGTTCATTTAGTCCCTCAAATCAATGGATTCTCAGATTGTACCCAAATTGACCTCCAACTGAGCCTACACTATACAAACGAGCTTTGATTTTTTTTTAAGCATATAAAAAAACTTGTTTGTTGAGTAAAACTTTTTTGTTGAGTCAGACTTGTTTCATTTGTCCTTATTAAAAAACCCAAGCAGTTGGAAGGTAAACGAAGTCCATTAGGTCTCTCAAATTCTTGGATTCTCGAATTACACCCAAATTGCTCTCTAATTGAGCCTACGACGTACAAATGAGTTTTCCTTCTTTGTTAAGCACAAGAAAAATTGTTTATTGAGTCAAACTTTGTTACAATTTTTATTCTAAACATACACAAGCGGTTGAAAGACAAACAAAGTCCATTTGGTGACTCAATTCCTTGGATTCTCGAATTGCATCAAAATTGGCCTCTAATTTAGCACTACAACTTAGAAACTAGTTTTCCTTCTTGGTTAAGCACAAAAAAACTTATTCATTGAGTCAAACTTGTTACTATTGTCATTAGAAACATGCCCAAGCAGTTAGAAGTCAAACAAAGTCCATTTCATCGCTAAAATCCTTGGAATCTCAGATTGCACCCAAATTGGCCTCCAATTGAGCCCGCAACGTACAAATGAGTTTTCTTTATTTGCTAACCATAATGAAAATTGTTTGTTGCATCAAAGTTGTTGAAATTTTCATATTAATAAACTTAAGAGGTAGGAATTCAAATGAAGTCCATTTAGTCACCCAAATCCTTGGATTTTCGTATTGCACCCAAAATGGTCTCCAATTGAGCCCACAAAGTACGAACTTGTTTTCCTATTTTATTAAGCAGAACAAAACTTTTTTGTTGAGTCACACTTGTTGCAGTTTTTGTTCTAAACGTAACCAAGTGATTAGAAGTCAAATGAAGTCGATTTGGTCACTAAAATCCTTGGATTCTTAGATTGCACACAAATTGGTCTCCAAATGAGCCTACAAAGTTTACACGTGGTTTCTTTATCTGTTAAGCACAATAAAACTTGTTTGTTGCTTCAAAATTGTTGCAATTTTCAGTTTTAACTTACCCAATTGGCTAGAAATCGAACGAAGTGCTTTTAATCACTCAAATCCTTTGATTATGGGATTGCACCCAAATTGGCCTCCAATTGAGTTGACTAAGTATAAATGTATTTTCTTTCTTTATTAAGCAGAACATAACTTGTTTGTTGAGTCAAACTTGTAGCAATTGTCATTATAAACATACCCAAGTGGTTAGAAGTCAAACAAAGTCCATTTTGTAGCTCAAATCCTGGGAATCTCGGGTTGCACCCAAATTGGCCTCCAATTGAGACCGTAACGTACAAATGAGTTTTGTTTGTTTGCTAAGCATAATGAAAATTGTTTGTCGCATCAAAGTTGTTGCAATTTTCATATTAACAAACCCAATATTTAGGAATTCAATTGAAGTCCATTTAGTCACCCAAATCCTTAGATTCTAGTATTGCACCCAAAATGGTCTCCAATTGAGCCCACAAAGTACAAACATGTTTTCCTTTTTTATTAAGCAGAACAAAACTTGTTTGTTGAGTCACACTTGTTGCAGTTTCTGTTCTAAACGTAACCAAGTGATTAGAAGTCAAACGAAGTCGATTTGGTCACTAAAATCCTTGGATTCTTAGATTGCACACAAATTAGCCTCCAATTGAGCCTACAAAGTTTACACATGGTTTTTTTCTCTGTTAAGCACAATAAAACTTGTTTGTTGCAACAAACTTGTTGCAAATTTTAGTGTTAACTTACCCAATTGGTTAGAAATCAAACGAAGTGCTTTTAATCACTCAAATCCTTTGATTATCGGATTGCACCCAAATTGGCCTCCAATTGAGCTGACTAAGCATAAATGTGTTTTCTTTCTTTGTGAAGAGAACGGAACTTGTTTGTTGAGTCAAACTTGTTGAAATTTTCATTCTAAACATACCCAAGTGGTTAGAAGTCAAACAAAGTCCATTTCTTCACTCAAATCCTTGGAATCTCGGGTTGCACCCAAAATGGCCTCCAATTGAGACCACAACGTACAAATAAGTTTTCTTTCTATGTTAAGCATAATGAAAATTCTTGTCGCATCAAAATTGCTGCGATTTTTATTATTAAAGTACCTAAGATGTAGGAAATCAAATGAAGTCCATTTGTTACCCAGATCCTTGGATTCTCGGATTGCACCCAAATTGGTCTCCAATTGAGCCCACAACATACAAACGAGTTTTCTTTCGTTGATAAGCATAATAAAATTTGTTTGTCGCGACAAAGTTTTTGAAATTGTCATTAGTTATGTACCCAAGTGGTAGGAAGTCAAATGAAGTCCATTCATTCACCCAAATCCATGGCTTCTAAGATTGCACCCAAATTGGACTCCAATTGAGCCTACAAATTGCAAACTTGTTTTCCATCTTTGTTAAACCCAAAAAAACCTGTTTGTTGAGTCAAACTTGTTGCATTTTGCACCCTAAACATACCGAACGGATTAGAAGTCAAACAAATTTCATTTGGCAAAAAATCCTTGGATTTTCATATTGCATACAAATTGGCCGCCAAATGAGCCTACAAATTATAAACATGTTTTCTATCTTCAGTAAGCACAATAAAACTTGTTTGTTGCGTCAAATTTTTTGCAAAGTTTACCTAAGTGTTTAGAAATCAAACTAAGAATATTTGATCACTCAAATCCTTGAAATCTCAGATTGCAACTAATTTGGCTTCCAATTTAGCTGACAAAGTATAACGTGTTTTCTTTCTTTGTTAAGTTGAACATAACTTGTTTGTTGGGTCAAACTTGTTGCAATTTTAATTCTAAAAAAACCCAAGCAGTTAGAAGTCAACCAAAGTCCATTTGGTCACTCAAATTTTTTGATTCCCGAATTGCACCTAGAGCCTACAACATACAAATGAGTTTTCCTCCATTCCTAAGCACAAAGAACTTGTTTCTTGAGTCAAAATTGTTGTAATTGTCATTGTTAACATACCCAAGTGGTTAGAAGTCAAACAAAGTCCATTTAGTCACTCAAATAAATGGATTCTCGGATTGTACTCAAATTGACCTCCAACTTAGTCTACACTATATAAACGAGCTTTCTTTCTTTGTTAAGCATATAAAAAAACTTTTTTGTTGAGTAAAACTTTTTTGTTGAGTCAAACTTGTTTCATTTGTTCTTATTAACATACCCATACAGGTCGAAGTCAAACGAAGTCCATTAGGTCTCTCAAATCCTTGGATTCTCGAATTTCACCCAAATTGCTATCAAATTGAGCCTACGACGTACAAACAAGTTTTCCTTCTTTGTTAAGCACAACAAAACTTGTTTGTTGAGTTAAAATTGTTGTAATTGTTATTATAAACATACCCAACTAGTTAAAAGGAAAAAAAATTCCATTTGGTGACTCAAATCTTTGCATTCTCGAATTGCACCCAAATTGGTCTCCAATTGAGCCTACACTGTAGAAACGAGTTTTCCTTATTGGTTAAGCAAAACAAAACTTATTTGTTGAGTCAAACTTGTTAAATATGTCATTATAAACATCCTAAGCAGTTAGAAGTCAAACAAAGTCCATTTCATCGCTCAAATCCTTAGATTTTCGGATAGCACCCAAATTGGCCTCCAAATGAGCCTACTAAGTATAAACGTGTTTTCTTCTTTGTTGAGCACAATAAACTTGTTTGTTGCATCGAACTTGTTGCATTTGTAATTATGAACATACCCAAGTGGTTAGAAATCAAACAAAGTCCATTTAATCACTAAAATCCTTGGATTCTTGGATTGCACCCTAATTGGCCTCCAATTGAGCCGACAAAGTATAAACGTGCTTTCTTTCTTTGTTAAGTAGAACATAACTTGTTTGTTGAGTCAAACTTGTTAAAATTTTCATTCTAAACATACCCAAGAATTTATAAGTCAAACAAAGTCCATTTGGTTACTCAAAATATTTGGATTCTCGGATTGCACTCAAATTGGACTCTAATTGAGGCAACAACGTACAAACAAGTTTACCTTATTTGTGAAGCACAAAATAACTTGTTTCTTGAGTCAAACTTGTTTAAATTATCATTATTAACATACCCAAGTGGTTATAAGTCAAACAAAGTCATTTAATCACTCAAATCCTTGGATTCTCGGATTATACCCAAATTGACCTCCAAATGAGTTTACAACGTACAAAGGAGCTTTATTTTTTTGTTAGGCATAAAAAAAACTTGTTTTTTGAGTAAAAATTGTTGCATTTGTCCTTACTAACATACCCAAGCAGTTACAAGTCAAATGCAGTCTATTTGGTCTCTCAAATCCTTGGATTCTCGGATTGCACCCAAACTGGTCTCGAATTAAGCCTACTACATACATACAGGTTATCCTTTTTTGAGTACAACAAAACTTGTTTGTTGAGTCAAAATATTTGAAATTGTTATTCTTAACATACCCAAGTGGTTAAAAGACAAACAAAGTCCATTTGGTGACTTAAATCCTTAGATTCTCGGATTGCACCCGAATTTGCCTCCTATTAAGCCCTACAACGTTGAAACGAGTTTTCCTTCTTAGTTAAGCATAACAAAACTTATTTGTTGAGTCAAACTTGTTACAATTGTCATTATAAACATGCCCAAGCAGTTAGAAGTAAAAAAAGTTTGTTTTGTTGCTCAACTCTTTGGATTCTCGGATTGAACCTAAATCGACCTCCAATAGTGCCCACAACGTACAAACGTGTTTTCTTTCGTTGTTATGCATATTGAAATTTTTTTGTCACAAAAAAGTTGTTGCAATTTTCATATAAACATACCCAAGAGGTGTGAATTCAAATGAAGTTCATTTAGTCACCCAAATCCTTGGATTCTCGTATTGCACCCAAATTGGTCTCCAATTGAGCCTAAAAGGTACAAATGTGTTTTCATTTTTTTAAAGTAGAAAATAACTTGTTTCTTGAGCCACACTTGTTGTAGTTTCTGTTCTAAACATAACCAAGCGATTAGAAGTCAACCGTAGTCCAATTGGTCACTAAAATCCTTAAATTCTAAAATTACACACAAATTGGCCTCCAAATGAGCCTTCAAAGTATACACGTGGTTTCTTTCTTTGTTAAGCACAATAAAACTTGTTTGGTGTTTCTAAATTGTTGCAATTGACATTGTTAACATGCCCAGGTGGTTAGAAATCAAACGAAGTCCATTTAATCACTCAAATCCTTGGATTCTCGGATTGCACCCAATTTGGCCTCCAATTGAGCTGACTAAGTATAAATGTGTTTTCTTTCTTCGTTAAGCAAAATATAACTTGTTTGTTGAGTCAAAATTGTTGAAATTGTAATTCTAAACATACCCAAGTGGTTAGAAGTCAAACAAAGTCCATTTCGTCGCTCAAATACTTGGATTTTCGGGTTGCACCCAAATTGGCTTCCAATTGAGCCCACAACGTCCAAATCAGTTTTCTTATTTTGTTAAGCATAATGAAAATTTTTGTCGCATCAAAGTTGTTTCAATTTTCATTATTAATGTACACAAGAGGTAGGAAATCAAATGAAGTCCATTTAGTCACCCAAATCCTTGGATTATCGGATTGCACCCAAATTGGTCTCCAATTATGCCTACAAAGTACACACATGTTATCCTTTTTTTGATAAGCACAACAAAACTTATTTGTTGAGTCAAACTTGTTGAAATTTTCATTCTAAACATACACAAGGGGTTAGAAGTGAAACGAAGTTCATTTGGTCACTCAAATCCTTGGATTCTCGGATTGCACCCGAATTGGTCTCCAATTAAGCCTACAAAGTACAAACATGTTTTCTTTTTTTGACAAACACAACAAAACTTGTTTGCTGATTCAAACTTGTTGAAAATTTCATTCTAAACATACCCAAGGGGTTAGAAGTGAATCGATATCCATTTGGTAAATAAAATCCTTGGATTCTCGGATTGCACCCAAATTGGCCTCCAATTGAGCCTACCACTTACAAACGAGCTTTTCTTATTTGCCTTTGCGTCATCAAACGAAGAGGAAGAGCATCCATGTCTCGGCGGGTCGGATCCAACTCCTGTTTGACTTTGTCTCTCGCAGACACAACCTCTTCTAGATCACACTCAAGGGCTTTAAGATGAACCTTCTAAGTCTCAGCAACCACGAATGATTGCTCCAACCTCTTCTCCCCAACCTGCTTTTTTAGCCGCTCAATTTCATAAAACGCATCGGAATACAGCGATTGCATGTGCGAGAAGACACACTCTATGGTGTACACCTTCTCATGAGTCACCTCGACTTCTTTTCTAGCAATGGTCACCTGACTCAAATGAGACATACCCAACATAAGGTACTTTAAGCCCTTATCCATACGCCTTTCGAGCGTATCCTCCTCAGGTTTTGGAGTGTAATCCATTAGCTAGCTATGATTCCTGCTTATATGCTTTTTTAAAGCATACTCCACGTTGACCTCCTGATGCCAGACCTAAGTGCTCGTCCTCACTAAGTCCGCGACAAACAAACTTATCCGCGCATTCGGATGAAGCTCTCTCGGATTAGGAATTACACCGACACCACCCTTTGCGGTCGCCACTGTTCCCAGGCTATCCTTTGCAGCCATTCCTTTATCACGAACAACCGACCCTTTAGTGCAAGACGGCTTAACAGGATCTAAAGGAGGGGAGGAAGCGAGTTGTCCAATGGACTTTCCAACACCTTGAGACGTGGCCTAGAACGAGACGTTGAACAATGCGAACTATGAGAAACTTGACATGTGCCACCACGACCACTACCAAACAGCCCACCAATGGGAGGATCCGATTCCAGAGCCTTAGATGGATCCTCACGGAAACCTATTATCGAAATGGCCCTGTGCAAATCAACACCAGCGGAAGCTGCCATTGCAACCCGCATCAACTTCTCGCTCAAAGCTTTTGCCCATGCAGCACTAAGGTTCGACATGTCTTCAACCTCTTCAAATTGCGGGTGGTCCTTCTCCAAGCCAGATACATCGGCCTTGGCCCTGACGGGTCGATCATATTCATGTTCTTCACTTACAGGAACAAGTCAATTTTTAGTCGACCTTGTTCAAATGCGGGACCTCTTCGAACTCACAAAAAAGGCAAGCGTCTTGGATGGATCTTCCGCATCGGACAAAACAAGAGCTTTGGCCGCAATGGCCTTTCTTTTCCTACAATGGGCCCATCTTCAGACTTAACTTGCAACGTTCGGTAAAGAGTGGGGTCCAAGTGTCAGTTGTCCCACAGTTTACTGCGATCAAAATTGGTAACGCATATAACAAAGTTGTATTCTCGGATTGCGCCCAAATTGGCCTCCAATTTAGCCTATTACAAACGAGTTTGCCTTCCTTGTTAAGCTTAACGAAACTTGTTTGTTGAGTCAAACTTGTTACAATTGTCACTATTATCGTAATCAAGCGGTTAGAAGTCAATCAAAGTCCATATGCTCACTCAAATTCTTGGATTCCCAGATTGTACCGAAATTTACCTCCAGTTCAACATACAAACGAGCTTTCCTTATTTGTAAGCAAAAAAAAAACAATTGTTTCGTTTATCCTTATTAACGTAACCTTGCAGTTAGAAGTCAAACAAATTCCATTTGGTCACTAAAATCCTCGGATTCTCAGATTGCAACCAAATTTGCTTCTAAATGAACCTACAATGTATTAGCGTGTTTTTTTCTTTGTTAAGCACAATTAAACTTTTCTGTTTTGTCAATTTTTTGCAATTGTCATTCTAAACATACCGAAGTGATTAAAAGTCAAACAAAGTCCATGTGGTCACTCAAATCCTTAAATTCTCGGTCTGCGCCCATATTGGCCTCCAATTGTGCCCATTACAAACGAGTTTTCCTTTCTTGTTAAGCACAACAAAACTTTTTTGTTGAGTCATACTTGTTACAATTGCCATTATTAACGTAACCAAGCGGTCAAAAGTCAATCGAAGTCCATTTTGTAACTCAAATCTTTGGATTCTCTTATTGTACCCAAATTGACATCCGATTGTTCGTTCAACGTACAAACGAGCTTTCCTTATTTGTTAAGAACAAAAAAAATTGTTTCTTGACTCAAAATTATTTAATTTATCCTTATTAACATACTCAAGCGGTTAGAAGTCAAACAAAGTCCATTTGGTTACTCAAATCCTTCAATTCTCGGATTGCACCCAACTTGGCCTCCAATTGAGTTTGTTACAATCGAGTTTTCCTTTTTTGTTAAGCACAACAAAACTTGTTTGTTGAGTCCAACTTGTTAAAATTATCATTATTAATGTAACCAAGTGGTTAGAAGTCAAACGAAGTCCATTTGGTCACTAACGTCCTTGGTTTCTCAGATTGCACCCAAATTGGTTTCCAATTGAGCTTATAAAGTACAAACGTGTTTTCCTTCGTTGTTAAGCACAACAAAACTTTTTTGTTGGGTTAAGCTTGTTGCAGTTGTCATTAAAAACATACCCAAGTAGTTAAAAGTCAAACAAAGTCCATTTACTCAAATCTTTGGATTCTCGGATTGCACCCAATTTTGCCTCCATTTGAGGCTACAACGTACAAACGAGTTTTCTTTATTTGTTAAGCATAAAACAACTTGTATGTTGAGTAAAACTTGTTTCATTTGTACTTATTAACGTACAAACAAGTTTTTCTTCTTTGTTAAGCACAACAAAACTTGTTTGTTGAGTCAAACATGTTCCAATTGTCATCCTAAACCTACCCATGTAGTTAGAAGTCAAATGCAATTGAACACTCAAATCTTTGGATTCTCGGATTGCACCTATATTTGCATCCATTTGAGGCTACAACGTACAAATGATTTTTCCCTTTTTTGTTAAGTACAACAAAACTTTTTTATTGATTCAAACTTGTTGTTGTCATTATTAATGTACCCTAGCGATTTTTCCATTTCTTGTTAAGCACAACAAAACTTTTTTGTTGAGTCAAACTTGTTACAATTGTCATTATTAATGTACCCAGGCAGTTAGAAGTCAAACAAAGTATATGAGGTTATCAAATCCTTGGATTCTAGGATTGCACCCAAATTGGCCTTTAATTGAGCTACAATGATCCTTCTTTGTCAATCACAACAAAATTTATTTGTTACGTCAAACTTGTTGCAATTGTCATTCTAACATACCCAAACGGTTATAATTTAAACAAAGTCCATTTGGTCACTCAAATCCTTGGATTCTCGTATCGCACCCAAATTGGCCTCCATTTGAGCTTACAACGTACAAATGATTTTTCCTTCTTTGTTAAGCGCAACAAAACCTGTTTGTTGAGTGAAATTTGTTGCAAATGTCATTATTAAAATACCCAAGCGGTTAGAAGTAAAAAAAAAAGTTCATTTGGTCACTAAAATCCTTGGATTCTCATATTGCACCCAAATTCGCCTCAAAATGAGCCTACAAAGTGTAAACATGTTTTGTTTCTTTGTTAGGCACACCAAAACTTGTTTGTTGATTTGTTCAGTCAAACTAGTTACAATTGTCATTCTAAACATACCCAAGTGGTTATAAGTCAAACAAAGTCCATTCGGTCAATCAAATCCTTTGATTATTGGATTGTACCAAAATTGGCTTCCAATTGGTCTTACAACATACGAACGAGTTTTCCTTCTTTGTTAAGCACAACAAAACTCATATGTAAAGTGAAGATGTTTTCAATTGTCATTCTAAACATACCCTAGCTGTTAAAAGTCAAACGAAGTTGCTTTGGTCACTCAAATCTTTGGATTCTTGGATTGCACCCAAATTGGCCTCTAATTGAGCATGTTACAAATGAGTTTTCCTTCCATGTTGCACAACAAAACTTGTTTGTTGAGTCAAACTTGTTACAATTGTCATTATTAATATACCCAAGGCATTAAAAGATGTCGTACCCAAGCCATTTGTAAGAAGTCAAACAAAATCTATTTGGTTGCTCAAATCCTTGGATTGCTTTGAAATTAGCACCAAATGAGCCTAAAATGTATAAACGAGTTTTCTTTCTTTGTTAAGAATAGCAAAAACTCTTTGATAAGTTAAACTTGTTGCTGTATCATTATTAACGTACCCAAGTGGTCATAATTCAAATGAACTCCATTTGGTCACTCAAATCCTTGGATTCTCGAAATGCACCCAAATTGGCTTCCAATTGAGCCTACAACAAACAAATGATTTTTCCTTCTTTGTTAAGCAAAAAAAAATTTTGTTGAGTAAAATTAGTTTCAATTTTAATTATTATCGTACCCAAGTGGTTAGAAGTCAAACAAAGTCCATTTGGTTACTAAAATCCTTGGATTCTCGGAATGCACCCAAATTGGCTTCCAAATGAGCCTACAAATTATAAACGTGTTTTATTTCTTTTTTAAGCACAAAAAAACTTGTATGTTGAGTCAAACTTGTTGTAATTGTTATTTTAAACATACCCAAGCCGTTAGAATTCAAATGAAGTGCATTTGGTTACTCAAATCCTTGGATTCTCAAATAGCACCCAAATTGGCCTCTAATTGGGCCTTCAACGTACAAACGAGTTTTCCTTTTTTGTTAAGCACAATAAAACTTTTTTGTTGAGTCGAGCTTGTTGAAATTTTCATTATTAACGTACCCAAATGGTTAGAAGTCAAACAAAGTCAATTTAGTTGCTCAAATCCTTGGATTCTCGGATTGCATCCAAATTGGCCGCCAATTGAGCCAACAAAGTACAAATTTTTTTTTCCTTCCTTGTTAAGCACAACAAAACTTGTTTGTTGACTCAAACATGTTACAATTTTCATTCTAAACCTACCCAACTATTTAGAAGTCAAATGAAGTCCATTTGATCACTCAAATTCTTGAATTCTCGAATTGCACCCATATTGGCTCCCAATTGAGGCTACAACGCACAAACGAGTTTCCCTATTTTGTTAAGCACGACAAAACTTGTTTGTTCTGCCAAAATTGTTGTAATTTTCATTATTGATTAACCCAAATGTTTAGAAATCGAATGAATCCCATTTAGTCTCTCAAATCCTTGGATTCTCGGATAGCTTCCAAATTGGTCTCCAATTGGGCCTACAAACTACAAACTTGTTTTCCTCATTTGTTGAGTCAAACACGCTAAAATTGTCATTCTAAACATACCCAACTAGTTACAAATCAAACGAAGTCCACTTGGTCGCTCAAAATCGTGAATTCACGGATTGCACGCAAATTACCCTTCAATTGAACCTACAAAGTACAAACATGTTTTCCTTATTTGTTAAGCACAAAAAAACTTTTTTGTTGAGTCGTACATGTTTCAATTGCCATTATAAACATACCCAAGTGATTATAAGTCCATTTGATCACTCAAATCCTTGAATTCTTGGATTGCACCCAAATTGGCTCCCAATTGAGCCTACAAAGTACAAAAGTGTTTTCCATTTCCGTTGAGCACAAAAAAATATGTTTGTCGAGTGAAACTTATTGAAATTGTCATTATTAACATATCCAAGTGGTTAGAAGTCAAACAAAACCCATTTAGTCTTTCAAATCCTTGGATTTTCATATTTCACCCTAATTGGCCTCTAATCAGGCCTAAAAAGTACAAACTCATTTTCCTTCTTTGTTAAGCACAACAAAACTTGTTTGTTGAGTCAAAATTGCTGCAATTGTCATTCTAAATATACCCAAGCAGAGTTAGAAGTCAAACAAAGTCGACTTGGTCACTAAAATTCGGGGTTTCTCGGATTGCTCCCAAATTGGCCTCCAATTGAGCCAACAAAGTATAAACAAGTTTTCTTTCTTTGTTAAGTAGAACAGAACTTTTTTATTGAGTCAAACTTTTTAAGATTCTCATTCTAAATATACTTAGGTGGTTAGAAGTCAAACGAAGTCCACTTGGTCACTCAAATCCGTGGATTCTTGGATTGCACCCAAATTGGCCACTAATTGAGCCTACAAAGTACAAACGTGTTTTCCTTCTTTGTTAAGCACAAAAAAGCTTGTTTGTTGAGTCAAACTTGCTGAAATTTTCATTCTAAACATACCCAAGTGATTAGAAGTCAAACAAAGTCCACTTGGTCACTCAAATCTGTGGATTCTCGGATTGCACCCAAATTGGCCTCAAATTGATCTTATAAAGTACAAACGTTTTTTTCCTTTTTTATTAAGCAAAAAATTTGTAGCAGATGTCATTCTAAATATACCCAGGAAATTAAAAGTCAAACAAAGTCCATTTTGTCACTCAAATCCTTGGATTTTTGGATTAAACCCAAATTGACAACCAATTGAGCTGACAAATTATAAACATGATTTCTTTATTTGTTAAGCAGAATAGAAATTTTTTGTTTAGTACAACTTGTTGCAATTTTCATTCTAAATATACCCAGGCATTCAGAAGTCAAACAAAGTCCATTTGGTCACTCAAATTTTTGGATTCTCAAATTTCACCCAAATTGGCCTCCAATTGAGCCTACAATGTACCAAAGACTTTTACTTCGTTGTTAAGCACAACAAAACTTGTTTTTTGAGTTAAACATGTGGAAATTTTCATTATTAACATACCCAAGTGGTTAGAATTCAAATGAAATCAATTTAGTCACTCAAATCCTTGGATTATCGAATTGTACCCCAATGACCTCCAATTGAGCCCACAACGTACAAACGAGTTTTCATTCTTTATTAAGCACAATACAAATTTTTTGTCACGTCAAAGTGGTGTCGTGCATGGGAGGTTAGAACTGTTGACGTTGATGAAGAAAAAGCATCCGGAATGGGACCTTGCTTATTATAAGAAGATGTCTTGTGTCAACTTCAGAATGGTCTCTAAGTCGTCAGAGGAAAAAGAGCGATCCCGAATCATGGACTTAGGCTAAAGCCTACACGGTTGCAACTCTTGGTTCTTCTCCTACTAGGCTTAGTTCCCCCGTATTTGTACCTCCTCCTGATGAGGAGTAAATTTTGTACATCTGTACTTTTTGTTTCAACTATTAATGAAAACAAGTTTATTTTTAGTATGTTTTGTACTTGTATTCTGTTTGGTCTCCCTGCTACGCGCTTTCCATTTGCCTTATCGTTATACTTTGACATAGGTCCGGCTGGGTTAGCAAGAAGTCGAGTGGTTTGTCTGATGTTGAGAGTTCGATCGTTTATGTCGCGAATAATTCTAACCTGTTCTTTTGTGAGGTCTCAGAGTTGTTATCGCATGGTTACATCCAATAGTGAGCGTTCTGCGAATGGTTTGGCAGTGGGTTACTCTAGCCAGGCCGCAGTTCATCCTTGAGGTAAGCCATTGGAGACTCAAGTTATGTATCTAACCATCGGTTGCCATTGCTGGCATGAGTGAACTGTTGCAGCCAATCACATGCGTTGTAGTTAAGTAAGAGCGCTTGGCCCGAGTTAGGTTTTGTAAGCCCGGGCTGGTATCCCATGCAACATTCGTCCACATGTTAGCAGGTTGATTTTTTAGTCGGCTCAAGTGGCCATTGCTGATAACAGAATATCAGCTTGTGTGAACATAAAAAAGATGTCAGCCTGTGTGAGCGTGAAGAAGCTGCTTGAGCTGTAATCAAATTTTGCGACCACTGTCTTGAGAAAGAGTAGTGATCCCATGACGAGCCGTTGACATCGGTTGAGGCTGACTAGGCTCTCGCCTTCCGAACCATTTATACCTGCGAACGGGCTAGAGGTTTGGGATGAGAGAATTTGGCGATCATGGTCTGTTGGAGAGCAGTGATCCCATGGCGAGCTGTCGACATTAGTCGGAGCTGACTAGACCCCCACCTTTCAAACCATCAATACCCGCGTGGAACAGGCTACAAGTTTGGGATAAAAAAATTTGGCGACCTTGATCTATGGAAGATCAGTGGTCCCATGGCAAGCCCTCGGCATCAGTTGAATTTGACTAGGCTCCCACCATCCAAATCATTTACACCCGTGTGTATCGAGCTACAAATTTGGGAGTTTTCGGAGACCATGGTTTGTAGAAGAGCAGTGGTCCTGTAACAAACAATCGTCATCAGTCGGGGCTAACTAGGCTCCCACCTTCAAAACCATCTACACCCACGCAGAGCGGGCTACAAGTCTGGGAGTTGGTATTTCAGCGACTATGTATGTTGAAGAGCAGTGGTCCCAGGGCGAACCATTGACATTAGTCGAAACTGACTAGGCTCCCACCTTCCAAACCATCTATACCAGTGCAAAGCGGGCGACTAGTTTGGGCTTTGACCAGGAAATGTCATTGCCAGTCGTCATTGACTAGGCTTACTTGATCTATTTGGCGATCGTCGTCCACGAATGAGGCGACGATTCCTAGGGAACTAAGCATCAGCATAAAATCTTTGATTAGACTCCCACTTCCTAAGCAATCGACATTCACGTGCGGTGAACTAGGCGTCAGGGTGAACCAGAAGACATTGTCATCAGTTGAAACTGACTAAGCTTGCCTGACAAGGTTGGGGCTCTGCTTGTTACGGGTGTACGATCCTACTTCCGCAAATGGATTGCATCGTGCGGATTAGTTTTTTCAAAGAGAAAGAAGTACCTTAAATCAGCTAGTGATATGTAGGTGCGCTCCATGTGTCAAAAGTGACTAGGGTTTCTACTGTTTGCGTCAGCGCACGTGGTAGAATGTTGCTCAAATAGTGGGCCGAACCGATGGGCCCTTATAAGAAGAACTAGGTCATGTCGTAGGATCATGATGCCAAGTGTACAACATAGATTTCATAGTGATACACATACGGAATAGATCGCGAGATGGTTGAGTATCGGTTACTCCCCTCAATTATTGGGGTCCTGTGCGATTTCTTTGGGAACCATCGCTTCTTCATTTCCAGTACGGTATTCAGTGCTGATATATAATGTTGAAGCACCTGTTTGGTGAGCCACTATGTCTATATAATGGTGTTCATTCGTCGTTGTAGGCGTTATCTTTGATAGATGGCACTTCTTCAGATGCTCTTACTCAAAGAATATGTTTTGGGTTTTCCAAAGGCTGAAGGAAGATCTCCAATGCTGGAGTCTTCGCGTTGATGAGTCGTGATGAGACTTGCTATTATGTGTGGTCACTTGCTCTGGGTGAGCACCCAATTGGTTCGCTGAGATCTTGTAATTTCTACTTGTATTGCGAATAAGAGTTATGGACATCCTTTCAAGGGATGAGTCTTTTGTTTAGTTTCCGGTGCTTCGGTGATACCTTGTGCCATCTTGTCTGTTGGGAGACATTCCCTGCAGCTAGCTTATGGTTGATCGAAGTGTTGGAAAATGCAGTTTTGCTTCCGAGGGTGGTATCTATGAGTAACCTTGTGTATCACACACGGGAGAAACGTCCTCTCTTGGCAAAACTGTGAGACCTTAACTATCTCGTCGCTCGTGGGCACCCTTGTCTATCTTCTTCTACCTCCTTCGAGAGGCGAGAGGCCAGATCAAAGATGTCTATAGCTTGTCGCTAGGTTCAGTAACCTCAACGGCAGATCTTCCGCGTTGCCCTTGGAGGAATCTCCGCGTTGCTTCGGGGGCCACTTCAGATCTTCCCAGTTTTTCATGAAATTAAGAACGTCCAACAAGCTAGAATTACCGGGGGGGGGGGGGGGGGGTCATGGATTTGGATCTAACATAGATGGAAGATTTCTTTGGCCTAGCACATCCTGAGTCTGACCTGTTGTCATTGCACTTTCGCTTGTTCATTTCTTCGCCTTCTCACCTTTTCCCTCCTTTCTGCCCCTAGAAATAGAGGGTTTCTTCTATACTTTAGTTTACTTTTTTGCTGTTCTCATTTCCTCCAGGGTGATATACCTCTGGGCGCCCTTTCAATAGTTCCGTCATATCCAGGGGGTTCCAAGGTTAGGAAATCGTAAAACTTTCCTTCTCTTTAGGCTCACGGTGAAATCCGTCACGATTGTGTCGTTGATACTATCGTCAATGAGTGTCAGCTCGTCATTAAAGTGCGTGATGTATTCCCTTAGCGTTTCGTTTGACCTCTGCCTCAGGGAGAGTATATAGTGTGGGCCTTTCCTTATCCGTTGGCTTTCGAAAAAGTGTGTCGGGAATTCTTTGGCCAGTGTCTTGAATGATTCGATCGACTTTGGCGGGAGGTAGTGGAACCATGTCGGCTGACTTCTTCAGGCTGGTAGGGAACATTTTGTACATCACCGACTCATAACCTTCTTTGAGCACCATTACATACTGATAATGACGCAAGTGATCGAATGGGTCGCCAGTTCCATCATAGAATTTGAGCTTTGGAGGGCTGAACTTATTTGGCAGAGCCTCGTTCATGATGTAGTCCATGAATGGGGGAATATAAAGGCGGTATAGCACGTTTGGGTCGTGTGCCCCTCGACGGAGGGGTTTTGTGAGGCGAGTCTGTCTACCTTGAAAGTTGGATCCGTATTGACCGCGCCGCCACCTTTAGTCTAGTGAGAACTAGTAAGGGCTTGACTCTCTTGTGCCTACTCTCTGTTGTCCTCTGGAGATTAAGGTTGTGCTGCTCCTGATCTCCATTGACGGGTGGAGGGTTTTGCTGAATGAGAATCTCCACTGCTTTACCAATCTGTTGTATTTGTGATGACATCAAATCTATCTTGGGGTCTGTGCTGCTGTTGATGGCACAGGGGTGTAAACCTGCTGCCTTTGCGTCACTGGCACTGCAGGAAACGATGGTATAGCGCCAGTCTAAGCGTTTGATGTGTCCCCTTATTTTCCGATGTTGCGTGATCTGGTGCTCACCATCTCCTTGAATTCTGAAGAGAGATAATGCAAGTGATTGGTTAGGAACTTTGTCATTCCCCATGGACGGTGCCAAACTAATGCAGTCGATTCTAGCTCCCTGCTTGACCTTAACCTACTGATATACATAAGGAATGCATGTGAGCCACGGACCACCATTGTAGTGGTCGATGACACTCCGACGCTAAAGTTAGATAGGATCTGATGAAGGCTTAATGCTGTAAACATGAAATTGGGGATGGTTGTGAGGCGCGTGGGCTTTGCAGGGTGTAGTAATTTTGGTCTGTCTGGCGAACTGCGTTGTGTGGGCTTGAAACCGCTTGGGCCGGATCAGTGTTGGGCCGACACTTGGGATTGTTATTCCTTGAGATCATCATGGCACATGTACGGTGTAGAAGAGAGGATGTTTCGGTGTTATCATTAGTCACAAAAATCCTTAGATTCTCGGATTGCACCCAAATTAGACTCCAAATGAGCCTACAAATTATAAATGTGTTTTCTTTCTTTGTTAAACACAAAAAAACTTGTATGTTGAGTCAAACTTGTTGCAATTTTCATTCTAAACATATCCAATCCGTTAGAAATCAGACAAAGTCCATTCAGTCACTCAAATCCTTGGATACTTGGATTGCACCCAAATTGGCCTCCAATTGAGCCTACAACGTACAAATAAGTTTTTCTTCTTTGTTGAGCACAATAAAAATTATTTGTTAAGTGAAACTTGTTGCAATCATCATTCTAAACATACCCAATCCGTTAGAAGTCAAACGATGTGCATTTGGTAACTCAAATCCTTGGATTCTCGGATTGCACCCAAATTGGCCTCTAATTCCGCCTAAAACGCACAAACAAGTTTTCCTTCTTTGTTGTGCATAAAAAAAATTGTTTGTTGAGTCAAACTTGTTGCAATTATCATTATTAACTTACCCAAAAGGTTAGAAGCCAAACAAAGTCCATTTAGTTTCTCAAATCCTTGGATTCTCGGATTATACCCAATCTGGCCTACAATTGAGCATACAAAGTACGAACGTTTTTTACTTCCTTGTTAAACCCAATAAAACTTGTTTGTTGAGTCAAACATGTTACAATTTTCATTCTAAACCTACCGAACTAATCAAAAGTCAAACGAAGTCCATTTGATCATTCAAATCCTTGGATTATCGGATAGCACCCAAATTGGCCCCTAATTAAGGCTACAACGTACAAACAAGTTTTCTTTTTTGTTAAGCACAACAAAACTTGTTTGTTGAGTCAAATTTTTTGCAATTGTCATTATTAACATACCCGAGCGGTTAGAAGTCAAGCAAAGTTCATTTAGTCTCTCAAATCCTTGGATTCTCGGATTGCGCCAAAATTGTCCCCCAATTCGGCCTACAAAAACTTGTTTTCCTTATTTGTTAAGCATAACAAAACTTGTTTGTTGAGTCAAAATTGTTGCAATTTTCATTTCCCAAGCAGTTAGAAGTCAAATGAAGTCCATTTGGTCACTAAAATTCGTGGATTCTCAGATTGCACCTAAATTGGCCTCCTATTCATCCTGTTACAAAACGAGTTTTCCTATTTTTGTTAAGCACAACAAAACTTGTTTGTTGAGTCAAATTTGTTGCAAATTTCATTATTAACGTACCCAACTGGTAAGAAGTCAAAAAATTCCATTTGGTCACTACAATCCTTGGATCTCGGATTGCACCAAAATTGGCCTCCAAATGAGACTACAAATTATAATCGTGTTAAGCACAACAAAATTTGTTTGTTAAGTCAAAATAGTTGCCATTGTCATTCTAAACATGCTCAAGCGGTTATAAGTCAAACAAAATCCATTCGATCACTCAAACCCTTGGATTCTTGGATTGCACCCAAATTGGCTTCCAATTGAGCCTAAAACATACGAGTTTTCCTTCTTCATTAAGCACAACAAAACTTATTTGTTAAGTCAAATTGTTTGCAATTGTCATTCTAAACATACCCAAGCCTTTAAAAGTCAAACAAAGTCCATTTGGTCACTTGAATCCTTGGATTCTCAGATTGCACCCGAATTGGCTTCCAATTGAGCTTGTTACAAATGAGTTTTCCTTCCTTGTTAAGCACAACAAAACTTGTTTGTTGATTTAAACTTGTTACAATTGTCATTATTAATGTACCAAGCGGTAAAAATTCAAATGAAGTCCAATTGGTCACTCAAATCCTCGGATTCTTGCATTGCACCAAAATTTGCTCCAATTTAGCCTAAAACGTATAAATGAGTTTCCTTTCTTTGTTAACCATAACAAAATTTTTTTGTTGAGTTAAATTTGTTTCTGCTATCATTATTAACGTACCCATGTGGTTAGGATTCGATTGAAGTCCATTTGGTCACTCAAATCCTTTGATTCTCGAAATGCGCACCAATTGGTTTTGAATTGAGCCTACAACGTAAACAAGTTTTCCTTCTTTGTTAAGCACAACAATACTTTTTGTTGAGTCAAAAGTGTTGCTATTGTACTTATTAACCTACCCAAGTGGTTACAAGGCAAACAAAGTCAATTTGGTCACTATAATCCTTGGATTCTCGGATTGCACCCTAATTTGCCTCAAATTGAACTTACAAACTATAAACGTATTTTCTTTCATTGTTAAGCACAACAAAACTAGTTTGTTGAGTCAAAATTGTTGCAATTGTCATTGTAAACCTACCCAAGTGATTAGAAGTTGAACGAAGTCCATTTGGTAACTAAAACCCTTAGATTCACCCAAATTGGTTTCGAATTGAGCCTACAAGGTACAAACAAGTTTTCCTTCCTTGTTAAGCACAACAAAACTTATTAGTTGAGTCAAACTTGTTGCAATTGTCATTATGAATGTACCCAAGCTATTAGAAGTCAGACGAAGTTCATGTGGTGACTAAAAATAATTGGATTATCTGTTACACCCAAGTTGGCCTCCAATTGAGCCTAACAAAAGTATAAACGTGTTTTCTTTCTTTGTTAAGCACCACAAAACTTGTTTGTTGTGTCAAGCTTGTTGAAATTGTCATTCTAAACATACCCAAGTATTTTGAAGTCAAACAAAGTCTATTTGGTCACTCAAATCCTTAGATTTTGGATTACACCCAAATTGGCCTCCAATTGAGCCTACAATGTACAAACAAAATTTTCTTCTTTGTTAAGCACAACAAAAATTATTTGTTGCATCAAACTGGTTTCAATTGTCATTCTAAGCGTACCCATCCAGTTAGAAGTCAAACTAAGTCCATTTGGTCACTCAAATCCTTGGATTCTCAGATCACCCAAAATAGCCACCAATGAGCGTGTTACAAACGAGTTTTCCTTCCTTGTTAAGCACAACAAAACTAGTTTGTTTAGTAAATAATGTTGCTGCTGTCATTATTAAGGTACCCAAGAGGTTTGAAGTGAAACGAAATCCATTTGGTTACTCAAATCCTTGGATTCTCGGATTGTACCGAAATTGGCCTTCAATTGAGCCTACGATGTACAAGCCATTTTACCTTCTTTGTAAAACTCAACAAAACTTTTTGGTTGAGTCAAACTTGTTGTAATTTTCAATATTAACGTACACACAATTAGAAGCCAAACAAAGTCAATTTGGTCACTAAAATCCATGGATTCTCGAATTGCACCGAAATTGGCCTCTAATTGTGTTTACCAAGTATAAACGTGTTTTCTTTCTTTGTTAAGCACCACAAATCTTGTTTGTCAAGTCAAACTTGTTGTGATTGTCAATCTAAACATACCAAAGCGGTTTCCTTTCAAATGAAGTCCATTTGGTCACTCAAATTGGCCTCCAATTGATCCTACAACGTACAAATGAGTTTCATTTTTTGTTAAGCATAAAAAACTTGTTTGTTGAGGTAAACTTGTTGAAATTTTCATTATAATTGTACCCAAGCTGTTAGAAGTCAAACAAAGTCCATTTAATCACTCAAATCCTTGGATTCACGGATTTTTCCCAAATTAGCCTTTAATTGAGCCTACAAAGTGCAAACATGTTTTCCTTTTTTGTTAAGCACAACAAAACTTGCTTGTTGAGACAAACTTGTTGTTGATGTGGTTATTAACGTACCCAAGTGGTAAGAAGTCAAACAAAGCCCATTTGGTTACACAAATCCTTGGATTTTTGGATTGCACCCTAATTGGCCTCAAATTGAGCCTATAAGGTACAAACGATTTTTCCTTCTTTGTTAAGTAAAACTTGTTTCAATTGTCATTATTAATGTATACAAGTCAAACATAGTCCATTTAGTCATTAATATCTTTGGATTATTGGATTGCACCAAAATTGGCCTCCAATTGAGCCTACAAAATAAAAGTGTTTTCTTTCTTTGTAAAGCACAACAAAACCTATTGCAATTGTCCTTCTAAACATACCCAAGTGTTTAGATGTCAAACGAAGTTCAATTCGTCACTCAAATCATTGGATTCTCGGATTGCACCCAAATTAACCTCCAATTGAGCCTACAACGTACAAACGCGTTTTCGTTCTTCATTAAACACCACAAAACTAGTTAGAGGTAAAATTAAGTCCATTTTTCTAGTCAAATCCTTCCCCATTTAGATGGTGCCCTAAAAACATTGAATTTACATGGCAAAGTGAAGATTGACTAAATTTTTCATTTTAATGTAACTAGAGGTTGTTGTTTGATCTAATTTACTCCATTTAGATAGGGCCCTAAAAACATTGAATTTAGATAGCAAAGTGAAGTTTGGCTTTTGTTATTATTTAAATGAAACTAGTGGTTTTTATAATCTAATTTACTCCATTTGTCATAATAAACACATAAAAGATGTTAGAGGACCAAATTAGTCCATTTGTTATGTCAAATCCTTCTCCGTTTAGATGGTGCCCTAAAAACATTGAATTTAGATAGCGAAGTGAAGATTTGCTTAATTTTTCATTTAAATTAAACTAGAGATTGTTGTTTGGCCTAATTTACTCCATTTGTCATAATAAAACATGAAAATGCTTAGAGGTCAAAATAAGTCCATTTGTTTTGTCAAATCCTTTCCCTTTCAAATAGTGCCCTTACAACAATGAATTTAGATAACAAAGTGAAGTTTGGCTAAATTTTTCATTTAAATGAAAATAGAGGTTTTTCTTTTATCTAAATTACTACATTTCCATAATAAAAACATAAAAGAGGTTGGTGGTCAAAATAAGCTAATTTGTTTTGTCAAATCCTTCTTCGTTTAGAAAATTCCCTATAAACGTTGAATTTAAATATCAAAGTGAAGCTTTGCTTTATTTTACGTTTAAGTGAAACTAGAGGATGCCATTTTATTTAATTTACACCAATTGTCATAATAAATACATAGAAATTGTTAGAGGTCTAAATAAGTTCATTTGTTTGTTCAAATCCCTTCCCATTCAGATAGTGCCCCTTAAAACGATGAATTAAGATAGCAAAGTCAAGTTTGGCTTAATTTTTCATTTAAATGAAACTAGAGGTGTTGTTAGTTCTAATTTACTACATTTGTCGTAATATAAATACATATAAGAGGTTTGATGACAAAATGAGTCCATTTGGTTGGTCAAATCCTTCTCTGTTCAAATAGTGCCCTAAAAATCGTTGAATTTAGATAGCAAAGTCAAAGCTAGCTTAATTTTTCATTTAAATGAAACAACAGGTTGTTGTTAGATCTAACTTACTCCATTTGTCATAATAAATACATAAAAGAGGTTAGAGGTCAAAATAAGTCCATTTGCTTGTTAAAATCCATCTTCGTTCTGATAGTACCCTAAAAAATATTGAATTTAGATAGCAAATTTAAATTTTGCTTAATTTTTCCTTTAAATAAAACTAATGACTGTTGTTTAATCTAAGTTACTCCATTTTTCTTAATAAATACATAGAAATGGTCAAAGGTCAAAAGAAGTCCATTTGTTTGGTGCAATCCTTTTTCATTCAGTTGGTGCCCTAAAAACATTGAATTAGATATCAATGAGAAGTTTGGCTTAATTTTCATTTAAAAAACTAGAGGTGTCTCTTTGATCTAATTAATTCAATTTGCATAATAAAAACATAGAAATGGTTAGAGATCAAAATAAGACCATTTTTTTGGTCAAATCCTTCCCCATTCAGATAGTGCCCTAAGAAACATTGAATTTAGATATCAAAGTAAAGTTTGGATTAATTTCTTATTTAAATGAAACTAGAGGTTCTTGCTTGATCTAATTTACTCCATTTATCATAATAAAAACATAAAAGAGGTTAGTGGTCAAAATAAGACAATTTGTTCGGTCAAATCCTTCTCCCTTCAAATAGTGCCCTATAGACGTTGAATTTAGATAGCATAGTGAAGTTTGGCTTAATTTTTCATTAAAATGAATTTATCGAATGTTGTTTGATGTAATTAACACCATTTGTCCTAAAAAATACCTAATAAAGGTTACAGGTAAAAATAAATCAACTTGTTTGGTCAAATCCTTTTCCATTTAGATACTGCATAAAAAATGTTGAATTTAGATAACAAAGTGTAATTTGGCTTAATTTATCATTTAAATTAAACTGGTATTTTTTTTAATCTAATTTACTCCATTTGTCATAATAACACACATAAAAGAGGTTCGAGGTCAAAATAAGTCTATTTGTTAGGTCTAATGCTTATCCGTTCAGATGGTGCCCTAAAAGCATTAATTTAGATAGCAAAGTGAAGATTAGATTAATATTTCACTTAAATGAAGCTAGAGGTTGTTGTTAGACCTAATTTTCTCCATTTGTCATAATAAATACATGGAAATGGTTAGTGGTCAAGATAAGTCAATTTGTTTGGTCAAATCCATCGTCGTTCAACTAGTGCCCTTAAAAACATTGAAATTATATAGCAAAGTGAAGTCTGGCTTAATTTTTCATTTAAATGAAACTAGAGGTTTTTCTTGTATCTAATTTACTCCATTTGCATAATAAATACATATAAGAGTTTAGTGGTCAAAATAATTCCATTGGTCAAATCCTTCTCCGTTTAGATAGTGCCCTAAATAAGGTTGAATTTAGATATCAAAGTCAAGTTTGGCCTAATTTTTTATTTATTTATAAAAAAAGGTTGTTGTTAGATCTAATTTACTCCAATTTTTATAATAAATAAATAAATAAATAGGTTAGAGGTCAAGATAAGTCCATTTGTTCGGTAAAATCCTTCTCTGTTCAGATTGTGCCCTAAAAACAATGATGTTAAATAATAAAGAGAAGGTTTGCTTAATTTTTCATTTAAATGAAACTAGAGGTTGTTGTTTGAATTTACTCCATTTTTCATAATAAATATATAGAAATGGTCAGAGTTCAAAATAATTCCATTTGTTTGGTCAAATCCTTCTTGTTCAGATGGTGCCCTTTAAAACGTTGAATTTAGAAAGCAAAGTCAAGTTTGGATAAATTTTTAATTTAAATGAAACTAGAGATTGTTGTTAGATCTAGTTTATTTAATTTTTCATAATAAATACATATAAGAGGTTAAAGGTCAAAATTACTCCATTAGTTTGGTCAAATCCTTCTCCGTTGAGATCGGGCCCAAAAAAATGTTGAATTTAGATAGCAAGGTCAAGTTTGGCTTACTTTTTTGTTTCAATGAAACTAGAGGTTGTAGTTAGATCTAATTTACTCCCTTTGTCATAATAAATACATAAAGGAGGTTAGAGGTCAAAATAAGTCCATTTATTTGGTCAAATCCTTCACCGTTCAGATATTGCACAAAAAACATTAAATTTAGATAACAAAGTGAAGTTTGGCTTAATTTTTCATTTAAATGAAACTAGAAGTTGTTGTTTGATCTAATTTACTCCATTTGTCATAATAAATATATAGAAATGGTGAAAGATCAAAATGAGTCCATATGTTTGGTCAAATCCTTCCTCATTCAGATGGTGCCCTAAAATCATTAAATTTTGAACTCAATAAGAAGTTTGGCTTAATTTTAAATTTCAATGAAACTAGAAGTTTCTCTTTGATCTAACTAATTCCATTTGCATAATAAATACATAGAAATGGTTAGAGATCAAAATAAGTCCATTTTTTAGTCAAATCCTTCCACGTTTAGATAGTGCCCTAAAGAACATTGAATTTAGATATCAATGAAAGTTTGGCTTCATTTCTCAATTAAATGAAAATAGAGGTTGTTTTTTTTTTTTTTTTTTTTTAAAAAAAAAATTAACCTCCAGTGGGGAGGGGCAACTATGGAATGCCAGACCTTTATGAAATATCCATAAAAATTACAAATCGATGCGGGGTACATTACGACATTACCCGCGTTAATTCTAAAAACAAATTTTATAACAAAATTTTAAAACAAAATTCCTGGAAAGAAAGAAACAAAGGAAAAATGAGGACCAGCCAGGAAAATAGAGGTTGTTGTTATATCTAATTTACTCCATTAGTAATGATAAATACATAAAATAGGTTAGTGGTAAAAATAAGACCATTTGTTCGGTCAAATCCTTAAAAATGTTGAATTTATATAACAAAGTGCAGTGTAGCTTAATTTTTCATTAAAATGAAATTATTGAATGTTGTTTGATCTAATTTACTCCATTTGTCATAAAATATACATAAAAGAAGGTTACAGCTAAAAATAAATCCATTTGTTTGGTAAAATCCTTGTCCATTTAGATAGTGGCTTAAAAAACGTTGAATGTAGATAGCAAAGTGAAACTCTGCTTAATTTATCATTTAAAGTAAACTAGTGTGTTTTTATCTAATTTACTCCAATTGTCATAATAAACATGTAAAACAGGTTAGAGGTAAAAATAAGTCCATTTGTGGTGCAAATCATTCCCTTTTCATATAGTGCCCTTAAAAACATTGAATGTAGATAGCAAAGTAAAGATTGGCTTAATTTTTCATTCAAATGAAACTGAAGGTTGTTCTTTGACCTAATTTAATCCATTTGCATAATAAATACATAAAAGTGGCTAGCAGTCAAAATAAGTTCATTTGTTTGGTCAAATCCTTATTCGTTCAAATAATGCCCTATAAACGTTGAATTTTGATAGCAAGGTGAATTTTTGCTTAATTTTTCGTTTAAACGAAACTAGCTGATGTTGTTTTAACTAATTGACACTATTTGTCATAATAAATACATATAATTGGTTAGATGTCAAAATAAGTCCATTTGTTTGGTCAAATCCTTCCCCGTTCAGATAATACCCTTTAAAACATTGAATTTAGATAGCAAAGTCAATTTTGCCTTCATTTTTCATTTAATTGAAACTAGAAGTTATTGTTGGATATAATTTACTCCATTTATCATAATAAATATATATAAGAGGTTAGAGTTCAAATTGAGTTCATTTGTTTGGTCAAATCCTTCTCCGGTCATAAAGTGCCCTAAAAACGTTGATTTTAGATAACAAAGTCAAGTTTGGCTTAATTTTTCATTTAATTAAAACTAAAGGTTTTTGTTAGATCTAATTTATTCAATTTTTCATAATAAATACGTAAAATATGTTAGAGGTCAAAATAAGTCCATTTGCTTGATCAAATCCATCTCCGTTCAGATGGTGCCTTAAAACATATTGAATTTACTTAACAAAGTTAAATTTTGCTTAATTATTCATTTAAATGTAAGAGAGGTTGTTATTTGATCTAATTTACTCTATTTGTCATATTAAATACATATAAATGGTTAGAGGCCAAAATAAGTCCATTTGTAAAGTCGATATGCCCTAAAAATCATTGGATTTAGATATCAATGATAAGTTTGGCATAATTTTACATTTAAATGAAGCTAGAGGTTTTTCTTTGATCAAATTAGTTCCGTTTAAATAATAAATACGTACAAATGGTTAGAGATCAAAATAAATTCATTTTTTTAGTCAAATCCTTCCCCACTCAGATAGTGCCCACAAAAACATTGAATTTAGATATCAAAGTAAAGTTTGGTTTAATTCCTCATTTAAATGAAACTAGAGGTTGTTGTTTCATATAACTTACTCCATTTGTCATAATTAAAGCATTGAAATGGTTAGAGATAAAATAAGTCCATTTGTATGGTCAAATCCTTCTCTGTTCAGATAGTGCCCTAAAAACATTGAATTTAGATATCAAAGTAAAGTTTTGCTTAATTTCTCATTTAAATAAAACTATAGGTTGTTTTTTTATCTAACTTACTCCATTTGTCATAATAAAAATATAGATAAGTGGTCAAAATAACACCATTGTTTTAACAAATCCTTTTATGTTCACATAGTGCCCTAAAGACGTTGAATTTAGATAGCAAAGTGAAGTTTGGCTTAATTTTACATTAAAATGAATTTATTGAATGTTGTTTGATCTATGTTATTCACTTATCATAAAATATACATAAAAAGGTTACTGGTATAAATAAATCCATTTGTTTGGTCAAATCCTTTTCCATTTAGATAGTGCCTTAAAAAATGTTGATTGTAGATTGCAAAGTGAAGAATTTATTATTTAAATTAAACTAGTGGTTTTTTTTATTATCTAATTTACTCCATTTGTCATTAATAAACACATAAAAGTGGTTAGGGGTCTAAATAAGTCCATTTGTTGGGTCAATTCCTTCTCTATTCAAATGGTGCTCTAAAAACATTGAATTTACATAGCAAAGTGAAGATTGGCTTAATTTTTCATTTAAATGTACTTAGTGGTTGTTGTTTGACCTAATTTACTCCATTTGCCATAATAAAAACATGGAAATGGTTACAGGTCAAAATAAATCCATTTTTTAGTCATATCCTTTCTAGTTCAGATAGTGCCCTTAAAAACATTGAATTAAATAGTAAAGTAAAGTTTGGCATAATTTTACATTTAAATGAAACTAGAGGTTTTTTTTTATCTACTTTACTCCATTTGCATAATAAATACATAAAAGAGGTTACTAGTCAAAATAAGTCCATTTGTTTTGTCAAATCATTCTCCGTTCAGATAGTGCCCTAAAGACGTTGAATTTAGATAGCAAAGTGAAGTGTGGTTTAATTTTCATTAAAATGAATATATTGTATGTTGTTTGATCTAATTTACTCCATTTCTCATAAAATACACTTAAAAAAGGTTATAGGTAAAAGTAAATTCATTTGGTTCGTAAAAATTTCTCCATTTAGATAGTGCTAAATAGCAAAGTGAAATTTGGTTTAGTTTATCATTTAATCTAAACTAGTGGTTTTTTAATCCTATTTACTCCATTTTTCATAATAAACACATAAAAGAGGTTAGGGGTCTAAATAAGTCCATTTGTTGGGTCAAATCCTTCTCCATTTAGATGATGCTCTAAAAACATTGAATTTACATAGCAAAGTGAAGATAGGCATAATTTTTCATTTAAATGTAACTAGAGGTTGTTGTTTGACCTAATTTACTCCATTTGCCATAATAAAAACATGGAAATGGTTAGAGTTCAAAATAAATCCATTTTTTAGTCAAATCCTTCCCCGTTCAGATAGTGCCCTAAAAAACACTGAATTTAGATATCAATGTGAAATTTGGCTTAATTCCTCATGAATTAAATGAAAATAGAGGTTGTGGTTTGATCTAATTTACTCCATTTGTTATAATAAAAACATAAAGGAAGATATAGGTCAAAATAAGACCATTTGTTTGGTCAAATCCTTCTATGTTCACATAGTTCCCTAAAGACATTGAATTTAGAAAACAAAGTGAAGTTTGGCTTAATTTTTCATTGAAATGAATTTATTGAATGTTGTTTGATCCAATTTACTCCAATATCATAAAATGGTTACAGGTAAAATAAATCCATTCGTTTGGTCAAATCCTTCTCCATTTAGATAGTGCCCTAAAAAATGTTGATTGTAGATTGCAAAGGGAAATTTAACTTAATTTATCATTTAAATTAAACTAGTGGTTTTTTTTTTTATCTAATTTATTCCATTTGTCATAATTTACACATAAAACAGGTTAGGGGTCTAAATAAGTCCATGTGTTGAATCAATTCCTTCTTCATTCAGATGGTGCCCTAGAAACGTTGAATTTACATGGCAAAGTGAAGATTGGTTTAATTTTTCATTTAAATGTAACTAGAGGTTGTTGTTTGACCAACTTTACTCCATTTGCCATAATAAAAACATGGAAATTGTCAGAAGTCAAAACAACTCCATTTGTTTAGTCATATCCTTCCCCGTTCAGATAGTGCCCTTACAAACATTGAATTTCGATATCAAATTAAAGAAATTAGTTGTCAATATAAGACCAATTTTTTGGTCAAATCCTTCTCCACTCAGTAGTGCCCTAAAAACATTGAATTTAGATAGCAAAGTGAAATTTGGCTTAATTTTTCATTTAAATGAACCTAGAGGTTGTTGTTAGATCTAATTTATTACATTTTTCATAATAAATACATGAGAGAGGTTTGAGGTCAAAATAAGTCCATTTGCTTCGTCAAATCCTTTTCCATTCAGATAGTGCCCTAAAAAATATTGAATTTAGTTAACAAAGTTAAATTTGGCTTTGTTTCATTTAAATTAATTTAGAGGTTGCTGTTTCCTTTTCCATTCAGATAGTGCCCTAAAAAATATTGAATTTAGTTAACAAAGTTAAATTTGGCTTTGTTTCATTTAAATTAATTTAGAGATTGCTGTTTGATCTAATTTACTCCATTTGTCATAATAAATACATAGAAATGGTTAGAAGTCCTAATGAGTCCATTTGTTTGGTTAAATCCTTTCTCATTCAGATGGTGCCCTAAAATCATTAAATTTAGATCTCAATGAGAAGTTTGGCTTAATTTTACATTTAACTGAAACTAGAGGTTTCTCTTTGATCTGATTAATACCGTTTGCATGATAAATACATAGAAATTGTTAGAGATCAAAATAAGTCCATTTTTTAGTCAAATCCTTCCCCGTTCAAATAATGCCCTAAAAACATTGAATTTAGATATCAATGTAAAGTTTGGCTTAATTCCTCAATTAAATGAAATAGAGGTTGTCGTTAGATCTAATTTACTCCATTTGTCATAATAAAAACATAAAATACGTTAGGGGTCAAAATAAGAGCATTTGTTCAGTCAAATCCTTCTCCGTTCAAATAATGCCATAAAGATGTTGAATTTAGATAGCAATGTGAAGTTTGGCTTAATTTTTCATTAAAATGAATTTATTGAATGTTGTTTGATCTAATTTACTTCATTTGTCATAAAATATACATAAAAGAAGGTTACAGTTAAAAATAAATCCATTTGTTTGGTAAAATCCTTGTCCATTTAAATAGTGCCCTAGAAAACGTTGAATGTAGATTGCAATGTGAAATTTGGCATAATTTATCATATAAACTAAAATAGTGTGTTTTTATCTAATTTACTCCATTTTTCATAATAAACACGTAAAAGAGGTTAGAGGTCAAAATAAGTTCATTTGTTGTGTCAAGTAGTGCCCTTAAAAACATTGAATTCAGATAGCAAAATAAAGGTTGGGTTAATTTTTCATTTAAATGAAACTGGAGGTTGATTTTGACCTAATTTACTCCATTTGCTTAATAAATACATAAAAGAGGCTAGCAGTCAAAATAAGTTCATTTGTTTTGTCAAATCCTTCTTCGTTCAGATAATGCCCAATAAACGTTAAATTTAGATAGCAAGCTGAAGTTTTGCTTAATTTTTCATTTAAACGAAACTAGCAGATGTCGTTTTAACTAATCGACACCATTTGTGATAATAAATACATAGAAATGGTTATATGTCAAAATAAGTCCATTTGTTTGGTCAAATCCTTCCCCGTTTAGATAATGCCCTTTAAAACGTTGAATTTAGATAGCAAAGTCAAATTTGCCTTAATTTTTCATTTAAATGAAACTAGAAGTTATTGTTGGATCTAAGTTACTCCATTTGACATAATAAATACATATAAGAGGTTAGAGGTCATAATAAGTTCATTTGTTTGGTCAAATCTTTCTTCGCTCAGATAGTGCCCTAAAAAGGGTTATTTTAGATAGCAAAGTCAACTTTGGCTTTATTTTTCATTTAATTGAAACTAAAGGTCATTGTTAGATCTAATTTATTCCATTTTTCATAATAATTTCATAAAAGATGTTAGAAGTCAATATAAGTCCTATTGCTTGGTCAAATCCTTCTCCGTTTAGATAGTGTCTTAAAAAAATTGAATTTAATTAACAAAGTTAAATTTGGCTTAATTAGTCATTTAAATGAAATAGAGGTTGTTGTTTGATCTAATTTACTCTATTTTTCATATTAAATACATATAAATGGTTAGAGGTCAAAATAAGTCCATTTGTAGGGTCGAATCCTTCCTCTTTCAGATGATGCCCTAAAAATCATTGGATTTAGATATCAATGAGAAGTTTGGCATAATTTTACATTTAAATGAAGCTAGAGGTTTCTCTTTGATCAAATTAGTTCCGTTTGAATAATAAAAACATAGAAATGGTTAGAGATCAAAATAAGTTCATTTTTTTAGTCAAATCCTTCCCCACTAAGATAGTGCCTCAAAAAACATTGAATTTAGATATCAAAGTAAAGTTTGATTTAATTCCTCATTTAAATGAAACTAGAGGTTGTTGTTTCATATAACTTACTCCATTTGTCATAATAAAAGCAATGAAATGGTTAGAGATCAAAATAAGTCCATTTGTATGGTCAAATCCTTCTCTGTTCAGATAGTGCCCAAAAAACATTGAATTTAGATATCAAAGTAAAATTTGGCTTAATTTCTCATTTAAATGAAGCTATAGGTTGTTGTTTGATCTAATTTACTCCCTTTGTTCAGTCAAATCCTTCTCCGTTCAGATAGTGTCGTTGAAAACATTGAATTTAGATAACAAAGTAAATTTTGGTTTAATTTTTCATTTAAATGAAACTACAGATTTTTCTTTGTTGTAATTTGTTCCATTTGTCATAATAAACGCATAAAAATGGTTGCAAGTAAAAATAATTCCATTTGTGTGGTCAAATCCTTATACGTTTAGAAATTGCCTTAAAAACGTTAAAGTTAGATAGCAAAGTGAAGTTTTGCTTAATTTTTTATTTAAATAAAAACAAAGGTTTTATTTGATCTAATTTACTCCATTGTCATAATAAACACATAAAAGAGGTTAGAAGTCAAAATAAGTCCATTTGTTAAGGTAAAATTCTTCTTCATTCAGATAGTGCCCTAATAAATACATAAAAGTGGTTCGTGGTAAAAATAAGTACATTTGTTTGGTCAAATCCTTCAACGTCCATATAGTGCCCTAAAAACGTTATATTTAGATGGCAAAGTGAAGTTTTACTTAATTTTTCATTTAAATAAAACTAGAGGTCGTTGTTTAATCTAACTTACTCCATTTGAATAAGAAATACATAAAAGTGGTTCATGGTAAAAGTAAGACCATTTGTTAGGTCAAAATTTTCTCCGTTCAGATGGTGCCCTAAAAACGTTGAATTTAGATGGCAAATTGATGTTTTGCTTAATTTTTCATTTAAATGAAACTAGAGGTTTATACTTGATATAATTTACTCCATTTGTCATACTAAACGCATAAATGAGGTTAGAGGTCAAAATAAGTCAACTTGTTTGGTCAAATCATTCTTCGTTCAGATAGTGCCATAAAACATTAAATTTAGATAACAAAGTGAATATTTGGTTAACATTTCATTAAAATGAAACTAAAGGTTGTTGCTTGACCTAATTTACTTAATTTGTCCTAATAAATGCATAGAAATGGCTAGAGGTAAAAAAATTTCATTTGTTGGGTCAAATCCTTCTCCGTTCAGATAGTGCCTTAAAATACACTAAATTTAGATATCAAAGTTAAGTTTGGCTTAATTTTTCATTTAAATGAAATTAGTGGTAGTTGATAGATCTAATTTACTCCATTTTTCATAATAAATACATATAAAAGGTAAGTGGTCAAAATGAGTCCATTTGTTTTGTCAAATCCTTCTCCGTTCAGATAGTGCCCCAATAAATGTTGAATTTAGATAGCAAAGTCAAGTTCGAAATAATATTTCGTCTAAATGTAACTAGAGGTTGTTATTATATCTAATTTATTATAATAAATATATAAAAGATGTTAGAGGTCAAATAAGTCCCTTTGTTTGGTCAAATCATTCCCCGTTCAGATAGTGCTCTTTAAAACATTGAATTTAGATAGCAAAGTCAAGCTTGCTTTAATTTTTCCTTTAAATGAAACTACAACCTGTTGTTAGATCTAATTTACTCCATTTTTCATAATAAATACAAAAAATAGGTTAGAGGTAAAAATATGTCCAATTGTTTGGTCAAATCCTTATCCATAAAGATAGTTCCCTAAAAACATTGAATTTAAATGGCAAAGTGAAGTTTGGCTTAATTTTTTGTTATATGAAACTAGACGTTGTTGTTAGATCTAATTTACTCCATTTGTCATAATAAATACATAGAAATTGTTAGAGGTCAAAATAAGTCCATTTGTTTAGTCAAATCATTCCCCATTGAGATAGTGTCCTAACAAACATTGAATTTAGATATCAAAGTGAAAATGGCTTAATTTTTCATTTAAATGAAACAAGGTGTTGTTCTTTGATTTAATTTACATTGTCTGCATAATAAGTTCATAAAAGAGGTTAGTGTTCAAAATAAGTCTATTTGTTTGGTTAAATCCTTCTCTGTTCAAACATATCACTAAAATCGTTTAATTTAAATGGCAAAGTCAAGTTTAGCTTATTATTCGTTTAAATGAAACTAGAGGTTGTTTCCAAATCTAATTTACTCCATTTGTCATAATAAATACAATTAAAATGTTAGAGGTAAAAATGAGTCCAATTGTTTGGTCTAATCTTGCTCCGTTCAAATAGTGCCCTAAAAATTATTGAATTTAGATAGCATAGTGAAGATTGGCTTATTATTTCATTTAAAGAGGTTTTTGTTTGACATAATTTATTCCATTTTTCATAATAAATACATAGAAATGTTTAGAGGTCAAAATAAGTTCATTTGTTGATCAAATCAATCTCCGTTCAGATAGTGCCCATAAAAAGGTTGAATTTACATAATTAAGTAAAGTTTAGCTTAATTTTTCATTTAAATGAAACTAGAGATTGTTGTTTATTCTATTTTACTCCATTTGCATTATAAATACATAAAAGTGGTTCGTGGTAAAAATAAGTCCATTTGTTCTGTCAAATACTTCTCCGTTGAGATAATGCCCTAAAAGCTTTGAATTTAGATGGCAAAGGGAAGTTTTGCTTATTTTACATTTAAATGAAACTAGAGGTTGTTGATAGATCTAATTTACTCCATCTTTCATAATAAATACATATAAAAGGCTAGATGTCAAAATTAGTCGGTTTGTTTGGTCAAATCCTTCTCCGTTTAGATTATGCCCTAAAAAAATGTTAAATTTATATAGCAAAATCAAGTTTCTCTTAATTTTTCATTTAAATGAAACTAGGGGTTGTTGTTAGTTTTAATTTACTACATTTTTCATAATAAATACATAAAAGAGTTTAGAGGTGAAAATAAGTTCATTTGTTTGGTTAAATCCTTTTCCGTTAAGATAGTGCCTTAAAACATTGAGAATTTGGATAACAAAGTTAAGTGTTGCTTAATTTTTCATTCAAATGAAACTAGAGGTTGTTGTTTGATCTGATTTACTACATTTTTCATAATAAATACATAAAAGAGGTTAGAGGTCAAAATAAGTCCATTTGTTTAGTCAAATCCTTCTCCGTTCAGATAGTGCCCTAAAAACGTTGAATTTAGATACCAAACTGAAGTTTGGCTTAATTTTTCATTAAAATGAATTTAGAGAACGTCGTTCGATCTAATTTACTCCATTTTTCATAATTAATACATAAAAATGGTTACAGGTAAAAATTAGTCCATTTGTTTGGTCAAATCCTTATCCGTTCAGATAGTGCCCTAAGAATGATGAATTTAGATGGCAATGTGAAGTTTTGCTTAATTTTTCATTTAAATGAAACTAGAAGTTTTTATTTATCTAACTTACTCTATTTGTCATAATAAATGCATAAGTCCTTTTGTTTGGTCAAATCCTTCTTTGTTCAGATTCTGCCCTTAAAACATTAAATTTAGATAACAAAGTGATTATTGGCTTAACATTTCATTTAAACGAAACTAGAGGTTGTGTGGTTTGAACTATTTTACTCGATTTGTCATAATAAATGCATAGAATTGGTTAGAGTTAAAAAAATCCATTTGTTTGGTCAAATCCTTATCCGTTCAGATAGTGCCCTAAAAACATTCAATTTAGATAGCAAAGTTAATTTTGGCTTAATTTTCCATTTAAATGAAATTAAAGGTAGTTGATAGCTCTAATTTACTCCCTTTGTCGTAATAAATACATATAAAAGGTCATTGGTCAAAATTAATCCATTTGTTTGGTCAAATCCTTCTCCGTTCAGATAGTGCCTGATGCAGTCGTATTCTGTTCCCTGCTTTGACCTTGACTTGCAAACCTACTGACCTTCCTAAGGAATGCAGGTGAGTTACAGACCACCGTTGTGGTGGTCGATGGCACTCCGATGCTGATGCTAAAGTAAGACAGGGATCTGAAAGAGGTGTAATATTGTAAACAGGGAATTTGTTGCGTCCCTTAGCATACCAACCACATGTCTTATTTATTTATAGTGCATGAGTCTTGGTTCGACCAGGTCACCGATGGTATAATTTAGGGAAGAATATCTTCGTGGAGATCCTTTTCTAATTAGGAGTCGTCCTGTAGAGGGAGGATTCTCTGTTAGCCTTGTGCTCCTAGATACGAGGGAGATAGTTCCCGTTCCGAGAGTAGTCTATAGGTATGTAATACATACTCTGGAATATGCTTCCTAGTTGGAAGCAAAGAGCCACTGTAATTGCCCGTCCAAAGCTGATCCTCGAGATACTTGCCTTAACAGGGCTTACAGGTATTGAGAATATTTGTGAGACACGTGGGCCTAGCAGATGTAAGAATTCGGGTCCGTTTGGGGAACTGCATTGGGCGGAGTTAGAACTGTATGGGCTGGATCAGTGTTGAGCTGACACTAGGGCCTATCTTTCCTCGAGATCATCATGACACGTGTACGACGCAGAGTTGGGACCGTTTTGGTGTATCATTAGCTACTCCCCCAGAGTTAGTAGGCCATCACATCAGTTTGCTAAGTCATTTCTTGAACAGATACGCCTCTCAGGATGATTGAGTCTGAATCGTTGCTTGAGCCGCGCGCTTCATTAATTGAATATGCGTCGATTCAGTGGAGAAGAGGCGGGAACCCAATCCCTATTTAGGTCGTCCTTTGTGCGAAGACTAACTCTTCTATTTTTCTGTTTTCATCTGATTGAAAAGATTGTTCATCTTCTTCAAGGCTCAACAAAACCTTCTTGATGACTCAACTTTGGCCAAGGAACTTGAGTTTTTCGAAGACATGTTTCTTTCTTAATCATGCCTTGCTGAAATCTGTATGAAGTTCAAGGTCCCTGAGGACCTGCCGTTATATGCTTTGAAGGATGATCTAACTCCAATGTTGCCTCCGATGGGGTTCATCTGCTTGCACCGCGGGATGATCTAAACTGGAGATTATTTTCCTGTTCTGGATGTGATTTGGGACTTATTGGACTTTTTTGGAATTCTTCCGGCCTAGTTGGTGCCTAATGAGTACGTGATCGTTCTTCTCATTTTGATTAGAGTGAAGGAAGCTGACATTCGCATGACCCCGCTGATGATCCAGTTTTTGACTTCTCATCAGTTGAATAATCACGCTGTCTGTAAAATAATGTCGTCGGCTTGCTTTGAGAATTTTTTGATGACTTCAAGTGTTAGCAGAAGTATTGCTTCTTGACTTTGTTGAACTCTTCATACTTCAAGCTTGGCAGTCGTAGAATCTCAAGATACTTCCAGTTCGACCTTCGTAAGTTTCTTAGTTGCTGGCTTATTTTTCTGATCCCAGATGTGATGCAAGTTTGATATCATTTAATTTTTTAGGGAAGTTCACAGTTCCAACTTTCATTGATGAGGAGAAACGGATACAGAGGGAGTTCATCAACCTCCCATTGACGTCCGTCGAGGAGGTCATAATGCCAGGCAATGTTGTGTGTAACTGGTTGCTATGGTGCTCTCATGACGTTCTCGCTGCACTGGGTTCGCCGACTGAAGGGGTTATCAATCGTTGTTCGATGACGAAAAGTTTGGCTATGCCTAGCCTAACCAGGGTAGTAGAATTATAGGCGAGTATGCCACCTGTTGTTGTTCCGAGAAGGAGGTAGTCCTTTGATCGTGCGGCCATTGCCCTTGGGCTGTCACGTTGTTGTCAGGCGGAAACTTCAAAGTGTCATTGTCTTCTGCTTGATGCTGTTATTCCCCCTATTGACTTAAAATGAGAGAACATTGGTCCTTGCATTGACGTTTCACGTCATCATGAGTTTGAAGTAGACGTTCGTGCCCTTGAATCACATAGTCATGTTACGCTGCATCCTGAAGCTCGCAGGCGAGTCCTTGCCTTGGAGAAGGCCTTCGCGGACCTACAGATGTCATATTTGGATGCTTTCTACGGCCTTGGATAATGTCAGTACTGTCTTGAACTTGGGGGCCATGAAGGCCACAGTTTCTGCCTCTGAAATAGAGTTTGCTGGCATAAGATCTCAACTCAGGTTGGCCAAGTCGAATTTGGCATCAACCCGTGCTAAACTAGGATGGACGCGAGCCAAGTTGGAACGCTTGGATGAGGCTGTGGACAAGTGGTTGTCCAATCTACAGGCCCAAGATGCTGAAAGGAGGTGGGCAGAAACAGAATGGGTCGTTGAGTGACGACAGCTAGAGTTTGAGGTTGACGAGGGGCTTCACCGCGTTCGCGAGGCAGAGCGCTTATTGTCGGAGGAGCGTTCACACTATGTTGCCTTGGTGGGTGCGGTGGATTTCGACATGTTAGGACGGAGGCCATTGATCTTGTCTGAGTTTATTCGGGGCAGATTAAAGCTTCTGGAGCTTATCAGAAAAGAACACCCTAGTGTCGAGCTTGACTTAGCCTATTATAAGATGGTTGCTTTCGGACCCATCTCTCGAAGGGAAGGTTCTGGCTGTGCAGGACAAGCTACTGAGGAGGTCGTTTCTCCTTAAAATAGTTGTAACGTCCTTCCCGAAATAGAAAACCATTTTTTTTATGAAAGTATTGCTTTGTCCTATACTGTTGAGTTTTCTTTAGATGTTTTGTAGATTGTAGAATCTGTACTACCGGGCAGAATGCCTGTTTTTGTTAGTCGAGTTGTATCGAAACTGACCTTTTTGGCTGCTATTGTTTATTGGTGAGCCATTTTGGTCTGCATATTGATCGCTTGGCAGGTTGTCGCTATCGTGCATAAGAATGTCGAGGAGACATTAGCTTCGTTGATCATCGCCATCTGTGTGCGGTGGACTAGGTGTTGAGCACTTGAAGTTGTCGCCATCAGTTGTGGACTGATTGAGCTTACCAGGTAAGTTTGGTGATCCGCGAATGGTTGAAGAGCGGGTTGTGCTGCCCAGCTATGGCCCATTCTCAAGGTAAGCCGCTAAGAACTCATTTTATCTATCTGACTGTTGGTCGTGGTTACTGGCATGAGTAAACTATGGTAGTGGATCACATGCGTTGTAATTAAAGTGTTTGTTCTGAGTCAGGTTTCATAAGCTCGGGCTATCATTCCATGTAGCACTCGTTCGCAAATTGGCCAGAAGATTTATGGGTCGGCATGAGCATCCTTTGCTGGTAATAGAATGTCAGCCCATCTGAGTGTGAAGACGCTGTTTGAGCTGTGATTTATCTTTGGGCCACTGTTTCAAAAGAGAGCGGTGGTCGCATGGCGAGCCATCTAGGGCTCCCACCTTTCATATCATCTATGTTTTGAGCATGGTGGACTACAGGTTTGGGGAGCGAGGATTCGGCGATTATGGTCTATTGAAGAGCTATGACCTCGTGGTGAGACATCGATATCAGTTCAGGACTGACTAGTCTCCCAACTTTCAATCCATCTACACCCACGTGTGGCAGGCTGCAAGTTTGAGACGAGGGGGTTCAACGACCAGGCTGAAGAGTAGTGGTCATGTGGCAAGTCGTTAGAATTAGTTCGAGACTGACTAGGCTCCCACCTCCCAAATCATCTACATCCGTGCGCATCGAGCTACAAATTTGGGAATATTCAGCGACCATGATTTGTAGAATAGCATTGGTCCTAGGGCGAGCCGTTGAAATCAGCTCGGCTCTGACTAAACTCCCACCTTCCAGACTATCTACACCCGCACAGTGGGGGCTACAAGTCCCGGGTTGGTAATTCGACGACAATAGTTTGTAAAAGAGCAGTGGTTCCATGGCGAGCCATCGGAATCAATTCGAGACTTACTAGGCTCCCACCTCCAGACCATCTACACTCGCACAGTAGGGGCTAAAAATTTGGGGTTGGTAATTCGGCAACCATAGTCTGTAAAAGAGCAGTGGTCCCATTGCGAGCCGTCAAAAACAGTTCGGGAGTGGCTAGGCTCCGACCTTCTAGATCATCTACACCCACGTAGTGGGGGCTACAAGTGTGGTCTTTCATCAGAAGTTGTCGTTGCCAGTCATCACCAGCTAGGCTTGGCTGATCGGGTTCGGTGACCACTGTCTGCGAGGGAGACAACAGTCCCTGGCGAGTCATTGTCATCAGGCATGATATCACTGATTGGACTCCCACTTCTTTAACCATCGACATCTGCACTGGGCGGACTAGGTGTCGGGGTGAAATAGAAGTCGTTGTCATTAGCCAAAGCTGACTAAACTTGCCTAGCCAGGTAGGGGTTTTGCCAACTACGGGCGTGCGAGCATGTATCCTTGAACAAAGTGCGTTGTGCGGATGAGTTATGAAGAGACAGGAGTACCTTGGATCATCTGGCAGTATGCAGGTGTGATCTGTGTGTCAGGAATGACTAGGGTTTCTCATGTTTGTGTCAAGCAGGCGGTAGAATATTGTTTGAATAGTGGGTCGAGCCCATGGGCCCATATAGTAAAGGCTAGGTTTCTTTGTACTCAATATGCTACGTGTACGACGTAGATCGCATGGTAACACGTGTATGGCGTGGATTCCGAGAAGGTTGAGTATCAGTTACTCCCTCCTTAATTAATGGGGTTGGATGCAGCCCCATCGATTGGACGAACGTGGACCTGCGCAATATCCTTGGGAACCGTCGTCTCCTCGTTTCCCATATCGTATTCAATGTTGACAGTTAATGCTGAAGCACCCGTTTGGTGAGCCATTATGTCTATATAATGGTGTTTTTTCATCGTTCTAGGTACTATCTTTTGTAAAGCATATCTCCTGTAATGTTCTTACTTGAAGAAAATGTTTTAGATTTTCCAAAGGCACTGAAGGGAGATCTCCATGGTCAAAGTCTTCGAATGTTTTGACATTTTCGCTGATGAGCCACGACAAGAACCGCTGTTATGTGTGGTCGCCTATTCTAGGTTAGCATCTAATCGTCTCGTTGATATCTCATAAGTTCTTTTCATATTGCGGAGAAGAAGTACGGACTCCCTCCCAAGGGATGAGTGTGTCGTTTATGCGCTAGTGCATTGTCGCTACTCTCAAGCGCTTAATCTCAGAGATAACACCAGCGCCCAACTACGGAGTGGTTGCCCCCACCACTTCTCGATTAACTTGTTGTCTCGCCTTGCGCTGGAATTTGGGATCTTGGGACGGAGAGGAGTTGGACATGGTCCATTGACTTCTGGACGCCCCTCTCATCCCTACAGCAGTAAGGTGCACTTGATCTGTATCATCCCGATTCTTGTCCCAAGTTCACCCGGTCAACCAGATCGAGCGTGTGAGTTGGTCTTGTCTAACTGTAGCTTGTCGCGGGGCCCCCAGATGCTGATTTTGTACCGTTTCAGACCATATTTGAAGGTTGTGTCTGCAGGAGCTATGTTGTTGTTCATAGATAGCGTGCATCGGAGAGTTTGCATGCCTACTTTGGGTACATTTTCTCTCTCTGAAGTCGGTCTATTTAAGCGAGTCTTTACTTTATGTCGCAGCCAGATTCAGATGCTCGTAGTATGTAGTCTTTTGTATCTACATCGGGGCGTCCATTGTTAGATCTTTCCAGTAATCAATAGAGTGTGTTTGCTTAATTCTTTCTTTATTTCTTAAATGATTGCAAATCAAATAAGTTTCTAAGAACTAAAATTCTACAATGACTATGGAAAGGAAAATAAACAATCGAAATAGACTAACTGTTGGTGGAAAGAAGTTGACTCGCCCCTGAAGTGAATTCGCATGGCCTATGTTGGATTGTTGATACTTTCAGCGAACTGTCAAGCTTTGTCGATGTCACAAAGGCTACTAAAGAGTAAACCTCATGTGGAGTTAATTTTCGCGTCGACGAAATGTCGGGGAGTTGTACTCCCATCTGCATTGACCTCTCCGTTATGCTGGGTTGAAGAGTGGATTTCTTTTGTTCCGTTTGATTGTTCCCCCTTTTTGAAATTAGGCACCGCTGTTGGGATCTCTTGCGAGTGGATCTGTGCATCCACAATCGCAGGATGTGACTCCGTTTCAGGTTGTGCTGTAGGATCCGGTTGGATCTGGGAACATTCTATTTGTTTTAATGCGGCATAATGGCAGCCTCGTGCCATAGGCTGGTCTCCACGTATCATTCCTTCAGAGTGGTTAACAGTGTACTTAACGTACTAGTGAAGGGTGGAGACTACTGCCTCCATCTAGTAGAGTCATGGTCTTCCCAAGATAAGGTTGTAGGTGGACGACGCGTCTACTACCATGAAGTCCAGAAACAAGACCTTTCTGAGTTGTGGATCTCCTGCCATTATTGTTAACCTTATCTTCCCGATCGGGAAGCATTTTTCTCTGCTGAAACCGATCAGTGGGTAGTCTGAGGACGTCAGATTCTCCTTTTTGAGGTCCATACTGCGGAATGCGTTGTAAAAAGGATGTTGAGTGAGCTCTCTGTGTCTACTAGAGCTCTCTTTACCTCCCACCTTGTAATGGAGACCGAGATGACTAGGGCGACATTGTGCGGTGCTTGGACTCCTTCGAGGTCCTTGTCTAGAAAGGTTAAGGTAGGAATGGGGCTTTGCATCCTCGAGTAGCAAACGCGTTTTACCTCATCTGAGGGATGTGTCTGCATCTCCAATAGAGTCCGCTTGTGGGACCAATTCTACTGGTCTTCATCCGATCCGACCCCATGAAGGACATAGATTATGCCCACAGTCTCTTTATTTATTTCCTTGACTAACTAACCCGGTCCCTGGATCGTTCTGGTCGCTTCACAGAGCTCATGAATTCCTTTAGCTTTTCCCGGCGGATCAAATACTCAATCTCATACCTTAGACTCTTGCAGTCGTTGGTATCATGGCCACCCTCCTTGTTGTACAAGCAGTACTTGTTGTTGTGACGCTTGGAAGGGTCTTCGTGCTGCTTTGGGGTCCACTTCAGATTTTCCTTATTTTTCATGGAATTCAGGACATCCGACAGGCTAGAATTGAGGGGGGTCACGACAATGGATCCATCTTAGTTGGATGTTTTCTCTGGCTTGGCTCAACAAGGGTCTTACCTGGTTTCATTGCGCTTTCGCTTGTTCCTATCTTCATCCTCATGCCTCCTTCCTGTCTTTTGATGCGCTATTTTTGTAGCACACAACTTAATACCCTGTTTTGTAATTTGTAGTATAGAATAAATAGGGATCGTTCTAGACCGGGGATTAGAGGGCTTGTCAATTACACTAATAATAACTAAAAAAAAAACAACTAACAACCTAATTAATTAAATAAAAGGGGATTGGATTTTCTAAATTAAATTATGAAAATAACTACGAAAATTAATGTAAAGATAATAAACTAAAGAGATGACAAAGATGAGAAATTAGCTAAGGGTTTATCTCCACACACCAAACATATGCTTATAAATTAATCTTCAATAATCACTTGCTAACTCGTGAGAGACAATGCTCAAGACTAACCGTGACCGCACTGCATTAATCTTATTATTTTCCCAAGTTCGTTGAATTAAACTAAGCGTCGCTTTCAAACTATTATTATCATGCTATCTAAACAGGAATCGCAAGTTAAATAGCAATCTAAGATCATTAAGTTTTGTGGAAAATATGAACACTGACTAGGCAATCACAAGTATGATCAGCATCTTGTTCTTGCCTAGGTTTTGACTTAACCTTACCAACGTTCCTTGGTATTTACTACTTGTGAGTACAGAATCATAACAATTAGGTGAAATTCTCCTATACTCTAGCCCCAGATCCTAGCATGCTTACTAAGTTGGCCACCTTAACAAACATACAAAGAAAAGTTCTCTATAAAGCAATTAAGCAAGGAGATGCGGACGGTGAAGATGGCGAAGACAGGGGACAGGGAGAGAGACTGTGGCTGCTGGCGAGGTGGTTCTGATGGTGATGGCGATAAGGGACAGTGAGAGAGAGAACTGAGGTGAGGGTTTTCGTGCGAGGAGGTTTTGCTTGAATGAAGAGAGAATGATGAAGGGCTATCGCGAGGATGAGGGATCTACGCGAATGGGGTTTGATTGGGTTTGATGGAGGCGAGGTGGATGGCTTGCGTTCAGGACGATGGAGATGGATGGTGGGTGACGGCGGCTAGGGTTTGTAAGCGTGGATGTTGTGTATGGATGCAGTGGATGGGATGTTGGATGGTCTCTCAAAGCCAGGTATCTTCCCCCTTTTATTCTTGTTTTCCTCTTTCTGTGGTTTCCTTGTTGGTGTGGTTTCCTTGCTTGTGTGAATTCCTTTTGCAATTAGTATTCCTAAATTGCCAAGTTGCTTCTATTTTAAAATATTGTAATTGGAAACCTACACAAACATGAAAATAGCAATTAGTACCATAATTAACAAGTAATAGCTAAAAATATATATAGAAATATGGTACTAAAAATAGACTAATTATGCCCCTATCAAATTCCCCCACACTTATCTTTTGCTAGTCCTCGAGCAAATCCAAGAAACAAAAATAAAAGACTCAAATGACTCAATCTATACTTTCCAACATTTGTCTCAGAGATTTTCAACGGATCATGACATGTTAAGATTCCTTGTAAACATGAGATTAAATCCACATCATTCAAAAATTAATACACGTTCATAGCAATGATATAAAAATTTACAATTAAATTAAACCAAGTGACTGTGAAACTCAAACGCGTGCCAAGAAGAATTAACCCAAAAATCTCACTGGATGCACTCTTTTCTTTTTCACTGATTGTTTGGTAAAATCACTCTTTCTATTCTAGCTATATGTGAGAGGATTGATGTGAAGGGGAAACAAATAGCTCACATATGATATAACAAGAAAGAATGGCATTTTCTGACTTTTTTTTTTTTTTTTTTTTAGATATATGATCTCATGGAAGGAATGCTACTACTTGAATGCAAGAACTAGGGACACAATATGCTTATACCTCATCCGAATCTCCACATCGTGACATTGCAAGATACACTCAGTCAAAAGGTCTTAATTCAGGTTGTAATGGGGCCAGGGGTCCAGGGAAGAGAAAGAACGGATATGAAATTTTCAAAGGGCTTGAAGAAATGGTGAAAGCATGCAATAAGATTAGAGACATTAGCAAAGAATCATATGGTTCAAGACATAAGTGGGAAAATGACGAGGTGGCTCATTGATAATGAAGAGCTTCAGCAATTATTTTGTATCTACTTAAAAAGAATTGAACTATCTGTATGGTACTGTAATATTGAATGGATAAAGATAAGGACTTGTATCCCTTTTGTAACTTTTTTTTTTTTTCAATTTTTTTTTTTTTTTTTGCAACTCTTTCTTTTTGAACTGTCTACCACAAGGGTCTTCCCCCACACTTTCTTTTCAACATACCTTGAACCACAATAAAGTATCTGCAAATCAAATTATGCTCCACTCGTTTTATTAGGTTAGGGATAGAGAATGAGGGTAATGAAATAAAAGGCTTAATAACAGGCTCAATGGGGTTAACCTAAAGGAAAAATATTATGGATCGGGATTATTTGGCAATGGTGGAAACTAGGTGCCTTTATCATGTCAAGCATGTCATGCAATTCAATATGATGCTTTGAACGAAATTAATACAAGTTCTAGTGTTTAATTCTTAATTTTGAAAGCAATCCAAGTAGCAACCAAAGCAAACAAGATTGAGATCATGCAACGAATTATTATTGACAAAAGAAATAAAAGATGACCTAACTAAAAACTCTCAAAATCAAAGGAACAATAGGCTCAAAACTCACATATGGGTTAGAATGAGTTAAATTCAACTAAACATGCTATGAGTATCAATTACTAAGTTGATTACATGTGAATTTGCATATGATAACCATAAATAAGCATTAACCAAAGAATAATATTAGATCTTAAATCATGTTTATAAATCACCTTAAAGTCATGCAATTAAAAACCAAATCTCATCATTGTGTTGGAAAGTATCCTAAGACTCAAAACAACTATAATTTAATTTTTAATTAAAATGTTTTTTTTATGACACTTATACCAACAAAGAAAATAAAAACCAACAAATTTTTTTATTTTTTTTTCAAAATAATTCAAAATAAAAAAATGTTTTGTTCCCCCACACTTAAATCTAACATTGTCCTCAATGTTAATAGATTATAGCACATGTAATGAAAGATTTAAACGCGAAAAAAAACAAACTACTAACAAATAAAAGCAAAAATAACTACAATAAAATAAAATGATAAAAAAAGCAAATCTGATTGGGTTGCCTCCCAAGAAGCGCTTGTCTTAACGTCGTGCAGCCTGACGGTATCTCCAATTAATTTTCAGAATAAGTGGGAACATGGAGTGATACGTCCTCCACGTCATGTTCCACAAATGACTCATGATAGGGCTTAAGTCGATGATGTTTCACTTTAAACTCCTTCCCGGTTGTGACACTCCTAATCTGTATAGCACCATGGGGAAAAACATTAGTAATAATAAAAGGACCAACCCATTCAGAACATAACTTACCAATTCTAAGACATGATTGTAAAAGCAAGACTTTCATTCCAATGACAAAAGTATTTCCATGGATCATCTGATCATGAAAAACTATAGTGTTCTTCTTATAATTGTTTTTACTATCATAAGCCTCATCCTGAATCTTTTCAAGCTCATTCAACTGAAATTTCTTCCGCTTCTTTGTGTCATAGGGAACTCCATTGCTCTCATATCCAACGGCAGTAGTGATGTTGGTCTCAAGTTCATCCTCATTTTTGAGGTCTGACAATTTCTGGGCCAAATTGTCATTCACATTAATAGAAAAACAAGAATGATTTTTATCAGAATATCTCGTGGCTTCAAAGATGTTGAAGCCAATCACATCACCATCAAATTCCATGGTCAGTTTCCCCGCATGAACATCAATATTTGTCTTCGCAGTTTTCATGAAGGGGTGCCCTAAAAGAAGAGGCAAAGGTGCTGAAAATTCCGAATCTTCCATCTCAAGCACATAGAAATCTGCTGGGAATATCAAATGGTTAACCTGCACTAACACATCTTCCAACAAACCTCGAGGATATGTATTAGAACAGTCAGCCAATTGAATAATAACACCATCATTTTTTAACTTCCCAAGATTCATAGATTGATAAATAGAATACGGCATAACATTAATTGAAGCACCTAAGTCTAACATTGCATTTTCAATTTTAGTATTACCGATAACACAAGGGATAGTGAAACTACCTAGATCCTTACACTTCGGTGGCAATTTCCTTTGAAGAACTGCGGAGACATTCTCACTTACCTTAACTACTTCTCCGTCTCGAAGACGTCTCTTTGTTGTGCAAAGCTCCTTCAAAAATTTTGCATACTTAGGCACTTGCTTAATAGCATCAAGAAGCGGAATATTGACTTGGACTTTTCGGAAGGTTTCCCAAATTTCCTTATCCTATTCACCTTTCCTAGATTTGGCAAACCTACTTGGAAAAGGCACAAAAGGTGGAACAAGATTAGCAGAAATTGAATTTGGAATGCTCACCTTCTTACCTTGGAGCTCTGGTGTTTCAATGATGGCTGGATCATCCTTCTGTAACTCAGCTTTCTTATTTCGACTCTGTTCAAGGACTATTGGATCATTCTCAAGTTGCCTACCACTCCTCAATGTAATTGCTTTTGCAGTTTCAAACCTGCCATTTGGATTTGGAGTGGTAGAACTAGGAAGTTTTCCTTGCTCGCGAATTTGTCCAATAAACTTAGCTATTTGTCCCATCTGTAGCTTCAAATCTGCTATATCTTTTGCTTGATTCTGCTGAGAAATAGTTAATGATTTCAGAATCTCATCATAATTAAGCGGCATACCTGAATTGTGCTGATGTGGTTCAGGTGGTCCTTGAAAGAAACCAGGGGGTGGCCGATTCGAAGTCTGTTGTTGAGGTTGTTCTGAATTTCTCCATCCAAAACTTGGGTGATTTCTCCAACCTTCATTGTAGGTGTTCGAATAAGGATTATTCCTATAGTGATTTTGCCCCTGAAAACCTATTGCATTGACATTCTCCCAACCGCCATTCTCAATCAGTTGAGGACATTGATCAGATGGATGTCCTGGCTTTGTACACACGCCACAAACCTGTGCAACTCCTAGCATATTCGGCTTCCCTAGGGCCTAAGTCACAAGTGAGGTAAGATTAGCCATTTGAGCTTCCAAACTAGAATTAGTACTTACCTCATTGACTTGGCGTGAAGGCACTCCAATTCCTTCATACTGCTGGGCATTTAAGGCTCGGTTTGCAATCAAAGTTTTTGCTGCTGCTGGAGTTTTATCAACCAAAGCTCCTCCTGCTGCTGCATCTAACATCTGTCGCTCAAGAGGAAGCAATCCCTCATAAAAGTATTGAATCAGGAGCTCCTCCTTCATCTGATGCTGCGGGCATGATGCTATGAGAGTTTTGAAGCGCTCATAGTAAGCCGAATATGATTCTCCTGGACCTTGCTGTATGCCACTGATTTTCTTCCTCAATAAGATAATTTTGGAAGTTGGGAAGAATTTCTCTAGAAACACCTTCTTCATGCTTTCCCAAGAATATACTATTCCGGAAGGTAGTTCATATAGCCAATCCTTAGCCCTATCAGCCAGAGAAAAGGGGAATGCTCTCAACTTTAGGATGTTTTCATCCACATTTATTGGCGTCATACTGGAGCATACAACTTCAAATTCCTTTAAATGTTTATTTGGATCCTCCATAGAAAGACCATGATATTTCGGAATATGATGAAGTAGGCTGGATTTCAGCTCAAATGACTCAGTCTTGCCCTGCGCGGCTAATGGATACTGAATGCACAAGGGTGCGGCATTGTCCAAGGTGGATGCCGAAAGTTCTTTAATAGATCTATTATCTCCCATGTCGAACTCTTCAGATTCAGATTCAAAGCTAGATGTTTGTAGTTCTTTTGTTTCTCTTCTTCGTCTTCTAAATGTTTTCTCAGGCTCTGAATCGTATTCTACTAAGTTTTCGCTGGATCTCCTATTGTGCATGAACTAGTACCTGAAATAAAGAAAGAAAGAAGAAACAAAATCAATAAAAATAAAAATAAATAAATAAAAACTAATTAAGTAATCAACAACTTTTCTAATCCCCGGCAACGGCGCCAAAAATTGATGCGCTATTTTAGTAGCACACAACTTAATACCCTGCTTTGTAATTTGTAGTATAGAATAAATAGAGATCGTTATAGACCGGGGATTAGAGGGCTTGTCAATTACACTAATAATAACTAAAAAAAAAACAACTAACAACCTAATTAATTAAATAAAAGGGGATTGGATTTTCTAAATTAAATTATGAAAATAACTACGAAAATTAATGTAAAGATAATAAACTAAAGAGATGACAAAGATGAGAAATTAGCTAAGGGTTTATCTCCACACACCAAACATATGCTTATAAATTAATCTTCAATAATCACTTGCTAACTCGTGAGAGACAATGCTCAAGACTAACCATGACCGCACTGCATTAATCTTATTATTTTCCCAAGTTCGTTGAATTAAACTAAGCGTCGCTTTCAAACTATTCTTATCATGCTATCGAAACAAGAATCGCAAGTTAAATAGCAATCTAAGATCATTAAGTTTTGTGGAAAATATGAACACTGACTAGGCAATCACAAGTATGATCAGCATCTTGTTCTTGCCTAGGTTTTGACTTAACCTTACCAACGTTCCTTGGTATTTACTACTTGTGAGTACAGAATCATAACAATTAGGTGAAATTCTCTTATACTCTAGCCCCAGATCCTAGCATGCTTACTAAGTTGGCCACCTTAACAAACATACAAAGAAAAGTTCTCTATAAAGCAGTTAAGCCAAACACAATCACTAATAGCAAGGAAAATTAAATTCAATTAATTTATAAAGCACATGTTCGGGGCTTCGAATCCACCCCTAACTAAGAGGAGTTTAGCTAGACATATTAATTATGTTCAAACAGTAATCCATAATCAATAATCAAACTAAAATTAAGAGAAAGAGATGTTTAGAGATGAAAACAAAACACTGATCCGTGGTGGTATTGAGCAGAAGTGGGGTGCGAATAACGCGAACTTATCCTTCACCCTCCTCGCGCGATCTTCTCGTTCTCTGCTTCCTTAGCTCCCTTCTTCAATCGATGCTTCGGTTGTGTGCGTGATGAGAGACTGCGAGAGATGAAGCAGGCGATGGAGGGACGACCATCAGCTAAGAGAGAGATCAGGTGAGAAGGAGATGCGGACGGTGAAGATGGCGAAGACAGGGGACAGCGAGAGAGACTGTGGCTGATGGCGAGGTGGTTCTGATGGTGATGGCGATAAGGGACAGTGAGAGAGAGAAAACTGAGGTGAGGGTTTTCGTGCGAGGAGGTTCTGCTTGAATGAAGAGAGGATGATGAAGGGCTATCGCGAGGATGAAGGATCTGCGAGAATGGGGTTTGATTGGGTTTGATGGAGGCGAGGTGGATGGCTTGCGTTCAGGACGATGGAGATGGATGGTGGGTGACGGCGGCTAGGGTTTGTAAGCGTGGATGTTGTGTATGGATGCAGTGGATGGGATGTTGGATGGTCTCTCAAAGCCAGGTATCTTCCCCCTTTTATTCTTGTTTTCCTCTTTCTGTGGTTTCCTTGTTGGTGTGGTTTCCTTGCTTGTGTGAATTCCTTTTGCAATTAGTATTCCTAAATTGCCAAGTTGCTTCTATTTTAAAATATTGTAATTGGAAACCTACACAAACATGAAAATAGCAATTAGTACCATAATTAACAAGTAATAGCTAAAAATATATATAGAAATATGGTACTAAAAATAGACTAATTATGCCCCTATCATCTTTAGGAGAGGAGGGCTTCTTCTCACCTTCTATTTCCCTCGTCACAGTTCTCAACTCCTCTAAGGTGATGTACCTCTGGGCGCTTTTGAGAAGCTCTGTCATATCCAAAGGGGGTTCCAAAGTGAGACATTCATAAAGCTTTCCCTCCTTCAGGCCCGCAGTAAAATCCATCACAACTGTGTCATCGCTACAACAATCGATAAGTGTCAGCTAGTCGTTGAAGCGCGTGACATACTCTCTGAGTGTCTCATTGGATCTTTGTTTGAGAGAGAGTATGTAGTGTGGGCCTTTCTGGAGGCGCTGACAACAAATCCATCCTAGGGTTGTCTGTCGTTGTTGTGGATGGCGCGGGGGCATGAGTCTGCTGCCCATGTGCCACCGGCATCTTTGAGAGCAATGGTATAGTGTCAGTCTGGGCTTTTGACATGTCTTCTTGTTCTCCATTATTGCGTGATCGAGTGCTCACAATCTCATAGTATTCTTAGGAGAGATGATGCTAGTAAAAAGTTAGGAACTTTGTCATCCCTACAGACGGTGCCAAACTGATGCAGTCATTTTCCGCTTCCTACTTTGACCTTGACCTGCAAACCTGCTGATCTGCACGAGGAACGCACCTGAGCAACAAACCACCGTTGTGGTGGCCGATGGCACTCCGATGCTAAAGTCAGACAGAGATCTAAGGAAGGTGTAATGCTTCTAAATAGGGAATTTGTAGCATATCTTAGCTTACCAACCTCATGTCTTATTTATAGTGCAGGAGTCTTGGTTAGTTCATTGATGGCGTAGTTTAGGGAAGAAGATCTTCATGGAGATCCTTATCTAATTAGGAGTCGTGCTGTATAGAGAGGTTTCTCTGTTAGCCTTGTGCTCCTAGATACGCGGGAGACAGTTTCGTTCCAAGAGTAGTCTATAGGTAGAAGTCTTCATATGTGATACGTACTCTGAAATATGTTTCCTAGTTGGAAGCAAAGAGTTGTTGTACTTGCCCGACCGAAGATGATCCTCGAGATACTTGCCTTAACAGGGCTTATGAGTATTGAAAATAGTTGTGAGACACATGGGCTTAGCAGGCTATAAGAATTTGGGTTCGTTCGATGGACTGCATTGGGCGGGCTTAGAATCGCATGGGCTGAATCAGTATTGAGCTGACGCTAGGGCCTATCTTTCCTCGAGATCATCATGACATGTGTACGGCGTAGAGTTGGGACCATTTTGGTGTATCATCAGCGTTCCAAAAAAGGTTGAATTTTGATAGCAAAGTCAAGTTCGAAATAATATTTCGTTTAAATGAAACTAAAAGGTGTTATCAGATTTAGTTTACTCTATTTGTCATAATAAATACATAAAAGAGGTTAGAGGTCAAATAAGTCGCTTTGTTTGGTCAAATCATTCCCATTCAGATAGTGCCCTTGAAAACGTTGAATTTAGATAGCAATGTCAAGCTTGGCTTAATTTTTCATTTAAATGAAACTAGAAGTTGTTGTTAAATCAAATTTACTCCAGTTTTCATAATAAATACAAGAAAGAGGTTAGAGGTCAAAATATGACCATTTGTTTGGTCAAATCCTTCTCCATTAAGATAGTTCTATAAAAACGTTGAATTTAAATGTCAAAGTGAAGTTTGGCTTAATTTTTCGTTATATTAAATTAGATGTTCTTGTTAAATCTAATTTACTATATTTGTCATAATAAATTCATATAAATTGTTAGAGGTCAAAATAAGTCCATTTATTTGGTCAAATCCTTCCCCATTCAAATAGTACCCTAAAAACATTGAATATTGATATCAAAGTGAAAATTGACTTAATTTTTCATTTAAATGAAACCAGGAGTTTTTCATTTGCATAATAAATTCATAAATAGGTTAGTGGTAAAAATAAGTCTATTTGTTTGTTCAAATCCTTCACCATTCAGATAGTTCCCTAAAAACGTTAAATTTAAAAGGCAAAGTGAAGTTTGGCTCAGATTTTCGTTTAAATGAAGCTAGAGGTTTTTGCTAGATCTAATATACTCCATTTGTAAGTATAAATGCATAAAAATTTAGAGGTCAAAATGAGTCCATTTGTTTGGTCAAATCCTTTTCCGTTCAGATTGTGCCCTAAAAAATATTGAATTTATCAAAGTGAAAATTGGCTTAATATATCATTTAAATGAAACTAGAAGGTTTATTTTCACCTAATTTACTCCATTTTTCATAATTAATACATAGAAATGGTTAGAGGTTAAAATAAGTTCATTTGTTTAATCAAATCCTTCTCCGTTCAGATAGTGACCTTAAAAACGTTGAATTTAGATTGTAAAGTAAAGTTTTGCTTACTTTTTCATTTAAATGAAACTACAGGTTGTTGTTAGATCTAATTTACTCCATTTTCCATAATAAATACATAAAAGTGGTTCGTAGTAAAAATAACTTCATTTGTTTGGTCAAATCCTTCTTCGTTCAAATAGTGCCCTAAAAACGTTAAATTTAGATGGCAAAGTGAAGTTTGGTTTAAATTTTCATTTAAATGAAACTAGAGTTTGTTCTTAGATGTAATTTACTCCATTTTTCATAATAAATAGATATAAAATGTTAGATGTCAAAATTAGTCCATTTGCTTGGTCAAATCCTTCTCCGTTTAGATTGTGCCCTAAAAATGTTGAATTTATATAACAAAATCAAGTTTCTCTTAATTTTTCATTTAAATGGAACTATGGGCTGTTGTTAGTTTTAATTTACTTCATTTTCCATAATAAATACATAAAAGAGTTTAGAGGTGAAAACAAGTTCATTTGTTTGGTCAAATCCTTTTCCGTTCAAATAGTGCCCTAAAAACATTGAAAATTTAGATAACAAAGTTAAGTTTTGCTTAATTTTTCATTCAAATGAAACTAGAGGTTGTTGTTTGATTTAATTTACTCCATTTTTCATATTAAATACATAAATAGGTTAGAGGTCAAACTAAGTCCATTTGTTCGGGCAAATCCTTCTCTGTTCAAATAGTGCCCTAAAAACGTTGAATTTAGATAGCAAAGTAAAGTTTTGCTTAATTTTCCATTAAAATGAATTTAGAAAATTTAATTTGATCTAATTTACTAAAATTTTCATAATAAATACATTAAAATGGTTACAAGTAAAAATAAGTCCATTTGTTTGGTCAAATCCTTCTCCGTTCAGATAATGCCCTAAAAACATTGAATTTAAATAGCAAAGTGAAGTTTGGCTTAATTTTTCATTTAAATGAAAGGGGTTTTTATTTGATCCAATTTACTCCATTTGTCTTAATAAATGCATAAAAGAGGTAAGATGTCAAAATAAGTTAGAGGTCAAAATAAGTCGATTTGTTTGGTCAAATCTTTCTCCGTTCAGATAGTGCCCTAAAAACATTAAATTTAGATGGTGAATTGAAAATTGGCATAATATATTATTTAATTGAAACTAGAGGTTGTTGTTTGGCCTAATTAACTCCATTTGTGAAAGTAATTACACATAAACGGTTAGAGGTAAAAAAAAAAATTCCATTTGTTTGGTTAAATCTTTCTCCGTTCAAATAGTTCCCTAAAACATAAAATTTAGATAGCAAAGTTAGGTTTCATTAATATTTCCTTTAAATGAAACTAGAGGTTGTCTTTAGATCTAATTTACTTCATTTGTCATAATAAATACATAAAAGAGGTTACAGGTCAAATAAGTCATTTTGTTTGGACAAATCATTCCTCGTTCAAATAGTGTCATTTAAAACGTTGAATTTAGATAGCAAAGCAAAGTTTGGCTTAATTTTTCATTTAAATGAAACTAGAGGTTGTTGTTAGATTTAATTTACTCCATTTCACATAAAAATACTTAAAAGAGGTTAGAGGTCAAAATAAGTCCATTTGTTTGGTCAAATCCTTCTTCGTTCAGATATTTTCCTAAAAACGTTGAATTTAAATTGCAAAGTGAAGTTTGGCTTAATTTTCCGTTTACATGAAACTAGAGGTTGTTTTTCGATTTAATTTATTTCATTTTTCATAATAAATGCATAAATGAGGTTAGAGGAAAAAATAAGTATATTCATTCGATCAAATCATTATTCGTTCAGATAGTGCCCTGAAAACATTGAATTTAGATAGCAAAGTGAAGTTTGACATAATTTTTCATTAAAACAAATTTAGAGAATGTTGTTTGATCTAATTTACTCCATTTGTCATAATAAATACATAGAAATGGTTAGAGGCCAAAATACACTCATTTAAATGCAACTAGAGGTTGTTCTTTGATTTAATTTTACTAGATTTGCATAATTGTTTCATAAAAGAGGTTAGTGTTCAAAATAAGACTGTTTGTTTGGTCAAATCCTTCTCCATATTCAGATAGTTCCCTAAAAATGTTGAATTTAAATGGCAAAGCGAAGCTTGGCTTAATTTTCGTTTAAATGAAACTAGAGTTTGTTGTTAGATCTAATTTACCCCATTTGTCATAATAAATACATATGAAAGGTTAGAGGTCAAAAGGAGTCCATGCGTTTGGTCGAATTCTTCTCCGTTCAGATAGTGCCCTAAAAACATTGAATTAGATAGCAAAGTTAAGATTGGCTTAATATTTTTGTTTGACCTAATTTACTCCATTTGTCATAATAAATACATAGAAATGGTTAGAGGTCAAAATAAGTCCATTTGTTTTATCAAATCCTTCCCCGTTCAGATAGTGCAGTTCAAAACTTTGAATTCATATAGTAAAGTAATGTTTGGTTTAATTTTTCATTTAAATGAATGTAGAGGTTCTTGTTTAATTTAATTTACTCCATTTGCATAATAAATACATAAGAGTGGTTAGTGATCAAAATAAGTCCATTTGTTTGGTCAAATCCTTCTCCTTCAGATAGTGCCCTAAAAACGTTGAATTTAGATGACAATGTAAATTTGGGCTTAATTTTTCATTTAAATGAAACTAGAGGTTGTTTTTACATCTAATTTACTCCATTTGTTATAATAAATACATATAAAACGTTAAAGGTCAAAATGAGTCTAGTTGTTTGGTCAAATCTTTTTCCATTCAGATAGTGCGTTAAAAAAAATTGAATTTAAATAGCAAAGTCAAGTTTTGCTGTATTTGTTTTATTTAAATAAACCAGAGTTTTCTTAGATCTAATTTAATCCATCCGTAATAAATACATAAAAGTGGTTAGAAGTGAAATTAAGTTCATTTGTTTGGTCAAATCCTTCTCCGTTCAGATAGTGCCATAAAAAACTTCGAATTTACTTAACAAAGTCAAGTTGGGCTTAATTTTTCATTTAAATGAAACTAGAGGTTGTTGTTAAATCTAATTTACTCCATTTGTCATCATAAATTCATAAAAGTGGTTAGAGGTCAAAGTGAGTCCATTTGTTTGGTGCTCTGTTCAGATAGTGCCCCAAAAAAGTTTAATTTAGATAGCAAAGTCAAGTTTGAATTAATATTTCATTTAAATGCAACTAGAAGTTTTTTTTTTTTTTATCTGCATCATTTGCTTAATAAATTCATAAAGGAGGTTAGATCTCAAAATGAGACCATTTGTTTGGTCAAATACTTCTCCGTTTAGATAGTGCCCAAGAAAACGTTGAATTTAGATAGCAAAGTCAAGTTTGAATTAATATTTCATTTAAATGAAACTAAATGTTTATGTTAGATATAATTTACTTCATTTTTCATAATAAAAACATAAAAGAGGTTAGAGGTCAAATAAGTCCTTTGTTCGGTCAAATTCTTCTTCGTTCAAATAGTGCCCTAAAAACGTTGAATTTAGATACCAAAGTGAAGTTTGGCTTAATTTTTCATTAAATTGAATTTAGAGAATTTCGTTTGATCTAATTTACTATATTTTAAAAATAAATATATAAAAATGGTTACAGGTAAAAATAAGTCCATTTGTTTGGTCAAATCCTTCTTCGTTCAGATAGTGCCCTAAAAAACGTTTAATTTAGATAGGAAATTGAAGATTTGCTTAATTTTTCATTTAAATGAAAGTAGAGGTTTTTATTTGATCTAATTTACTTCATTTTTTTTAATAAATGCATAAAAGAGGTTAGTGGTTAAAATAAGTCAATTTGTTTGGTCAAATTCTTTTCCGTGAAGATATTGCCCTAAAAACATTAAATTTAGATAGTAAAGTGAAGATTGGCTTAATATTTCATTTAACTGAAATTAGAGGGTTTTTTTTATCTAATTTACTCCATTTTTCATAGTAAATACATAGAAATGGTTAGAGGTAAAAAAAAGTCCATTTGTTTGGTCAAATCCTCACTACTACAAATATTAGCTTAGGTAACGCCACTTAGATAGCGCTTTTTTAAAGAGCTATCCAAGTGGGCACTAGGATAGCGCTTATTTGTCTTTAAAAAAAAAATTTAAAAAAAAAAACACTACAATAGCGCTTTTAATTTTTTTTTCAGTTAAGCGCTATCTTAGTTATGTCTTAGATAGCGCTTTAAAAAACGCTATGGGAAATAACGTTACCAAAGCTACCATAGCGCTTTTAAAGTGCTTGCATAGCGCTTCGGAAGCGCTATGCTACTTACATTTAGGATAGCGCTTCCTCACCCCCTAAATATCTCTCTTTCGTTCTCTTCTCTTATCATTCCAATACCTTCAATGGCGACTTCCTCCGCGAAATCCATCTTCACCCCAGTTCGAGTTTCCCTCTCAGACACCAAAAACTCCCTCCTTTATTCAAGATCATCTCTCTTTCTCCCTTCTCTCCATCACTCTGTTTCTCTCTCAACGACCTCTCGATCTCGATTTCATGTCGTCGAAGCAGTGAATACCCTCGAATCGCCTCAAATCAGGCTCTCCAAGTCACGAGTACAAGAACCCACCGCGGTGGATGCGAAACCCACAGTTCTCGTATCCGAGAAGCTCGGAGAAGCAGGGTTGGAGGTGCTGAGGACCTTCGCGAATGTTGATTGCTCGTACAATCTGTCACCAGAGGAGTTGTGTGCGAAGATCTCGCTCTGTGATGCTTTGATTGTGAGGAGTGGGACGAAGGTGACGAGGGAGGTGTTTGAAGCCACGAAGGGAAGGTTGAAGGTGGTGGGCAGAGCTGGTGTAGGGATTGATAATGTGGATCTGCAAGCTGCGACAGAGTTTGGGTGTTTGGTTGTTAATGCTCCCACTGCCAATACTGTTGCTGCTGCTGAGCATGGGATTGCTTTGCTTTCTTCCATGGCCAGGAATGTTGCCCAGGCTGATGCCTCCATGAAAGCTGGTGAGCTTGCTTTTAATTTCTCTTGATGTTACTTTTGTTAGAATGTTTGGTTTGAATTTGAAAAGCTTTTGATTGATCTGTGTTTGGTTTGTTGTGGTAAAAGTTTAGATCTGTTGAAAAAAATGGAGAGGTGGTTGCTGCTCCTGCTGTAAAAGAGGATCCGAATGCGACTTCGAGGTTTAGGATTTCTAAGGCTTTGAGGGAAAAGTTGAAGGCTAATGGGATTGAGGCTTTGTTCCACTGGTTAAGAGCTGCTTGGCTGGTTTTAACAATTCAATTATATCATATGGACAGGTAGAGATCAGATTTGTGTTTTTTTTTTTTTTGTAAAAGTTTGCTAGACCTTTTAGTTGATTTTTTAAGTAGATTGACAAGGCTTGCAATTGTTTGATTAAATTTCTGAAAGACGGGAAGTGGGAAGACTTACACGATGTGGGGTCAGTATTCTCCTTGCCTGGAGATTTTGTAGAAAAAGATCATTTCATCGAGATGATTACTGTCAATTGGTTAGGCCCTCTTTTTAGTCACTTGGAGAAAAATATAGCTACTAACTGGAGAGTACCTTGTTACTATCATCTTTTCACGCCAGGTTTTGGGAAAGTAGATCTATCTGGGAGACCAATGCTGCTTTTCCATCCTCCTGGGTGTGCCCCATTTCTATGGCTTAGGTGTAGGGAAGCATATTCTATCTTCTTAACAACGCCCTGGGGCAATTTTTTCTAGCCTTATGATTTCACGTTGTTCTTAATAGGTGTGTAATTGAGGAAGCATCACAAAATTCAGATGGAGTATCAATAAAAGTCCCAAGCACACAGATAGATCCAGAAGCTGCTAGTCAGGAATGTACTATCGTGGATGCTCTTTCTAGAAAGTTGTCAGTATCCATTGCTGATGCGGGAGAGACAGCTGTTGTTATTTCACTGATTGAAGGTAAGCACCGGGTTCAAGAAGCTACAGAGAATCCTAAAAGATTTTTTAAGCTGTTGTTATCCTTGGAAAATCCAACCTTAATTGTTTTTCAACAAGTCCCTTGATTGTGTACTACGCGCAATTGAAATTTAGCCTTACAGTTTTGAAAAGCTACTCTCCTTGAGCTTTGCATATTCTGTAGTATGTGGTAGTGTATATATACAGAAGCCATTCACATTTGTGGGAATTATCTTTTTTTTTTTTTGGTATTGACAACGTAATTTGGTGTATCCTTCTGATATATTCTTGCTGAAACAGGTGCTCAAATTGAAATAAGGCAAATTGTATACCAAGCCTTTTGATGAAATTCCACTTTCAATTTGGTGTATCCTTCTGATATATTCTTGCTGAAACAGGTGCTCAAATTGAAATATCTCCAAATGTGCCATACAAAAGTTCCTGCTTGACTCACCTGCTCCAAGAATCACTTCGTGGCAATGCGAAACTCAGTCATTTGTGCTATTTCTCCTCATGACAAGTAATCCAATACTTAAACTCTGTTTTTTTTTATTAAGTTCTATTTAATGTTTACTTTTGCAAATAATTCAATACAGCAGCACTCTATCTTTTGGTTTTTTTTATTAAGTTCTGTTGTTAAATCAGGAAATTGATTGATATTAGAATAGAAGTTAGATTACTGTCATATATCGATGCTGCTATATTATGGGAATCTATTATCAAGGTTCTAGAAATCTTTTGGTTTCAGTAACTTTGAAGTCTCAGTCCAAGCAAGTCTCTGTCTTCCATTAACTGCTTCAGCTGCATCTGAGCAGTCATTCAACTACTGAATGTTTGTTTAGTTCTGCTCCTTGGCCTATCAATAGCAATCTGGCAGCTTTCAGCCTTCCAAGTTAGCTTCAAAACTGGTCCTTATCCGTCCACTGTACCAACGCTTATTTTGGTATACTTATTATCTTTCCTGTCTTTCCTGCAACATTACTCGCAAAGCCTTCATTATTTTCCCTGTGAAAACCAGAGTTTGCAATTAATTGGATGTCGTGCAGGGCTCATCTCTATCGTTCACATGGTAAAATCATTTTTTAGTTGTTGAGTTGTCATGGGTGAAGTAATTAAAATGGAGAATGAAACAGGCTTGCTTCTGGATGGCTTTACAGCCCCCCCAGCTGTTTTGTGATTTCACTAGTTAATCATCACTATATCTCTCTCTTCATTCAGTGGAGGAAATGCCTCTCTGTCTCTCTAATTATCAATTATTTACCTTTAGCATTATTTTCAGATGGAAGATGGAGTCGTTCATGTCTATGCAAATAAAACCTGTAAGATGAGATAATACCTGCTGTTGCTTTCTTCACTAGACTACTTTAGATGTAGAATCACAATTCACAACCTGCTTATGCTTTGGCAATGTTATTCCAGCGACGGAGAAACTCTTTCCGGTAGCTGATGCGACGACATTCTTCACTGATTTGCATCGCATCCTTCGAGTGATTGCTGCTGGGAACATTCGGACTGTGTGTCATCATAGATTGCTTCTTCTGGAACAGGTAATGCTTTGATGTGTATGATGCCAATTACTTGACATGAACTATACTTCTGGCATTTTGACAATATTATTTTTCCCCCGACCATTATTCAGAAATTCAATCTTCACCTGATGCTTAATGCGGATAAAGAATTTCTTGCTCAGAAAAGTGCACCACATCGGGACTTTTACAATGTCAGGAAAGTCGATACACATGTTCACCACTCAGCATGCATGAATCAGAAGCATCTTTTGAGGTTCATAAAGTCAAAATTGAGGAAAGAACCTGATGAGGTAATGATTTGCTGTAATGCTATAACAGTATTTGGTTCTCAAGTCCTGACACCCCTCTAGATTGTGCTCTCAGAGAATGCTGTTTTCTTTGAGTAGGACAGAATTCACTGTCATATGCAGTTGTGCACTCATAAATCCAAACATGAAGTGGCTTGGTCTTGGTGTTTGCTCTAGCCACTATGACCTCTCTTGGGTTCGGATATTGTATCTCCCCAGTGCAGTGTTGTTTGCTGTTGGGATGGTAATCGGGTGAGTGCGGGTTTAGCATTGGCCAAATTTTGAATAATCCTGACCTGAAAATCTTGAATTGGGGTAGTGTGAATGAAAAACCCGAACCCGATCTGTTGCCATTCTGTGGTCTAGAGAATGAATCCAAATTTCTTATATATCAACTTTTATCTTTTCAAGAAACTTTAGAGAGTGTCAGAACTTATGCCTTTGTCACTTGCCCTCTTCAACTGGGTGAATGTGTGATATTAGGTAAAATCAAAATTAGGCTTTTACTACATATGTTTGAGCTTGTATCTTTTGCAAGAAACTGGGAAGGGGCTTCAGTACTTATGCCTTTGTTGCATGCACTCTTCAAAAGGGTTAATTACACACCTTTGTTACAATTACCTATTTTTTAATGTGCAAAATCAAATTTTAATATGTAAAATAAATTTCTGTGGACTCCAGAAAATCCTACTTTTAGCTGTTGACTAATTAGGAATCGTATATCGTGCGGAGTCTCTGATCCTGGGTATATGTATGTGTCCGTGCAGCTTAGTTTTAACCAAATACTGCACCAGCAAAATAGTGTTTAATGACATCCTATCCTTGCATTCTGAGGAAGTGTTGCTTACTTAGTTACTGGTTAATTGACTTACTGAAGCAGGTTGCACCACTGTCTCACTTAGATCCTGTTGTTGTGCATTTCTTTTTATTCAGGTTGTGATATTTCGCGATGGAACATATTTGACACTAAAAGAAGTTTTCGAGAGTCTTGATTTGACTGGGTAAAATGCAATCTAGTTTAATTTTCTTTTTCTAGTTCTTAGTTATTTTGGGATTTGATATATGTTTCTCTGTCTTAATGTGGAAACAGGTATGACCTTAATGTAGATCTGCTAGATGTTCATGCTGACAAGAGCACATTTCATCGTTTTGATAAGTTCAATCTCAAGTATAACCCTTGCGGTCAAAGTAGGCTCAGGGAGATTTTCCTTAAGCAAGATAATCTTATCCAAGGTAAATCATATCCATTAAGTTGGTCTTCTTACTTAATAAGTGACCTGTCATCTTGCACTGGTTTTGTTTGTATATGAAAACTTGTTTGGGTTGATTTATCCAAACTTATATGCTAATATATCATGAAAAAATAAAGAAATAATCTTTATGAGTAATGCGATGTTGAAAAACGTAGAAGATCCTGATGAGCTCCACATCCTAAATGCTTTGTTATATTTATGACCTTATGTTTATTAATGCAAGCTACTTGGCACATATCTTGCTATCATGACTGTGATTTTCTTTTGGGCTTCCTGTGAGACAGATTTCTTCTCAGTAAGTAGTCTCCTGTCCAAAGAACACGTGCAACATCTTATATATCAATTAGTATATATTAATCATACTGATCCTACTCATTGTCTACCAAATGATATAATGTGCAGAAAACATTTGGCGTGAGATCAATCAGGCACAACAACGAAGAACTCACTGCAGCTCTCTATCTCCAAGTGAGCATAGTGAGCCAGGCTCTCATCTTTGTGACCCGATCTCAGAGTTGGTCCTTTGTTGAACGACCAGGCGTGTTGTTTGTTAGTGCCTTCCTTGCCGCTCAATTGGTGAGTATAAATGATGTTTCATGCCATTGAATATATCTGTATTCTCCATTAAAACTGACAATTTATCCATCCATTGTGTTAAGGTGGCTACATTGATAGCTGTTTATGCAAACTGGGACTTTGCAAGGATCCAAGGCATAGGGTGGGGATGGGCAGGAGTGATTTGGTTATACAGCATCATCTTCTACTTCCCTCTTGATGTCCTCAAGTTCTTGATCCGTTACAGTTTGAGTGGCAAAGCTTGGGATACCGTGATTGAGAACAATTTTGTATCTTTATTGAATTTTGTATGAATGCTTAAATTATATTTTGAATGAATGAGAAACAGTTAGTTATCATGTTGTGTCTTTATTGATTGATTGAACGTTGTCATTATTATATTAAATATTATATTTAGCCCAGAAAATCGGTATCGGAAAAATAGAAAAAACAAATCAAATAACTTAGATAGCGCTCAAATAAGCGCTATCTAAGTTTAACATATATACTACAATAGCGCTTCTTTTAGCGCTATCTAAGAACAATCTAATTACTTCCATAGCGCTTATTTACGCGCTATCTTAGCAGATAAACAAATCTAATTTAAAAAATTCATTTAAATTAAATAGCGCTTTTTTAAGCGCTATCCAAGCTAATTTAAAAAAAAAAATTAGCGCTTACATAGCGCTTTAGAAGGCGCTATTGAAGTAAATTAAAAAAAAAATAAACGCTTAGATAGCGCTTTAAAAAGCGCTATCTAAGCGAAGTGCTATTCAAGTACGCGCCTTGCATAGCGCTTTTTTGAGCGCTATCTAAGCTACCATAGCGGTAGCTTAGATAGCGCTAAAAAGCGCTATCTAAGCCTATTTTTAAGCGCTATGCAAGCCTATATCTGTAGTAGTGCCTTCTCCGTTCAGATAATGCCCTAAAAACATTGAATTTAGATAGCCAAGTTAAGTTTGGCTTAATTTTTCATTTACAGGAAATTAGAAGTAGTTGTTAGATCTAATTTACTCTATTTGTCATAATAAATACTATAAAAGGATTGAGGTCAAAATGAGACGATTTGGTTAGTCAAATCCTTGTCTGTTCAAATAGTGCCGAAAAGTTGAATTTAGATAGCAAAGTCAAATTTGGCTTAATATTTCATTCAAATGAAACTAGAGGTTGTTGTTAGGTCTAATTTACTACATTTTTCATAATAAAATACATATAAAAGGTTAGAGGTCAAAATAATTTTGTTTGTTTAGTCAAATCCTTATGTCCAGATAGTGCCCGAAAAAACGTTGAATGTAAATAGCAAAGTCATGTTTGGCTAAATATTTAATTTAAATGAAACTAGAGGTTGTTTTAGATCTAATTTACTCCATTTGTCATAATAAATATATATAATAGGTTAGAAGTCAAAATAAGTCCATCCTCCTTCGTTCAGATGATGCCCTAAAATTGTTGAATTTAAATAATAAAGTGAAGTTTGCCTTAATTTTTATTTAAATGAAACTAGAGGTTATTGTTCGATATAATTTACTCCATTTGTCATAATAAATAAATAGAAATGGTTAGAGGTCAAATAAGTCCATTTTTTTTGTCAAATCCTCCTACGTTCAGATAGTGCCCTAAAAAAGTCAAATTTATATAGTAAAGTGAAGCTTGGCTTAATTTTTCATTTAGATGAAACTAGACATTGTTGTTTGATCTAATTACTCCATTTCTCATAAAAATACATAAAAGAGGTTAGAGGTCAAAATAAGTCTATTTGTTCGGTCAAATCCTTCTCCATTCAGATAGTGCCCTAAAAAATATTGAATTTAGATTGCAAAATGAAGTTTGGCTTAATTTTTCATTTAAATAATACTAGAGGTTGAGGTTTGATATAATTTACTCAATTTGTTATAATAAATACATATAAAAAAGGTTAAAGATAAAATTAAGTCCATTTGTTTGGTCAAATCCTTCTATGTTTAGATAGTGCCCTAAAAAAACAGTGAATTTAGATAGCAAAGTGAAGTTTGGCTTAAATTTTCATTTAAATGAAACTAGAGATGGTTGTTTGATCTAATTCATTCCATTTGTCATAATAAATACATAGAAATGGTTAGAGGTCAAAACAAGTCCATTTGTTTGGTCAAATCCTTCTCCGTTCAGATAGTTCCCTAAATGCGTTGAATCTTGATGGCAAAGTGAAGTTTGGCTTAATTATTCATTTAAATTATATCAAAAGTTGATATTAAATCTAATTTACTCCATTTTTCATTATATATATATATATATATATATAATGTTAGAGGTCAAAATCCTTATTCGAAGGTCATAGTTTCCAAGGGGTGCGAGACCTATCCCTTTCCTCAAAATCCTCCATTCTGGTGCTCGCGACAACTTTCACGGATCAGGCGTCTTGACACGTGTGGCACCAGGAGGTTAACCAAAACAACAAAACCTTGCAACTTCTAAAGAGGTATCTTTCTCGTCTGGTTGATCATTCGCTATTGGAGGAGATACCCGTGGGGGATCACCTCAATCAAGGTTTGAAGAAGTTCATGCAGGTGAACTAACACTTGTTTATCTGTCATTGGCCTTTTAACTATACTTTTTTTTGTAACCATGTGTTTGGTCTCCAATAAGAGGATGGCCTACCTGACATATGCTGGGATGTTGGGCACTAAAGTGGACTCTGTGCGGGACAAAGTTTACGCCATAGAGAAGTCATTTGCTGAGGAGTAGTTGCAGCTTTCAGCTACTCTTTTTAAAATGGATTCGATGGGAAAATAGTCATTTGTCTGGCACGACTTGAAGGATTAGCTGCGAGATACCTAAGAGAGTCTGGATAAAGCTTTGACTACTCAGGCTAACCTGGACGTCCCGCTAAAGGTAATCCAGGAGAGTCTGGATGAGGCCTGGGTTGCTAGAACCGATTTGTCATTCAAGCTCAAAGAGTTCGAGAACATCAAGACAGATTGGTAGTTGAGTAGATGTATGTTGCTTACCATCTGGCATCTGCCTAAAAGTCTGCTGCTGAAATCCAGAGTGTGAACGTGATGAGCCTTTTTGGCAGAAGGATTTTTATGACGTTGTTCCACTGCAAGTGTCCCAGCTTACTCAGGAGCGGGGCTTCGAGCGTGCAAGAAGAGTTGCAGTGGAGTGCAAGATGGCAGACTGTGAGAGTGACCTATCTAAAGTGCATGGGGATTTGTTTGGCTAGGAAGCACAGTGGGCAATCAAAGACAATGAGTTCCTTGATGTCGCCAAGATTACTGATTTTAGCAAGGCTGTTATTGGTAGGCTATATTTGTTGGACTTCATTGCACAAGATTATGTGGATATAGGCAGGTGGCTTTTGCCCGCTTTGGGGAGGAGGATTGTTTCTCATCTTCTCCGCGGAGTGGCCCTGAAGACGATCCTTTTGCCGTGGAGATGATCTCTGGTCCTATTCTAGAGCCTCTTGTCGACCCTGAAGCCATTCAGATTCTGAGTTGTAGGAGGATGTTCCTAACTCTATTCCCGCTGCATGTGCAGGTTTGTGTAAAGAAAGACAAAATTTATCAATGAGAAAATTTCCCCTTGTTTTTCTTTATCTGTGCAAATAGTTGTCGTACTTGCCATTTTCAGTTCTTGCTTTGATTAGGCTGAGTAGGCGGGTATATCAACCCCTACCTAAAGTAGGGATTTAGTCCACACTAAAGCCCTTTCTTTGCTTGTCTGAGCATATTCTGTCAACAGTAATAACTTAATCTATGGTGAGAATTAAGTTGTAGGATAGTCACCTTTGTTTGTGCGGGTCGTGTTCCCTTGGTGATGTAATTACTGTTTTCCTTAGTAGTTGATTATGTGTAGGAGTTGTTCTCGTGCTAAAGACGAAACTTCATTGCTGATCTCTGACCTTTGTAGAAATTAGGTAGTCTGGTAAACCATCTCTTGTTAGGCTGAAGTTCGGTACCATATATCAGCAGCTTATTGAGGAGTCATCTTTGCCTGAACGAGCTAGACTCACCGTATTTATCTAGCTCAACCAGGTTTTGAGCTGAGAAGAAGTAGCCTTTGCCCATCAGGGCTAAGCCATCTATTTTGATCCCAATCCAGAGCAGGAGTTGGGTTGCAGAGGGACCTTGTTTGCATGAACATGCTCGGTTTTTGTGCATATCTTGCTCAACCCTTAAAAGAGTTTGCGTCGAGGGGAAGTCTATTTTCATATATCCGAGCTAGATTTCATAATATATCTCAATCCTTAACCAAAGTTGAGCTGTCGAAGAATCGTTTTTGCCCGAACGGGCTAGGCTCTTGTATTCTTCAGATCTGGGAGAAGTCCATATCTGTCTAGGCTAGATTCTATAATATACCTCAATCATGAACATGCTAGGTTTCTGTGCATAACTTGCTCAACCCTTAAAAGGGTTTCCGTCGAGGGGAAGTCTTTTTTCATATATCCGAGCTAGATTTCATAATATATCTCAATCCTTAACCAAAGTTGAGTTGTCGAAGAACCATTTTTGCCCGAACGAGCTAGGCTCTTGTATTCTTCAGATCTGGGAGAAGTCCATATCTTTCTGGGCTATATTCTATAATATACCTCAATCATGAACAAGAGTTGAGATACTGCGGAACCATTCAACGAGCTAGGCTCGTGTACTCCTTGGGTTTAGTCCTTGAGAGGACCTGAGTTGGGATAAGTTTATAGACCTATCTAGCTTTTATAATATACCTCAATCATGAACAAGAGTTGAGTTGTCGATGAACCATCTTTGCCCAAACGGGCTAGGCTCTTGTAGTCATCTAGCTCAGTCCTTGAGAAGACTTGCACTGAGAATGAGTCTATTGCGCCTATCTAGGCTAGACTCATAATATACCTCAATTTTGAGTAGGAGTTGAATTGTTGAGGAACCATTTTTGCTCGAATAGGCTAGGCTCTTGTATTCTCCTGGCTTGGTCCTCGAGAGGACTTGCACTGGAAAAATCTATTACACCTATCTACGCTAGACTTCATAATATACCTCAATCCTGAATAGGAGTTGAGTTGTTGAGGAACCATCTTTGCCCGAATGGGCTAGGCTCATGTATTCCTCTGATTCAGTTTTGAAGAGGACTTGCACTAGGAAGGAATCTGTTACACCTGTCTTAGCTAGACTTCATAATATACCTCAATCCTGAATAGAAGTTGAGTTGCTGAGGAACCATATGTGCCCGAATGGGCTAAGTTCCTGTATTCCTCTGGCTCAGTCTTGAATGAAGACTTGCACTGGGAATGAGTCGATTACTTCTGTCAAGGCTAGACTCTATCTAAGTGGTTAGATGTCTATGAACTGGGCTCCATCCGATGTGTTGTACCTTAACTCCTTGGCGGACTAGGTCACTTGTACGGTGAGTTGTCATGGCTTTCAGTGAAGCTAGGCTCGGCTATTTGTGTGCCATTTCGGTCCCCGTAATCGAACCAGGTTATCTTAGGAGCGGTGAGTCGACTGGTGACTGACTCGGCCACTTGCTGAGAACTATCCCGGTACTGGGTTCGCCCACTTACGGCGGATTGTTCGTGGACTGGGTTTGGCTCGCATGTGTGCCATCATGGTCCTGAGGTTGCACTAGGCTATCTTAAAAGCGATGAGTCGTCCATGGACTGGACTTGCCCACTTGCTTTAAACTATCCATGGACAAGGTTTGCCTACTTGTCATATACTATCCATTGACTGGGTCCAGGCTGTATTTGCGCTACCTTGGCTCTTGAAGCGGACTAGGTTATTTATGCGGCAAGCTGTCGTCACCCTAAATAGGAGCTCAACCATTTGTGTGCCATATTAGTCTTTGTGTTAGGATCAGGCTTCATTAGGCGGTGAGTTGTCTGTGGACTAGGCTCGACCTGTCGTATCATTCCTCAGCTCCTTAGGTAAAACTTGGTCACTTATGCGACGAGCCATCGTTGCCTTTAGTAGGGCTAGGTTTGGCTGCGTGTGCACCATTTTGGCCCCCGTATAAGGATCGGGTCTTCTCCTGTAGAAGGAGTTGAGCGTGGATTAGAGACGTTTTAAAGAGATCATTGATATGCTTCAAAAGTGCTATATGCTACCCTCGTTGCGCCTTACCAGTAAGCCCTAGGCTTGTTTGTCCATATTTCTTTACGGAACTTGAGCAGATCGTGGTTACTTACTTGATAGCTTCAGCGCCACGTAATGACATTCTTTAGCAAAAAATTGATCTCCCTTGATAGTTTTTATCACTCCGTTGACAGAGCATTTGGGGCACATGTGGGGACCATTTCCTCCTTTTGGTAGAGCCAAGGTCTTCCCAAGATTATATTATATGCGGAGGGGATGTCCACTACGATGAACTCCATCATGCAGAATTTCACTAGTTCCCCTACTCCTAAGGGTAGGTTGATGCTCCCGACTGAGTAACTTTGGGCCTCGCTAAAACCAACCATCACCTGGTTGTCCGGCTTCAGTTCCTCTAATCTCAATCGCATCTTGCAGAATGCCTTTAGGTAGGATATTAGTTGAGATCCTTGAGTCCACCAACGACCTTTTGATATGGTGATTGTGATAGCAAAGGCGTTATTGTGCAAGGAGTTTACCCCTTGCATGTCCTACTCAGCGAACTTCAAGTCCGGGGTTGGGTGGTCTACTTGAGCATGTGGAGTGAGTGTTCTAGCTATGGGAACCTGTCAACATCTCTCAGATCACATGTTTCCTCGACCGATTAGATCTTCTCAATCCATTGTGTGCGCTTTACAAAACGTAGATGATGTTTACAACCTTTTCTTGGGCCTCTAGGGTCATTTCTTCTTTCTCTTGGGGTTGTTTTTTGTCAGAATTTACAAATTCTCCGAGTCTTCCCCTTTGAATCTAGTACTTTATCTCATTCTTGAGACTTTGGCAGTCCTGGGTGAAGTGGTCGTGATCCTTGTAATAGGCACATTACTTGTTCGTATCACGCGTCAAAGAATCACCTTTGATTTTGGGGGTCTCCTCTCAATATTTCATGGTGGAGAAAATTTTGACCAGGTTGGAGTTGAGTGGAGCGTACTCAGTGAACCTTGCACCGACGTAGTGGATGGCCTTGTCGGGTTTGGCCTTGTCGACCCGGTCTTGTTATCGTTTTTCCTCCTTTTTGACCCATCATCTTCTTTGCGCATTTTTTCTCCCTCTTGTCCCTAGCCTTGGGTGCCTGCTAGTTCTCATTTTCGCTTCCTTTATTGGCTGCCAACATCTTCTTCAGAGTAATGTATTTTATGCACACTTTTCAACAAGTCTTCCATATCCCTTGGGGGGTTCCAGGGTGAGAAAGTTGTAGAACTAACATCCTTAGAAGCCAGAAGTGAAGGCAGTTACCGACGTGTCGTCGCTGCAACCGTCGATCACAACCAGCTCGACGTTGAAATGAGTGACATACTCTTTGAGGGTCTTGACCTATTTCTGCCTTAAACTCAATAAGTACTGGGGCCCATTACAGGTTTGCTGGCTCCCCACGAATCTTGTGATAAACGACTTTGCCAAGACCTGGAACGAATCAATAAATCTTGGCTGGAGACTGTGGAACTAGGTCAGAACAACCTTCTTCAGGCTGGTGGGAAAATTTTGGCATAGGATGGCCTTAGAACTTTCTTTGAGCATCATCATCTGATGGTAATAATGCAAATGGTTCGACGGATCTAATGTTCCATCATAGAACTCGAGCTTTGGTGGGACAAACTTCTTTGGAAGTGGGGTGCTCGTGATCTCCTCCGAGAACGGAAAGAATGGTAAGGTCGTCCAAGATGTCTGGATTGGTTGACCCTAGTTGAAGCAGTCTCTTAACCATGATACGTTCTATTTTTGGGGTGTGGTCCCCATGATCTCCGTTATCCCTTAGGTTCTCCCACTGATCGGTTCTTTGATCCTCCTTGGGGAGGTTTTCACTTTCCTGGACGCGCTCTCGGGCATCCTCTTTGGTGTGGGATACCCCCGGATCTTTGTCGCCTTCATGCAAATGTTGTTGATCCTAAGCGTTCCTTTCCATCACCCTCGCCAGATGATCCATGTGAAGCAGGATCTGGTCTATGCGGGGATTAGTCATGGTTCCCTCAGCGGCTAGGCCAAGCAATTGTTCTGCCCCCTCGGTTGGATCGATTAGACCTTGTGGGGGGCCTTTCTCTGGCTGGAGGGTTGTCATCTTCAACATTGTTGAGTGCTCAAGATCTGGTGTTGGTGACCATTTTTCGATGCTCTGCTTAGCTTAGAAAGAACTTTGTATGTTTGTTTCAAGGAAAAATTATCGTCATCTTCCCAACAGACGACGCCAAACTAATGAGTTCAAATATGTCCTCGCTGATCGTAATGATATCAAACCTGCAAAAATTAGAAGAGATTAAGCTAATGACCACCGCTGTGGAGGCTGAAAGCACTCCTATGCATAAGTCATAGATCAATTTGAAAAAGAGTGAAGATTGTATGTAAATTGCAGTGTGTATGCGTACTTTTCTTCCTCCTTTCACCGATACTTATAGCGAGTGTTCCATCCCCAACTGCCCCTGCAATCCAGGGCGTGATGGAGGGAGGAGATCTCGAATAAGATCTTACATGTGCATGACTGAGTTTTTTGGCACTTGGCTCTGTGTTAGGATCCAATGCTTGATTAGGCTAGAATTGATTACTTGCGAGTGGATTTCGGTCCTATGACATCTCTGAGATTCATTGTTTGGGCCTTATTGTCCTGGGCCAAGCCCTAAGACCCGTGCCTCTGGGGCTGGTGCGTCTTGGTCATGGGCGCCTAAGTCTTGCACATCGGTCGGCTTTCGACTGTGCTGAAGCCTTTTACGTGCTAGGGTTAGTCCATGCCACGTGTATGGCTAGGATTAAGTGACTGTTTGATGTCTCATCAACTCTCAACTTGAGATGAACTTGCATTGGTATTTTTTTCTTGTGATATTATTGTTGTTGCTATTGTCATTATTATTTTGTGCGTAGTCCCTTCTCATGGGTGTAATAAAATTTGACATACCTATAAACGATAATGTTGATGACAATGTTCATAGTAACGATGAGATCAACATTGAGGAAATAGCAATAGAAGAGGTGCATGAAGATGGCAACTTATTTCTTAGGAAGACGTTAGGTTAATTCATGTATAACTATTCTTACAAGGTTATTGCTTATTGGTTACAAGGTTATTGCTTATTGGTTACAAGTTTATTGGTGTTCCTAACATGTTTTTCTATTTTGTAGGTATTCACAATAAGGTCGGCTTTGATAATTGTTGTTATCGATAAATTGGAATCGGCTTATCACAAATGTAAGGGGATGATCAATTTTGGATGTGAGAAGGGAGGGAAACGAGACAATATAGGCAAAAGAATGTCCTACGATCAATCAATACAAATAAATGTGGATACCCATTTCAGTTGAAAGGGATCCCACAAGGTAATGACCATTGGAAATTGCACGTGACATGTGGAACCCATAATCATCTTCGAGCAAAATCACTTGTTGGTCATTCATTTGCTAGCAGATTGAATGAAGAAGAAATCATATATGTGTAGAATATATTAAAGTCGGGTGTCAGGCCCCGTCACATCTTGGCAAGTTTGAAAGAGATGTATCCCAATAATTTGTCAAATTTAATGAATATTTACAATGTCATTTTTCAGATAAAGACAATCCAACTAAAAGGCAAAACGACTTTGCAACACACTATGTACTTGTTGAATAAAAGGTAATTAACTGAATAACAAAGTGTAAATTAACATACCTCCAAAAACATCAAATATCCATATATTTGCTTGGTACCCCCTCTGCTAGCACAACCCAAATATCGGTACAAGAATGCTAAAGTTCCTAAGCAAATTTTCTAATATCATCCACCTTCATCAACAACTTCAAATATTTTGTTTGAACCTTGGTTCCAGTCTTATCGGCAAAGATAGTCATCCCCAGGAGAAATAACAAGTAACCCCTACCAACTTGTTTTTTTTTGGAAGAGAATCAGTTGTCTCACTTTTCCACAACAATTGTACTTAATAAACTTCATCACAACAAAACTAAGATTCTTGTGGACATGTTTATTTGCTTCAATCCTTTTAATGCCCAAACCATTAACCAATAATTTGAGACATTCACCCACCTTCATTTTAGTTTTTTTTTTACAGTAACTGGCTTACCAACGATCGATAGCTAAGTTATACGATAGACGTCGTCAAGGGTGATGATAATATTTCCAAACGGGAGGTGAAAAGTGTCGGTCACAGGTTGCCAATGCTCCACGAAAACACAATTATCTTATCGATATAATCCTTACAATAGTCGATCAAGGGACAAGGACTGCTATTATACACTATTGCCTTACTTTTTTTTGGCTCTTATCTCAACTGTCAGATTAAAAAAAATTATATTCTCCCCGACATCTCAATTTGCCTCGTTCCTAAATAACAAAAACTAAATCAATGTCCAAATAATATAAAAACTAATAAACTTAGATATTTAAAAAAAATGGAAAATATAATTAGTTACCTCGTCACCATCCCAAATGGAGCGAAACACATAGCCATATTAATCCTCTAATATGGAGTCATCCTTGGGAACCCTAGGATACGAAGCACTACATCTTCATCTTCATCAAAACTAGTTTGAGAACCAGGTTTAAGAGAAATAACTGGTTCCTCGTCATCACCAGCAACCTAGTCACCCTTGTGTAAGTCCTCACACACCTCTAACTTCTCACCCTCGTGTTCAACACTCTCATCCTCATGTCCAACACCCTCACCAACCCCACCTCCTTGACATTGTGATTGGCTTCATTTTGCGATACGATTAGGAGTCTCGCCGCTTCTTATACATTTATCAAATTACTCCATATTCCATAATCCTTCCTCTTCTTCTTCACCTTTTTTCTCCCTTTTTTCTTGCATTTTTTTTCATTCTTCCATATCTTTTTTACATTTTTTCTGCAATCAACTTTCAGTTAGACACAGTCATTGGACGTTTATCACCTAGATCATCCCCACTACCACCACCAACAAAAGAAGACACGACTTCTTTGGTCATGTTTGCCATACTACACATTTAAAAAAATTAATCAATTCAAACTTACATAAATAATCCTAGAAAAAATTAAATAATTTACATTAGAAAATTACATGACAATTTAGGGTACTAAATAATCCTTGAGTTCAATTTAGGGTTCCATTTTGACAATTACATGAAAATTTAGGGTTCCATTTGAAAATTACATGAAAATTAAATAATTTAAATTGAAAATTACATGACATGGTATGAGTTCAATTTAAGGTTTCTATTTTGAGATCAAAATTACCTATCTAAAATGTGGGTTTCATTGAATGACCTCAAATCGCACACCTAATGCCAAACAAAATTGCACAAAGTCCTTCGTGGATAAACCGCACAGGAAATATGAAGTGGAATGAAAGGAAACCATGGAGGGAAGAAGAGGGAGTCGAATGGAAGTGGAACGCGAAAAATGTTTGTGAAGCGAATAAGAGGAAGCTGAGAGGGGAGAGATGGTATGTGGAGCAAAAAAGTGAAAGTTGAGAGGGGAGGAGAGTTTCAGCAGGTTTGAATTTGGGAGGGGAAGAATTTAAGTTATTCCTTTCATAAGTGGTATGGAAGAGAAGTGGTGGTTTGAGACAGAAATGGAGTGATGTGGTACATAAATATTAAATTGATGGTGTGAGAAAGTAGAAGATATGGTGTTAAAAAGTCGTTGGCTAAGCCGAATCAATGGATATTTACCTTGCATGATCCAATCGATTGGGTGTTACTAAACTACTGAATTGATTGGATGCAAAACATCCAAACTCTGAAAATTGAAATCGTAAACACCCAAGACTTTAAAAATCGAAACCAATGCCCTAAACTTTGAAAGTAAAAAATGAAAACACCCTAATCAATACTTTGATCAATGGATGGATTGGGTACTGCAAATCTACTGAATCGGTTGGATTCAAAATACCACAAACTTTGAAAATAGAGAATAAAAAAAAACGAGGGATTCAATAGCAACCTATCTTTGTTCATCATGTGTACATGAGAATTAAAACCAAAATGGACTAAACAACCCAAACACATAAAATCTAGTTTGTACACAAAAGAACTAAATATTCAAACATATCAAACCCAAATCAGAACTGAATCAATTAATCATACATTGTTGAATCAATCGATGCCTTGCCTTGCGAAATCAACTGATACTGCTGTAACCCTAGGCGAAGATAGATGGAGTAAAGAAAGAAGATCACAAATGAGTGCAGTGGAGGGGGCAATGGTTCGCTTGGAGCCTCTGTGAATGGAGTCGGAGTCGCAAAGGTGACGCTAATGTGCATAGGAAGGAGTCGCAGAAAAGAAACTTTCTCACCGGTTCATATTATTATTATTATTATTATTATTATTATTATTATTATTATTATTATTATTATTATTATTATTATTATTATTATTATTATTATTATTATTTCTAGCAGGCGGGTGGTGGGTAATAAGATGTGGTGGTGGTGGGATGAACTAAATGTGTGTAGTTAGAAGGGCTCGGGAAAGAGACTCTGAGGAAGATAAGATCCGTCCTCACAACCTGCCCACCCCACACCATACTATACCACACCATACTATACCATACTATACCATACCATACCATACCAGATATCCCTTGATATAAACTGTGAGCATAGTAGAGGTAGAGATGTACATCCTTCCAAAATCCCAATCCATCCAAAACAGAATGAGAGGGAGAGGAGCCGGAGGGATAGGTAGATAAATAGATAGATAGCTAGCGACAAGCAAAGTCTGTAGGAATGACTGTCGAATTTTCTTTCTTTATTTTTTAACAAAACAAGAAGAGATAGTTGTTGGAAAAATCCAACATGTGTGGACACACATATGTGTTTAATGTGTATTGCTATCTTAAAGTATAGCCCAAATAAATTGTGATATAATATGGTTAATTGGGCTAGGGTATTAAAATGTCATGGGCTTATGTGTAGATACACTTAAGCAATTTCTAATTTGATGAGGGACCAAATTATAAATTAGTAAGTTAGAATAACTGATAACCCATCAGTTATAAATACTGGGTTATGGTCCCCAGTTGTGCGTGTGTTTTGTTTCTTCTGAAATTCCCTTCTACAGAGAGATATACAGAAAACATACGTTATCAAATGGAAGATCAAAACCCATCCCTTCTTTGAAGTGCTATCATGGATCAAGGTACACTTAAATTTTATTCTTGATTGTTCTCTTCTCATTGATTCAATATGGAGCATACAACTGTGTCTGTAGAATAAATAATCTTACAAGTGGTATCAGAGCCTACTCCATGACTGACTCTTTGAGAGATTATGAACTTTATGATGAACTTTTGGCATAAAATCAAGGTTTTTTTTAAAAGGGGTTTAGGGGTTTTCGTTCGGATCTGCATGTAAAATCCAGATCTTGATCTGGTTCGTTTATATTTGCATGTAAAATTCAGATCTTGATTTGGTTCGTTCAGATCTGCATGATCTGGTTCGTTCAGATCTGCTTGTAAATATTTGCTTCGTTCAGATCTTGATTGATTCTTTGTCAGATCTTGATTTTTTAGTTTGTTGGACCTGCATTTAGCCCATGTGTATTACAAGCATTTTAGGGTTTAGTTTGTTAGACCTGCATTCAGCCCATGTGTATAACAAGTATAACCCATCAGTTTTATTCGGCCCATGTGCATTGTACCCTTAAGTTTTATTTGAAAGTTTCCATTGGGCCATGACTTTATTGAAAGGCATTTGGGCTATTGGGTCTGGGTCTGATGGGTTGTTGAGACTGGGTCAGATCCTGCTGGGTTAGATGGGTCACCCTGGTCCAGTTCAGAGAACCGGTCCATTCTGTTTTGGCTAATTGCACTCATCAGAATCTGTCAGAGCTACCCTGATAATAAAAGATAAATCAGGAAATTAAATAATGGACCTTAAGTCAAGTAAATCAGGTACATTACTTAGGTCCGTTATTTATTATTTTTCTCAAGGCAACTTATTTGAAACTTTTAAATTTAAATGTTTTTTGTGATGCATCTAATGACTTATTTAGTTTGTCTAACATTTGATTGAACTAATTGAAATAAGATGTCACCAAAGTGACATCTCTTATGTAGATTAATTTATTGAGAATGTTAAGATGTTTGTGAGTTCATGCGGATATTAGCCGGCCCAAAGGAAAGATAATATTTGGCCGAATTGCATACACACCTGTAGTGATAAATATGTGACAATTATAAGGTTTCCATGTGAATAATAAGCCGATCCAAAGATAGACTTATTGTTTGACAGGAGTTATTGTCAATATTTGATCATAACACCAAGAGTACCACTTACAAGTTAATATTACTGTTCAAAGACTTGATATTAATGTTGTGCTAGGTATCTTGAGATGTATTCCATAATTATTTGAATTTAAAGATTGTTTATTAAGATTATGATGTGAACATGCATGCTCATTAGGTTTATTCTCTGTATAGCTTTTATGTCTGCTACTTCAATGTATGCTCATGCCAACAGTATTCCCATGCTTAATGGGACAAACTTCAAGGATCGGAAAGATAACGTCTTAATCGTTCTTGGCTGCATGGATCTAGATCTTGCACTAAGGACAGAGCAACCCGCTACTCTTACGGCTGAAAGTTCTTCTGAAGAAAGGAGGAACTATGAGAAGTGGGAACACTTTAATCGCATGAGTTTAATGATCATTAAGCGCGACATTTTGGAAGCCTTTAGAGGCGCAATATCTGAAGGGGTAACTGTGAGGGGTCGTCAAAGTAACTAAGGCCAGTGATTTCCTTACTGAAATTTAAAAACGTTTTGCAAAAAAACGATAAGGCTGAAACAAACACGCTTTTAGCTAACTTGATTTCAATGAAGTACAAAGGCAAGGGAAACATAAGAGAGTACATCATGGAGATGTCTCACATTGCTTCCAAACTTAAGGCACTAAAACTCGAGTTGTCTGACGACTTGCTCGTGCATTTAATATTGATATCTCTTCCTGCACATTTCAGTCAGTTTAAGGTCAGTTATAACTGTCAAAAGGAGAAATGGACTCTTAACGAGCTCATTTCATATTGTGTGCAAGAAGAAGAAAGGTTGAAGCAAAAGAGATTTTAAAGTACTCATCTGGCAAGTACCTCTAAGGATAAGGGCAAGAAAAGAAAGAAAAATGAAGCTGCTAAGGGTCCAGAGCAAATGAAACCTAAGGAAAATCAAGGATGTTTCTTTTGTGAAAAGCTAGGAAATGTAAAGAAAGAATGTAGTCAGTATCATGTTTGGCGTGACAAGAAATGTATATTCTTTACTTTGGTCTGTTCTAAGGTTAATTTAGCTTCAAAATCTAGAATCACTTGGTGGTTAGATTCTTGTGCTACCACTCACATAAGTGTTTCTATGTAGGGTTGCTTGAGCTACCGAAAGCCAAATGATGTTGAAAGATACATTTTTGTGGGCGATGGAAAATCGGTGGATGTTGAGGCAATAGGGCATTTTAGGTTATTGTTGAGAACTGGTTTTTATTTGGATTTGAAAGACACTTTTGTTGTACGATCCTTTAAACGAAATTTGGTTTCTGTTTTTTTATTGGACAAATCTAGTTATAATTGTTCATTTTGAAACAATAAGTTTAGTCTTTCATTGAAATCAAATATTGTTGGTACTGGTTCATTAAGTATGTTTGATAACCTATATTTGCTTGATACTATTGCATCATATAATGAAACCTTGCATGTGGATTCACGGGGTACTAAACGCAAGCTAAACAAAGAAAATTCAGCAAAATTATGGCACAAGCGTTTCGGTCATATATTCAAATCTAGAATTGAACGACTTGTGTCAGAAGGCATTTTGGATTCACTTGACTTTTCAGACTTAGATGTCTGTGTTGAGTGCATCAAGAGAAAACAGACCAAACAAAAGATATTAGGTGTTAATAGATCTCAGACGTCTTAGAATTGATACATACGAATATCTGTGGACCATTCCCTACGACTTCTTGGAATGGTCAATGATACTTTATATCATTCATAGACTCACGTTATGGGTACCTTTATCTCATTCATGAGAAATTAGAGTCACTGGAAGTATTCAAGTCTTTCAAAACTGAAGTTGAAAACAAACTCAGTAAGAAAATTAAGTGTGTTAGATCTGATCGTGGTGGAGAGTACTACGGCAGATATGACGGTTCAGGAGAACAACGTCTAGGGCCATTTGCTAAATTCCTAGAGGAATGTGGAATTGTCCCATAGTACACCATGCCAGGTTCACCTAGCATGAATGGTGTCGCTGAAAGATGAAACATAACTCTTAAGAATATGGTAAGGAGTATGATTAGTCATTCTACCTTACGAGAATCACTCTGGGGAGAAGCAATAAAGACAACAGCTTATATCCTAAATAGAGTACCAACTAAAGCAGTTGCCAAGACTCCTTATGAACTTTGGACAGGCCGAAAGCCTAGTTTAAAGCACTTTCACATTTAAGGATGTCCATCTGAGGCTAGGCCTTATAGGCCAAATGAAAACAAATTGGACTCCAAGACAATAAGCAACTACTTAAGTGGTTTTTCAGAGCGATCTAGGGGCTACAAATTTTATGATCCCACAATTAGGTCTATTTTGAAACGAGAACTTCGACATTTTTTTTAGGATGTTGAGTTTGGGGGGAGAAATAAGGTAAGAGACATTGTCTTTGAGGAAAAATCGGTTTCGACTCCTACTACTGTTTTTGAAAATGTACATATTTCTATACCTGTCATTGATCAAGAAGCAGATTTGGAACCTCAACAAGACAATGTTGAACAATTCCCTGTTCAAATTGAAGTAAATGTTCCAGAGGAACAAACTCAACAACCTCAAGAACAAATGCCATTAAGGAGATCCACGAGAGAAATGAGAAATGCTATTCCGGATGATTACATAGTTTTTCTCCAAGAACATGAGAAAAATGATGGATTGATGGAAAATGATCCAATCAACTTCCATCAAGCCATGCAGGATTCTAACTCTCAAAAGTGGATAGATGCTATGAATGAGGAGTACAAGTCTATGCAAGACAATCAAGTTTGGGATCTTGTCCCATTACCTAAATATACAAAGCCCATTGGATGTAAATGGATATTCAAAACCAAAAGGGATTCAAAAGGTAATGTGGAGAGATATAAGGTTCGTCTTGTAGCTAAAGGCTTCACTCAAAAGGAAGGCATAGACTATAAAGAGACTTTCTCTCCGGTTTCAAAGAAAGCCTCATTTAGGACAATGATGGCAATTGTTGCGCACTTTGACCTTGAGCTACATCAAATGGATGTTAAGACGATATTTCTCAATGGCGACATTGATGAAAAAATTTATATGGTGCAACCAGAAAATTTTGTGTCCGGAGACCCGAAAAATATGGTTTGCAAACTAAAGAAATTCATCTATGGGCTCAAGCAAGCTTCCCATCAATGGTACCACAAATTTCATCAAGTAATTGTCTCATTTGGTTTCGAGACAAATGCAATTGATAATTGTGTGTATCATAAGTTCAGTGGGAGTAAGCATATCTTCTTGGTTTTGTACGTTGATGACATACTGCTTGCCACTAATAACAAAGACATGTTGCACGAAACTAAGAGATTTCTATCAAAGAAATTTGATATGAAAGATCTTGGTGAAACTTCTTTTGTTTTAGGGATTCAGATACACCGAGATCGTTCTCGGGGTATTCTTGGATTATCGCAAAAGAGCTATACAAAAAAGGTGCTTAAAAGATTTGGCATGCAAAATTGTTAACCAGGAGACACCCCTGTAGCTAAGGGAGACAAATTCAGTCTTAAACAATGCCCTAGGAATAAACTTGAAGTTAAAGAAATGCAAAAGATTCCCTATACATCAGCTGTTGGGAATGTACGCTCTGGTTTGTACACGTCCAGATATAGCATTCATTGTTGGAATGTTAGGCAGATATTTAGACAACCTTGGGATGGATCACTGGAAAGCAGCCAAACGGGTTATGAGATATTTACAAAGAACTAAGGATTACATGCTCACATACAAGAAATCAGATCAATTGGAGATCATAGGGTATTCTGATTTTGATTATGCTGGATGTCAAGATAGTAGGAAATCCACATCAGGCTACATTTATCTGTTAGCTGGAGGAGCTATTTCCTGGATGAGTGCCAAGCAGACACTCAAAGCTTCTTCCACTATGGAAGCAGAATATGTAATGTTTTGAGGCATCCAATCATGGATTATGGCTGCAAAATTTTGTCACCAGGCTGCGCATTCTGAGGAGTATTGAAAGACCACTAAAGTTATATTGTGACAATAACTCAGCAGTTCTATATGCCAACAACAACAGGAGCTCATCTAGGTCAGATCATATTGACATAAAGTTCCTGGTTGTAAAAGAGAGAGTACAGAATAAACAGATTTCCATAGAGCACATTGGGACAAACTCCATGATTGCGGATCCGCTTACTAAGGGATTACCACCCAAGGTCTTTCATGAGCACACTGCTCATATGGGTGTTATATCATTTGAGGATAATTTGGTTTAGTGGAAGTTTGTATATTTGATTGCTTTATATTGGATTTTGGACACATTTTGTGTATTTGGGTATTTTCTGCAGAAATAAAGTATTCAGTTTATTCACTTTCTAATTTATTGTGTTAAAATTTGATCTCAATAAAGTTTAAAGTAGGACCAGTTTGAAATAGGCATGTTTAGATCATGTTACGTGTAATTTCCATGCTACGCATCCATGATTGATCTATGTCATTTGATTGTATGGGTATACGTGACTATTGATAGATTTAGTTGCGCTAAATGTAACGAAAGTTCCTTTAGTCCTATACCTGTATAGCCAATGGACATGATTGTTTGGAAATACCTTTATATGTGATAGCAAATTTTGAGCTCATTAGGTTATACACATTTTTAAGGTAACATGTGTGGCCCAAGTGGGAGATTGTTGGAAAAATTCAACATGTGTGGGCACACATATGTGTTTAATGTGTATTGCTATCTTAAAGTATATCCCAAATAAATTGTGATCTAATATGGTTAATTGGGCTAGGATATTAAAATGTCATGGGCTTAATGTGTAGATACACTTAACCAATTTCTAATTTGATGAGGGACAAAATTAAAAATTAGTAAGTTAAAATAACTAATAACCCATCAGTTATAAATACTGGGTTATGGTCCCCAGTTGTGAGTGTGTTTTGTTTCTTCTGAAATTTCATTCTACAGAGAGATTTACAGAAAACATGCGTTATCAATTAAAAGATCAAAACCCATCATTTCTTTGAAGTGTTATCATAGATCAAGACACGCTTCGATTTTATTCTTAATTGTTATCTTTTCATTGATTCAATATGAAGCATATAAGTGCATTTGTAGAATAAATAATCTTGCAATAACTATACAAACCCAGTTGGTTCCCATTGATAGATAGATAAATCAGGGACTTGAACAAAACGCTCTCAACACATGACGATGTATGTGGATGAGAGTCTATTCAATTTGTTGATCAGATTTCGTTTTGAATTTCCACCTCCAAAAACTCATCCACAAAACTCACTCTCTCCGCTCCAAATTATTTCCAACCCATTTGTCCGCATTCCTCCATTACTTCTCATTATTATTCTTTCTAGAGTGGAGAGAAGAGGATTTATATTGCCTCACCCTATCTTATTGTCTTCTTTCATTTCATGCACCCCTTCCCCTACTCCTCAGGCAAGCCTCCAATACCCATTTATTCTTTTTATTTATTTACTTCTATTGCTTTTGTTATAGTTTCATTCTGATTGCCTATTTGTTTCGTTACCATCTGAGTTTGAGCAGTTCCAAGAATGGGTTTGTTAGTTTCAATCTCATTCACGTTTTTTTTTTTTTTTTTTTTTTTTAAATTTATTATTATTATTATTTTTTTTATCATGTATTTATTAACTACTTTTCCGTGTCTTCCAACATGGGTTTATTGTCTATGACTCCTTTTTAGGCTCAGTCAGCTTGAGGAACTTTAAATCCTCGTTTTTGTTGGTGGGTCTTTTAAGCATGTGTTCCAGCGGCTAACTTTGTAAAATATACTCTTATTACTGTTTTTATGCAAATGGGTTCCATGAATTCTGATATGAGATACATTCTTTTACATTCTTTCAATTAATTGCTGGATTCTGTTAATAATTTATTTTATGTTTTTTTTTATGAGATTGGTGGATTCAATAATTGTTTATGTGTTCTTGTATGTTTTTCTTAATATGAGGATTAAGGATCATTTTTAGTCCACTTCATGATTTGCTTTCAGATTTATGAATTATCGAGATTTGGTTTTCTGCATGTTTATGTCTGCCCTTAGTCAAATATTGGTTTTTGCCCAATTAAATTCCCTTTCAGCAATCTTATTTAATATACTTGTTAGTTGTTACTTCCCATCTCATTTTCTATAAATCTTTACAATGTTAGCTTTCTTCTTCCCCTTTGAAGCATCCCCTTAGTTGTTTGATTCCCTTGTGCGGAGTTTGACACACTCAAACTCTCGAGAGTATCCTGTTAGTTGTTTGGTTCTCTTGTTCAAGAAGCTAGCTGACTGATCAATTTTTTCGAGGACTGTAGCTTTTTCTGTTATCAAATTGGATATGAATATGATAAGATAACCTTACAGTATTGCTTGTAGGTCGTGAGTGGAGATCAATTAGGCAGTCATAGAAATGGAGATAACCAATGTTGAAGAGTATGAGGCACTCGCAAAGGAGAGGTTGCCAAAGATGGTGTTTGATTACTATGCATCAGGTGCAGAGGATCAGTGGACTCTCAGGCAGAACAGAAGCGCCTTCTCGAAAATCCTGTAAGATTATTTATATGTGTTTTAATATAGCTTCAATATCTCAACTTTGAAAATGCAAAAATAAACATAGATTGAGTTTATGCTGTATTCTATTGGTGTTGGGATCAGGAACCTATTGCTTGTTGGTTTATTTTTTCAGTTCATAATTCTTATTTCTAAATAAAAGGTAAAAATATTATACTATTCTTTCAATTAAGTGTAAGATAAAGATCATTTCAATGGTATATACGAGTTGCATAATCTCCTGCTTGCGTTACCTTACTGCTTTTTTTATTATTTTACTTTGTTCTTTTAACTTCAAAGTTCAAACTCTAGCAGCGCTTTGTGCTCTTCTCTCACTTCGTTCTTTATTTTGGAATATAGATTCCGTCCTCGTATTCTTATTGATGTGAGCAACATAGACATGAGCACCACTATCTTGGGCTACAAACTATCGATGCCAATCATGGTCGCTCCAACTGCCATGCAGAAAATGGCTTACACTGAAGGTATATTTATTTTGTTTTATTCTCTTTTTGTCAGCTCTGTATTGTCATTCTGTTTAAGGCGTGATAGGAAGTTTAAAGGTCTTGTTGAGATTTTGAAATTCTCAGGTTATGATGAGCGAGCCCTGTATTTTTTTTATTTTTTTTTATTTTGTATCTATATGAATGTGTCACATAAGTGTTAGTTTCTTCAAACTTCACAAAAAAAAAAAAAAATTTATTTTTTTCCCCTATTTTTTTTTTTTTTGTATTTTATATTGTGTTTCCTTTCTTTTATTTGACAGTTTTTCAGGAATTTACTTGTATCCTATAAGGCTATACCTCTCACTTTTCAAGAAAAACTCCCATGTCTACTTGTGATGGGCATCACACATTCAATTGGACAAGCAATTCAATAACCATGCTTTGATCACGAACATTGTCACATATTTTCCAAAGGTTCCAAATCTTTATACATGTTATTATTGTATTATTAGCAACAATGATTTACACTAAAGAAAAGATGTCACTACAACATTTTTTTTTTTTTTTTTTTTTGAAAAGCAAGCAGGGTTTTTATAGGATCCCAGAACCCACTAAAGATGCCGCAAGCTGGGTTTGAACCCATGACCTAGTGGTACCATCCGCCAAGCTCTAACCGTTGTATGTCACTACAACATGATCATGACTAAAGACCAATATTGATAAATGTGCCACCATTTGGTGGGCTTTTTAGTGAATGTGTTAGACACCTATTACCCAAGTGACAACCCACATAACCTTATTACAGTTACACAGGTTAAAATACAAGTATGTTGTTTGAGCACTTCCAAGTTTTATATTTGTGCCTATGATGGTAAGTAGCTTGATTTAGTAAACTTATATGGTTTAATCTACACACAGGGGAGCTAGCAACAGCTAGGGCAGCATCATCAGCTGGCACAATCATGGTTCGACTTGTAACTTGTATTTTTTGCAATTAGAATAAACCAACAATTGGAAATGTTCAAGTCTTGTTATTTAAAGTGATAAAAGAAATCTACATGAGGAATTTCGTAACTGTTGAACAATTCATTGCCATTTCTCATGAGATACAGCTCTTGAGTTTTTTTTTTTTTTTAATTAATTAATTTATTTATTTTTTATTTTTTATTTTACTTTAGCTTATATTAGGTCATTACTGTCCATTCCTGTGTCATGTAAATAAATATTGATTAGCTATTCATCATACTAAATTATCCTGAAAATATATATCATTGATGATATTATTTTATTTCATCTCCCTCTTCCTCACACTGTTAGCATAGAAATTGACAGAGGCAGCTTGGTGTACAATTAACTAAATTATATAAAGACTAGGAATGATATAAAACAACTTGTACTATTTCATAAGTCCCTATTTTAGACAAGAGATCCACAGCTCCATTCTTCTCCGGAACATGATTTTCAATTTTGTCTAGATCCCATCCTTAGCACAAGTTTTAGCATTCTCTTGAGAGGTTAATCGTGTTAGAAATGTTTATGTTCATTGAGGGAATCAGCTTGAGTAATTGAACACAGACTTTGATGTAACATGCTGTCTGTTCAATTCCATCCTTGCATCCATGGCTTGCATCTTAAAAAGATAGCATTTTACTAAATGAAACTGTTACTTTACAATAGTAAAGCTTCTCCAGTATGGTCCTTAAAAATGATCCCAAGACTAGCTGATAACTTAAACCAAATGATCCATCTGTCTTAAGAGTGACCAGTACCTCATGGCAGCACCATCTATATAATATCGAGACAGGAGAGATGATAGATACTGAAAACTCAATTGGTGAAACAGGAGCCCACTCCACTGTCTCAGGTATGGAAGCTTAATTTCATTGTATCTCTCTTGGATTGATTAGATATCAGGTCAGCCAAATTAATAGCTTACCTAACCCATTCTTGGAAGATACAAGTTGCTTGCACATTTGAAGTTTGACTCCAGAAATAAAGCCTTCTGGCCCATATCACCAGATCGTAATACACGAATCTCTTACAACAGTCCTCATCAGTTCTGAGCACATCTCTTTGTTATTGAAGAACCTATTAAGTTTTATTGAGGGGATTCTATTTTTGATAAAATAAATGCTTTTTTTCAAAAGATACAAGCTCCAACTCAAATTCAAATTAAAACTTCATTCGATTTATGTACTATTATTATGATTGGTTGTTCACTGAATAATGCATCAGCGATTATTTTGTTCCAGACATTATCTTCATGGGCTACTTCCAGCGTTGAAGAAGTTGCTTCAACAGGACCTGGGATTCGCTTTTTCCAACTCTATGTAAGCTTATTCGTCTTAATTAACTTTTTTTCCCCTCATTACTGTCAGTGAGTTGCTTGAATTCTCCTCATGTGTTCCGTACTGACTAGCATTTACTCCTTTTGGTTTAGGTTTACAAGGACAGAAATGTAGTTGCACAGCTTGTGAGAAGGGCGGAAAGGGCTGGTTTCAAGGCAATTGCTCTCACTGTTGACACTCCAAGGCTTGGCCGCAGGGAAGCTGACATCAAGAACAGGTGCGTCTGAAATAATGTTTAGATTTCACCAGCAAAGTAGAACTTTCTTTGTAAGTGCTTTTTGTTCGTATCTCGAGCTGTTTAAATTAGTAATCTTTGATGTTTAGGGGGGAAAATGCATCTGCCATAATGCTGGGGAATCTAAATATTATTTTCGTCTTTTGTTGTACAGGTTCAGTTTGCCAGCACATCTGACATTGAAGAACTTTGAGGGCTTGGACCTTGGCAAGATGGATAAAGTGAGTAGCAATTTTATGATTATGTTTGTATTCGACGATAATAACAGGAGTAAGTTAGATTCTGCAGTCTACTATTGTCTGCCCTTTCATAGCCTTCAGTCTTTGCAATACATTTTTACAAGAGTAATTGTCAGCCTTCATTACACATCAGAATGGTGATCAGTTTTCCTACCCTGAGATTACCATGCGCTTTCACAATGAACTCCTTTTACCTTTATCTTTCCTATATAAAACTAATCCATCTTGACATCCACATTTCTGCTACATTAAGGGTGCATTGAGTACATCAAGCAGGAAGAACTTACCTTCTGGTAGAATGTCTTTTGCTATAGAGTATTTAAACTTTACCAGAAGTTGGTTTGGCAAACTGAGAGTTATAAGAAAGAATACTATGCTTAGCTATTATTTTGAACAAAAAACACCATTATAGTAGTAGTAATAAATATATTTTAATCTTTCAACCTATGTTGTCGACGGTGCCAACTCAGTGCCATATTTTTGTAAAGGTGCCATGCCCTTCAAAACTTTGCCTTTCTCCACCTTTTGTTTGTGTCACCACCGAACATAAGACATGTTTTATATTATGGATTGAATTTAATCATTTATGTTGATGTCAACTTATTATGTATAGTTTTAACTTTGTATATATTCTACTCCTTTGCAATCATATGCTGTTGGTATTTTGGATTGAAATGAGCAATGGGAAAAATCTAATGATAAACATCAAAGTCAGTAGGTTATGTACTGGGCGCCACTCAGTCTGAGGTACTTCACATTGCCTCGCGTCCCAGACAACATAATATTCAACTACAAGATGAACTAATTAAAATATAAGGATCGTCTTTCTTTTAAAAGAAAAAAGTTTGTAAGTTAACAATTTTTGTAGTAAAAAACAATAATCAGTCAATATTTCATAACTACTGGAGCCCTAGAGTGAAGAAGAAATAATATAAGGCTCCAAAACTATACTTATTTTTGCAATCCTGATATTGTTCCAAATTGCCACCTTGGATTCCAAAACTAAATTGATTTGTTCACTCAGTTACGTTCAGAATAACTTCTTTTTGCTTCACAAACACATCCTAACACTCTTCTCATAACCGTGGTGTTCTAGCAGTTGTATGGAGCATTTTCCTAGGTTGTGACATTGATTTTCTGATTCATTTCTGGGTTCATGCAGACAAATGACTCTGGACTTGCCTCCTATGTTGCTGGTCAAATTGACCGATCTCTAGTCTGGAAGGTATGCAATGCGAAATTTTCTGATGGCTATGCATATTTGATATGGATGTCATGATTTTATTTGATTCATAGATAGTTATTTTAATGCGATTTTCTAAGGATGAACATCCTTGTGGGATATATTTGGATTTGAACAGGATGTACAATGGCTTCAAACAATCACTAAAATGCCAATTCTGGTGAAGGGTGTAATGACTGCTGAGGACAGTAAGCAATAAAATTCCAGACTCTGTTGAACCCTGCTGATATTGCTGAAAGACAATTCCATCTTTCTGTTTCTCAACCAATCCTATTTCGACAATGCAGCAAGGTTATCTATACAGGCTGGAGCAAGTGGGATAATTGTATCCAATCATGGAGCCCGCCAACTCGATTACGTCCCAGCTACTATATCATGTTTGGAAGAGGTACATCTTCACTCTAGTCAATGCTTTTGTTTGTATCGACAAATGTGTAATGCATATGCCTAAATGGTTTGATTTCTTTGGAGGACCTTTAGGTTGTTAAAGCTGCACAAGGTAGAATTCCCGTCTTCCTAGACGGTGGTGTTCGCCGTGGGACAGATGTCTTCAAAGCATTGGCATTGGGAGCCTCTGGCATATTTGTGAGTAAATAAAATTCCTAGGCAGCAATCACATACACTGACTATTTCCTAGGAACTAGACCTATCTGACCCTCGTATTGATCACAGATTGGCAGGCCAGTCGTCTTCTCTTTGGCTGTTGAAGGTGAGGTTGGTGTAAAGAAAGTGTTGCAGATGCTTCGAGATGAATTTGAGCTGACTATGGCACTCACTGGATGCCGCTCGCTCAAGGAGATCACTCGTAACCATATCTTGACTGAGTTCGACCTTAGTCGCCCTACACCCAGGTTATAATATTCCTCAGCACATCATCACATGGCCCCTTTATTCATACCCATTTCAATTCACAATGGCATGGGACAGTTTATTTATCCATCATCCCTTTCACCAAGGGAACTCATCCAATGAGTCTTGTACTTGCAAATACTTTTATGCTTTTGTATCAATGAGGGATGACATAAATGACGTAGCCTTTCCTTGTATAACTTTACTTTATATATACCTATGTTATCGCTTTCGAAGATCAATTTGTTGAAGTAAACGGTTACTCTATAGTCTACATAACCTACTTTACTGCAATAGACACACTGATGGAAGGCTGCAATAGAAACACTGATGGATGGTTTGAGTGCAGTCTACATATGGCCCTCATTGATTTATTCTTCATGTGTAATGTAGAAGATTGTGCTACATCAAAAGCTAATCTTGAGAATATTCTCTTCCAATATGTGTAGGGTTCATTATTAGATTGAAAACTCAAAATGGGAGAAATTTATAACCCTTTATTAGCTCAAATCCTCTGTATCTCGATTAGAGTGACGTTTACTGTGTCGATTATCTTTGGTTATACGTGAAGAATTCTTATGGTGTAATGGATACACCATACACGTGTACATTGTGTTTGAGAATTTGTATTTCAGGTCGCATCTTACTACGTTTTTGCCACATCACTTCAACTCTCAACCATCCTTTGATATAGATCCTCCTTTCTTCCTTGAGCTTTCCTTTTTCTTAACAAATCCATCTTCCCACGTATACGCACATAAACCCATGAATCTGTTGGAGCAACAACAATTTTAGCCACCCATGTTGAGTAATGCTACAGGGCTGGGTCTGCAGCCTGGGGAGCGAAAATACAATTTTGCCCTCCCCCTCTTTAAAGGGGGGTGGGCAAAATTGTATTTTCGCCCCCCCAGGCAGCAAACCTAGGCTCTATAGAATTATACATCCATGTTTGCTAGCGTCTTTTTGGCATGTTTTGGATTTTTTACACTTTTGCCCCTTTTATAATAATGTTTGTGGTTGTATTTATAAAGAGAAATATCCACGAAGATAATCCCTCCATCATCATGAATAAACCATCAGTGACCTCTTCTTGGACTATCGATCAATCAATAAGCAGACGTTCATGAAATATACAAATTTATCAAACTATGGTTCACCTGTTTTTTCCAGAAGCCTATAAGGTTCGCCTTTAGAATTTATTTGTTTGTGAAAAACCCTCCTGTTTTTCATCTTCATCCACCCCTCCCCAACCTTGCCATTCTATAAGGCCCCAAAACCACCAGTTATTATGCCAAAAGGGGCAGCCACCACCAAAGACCATGTCATATATATATATATATATACATACATACATGTCGCTAACGCCCCCATGCAAGCCAGCCACTTTACTTAGCCACCACAACTAACAGACCTAGTGGCGTCGACTTCAACCTTGCACAGCCCCAAAGGCAAGCTCGTCTTGCCCTCTGCCGATGACTCTCTAGCACTTGTTGTTCTAGTTTATTCAAACTTGTTAGATCATGATTTTCTTGAAAATCTGCCTTCTCTACTTCCATTTAATACAAGGTCTGTGCAGTTGGAGCTTCCTGAGGATCACATCAATTTTCACACTGTAAAAAATGGGATTTTTGCAACAATCCGACAGGACTTGCAAGCAAATCTGAGTAGGTGATTTTGGAGCTGGTTTTCATGATTTTCACTGCCAAAGAACGTCCCTACATGCCCACAATGCCCTTCATTAGCTGCCATTGATTTTCTTTTTATGCCAGAAATGCCCACCATTGATCATGGTTGACGAGGATGCAGTAACAATGGTTTTCATAAATTTTGAGAACACTAGGGTGTTGAGTTGAGGCCATATTACGTGTCCCTCATCTTCATGGTCAACCATTTCAACGATTTTAGAGGCCCATCTACGTCTCCATGGTATGTACCTGTACATACTATTTTCATAGAACGTGAAAGCTTGATCGAGAACTTAGAGTCATGGATCTATGGATATTGTTGAAATATTAATTTGAATTTCAAAAAATAAAGGGAAATGATTTCTTACCTTTCAGATCTCTATCTAAATTGTTTAGTCTCATATCCTCTATGTAATTCACTTTGGAGGAGTTAATAAGGATAGTGTTTGGACCCCAAGGGGTATCCACTTTGGTGAAGGAGGGAGGAGATCAACCAATGTTTTCACATGATTTCCTCCGCTTATTTAGCCACGTTTTCTCTCCAACGGATCTTTCTATCGGCCTATAAATGGTTGTTCTCTCTCTCAGAAAAATATCACTTAAAAAGCAAACACAATTTTAGTTTTTCTTTTTTAGAGAGTTTATTTGTAAACAGTCTCTAGTATTTCAGATAGTTTCGAGAACTCTGTTTCATCAAACAGAGTTCGAGTTTTGTTTTTTCGAAATACTTTGTTTATTTACTGTAATTGATTTTCGTGATTCCGAGCAAAAGAAACTGGGTGAATAGATTTCCGTTCTTCAACACACTACAACACAAATAGTGATAGATAACACATGACAATAGCGTTTTTTTTAAAAGTGCCATGAAAGGGACTTTGCTCAATTGTGAAATGCTATCAAATGTGGGCGGGAGTAATTCGCTGGGGGAGCCAAAGTGCCCGCTCGATCCAAACCAAAAAAAAAAAAGAGAAACAAAACAGAACAGAGAAAGAAGGAAGGAAGGAAGGAAGCAGAAGCCGAAGCCAAGTCTCATCTCCCTCTCCCTCTCCCTCTCCGACTGCTCTCATCTCCCTCATCGTTATGCTCTCCCTCTTCGATCGCTCTCCCTCTCCGATTGATCTCCCTATGCTGTCAACGCCCAACCTGTTTCGCCGTGCTCTCCCTCTCCAACGTGCTCTACTTCTCCGTTTCAGGTCTCTCATTCTCAACACACTCACTGTCTCTTGCTTTGCTTTCACCGCAAACCCTAACAATTTTTATTTTTTTTTTGTATCAATTTTTGAAGTAATGGATGTTATGGATTGTTAGATTGAAGGATCAATTTTTTTCAGATAGGTAATTGTCAATGTTTTTAGGGGAGAGGAATTGTAATTTTTTTATTTTTTCCTCTTTGATTTCGTTATGAATTGCATTTTTTTATGTTTGAGCATTTTTGTTGTTTTTTTTTAATCTTAGAAAATAAGTTACTTTTGAGTTGGGGATTTACATAGTTACCAAGGACTGCATTCCTAATTTGCTTGATTCATTTTGCTTCGGTTGGAAGATGATGGGAACTTTTATAAAGTCTGATAGGCAGAGAATGTTGTGGGAAATGTTCTGAAATTCTAATTTGTACATGATAATACTCAATAGTTGTGCCCTTTAATTTATTGATAATATTTTAGACTTTTTAAATTCAGTTCAGTACCTGCAGAAATGCTTTTTAGTTTGATCTTTGGTGGTATTGATGAAATACATGATGGAATTATAACTCTAGATGTCTAAATAAACAGTAATGTAATAATTTCTATGGTATAGGCTGAACTCTTTTGTTCTAATGGCATGGCATTGTAGTGAGAGTTTTTTTGTTGTTGGAATAGATTGTTCATATATTCTTTTCCTTGTGTTTTATAGTATTGTATCTATATCTACTTGATTTGTTCAGTTAGAATGTTGGAAGATGTTGAGAATAGTTTCATTCTATATCTTGGGCATTCATGAGTAGGTTAGAGGATGGGAGGAATCCTTCATATCTTTGCCATGATTTTAATGCTTTCTGATAGTGGCATGATTCTCCGCTTTTCCATTTCTTGATTAATTAAGGCTTCTTTTATTGTAAGATACGTTGGCACATATAAGTTGTAGGTGTTGTTGATAAACTAGATGATGTATTAACTAATGTAGTACTGTGACATTGTTTTGGCTCAAATGATTCTGGGTGACTATTGTCACTTTCATTTGGAAAGAGAATTATGTGTAATTCCTTCCTCAGTTATTTGAGATATTATTAGACTGATTTACGAAAGAGGGGTGCTATTAAGTGCATTATGAAATGAGAAAAATGGCTCATGTTCTTGTGTGTAATATAGGTTATTTGATTTTGTTATCTTAATTAGATTTTATTTTTTTTAAATCATTGGGCTCGTCCATAGTAAATCCTGAGTAGTATTAGGATTTGGGTTAGAGTTTTGTTTTACCTAAATAGACCCAAATCTTTATAGTGTAAGTTTTTAGAAGCCAATTGAAATTGAGTTTTGAAGCTTTGTCTAATCAAGCTTAGGTTGTTTTATCTGCTTCTGCTAGTTTCCAACATTTTATTAGTGACGCATGTTTTTCAAATTTGTGATGATGATCATGTTCCTAGTTCTTACTGCTGGGTGTATGTATGTTAGGTTAATTTGTATTAAACATGACCACTGGTGTACACACTGTAATGCTAATGTTGTGGTTGGATTTATTTTGCAGAAATGAATTATTTTTAAACATTACTGTTTTTTAAATGGTTGAAAATCTTTCTTGAACTTAGTTTATCAGAAAAAAGCTAAAACTACTTAGTTTCATAAACTTATTGTCATTTCTCTTGTTGGTTGTGTTTACCGATGTAGCATTTTTGATGACTTTTTTTTTGTACCATGCACAGGTTTTATGGCTGCAATGGGAAGAAGGGAACCACCTGGCTGGTAATCTTTGTTTACGTGTTTCTTTTATGAAAAAAACTGCAATGAAAAAAGAAGAGGGTGTATATTGATATTCATTCAAAAGAAGAAAAATAAAATGGCTAGTATATAATAGGCAGATTATAGGTGAAACCAACATGGCTAGGGTATAGATTTTTGTTTAGTGGTGAAGGAAGAAAATTGTAAAGATGGTATGTCGAAAATTCTATAAAATACAGAACATTTTATAATCTATAGTTTTATCTTGGATTTTTTTTCCACCTTCCTCCCATAAATAAGAAGATATTCTTAAAGTATATAGACGGTGACTTTGATTTTTATGTTTAGTCAATGAAAAAGATTTTGTAATTAAGGTGAAATTTCTATAGATGATTATTATTACATAGAAAATACTCTTCTAAACTTAATAAGATTGTTTGCTTCTTCTCTTGAGAGATTTTCTTTCGTTTTCAAGTATTGCTTCCTTGTTAGTTTTCTCTATATACATACAAGAAACTTGAACTTTCAATCGTCAATAATGATTTCTAATGTATAACTTCTTTCCCAATTCACACTTTTCTTAGAAGCATCATCTTCCTTCTTATTTGTATATACTTATCAACTATACCGCCCCCCCCCCCCCCCCCCCCCCCCCCCCCCTTCTTAGAAAATCTCAAATAATCCAAGATAATCTCAAACTTGTGCTTATGTGATCTTTCTTCCACTAACCTTCTTAGAATTTGATTCCTATATAAGATTTATTTATAATGTGTTAGTAATAACAAATGTAGATTGCCATAAAATAAACGGCACTAGAAAGCAAAATAAAAAAATGTTTTGATGATACATATGGTCAAAACTTGCAGAGGGAATCAAACCAAATAAACATGTCAGTTGGATCCATCATAGCATAGACAGTGTCCACAACACCAGATGTGAACCAAGCTAGCTTACAAGGGAAAAAAAACATTGAGACAAGGCTGTGTGATAGTCACTGGAGCTTCATCAGGCCTAGGTCTAGCCACAGCGAAGTCTCTTGCTGAATCAGAAAAATGGCATGCAGAGACTTCCTCAAGGCAGAAAGAGCAGCAAAATCAGTTGGCATGAGCAAGGAAAGTTACACCATTATGCACCTTGACCTCTCGTCACTTGACAGTGTCAGACAGTTCGTAGACAACTTCAGACGATCAGGCAGGCCACTAGATGTTCTAGTCTGCAATGCAGCCGTTTACCAGCCTACGACTAAAAAGCCAAGTTTTACTGCCGAAGGATTTGAACTGAGCGTTGGAACTAACCACCTAGGACACTTCCTACTCTCTCGGTTGTTGGTCGAGGATTTGAAGAAATCTGACTACCCATCTAAGCGTCTCATTATTGTTGGCTCAATTACCGGTATATGATGCGCTATTTTTGTAGCACACAACTTAATACCCTGCTTTGTGATTGTAGTATAGAATAAATAGGGATCGTTCTAGACCGGGGATTAGAGGGTTTGTCAATTAACACTAATAATAACTAAAAGACAACTAACAACCTAATTAATTAAATAAAAGGGGATTGGATTTTCTAAATTAAAGTATGAAAATAACTACGAAAATTACTATAAAGATAATAAAACTAAAGGGATGGCAAATATGAGAAATTAGCTAAGAGTTTATCTCCACACACCAAACATATGCTTATAAATCAATCTTCAATAATCACTTGCTAACTCGTAGAGACAATGCTCAAGACTAACCGTGACCGCACTGCATTAATCTTATTATTTTCCCAAGTTCGTTGAATTAAACTAAGTGTCGCTTTCAAACTATTCTTATCATGCTATCTAAACAGGAATCGCAAGTTAAATAACAATCTAATATCATTAAGTTTTGTGGAAAATATGAACATTGACTAGGCAATTACAAGTATGATCAACATCTTGTTCTTGCCTAGATTTTTACTTAACCTTACCAACGTTCCTTGGTATTTACTACTTGTGAATACATGATTATAACAATTAGGTGAAACTCTCCTATACTCTAGCCTCAGATCCTAGCATGCTTACTAAGTTGGCCACCTTAACAAACATACAAAGAAAAGTTCTCTATAAAGCAGTTAAGCAAAACACAATCACTAATAGCAAGGAAGATTAAATTCAATTAATTTATAAAGCACATGTTCGGGGCTTCGAATCCACCCCTAACTAAGAGGAGTTTAGCTAGACATATTAATTATGTTAGAATAGAAATACATAATTAATATCAAACTAAAAATAAGATAAAGAGAATAGAAAGATGTCGCATGTGCGTGGTGGTACTGAGTGTAAACTATGGTGCAAATAGCGTGATATCTCTTCCTTCACCTTCCTCACGCGAATTGCTCCTTCACGATCTGCTTCACCAGTCTTTCTGCTCCTCCCTCTTCGCGATAAGCTCTGGTGAGAAGGGGATGACGAGGCTGAGAATGGGAAGAAGGGACGAAGAGGGAAGGACGAGGGACTGAGACGGTGGCTAGGGTTTGGCGAGGTGGCGATGGGTGGTGACAATCAGGGACAGCGAGAGAGAGAGGACTGAGACGAGGGTTTCCGTGCGAGGAGGTTCTGATGGTGATGGCGATAAGGGAGTCAGGCGAGAGAGAAACGAAGACGGTAAGGACTTTGTGCTGGATGATGAAGAAAGGCCTGCGGTGGTGGATTAGGAGGCTATGGTTGTGGGAAGAAGAGGTTGTAGATGCTGTGGATGGATTCTGGGTGACGACGGCTAGGGTTTGTAAGCGTGGATGATGATGAAGAGAAGTCTGCGATGGTGGGTTAGGGCTTGTTGTGGAGGCTGTGTATGGATGTGATGAGGAGGCTGTAGATCGGTGGATGATGAACTGAGACAGAGATGGGGGTTGTGCTATGGATTTTGTGAAGGAAAAGAGGAAGACGACTGAGGTGAAAGAGGACGACGGCGGCTGTGGGAGGATGTGTGGCTGTGGATTGGTGATGATGGTTGACGGCTTGCTGTGGTTGCGAGCGTCCTTGCTCCAGGGCAGGTATCATTCCTTTTATATTTGTTTTCTGTTTGGTTTCCTTCTTTGCTTGGTTTCCTTGTTGGTGTTATTTCCTTGCTTGTGTGATTTCCTTGTGCATTTAGTATTTCTAAATTGCCAATTTGCTTCTATTTTAAAATATTGTAATTGGAAACCTACACAAACATGAAAATAGCAATTAGTACCATAATTAACAAGTAATAGCTAAAAATATATATAGAAATATGGTACTAAAAATAGCCTAATTATGCCCCTATCAGTAAACTACTTTACAACACAGTACAACAATCGAGTAAAACTTCCCCAAGTTCTTTGAATTAACTACTTTTCTGACTGTAGGTAACACAAACACATTGGCCGGTAATGTGCCTCCAAAGGCAAACCTTGGAGACTTGAGGGGGCTAGCAGGAGGTTTAAATGGGTTGAACAGTTCATCCATGATTGATGGAGGGGAATTCGACGGTGCCAAGGCCTACAAGGACAGCAAGGTCTGCAATATGCTTACGATGCAGGAGTTCCATAGGCGTTTCCACAAGGAAACTGGCATTACCTTTGCTTCTCTATACCCTGGATGCATCGCTACAACAGGCTTATTCAGGGAGCACATTCCCCTGTTCAGACTTCTATTCCCTCCCTTCCAAAAGTATATCACCAAAGGTTACGTCTCTGAAGAAAATGTTGGCAAGAGACTTGCACAGGTAAGAGAAAACATCGGATACAATTTAGATCAACTTAATTGAGTTCCGCATATTTTTGGTGATTTTAATTAATTGTGTAATGGCAGGTGGTGAGTGATCCAAGCTTGACTAAGTCAGGTGTATACTGGAGCTGGAACAAGAACTCAGCTTCTTTCGAAAATCAGTTATCATAAGAAGCTAGTGATGTAGAGAAGGCTAGGAAAGTGTGGGAAGTCAGCGAGAAGCTTGTTGGCTTGGCTTGGCTTGAAAAACATCTATGGAGAAAGTTTATGTTTTTTACCATTTCACCTTTGGGTTTTTTCAGATTTTGACCATTTGTTTGCAGGATGGAAGAGGAGAATGAGAGAATGAAAATGAAGTGAAGTATGATTTGAGGAGCAGAGGACTATTTGATATCATCTAGGTATGAGTTTATTCACTTATTTTCATTCTTTGTTTCTTAAGCCTTGATAATAATTGGAACTTTTAAGTATTTGATTTGGCAGAAACTTTTATGCCCTGCAATGTAAGGAGGTCATGGTAGAACACAGTCAGTAGCCCTAAAAGGAAGAGACTTGTATAGTGTAGCTTGCACGATGAGTAGAATATAACTGAATTCTCTATAAGAAACATATAATTTTTAAGGAGCATGTAGTGTTGTTCTTAGACAATCCTACATATCAAACAGCTCATGTTTTAATACTTAAATGGATTCACATAAAAGAGAGGTCAATGCCAATATGTTATTCCTGGAATCTCCAGTTGGAGTTGGGTTTTCATATTCAAATACAACTAGTGATTATGATATTCTTGGTGATGAATTTACAGGTGAGTTACTCATGTCTTATGGAAGCCATCCTAATCATTCACCAATCTTGATGAATATTTGATGATGTTTGTATGTGATGATCAGTTAGTGTGCATGTTTGTGCGTTGTGTGTCTTCAAGCATCCCCATGTCTAGTGTGAATATTAGGAAAAAATTAGCAATAGCCTTTTGTAAAATATATACATTTCATGTTAATGATGTTTTTCATATAGATGTTGGGATATGGATGGGCTGGCATATTTAGAAAGTACCTTGTGGATTCTCCCTATATGTGGTGGCCTTCAAACCTTGTTCAAGTTTCATTATTCAGGTACTTTGCCTCCTCCCTCCGCGCGAATCCTCTAGTTCTGCACTCCCCTTTTGCTCTTCCAATTCATCCTACTCATTATTGTTTGATATGAATGCAGAGCATTGAATGAGAATGAAATTAGGCCTAAGGGAGGAAAAACAAGGATGCAATTCTTCCTCATTGTTATGATATCAAGTTTTGTGTATTACCTCATCCCGAGTTATCTCTTCCCTTCTCTCAGTGTTGTATCATTTGTTTGTTTGATATGGAAGGATTCAGTCACAGCACAACAAATAGGTTTTGGCATAAAAGGTTTGGGAATTGGTTCATTTGGTCTTGATTGGTCTACTATAGCCAGCTTCTTAGGAAGTCCGCTATCCTATCCAGGTTTTGCCATTGCAAATATATTTGCTGGGTTTGTATTTATAGTCTATATCCTGACCCCAATTATGTATTGCAAATATATCCTGACCCCAATTATGTATTGGGGTAATATTTGATGTCTTTGTTTTATTGGTATAGAGGCAACTATTGATGAACTCCCTGGTCTTAATAAAGCCAAGTTTGATGGTGGGATGACTGCTGAAACTCTATTTCTTGATGCTTCAACTACTAAATTTGATTATGAAGAAATGAAGATAAAATATGAAAGAGCTTCTCACAGATTTAGTTGTAATGGACTTCGTGTTCAACATAAGGGTCAACTTTTTGTTGTGTTTGCTCCTGACTTGAAGGTAACTCCCAAATGATAATACACTTAGAAATTTTTTTGGTACATACCCTTCTCGAGTTACACTGTCATTATTGTGTTTTTTAACCAGTTAACTAGTGTTCATTCATTTTTTGGCAGATATAATCTTGGGAATTTTGTGCAGAAACACAGGAAGAATTAATATCTCGTCAGTTGGTAATGCCGCAGGTAATGTATGTCGGTCTATTCTTTTTGTCTTTTTTTCCGTGTATAAATATATCTTATATAGGGAAAAAAAAGTGCATGCTAGTTTTGTCAGGTGTTCTTCTCAATCTTCTGTAAAATGTTCAACAAAAACAAAACTTCCTGGAAAACAAATAATTTACCGGAATGCCAAAATATTTAACTGGTTTGTGGGGGGCAGAAAATTGGTTTGGGCATTTAGGCTTAAAATTTGTATTTCATTTTAATGTGGAAAGGTTTAGGGAAAAGTTTGCAAATATCAGGTTAACTTGACACAAAGAAGACAACACACTCTTTTCTCACCAACAGAAGTATTGGATCTGAATAGATACAATTTGTTAGTGTTCTTACTGTACCATTTTTTTTGTTTTGTTTTTGATGAGAACCTATTTTACATATAGTACTCTTTCATAGTATTTTTCGATAGCCATTTTTTTTTTCCAATATAGCTACGTTTGCCATTGTGGTTGTGCCCGTACTATGTGGTTTTCTGCTTATTTTAGGATTTGAGATTTCTTAGGCAAGCTATCAAACAACCTGGTTACTTCACTAATCTTCATTTAGACATTAATCTTCAGTCACAGTTGGTGACTTGTGCAACTATTTTCATAACCTAAATACATGTTAATGCATTTGCAGGTAGCTGTATTGGCTCACACAGGTAATGAATATCAAGATAAAATTGCAAAAAGCAGATCCTCTTTAGTTTCAAACGAAGATTTGCAAAGAATCTGCGAGGGGTAAGTCTATCAATTATGAAGACCCTGGTTTTTGTTTCCTTAATGAAATTAACATAGACCCACATGTAGATGCATCCCAATGGACTATTTTTTATTTTTGGTAGGAGTGATCTTCTGAATATAATAGATCAGTTTGTTCTAAGGAGATTAATAAGGTGAGGAGCTCATCCTCACTAATGCACACATACCCACACCGAAATGCTAGTGTGTATTATGTTATTTCTAAAAGGTAATTTTGCTAACATGACCACTGATGAGACATCAAACAATCACTCGATCATAGACGTACACGTGGCATGGGATAACCCTAGCACGAAAAAGACTTCAGTGCATTCCCAAACGGACCTTTCTTGTGCATTTTCCCAGCCCAAAGTCATGGAAACTTAAGATTTTCAGGTTTTCCTATGAGTTGTTATTTTTTCTTGTAGGTTCTCAAAAACTGCGGGACAGCTTGCAAACATCATTGACTTGACGAATAGCAAGTTACCTGAAAGACAATTCCCAGGCTACAAGGTAGTCTTGGACATTTTCTATATTTGTTAGACTGGTAGTCAAAGCTTAATTCAATATACAATATGATTTCTTTCTTCTACTACTCTCTTGCTTACTTCTGTTGTTTTTATCTATTAAACAGATGTATACAGGGGTAAATAGTTTGTGAGACTTGACAGGTTCAAGCCAGCAACACAGCAATATGCCAAATGGTAATTATTTTGTTTTTGAGAAGGAGTTCTTATCAAAACTGGGGACTATTGGTCATGTTCACCATCCAAATGTGTCTTCTTTGATGGGTTGTTGCATTGACAATGGACTATATTTGGTTTTTGAGTTCTCTCTACATGGCTCAGTTGCTTCTGTTCTTCATGGTAGAGTAGAGCCAGTTGAAATTTTGATCGAATTTAGGCAAGTTTCGGTGTGGTGGTTTATCTAATTGTGTGAACCTTTTGTGTACTAGATGAGAAATCACCACCAATGTGTTGGAAAATAAGGCACAAGATCGCGGTAGGAACTGCGAGAGGACTTCATTACCTACATAAGGGATGCCAAAGGAGAATAATTCATAGAGACATTAAGGCTTCAAACATTCTCTTGACTTTAGATTATGAACCTCAGGTGTGATTTTGTCTTGAACTATTAGTGTTATTGTTCTTTTTTTTTATGGTTGTATGTAGAGTTTGAGAAATGTGGTTGTCTGAATGTAATAGATTTTGGATTTTGGGTTGGCGAAATGGATTCCAACCGAATTGACTCATCACTCAATCCATCCAATTGAAGGGACATTGGGGTATGTGATTTCTCCTGTCCATTTGAACTTGGTTTTGAAATGAGGGAGATAAGCTCATTGGTGTGTTTTTGTGATGTGTACGTTGTTTTGACAGGTACTTGGCTCCTGAGTATTTCATGCATGGAAATGTTGATGAGAAGACTGACGTATTTGCATTTGGTGTTTTTCTATTGGAGATCATCTCCAGACGAAAACCTGTCGATGGATCTCACCAGAGCTTAGTTAGCTGGGTAAATATTTCATACTTTAACACCTTTACTTGTTAGTGTAAAAAATTAGTTGAATGTCAATAGATTAAGCTTATAATATGTAGAGTTTGAGAAATGTGGTTGTCTGAATGTAATAGATTATGCAGTGTTGCGGGCTTAACCGACCTAAATAAATAGGCTAATTTGACCCACTTGTAATAACCGCAAGTGCACGGTGTCTAGTTGGTAGACAATGGGAAGTACGGGTCGATCCCACGAGGAAAGTGGATGCAATTGAATTTAATAATTTAATTAAACTAATTTGGAGGAAAATGGGGTTACAATATTTTTAAAACTAAACTAAAAATAAATTAAAAATAAGAAAAATAAAAATAAAAGGAAAAAAAGGATTTTGTGGGCTTGGACTCACAAATGAGTTAGCAAAAATATTTTAATCTAAATTACTGAAATTATAAACGAGAAGCTTTAGGGATTAGATTCTCTTGCTTACACCGAAGATTTGATCATTAAAATTCAATTCCATCCATTTTCAGTTTCTATCAAACATGAACAATTTATTTCAAGCAAATACACTCTTACCAAGCATTAAGTGTCTTTTTAAGGCACACTTAATCAAAGTCCAAGCATTAAGTGCTTTGAATATAGATCAAATGTTAATCTAACTACCAAACATATCAATTTTTTAATCAAACATGAAAGGTGAAAGCAATTTATCAATTTTCAGAAATAAATTGTTTATCAATTAAGCATTTAAGACAGTAAAATAAATTAAAATGAATTATGCAACCCCTTTGGTTTGTCGCAAACTCAATGTGGTGGTACTCAGCAGATCAGTAGGTGGTCCGAACACAAATCTCGAGAAAATGGTTGCAAATGCTCTATGGTGGTACAGAGCAGAAATCAGGGTGCAAATAACCAACTGTTTTGAAAAACAGTTGGTTCCCGCCAAAAGAACAGTGCCTCTGCACCTTCATCTCCAGCGAGCAGCGCCGCTCGTGGTGCCTCATTTCTGCTCCTCGCGAGCTCCTTCGTCCTCCAAGCGGCTCCAGAACATGCAAAAGAGAGAGAGGGATGGAAGAACAGAGAGAGAGATGCGATGAGAACACACAAAAAAAACAGCGACAAAGATGCGAGGACTTCCCTGATTCTGCTCCTATCGCGGTGGTTGTGCGCCGCTGACGCGCCGCTGTGGTGATCGTGCAAGAGAGAGATAGGACGGAGGGCCAATACGAAGAGAGGGCGGTGAAGGGTGACTGAAACAGGCGATGCTCCTTGTTTCTGCTGCGCGGCTGCTGGTGGCGAAGAGAGGGAGACAGGAAGGAGGCCGAGAAGAAGAGAGGGCGGTGATGATGAAACTCGGTGGTGTGGACGGTCTGTCTGGCTCTGTCACAAGGTGGAAATTTGATGTGAAACAGGGTTGTCACGCCCCTGTTTCACGGTGATGGTGGTGGTGGTGGTGGCGGCTGTGGTTGTTGGGTGGTGGCGGAGAGACAGATAGTGGTTGATGGTGGATGGAGGTGGTGATGGTGATTAGAATCACTGTGTGAGGAAGAGGGTTTGATTGTCTGTAATTTTTCTTTTCCCTTTTTTTCCTCTCCTTTTCTCACCCATTTTCTCTTGTATTTATAGAGAATGATCAAAATGAATAGAGATGAGATAAAGGGATGATTCATGGAGTGAATCAAGGTAAAATCAAGGGATAATTTGGAGAATATATTCTTTGTGTTGGATTGGGCTTGGCATTGGGTTTGGGTTTATGGGTTAGGTTTTGGGTTTAAGGGTTTGATTTTGGGTTTGGTTTTGAGTTTAGGTTATGGGCTTAGGCTATTCTCACCTCCACTTTCTCTGAAGTCACCATCTGGGATTGTTCAATTCATTTTTCTTCGATTTCTTCATTATTTCTCCAAATTCTATAAAAACACAAAAATTCAATAATTGATCTAAAATAAGATAAAAACAAGGATTAACAAAAATATAATAAGAGGTAATAATGTTATAATTATGTGATTATCAAATACCTCCAAACCTATATTTTGCTAGTCCTCGAGCAAAAGAAAGAAAGAAAAAAAAAACGAAAAGAAAATCCTAACTCACTTTCGCAGGAATCGTCGATTGCATTTACCTTTGAAAACGTGCAACAAGGCTTTGAACCCCTAGATTACCTCTAGGGGACGAGTTATAGTTTCATGAGGATTTCCAGAAAATGTTACCCACAAACATTACTGACTCAACAAAACTTGGTCAAACAGTGTTTATTTTAAAACTTCAAGATATGCAAGAAACCAACAGTGTCATTTTAGTTTATAAACAAATCTCCAAATAATTTAATATTCTCCAAAGGTTAGAAAAAATTCACAATCATCCTCAACTCAATGTGTGTGTGTGAAAAGCACTATCAACATAACTTTTCATTTCAAAGTAAAATAATGACTAAATCTCCTGTAGAAAGTTTGTTTTGACTTCAAACCTCTCATGTCAATCACAATAAAGCACTCAGAGATTTGGTATTTCACTAAGTTTATATGTAAGGAAAGAGTAAATAATGGAAAACAATCATCTCACATATAGTATTAAGAAGAACGGACTTTTCAAGAATGGAATGAACATGATCTCATGGACAAGAATATCAATTACTTTTGGAAATGTTGAATCAAACACCATAGGTCTTGGTTATTTAATCTCCACATCTACGGAACCAACCTTTACCTAAGATCAACTAGGACTTTGTTGGGTTGTAACGGGGATTGGGTAATGGTTAATAAGGAATGTCAAAGGATTCTAAGAAAAATTTCTAGGAATGTATACACCCATTATACGAACAATTAGGGTTGTCAAGAATAAACCAATGTTGCGCACCATCAATTTTTTCTTCATTCTCACATCTTAATCCTCATTGACATTCTTCTTCTGCCTTTTTTTTTTTTTTTTTTTTTTTCATAGAGGATTTATGAAATATCTTATATTTTGCTCTTTAATGCCCTTTTTACAACAAGTATATTCATCCATACACATTCCCAGAAAAGTTGGGTAAAGGTTAATGGGTTAATAAATAAAAGTTATTCTAAGGCTCAAAAGGCTACAAAAAGGTTAATGTTATGGGTAAGTTAAAAGGCTAGTTAATGGTCTAAAGAAAAAAATGCCTAGATCATATCCTAAGTTTCGGTCAGTATTATGACATCTCAATTGAATAAGCCAAGAAGTTCTAGTGTAATAATTCAATTTTGATGTCATTCCCAAAGCAATTGATCAGAAAAATGAGAATAATGAGATCATCAACGAGATAATACGGACTTAAGAAAAATCAGAGTTTATGTATAACCCTCAGAAAAATAGAAAGGCTCAAAACTTTCAGGGTTAAGTCTCCTCTATTATTCTAAGGTTTTCTAGTATATATTTCACTCATCAACTTCAAGTTATGCTAACATGGCTCATGGTGCAAAGATAATCGAGTTGAAATATCTTATGAACTAGGGGGGGTGTATTGTATATGGATTCTTATGGAATTGATAAATAATTTGAAAAGTCCACGGACTCTTTAAATTGTCCACAGACTCTTTAAATTGTCCACGGACTTCTGCTGATTTCATAAATCCATAGACTTTTGCTACAGACTTTCTAGATATTTATGAAAATCCACGGACTTTGTATGAACGACTTTTACAGATTTCTAATTATTTGCAAGATAAAAAAGAAGTTGGTAAATAGTGATGAAACAAAAAAACCTCCGCATATAATTAACAAAAGTGAGAGATACATGTGCTAAAAAAATTAGAAAAAGAAAAGGTCGTTAATTAGCATCTTTAAAATAAGAAGTAAACGTCCATAAAATTGTATTATGATCATTCTTCTCCTTCATGATTATGGTCACTTTCTTCAAAGACGGCTAATTCACAACAAAACATGTCTCTATCGCAAAAATCAACATACCTCAAACAAAATTTCATAAAAAAAAAAAGGATTCACGGGGAAGTATAGTTCAATAGCAGTATAAAGACAAACTTTGTCAAGTAGCTAGCAAGAAGAAATTTTGCCACACAAAAACAGTGTTTGAAAGAGGACTTTTTCACTCCATATGTTGAAGAATGGGCATAGAAGAAATGTTCCTTGATTACCAAAGAACAATCTACAAAAACCCCTAAAGCTTCTTCAGAAAATAAGACGATCACTATTGGTATCAATCAAAATCGGGCCCGTTGAACTCACCAGATGATTTTCGTCCATTAATGGACGATTATGAGCTAATAAACTCGAGGATGGAAGACAAGAAAATGTTGTTGCTTCATCATTATGTTCTGCTTCACCGCATACAACGACAAAGAGAGGACCAGCGAGGGATGTTATCTTATTAGATAGAGAGGGAGATTACCTTATTATATCTAGAGGTTGAAGACGAGAAGGGTTTGGCAAGTTCAGTCATTTTTTGTTGAGGCAGAAAGATAGTGTCAGAAGTCTATTCTTTTGGAAAAGGGTTGTTAGATTGTTGGAGTTGGTTACCTTGAGAAATGGGGAGAAGGGATTGAGCAGAACCATCACGGATGCAAGAGGACAAAACGTTGTTGTAGGTGAAGATGAATTTTCTCAAACTTGAAGCCATCAACTCCACCTTCAACAACACCCTTTCACCTATTTTACATCCAGCCATTTCTTTCTCTCTGTGTTTCACTTCGGTTTCATTCTTTCGATCTCTCTCTTCTGCGTTCCTCTCTGTATATTCTTGGCAGAATAAGTGGGATTTTCATCTTAAGTGGGATTCGCTGGCGTGACTTGCACCTATGCAAAGATAGAAAAAGAATCGAGAAAACAAGAGGATGAGAACCAACTTCTTCGCGACTGGCACAAGGAAGAACTTTGGGAGACTTTTTTTCACGTTGAAATCTTTGATATGGAGGCTGGCAAACTATTGAACTTTGTTATTTATATCTAACACTACAAAGTCCATGAGAATCCATGATTTTCCAAATCCATAAATATGAATGATATTTTGAATACCCTAAAACTTTTGTGGACTTTCTGAAATCCATATTGAATACCCCTAGACTATGTGGATTTCAGAAAGACTTTTTAAAATCCTGATTGAATACCCCTAGACTTTTGTGGATTTTTTAAAATCCAAATTGAATACACTTCAATTTTCAGAATCCATGGAATTTATTAAATTGCCCACAAAATCCAGATACAATACACCCCCTAGATCTAACTTAAGGATCATACTAAACTTTCAGTCTTTATCAATATACCAATATGTCAAGTTGGCTTGCATTTTCTTGAGCATAAAACATTTAAAATCCATTTTCAAAATCGCAAAAGACCAAGTTTTCATGACAGAAAAGCATTTTTTTTTTAAGAATAAGAAAAGAACCACTACGAAAAATTCACTGACTCAAGAACCCTACCCCCAAACCTAATCCAAACATTGTCCTCAATGTTTAACAAAATAATTCTGAAAAATGAATGAAATAAGTACATGAAAGGAGGTTAGAACAGTATTAACGCGGTGAAGATTTTACCAATTTCCACAAGTAATCCACCGATGAGAGCTCAGAGACAAAAGAATTATGGATTAGTTAATAGAAATAGATAAAAGACACACTCAACATGCATTCTTTACAACAAAAGTTGGGCTGCCTCCCAATAGCGCTTGGTTTAACGTCATCAACCCGACAAATATTCTTCCTAAAAAATGGTGTATCGAAAAGTGGAGAGGAAGAACATGACAACACTTAGTCCATGGTCGTATATCAACAACTTGAACAGTTGAGGATCAATCCACCCAAATATAGCAATCACATGGGGCACCAAATACACTAGGACATCCCAAAAGTGACCAGTAGTCATACACAACAGAGGATTCTTGCGTGCTCAAAAAAGAGAACATCCTAGGTCTGGTTCCAAATCAGAAGATTGAATCATTTTTACAACAGGATGGCGAAAACTGAAATCCTCACTACAGAACAAGGGATAGGTGAAAGTAGCCTTGGTCAATGGAAATGTGATGCAAGTAGATGTAACTATAGATATATCAGGTGGTACATGCTCATCACATGAATCACACAAAAATGTTGGGCTGGATAGCTCAACAACACCCCCAACCCTAGAGTTGACACTACTTATGGATTGCACTCTCTTACTAGATATCTCTCCCGACTTCTTTGGGACAACCTGTTTTGAATTCAATATAGATGAAATAATAACAGGCAAAGTATCATCAGTACCTGAAAATGCATACCTGAGGGTGTCAGGTAATTGTTTAAGGTCAAGCTCAGGTGGATCAACAAATGGGACTAGTTTTGACTCACTGAGTGGAAGATGCTCCATTTTAGACTTCCATTTATAACTAGGATCCACAATGGGGACTGAGTCAAGCAAATCATTGACTTCCCTAATGGAATCATCAACATCAAAGTCTAAACGAAAATGAGTCAAACAAGCCTCTAAATGGTCATGTGTATCATGAAAACAGTCAAGGGGAGACTCTAAAGAATGTTCACAGTTTGATTCTATGCATGAGTCACTAGGAAGGCATATGTCTAATGAGTCAACATGGGAAGGAGATGTTTGTAGTGTCTCAGAATCTACAGGTTCATCAATAAATGAGGCTTTATCAGCCTTCTTATGAGAGGAGGATGCAACCTGTATAAAATTGGGTGAGGATATAGTAACACTTATGTCAGGCATTCCTACCTGATTGTCAACCAATTTTCCACTCCTAAGGGTAGTAATGGATTGGACATTTTCACTGTCCGGCTCAGATGTGCCACTAATTTCAAATTGACCATTAAGGTTGGAAATAGGTTGGCTAGGGACTTCCTCTGACTCTATCTCAAGACGTGACTCAGCTATTTGACTCAAAGTCATCTCAAGTTTCTTGATAGCTTGAGAGTTTTGTTGATAAATAACTGTCAATTCTGTGATATCTTGAGAATTTTGCTCAAGCATTTCTCCTGTTCGCTCTATAAAAAGGTTCAAGATATCCTCTAACCTTGATGTGTTGGATGGAGGAACAAATTGATTAAATTGAGACTCATTATCTGGAATGAAAGCTTGAGGAGTCTGAGGAATGTCTAGAGGGCCTTCATGGTACTGACCATGAGCCCATGAGAAGTCAGGATGATATGCTAAACTTGGGTTGTAATAATCTAAATATGGATCATAATCAGGTCGTCGCATGGCATTAAATGCATTGACTTCCTCAGGAAACCAAGATGGATAATCCCATGCGTTCAATTTTTTTTTTTAAATCACTAACTCTAAAAATATACACATACTTATACGCAATCAGCAACCAATAAATGCACAAGAAACATGCCTCCCTAAGCAATCAACATTTTCGAGATCAATTATCTTTTTATCTTTGGGGGACAATTATTTCTTATGTAATCTTTATAACAAAGCAATGGGTGCTACAAGTTGATCCTAAGAGTGTAGACTTTACACCGCAAAGTTCAAAATCAGTAGGCTAGAGTTTTGTTTCAAAGAAACAGGATTATCGCACAAGAGAAGGAGGTCACAATGGTCCAATTAAGTACTTCCTTGTGCTACCGCTCTGTAAGCCAATAGATGTGAGAACGATGTGATGTTAAATGTACACTTGAGGCTTGTGTTTTCCTAACCCAAAATTGTTAGTTACACCAATCCTTCTTGTGGATCGTAGCTTACTTATGACTCGGCGTACCGGGTAAATTACCCTTGTGGGAGTGGCCTCTCGGAGTTCATTGAATGATTAAACCCATCGTCACTTTTAGCAGCGGTCAACACAAAAATTATTGGATTCACCTTGGTCTTGGTTGTCCTATGAACACCGTACCTAAAAGATGGCTCTATCTAACTTGCTTATTGATTTTAATTATGTTAGGCTATTGGTTGCACACAGCTGGAGTGATGAGGTGGGGATATCAAGTCCCACTAGTTTCTATTTAGAAGCTGGGTCTGCTTATTATGAATTACTAAAGTTTAGCATCCACAATAACAGAAATTAAACAACCAACCAAACAATTTCAAACAATTACACAAAGCACCCGGTCGCTAATACGTTGCGTGAGTTAAAAGTACTTACAGTCTGCGCATTCCGTTCTACACAAAAAGTTAGCACAATTTAAAAAATGTCTGACTTCTTTTTATCCGTTTCAATCAGCACACAAGCATAAGCAATCAAATTACTGGTCTTGGTCTTAGAAGTCGAATTTCTAAATCATAAAAAAAATTATTGGGTAACAATTAAAATTGTTTCCTTATAATTTCTTTTGACTTAGAAAATTTGGGGTTTTTTTTTGTGATTAAACAAAATGAAAAACAGTAGAGTTCTAAAAAATTATTACACCACACACTCGTAAAACGAAGTGAAAATAAAATTAAAACTCTCCTCACAAAATAAAAAAAATAAAATAAAAAATAAAATTTGCTTGATGTTTTGCAGGGTCGTCCAATTTCCCCGAGAAGCGTGTATTCTACAAAATCAAACAAATAAAACGAAATGAGTGTAAAAAGAACTTAGCAAAATAAAAATAAATTTTTTATTTTTTTTAGGAATTTTTTTTAAATTAGTGAAAATAAATCTTAAATTCAATTACACCGCTACCTTCCTCGGCAACGGCGCCAAAAACTTGTTAACCGACCTAAATAAATAGGCTAATTTGACCCACTTGTAATAACCGCAAGTGCACGGTGTCTAACTGATAGACAACGGCAAGTACGGGTCGATCCCACGAGGAAAGTGGATGCAATTGAATTTAATAATTTAATTAAACTAATTTGGAGGAAAATGGGGTTACAATATTTTTAAAACTAAACTAAAAATAAATTAAAAATAAGAAAAATAAAAATAAAAGATGGATTTATTGGGCTTGGACTCACAAATGAGTTAGCAAAAATATTTTAATCTAAATTACTGAAATTATAAACGAGAAACCTTAGGGATGAGGATCCTTTGCTTACACCGAAAATGTGATCATTAAAATTCAATTCCATCCATTTTCAGTTTCTATCAAACATGAACAATTTATTTCAAGCAAATACACTCTTACCAAGCATTAAGTGTCTTTTTAAGGCACACTTAATCAAAGTCCAAGCATTAAGTGCTTTGAATATAGATCAAATGTTAATCTAACTACCAAACATATCAATTTTTTAATCAAACATGAAAGGTGAAAGCAATTTATCAATTTTTAGAAATAAATTGTTTATCAATTAAGCATTTAAGTCAGTAAAATAAATTAAAATGAATTATGCAAACCCTTTGGTTTGTCGCAAACTCAATGTGGTGGTACTCAGCAGATCAGCAGGTGGTCCGAACACAAATCCCGAGAAAATGGTTGCAAATACTCTGTGGTGGTACAGAGCAGAAATAAGGGTGCGAATAACCAACTGTTTTGAAAAACAATTGGTTCCCGCAAAAAGAACAGCGCCTCTGCACCTTCGTCTCCAACGAGCAGCGCCGCTCGCGGTGCCTTGTTTCTGCTCCTCGCGAGCTCCTTCGTCCTCCAAGCGGCTCTGGAACCTGCAAAAGAGATATAGGGATGGAAGAACAGAGAGAGAGAGATGCGATGAGAACACACAAAAAAACAGTGACAAAGATGCGAGGACTTCCCTGATTCTGCTATTGTCGCGGTGGTTGTGCGCCACTGACGCGCCGCTCTGTGGTGGTGATCGTGCGAGAGAGAGAAAGGACGGAGGGTCGAGATGAAGAGAGGGCGGTGACGGGTGAGTGAAACAGGCGATGCTCCCTGTTTCTGCTGTGCGACTGCTGGTGGCGAAGAGAGGGAGACATGAAAGAGGCCGAGACGAAGAGAGGGCGGTGATGGTGAAACTCGGTTGTGTGGACGGTCTGTCTGGCTCTGTCGCGAGGTGGAAATTTGATGTGAAACAGGGTTGTCACGCCCCTGTTTCACGGTAGTGGTGGTGCTCGGGTGATGGTGGTGGTGGCTGTGGTTGTTGGGTGGTGGCGGAGAGACACATAGTGGTTGATGGTGGATGGAGGCGGTGATGGTGATGAGAATCACTGTGTGAGGAAGAGAGTTTGATTTTCTGTAATTTTTCTTTTCCCTTCTCTTCCTCCCCTTTTCTCACCAATTTTCTCTTGTATTTATAGAGAATGATCAAAATGAATAGAGATGAGATAAAGGGGTTATTCATGGAGTGAATCCAGGTAAAGTCAAGGGATATTTGGGAGAATATTATTTGTGTTGGATTGGGCTTGGCATTGGGTTTGGGTTTATGGGTTAGGTTTTGGGTTTAAGGGTTTGATTTTGGGTTTGGTTTTGAGTTTAGGCTATGGGCTTAGGCTATTCTCACCTCCACTTTCTTTGAAGTCACCATCTGGGATTGTTCAATTCATTTTTCTTCGATTTCTTCATTATTGCTCCAAATTCTATAAAGACACAAAAATTCAATAATTAATCTAAAATAAGATAAAAACAAGGATTAACAAAAATATAATAAGAGGTAATAATGTTATAATTATGTGATTATCATGCAGCCATGTAATGCTAGGTCCAATAGATTAAGCTTGATTGTCAATTAGTTCGTGGTGAGACTACATATACCTAGTCCTTTATGACATTGTCATGAAATTTCTTACAAGACAAGTCCTGTTGCTTTTATAAAACTTGTTGGTTGCTTCTTCAGATTTTTGTTTAGATGGTTACTTCTGTTACAAAATTTTCTATTAACTTTTCCCTTAACTATCTAACAGTCTTATACATTATTTTTTGGGACTTTGCTGATTGAGCGACGTTGGCAAGAGGCGTTGTGATCAAGTTGCTGATTGGTCGAGCTCTTGCTGGAAAATGGAGCACTCTTTTGAGGTGGACTGATGAAGATGACTATGGTTCTGTTGAGGTGGTTAAGGTGTTAATACAGGGAGATGTGGTACTTTATATTTAGTTTTTTATTTAGGTTTTGAAAAGCTGGAAATGTTTTGTGACTCGATGTAATACAAAGAGTTGATCTTTATTATTAATTTGATAAATTTTGTGACTCGATGTAATACATTATCTCATTAATTATATTACTTTGCCTCAATTCATGGAAATGTTTAAGTTTGGCACATTAAAATTTTTATTTTCTAGAAATTAAACTTATGAGATGTAATAAAAAGTCATTTGATAGCAAAAAAAAAAAAAATTAAAAAAAAAAAAAAAAACTTTTGCTATGTATACTTACAATAGCGTTTTTGAAACGCTATGGTAGAGTCTACCATAACGTTTTTAAAACGCTATAATAGACCCTGGGTCTATTATAGCTTCGGCAGACACATCGTTTTTGAAATGCTATTAATGGGCATTTTTCTTGTAGTGACAATGCAAGTAACTGAACGAGACAAAAAAAGTATTCTGGGCCGTTTTATCCTGGAGACTACGGGGCTTACAGACTGCTTGCACAATCTTGGGCAGAGCCGTGAAACGTCTTAAAGAGAGCGACCTAGTCCGCGACTCAACCCAAGAAAATTCGATAACTTCATTCCTATTTTAATTTGCAGCAATTGTATTTCCAACAAATTTAAGACATTTTATATCTGCCATGTCTACTACTACTGAATTTGTTGCTAAGGACCTTAACATGCCCTTTCGTTTTGAGGGTCAACACTTTAAAAGATGGAGACAAAAAATGTTGTTTTTCTTAATTACGCAAAAAGTTGCTTATATCTGTAATGCTGAGAAACTCAAATTACCTGCTGAACCTGATGAAACCCGAACTAAGGAACTAGATTACTGGATTGAAAATGACTTTTTGTGTAAGAACTTTATTCTGAATGGTTTGTTTGATGGTTTGTATGATTATTACTGTTATAAAAATCTGCTAAGGATATTTGGGAAGCCCTTAAGAAGAAATATGACACTGAGGTGGCTGGCACAAAGAAATATGTCGTCAGTCGCTACTTGAAATATCAAATGACTGATGAAAAATCTGTGGAAACCCAATCTCTCGAGCTACTGAAATTTGCTCATGAAATCTATCTGAAGGTATGTCTTAAGATGAGCAATTTCAAGTAGTTGTTGTGATAGATAAACTACCCCCTAGCTGGAAAGACTTTAAGAATGCACTTAGGCATAAAATCAAAGAGTTCTCTCTAGAAAGTCTGATCATTCGACTTCGGATTGAGGATGAAGCTCGGAAACAAGATCAGAAGGATGAAATTTTGATTATTTCTAACCATAAGAAATCCACCCCTGTGACTCTGAAACCCGGTGGAAAGACTATGAAAAATCAGAGTCACAATAGAAACCAAAACAATCAAAATCGAAACAATCAAAACCGGAACAACTAGAACTGCAAACCAACAAAATTAGAATCCTCCGTGAAATTAGAATGGACAAAAACACCCTTCAAGGAATGAGACGCCAGCGCATATGGCTAGGAACTGTCGGAATGGGTCCCGTCCTGCTCCGCAAGCAAACCTAACCGAAAACCAACTTATAGCTATAGTCTCTTAGATCAACTTTGTTGGTGGATCCGAGGGATGGTGGGTTGACACTGGTGCTTCTCGACATGTTTGCTATGATCGAGAAATGTTCAAGTCTTATTCTGAGGACAAGAAAATGTTGCTGGGTAATTCCCACTCCACTATCGTTGCTGGAACTGGCAAAGTAAATTGAAGTTTTCCTCTGGAAAGATCGTCATCCTGAAGGATGTCCTGCATACTCCGTAGATGAGGAAGAATTTAGTTTCCGATTACCTTCTAAACCAGGTTGGGTTTACTCAAATTATAGGGGCTGATTTATATACCATCACTAAGAACAATGTATTTGTGGGGAAGGGGTATGCCACTGATGGTATGTTTAAATTGAATGTTGATGCTAATAAAATTTCTAATTTTTCTTACATGTTGTGTTATTTTAATACCTGACATGCTAGACTCTGTCATGTTAATAAGCGAATAATTAAAAACATGAGTAACTTAGGACTAATTTCAAAATTGTCCTTAAATGACTTTGAAAAATGCAACTATTGTAGCCAAGCTAAAATAACCAAAACAACACATAAATCTGTTGTTAGAGAATCTTAACCTCTAGATTTAATACATTTAGATATATGTGAACTTGATGGTGCTTTGACTAGAAATGGAAAATGTTGCTTTATTACATTCATTGATGATTGCTCCGATTATACCTTTGTCTACTTGATGAAAAATCAGAGTGAAGCATTTGACATGTTCAAAATATTTTTAACGGAAGTTGAAAATCAGTTTAATAGAACGATAAAGAGGTTTAGAAGTGATAGTGGCACTGAATATGACAACAACAATTTCATAGAGTTTTATAATTCTCATGGAATTATTCATGAAAAAACTGCACCGTACTCTCCTGAGATGAATGGCAAAGCCAAAGGAAAAATAAAACTCTTACTGAATCAGTAGTTGCCATTCTACTTAACTCCAGTGCTGGATCACACTGGTGGGGAGAGATTATATTGACGGTCTGTTATGTGCTAAATAGAATCCCTAAATAAAAAAATAAAACTTCTCCTTATGAGATTTTGAAAAATAGACAACCAAACTTGTCATATTTCAAAACTTGGGGTTTTTTAGCTTATGTAAGAATTCCTGATCCAAAAAGGAACAAGCTTGCCAGTAGGGCAAATGAGTGTGTATTCATAGGCTATGTCATTAACAGCAAAGCCTATAGATTCTATAACCTAAATGATTACGTCGTCATAGAAACGACCGATGTTGATTTCTATGAACATAGATTTCCTTTTATTTCGAGGAAGGGTACATCCTCTAGTAACGTGCCAATGATTAGGATGAATGAAAATGATAAATCAACAGAATCTGAGCCTAGGAGAAATAAACAAATCCGAACTTCTAAAAACTATGGCCTTGACTTCTATGCCTTTAAGTAGAAAAGGATCCCCTAAACTTTCAAGAAGCATTGTCTTTTATAGATGCCAACTTTTAGGAAAAGGCTATTGATGATGAAATGGACTCTCTTGAGTCTAATAGAACCTGACATTTAGTTGACTTGCCACCAAGTTGCAAGACAATAGGTTGTAAGTGGGTATTTAAGAAGAAATTGAAACTCGATGGAAATGTTGAAAAGTTTAAAGCTCGTCTTGTAGCCAAAGGGTTTAGACAGAGAGAAAATGTTGACTTCTTTGACATTTATTCTCTTATTACTAGGATTACATATATTCGAGTGCTCTAATATAATCTAAATCATGAACACTACGCAAGAGTTCAAGTTGAAAAACACTTTTGTTTATGCATAATCTTATATTGTATATACTGCTTGATGGAGAAATATATATTTTTTAAATTCAAGTGGGGGATCGTTGAAATATTGGTTTGAATTTCAAAAAATAAGGGGAAATGGTTATCTTAACTTTCAAATCTCTCTCTAAATTGTTTAGTCCCACATCCTCGATGTAAGTAACTTTGGAGGAGTTAATAAGGATAATGTTTGGACTTGGGTTTGGACCCCAAGGGGTACCCACTTTTGTGAAGGAGGGGGGAGATAGACCAATGTTGGTCCACTCCACGCGCGTCGCCGCTGGTCGAGCCGAGTCGGGTCGGATTGAGATGAAACCTATTCTTTGAAATTTTATTTGAAAAATAAAATATTAAATTTTTCTTTAGAGAACAAGACTGAGTCAAAGGAGATCCAATCTTCTCTCCACATGATTTCCTCCGCATATTTATCCAAATTTTGTCTCAAACGGCTCTTTCTATCGGTCTATAAATAGTTGTTCTCTCTCTCAGATAAATATCACTTAAAAAGCAAACACAGTTTTAGTTTTTCTTTTTCAGAGAATTTATTTATAAACAGTCTCTAGTATTTCAAATAGTTTCCAGAACTCTGTTTCATCAAACAGAGTTCGAGTTTTGTTTTTTCAAATTATTTTGTTTATTTACTGTAATTGATTTTCGTGATTTCGAGCAAAAGAAGTTGGGTGAATAGATTTTCGTTCTTCAGCAGTGCAAGTGATTGAACGAGACAGAAAAAGTATTCTAGGCTGTTTTATCCTTGGGACGACGGGGCTTACAGACTACTTGCACAATCTTGGGCAGAGCCGCGAAACATCTTAAAGAGAACGACCTAGTCCGCGATTCAACTCATGAAAATTCGGTAACTTCGTTCCTATTTTAATTTGCAACAATTGTATTTCCAACAAATACTGATAATTTCATTCATTGTTGAATGATATTGACTAAGTTTTTATTTAAAATATGTTCATGGTGCTCAAGTTGATCTTGTATACTACTAAACTAACAGGTTTCACTGTATGTTGGTGGGATGAGTTTGTGAGGATGTATGGTCTTCAAGGGAAGCACCTATTCAATCTTGGCAAAGAAAACAAATAAAATTGAATTAAGGTGGGAATTTAACATAAGAAATATTTCATTGTCTTCTTATTTCAACAACTACACTGAGCAGTTTAATCTCTATGCATTACTACAACTTGTTGAGTCAATGGAACAAAAAATTGATGGAAGTTGCTTTGAATCACCACTATTTCCACTCTGACATCACCATCTAAGCTACACCACCACCTGTCTAAGTTACATCATTACCTACTAAGTAACACCTCAACTACCATTTTTTTTGCTGCTCCAACAACCCTTCTCCTCCACTCGTGAATACCAGGCCACATTGATCACCTCATTTCCCTCCGCCATTCCTTCGTCGCCAGCGTTTCGCCCCCAAACCCCTCCCCCAACTCGCCGGCTACGGTTGTGAGATCACGAGTGAGATTGGATGAGTGGGAAAGGAGAAGGAAAAAAAGGAAAGCCGGTGAAGAAGAGGACTAGCAGAGCAAGAAAAAAATGGAAACACTCTCACTTACCAGAACACACCACTAGAGCAATCGACGAACAACAACAACGGCGAAAGCGACTGTTATGAGATTGGTGTTGAACCTGTTGTTGTTCTTAGAAAAATAAAGGTAACTATTATTCTAATCACATAATTATTTATTAAAGAGGAAATTTTTTTCAGATAAATAATTTGTTCTTTCTTTTCAAAGTTGAACAAAGGTAGGCATTCCATGTATTGATATTGGTCCTTAGATGAAAAGAAATAACACATACCTATATATATATATATGCAATTATTCCTCTAGCTCCTCATCCTGTAGGATTGATTATGAAAAATTGTAAAAGAAGAATATCAAGAACGTAATTATGTATAAGCCATGGAGGTTTCATATTAAGCTAACACATCTAACATTGACAATGGAGAATTAAAACTAAAAATCACATTTACTAAAGAAAACTAAAAAAAGGACTTACAAATTTCCTTCTAATACATGCTCTTTCAATTATTACCCAAGAGATCCTAAGCAGGTGGTAAGACTTAGTTGTGTTGCATTCCGCATGAAAAGAGATTCTAAGCGAATTGGTAAGACTTGATGAGCATGATCATAAGGCTGATTTGGAATCTTTGGGATTCCGAGTGCATGTCAATAAGGCTTGGTGGTATTGTATCCCATTGTGATCACCAAGCTAGATCATAGAACTCGTGGGCGAAACTTTTGATTCAAGTTAGTAATACTCGAGAAGTGAGGAATTAAACCTTGTGAGGTTGTGGAACGTTGATTAAGAGTGAAGTTTTCTTTTGAACAACTAATAGAAATTTGTGGCTTGTGAACCCTTTCCAACGAGGAAGTAATTGGTCAAGGCGAATCAAACTCCCGCTTAGGTAAACCTCGTTAAATAGGTGCCTTTGTGTGATTTGTTTTATTTTCTCATTGACTCTATTTACATTACCTTGCATGCTTAGATAAGTTGTATTTACTTCCATTCCCAAACTATTTGAATGATCAACTTGCATGCTCAAGGCTTTCTTTCAAGAGAATAACTAAATTTGTTAACCTTGGGTTGTTATCTCACCTAGAGTTACAACATAAGCCTTTGGTAAGTGTAGAAGAAGAACTTCGAACTCATATACTTCCACTTGATTTTCAAATCAAATTCAAAATTTGAAAACATACCATTCACCTCCTTTAGTTGTATTAGCCTAGTGCACGTGCACTTTCATAAACTACTTTTTGAACTTGTGGCAGTGTTTATGATAAAAATAAAAATAGTTGTATATATGGGTAACAACATAAAATCCTTGACCGTAATATACGCTCCCTTATTTTTGGAATTATTAAATGCAAACCCCTTATAGAGTACGACTTATATATATATAGTTAGGCTAGATACTTGACTTTGAAATCGGAAATGTGTTATTATAGATATATATTTCTCCAATGCTAAGAGTATCTCCAATAGTTGCGATGTATAAGAGTGTATATATATAAGGGTCATACATGTAGAATCCCTATACATCCCAAATGTGACATTGGTAAATGTCACTTAATGTATTAGTTTTAGTTAGGTCACAAGTCTTACCTGCAACGACTATTTGTGCCGTTGGTTTATAAATTTTGGTCAAAATTAGTGTTGTATGCATCCCCAATGCTTGTTGTTGTTTTCAAAATTGTCAAATTTTGAGTGACAACGATACATACTCAACCAATAAGAAAGGTGAATGACGACAACGTCAGCTTCACTCACAAGAAGATGAAGATCTATGTAGGCTTGGTTATCTATCGGAAAAGATCGACCAATGAGGTCGCACTATGTGGGAGCCCACACAAATTGCTTTTACCGACCTAATGGTTAGCAACCCCTATGGTCACAATTTAGTCACACTCCAACAATGATGGAAGTTAATTCAAGCGACAATTAACAAATTTCACAAGAAGATGAAGATCTATGTAGGCTTGGTTATCTATCGGAAAAGATCGACCAATGAGGTCGCACTATGTGGGAGCCCACACAAATTGCTTTTACCGACCTAATGGTTAGCAACCCCTATGGTCACAATTTAGTCACACTCCAACAATGATGGAAGTTAATTCAAGCGACAATTAACAAATTTCACAAGAAGATGAAGATCTATGTAGGCTTGGTTATCTATCGGAAAAGATCGACCAATGAGGTCGCACTATGTGGGAGCCCACACAAATTGCTTTTACTGACCTAATGGTTAGCAACCCCTATGGTCACAATTTAGTCACACTCCAACAATGATGGAAGTTAATTCAAGCGACAATTAACAAATTTCGAGGTTTTTACGACCGTATTGAGTGACAGAGCCTAAGTGAATACACAAGATTGAGCGTATTTTAATTTATTTTTGAACTTAATTTATTTATTTTTAAATATTTCAAGTGGATGCGTCAATATTCATTCTGGAGTATCCGACAACCTTTTTTTTTACTGCGTTCATTGTATGGTCATACTCTACGTGACTCAACCACACAATTTTATTGGTGCACTTTCAACGTATTGATAAACGGTCAAAATAAACTTTGAAATAAAAAAATGGGAAATTTTCAGAAAAATATTGGAAGTTGCAAAATTATTGATTTGATACCAAATCCTTCTTGAATATATACTGACTGGCATTTTTACCCGTTTCCCTAATTGTTATTGAGAAAAATGTTACTAATGGAAAATTACTTTTCTTACACATGTTTCCCTTTGCACTATTTAGGCCCACCATTTTCAAAACTTCACTCCTCTCTTCTTCAAACTTCTTTTTTTTCAAAGGTTCAAAACTCCATTAAAATGGAAACTGATGATACATCAAATAAGACTCTCATCACGACCATACATGTAGCAAAGATCACTTATCACGAGGACCAAGTATTTCAACTTAGAGCTGACTCGCAAAGCCCAAAAAGGCAAACCCAGTCATTAAAGCTCAGAAGGGCATTTCAAATCAAATCATAGTCAGAGGCCCAAATCCAGATCCAATGAAGTTCTCCCTTAAAAAAGAGGATCGTTACAGAGAAAAAGAGTTGTGGTGGGAATTACTCCCCCAATGACGTATCTTCATAAAGAAGGAGACTGTTACATATAACGTCTCCCCTTGTTAAGCCTCACATGTTTATGTCACACAGAGAATCAATAACGACCACTATATAAGGTGAAGGGAACATTCGACTAAGGTATGCATGTTTAACTGAACTCTGTCAAAATTAAGCTATCTCTCTTACAGATTTTTTTACTTAAGCATCGGAGTGCCTTCAGCCACCAAAAAGGTGGTTTTTGGCATTCTAACCTTTGTTTTGGAGGTCGGATTTTTAGGATACCAGATTTGGACACATCAGTTTGGCATCGTCCGAAAGGAACGAGAGTTTCCTTTCAAAGAAAGAGTTTCTAGTTGGAAACTTCCTTAGTTCCAATCAGCAATGAAAAGTTAGAACAAATGGAACATTCTACAAACCCTCAACCCAACAACAATCAAAGAAATCCTTCAACTGGTGAAGCTAAGTTACCAATAGTGCATACTCCAAACCCAATAACAACTGGGTTAACTGTGCTAGGTAACTCAGTATTAAAACATGGAACCATAGCCCAATCATCTCAGACATCTGGCAGCACTGTCACATATCTTCGCATGGATCAACTCCTGGCCAGATGGATCATGTGATCAAAGTTGTGGACAAACTCATCTAGGGCGTGCTCAATTTGCCGATCACATCCAAACACCATCAATAAAACTCTGCCAACCATGTTCAAGAGAACAATAAAGTTCCTGCAGAACTTTGATAACCAAATCTTGAGGGTAGTGAACCACTAAGAGATGGTTCCCAGAGCAATGGAATTCCTCCATCAATTCCATTCCGAATTGGAGTTACGGACCCCAATGTGTTTTACGAGTTGGCCAGACAACCATTCTCCGATGCACTCATAAAAACCCCTCAGTCAAAAAAAGTTTGTCCTCCAAAGTTCGAAGCTTATGATGGAAGTATCGATCCAACAGACCACCTACGACATTTCCATCACATGAAAGCCTTGGAAGAAAACACAAAGTTTATTCTGTGCCGAACCTTTCCGACCAGTCTCACATCCACGACAATGAGTTGTTCAATAGTCTACCGTCCAAATCGATAGACTCCTTACAAGCGTTAGCCACAACTTTTATTACGAGATTCATCGGCAGCCAGCAAATGAGAAAGGGTCCACACTACTTGTTGCACATCAAGCAAAAACCAAAGGAAACCACACGACCATAGCCACCTTCACTTTTGGGTTGAAAAGTGGGTCGTTCTATAACTCTCTGAACTTAGACCCCCCAAAAAACATGGCGACTCTATTGAAGATCACCCAAAAATACATCACCCTTGAGGAGATGTTGGCTACTAAGCAGAAGAACGAGTCTGAAAAGAGATATTCATCAGCTAGTCGAGAAAGAAGGGAAGAAAGACGAAGAGACAATAGGCCTCGGGAGGAAAATGCATAATCAAAAAGACATCGGACCAGTGGCGGGTCCGAGTTCAATAAACAAGAATCCGAAAGATTACAAACCAAAAGATCCAGATATGAATGATCGATAAATACAATCAACAGGACATACAAACCGTTCACGACTTTGAAAACAAGTCGAGCTGAGGTCGTGATAACCATGGCGAAATGGGAGGATGTGAAATGGCCTCCCAAGATGAGAGGAGATCCAGATGGGCGAGATAAGGGCATGTATTTCTCTTTCCACAAAGATTACAAGCACAACAACAAGGACTACTACAACTTGAAGGAACAAATCGAGCATCATATCCAAAGGGGACAACTCGGAGAGCTTGTTTGGCATAAAGATAGACAGTCCAAAGGGAAAGAGAAAGCGGACGTTACTACCGGGTCAAATGAGCGAACAAGGGAGTTGATATACGTCTTCTATGGTGTTGCTGGAGAGAAGGAACTATCCAATCGATCACGGAAGAAATCAATTTGGGATTTACGAACAATAATTCGATATCCGTAGCCTTTCGTACAACACGCCAGAATGACACAGCGAACTCTAACATTTTCCAAAGAGGACGCGGGGGAGTCCATTTCCCTCATAACGACGTTTTGGTGATTTCAATACTGATAGCCAGGTGGGAGATCAAAAGAGTACTGGTCGATACGGGTAGCTCGACCAACCTTCTATACCTAACAATGTTCCGCAAGATGCAATTCACTGAGGAAATGCTCACGCCCAACGATAAGCTAATGGTGGGTTTTAGTGGAGAACAATGTCGTCTACTCGAAATGATCCAATTACAAGTCGAAGCGAGAGAACTAGGTAGACAACGAGTCTTATTGATGGATTTCCTTGTTGTCGACGTTCTATTCGCGTACAACACGCTTCTCGGATGACCTTAGATACACGAATTGGGTACAGTGTCTTCCACCATGCATCAATGCCTAAAGTATCATACCGATGACGATATCGGGATAATCAAAGGAGACCAGCCAGCTGCATGTGAATGCCACTATGTAGCAATGGAAGCTCCACACGGATAACAATCACTCCAACAACCAAAAGAGTCGCCACAACGACCTGGTCGAACGGACTCCGACCTCCCATGCGACAATAAAACTCCAACCAGTCCAAGAGATTGACCAAATACTAGACAACCATAAAAAGAAACAACTTGGACGGTGAAGAGGGAGGCAAAACAGTTTAGATTGGCACGAAAATCTACCCAGAACTAGCCATGAAACTGATCCAACAACTGAAGGATAACCAAGACTTTTTGCCTGGACAATGAAAGACATGGTGGGTGCCGATCCCTCTATCATTACTCATAGATTGCAATCCAGACAACAAGCTAGTCCGACAAAAAAGAAGGCCAGTTGCCCCAGAACGCAACCAAACAATAAACGATGGGAGGTGCATCGTCTGATGACTGCAAGAATGATCAGAGAATCTCATTATTTAGATTAGTTAGCTAATACAGTCTTGGTAAAGAAGAAGAATGGAAAGTGGAAAGTATGTGTAGATTACACTAATTTGAACAAGGCTTACCCAAAAGATAGTTTCTCACTCCCTCGTATAGATCAAATAGTGGATGCCATTACAGGACACGAACTCTTGAGCTTCATGGACGCATACACCATATACAGATGCACCCGACTGACAAAGAAAAGTCATATTTCATAACAGAAAGAGGTACGTACTGTTACCGAGTTATGTCGTTCTGACTGAAGAATGAAGAAGCTACTTACCAACATCTTGTCAAAATAATGTTCAAAGACCAGATAGACAAGACGGTGGAGGTGTACATTGATGATATGTTGGTTAAGAGCTTACACAAAGCAGACCATATCAAAGACCTTGAACATGCCTTCTCCTAGCTTCGAATATACAAAATGAAGCTGAATCAAGAGAAATGTACATTTGGAGTGGAATCAGGGAATTTCCTTGGATACTTGGTCAATCAAGGAGAAATTGAAGCCGATCCAAAGCAAATACAAACATTTCTCAACAAGCAGTCTCCAACTAACATCAAGGGTATGCAAAGCCTCAATTGTAGAATAGCAGCTTTGAACATATTCATTTCCAAGTCATTAAACAAATGTCTACCTTTTCGTCAAAATCTTGAAAGGAAACAAGACGTTCAAGTAGAATGAAGAATGTGAAAAAGCTTTTCAAAGACAGAAGACGTACATGGGAAGTACTGAACTGCTGGAAAACTGAGCACATGAGAAGCATTGTATTTATACTTGTCCATGTCCGAACATGCAGTCAGCTCAACATTGATACGTGAAGAAAAGGGCACACAAAATCCAGTATACTACGTTAGCAAAACACTTGCAGATATAGAGATTAACTACCCGACTTTGGAGAAATTGGTACTAGCACTAATCGTGTCTTTAAGAAAGCTATGACCATATTTCCAAGCTCACCCCATCATTGTCATGACCGGACAACAACTTTGGTTAGTGCTGCACAAACCAGAACAATCCAAAAGGATGGTGAAATGGGCAATAGAGATCGGGCAATTCGACATCAGCTACGCTCTTAAAACCGCAATAAAAGCTCAAGCATTTGTGGACTTCATTGCTAAATTCATGGGCACCAACGAACGTCAACCAGACAGCAGTCAAGAAGATGAACAAATAGAACGAACTGTTCACGAATGGATCCTTCGTTGTGATGGAGCATTCAACGAGTTGGGAAGTGGAGCTGGAATAATCCTATATAACTCGGAAGGCGTGACATTGGATATGGCAATAAAATTTTGTTTTAAACCCTCAAACAATGAAGCTGAGTACGAAGCAGTGATAGCTATGTTGCAATTGGCCAAACACTTGGGAATAAAAGAAATCAACGTCTTCACTGACTCCAAATTGGTGGCCAATGAGCTGAATGATGAATTCCAAGTCAAATATGTTCGGATGAAAGCCTTTCACTAAAAGATTACCAAGTTAATGGAAAATTTCCAAGTTGCAACCATTCAACGATGTGCAAGAGCATATAATGAAAGAGTTAACGAATTGGCTAAGGAAGCATCACTAGCTGAAAAAAATGATAATCCGCTCGACACGACATACAGGAAAGTTCCATATTGGAAAATCAAGTGCAAGAAGTATGTGCAATAGGTCAAGAAAATACTATCCTAACATACATGATAAAAGAAGAACTTCCAACTGATAAGATGGAGGACCAAAAATTGCGAAACCGAGCAGCATGGTACACACTAATTAATGATTGGCTCTATAGGAGGTCTGCCACAAGACCGCTGCTAAGATGCCTCTCACCCAACGATGTTGACTATGTTCTGTGGGAGATTCACCATGGCATATGCGATAACCATCCGGGAGGAAGAACATTAGCCCACAACTCTTTAACAATGTGATACTATTAGCAAACAATGCAGGCGAATGACAAAGACAAAGATTCACAACGTATACTCACATGTTAGGCCAATATCTAATCTCGATGAGCAGTTTATTGCCATTCGCACAATGAGGAATGGATATCGTAAGACCGCTTCCAGTGTCCGACAGAAAGAAATTCCTCATCGAAGTGGTGGATTACTTCACTAAGTGGCTAGAAGTGGAGTCATTAGCAAAATAGGAGAGGCTCAAATCGGAAAGTTTCTCTAAAAAGATATAATATGCAGATTTGGAGTCCCAAGAGTAATTGTCACATACAATGGGAAGAAATTCGAAGGATAGAAGGTTAAGAAGCTGTGAGAAAACTTAAGCATCCAACAACACTTCTCAACACCTGCCCATCCACAAGAAAATGGACAAGCTGAGGCCACCAACAAAACAATTCTAGAAGCAATAAAAAAAGGAAGCTCGAAGAATCGAAAGGATTGTGGGTGTTCGAATTACCAGGCATCCTTTGGGCTTAGAGAACAACGAAAATAACTCCAACGGGAGAAACCCCATTTGCCCTCGCATACGGATCTGAAGCAATGATACCAGTAGAAATTGGTATGCCAACATTCAAAACCGAAGAGTTCCAAGCAGATGACAACAATGAAGCACTAAAAGTCGGATAGATCTCCTCGAAGAGAAGCGAGAAAAAGCTTCAATCAAAATAGCAGCCTACCAACAACGGATGGCTAGCTACTATAATAAAAAAAAAAAAAAAAAAAAAACCTCGTTCAATGTCGGCGACTGGGTACTCCAAAAAATTCAACTCAACACAAAGGAACCAGCCGTGGGAAAACTGAATCTGAATTGGGTAGGGCCATACAAAGTGCTAAAAATCAATAGACCAAGAACATACTAGTTGGAAGACGTGAAGGGTGAATAACAACCACGACCATGGAACATAGAACACTTGAAAAAGTATTATCAATAAAACTTCCAAGTTTGAACACAAAAGTATTATCAATAAAACTTCCCAGTTTAAACCCTTCATCTTGTGTTCAAACAATAAAACTCAGTCAGGACGTCAAAGTCGAACTAAAATTTTACTCAAAAAACACATGGCATGATCAATGTATCGGGCTACGAGTAAAGTTAAAATATATGTATCAGGACAAACAAGTCGGACATACACATAAAACTTCTGGTCTAATCAACCATGAAGTAAACTTATAAGTACCTGGACATATAGCTAGACTTATCTATGAATTTTTTGGTCGACTAAAATGTAGGATCTCAAAATACGTTTGAAAGTCTAGACATATAAAATCAGATTTACTCAAAAAACTTCTAAACGACCAATATGTCAAAACACGAAGCACAATTATAAGAAATTTGAACAAACAAGCCAGAATTCAACCAGGAATGTCAAAATTAAAAACAACTAAAGTCTAGAATCAAGAGATAGACAAAAACACATACTAAATACGAACGACAATTGTAGATAAAATGGGATTCTCATTGATTCTATACTTCATTACACCAAAAGTAGTTACATAGATTGGAAAGGGGTTAATAGAGTCATTCAAGAAGAGGCATGCGGAGGAGGTTGAGTATTTGTATCAGCAACACTGTCACTTAATGACACAGGTATGAATGGAGGAAGAGATGATTGTTCTCCATCAACAGGAACATTCCGCGAATCCGGGACGAATTCCTCCTTATCCTCGAAGATATGGTTAACAAAACAACGATACCGTGACAAATCCAAACCCTCGAACTCCATAAAATCAATAAGGTCAAGACGATCGTCAACAACTCTTTTCCAATTCGTTGCTTCTGCTTCAATCTATCAGCGACTATTGCAAGTTCATCCTTAGTTGACAAAGTTCACATTCAACAGTGACGAGCCTAGCGAAAACTGCTGATTTAGCCATAGCAAGTTAAGTAGTCAATTGGAAAACTCGTTCTTTAGAAGCTTTTAGACTAGCGGAGTGATCAACTGCAAAACACATGGCCTCATCATGACCAGCTCTTCTCCGGAGAGTTCCTTCTCAACAATAGCCAACTGATAATGAAGTTCATTCAACTCCATCTCCGAGGCCTCAAGTTCAAATGCAAACTTATTCCGAACAGCCTCGACTTCCTTCAAAGAAGCCCAAGTAGCTTTAGCTTCCTTCTCATCTCCACACATTGCGCTCTCGGCGAAACAAATTTATGAAGGATGTGAGAAAGCACCAAAGCCTGCCTCGCCATCTTCTGCTCATTGAGTACCACCTGATCACGCGTCACCCTATAATCCGACCCCATTACGCCAGTTAGGTGATTCATTCCCTCCATGATTTGCTTAAGACCTTCATGAAGATGACACTGTCTTGCACGTCAATCTCGGAAAACCAGCTGAACTTTCCATACAATTTGATACAAATCTCTTCGGGATTGGGCTCCTTCCAACCCACTCCGCCCCCAAAAGCCGAATGAACAGTCGGAACAACATCAATGACATGAGTATCATTACTCTTAGCATTCTTCTTTAGAGCAACAGTGACAGGACAAGCAGAAGAAGGAGAAGCATGCAACTCCAAAGACCAGTGACAACGAAAGAAAACACTCCGACCACGAGCAACAAACTGGTTGTCCAACGAGAGGTCAAACTCAAAATTAGCCAAGGTTTTTGTATAGTTCGGATTATTAGACAGCTCGACACCATGCTGAAACATCTTATTATCAAGAAAAGGGGATCGTCACCAGACAACTTGGGGAAATCAAACCCGCCATGTGAAGAAATGAGGTTCTTCTCACGATTACCCAAAGGACATGATACCTCCTTTCTACTCCTCCCAAGAGTTTGATTTATCTCCTCGGCTTCTCGAGCAGCAGGATCAACAACTTCTCCACCACTATTTTCAAAAAAATAACGAACGATGAGGAGTTCGAATAGCACCCTGAACCGAATTGGCAAGTCTCTTCTTCTTTAGAACACGGCCAGGGGTAATCGCCAATAACATTGATAGACTGGCAGGCCTAGGAAGTTTCCTCTTTCTAATGCTCAAGCTAGCATTACCAGTATCTCAAGCAGTAACAGGAGCATCGAGATCTGTAAGCTCTTTAACTGAGCTCACTTCCCTATCAATGTTCACATCACCAACGCCAACTGGAGAAGTATGCTCATGCCCCTCATTAGAAATGATGACATTGCCGGCGCATGCAATGATAATATCAGAAGCTCAAGCCTCAGTAAGTGTCGCACGCTCCGCCCCACTCATAGTGTACAGGCCACTACCCTCGATAACATCTGTGGCAAGGAAAGCCTCTACTGGGGCCCGGGAAAACTTATTAAACCGATCACAAAAATCTTGCTCCTCCATGGTCAAGGACAGTTCATTCCTCCTTGGTTCTTGGAACAACCACATAATATACCGACTGCGTAACTTGAAATAGCCAGAAGTAATGGATGCGTAAAACCAGGGCATCGACCAGCCCTTATAATCATCCTTAAGATTCTTAAAATAGGAAGGAGAGTGGAGATAGAAAGTGTGGTTATTATTTACATTAAACCCCACCATGAAATGCAAAACCCTAATATTCATAGGAACCTTGGATAGAACGGCCCTTGCCAAGGTTGCAACCATTACCTTCAAGCCATTAGGACCCATTTGAGCAGGAGTAATGCCCAAAAAGTCTAGATACTCCTAGAATATCTCTGGGGCTGGAAGCTTAAGACCTGACTGAAACATGCCAGGGTAACATGCAATGTAGCTAGGCCTCGGATGACAACGACTGTCATCATCTCTAGGAAAGATAATCTCGATGTCAGTCGACAATGAATAATCATAGCAAACACTATCTAGACTTACTTGTGCGTCTGCTTAGAAAAAAAGAAAACTTCACAAGTATCAAGCGCATCACCACATAGATTGAAACCAGAATTGCGAAAATATGAAAAAAATGAGAGAAAAATCGAATTCTAGGAATGAATAAAACGTAAATAAAGAAATACAAACCTCACCTCCCCTTTTTATAGGGTTGAGCAACGAAAAGACCACTTATGGGAAGATGTGCGAAATACAATGGCTATACGAAATCTCAAAAATTGCGCCAAAACAATCAGGTGAACAAGACATTGGAGTAACAAACGTAGCAACAACTATTAACGACATTAAATGTACTACAATGATGAAATCAAAAGTCCAATCGTCGTAGAGTTAGTGATCGCATCAGCATACCCACTTACTAGGGGGAGTAGCTTATGATACATCAAATAAGACTATCATCACAACCATGCACATAGCAGGGAGCACTTATTATGAGAACCAAGTATTTCAAGTCAAAGCCAACTCCCAAAGCCCAAAAAGGCAGATCCAGTCATTAAAGCCCAAAAGGACCTTTTAGAGCAAATCATAGTCAAAGGCCCAAATCCGGGCCCAATGATGTTTTCCCTTAAAGAGGAGGAACATTACAGAGAAAAAAGTCGTGGCAGGAGTTACTCCCCCAATGACGTATCTTCATAATGGAAGAGACTGTTACATAAAACGTATCCCTTGTTAAGCCACACATGTTTAAGTCGTGCAGAGAATTAATAACGACCATTATATAAGGTAAATGGAACATTCTACTAAGGTATGCAATTTTAACTGAACTCTGTCTAAATTAAGCTCTCTCTCTTATAAATTTACTGACTTAAGCATTGGAGTGCCTTCGGCCACCAAAAAGGTGGTCTTTGGCAATCTAACATTTGTTTTGCAGATCGAATTTCTAGGAGACCAGATTTGGACTCATCAGAAATCATTACATTTTCTCTCATTATCTCGTTCATGGAAAAACTTCATTAAAGTGGAAACCATCATAGTTTGAGTCATTGGTTGTTGAACAAGATCGAGTTTTAGTTTGAGTTCATGCCCCTCACCATCTGTATCGATTATTATTCATCATCGTTTTGCATTTATCTTCTTTTCTCTCTTCATTTCTATTCATCATCTCTTTCCATTTCTCTTCTCATATTTTCTTCATTTCTCTTTTTCTTCTCATCATTACTCAACCATCTAAGTTTCAAGCGAACAACTAACAATGTGAGTTTCATGTGGGTCTCCTTGAAGTGTTTAACTTCCTGCTTCAGTCCTTATTAGGTAATATGGACTTTGGTCTTACTCACTTAGAAATTACTATTTTAGTAAATGATAAATCGTTGTGCAAATTAACAAAACACATATATGCTTGGTGTTAATTTTTTAGCTTGTAGTTGTGTCATTATATGTATGAAAAACACTTATAAGTTGTTTATAGAAACTGTTTAAGTGGCGTAACATTAGATGCATGGAAGTGTCAGCTATAACGTAGGTTGTCCATAGCATTATACATGCATTGTTTAGCATGTCTTTGGTACTGGTTAACATGCAATATACTATGACCTAAAACTGGTGTCCAGCATTTGTGCCCCGACGCATATAAGCCTATGAAAGTGGCGTACACCTATTATGTCATGAAACTGGTGTCCTTCCATTGTGCAACAATGCAGATAAACCTAAGAACTGATGTCGTGTTTGGTATAACAATTTAGGTAAGCCTAAGAAAACGACTTTCATCCAGTATGTTCGTAAACTAGTTTGGTGTGCATGTGAATTAGTACAGACAAGCCTACGAAAGCGTCCTATACCGATTATTTAAAGTTTTGAGCCGGTTATTTCATGATATTTTGTCAGTACGATTATATTTATGTCAAGAAGAATAATATGAAAGCATTAACTGAGACCTTGATAGTGATTATCTGTAATTCAAACCTAATTCGAACTGGCACCGACTTCACTTTAACTTTGGGTATTAATTTATAATTCCAATTTTTTAAATTTATTTTTCTCTTGACTCAATACTTTAATAATTGTCAACTTTTGTGTGCAGAAATGAACTTATTGTGTTAGTATTATGAGGTGATATGTCCAAACCGGCATACCAAGGCGGTATTAGGAAAATAAAATATTTTCTAGAGAGAATTCATATGAAGAATGTAACACCACTACTTTTTCAATGACAATAAAAATTTATGCAACAAAAATTCAATTGAAAATTTTTATTTTAAAATCTTCTTTCGTTTAACAAGTTGCATTTTTTGAAATTTCGCTTAACTTTCTTTCCTCTACCGAATCTCGGGACGAGATTCTTTTGAGTTGTATATATTGTAGCACCCCGTAATTTTTCTACTTACTGAAAAATATTTATATTTTTGTGTGATTGTCTTCATTAAGTTATGGGCATACATATGAGCTATTTATTTGTCAATGTGATGTGTAGTTGTTTATTTAAGAATTAATTTCCTACTTACCTTCCTCTACCGAATCTCGGGACGAGATTCTTTTGAGTTGTATATATTGTAATACCCGCCTAATTAAATAAATATATAAAATTTCTTTTGTAAACCCTAATGTTGATGGGTTGTTACCCAATTGTATTTGGACTTGGTTGTGGGCTTTTATTAAACTAATAAGTAGGGTTTTTATTTTGTGAAATAGGGTGGGCGCATTCGGAAGTTCGGTGGGGGCGAATAGCCACCCACCATATAAAAGAAACAAAACCCTTTTTTTTTTCCTTCTTCCTTTTCTTTTTTTTCCTTCCTTCTCCTTTTTCCCTTCCTGTTTTGTTTCTTCACCAAAGGAGCAGGCAACGAGAGAGAGGGAGGAGCAGGCAATGAGAGAGATGAACTCGTGAAGAAGGGGAATCTGAAGGTGATTGGTGGCGAGGCTGATGGAGAGATGAAGGTGGAACAGGTGGGAGGCGAGGTGTTGACTCGATGGTTCTGTGAGAGGATTCCCGCACAACAGCTATTTGGTACTGCTGATTCGTGAGACGAAAGTGAAGAAGAACAAGGTGTGAAGCTAGATCTCTGGTTGGCTGCGGGTGGTGCGTGAGTGAAGATGGCGTTCTTTCGGTCAATTTCGTTGAAGCTTCTCTCTTCTAATGTTACCGATTGGTTTTTTTTTTTTTTTTTTTCGTTTCGTTGTCAGCAGATCTGTGGGTGTTTTGATTTCGAGGGTTTGAATTGAGGGAAGAAGGTGATTCTGATATTGAAGGTGACACATGGTTGGGATTGATTTTGGTTGTTGCTTGAGTTGATTGAGGAGATTGAGATGGAGAGACCTATGTCGGGATTGGTGGTGCAGCTTTGGCGTTGGTTGAGGGATTTCTCAGAGGATGAACGATGGAAGGTGAGGTCTGGGGTCCTTTGGAATTCGGGGAAAATGGCGATGGCTTTGCTGAGACGAGAAGGAAAGCGTTTTGCACCTCTGCTTTCGTCGCCTTCCATCAACGACGCAATCAATGGCACTGCTCGATCCTCCATCATTTCTGAGGAGATTACCCCTCAGGGAGCATGCGATGGTGTCTTTGATCGAGTCTGGCAGTGGTGTCGAGATGAAGCCTCTATTTCTGAGTCAGAATCCGAGAGTGATTTTCAGAGACGATTGTGAGTCTTCTTTGATTCTTTATACGAGTTCCTTTTTGTTGAAATACCCATATCTTTGTTTGTTGATTTTGGTGTGTTTAATGGCTTACTGACGATTGAGTGTGTTTTCCCATTCTCCATTTTTTTCTTTTTCTAGTATTGTTTGGTGTTTGGGTATCTGTTGGTTTGATTGGATTTGCAGATTTTGATTGATATTGTCAATTGGTTTTCTTTGTTATCAACTATTTCTGTGAATCCAAATGGAAATTATCAATTTAGGCTCTGATTATTGTGGTTGATGAAATTGGATTTGGGATCTGGAATGTGAAATTTATTATCACAATGGCTATATGTCTTTATGTTTTATCTCTCATCTGAGATAGGTCAAACACAAATAGTGCCCCAGTTGAGTCTTGTTTTCTCATTCAGGGCAATCATTTGGATAGGAAACCCAAATGCAGGGATGTTTAATTCAGTTACTTGTAGGAGGATTGTGTCCACGGGTTTTTCTTGTTTTTTGTATCAGTCCATATAGGATTAGTAGTTCACAATGAATGTGTTGGATCTGTTTCTTTGTGCATTTAGTTTCTTGAAATTTTAATGGATTCAATTAGTTAGGTGAGTTGCTTATGGTATTTGATGGATTTGGATTTTGATGTGCATTTCTGTTTTGGCATCTCTATAAACTTTACTGGAGTGATGGGTTCAAATAGTTGAGTGTAGTAGTTTGGATTTTTCCCTATCTTGGACTTGCACAGAGAACCTCATTGTTATACAACTCTAACTTCCAGTTTTAACAAATTTCTCTTTGTTGGGTTTTCTTGAACTAGTCAAAATCTCCTAAAAAGTTCCTTTACCAAATAGATAACTGAATGTAAGTGGAACTGACAAACCAATCATATCCATTAGGAGTATCTCATTACTTGGTGTGGGGACAGTGTAAAGAGGACAAAGGTCATACAGTAAATGGGTATGGGTATGGGTATGGATATGTATGTTGACAGTGTATGTTCTATATTGATTGTCACTGTCTAATCAATAGATGTGGTCATGATAGGTGGTTTTCAAAAGAAAAGGTGGATTTCCATAAGGATAGTCAGGTATAGCCAGTAATGGAACTTGTTTTCTTGTCACGCGTATGTGACTATGTTAAAAGAATGTTTGTGCTTGCGACACACTTGTTTTTCATTCTTTTCTGAAGGAGATGGCAAAATAGATTTTGTCATGTTGTGAATATCACCTTGGTAATGTTTTATGTATATATGGTTCTTGTAAAGGGAATGTGATGTGACGTTAATTGAATTGGAAAAGTAATGACTCAAATAAAATACTTGGTAAATGTTCTTTTTCCACAACTCCGAAAAAAAAAAAAAGATGTGAAAAGAAAAGAAACTTTTGTATACAGACTTGCTTGTATACGTATGATATTATTATGGGTATGCAGACTTGCTTGCATATCAGTGCACCGTTCCATGTGAGTTCGGTTGTACGTGTAGAATGCTTGTCAGTGATCGAACTTCGGGTGAGATGACATGACACTCGAGGTGGCACCCCACTTGGGTCATGTACGCTCCGAGTGGCTTCGATGGCAAGGGAGGCACACTTGGGTGAGGTGTGTTCGGCACAGGAGGAGAGTGCGATTGTGGAAAAAGGAGCCAAGAATTAGAAAACAAAATAAATAATTAAATTAAACCATTGAATTGAGCATGCCATGAAATTGTGTATAGATTAATTTAGCTTATACTAGGTTAGCCTTGAGGGAAGAAACTAAATGCTCATTCAACCATTGAATGAGAACTACACGTCTCCCTAAAGGTAGAAAAATGTATTTGTTTAATATTTCAATAATAGTCTAATATGATTATGAATTGTAGTGTTGTTGCATTTATGAGGATTGATAACTCATAAACTTTATTTATTAGTGATAAATGATGCATATTTATTTATTAGGATAATAACACCATTGCCACATTGAGGAACTACCTGATGGTGTGATTATTTATTGTTTGGTTTATTTTTATCATGTGCGGGTTTATTGATTTTTGGGATGAAGATTTCTCACACCAGCTTTATTGCTGACCCGAGTGAGCTTTTGCTTATTGGGTACATTCCTTTTGGAATGTAGCCGAGTAGTCTTTCAGGTTTAGAGATTTTGAGCTGCATTACTGGAGTTCCGCTAGTGAGCTAGCCATGCCAGTCTTCTCCGGGTTAGACTTTTTATTCGTTTTAGTTGTTTAGTTGTTGCTGCTATTTGTTTCTGTTATTATTGAATTTTCACGTCCCGAGTTTTGGGGGAAACGGATAATCCTACGTGGATTTTGGGATTTTCGTTTCCTTCGAAAATCGGGGCGTGACAAAGAATTTATCAAAAGCATTGGGGAGTTACCAAAGATGAATGATAATGAAATTTCTATCAAGTATTTATCATATGGAAAAGTGTGTCCGGTGCATGATAATGATGACTATCATCAAGTGAAATTGTACTCAAAGAGTTTAGGCTCAGAAAATCCTTAGAAGTTGTCGATTATTAATCTCGATAATGACCTTGATAGTCCTCTGGTGCCTGCAAAAGTTGCAAATAATGCAATTAACATTTCAGAAGTTCCTCTAAAGTAAGACTTAAAGCTTCATAGTTTATATTGAACATATTTGACTGTTTTTATCATTTGAATACTTTTGATAAGGATAAGGCAACCGTGTGACCGGAGTTGTCTGGAAGCTGTACAAATATGGTTCCTTTGTCTTCTCTTGAAAGTCATTCAAATGTTAACCCGACCTCTTCTTGGCGACACTATACAAATGTGATCTCCTGTACTTCTCGCTCCTCTAGAAATTTTGTGCCACCTCTGCATCCGAAGGCAAAACAATTGTTAACCTATTTTCCGAGATTACAACATGTGTTGAACTACAATTGTTGACTATAAAAGATCCACCCCATCCAATTTTCGATGACATTTAGGTAAATTCTCCCAATGGTAATCGTCTCGTACCAAACTCAACTTTTTGAAATGAGTGCAACAATGATAGTGTAATTGAATGAGAGACTATTGATCTAGCCTAGCAGACGACCGTGATGGTTTCCATGTTTCTTATGATAACTACTCTAACAACAATTCTAGAGAGCGAGGCCCTAGCACGAGACCCATGTGAGGCCTTGCTATCTAGCGCGTGAGGAGGAGAGAGAAAGATAAAAAAAATAGTCTTTCCCCCATAAATAAATAAAAACTGAGAAAAGTTGAAGCTTTTGCTTTCAACCTTTTAATCTCCTTTCCCAATAAACAGAGAAAAGTTGAATCATTTGCTTTCACCATTTTCTTTTCCTCTCCCAAAACCCCCAGATCTGTTAGATCCCTAGCAATCTCCCCTCCTTAAGTGCTTCAACCGAGATCTGTGAGCAACGATTCAAGGGCGTCGTGTTGTGAAGATCTTCTCACTTTGATCAAAGGTTTTGTGTTGAGAAGATCTGTGTTGATTCAACAGCCCCTCATCTATGTTCATCTCCCCTAGATCGAAAAGAAGACAGTGAAGAAGCTACTTCTTTGATCAAAGGCGTCGTGTTGAATAGAAGACAGTGAAGAAACTCTCTTTTTGTTTTTCTGTAAAGTAGGAAAAAAAAAAGTTCATCTCTTTTTGTATTCTCTGCATGAAAAGAAAAAGAAAAAAAAAGATTACAACAAATTGTTTTCTTTTTGAAAAATAATTTGTTGAATTGATGATTAGTTTACAACTTGACAATGAATATTATGTGAAATAGATTGGGTGAAATTTGTAAAGTATTGGGGAAATTATTGGTGGAGGAAAGAAGATGTCAATTTCATAAAGTTAAAACCTGATTTTGGAGCAACTATGATGAATGAAACACCTTACACCAGAACAAGCTGGACCTGGGGCTGGTAATTAGGATTAGAGATGATAGTACTTTTGCTAGAGATTTTCCTTTCCCTAAGCATATAGTTTGGAAAAAAAAATTCTGTACATATTGAAATAGTACAAAAGGTTGGAAAGAACTTGATGAAAATGGATTTGGCTTCATGAAAATATGTGAATTCTTTATTGCGAATGTTCAGAAACTTGCTTTATGACACTTTCAATATTTCATTAAATAAATCAGAGGCATTGTTATGATTTTTGTGCTAAGAGACGTTTTTGTGCTGAGAAACATTATGATTTAGCTCTACTGAGCCCAGAAAAATAGAAACACAGGAACACATAATTTACATGTCGAGGTGGAGCTGAACCTTCATTTCGGTCCCAATTTAATATTTGCATGCTATGATTTGTGGTGGTATAGCAAAGCGAGGGATCCAAAAGGATCGTTCACCCTCAACTTTGCTCTGCATATACATTGCTGCTGCTGAAAATACTTGGTCGGATTTTACAACAACTGAATTCTTTATGGTTGGGTATAAGCATTCATATTACATCATTGGAAGATAAATTTGGGCTAGGTTTGAATGTTTGATAGCCAATTTCATATTGGATGCAAATGTGGTTTTCAAGGCCTTAAACAGCCACACATCCTTGTAAAGAGGTTCATCCTTTCAATCACTAATCATCAAGTCAAGATCTTTTTCTTTTTTTTTCATTTTTTTTTTCAAAAAGGAACAAAGCAGCAGCAGCAGTTTGAAAACCATGCAAGCAACCTGAACTTACAGCAGCATCAGATTCTCACGAAAATACAGCAGTTTGTAATACAACAGTTTGCCAACTCAAATCCAGCAATTTGTCAAATAAATTACAGCAGTTTGTAATCCATCTTCATATCTTCAAATCCATTTTCAAATCTTCACAAAAATAAAAACTACTTACCATATCCACCTAATTACTTTGGATGCCCTTCATGGTGGAAGCCAACCGCCATATAAAAGTAAGGTTCACTCAATCAATGAATCCCAAATCCTTTTTTTTTTCTTTTTTTTTTTCCAGAAGTTGGTTCAACAACAACATATCATTATATCAACAAAGTATCCAATCCCAAAAGGTGAATTAAAGCCCTTCAAATGCTAAACAAATGTCCTAATCAGCTCAATTTGAGTATTGGCACCCAAATTTCCACAATAATTTACAAATTTCACCCAATCTATTTCACATAATATTCATTGTCAAATTGTAAACTAATCATCAATTCAACAATTTTTTTTTCAAAAAGAAAACAATTTGCTGTAATCTTTTTTTCCTTTTTCTTTTCATGCAGAGAATACAAAAAGAGATGAGCTTTTTTTTTTTTTTTCCTACTTCACAGAAAAACAAAAAGAAAGTTTCTTCACTCTCTTCTCTTCAAAGAAACCATCCTTTTTCACTGTTTTTTCTTCAACACGACGCCTTTGATCAAAGAATTAGCTTCTTCATTGTCTTCTTTTCGATCTAGGGGAGATGAACATAGATGAGGGGCTATTGAATCAACACAGATCTTCTCAACACAAAACCTTTGATCAAAGTGAGAAATCTTCTCAACACGACGCCCTTGAATCATTGCTTACAGATCTCGGTTGAAGCACTTAAGGAGGGGAGATTGCCAGGGATCTAACAGATCTGGGGGTTTTGGGAGAGGAGATGAAAATGGAGAAAGCAAGTTATTTAACTTTTCTCTGTTTCTCGGGAGAGGAAATGAAAAGGTTGAAAGCAAAAGCTTCAACTTTTCTTTGTTTTTTTTGTTTATGGGGGAAAGCCTTTTTTTTTTAATCTCTCTCCTCCTCACGCGCTAGAGAGCACGGCCTCGCGTGGGTCGCCTCACTCTCTAGAATTATTCTTACTCCAAACATGGTCAAGACCATCAGTAATTCGAACATAATTATAACGTTAGATGGGATGGTCAAATAGATAATGAAGGCGTATGTGAGTTTAACTCAATTTCAAGTGACGATCCTAACATAGTGCCCATTGTTCCTTTCCCTCCCTTTGAATGTTTACCATTGGCCAAGATTGAATATGTTAGGAACCCAGCTCCAGTAGGTTACCATGTTAGTAACAAGTCCTATTTTAGTAAGAAGTCATGTTTAGGTAAGTCAGTAGGCGAGAGTCCTAATTTAGTTGAACTAGGTAAGTCAGTAGGTGAGTCCTAATTTAGTTAAACTTTGATATTAAGATGAGTCTGGTTAGGAATCTAGGACGTAGAATTCTCTATAAAGTCTATCAATTGTAATCAGAAGTTTCATCAATCAAATAACTTTTCTAAACTTTGGTGGCTGATCTCCAATCAAAAGATCAATAGGTGGTTCGATCTCCAATCAAAAGATCGATTATCTTAGCTTCCGGTATCGGATCCTATCATCTGGTATCAGAGCATCCTCGATTCTGACCAAATTTTTTTTCAAGTTATTTCGTTCTTCACCCTCATCAACACCCTCTCTCAGTTCTTCATTCAAAAAAAAAAAAAAAAAAAAACCTCGCAATTCAGAGCATCCACAGTTCTTCATCGATTCAGAGCATCCACTGTCGATCCAGAGCATCCGGTTTCAGCGCAGCCACTGTCGATTCAGAGCATCCGCAGTTCTTCATCGATTCATAGCATCGTTCATCACCGATTCAGCGGATCCAGTTTCTTCGATTCAGAGCTTCCACTTTCTTCTTTAGCAGATCCAGTTTCATCGCCTCCCGATTCGTCCGCAGTTCTTCATCGATTCATAGCATCGTTCATCACCGATTCAGCGGATCCAATTTCTTCGATTCAGAGCTTCCACTTTCTTCTTCAGCAGATCCAGTTTCATCGCCTCCCGATTCGTCCAGAGTCGCTCCAGCGCGTCATCAAACTCATCGTTTCATCCAAGCGCATCCAACTTCTTCGCTTCATCCAGCACATCCAATTCATCGCTTTATCAGAGCATCGATTCTGCCCTAACCATCCCTTCAAAAAAAAAAAAACTTTCCTTCCACCCAAACCTACACCATGACTGTCAAAGAACTCGAAGAACATTTTGGTGCCATTAACGCCCAATTGGGAACAATGGCTTCACATATCCACACCCTCCTCCAAGATCGCCAAACTCAATCACAGACCATTGCCCAGATATTGCAAACTCTTCAATCTCTTCAATCCACTGGGTCCTCACAATCAGAACCTACTCACCGCAACAATCCGCTAGGCGGCAATTTACAAGGTCGACCCCTTCGCATTGACTTCCCTCGGTTTGATGGCGGTGATCCCGAAGGTTGGCTTTTCCAAGCCGAACAATTTTTTGAGCTTAACCAGGTTGCGGTAAATCAGAAAGTCACCTTGGCTGCGATCCACTTGAAAGGCGACGCCGTCGCTTGGTACCGATGGATTAGACAATCCATCAGCGATCTTTCTTGGGAACAATTTTCCAAGGCCATCTGTTCCAGGTTCGGTTCCCGCAAACACATTGATCCATGCAGCTCTCTTTCGAAATTGACTCAAACAGGGACGGTTCGTGAGTATATTACGGCCTTTGAGAATCTCATCAACTTGGTTCCTGGATTGCTCGAACCTCATCAAATCAGTATGTTCCTTTCAGGTTTACGTGCCGATATTCAGTCGGGTGTGCGCTTGCTTAAACCTGCGAGCTTGACCCAAGCTTTTGATTTAGCGTTATGTCAAGAGGACGCTATCATTGCGACTACGGCTTATTCCTCTGTTCCGCCTAATTTTCAGACTCCTGCCCCAACTCCCACCTTGCCTTCTGGCATGAAGCGACTAACTTGGGCCGAACAAAAAGAACGTCGCGAGAAAGGCTTATGTTTCAACTGCGATGAAACCTTTAAACCAGGACATCACTGTCAGAAACCGCAATTACTTTTCCTGGACGCCGCCCTGGACGGGAATTCTCCGAAAGACAACGTCGTTATTTTGGATGAGTTTGGTTAGGAAACTAGGTCGTTACTAGTTTTCAGGCTTGAGGACAAGCCGTGTTTCAAGGGGTCCGGGATGTTAGGAACCCAGCTCCAGTAGGTTACCATGTTAGTAACAAGTCCTATTTTAGTAAGAAGTCATGTTTAGGTAAGTCAGTAGGCGAGAGTCCTAATTTAGTTGAACTAGGTAAGTCAGTAGGTGAGTCCTAATTTAGTTGAACTTTGATATTAAGATGAGTCTGGTTAGGAATCTAGGACGTAGAATTCTCTATAAAGTCTATCAATTGTAATCAGAAGTTTCATCAATCAAATAACTTTTCTAAACTTTGGTGGCTGATCTCCAATCAAAAGATCAATAGGTGGTTCGATCTCCAATCAAAAGATCGATTATCTTAGCTTCCGGTATCGGATCCTATCAGAATATACAAATATGATGACATCAAAGTTACTTTTGATGACGATGACGAGTACAACTAACGATGATAAACCAAAATGCGAGTTCTATGTGAGCCAACTCTATAAAAACCACGACATGTTATTTACGAAATTGAGGTCATATGTTATCAGATCCGAGTTGGAAATGAAGCATTAGGCAACAAATTCATCTAGGGTTATAGTGAAATGTGAAAGGGTTTACGCAAAGTTGGTCGCAAGCACCGATATGTTTGTTGTTGTTAAGTGTGTGATTGAGCACAAATTTCAATGTCTCAATGAAACATGCGGTAACAAGCAAGCCGACAGAGGGTTGCTTTCCATATAGTGGAACTTGTCAGGAAAACATACAAATTAAGCTCACACAGCATACCATGCATTATTCAAAATAAGAGATTCAAATTAGTTACAAAATTTCATGGACAAGGAAAGATGTGTGAATGAGAAGAGCAAATACTAATTATATTTGTTCGTAAATACGTCATTTGTACTAGGTTAGTTTCATTATATTTAACTTGCTTAATTATTATAGCAGATACTAGGGGCTATGCTGAATGTTGCGATTGGATTGTGTGATATTCAAGAGAGCTGAAACACATAGATCTTGAAGCAGTAGCTATGCTCGAGTGCGAGCTGAATTGTAACAAGTTCTCCCAATACTTTTGGTCGTACAGCTCTACAATAGGACCCTGGCAAAAAAAAACCCTGCTTTGCAGAGTTGTGATGGTTGACGAAACCTTCTGTAGGGGCAGATGTTATGGAGCCCTATTGACTATCGTAAGTGTGGATGAAAATGACTGCATTTTTCTAATAGTGTTTTCCCTGGTTGACAAGGAAAACAATGATAGCTGGTTGTTTTTAAAATGTTTGGTGAGCACATTACTAGTTTGAAGAACGTTTTGTTCTGTTGTTCTTATATGGCGTCCCTGCTCTCTTCCCAACGATTTCCATTGTTTTTTCTCTTGGCACATAAAACGAACTTGTCTAATGCTGGAGAAATCATTCAGAATTTATTCTCAAGGTCGGCAAAAAAGCTGAAATTGTGGAAATTTGATAAAAATATGAATTCAATCAGGGTGCATGACCCTTCATTTTATCATGTTGTGGTTGATGACATAGGTTTACAACGATCAGTGGAGCTATACGTACCTTTGCCTAAGTATCGGATCAATACTACCAACACTACTACAAATATAGGCTTGCATAGCGCTTAAAAATAGGCTTAGATAGCGCTCAAAAAGGCGCTATGCAAGGCGCGTACTTGAATAGCGCTTCGCTTAGATAGCGCTTTATTAAGCGCTATCTAAGCGTTGATTTTTTTTTTAATTAACTTCAATAGCGCTTTCTAAAGCGTTATGTAAGCGCTAATTTTTTTTTTAAATTAGCTTGAATAGCGCTTTGATGAGCGCTATTTAATTTTGTTGATTTTTTTTTAATTAGCTTCATTTCGGTGAATTTTTTTTATTAACTACCATAGCGCTTTTTTATGCGCTATTTAATTTAAATGAATTTTTTAAATTAGATTTGTTTATCTGCTAAGATAGCGCGTAAATACCAATACCGATTTTCTGGGCTAAATATAATATTTAATATAATAATGACAACGTTCAATCAATCAATAAAGACACAACATGATAACTAACTGTTTCTCATTCATTCAAAATATAATTTAAGCATTCATACAAAATTGTTAATATGCTATCATATATATTTGTTCGTAGCACAATACTAATAAATATCTTAAACTACAGGCATAATTAAAATGTTTTGCTTCAGCTTTCCATTTTCTCCTTGAGAAATCGGTTGTACAAGTATCCTGACCAATTGATTACGAAATTCTCCATACGGTAATTCCAGCTGATCTACAGACTGCAACGGATTCCTTGACGCCCGGACGAAGAGGATCCTTGATACCCACATGGAGCTGTTTTAAGAGATGAACATGATGTAGTCATAACAGCATGTGCAGGATCATCGCCTGGACACTCTGTAATTATGCACGAACTGCCCTTAATCTGATGGAAAAACACTGTATTAATAAGGCTATTTTTAGCACTGACTCAGCATATGCCCTGTCCATTCTCACAAAGAATGAAGCTACTCCATGGGAGGCTATTGCTTTTGCAATATATTTGACATTGCAAAGTAATATGACATGTACATAAACATAGATACCAAGGGAGAGAAAAAAAGAGGGAGTAACTAATCTACATTAATGCCGTACCAGAACATAAAAGAAGAGAACACCACTGCAGCATTGATCATCCAATGTTTTAGTCTCTCAGAGTGACCCTGGAATTGAGCAAAAACAATAATTAAAAGACACCTATCAGCTTTTCTACCACATCTTGTTCTTGTGTATACTCGATAAAAATAAGAACGTAATTGCACGGACGTGTATGCCCAACTTTACGTTACTAATAATGTTAAGTACCTAACAAATGCCCATGACATTGCAACTAAATGTGGACCAATAAAGTGCACAGTAGCCATTAGGACTATCCAAATAGGTGCTTACTCATGGCACAAAACTTCAATTGGTGACACAACACAAATCCTTGAAACACATTGAAGTTAAATGTTTTGTAAGACAAATTGGGTTCACCATCTCAGAAACACTGTAATAGACCATCTAGGTTCAGAATATTATACTTCATGACATTGAGTTTGTAGATTATAAAGAATGGAGATAAGCTTGAATGAAATCTTGAGCAATGAAAGATTCAAAACTCAATAAGATACTCTCCTTTTCTTTTTTGTTTTTGGTATACTTACCAAAGGTTGAGATTGGTAAAGTGCCCGCAGAAGCTAACCAATAGTTGCATCTCTTTCGGTCTATTACCATTTAGTACTCACAGTTTCAATTATGAACAATAAATGAAAACTATATAAACTGTTTGATTAAAAAAAACAAGGCACCTGCAAGGCTGCTACCTAAGCTTGTTAAAGGGGGTAAAATGACTACAAAAGAGAAAACTACCTTATTGGAGCTAGGAACCAGTTCCTGCAAAGCTTTCATGCGTTCTGCTATTCTTTCTCACTCAAGTACTGAGTTCCTACAGAAGAGTAAATGCTTGTTAGTATTAGGCCCACATTTGTATGTCATAGAAACTCTTTATTATCCAATCTGGCCACTTAAACTAACAAGTGGTCAATCGTCTTCTTAGACAAAATGTACAAGTAATGCAGGGAATAGACACAATGGCAGCAGTATAAGCTTTCACAGGCACACATGCATATCCTATTTATTTTTTTAGAGATAGTCGTTAGCTTGATGGCTAAATCACAACAAAATCAAACTTGCTCACAAGCAGCATATGCTACCAGACATATCAAAATCTCCTTTGACTGCCTAAGATACATTTCGGATTCATAAAAATAAAAAAATATAAATATAAAAAAGACATGATATGGCGAAGGTCCTAGAGATGATGTATCTCATGATAACCATTGCCCTTAGCCATTTTCAGGCAAAAACTTAGGCAGAAACTTATGATGATCACTGAATCAACAAGTGTGAAGAGTTAAAGCTTTGTGCACAAGGAGTCACTTGCAGGAAACTGATATTCATGGCTATGGATATTTGGAGCATGGGGTTACCAACTGATCCAAAAAAAAAAAAAAAAAAAAAAATTAATCCTTGTGACTTTCTTTGAAGAGATGTTTTCACTGCTGCCCAAGATGTTGCTGATAATTTTGTAAAGGCTCATGTTATTAACAATTTTGTATGAATGCTTAAATTATATTTTGAATGAATGAGAAACAGTTAGTTATCATGTTGTGTCTTTATTGATTGATTGAACGTTGTCATTATTATATTAAATATTATACTTAGCCCAGAAAATCGGTATTGGTATTTACGCGCTATCTTAGCAGATAAACAAATCTAATTTAAAAAATTCATTTAAATTAAATAGCGCATAAAAAAGCGCTATGGTAGTTAATAAAAAAAATTCACCGAAATGAAGCTAATTAAAAAAAATGAACAAAATTAAATAGCGTTCAGCAAAGCGCTATTCAAGCTAATTTAAAAAAAAAAATTAGCGCTTTCTAAAGCGCTATTGAAGTTAATTAAAAAAAAAAATCAACGCTTAGACAGCGCTTAATAAAGCGCTATCTAAGCGAAGCGCTATTCAAGTACGCGCCTTTTTTAGCGCTATCTAAGCCTATTTTTAAGCGCTATGCAAGCCTATATTTGTAGTAGTGTCGCATGACGAACCACAATAGAAGGAGTTGCAGATAAAGGTATCAACACATTAGTGTTGAGTATACCCAAGCTCCTGAAAATATTTGAGTGTGGCAGGATGATTGATAAAGGTTTTTGTATGTTTTTGTAAATTGACAATAGAAATGTTTAGGCATCCGTGGAATTTTTTTTCTTTTTGTTTTATCGATCCGTATTATAATGTTTCATATGGGATTGATCGAACCAGGATGTTTTTAGTGAAGTTAGGAGTTATTGGTCACTTTTTGTTCTCTCACATGTATTTCTCTAAGTGGTGATCTTTTTAGATGTCAAGTGATCTGTTGCTCGTATTTTGGTTAATCTAATATATAAATGTTGTTCATGCACTAAAATTTCATACTGTTTACTTTTTTAACATAGTTTCTGGTACTAAAATGATTCGTACTATTTACTTTTTTCTCAACATCAGTGTTACAATACTTTTTTAACACCCGTATATAGCAGGGGAAAACTGTTTCATGAATTGGATTGGTTAATGAATACTTGACACTAGTAAAGATTACATTATTTTTTAATTAACAGTTGATAATCCAATCAAACCCTTTCATGGCCATCATAAATTTTAATATTAAGTTAATTTATATATTTTTATTAATTTCATTCAAAACACCGATTTTGATATGACACTAACTTCAATTTTGCCGAAAAAAAAGAGATGAATCTATCTTAAAATTACTAATGTAATTGAGAGTTATCTCATTTCATTATTTTAGTTTCTAAACTAAAGCATGGCACATCTTCTTTTTGGGGATATCAGCAAACTTAAACTTCGATGTCAACGGGGATTAACTTCGATGTCTTTAATCCAATCTAATTCACAACTAGAATTTAGTTAGATAAAGATTTGAGCGAAGAAACCAATTTATTTCAACGACTACTACAATAAGCCGATGCCAGATGGCTTGCTTTACGTGTCATTATTGTATATTTAGTTTGAACCCAAAAGCATGGCACTTCTTCTTATTTATGAGTTCGAGCAAACCTAAACTTTGATCTCTCCAATCTAATCTAATTCATAATTCAGATTAAGTTACATCAAGAGTTGAACGCCAAAATCATTTTAGTTTAACGGTGACTGTAATAAACTGATGACGGATGGTATGCTGGAAGTGTGACTCTTGTGTATTTAGTTTCGAACCTAATAACATCATACTTTTTGTCACGCCTCGATTTTCGAAGAAAACGAAAATCCCAAAAATCCACGTAGGATTATCCGTTTCCCCCAAAACTCGGGACGTGAAAATTCAATAACAACAGAAACAAATAGCAGCAACAACTAAACATCTGAAACAAATAAAAATCTAACCCGGAGAAGACTGGCATGGCTAGCTCACTAGCGGAACTCCAATAACGCAGCTCAAAATCTCTAAACCTGAAAGGCTAATCGGCTACATTCCAAAAGGAATATACCCAAGAAGCAAAAGCTCACTCGGGTCAGCAATAAAGTTGGTGTGAGAAATCTTCATCCCAAAATCAATAAATCCGTGCATGCAAACACCAAAATAAACAAAACAATAAACAACCACACCAGGTAATTCCTCCATGAGGCAAAGGTGCCATCATCCTAATAAATAAATATGCATTATTTATTACTAATAAATAAAATTTATGAGTTATCAATCTTCATAAATGCATCAACAATACAATTCATAATAATATTAGACTATTATTGAAATATTAACAAAACACATTTTTCTACCTTTAGGAAGACATGTAGTTCTCATTCAATGGTTGAATGAGCATTTAGTTTCTTCCTTTAAGGTAATCATGCACATACACAAAAAGAAATCTCGCTACATTTTCACAATCACATTATCCTCCATGTGCCGAACACACCTCACCCAAGTGTGCCTCCCTTGCCATCGAAGCCACTCGGAGCGTACATGACCCAAGTGGGGTGCCACCTCGAGTGTCATGTCATCTCACCCGAAGTTCGATCACTGGCAAGTACTCTTCCTAAATCTACAAGTACAATCGAACACACATGGAACGGTGCACCGATATGCAAGCAAGTCTGCATACCCATAATAATATCACACGTATACAAGCAAGTCTGTATACAAAATTTCTTTTCTTTTCACATTTTTTTTTCGGAGTTGTGAAAAAGAGCATAAAAAAAAAAATATCAACTAAAACTCAAAATTCTTTTATGGTGACACTTTGTCAACCATAAGAAAATCAACCACAGTATCCACCATTCTTTTGAGGAACAAGAAATATTTGACACATTGCCAATTCACATATCTCATCTCTTTGCATCATATGGAAAACCCTTCATAGTCAATACACATGCTGAAATTTCTTTTTGGTGATACTCCCACACCTAGGTCCTCAAGACCTCTCATACGCTTAGTCCCTTTCTTGATCAAAAGACCATGAATTTGAATTGCCCCATTACAGAAAGAGAAGGCCGGTAAAACGGTAGCCATGGTATACGAATTGGGATGAACACTGGCAAGTAGCATGTCATTAAACAACTCAACCGCACGGTTAAACACAATATTCTGAGTGGAAGCCCATATAACTGCAGTCCATGTAACAACATTTCTCTCGGGCATTTTGTCAAACAAGTAGTGGGTCGACGTTAATTCCCCAAATTGTCCATAAAAGAGAATCAAACTGTTGGTAACGTAAAGATTTGAGTCGAACCCAGTTTTGATGACTTGGTTGTGAACCAAAAGACCCATGGTTTGATCACTGAGATGAGATGAGGCTTTGAGTATGTAAGGGAAGGTGAAGTGGTCGGGCTTGAAACCATTGTGGCAAAGCTTGGTGTAGTGTTCCAATGTTTAAGTGAAGTTGCATGCTTTGACAAGTGCTTGTATTGGGGAGTTGATAAAGTTTGGGTTTATAGATTGGGTGTGATATGAAGAAGAGTTGTTCTTGAGAGTTGTGATGCAGCATCCGAATCGGCTTTTTTTGAACAACAACAACAACAAGGTCATGAGGGAAAGAGTGCTATTTGGTTTGTTGTTTACATAATTCTCATCTTCAGATCTTCTGGTAAAGCCGCAGAGGAGGGAGGTATCAGTACTAGGAGCATCTCCAACAACAACGATGATCAATCTTCTTCTTCTCTACGCTACTCTACTTGGTGGTGGTGAGACCGAATTTGCTCAACAAAACTCTCTCTATCTCTAGGGTTTTGTTTTTGTTTTTTTTTTTTATATACGGTGGGTGGCTATTCGCCCCCACCGAACTTTCGAATGCACCCACCATCTTTCACAAAATAAAACCGTAATCATTAGTTAAATAAATGTCCAAAACCAAGCCCAAGTACAATTGAGTAACAACCCATCAACATTAGGGTTTACAAATTTTTTGCTAAATACACACACAAACTTTATTTTATTTAGTAATGATAAACAAAATCTTTTTCCCAATAAATGAGATTACAATATATGCCACAATTAATAAATAAGAAATTTTTATATTTATTTAATTAGGCGGGTATTACAATATATACAACTCAAAAGAATCTCGTCCCGAGATTCGGTAGAGTGTAAGTAGGAAATTAATTCTTAAATAAACAAACTACACATCACATGGACAAACAAATAGCTCATACGTATGCCCATAACTTAATGAAGATAATCACACAAAAATATTTAAAAATTTCAGTAAGTACAAAAATTACGGGGTGTTACACTTTTACTTTTGAGAGCTATGAGCAAACCTAACTTCGATGTCTAGAATCTAGTCAAATTCACAAATCTAATTTAGTTAGATCAAGAATTGAGTGCCGAAACTATTTTATTTCATTGATGACTACAGTATAGTGATGACAAATGGCTTGGTGGACGTGTCACTCTTTCATATTTAGTTTCAAACCGAATATTATGACACTTCTTCGTGGGCCACAAGTGAACCTAAACTTCTTATTTCAGAATTTTAACTTTGATGCCTTCAATCCAATTCACAGCTTGAATTGTGAAGAAAAGTTTGAATGCCCTCTTCTTCATTATTGTTCTTTCTTTTTACTTGATCGCAACCGTGGGCTTAACAGTCATGGGCATTTTCATTGGGCTCCCGTTCAATCTACATTTCATATATAATTCAAAATGAATTGTCTCTTTCTCCCCATTTTACTCTATCTATATTCGCACAATCGGGAGAAACCTTGCAAGCCTCATTCCCGATTTCCCCATCTATCCGTTCAGACCTTACCAATTTGTAACAAGGTTTCGCCCACTCTCATCATTTCATTTCGTTTCAACTAATGATTCCTAAAAGCAGAGGTTGTTCAAAGGGCGCTTCAAAACAAAACAAAGAAAAAAAAAGGGTCAACAACTGATTCAAAGAAACAAATGAACGTCAATCCTTTCCATTATGATCCCAACTCTTGGATTTCCCAAAGCATCTCCAAAGGGCTTAACTTTATGCAAGAGAATCAGAGATTCTTAGCTAAAGAAAAGTACTTGATGATGTCGACAAATATCTGCATGATCGGTTAGGAAATATCCTACAACAACCTTCCATTAGGGGTTTAATTTAGTTTAACCATGATATGATTTGTAGGGAACATGTTATAGTTCTACTCTAATTGACAAAGAGAATATGAGTTTTACAACGATAGTGCAAAAGACAACTTTCAACATTGACGTTGAATCTATTAGGAAAACTTTGGTTTGGATCCTCCAAGGGATCGAGTTCCTTTTTTTCCGTACGAAGTACCATTGACTAATGAAATGTGTAACTCGTTATTCAGAGGGGGCCTAAAGATCCACAATAAAAATACTTTTTACACAAAAAAATTGGTTAAGGATAACTTCAGGCTACTTGCTTGTATCCTCCGCGGTAATTGGATACAAAGGTATGTGAACCCTCAACAATGGCGGACCCAGGATTTTAGGCAAGGGGGGGCGAAATAGCAAGCAATTTTTTTTTTCTACCCGAGCTAGTAAAATAAAAAAATACAACTATAAAAATACATTGCATATACCAAATTGAATCCAGTTTAATTAAATTTTAAGCTAAAATTAGGTCACAATATCAATAACCTTAGCAAGGGGCAAATGAGCATAATAAATAGAATATATACTTAAAATCACAAAATAATTAAGATAAGTATCTAGTTGAAGCAAAAAAAAAATCTGAAATTTACGAACATAATAAGATCCTAATACAATTTCATAGAAAAATGATTTATATGAGGCTCAAATTTTGCATGAGTTAGCTAATGGCATATATTTTTATTGAATTCTATATTTATTATTTTAGATATTAATTTCAAATATTTTTTTTGTTGGAGGTTTTACACCACTTGTGAACCAGCAATTCATTTTATTATTATTTGCATTACATATAAATTTGCATTGAAAGCAAAAAAGTAGGGGTAGGTCACAATAACAAAATTGTAATTGTGAATAGCCATAAATAAATTATACGCTCCGAGAGGACCGAAAATAAATTTTTATTAAACTAAACAATTTTTTAATGTTTGCAATTAATAATAACATTGTATTGAAAAAAAAATTAGGAGAGTGACAATGATGAAATTTTTTTTTATCAATAACCATAAAAAATCATGCGCTTGAAAAGTATCGAACTCAGGTTGTTTACCATAAATTAAATACTTTAAACCAATACGCCAATATACAAATGTAGAAATAGTCAATGAATAATATTTATAATGTATATATAGATTATATAATTAAATTTTTTAAAGACTAAATATAAAATAATATTTTTTTAAATTTGAGGGGGGGGGGGGGGGAGGGGGCTCGCCCCTTAGTAGGTCCACCCCTGACCCTCAAGTAACCAAGGTTGTTCTTTAATTGACATATCAGCTTAGCATGAATATAACCATTGTTAGTCTCATCATGTGGTTGAAGATGGGAAAAAGCCAAAAGAGGTATCCTTATGTGAAGATGATTACTAAACTGGTACGTGATTGGGGTGTCAACATTGACAAGTTTGGACTCGAGAAAGGTACACCAGGACCAACTGGAAAACAAGTTCTGTCACAAAAATTATCTGCAACAAAAGAAGGTGGGATATTCGAAACTCTCCCCAAAACCACCGTCAGTGTGCATCAGAATTTGAACTTACTATTACATATAGTTGAGATTATACATCTACTCAACAACTTCACAATCAAAAAATCTAATTGTCGAGGGAAATGGCGAAGAAAACAGCGAGGGACGGGGGCGTCCACCCCCTCGGGATGTGTGCGGTGACTTTTCTTGCACGCATCCCGGGGTGATGGACGGCCCCCCCTCGCTATTTTCTTCGTCATTTCCCTCGACAGTTAGACGGGTTCTTTACAGTTCAATCCTTCTACATATCGAGGGAGGGAACGAGGGAGGGAGCGAGGATGCTCCCTCGCACGTGATTTTTTATGCGGGATTCAACTTCTCGTCCAGCGAAATATTTTGGCTCCAAAAGTGAAAAAATCCCCAAAAGTGAAAAAACCCTAGAATTTTCGATTTCTCTCCAAATCCCACTCTTTCTCTTCTCCCTCGATTGCCCTATCAGAATTGTTCTCTCCAAATCAAAGCTCCCTCGACCCCTCCCTCAACTCCTTTCTCAATCTCTCCCACAAACCCTAGACCTAGCAAAGCTCCCACGCCATGTACCTCCCTCGACTCCTAGCAAATCTTAAAAACCCATAAAGTTTCCTCCTTTCTCTTCTTCCCCATGAACCCAAAATTCCCAACTTGTTACCTCCATTAACAACAACAGCAACCCTCCTTTCTCTTCTATGGCTCCTTCACTTCTTTAATAACTTCACAACTTTCCATTTTCTTTCTTTCTCTCCTTTGGGTTTTATTTCTTTGGTTTCTTTGTTTCAAAGATGGGAGCTTTAATGATCAAGAAGACAGAAGAACAAAAGCCAGAGCAGCAGCATAAGCAATTGGTACCACCAACAAATTTTTCCCTGGTTGAGAAAGGGATTTACAGATCTGCTCATCCAAATCCCACCAATTTCTCATTTATTGAAACTATCAATCTCAAATCAATCATTTACTTGTGTACTGAACCCTACCCCCAAGAGAATTCCAAGTTTCTTGCTGAACATAACATCCATCTTTTCCACTTTGGCATTGAGGGCACCAAGGTATAATTTGTATCCATTTTATATGTGATTTCAATGTTGATTATTGAAACCCATTGTTTGATTTAGGTTTTTATGGATTGGGTTTGCTATAGATTTGGGTTTTACCCATCATTTGGTGTTTGTGCTTATTTTGATGATGATAGTTGCTTTTCTGTTTGTCATTGATTGTATCTTGTCTTGTTTGTAGTTTCTTAACTTTAATTTAATTGATTGTGAAGTTTTGAGGTGATCTGGACTTTAATGTTAGGTTTTGCTTATTTGTTTTTCTAAAGAAATTGACGCTAAGGTTTGGATCATTTTGAAGCAATAATCAAAACTCAATGAAAACCTAATCACAAATATCTCTAATCTATGTGGATAAACTGTTTTTGTAAAATATCACATGAATGCTGAATTATGTTGTGGAGGTGAATATGACCAGTCTTTCATCTTGGACAAGGATATATTCTGGAATATCCATATTGTTAATCATAGATCAGCGGAGAGGGAGGAAATGGAAGCATTAATTGTATCATATGAATATATGGGGTTCTTCCACTTCTTTTGCAGTGGGCTTCTAGGTGCTTATATCATGCATGCTCTGTGACCTTCAGATCTAATCCCTACGGCTGGGAGGTCATACTAATTGTGCAAGCTAGATTTTTTGTGTAGCCATTTAGCATATTCGGATTATATCATCTCAAACTGTGTACTTTTAAATTTATCTTGTAAAAGATTACCAATTTTGAGAAAATGGACCACACATGAAGTCATCATTGTGTGTATTTGGTTCTTTACTAGAAATAAAACACTGGATTGTTTATTAGGTGACATTTCAAATCTAAAATGAAGAGTCCATTATTGTTAAATAGGCAACAAATGAAGTCATCATTGTGTGTATTTGGTTCAACTCTAAAATGAAGAGTCCATTATTGTTAATGATTGAAGTGCTACTAGAAATTTTGTAATAGTACACTTTCTTGTTTAATCATATGTTGTTTGTAATGTCTGAATCTGCAGGAGCCTTTTGTGAATCTTCCCAAGGACACTATCATGGAGGCTCTGAAAGTCTTACTAGGTACTGAATTGAAGCAACATCCTCACCACTTATTCTCTCATAATTACCTTTAAGTGTTTCTTGTTAACCCCATTTTTCTGTGTTGTTACCAGATGTTAGAAATCATCCAGTTTTGATTCATTGCAAAAGCGGCAAGGTATGACATATTTTCCTATACCTTCCTTTGTAGTCAGGCACACTTAAAATGTCATTGATGAAAATGATAAATTATTAAATGTGTAACAGAATAGTTTGACTATCACCTCACTTAAACACCTACATTTGTCTAGACATGCTACAATAATGGAGCCATTATTTCATCCTAGTGAGTGATCTCATGTAGCAACAGGTTGTTTTAGATGACATTGGTTGGCCGTTGAACATGGAACCTGTGTTCACGTTAGTTTTTATTTTAGAGGAATCAACTTGAATAACCTGGCTTCTTAATATGTTGAACAAAGCCTTAATCCACATGCCAAAATGTCTTGTAACTTTGAAAGTTTCTTTTCTTGTGTCATTCATTCGTGTTTGATGAAAGGCATTTTATCAATTACTGAAAGTGTCTATCAACAGCATCGGACAGGTTGCATTGTGGGTTGCCTGAGGAAATTGCAGAATTGGTGTTTGTCTTCTGTGTTTGAGGAGTACCAGCGGTTTGCTGGTGCAAAAGCTAGGGTCACCGACATGGGGCAGTCTGTGGTCGAGACAGCGTGGTCTGGATCAGCAGCGCGTTGCAGGGGCAGTCTGTGGTCGAGACAACGTGGTCTGGAACAGCAGCGCGTTACAGGGGCAGTCCGTGGTCGAGACAGCATGGTCTGGAACAGCAGCGCGTTGCAGGGGCAGTCTGTGGTCTGGAACATCAGCGCGTTGCAGGGGCAGTCTGTGGTCGAGACAGTTTCGCCTTCATGCTGTCTGGGAGCGGGTGCTGTCTACAGGAAGTGCTCCTGGATTTCTGTAAAACAGGGGATGCTTGCTTGCTGTTGCGGATTGGGCAGATCTGCTGCGAGCCAAGGTGCAGTCAGACGCATACATGCTGCTTGCTTGGTGTTGCGGATGGGTCGTTTTGCATTTTGTTTCCTTTCAGGATTCAAAGGGTTGGATTCAATTATTTTTGGTGTTTTAAGTTTATTTTGGTCGTATTAGTTTTGTATTCTGGCAACTGTGTTAAGGACAGGTTTTGTTCTTAATTTTGTTTGGTTTTTAATACGGGTAACGTCGTAATGTACCCCCGTAGCGTCTGTAAGTCATTTTTTGATAAGTAATAAAGGTTTAGCAATTCAGATTCAATTTTTCAGTATTTCAGCAAATTCAGATTCCATTTTTCAGCAATCGAAAGATGTTAGTAGTATGTAAGAGCAATCGTTTACAACAATCTATTTCTAAGGATACGACTACACTGCTTCAAAGAGTCAATGAAACACAAGTTAATACCTTGTTCGGATTGCGGGTTTCCTCTTTTGGTTTAATAGATTTATCATTCCAACAGTTCCATGTGAAGAAGCACAAGTAATGAACTGTAAACCATCTTTTACCACGTGAATTGTCAAATGATCAGTGACATTTTCATCTCCAGCCATCAATTTTGATAGTGAAACAACAACACACATGGCTTGTTGCTTCCTCCCTCCCCAGTATCATGTGAAACTAAACACACAACTTCTTAATCAAATCTATAATACAACCACTTCATATTATATAAACAACATTATCCAAACAAACAGAAACAAATCAAGACAAACCATTAATTAACCCCCAAAAGATAAAAAAAAAAAAACAGGATTTGGAGTGCCAACAAGGCTTCTTAATTTTGCAACTATTACCAAAATTTGAAACACTTTGTGAACCTCTCCAAGACAACACTCAACATATCACATTACACTTTAACAAAACAAAACATAAACAACTTCATTACATCTTAATTAATCTCTTATCAATGTAGCACATCCTCTTCCTCAACCTTCTCTTAATACCTTGTTCGGATTGCGGGTTTCCTCTTTTCACAACAATTTTCAATAAAGATTATATCTTGGATTATCTTTGTCTCAATCATATTTTGCTCAAGCAGCTTCTAATCATATATTCAAATCTTAGCAATAACAATAATGAAGAGGAAGTGCAGCAGTCGAAGGCTTTGATGCATCTGCAAAATCAACAAGGTGGATGGTGGCTTCACCAAGAACCCTCCAACAACTCCACTATTGCCTTCCCTTTATCCCTTCTATTCTTCATCAAAACTTCACTCATATCAGCTGGTGTCATCTTAGCCTTCTCAATCACCTCCTCCACTTCTTTCATCACACTTTCATCCATCACCACATCATCCTCCAAAACTCCCAAATATAGACCACGAAGAACCCTGCTACAATGACATTTGGTTAGTTCACTTACAGTATGAATTTGAATTTGTTATGGTTGCAGAGAGAAATCAATTCTCAAAAAACAAGATTCAGTACTCTGAGTTTATCATTGCATAATATAGGAGTTTAAGAGTTCCAAGGTTTGTAGTACCATATTTTGATCACTAACCAATCAAAAACAGAAAACCCCAATTCTCAAATTTCCCCAATCAAAAACAGAAAACCCCCAATTCTCAAATTTCCCCAATCAAAAACAGAAAACCCCAATTTCCCTGGACACAAATTTTTTTTTTGAAAACCCCAATTAATCGAAACAATCCACACAATCAAAGAGTTTCGTAAACCCTAAAACCACTAACACAACCAAAGTCCGAAATGCAGCGAAAGAGGTGTAACCCTAGATCTAGAAACCCGCCACCTGAAATCAACCCTAGAGAAACCCACCACAAGAAATCGCCCAGAAATGAAGGGGAGACTTACCTTCGGTTGAGTTTTCATTTGGGAGGAGCTTTTCGGCGAGGGAATGCGCGAGGGAGCTTCTTCTCTTCTCCTTCGGTCGGTTGAGACGATGATGGGGAGAGGGTGGCGAGGGAGAGCTTTGAATGGGGAGAGGGAGGGCCTTCTCTGTCGAGATGGAAAATGGGGAGAGGGAGAGGGAGGGTTAGCTCTGAGACTAAAAATGGGGAGAGCTTGCGATCCTTCTTCTCCCCCAAATTTTAGATTTTCCCTTTTTTTTTTTTTTTTTTTTTTTTTTTTTACAATGTCAACTGCGTTCCACCCTCCCTCGCCCAAAAAACTCACGTGCGAGGGAGCATCCTCGCTCCCTCCCTCGTTCCCTCCCTCGATACCTAGAAGGATTGTTTACAGTTATGTTTCACTTAACCTCTAATTATTATAAATTAATGTTTGAACAATAATTAGTTTTGTATTTGAGTCGATGTTGGCAAATCATATGTTGGGATTTAACTTACTATAATTTTATTCTTATTATATTTGATGACACACTGAAACGTCCTTTCATCTACATTGTACATGTGTCATGATGATTTCAAGGAATAACATGCCCAAGCATCAATCTATCACTAATTTGGCCCAAGCGTCATCAAGCTTGCAAAGTGCAGTCCGCCAGTCCCGAATTACTGTGTCTTGCTAAGCCCACACGTTTCACAGCCATCCCCAATACTCCTAAGGCCTATTGAGGCAAGTATCTCGGAGATCAGCTTTGGGCGGGCAAGCCAGCAGTATTGTGTCTCAACCTAGAAAGTGAATACAAGAGTATACATCGTACGTGAAAACTTCTATGTATGGACAACACTACAATGGGGAACTATCTCCCGCGTATCTAGGAGCACAGGTCTAACAAGGAAACTTCCCTCCACAAGACGACTCCTAATTAGATAATGATCTCTAGGAAGATTTCCTTCCCTAAACTATGCCAGTGATGGCCTGGCCGAACTAGGACTCCAACACTATAAATAAGACATGAGGTTGGTAAATAAAAGTACGCTACAAATTCCCTGTTTGCAGCTTTAAGCATCCTCAAAGCCTTGTTTAATTTAAGCATCGAAGTGCCATTGACCACCACAACGGTGGTCCATGGCTCACGTGCGTTCCTTATGCAGGTTAGCAGATCAAGGTCAATGAGGAAGCGAAAATCAACTGCATCAGTTTGGCACTGTCCGTTGGGACGACAAAGTTCCTAGCAAAGCATTGACATTGTCTCTCTTCGGAGTTCAAGAATATGGTGACTACCAAATCCCGTAATAATGGAGACCAAGAGGACACATCGAACGCTCAGACGGCGATGTACCACCTCTTTCAGTAGTACCGACGACACAGAGGGAGCATGGTCGCACCCCCATGCCAGTGACGGTGGCAACAGACCCCAGGATGGATCTGCTATCATCCCAGATACAGTAGATCGCAAAAGCGGTGGAAATCCTCACTTAGAAGAACCCTCCACTCGCTGATGGAGATTAGGAGGAGCATAGACCTCAATCTTCAGACAATGCCAGAAAGCAGGTACAGGCGCATGAGAGTCAAGCCCCCGCCAATTCTCACTAGACTAGAGGTGGTGGCGCAGCCAATGGAGATCCAACTTCCAGGGATGACAGACCCGCCACGCAGAGCCCCCTTCGTCGAGGGGCTCACAACCCAAATACTTTCCCTAAGGCAGAAGCCAAATGAGACACTAAGGGAATATGTCATGTGCTTTAGTGATGAGCTGACGCTCATTGACGGCTGCAATGACGATACCTCCTTTACGGCTTTTATTGCGGGGCTAAGAAGGGAAAAGTTATGCCACTTCCTCACCTTGGAACCCCCATTAATATGGCAGACCTCATGAAGAGCGCCTAGAGATGCATAACTTTGAATGAAATGATAGCGGAGAAGAAGGAAACTGAAACAGAAAAGAAACCCTCAGGTTGTAGAGATAGAACGGAGGGAAAGAAAAAAGAAGACGATGACAAGACCTAGTTTTTTCTTATATGGGCCTAGGGATGCAGCTACCAGCTCAACCCACTATCCAGGTTGCACTCTACCACGTTTACTGACGCAAGTAGTAGAGGCCCTAGTCACTCTTGACACACAGAACACACCAACAGATTTAAGGTACCTACTCTTTTTAAATAACTTTCATTGAATTAGTGGAAACTAGTCTGCCCAATACAATCCAATTTCGAAAGTAGGCTGGCACGCTCGTAATAGGTGGAGCCTCAACCTGGCCAGGTAAGCTTAGTCAGTTTCGACTGATATGACGACTTTTAGTTCACCCTGACGCCTAGTTCGCTGCGCGCAAATGTCGATGGCTTAGGAAGTGGGAGTCTAGTCAACACTCTCACGCCTGAAGACGATGACTCGCCAGGGATCATCGCCCCCCATGTAAGATGATCGTCGAACCTGATCAGGTAAGCTTAGTCAGATTTGATTGATGACGGTAATTTCTGGTTAATTCCCAAGTCTGTAGCTCACTACGATTGGGTGTAGATGGTTTGGAAAGTGGGAGCTTAGTCAACTCTGACTTATGTCGACGGCTTGCCATGGGACCACTATTCTTCTATAGACCGTGATCGTCGAATTTGCTCATCCCAAGTCCGTAGCTCGCTTAGCGTCGGGGTAGATGGTTTGGAAGGTGGGAGCCTAGTCAGTTCTAATTGATGTCGACGACTTGCCACGGGACCACTACTATTCTATAGACCATGGTCGCCGATTTTGCTCATCCCAAGATCGTAGCTCGATACGCATGGGTGTAGATGGTTTGGAAGGTGGGAGTCTAGTGAGTTCCGACTGATGTCGACGACTTGCCACGGGACCACTGCTCTTCGACAGAATAGTGGTCGCCAAATCTGATTACAACTCAGTCAACATCTTCATGCCTATATGGGCCAACGTCCCATTATGGGCAACGGCTGCATGAGCCGACTTGAAAACTAATCTGCTAAGTGCATATGAGTGCTACACGGGAGACCAACCCGAACTAACAAAACCTAACTCGGGCTAAGTACTCTTGCTTAACTACAGACGATAACACATGTGCTCGACTATAACAGTTTGTTCATGCCAACGACCGCAACTGACAATCCAATATATCACTCGAGCCTCTAACGATCTACCTCAAGGATGAACTGCAGTGGGTAAAGTAACCCACTGCCAAACCAGGCACATCATATAAAATGCTTGTGCATAACTACGCGATGGCGACTTTGAGACCTCATGGAAGTTCAAGTCAAAATTATTCAAAATTACTCGCGGCATAAATGGTCGAGCTCTTAACAGTGGATAGACCACGTAGCTCCCCACTAACCCAACAAAACCTACATCAAAATATAACGATAAGGAAAAATGGAAAACATGCAACAGGGGGACCGGATAGAACACGGGTACGATGTTTACTGGAAAGAAATTTGTTTTCATTAACAGAATAAACTGAATGTACAGATGTACAAAATTTACTCCTCATCAGGAAAAGGTACAAGTAAAGGGGAACTGAGCTTAACAGGAGAAAAAACAGGAGTTGCATCTGTGCACACCTCAGCTTGAGCGCCATGATCCGGATCGCCCTTTTCCTCTGACAGCTCAAAAATCTCTCCGAAATCCGTGAAGGACACCTTCCCGTAGTAAGAAAGGTCCCAGTCTGGATGCTCTTCTTTCATCAACGCCAGCAGTTCCAACCTCCCATGCAAGATCCTGCAAAATTTAAACGTGCCCTGCGCCTTGAGAAACTTTTCCTCGCGCGCCTTTTCGCTTCAGCAAACTCACGTTCCAGCAGCTCTAGCTTGCCTGTCAGTGCGTCAGTCTGGGACTGCTCAGTATTCCAGCTGTCTTTAATTGCGCTAAGTTCATTATGCACCAGGACGAGCTGCTCCCCAGCTTTTCTCGCTTCCCAAACATTGAATTCAACATCGGCCTCTAACTGTTGTCTCTCGACAACTCGCTCTGATTCTTTCCTCGTATTCTCCTCAGTAAGAGACCGCAACTCAGTGCGCACTTTAGTCGTAGTTTCCTGAGCAAGTTCTAAGCCATGGCGGGCCAGGTTCAGCTCTTTTCTGGATTTGTCCCTTGCAGACACCACCTCTGCTAAATCTAACTCAAGGGCTTCCAAACAAACCCTCTGAGCTTCAGCATCAGCGACTGACTGTTCCATCCTCCTATCTTCAAACTGCTTTCTCAACAATTCGATCTCAATGAGTGCATCAGAATACGACTTCTGCATATTTGAAAAGACGTGCTCCATGCTGAACACCGTCTCACGGGCCACTTCAATTTTCATCCCAGCGAGGGCCACAAGGCTGAAATGCGACATCCCGTGCATAAAATGTTTCAGCCCTTTATCCATACGCTCTCCCAACGCATCCTCCTCTGGTTTTAAAGTGGGGTTAACCAGCTAGCTATAACGTCTGCTGATATGTTCTTTGAAGCATAATCATTAGCAACCTCCTGGTGCCGGGCTTGGTTGCTCATTTTTACTGCATCCGGAGCAAACATACGCATCTTGATGAAGTTCTCCCGAATGTGAAATTACACCGGCACCGCCCTCTGCAATCTTCACCGCACCTAGGCTTTAATCCACCGCCTTCCCCTTGTTAGCAACAACCGACCTTCTATCGTGATCCAACTCGGCAGAATTCGAATGGAGAGAAGGAAGTAATTTGTCTATAGACCCCCCATTATCTCAATTTACTGCTTAGAACGGGATGGAAGACAATGTAGACTGCAAAAAGGAGGTTCCATGCTGAAAGGATGACTGTCAGACGATCCATCAGCAGGACGAGAAAACTTAGGTGCCACAGATAGGTCTTAATCCAGACCTTCCAGTAAAAAAGGCCTGGATTGGTCAGTATTAGTAGAAGCCGCCGCAGCAGCCAGCATTAGTTTCGATGCGTCATCAACCCCTGCTAGCCATAGGTGGTCCTTCTCCAAATCAGGAATAGAATCAGGGGCCTTAACTAGAAGGTTGTGCCCCTTGGATGTTATAACTTCCGCCCCGACGAACAGGTCAGAATCATGTTCCTCCCTCGACGGAGTGGATCTTTTGGAAGCAGGCTTAGCCCTAGTGCGAGACCTCTTCGAGCCTATGAAAAAAGCAAGAGTCTCAAAAAGCTCATCTATGTTTGACAGACTAGAAACCTCCACTTTCATACTGAACCCTTGGTACTCTGAAGATAGTGGGTGCCACATGCCAATGGGCCCATAACCCATTGCCACTAAAATTGGAAGTGCGGATAACATCCTCCATTCTCATTCAAGTCATGTCACAGATTGCCTTCACAGTAACTTTCTCCTCAGAGGAAAAAAAGTAGTGGGGAACCTCCCTACAAAGAATACACGTAACGATCAAGATATAATCGGCACAACAGAAGCAATGGACGAAATTATACTTACGAAGTTGCCTGAACTCCAGCTCAAGCGGGCGGCCATTGAATTCAAAATACTTTGGATCTGAAGGAGCTAGGAAACAATGTTTTTGCAAGAACTTGAAGTCATCTGACAGTTTCTCAAAGCAAGCCGGTGACTTCATCTCAAACACAACAAATTCATCTGACAGTTTCTGCTGGAACTTGTTTGCCAAGAAATTTGAGAAAGCTCCAGATCTCATCAATCACAAGAAAACGGATACTTGTCTGAGGCATGCCACGATGCAAACAAGAAAAATGCTTCCAGAGGAAACATTGGTGTTTGATCAGTACCCAATGTGAATAATTTCAGGTTTTCAAGGACCCCAAATGTCTTCCGAATCTTAGCCAGACTCGATTCGGAAGTCGACCTCTCTTCAAAGAACTTGAGGCCCTTAGCAAAATGCTCATTGTCGAATTGATTCTAGCGAGCCATGGTAAAAGTGAACAAGCTTTCAATTTAAAAGCTAAACAGAGCAGTGTCTCTAAAAACGAAGAAATGAAATAGTCAATCTCTGCAGAAAGGGAGATCTAAATAGATATTGATTTCCCACCTTTTTTCCATTGAACTGACACACGCTTAATTAATGAAGCGTGCCGCTCAAGTCGCGGTTCAGACTCAATCATCATAAGCGGCGTATCTAGTGGACCGACTAGGTAGCCCACTAACTCGAAGGAGCAGTTGATGATACACCAAAATGTCTTTACATCTACACCGTACACATGTCATGATGATCTCAAGGAATAACAGGCCCAAGATCAGTCCAACATTGATTGATTCGGCCTAAGCGGCATCAAGCCCGCAAAGTGCAGTCCGCCAGGTGGACCCAAATTACTGTGTCCTACTAAGCCCACATGTCTCATAGCCATCCCCAATACCCGTAATACCTATTGAGGCAAGTATCTCAAGGATCAATTTCGGACGGGCAAGCCAACAATACTTTTCTCCAACAATGAAGTGAATACTAGAGTATACGTCGTACGTGAAAACTTTCGCGTATGGACAACACTCTAATGGGGAACTATTTCCCTCGTATCTAGGAGCACAAGTCTAACAAGAAAACTTCCCTCCACAAGACGACTCCTAATTGGTAAAGGTTCTCCAGGAAGATCGCTTTCCCTAAACTACGCCACCGATGGCCTTGCCGAACCTGGACTCCAGCATTATAAATAAGACTTGAGGTTGGTGAATATAGGTACGCAACAAATTCTCTGTTTACAGTTTTAAGCCTTCCTCAGATCCATGTATGACTTAAGCATTGGAGTGTCATCGACCACCACAACAGTGGTCCGTGGCTTACGTGCATTCCTTGTGCAAGTCAGCAGGTCAAGGTCAAGCATTATCCATATGTTTTTTAATGAGTTTGTTTAAATTTATAAGTGGTAATAAGATGACAGTTGGTAGTGTCTACGGTTGTATATCATAGAGAAGCGGTTCAATTTGTTACTAATGATACACCAAAACGTCATTTCTTTTATATTGTACACGTGTCATGATGATCTCAAGGAATAATAAGCCCATGCATTAGTCTAGCACTGATCCGGCCCAAACAACATCAAGCCCACGAAGTGCAGTCTGCCAGCCGGACCCGAATAATTGTGTCCTGCTAAGCGCACACGTCTCATTACCATCCCCAATACCCATAAGGCTTGTTGAGGTAAGTATCTTGGGGATCGACTTCGGATGGGTAAGCCAACAGTACTTTGTCTCAAACTAGGAAATAAATACCCGAGTATACGTCATACGTGGAAACATTCGCGTATGGACAAAATTCCAATGGGGAACTATCTCTCGTGTATCTAGGAGCACGGGTCTAACAGGGAAACTTCCCTCCACAATATGACTCCTAATTAGAGAAGATGATACACCGAAACGTCATCTCTTCTACACCGTATATGTGTCATGATGTTCTTTAGGGATAACAGGCCCAAGCATCGGTCTAGCACTGATTCGGCCTAAACAACATCAAGCCCACGACCAGACCCAAATTACTACAGCCTACTAAGCCTACACATCTCACTACCATCCCCAATGCCCGTAAGACATATTGAAGCAAGTATCTATAGGATCAGCTTCGGTCGAAAGCCAGTAGTACTTTGTCTTCAACTAGGAAGTAAATACCACAGTATACATCGTACGTGGAAACTTCAACATATGGACAACACTCCAACAAGTAACTATCTCCCGCGTATCTAGGAGCACAGGTCTAACAGGGAAACTTCCCTCTGTAAGACGACTCCTAATTAGAGAAGAATATCCAGAAATATATTTTTCCCGAAACTACGCCACCGATGGTCTGGCCAAATCAGGACTCCAACACTATAAATAAAACAGGAGGTTGGTGAACAAATGTACGCTAAAAATTCATTGTTTATAGCTTTAAGCCTTCCTCAGATCCTTGTTTGACTTTAGCATCGGAGTGTTAGTCACCACAACAGTGGTCCGTGACTCATGTGCGTTCCTTGTGCATGTCAGCAGGTCAAGGTCAAGCAAGGAGTGAAAATCGACTGCATCAGTTTGGCGCCGTCTGTAGGGATGAAAAAATTCCTAGCAAAGCATTGCCATCATCTCTCTTCAGAGTTCAGGAAGATGGTGACCACCAGATCCCGTAACAATGGAAACCAGGGGACACATCGAATGCTCAAACTGGCGTTATACCACCGCTTCCAGCGGTACCGGTGACACAGGGGGAGCAGGCTCGTACCCCTGTGCCAACAGTAGCGGCAACGGACCCAATGATGGATCTGCTATAATCCCAGATATAACAGGTCGCTAAAATAGTTGAAATCCCCACTAAGCAAAACCTTCCACTCGCTGATGGAGATCAAGAGCATCACAGACCTCAATCTTAAGACGACAACAGAGAGCAGGCACAGGAGAGTCAATCCCCGCAAGTTCTTATTGACTAAAGGTGGCGGAGCGGTCAACGGAGTTCAAACTTTTAGGGCAGACTGATCTACCACGCAGAACCCTCATCGCCGAGGGGCTCATGACCTAGATGTGTTGTACAACTTTTCTATTCCCCCGTTCATGGACCACATCATGAACGAATCTCTGCCAAAGAAGCTCAGCCCTTCGAAGCTTGAGTTCTATGATCGGACCGGTGACACATTGCATCATTATGAACACATGATGGCACTCAAAGAAGGTTTCGAATTTGTGATGAGCATAATATTCCCTACCAGCCCGAAGAAGTCAGCGTTGACATGGTTTTATAGCCTCCTGCCAAAGTCAATCGACTCATTCAAGATATTGGCCAAAACATTCCTCACATACTTTGTTGGCAACCAGCGGATTAGAAGGGCCAACAATATATAGTCTCCCTGAGGCAGAAGTTAAATGAAACGCTAAGGGAATACGTCGCGTGCTTCAATGACAAGCTGACACTCATTGACAGCTACAGTGACGATACCTCCATTACGGCTTTTACGACAGGGCTAAGAGAGGGAAAGTTTTACGACTTCCTTGCCTTGGAACCCCCTTTGGATATGACAGAACTTTTGAAAAACGCTCAGAGGTACATCACCTTGGAAGAAATGAGAACGGTAAAGAAGGAAACCCAAACATAAAAGAAACCCACCAGTTCTAGAGACAGAAGGGAGGGAAAGAGACATGAAGACGAAAATAAGAACAAACAGAAGCACAACGACAGCAAGTCGGACTCTGGTCGTTCCAAGATAGAGAAATCTTCCAACTATGCCGAATCCAGGACCATAACCCCAACTCTAGCTTGACAAATGTCCTTAATTCAATGAAGAACTAGGAGGATCTAAAATGGACCCCGAAGTAGTGCGAAGACCTCTCCAAACGCGACAACATCAAGTATTGCTCATACAACAAGGAGGGTGGTCAAGGCACCAACGACTATAAGAGTCTAAGGTACAAGATCGAGTTTTGGATTCAAAAGGGCAAGTTGAAGGAGTTCCTGGGCTTAGGAAAAAGGCAAGACCGGACAGGAGAAAAAGGAAAGGCTATCAAAGAAATAAAAAAGGAAGCTCTAGGCATTGTATATGTCCTTCATTGAGTCGGATCAGAAGAAGAACAATTAAACAAGTCTCGAAAAGCGGACACTCCTTGAGATGTGGACACAGCCCACCAGCAAAGACTGATGTGTGTATTACTAGTGAGTACAGAGCCCAATCTCGATCTTGACTTTCACAGATAAGGACCTTGAAGGCGTCCGCCAATCGCACAATGTCGTTCTTGTCATTTCGGTCTCTATTGTGTGGTAGAAAGTAAAGAGGGCCCTGGTGGACAAGGAAAGCTCCCTCAATGTCCTATTCTACAACGCATTCCGCAACATGGACCTTAAGGAAGGTAACTTAACACCTTCCGGCTACCCGCTGATTAGGTTTAGCGAAGAAAAATGATTCCTGATTGGGAAGATAAAGCTAGAAGTGGTGGCAGGAGAGCCACAAGTGAGGAAGGTCATGTTCCTGGACTTCATGGTGGTAGACGCACCGTCTACCTATAACCTCATCTTCAGGTGGATTTAGCTTCACCAGATGGAAGCAGTGGTCTCCACCCTTCATCAGTGCGTTAAGTATACCACCTACCACTCAGAAGGAACCAACTGCACAGGGTTGTCACTATGCCACGCTGAAGCAGATAGAATAATCTCAAAACAGCTGGAACCCACCAAACATGTTGAGCAGAAACTAAAAGCAAAAATTGGGGAAGAGTCGCTCCTCTTAGATGGGGACAAACACTCAGCAACATTGGCTCAATTTAGTTATGGAGGACAGTCTAGCCTTAAAGGAGCATTTTGTCCCTAGCCTGAGGGGACGTCTAGCCAAGCGGAGAAGTCATCGCAAATAGGAGCACAATCCCACAACTGTTAGCAAGTGCGGAAGGACCCTCCCACGCAAAGTTTACTCTTCAGTAACCTCAACGGTGTCGGCGAAACTTGACAATTCACCGAAGATATTTACGATCCAAGCAAGGGCCATGCAAATTTACTTCAAGGTCGGATGAACCTCTCTCCGCCAATAGTCAATCTATCCAGTTGTTTAGCTTTCTTTCAGTAGTTAGTTTAGAGGTTTAATTCTTAGGAACTTATGTGATTTTCACTCATTTGAGAAATAAAATAGAATTATGCAAACACATTCTATTGATTACTGGAAAGATGTTACAACGTTAGCTCAGATGGCAAGTACAAAAGATTACAAACTTGGAGTATCCAAATCCGATGGATGTACAGTAAAGTTCGCTTAAGCAATCTGACTTTAGAAGAGGGCTCAGAAGTGACAGCAAAGGTAGCCAGGGTAAACTACGCTTCTCGCTAAGAGTTTCTCTTTGCAATTTTTTCTGGAGAGGATGAATCACGAGCAAGAGCAAATGTACAAAAAAACTATGAATGAGCACACTGAATTCAATACTCCGTCGGACCCACCTCGCAAGGACGACCTGAGGTGGCACAAAATCAGCAACCTGAGGCCTCCTGACATGCCGACTAAAACTACAACCAACTCACACGCTCAATCCGCCCAATCGGCCGAACTTGGGACAAAATCAGGTTGAAACAAATTGAGTGCACCCTCTCGTTGAGGAATGAGAAGGGCATCTAGGAGTCAATGACCCACTTCGACAGGCCATGTCCAACTTTACTCTGCTTCGCAATTTTGAGTTCCAGTGCAGTGCAACATGTCAAGGCTATCTGAGAAGGGAGGAAAACAACCCCTCCAAAGTTGGTTGTTGGAGTTATCTCGGAAATTTTGCGGTTTGAAACGCCGACGAGGCACCAGCACACAAACAACAGACTTGCTCCTTGAGGGGAAGTCCGTACTTCTTTGGAATACGAGAAGAAATTATAAGGTCTCAATGAACCAATCGGGTGCTCACTCAGAGCAGGTGACCACACATAATAGCAAGTCTTTTCAAGACTCATCACTTCAAATGTCAAAACATTCAGAGACTCAAAGAACAGAAACACTCCATAAGCCTTTGAAAAACCCAATGCATATTTTTTTAGTAAAAACATCTTAAGAGTGCACTCTATAGAAAATAATGCCTACAACGGTGAATAAATGTCATTATATAGACGTACATGTGGCACCATGATCCTGCGATAGGACTTAGTTTTTTCTTATATGGGCCCACCAGCTCGGCCCACTATCCGAATGGCACTCTACAGCGTGCACTAATGCTAGCAGTAGAAGCCCTAGTCACTCTAGACACACGGAGGACACCTACATATCACCCGCTAATTTAAGGTACCTCTTTTTAAATAACTTTCATTAAAATTAATTGAAACTAATCCACACATTACAATCCGATTTCGGAAGTAGGCTCGCACGCCCGTAATAGGAAAAGCCCCAACCTAGCCAGGTAAGTCTAGTCAATTTTGATTGATGATGACATCTTCTGGTTCACCCTGGCTCCTAGTTTACTGCGCGCGAATGTCGATGGCCTGGGAAGTGGGAGTCTAGTCAGCGCTCTCATGCCTGATGACGATGACTCGCTAAGGATCATTGCCCCCTCCACGGATGATTATTTCTGAACCCGGTCAGGTAAGCCAAGTCAGTAACGACTGACAATAACAGCTTCTGGTCAGTTCCCAAATTTAAAGCTTGCTCCGCACGGGTGTAGATGGTTTGGAAGGTGGGAGCCTAGTCGGTTTCGACTGATGTCGACGATTTTCCATGAGACCACTGCTCTTTTACAGACCATGGTCTCCATATTTCCAACTCCCAAATTTGTAGCTCGCTGCACACGGGTGTAGATGGTTTGGAAGGTGGGAGCCCAGTCAGCTTCGATTGATGACGACGGCTTGCCACGGGATCACCGCTCTTCTACAAACTGTGGTCGTCGAATTTGTTCTGCTCAGATATATTGCCCGCACTGCGTGGGTTTAGATGGTTTGGAAGGTAGGAGCCTAGTCAGGTTTGACTGATGTCAATGGCTTGCCATGGGACCACCACTCTTCTACAGGTCGTGGTCACCGAATTTACTCTACCCAAATCTATAGCCCGCTCCAGCCTAGTTAGTTTCGACTGATGTCGATGGCTTGCCACGAGAACCACTACTCTTCTACAGACCGTGGTCACCAAATTTGCTCTGCCCAAATCTGTAGCTCGCTCTGCGCGGGTGTGGATGGTTTGAAAGGTGGGAGCCTAGTCAGCTCTAACTGATGTCGATGGCTTGCCATGGGACAAATGCTCTTCCACAGACCATGGTCGCCGAATTTGATTACAGCTCAGCCAGCGTCTTCACGCATGCACGGGCTGACATCCCATTATCAGTAACGGTTGTTTGAGCCGACCCAAAAACTAATCCATTGAGCGTAGATGAATGTTACACGAATAACCAGTTCGGGCTTATGAAACTTAACTCGAGCCAAGCATTATTGTTCAACTACAGACGACAATGCATATGGTCGACTATAACAGCTAACTCATGTCGACGACTACAACCGAAACTTGATAATCACGTAATTATAACATTTTTTTACCTCTTATTATATTTTTGTTAATCCTTGTTTTATTTTATTTTAAATTAATTATTATTTGTGTTTTTGTAGAATTCGGAGCAATAACGAAGAAATCAAAGAAAATGCAATGAATAAATAACAGACGGAGACTTCAGAGGAAGTGGAGGTGAGAATAGCCTAAGCCCATAACCTAAACTCAAAACCAAACCCAAAACCAAATCCGTAAACCCAAACCCAATCAAACCCAAAGCATATTCTCTTAATTATCCAAGATTCTAGTTTGATTTAAGCCTTAAATCACACATTGACCCCCCCCCCCCCCCCTCCCCCTTAACTTGTCCAAGTTCATTTTCTTAATTCTCTATAAATACAATAGAAATTAATAAGAAAGGGGAAGAAGAGAATAGAAAGAAAAAAATACAGAATACCAAAACCTCTTCTTCACAATTTGTGATTCTCATCACCATCCCAACCAAGCAAAATCACCACCCACAGCCTATCCATCTCTGTTTTCTCTCCTTCACTCCACCGAAACAGGGGCATGACAACCCTGTTTCACTTCATCTTCAACCACCGTCACCAGCTGCACCACCACAGAGACTTAAATTAAGTTGACGCTACTGGCACCCAGTGGACCTTGCTGAGAGCACCTCGGCTGAGAAAGATCAGAATTATTTGCACCCACTGGGATCTGCTGATCCACACTGGACCTGTTCCTGTTTGCACCCTGCTGAATGCTCTGTAACACCACAGTGAATTAAGTCTCAAACTCTAGAATTAATTTCATTTTACTTTATTATGACATGATTAATATTAATTGATTCGCGATTTATAATATTTTACTTTCACCTAATATGTCATGCATCTTAGGTTGTTAGAAAAATATTATGTTATAAATCAAGCATGTTTTAATTGAATAATTAAACTTGTAATTAATTGTGCCCTAAAAAGACAATTAATGCTAGGAGTTTATACATTGCTAGAGTCATTTATTTGAAATTGGAAAAATAAGAAAAATTGAATATAATTTTAGGAGCTTGAAAAATATTTTGCAAATTGTGGTTTCCCTCCAAGTCTTTTCTTTTATTTAATTTTATTTTTATTACTTTTGTTTAACTCGAATTTTTAAACATTGTAACCCCCATTTTCTCCAAATTAGTTTAGATAAATTATTAAATTCAATTTAATCCACCTTCCTCGTGGGATCGACCCGTACTTGTCGTTGTCTACAAGTTAGACACCGTGCACTTGCGGTTATTACAAGTGGGTCAAATTAGCCTGTTTATTTAGGCCAGTTAAACCCGCAACAAGTTTTTAGCGCCGTTGCCGGGGAAGGTAGCAGTGTAATTGAATTTAAGATTTATTTTCACTAATTTTAAAAAAAAATTAGAGAAAAAAAACAAAATTTTAATTTTATTTTGTGAAGTTATTTTTACACTCATTTCGTGTTATTTGTTTAATTTTGCAGAATACACGCTTCTCGAGGAAATTGGTTGATCCTGCAAACATCAAGCAAATTTTAATTTTAATTTTAAAATTTAAAATTTTTTATTTTGTGAGGAGAGTTTTAATTTTTTTTTTCACCTCATTTTACGAGTGTGTGGTGTAATAATTTTTGTATACTCTATTGTTTTCCATTTTTAATCACCTAAAAAAAAACCCAAAATTTTCCAAGTCAAAAGAAATTATAGGGAAACAATTTTAATTGTTACCCAATAATTTTTATTATGATTTAGAAATCCGACTTGTAAGACCAAGACCAGTAATTTAATTACATATGCTTGTGTGCTAATTGAAACGGATAAAAAGAAGTCGGACATTTTTTTTAATTGTGCTAACTTTTTGTGCAGAACGGAATACGCACACTGTAAGTGCTTCTATCACACGTAATGTATTAGCGACCCGGGTGCTTTGTGTAATTGTTTGAAATTGTGTGATTGGTTGTTTAATTTCTATAATTGTGGATGCTAAACTTTAGTAATTCATAATAAGCAGACCCAGCTTCTAAATAGAAACTGGTGGGACTTGATATCCCCACCTCATCACTCCAGCTGTGTGCAACCAATAGCCAAACATAATTAAAATCAGTTAGCAAGTTAGATAGAGCCATCTTTTAGGTACAGAGTTCATAGGACAATCAAGACCAAGGTGAATCCAATAATTTTTGTGTTGACCAAAGCTAATAGTGACGATGGGTTTAATCATTCAATGAACTCCAAGAGGCCACTGCCACAAAGGTAATTTACCCGGTACGTCGAGTCATAAGTAAGCTAGGATCCACAAGAAGAATTGGTGTAACGAACGGTTTTTGGTTAGGAACACAAGCCTCAAGTGTACATTTAACATCACATCGTTCTCACATCTATTGGCTTACAGAGCGGTAGCACAAGGAAGTACTTAATTGGACCATTGTGACCTCATTCTCTTGTGCGATAATCCGGTTTCTTTGAAACAAAACTCTAGCCTTTTGATTTGGAACTTTGTGGTGTAAAGTATACACTCTTAGGATAATCTTGAAGCACCCATTGCTCTGATATAAAGATTACATAAGAAATAATATGTTCCCCCAAAGATATAAAGATAATTAATCTCAAAAACACTGATTGCTCAGGGAGGCAATTTTTCTTGTGCATCAATTGGTTGCTGATTGTGTTTGAGTCTGTGCGTGATTTTTTTAAGGTTAGTAAACATTTCAAACCTCAATTGGTGTAGACCTGTTTATGCGTCTTTGGGAACAGGATTCGAGAAGTAGACTAATTCGAGAGGATCCTGTAGAGTTGTCTGAAGTCCCCATTGACCTTCTAGAATATTTTTTCTTGTCGAGTGAGACCACTGAAATGGCTGGGGAGAGAGCATTTAAGGATTATTTCTCTCCACGTTCCAATAACACCCCATCTTGCATTGTCTTACCCGAGACCACTGCAAGTCGCTTTGAGATAAAACCATTTATTATCCACCTTTTGCCTTTCTTTTATGGTCTAGAAAAAGAGGATCCCTATCTTCATGTCAAAGAGTTTCTTGACATTTGTGCTACTCTGAAACATCCCAATTTTTCTGATGATTAAGTTCGTCTTAGGATGTTCCCCTTTTCTTTAAAAGATAGGGCGAAGTCATGGTTAAACTCCTTAGAAACTGGAACCATCGACACTTGGGATGCCCTATCAGGAAAAGTTTTGACAAAATATTTTCCTATTCATAAAACAAATGCCATCCGAAGAGATATATCTAATTTTCAACAGAAAGAGGGTGAGCATTTCTATGAATGTTGGGAAAGATTCAATGAACTCATTGCTAGGTGTCCCCATCACGACTTTGAAAAGTGGCTCTTGGTTCAATACTTTCAAGACGCGTTAACTCCTCAAAACCGTCGAATGATTGACACCACTAGTGGTGGGTCACTTATGAAGATGAGTGCTAATGAGATTTGGGAATTCTTTGAAGCTATTTCTAAAAATTCTCAACAATGGGATTATTCAAGAAAAGACTCGGATAGGCGAAAGGGTGGTTTGTATGAAGTAAGGGATACATCATCTACTCCTCATCTTCCTCCTTCTTCAAGGTTGGAAACAGTTGTAATGACAATGACACAAAAGATTGATGCATATCTGGAAAAGTCTCAGCCATCAGTCCAAACCAATGTTCCATTCGAGGTCTGTGCTGCATGTTAAAGTTCTATTCATTCCACATCAGACTGTCACTTGAAAAATGAGTACCCTACTTATTTTGCTGAGCAAGTCAATGCATTCGATACCTTTAGCAATCTTGTTATAATCCACACTCAACTTTTTACAATCCAGGTTTAGCCAAACACTCTATCTCTCATGGGCCCATGGTCACCATCAAGGAGGCCCAGTTGTTATCCCTCAAGCTTCTCGAGCTCCAATTCTTGCTAATATGCCTCAATTCAATCAAGATGTACCTCCCTCTAACACTTAGAGTTTACAGGATACATTGAACCAATTTATGCATATAACAGGAACCATGCTTGAACAGAACTCTCAGGCTATCACCGAACTAAGAGCTACTTCTCAACAACAATCTCAAGCCATCCAAAAGCTTGAGATGACTGTGAGTCAAATAGCAAAATCCTTTCCTGAAAGAGAAGCAGGAAGATTCCCTGGTCAACCCATTCAAAATCCTAAGGGCCAATTCGAAATAGGCAGTGCATCTCAGCCACGCAATGAAGATGTCAAATCTATCATCACCCTTAGAAGTGGAAAAAAAGTTGACAACAAAATTAGAATGCCTAATTTGATTGATCCTGAATCCCAATCCACGCCAAAGCAAGTCACACCTCCATCTGAGAAGGAGGCTGATAAAGCCTCATCTTCTCAAGAGGATCATCATCTTGACTCTGATCCCACCAAGGCATCCTATATGCGGTTAGTTCCGGCGAAGAAAGGAACAAATGCCAACGATATAATGGAAATTTTTAAACAAGTTCAAATCAATATTCCATTACTCGAGGCCATTAAGCAAGTTCCCTCTTATGCCAAGTTTTTGAAGGATTTGTGTACACAAAAGTGAAAACTGAATGTGCACAAAAGAGCCTTCCTAACTGAGCAAGTCAGTTTCATCCTTCAACACAAAACCCCACCTAAGTACAAAGATCCTGGTTGCCCGACTATTTCATGTGTGATTGGTGATTATATGATTGGGAAGGCACTGTTAGATTTAGGGGCAAGTATTAATCTATTGCCATATTCAATAAATGTGCAATTGGATCTTGGTGAGTTGAAACCAACTCAAGTGACACTGCAATTGGCAGACAGATCTGTCCGAGTCTCCCGCGGTGTGATAGAGGATGTGATCATTAAGGTTGACAAATTTTATTTCCCTGTGGAGTTCATAGTCCTTGACACACAACCTGTTCACAATCCCTCTAGTCACATTCCAGTTATTTTGGGTCGTCCATTTTTTGCCACATCCAATGCTTTCATTAACTGCTGAAATGGAATCATGAAATTATCATTTGGTAACATGACCGTCGAACTCAACGTATTCAATGTAAGTCAACAACCTCTCGAGTCTGAGGATTCCTTTGAGGTTAACATGATTGAGATTTTGGCGGAACATTTCCTCAGTTTAATGATCCTTTAAAGGCTTGTTTGACTCATTTTAATTTAGACTTCGATATTAATGATTCCATCAGGGAAGTCAATGCTTTGCTTGACTCTACCCCTATAATGGAAATCAGTTATAAATGGAAGCTTAGGGTGGAACCTCTTCCACTCAGTGAGTCAAAACAAGTCCCTTCCGTTGAAAAACCACCCAAGCTCGACCTAAAAGTATTACCTGACAACCTCAAGTATGCATTTTTAGGTGTTGACAATACCGTACCTGTTATTATTTCATCTGCATTGACTAAAGAACAGAAAGGAAAATTGTTAGATGTTTTAAAAGAACATAAAACAACACTTGGGTGGACTATCGCGGATATTAAAGGAATAAGTCCAATCGTTTGCATGCATCGCATTCATATCGAAGACAATGCCAAAGTATCGCGTGAAATACAACGTAGACTTAATCCTAATCTAAAGGAAGTTGTCCAAGCCAAAGTGCTCAAATTGTTGGATGTGGGTATAATCTACCCAATTTTGGATAGTCCTTGGGTCAGTCCTGTTCAAGTTGTCCCAAAGAAGTCAGGGGTAACGGTAATCAAGAATGACAAGAATGAATTAGTACCAACCCGCATGACCACGGGGTGGCGAGTATGTATTGACTACCGTAAGTTTAACTTGGTCACAAGGAAGGATCACTTTCCTCTTCCTTTCATTGATCAGATGCTTGAAAAGTTAGCCGGACATGATTACTATTGTTTTCTTAATGGGTATTCCGGTTATAACCAAATCCCCATTGCACCCGAGGATCAAGAGAATACCACATTCACTTGTCCCTTTGGTACTTTCACATATCGGAGAATGCCCTTTGGATTGTGTAACGCACCCGTTACTTTTCAGCGATGCATGCTTAGTGTTTTTTCCGATATGGTTGAGAGGTTCCTCGAGGTGTTTATGGATGATTTCTCAGTATTTGGTGATTCATTTGATGAATGTCTACATCATTTAACTTTAGTGTTAAATAGATGTGTGGAGAAAAATCTTGTCTTAAATTGGGAAAAATGTCATTTTATGGTACGACAGGGCATTGTTCTTGGACATGTAATTTCACACAAGGGAATTGAAGTCGACAAAGCCAAAATTGATTTAATTTCGAGTCTTCCGCCTCCAAAGATGGTTAAGGAAATTAGATCTTTTCTAGGCCATGCTGGATTTTATCGGAGATTCATCAAAGACTTTAGCAAAATCGCTCGTCCTTTATGCAATTTACTTGCTAAAGACGCGGTTTTTGTTTTCGATGAAGATTGTTTGAAAGCTTTTGAGAAGCTTAAACAATTATTGACTTCAGCTCCAATCATCCAATCTCCTAATTGGAACTTTCCATTTGAGCTTATGTGTGATGCTTCTGACTTTGCACTCGGAGCTGTCCTAGGACAACGATTGGACAAAAAGCCACATGTCATTTATTACGCTAGTAGAGCTCTACAAGACGCACAGCTTAATTACTCCACCACTGAGAAAGAGTTATTAGCTGTAGTCTTTGCTCTAGACAAATTTCGGTCTTACCTTATAGAATCCAAAGTAATTATTTTTACTGATCATGCGGCGTTAAAGTATCTTTTCTCTAAAAAAGATGCTAAACCTCACTTAATTCGATGGGTCCTATTGCTACAAGAGTTTGATATTGAAATTCGGGACAAGAAAGGTTCGGAAAATGTTGTAGCTGACCATTTATCTAGACTTCTGGTAGAGTCATCTAGCGAATATTTACCATTGAATGAGTCATTTCCTGATGAGCAATTATTTGCTCTCTCCCAATTACCTTGTATGCAGATATCGTGAACTATCTTGTTACAGGTCAACTTCCTTTTAAGTGGTCTAAACAAGATAGATCCAAATTTCTTGCTGAGGTTAGACATTTCTCCTCGGATGATCCATACTTGTTCAAGTATTGTCCTGATCAGGTTATCAGGAGATGTGTTCCTGAGAGTGAATTTCACAGCCTCATCTCATTTTGTCATGAGCAAGCTTGTGGTGGTCATTTTAGCTTTAGAAAGACAGCTGCAAAAATTTTGCAGAGTGGTTTTTATTGGCCTACCCTTTTTCGAGATACTCATGCCTTTTGCACCACTTGTGATCGATGCCAACTAGGGGTGGGCACGGGACGGGATGGGAAAAACCTCATCCCGACCTCGTCCCATCCCAAACGGGTTCGGGTTCGGGACGGGACGGGACGGGATCAGCGTGCTAATCATGGACCGCGTAGAGGAAGGGTGCAAATTCTCAAAGTTCAACTAAAATCTTGTAGCTATTCCAGATTAACGATGATCAACATAAAAATCAAATCCCAAAGAGGAAACATTTCTTTCTTTCCTATGATCTTATACCTTGTATCATAAATTTATTTAAACGATTTATTTATATCATATATTTCAAATCATCTACTTTCATAGGAACAAGTGAATAACCACAAGCTGTGCAAGTTACATTCATGCCTCAGCTCTTATTGCACTTTAGGCATCAAAGTGCGTCGCCTCGAGAATCCATGTTAGAAAACATTATTTCTTAGGCACTCCATACATGCTACTATCACCAATTAAAATTTCCATATTTTCTCTGGAGAATATGATGAGATTAATTGTCACTTACAAAACTAACCTAACTATGATTTACTTATTTATCATCATAACCGAAAAGCAAAGAAAAAAAAAATTGTTCATATGTTGCATGATATTGGGGGAAAGAATGCATTCCACAATTACTGATGATATCTATTCAAAGCACTGAGTTTCAAGGAAACTAGCTGCATTAGGATATGAGATATTTTACTAGACAAAAAATTCCAGCAGGTTTATGCTAAAATCAGCTATATGGATTAAAATTCACAATGCAATATAGACATGTACCTCACTTCTTCCTTCCCTTTGGATCCGAAACTGAACTTATATGTTCTACATACACAAAAATATGGGCATCCACAATTCTAAAATAAATAATTAAATAAAATTATTAATAATTAATATTAATTAATTAGTTCGGGACGGGACGGGACGGGATTGGCGGGATTGAAAATCTTCATCCCATCCCATCCCATTTTAGATCGGGACGGGACGGGATCGGGATGAAATTATTCAATCCCATTAAGACCCGGAAAAATCGGGACGGGACGGGACGAGATCGGGACGGGATCGCGGGATGGGATGCCCACCCCTAATGCCAACGAATGGGTTCCATTTCTCGTGCAACATGATGCCCCTTACTAATATTGTTGTGGTTGAAATTTTTGATATTTGGGGTATTGATTTCATGGGACCATTCCCGCTTTCGTTTGGCAATCTTTTCATCCTTGTTGCTGTGGATTATGTGTCCAAATGGGTAGAAGCGATACCATGTAAAACGAATGACCACAGGGTTGTGGTAAGATTCTTGAAAGATAATATCTTTTCTCGTTTTGGTATTCCGCGTGCCATTATAAGTGACGGTGGTTCTCATTTTTGCAATAGACCGTTCGAGCTATTAGTAAAAAAATACTCCATCACTCATAAAGTTGGCACCCCCTATCATCCACAAACAAGTGGGCAAGTTGAGATTTCCAATTGGGAGATTAAAAACATTCTAGAGAAGACGGTCAGACCAGATCGTAAAGACTGGTCTCAACGTCTGAGTGATGCTCTCTGGGCTTATAGAACAACATTTAAGACCCCGATTGGAATGTCTCCATATAGGCTTGTTTTTGGAAAAGCTTGTCATTTGCCTGTGGAATTGGAACATCGTGCATATTGGGCCATCAAGACGTTCAATTTTGATATGGTCAAGGTTGGATCGCATCGTAAGCTTCAACTTAATGAGTTGGAAGAGATCCGAAATGATGCGTACCGCAATGCCAAAATCTACAAAGAACGAACGAAGATATTTCATGATAAATCCATTATTCGTAAGTCCTTTGAACCGTCTAAAAAATTTTGTTGTTCAACTCTCGGTTATGACTTTTTCCCGAAAAGTTGAGATCTCGGTGGTCTGGACCTTATATTGTGAAAGCAGTGTTCCCACATGGAGCTGTGGAGATCGTTAACCCTAAGGATGGCCATGTATTTAAGGTAAATGGTCAACGACTTAAGCCATTCTTAGAGTTACCTCGATTAGAAGTCGAGGTTGACGTGATTCTATTAGAGGACCCTGTGTATCAGAATTGAGGATCTTTTGGGTTTTGTCGAGCTGATGACGTTAAACCAAGCGCTACTGGGAGGCAACCCACCTTTTGTTGTAAGAGTGCATGTTGAGTGTGTATTTAATCTATTTCTATTAACTAATCCACAATTCTTTTGTCTCTGAGCTCTCATCGGTGGATTACTTGTGTTAATTGGTAAAATCTTCACCACGGTAATACTGTTCTAACCTCCTCTCATGTACTTATTTCATTAATTTGTCAGAATTATTTTGTTAAACATTGAGGAAAATGTTTGGATTAGGTTTGGGGGTAGGGTTCATGAGTCGGTGAATTTTTCGTAGTGTTTTCTTTTCTTATTCTTAAAAAAAAAAATTGTGCTTTTCTGTCAAGAAACCTTGGTCTTTTGCGATTATGAAAATGGATTATGCTCAAGAAAATGCAAGCCAACTTGACATATTGGTATATTGATAAAGAATGAAAGTTTAGTATGATCCTTAAGTTAGATCTAGTTCATAAGATTTTTCAACTCGATTTTCTTTGCACCATGAGCCATGTTAGCATAACTTGAAATTGATGAGTGAAGTATATACTAGAAAACCTTAGAATAATAGTGGAGACTTAACCCTGAAAGTTTTGAACTTTTCTATTTTTTCGAGGGTTATACATAAACTCTGATTTTTGTTGAGTCCGTATTATCTCGTTGATGATCTCATTATTCTAATTTTTCTGATCAATTGCTTTGGGAATGACATCAAAATTGAATTATTACACTAGAACTTCTTGGCTTATTCAATTGAGAAGTCATAATACTGACCCGAACTTAGGAAATGATCTAGGCATTTTTTTTTTCTTTTCATTAGAACATTAACTAGCATTTTAACTTACCCATAACATTAACCTTTTTGTAGCCTTTTGAGCCTTAGAATAACTTTTATTTGTTAACCCATTAACCTTTACCCAACTTTTCTGGGAATGTGTATGGATGGATATACTTGGTGTAAAAAAGGCATTAAAGAGCAAAAATATAAGATATTTCATAAATCCTCTATGTGAAAAAAAAATGATTCTTCAATGAGGATAAAGATGTGAGAATGAAGAAAAAATTGATGGTGCACAACATTAGTTTATTCTTGACAACCCTAATTGTTCGTTGAGTGGGTGTATACATTCCTAGAAATTTTTGTTAGAATCCTTTGACATTCCTTATTAACCATTACCCAAGCCCCGTTACAACCCAACAAACTCCTAGTTGATCTTAGGTAAAGGTTGGTTCCGTAGATGTGGAGATTTAATAACCAAGACCTATGGTGCTTGATTCAACATTCCCAAAAGTAATTGATATTCCTGTCCATGAGATCATGTTCATTCCATTCTTGAAAAATCCGTTCTTCATAATACTATATGTGAAATGATTGTTTTCCATTATTTACTTTTTCCCCACATATAAACTGAGTGAAATACCAAATCTCTAAGTGTTTTATTGTGAGTGACATGAGATGTTTGAAGTCAAAACAAACTTTCTACAGGAGATTTAGTCATTATTTTACTTTGAAATGAAAAGTTATGTTGATAGTGCTTTTCACACACACACATTGAGTTGAGGATGATTATGAATTTTTTCTAACTTTTGGAGAATATTAAATTATTTGGAGATTTGTTGATACACGAAAATGACACTGTTGGTTTCTTGCATATCTTGAAGTTTTAAAACACTGTTTGACCAAGTTTTGTTGAGTCAGTAATGTTTGTGGGTAACATTTTCTGGAAACCCTCACGAAACTATAACTCGTCCCCTACAGGTAATCTAAGGGTTCAAAGCCTTGTTGCATGTTTTCAAAGGTAAGTGCAACCGACGATGCCTGTGAAAGTGAGTTAGGATTTTCTTTTCGGTTTTCTTCTTTGTTTTGCTCGAGGACTAGCAAAATATAGGTTTGGGGGTATTTGATAATCACATAATTATAACATTTTTTACCTCTTATTATATTTTTGTTAATCCTTGTTTTATTTTATTTTAAATTAACTATTAATTTTTTGTGTTTTTGTAGAATTCGGAGCAATAACGAAGAAATAAAAGAAAAATGCAATGAATAAATCACAGACGGTGACTTCAGAGGAAGTGGAGGTAAGAATAGCCTAAGCCCATAACCTAAACCCAAAACCAAATCCGTAAACCCAAACCCAATGCCAAACTCAATCAAACCCAAAGCATATTCTCTTAATTATCAAAGATTCTAGTTTGATTTAAGCCTTAAATCACTCATTGAACCCTCCCCTTAACTTGTCCAAGTTCATTTTCTCAAACCCAAAGCATATTATCTTAATTATTCAAGATTCTAGTTTGATTTAAACCTTAAATCACTCATTGACCCCCCCCCCCCCCCCCCCCCCCCTTAACTTGTCCAAGTTCATTTTCTTAATTCTCTATAAATACAATAGAAATGAATAAGAAAGGGGAAGAAGAGAAGGGAAAAAAAAATACAGAATACCAAAACCTCTTCTTCACAATTTGTGATTCTCATCACCATCCCAACCAAGCAAAATCACCACCCACAGCCTATCCATCTCTGTTTTCTCTCCTTCACTCCACCAAAACAGGGGCGTGACAACCCTGTTTCACTTCATCTTCAACCACCGTCACCGGCTGCACCACGCACCACCACAGAGACTTAAATCAAGTTGACGCTACTGGCACCCAATGGACCTTGCTGAGAGCACCTCGGGTGAGAAAGATCAGAACTATTTGCACCCACTGGGATCTGCTGAGCCACACTGAACCTGTTCTTGTTTGTACCCTGTTAAATGCTCTGTAACACCACAGTGAATTAAGTCTCAAACTCTAGAATTAATTTTATTTTACTTTATTATTCCATGATTAATATTAATTGATTCGCGATTTATAATATTTTACTTTCACCTAATATGTCATGCATCTTAGGTTGTTAGAAATATATTATGTTATAAATCAAGCATGTTTTAATTGAATAATTAAACTTGTGATTAATTGTGCCTTAAAAAGACAATTAATGCTAGGAGTTTATACATTGCTAGAGTCATTTATTTGAAATTGGAATAATAAGAAAAATTGAATATAATTTTAGGAGCTTGAAAAATATTTTGCAAATTGTGGTTTCCCTCCAACTCTTTTCTTTTATTTATTGTTATTTTTATTACTTTTGTTGAACTCGGATTTTTAAACACTGTAACCCTCATTTTCTCCAAATTAGTTTAGGTAAATTATTAAATTCAATTTAATCCACCTTCCTCGTGGGATCGACCCGTACTTGTCGTTGTCTACCAGTTAGACACCGTGCACTTGCAGTTATTACAAGTGGGTCAAAATTAGCCTGTTTATTTAGGCCGGTTAAACCCGCAACAACACTCCAATATATAACTTGAGCCTCTAACGGCTTACCTCAAGGATGAGTTGCAACCTGGGTAAAGTAACCCATTGCCAAACCATCCGCATCATACAGAAGGCTCACTATTGGGCATAATTACGTGATAGCGACTATGAGACCTCATGGAAGTACATGTCAGAATTACTCGTGGTACAAATGCCCGAGCTCTCAACAATGGATAAACCACACTGCTCCCCTACAGAATAAAACCCATGTCAAAATGAAACGACAAGGCAAAATTGAAAATAAGCGTCAGGGGGACCGAGTAGAACTGTACGAAGTTTACTCGAAAGAGATCTATTTTCATTAATAGTCTGAACAAAAAGTACAAATGTACAAAATTTACTCCTCATCAGGAGAATGTACAAGTTCATGGGAACTAAGCTTAACAGGAAAAGAAGCAAGAGTTGTGTCCGTGCGTGCCTCAGCTTGAGCGCCATGATCCGGATTTCCCTCTCCCTCTTACAAATCAGATATCTCTCCAAAATTTGCAAAAGACACCTTTCTGTAATAAGAAATGTCCTAGTCCGGATGCTTTTCTTCCATCAGCACCAACAGTTCCAACCTCCCATTCACGATCCTGCAGAATTCAAATGTGCCTTGCACTTGAGAAGCTCTTCCTCGCACATCTTTGCTTCAGCAAACCCATGCTCCATCAACTTCAACTTTCTTGTCAGTGCATTAGTCTACGACTACTCAGTAATCAAGCTGTCTTTAATGGCACTAAGTTCATTCTGTTCTAGGCGGAGCTGGTGCCCGACTTTTCTTGGATTGGTCGGTATTAGTAGAAGCCGCCACAACAGCCAGCATCATTTTTTTATTCAAGGCTTCTGCCTGCTCGGTATTAGTTACAATGTGTCATCAACCCTGCTAGCCGCAGGTGGTCTTTCTCCACATTAGATGCTAAACCTCCCCCCCCCCCTTGTTAGACAAGTCAGAATCATGCTCCTCCCTTGGCAGAACAAACCGTCGAAAAGCAGCCTCAGCCCCAATGCGAGACCCCTTCGAGCCTATGAAAGAAGCAAGCGTCTAAGAAAGCCTCTCTATGTTTGACGAGCTTGGAACCTAAACTTTAGAGGCATTTCTCTTCTTGAAAGGAGTTCCACCTTCAGACTGAACCTTCGACACTCTGAAAATGCTAGGAGTCACATGCCAGTGGGCCCATAGCCCACTGCGACTAAATTTGGAAGTGTAGATAACATCCTCCACTCTCATTCAAGGCATACCATAGAATGCCTTCATAACAACTTTTTCCTCTAATGAAAAAGGAGTAGTGGGGAACCTCCTAACAAAAAGTACACGTAAAGATCAACATACAATCGACACCACAGAAGCAAAGAATGAAATTATACTACTCCCAATCAAGCGGGCGACCATTGAACTCGAAATACTTTGGGTCTGAAGGAGCAAGGAAGCAGTGTTTCAGACAGAACTTGAAGTCAACAGGCAGTTTCCTGAAGCAAGTTGGTGACTTCATCTCACACACGGTGTGATTGTTTAGCGAGGAAAAGTTAATAACTGAATCACCCTCGGAGTCATTAGGACACCAGCATCTTTGCCCTGATCAATATAAGAAGAACAATCTTGTACCCATTCGATACCAATTGGGCAGGAGGGATACCAAGGAATTCCAGAAAGCTTTAGATCTCATCAATCAGAGGAAAACGGACACCCGTTTGAAGCATGCCACGGTGCAAGTAGATGAATCCTTCTGAAGAAAACATTGGCATCTGATCAGCACTCAATGTGTAGAATTACAGGTCCTCAAGGACCCCATATGTCTTCTGAATCTCTGCCAAGCTCGATTCGGAAGTCGGCCTATCTTCAAATAACCAGAGGCCCCTAGCAAAAAGCTCATCATCAAGTTGATTTTGGCGAGCCATGGAAAAAGTGAACAAGCTTTCAATAAAAAGATGAACAGAGTGGACTCTCCAAAAATGAAGAAATGAAAGAGTCAATCTTTGCAAAAAGAGAGATTTAAAAAGATATTGGTTCTCTGCCTTTTTCCACTGAACCGAGGCACGCTTAATTAATGAAGCGCATCGCTCAAGTAACGGTTCAGACTCAATCATCATGAGCAACATATCTTTTCGAGAAGTAACTTGGTGGACTGATATGATGGCCCACTAACTCGAGGGGAACAACTAATGATACACCGAGACATCCTCTCTTATACACCGTACACGTGTCATGATTATCTCTAGGAATAACAGGCCCAAGCATCAGTCTAGCACTGATTCGGCCCAAACGGCATCAAGCATGCGAAGTGCATTCCGCCAGCTAGACCCAAAATACTACAGCCTGCTAAGCCCACACATCTCACTGCCATTTCCAATACCCATAAAACCTATTGAGGCAAGTACCTCGAGGATCAACTTCAAATGGACAACACTCCAATGGGTAACTATCTCCTGCGTATCTAGGAGCACAGGTCTAATAAGGAAACTTCCCTATACAAGATGACTTCTAATTAGAGAAGGATCTCCAGGAATATCTCTTTCCTAAACAACCCTACTGATGGCCTAGCCGAACCAGGACTCTAACATTATAATTAAGACAAGAGGTTGGTGAACAAAGGTATGCTACAAATTCCCTGTTTACAGTATTAAGCCTTCTTCATATCCCTGTCTGACTTTAGCATCAGAGTGCCATTGGCCACCACAACAGTGGTCTGTGGCTCATGTACGTTCCTTGCGTAGGCCAGCAGGTCAAGGTCAAGCAAGGAGTGAAAATCGACTACATCAACAAGGATCTCCAAGAACAACTCTTTCCCTAAACTACGCCATCGATGGCTTGGCCGAGCCAAGACTCGAGCACTATAAATAAGAAAGGAGGTTGGTAAATAAAGGTACGTTACAAATTACATGTTCATAGCCATGTTTGAATTAAACATTGGAGTGTCATCGACCACCACAATGGTGGTCCGTGGCTCACATGTGTTCCTTGTGCAGGTCGAGGTCAAGTAGGAAACAAAACTTGATTGCATCAGTTTGGCACCGCCCGTTGGGACGATAGAGTTCCTCAAAGAGAACAGTAGCATCGCCTTTCCCAAAGAATTGACGAGATGGTGACAACAAGGTCTATCAGCGATGAAGACGCGGTGGAAATCCCAAATGCTCGAAGTAGCAGAACGTCGCCCGCTCCTGTGCCACCGCAACCACGGGAGGAATTTTTCCAAACCCCCATACCGGTTGTAGCCACTACAGACCCAAGGGCGAATCTACTTTCAATTCATATACAACAAATCCTGCAAAAAATGAAGATACTCAAATCCATGAAGCATGTTTTGGATGAGACATTGAGGACAAACGCCACACATTTCAATGACGAGTTGACTCTCGTCAGTAGTTGTAATAATGCAACAATTGTCGCAGTTTTCACCAACGGTCTGAGGAACGATAAGTTTTATAACTTCCTAACTTTGTATCCCTTGTCAAATATGGTGGACTTACTGAAGCAAGCACAGAGTTACATCGTTTTAGATGAGCTGATCGCAAGGAAAAAGCGAAATCCAAGGAGAAACCCTCTGTCCCTTGAGGTGAGAAATAGGGGAATAGCAAGGAGCGTTGTGATGAAGTATGCATTCTGCATGGAGTGCATTTCAAATCCAAAAAATCAAATAGGTCCCGAAAAAGGGCCCTAAGGGAGATGAGGATCCGAGCGATATATGGCGACCAACAAGTATCACGTACTCGAAGCCATGATCCTCCTATATCACTAGCATTTACGGACAAAGACCTCCAGAGTGTTTAGCTTCTACATAATGACGCTCTGGCAATCAAGATCTCTCTAGCAAGCTAGGAAGTAAGGAGATCATTGGTGGACATCGGGAGCTCATTGAACGTTTTATTCCTCAGCACGTTCTGCAACGTGCAACTAAAGGAAGAGGTCCTAACTCTTAAAAGTCATCTGATGATTGGATTCAGTGGAGAAAAGCACTTCTCGGTGGGAAATATACAACTAATAATGGTCGCAGGAGAGCCACTGCTTCAGAAAATTCTATTTTAGGAGTTTATAGTGATAGAAGCACCGTCTACTTATAACGTTGTTCTAGTGAGGCCCTGGCTCCTCCAAATGGGAACAGTAGTTTCCACTCTAAACCAATGCATCAAGTACCCAACCAATCAAACAATTGGTACCATACGAGACGACCAAACAGTGGCTAGAGAATGCCAATACGTGACCCAATAGTAGCCTGATAATCGTCAGCTGGCGACTAAGCCCACGGCTAGGATATCTCTTAATCTTGAAAAGGAAGTCAGGATAGAGCCACCAATCTCAGACGACAAAGCTCCAGTAAGCCCCCAGGGCAGACCCAACGTCAATCACCCGGAGGAAGAAACTGTCACGGTTTACCTCGATATCCCTCTCAATAACAGAGTCGTTCAGATAGATTCCCGCTTAAGCAAAGAATTAAGGGAGCAGCTGACAAAGCTACTACAGCAAAACTAGGACGTTTTCTCCTGGACAATGCGAAACAATGGTGGAAATCGACCTGTCAATGATCACTTATCGCCTAGAGGTTGACCCCACGAGGAAAACAATACCGCAGAAGAAGAGGCCTGTGGCGCCTGAAAGAAACAAAATCATCAACGAGGAGGTTCATCGGTTACTCAATGCGGACATGATCAAAGAAAACGCGATACCCAGACTGGCTGGCAAACACCTTACTGGTAAGAAAAAAAATGGGAAGTGGAGAGTCTGCATAGACTACATGGACTTGAACAAGGCGTGCCCAAAAGACAACTTCCCACTTTCCCGCGTCAATCAGATCGTGGACGCCACATCCGGACATAGCCTCTTGAGCTTCATGGATGCCTATTCAGGCTACAACCAGATATTAATGCACCCCCAGATCAAGAAAATACCTCTTTTATAAATGAAAGGGGAATATACTGTTACAGAGTGATGTCGTTCGGCCTAAAAAACAAAGGGGCGACGTATCAATGATTTGTGAACCAGATGTTCGAAAAGAAAGTCATCAGGAACATGGAGGTCTACATACATGATATGCTGTCAAAAGCCTCCACAACCTCGACCACAAAACAAACCTTTCCGAAGCCTTCAGTCAACTCTAAAAGTATTAGATGAGACTCAACTAACAAAAGTGTACGTTCGGGGTCGAGTAAGGGAAATTCCAAGGTTACATAATGAACCAAAGGGGAATCAAAGTTGATCCAAAACAAATCCAGGCTCTTCTCGACATGAAACCCCCCAACAACATCAGGGACATTGAGAGCCTGACTGGGAGGGTGGCAACACTCAACAGGTTTATATCCAAATCATCCGACAAATGCCTACCTTTATTCAAAATCATGAGAGGAAGCAAAGGATTCTCATGAGATGAAGAGTGTGAACAAGCCTTCCAGAATATGAAGGCATATATGGAGAACCCAAAACTATTCTCAAAATCGGCGACAGAAAAAACACTTTACTTATACTTGTCCGTCTCCAAGCACGCCGTCAGTTCAACCCTTGTTTGTAACAATCGGGGAATCCAGATACCAGTGTACTACGCTAGCAAGACCTTCGTGGAAGCAGAGGCACACTACCCAGACCTGAAGAAATTAGCTTTGGCACTGGTCATATCCTCAAGGAAATTGAGGCCTTATTTTCAGGCCTACTCTATAACAGTTCTGACCAAGCACTCGCTCTGCACGGTACTACACAAGCCAGAGTTATCTTGCAGAATGGTGAAATGGTCGGTAAAACTCGGGTAGTTTGATATAAGTTATGCCCCAAGAACTGCCATCAAAGCCCAAACGCTGGCGGACTTCATCATGGAGTTTACCAACGGAGAGGAACCAAGGGCAGGCTTTCAGGACTGAGATTCAGACTATCAAGGATAGATCTTGCGTTGCGATGGGTCATCAACAGAGAAAGCAAACAAAGTTGGAATCACCCTCTGCTCCCCAAACAGTTTCACCATTGAGAAAGTCGCCAGGTTCGATTTTCCCGCCTCAAATAACGAAGTTCAATATGAGGCCATCATTTCCGACCTAAAGCAAGCAAAGGGGATTGGGATAGACCAGTTAACGGTGTATAATGACTCAAGACTAGTAGTCAACCAAGTCAAAGGAGATATCAATAGTAAAGATCCCCACATGATAGGCTACCGCGGAAAGAGACTCTGAGCAATAAATGGCTTTAAGAGATTTGAACTCTTACAATGCCCCTGAGACGATAATAAAATAGCTGATTTACTAGCAAGGGAAGCCTCAGCCTCCGCAAAATTCTTAGACAGTCAGATTGAATACCAAGGGCAATCAAGCCTAGAAGAATAAGAGCCTAGCGATGTTTGCGCCACAAGCATATAGGCGAGTTGGATGACTCTGATTTTTGAATACATTGGAAGCAGAGCCCTGCCGGCCAAGAAAGTCGAAGCCAGAAAACTCAGAAGCAGAGCAGCGCTGTACACTCACCTAAATGACAAGTTATACAGAAGATCGGTGACCGAGCCCCTGCAACGATGCTTGTCCCCCTTCGAGGCAAATCAGGTCTTGAGATAGATCCACGACGGTTTATGTGGAAATCATCCGAGTGGGAGAACCTTTGCCCACAAAGCTCTAACCTTCAAGTACTATTGGTCGACGATGCCACGAGACGCCAAAGATATTGTCCGTAAGTGTGGCAAATGTTAGAGGTTCATGCCATACACGCACGTGCTTGCCCAACCACTGACACTGATGACTAGTCTGTGGCCATTCGCGCGATAGGGGATGGCCATCGTCGGGCCACTCCCCGCATCAACTGGTAAAAAGTTCCTTTTTGTGGCAGTCGACTACTTCACTAAATGGGTCGAAGCATAGCCCCTATCCAAGATAGGGCAAAACCAAACAAAAAAGTTCATTTGGGCATCCATCGCCAGCAGGTTTTGCATCCCCAAAGTACTGGTCAGCGATAACGGGACTCAATTTAAATGTAACAAGGTTAAAAAAAACTATGTGAAAGACTGAACATCAGTCACCATTCTCTTTTCCAGGGCATCCACAAGCCAACGGGCAAGCAGAGGTTACTAACAGAATGATTTTGGAAGCTGTCAAAAGAAAACTTAATGCAGCCAGGGGAAAATGGGTTTCAAAGCTACCAAGAATACTCTGGGCGTATTAGACAACTAAAATAATCCCAACCGGGGAAACACCATGCCCTAGCCTATGGGTCAGAAGCCATGTTTCTAGTGGAACTCGAAGTGCCTACCTTCCAAATGGAGGAGTTCAGGGCAGATGACAACGACAAGGCCTTGCGCGTAGGACTAGAACTTCTTGAGGAAATGTGGAATCAAGCTTCCGCCAAAATAGTTACCTACCAGCAACAAATAGAAAAATACTACAACAAGAAGGTTAAGCTACGCGAATTCAGAGTGGGAGACTGGGTACTCAGGAAAACCCGATAGAACACCAAAAAAACGATTTAGGAAAACAAAACCCGAATTGGGAAGGACCATACAAGGTGACCAAGGTCAACAGACCGGGTACGTAATGGTGCGAAGACATGAATGGTGACAGACTTAAATGACCGTGGAATGTAGAACACCTAAAAAATATTATCAATAAAAAATATTTTTTTTTACTAAACTTCCACTACTATTTGTTACAACCAACCCAACGTCCAATCATCCCGCCATGGCTAGATCCAAAAAGATCCATCCCGACACCTAGTCCGTTGCGTGCGGATGATGATGGCTTAGGAAGTGGGGGTCTAGTCAGCGCTCTTACGCTTGATGATGGCGACTCGCCAAGGGATCATTTCTCTACTACAGAAAATGATCGCTGAACTAGACCGGGTAAGCTTAGTCAGTTCTGACTGATGATGACAGCTTCTGGTGCATCCCGACGCCTAGTCTGCTGCGTGCCGATAACGATGGCTTAGGATGTGGGAGGCTAGTCAGCGCTCTTACGCCTAATGAAGATGACTCACCAAGGGATCCTTGCTCTACTACAGACAATGATCACCAAACCTGACTGGGCAAGCTTAGTCAGTTCCGATTGATGACGACGGCTTTTGGTGCATCCCGACACCTAATCCGCTACGTGCATATGACGATGACTTAGGAAGTAGGAGTCTAGTCAGCGCTCTTACGCCTGATGACGACGACTTGCCAAGGGATCATTGCTCTACTACAGACAATGATTACCAAACCTGACCGGGCAAGCTTAGTCAGTTCCGACTGATGACGATTATTGACTTCTTTGAAACTTTAAATACAAAAAAAAGAAAAAAGTTATTATCAATTTAGTATATATTCATGTGCAATTTGTGGCGTGTGCTCCTTACTTTCCACCCTAAAACTCTTCAAATCTAGGGTTTGATGGCTGAAAACTGTGGTAGTGGTAACCAAAGGTGATCCCCTAGTGCGAATCCAACTCACAAGGTGTCAAGGATGGTGACGGTTGAATTAGGAAGAAAAAATGTCAAAACTAGGGTTTGTGGTGATGGTGGTGGCCGGATATGGTGGCGGTGCCTGGATGTGACCCGCTGGCTATGAACCTAGCTCCAATAAAGGGTTGGGAGGGGATGGTTGTAGATGGTGGTTAGTGGTGGCTAAATTAGGAAGAAGAAAAGTTGGTGGAGATGAGATGAAATAGGGAAGTAGAAGAAGTCATGTGATAGGCTTTTTAAAAAGAGATATTGAATAGTAAATTAGGAGTTTTGGTGAGACTATACAGGAAAGATAATATCTTTTGGGTATATCTTGTCATTTTCTAATAAGAAGCTTATAACATTTATGCCTCTCATGTGTGGACAACCCACAAGAAACCTGCTACTTGGATATGTCAAATGGTTAACTAGTGTGACACTTTTGAGTCACAATTTTTTTTAAACTAGCTACAAACGACGCCCATTTCATGTTTAGGCCCGATTCTCTCTAAAATTATTTAACAAAATAACAAGGCTTACCTAGTGTAGCTATTTATTAAGAAAAAAATATATAATTGAGAAAATAACAAGCCTTATCTACCATAACTATTTCTTTCACCGAAGAAAATAAATAACCTTACTAAGCCGGCTTGGTGAGTAGGAAGTTAGCTATATCTTAGATAAAAGATTGATTAAAAATAACAATGCGGAGGGAAAATCTAATTAAAAAAATTAATTTATTTTTTAACAAAATAACAAGGCTTAATCTATCCTAATTGAGGGAAAAATTGATTAGCAAAACAGGAATTCTAAATGTCAGAGGAAGCCAGCGAGGAAATCAGCGAGGGAGGGAGTGAGGGAAGGAGGGGACTGTCCATCCCCCTCGGGATGTGTGCCATCATTTTTTTATGCACGTATCCCGAAGGGGATGGACGGTCCCCTCCTTCCCTCACTCCCTCCCTCGCTGATTTCCTCGCTGGCTTTCTCGACAGGTAGAAGCTCTCTTAGCAAAATAACAAGTTAAGTCATGACTTAATTGGTAATAACGAGGCTTGTGATGGTTCAGTACAAATTGAAAGAAGATATTAGAATAACAAGGCTTGTGATAGTTCAATCCTAGAACCCTTTCAGGTATAATCACATGAAACAACAAAAATATCAACTGTGGATCCGGACAACCAAAATTTAACTTTTTGGTGTAGAAATTAAATAAATTTTCTTTATATATGTTTTTCTTCCCAGAATTTGTAAAATGGGACCCGAGGGTGGGACAATAGCCATAAGGTAGCTGGTTCTGGTTGGGTTCATGATAACTTCGCCTGAAGTGAAAAAAAACTTAACTTGGAAAGCAAGAACAAAAGAAAAGAAAAAAATAACATCCCCAACCTCTTTTAAACACACGCAATGCGACCTAATGCACACCAAATCCCATTATCCCTCTGATATCTTCAATGTAGATGGGTGGCAATGGAGATTGTTTAGCAAGCATGCCTAGGCTCTTGGACATTGACACTATCACTCTTTCAACACAAAATAAGGTAAGCTGAATGTGTCATTTAAGCTTCCTTTTAGTTTAATTAGGCATTTCAAATTGTCAACCAAGAAATACATATGTTCATATGTTAATTACTTAGTAATTAATTAATAAATCTCAATTTGTAAATAGCCCAATTAAACCCTAATTGAAAATTACATTTTTTTTTAAATAATTTCATTTAGTATAGGTGTTTGTTTTAATCTTTTGAATTACTTTTCAAGAATTATATGAATAAAAGAAAATTTTGGCATTTAAAAGGATAATATTCTTATGCATTGGATGGTAAGATGAATTGGAATGAAATCAACAACGTTTTATTGAAATATTATAGAGCTCTTATTCTAATTTATTTTGTTGACATTTGCATACTCATGCTATGATTCAGTTTTTTTTTTTTTATTAACATGTACAATGGGATTTATTGATAAGAATAATGTGATTTATTAGCATGTACAATGGGACGTCAATGTAATACAATGTTGAATATCCTAGCATACATTTGCATACAGTGTGATTTACGTATTCATGCAGTGAGACTTCAATGTTAAGTATGTACACAATGTGATTTATATTTGCATACAAAATGTGCTACTCTGGATGTACTGTATTTCTTGCTCATTAGTAGACTTTGTAAAAAATTTGTTGTCTACTCAAACATTTAGCATTTGGAACAATGTTATAGTGGTTCATTTTATATATTTGAATTTTGAAGAATTATAAATGCAATATTATTGTGTATGACAGGTTTTAGTGTTGGAAAAAAAAATTAGAAAACAAAGTAGACTCTGTCAAAATTCTGAAATTTTTTTATGTGTTGTTGCCTACTCAAACATTTAGCATATGAAGTAATGTTATAGTGGTTTATTGTGTTTTTTGCCATTTTGATGAATTGCAAAATGCAAATTTATGAGGTTTGACAAATTTTAGTATTGAGAAATTTTTTAAAAACAAGATAGACTGTTAAAATTCAACTAAAATATTGTAATTAATTTAATTTAAGCTACCATTACAGAAACACCAAATATTTGTGGTTGAGATAATACTGCAATGAATATTAAAAAGATTAATGACAGAACATATATTAAATAAATATGTTTAGTGGTAATGGTACATCATCTGTCACAACCTTCGAGTACGATTAGTAACATGTGTCTTGAACGACAATATATATTTATTAGACAACATTTTTTTAATGGTAAACTTTTAATCTTTTTTTATTATTATTATGGTTTAATTTAAGCCCATGTGCCAGTAGTTAATAACATATTGACCTAAAATTTTCAAAGCCATGCCGAGTAATTTATCAACACAGTTAAAGGCATGAGAAACACGATATAAAGATAAACCACGATGAAAATAGTTAACACCGTACGAAAATGCTAACGACACAGGGAATACCTTATTTATCTTACAAAACAAGACGATGTTTGGGTTGGGAGATAAAAGACGGCTCAAATTTAACCAAATATATGAATCTGATGGATCTTATAGAACTTAAAGTACCAAGAGTGCATGGGTTTAATTCTCATGTCCAACATTTGATATTTATTTATTTATTTTTGGGAAATAAAAGACGGATGAGATTTATTCAAATATGAAGATCTAATGGCTGGGACTTAAAGTTAGCATTTATGATGATTTATCCCCAATAAGAGTGCAAGGGACCGATTCCCATACCCAACATTTTTTATTTTATTTATTTATTTTCTTCAAAAATTGATTGTGGTGATTAGGCATGTAAGTATATTTATTTATTTATCATACTCAAACATTTAGCATGTGGAAGAATGCTATAGTAAGGTTGATTAGTGACAACCTTGGGGTGTGATTAATGTCACAGCCTTGGGGTGTGATTATTGACACATGTTTTGAATAACAATATATATTTATTAAAGCACCAAATCCGATTTAAAATCGTTTTTTTTTTATTTTTTTTTTTTTTTGCATAAGTCCAGTCTGTTGACAATCCTAATTATCATGGTGATTGAAATTAAAAAAAATATTTTTACTGTGAGAGAATATGTTAAGTTATTTCAACAACCACTTAGTTTATTCTATTGAGATGTCAATGTTTTTTTTTATTTATTTTTTAAATAATTTCATTTAGTATAAGTGTTTTTTTAATCTTTTGAATTACATTTCAGGAATTATATGAATAAAAGAAAAGTCCACCAATTGTAGCTCAGTTGGTCGGACATTCACTCTCCTTGTGAGAGGTCACGGGTTCGAGACTCACCATTTTGTGAGTTTTCGCCCGATTATTAGGAGCACATTTTCTTCGTCGTTGATAAGCCTTCAGGGTATTGTATGCAGCTGCTTAGATGGACTAGATCGTAGCGAAGCGAAAGCGAGTCTTCATGTAAGGTGGAGGCGATGGATCGGAGCGAAAGCAAGTCTCTATGCGAGATAGAGGCGACGAGGATATTAAGTGGTAACAATATTGTAGCATTCGGGTCTGGTTTGGTTAACCCTATAGGGTCAGTCATGTAGCCTTCGGGCATGGATTAATAAATAAAAAAAAGGGTCAATGACCCAATTTAAAAAAATAAAAAATAAAAAATAAAAGAAAAAATTGGCACTTAAAAGGATAATATTCTTATGCATTGGATGGTTAGATCAATTGGAATGAAATCAACAACGATTTATTGAAATATTATAAAATTCTTATTCTAATTTTTTTATTGACATTTGCATACTCATGCTATGATTCAGTTTTGTTTTTTTTTTATTAACATGTACAATGGAATTTATTGATAAGAATAATGTGATTTATTGACATGTACAGTGGGACTTCAATGTTAGAATATTCCTGGCATACATTAGAATACAATGTTGAATATCCTAACATACATTTATATACAGTGTGATTTACATATGCATACAGTGGGACTTCAATGTTTAGCATGTACACAATGTGATTTACATTTGCATACAAACATTTAGCATTTAGCATTTAGCATTTATATACAATGTGATTTACATATGCATACTCTGGATGTACTGCATTTTGTGCTCATTAGTAGACTTTGTCAAAATTTTGTTGTCTACTCAAACATTTAGCATGTGGAATAATGTTGTAGTGGTTCATTTTATATATTTGCATTTTAAGAATTACAAATGCAATATTATTGTATGACAGGGTTTAGTGTTGGAAAAAAAATTAAGAAAATAAAGTAAACTCTATCAAAATTCTAAAAAAAAAAATTTATGTTTTGTTGCCAACTCAAACATTTAGCATGTGGAGTAATGTTATAGTGTTTTATGCCATTTTGATGAACTACAAATGCAAATTTATGAAGTATGATAAATTTTAGTATTGGAATTTTTTTTAAAAACAAGATAGACTGTTAAAATTCAACAAAAATATTGTAATTAATTTAGTTTAAGCTACCATTACAGAAACACCAAATATTTGTGATTAAAATAATACCGCAATGGATATTAAAAAGATGAATGACATGACATGTATTAAATAAATATGTTTAGTGGTAATGATATATGGGCCGCGACCTTAGGGTATGATTAGTGACACGTGTCTTGAACGACAATATATATTTATTAGGCAATTTTTTTAATGAAAAACTTTTTTTTATTCTTTTTTATATTATTATGGTTTTGTTTAAGCCCATGTATCAGTAGTTAATAACATATTGACCTAAAATTTTCGAGTCATGTCGAGTGATTTTTCAACACAATTAAAGCTATGAGAAACACGATAGAAAAGTAAGTCGCGATGAAAATAGTTAACACCGTACGGTAGTGCCAACGACACGGGGAATACCCTAGTCTATCTTACAAAACAGGATGGTGTTTGGAGTGGGAGATAAAAGAGGGATGGAATTGAAAGTTGGGAAGATTTTGAGGGTAGAGATTTTTTCTCTATAATGGGTTGAGATTTTGAGATTTTTTTCTCTATAATGGGATGGATTATAATTATTGAATATGTAGAAAGGAAAATAAAATGAAAAAATGATGTGAAAAATGAGTAGAATGTACATGTGGCGGAGAGAGAAAATTTTGTTATTTTTTTTCTCAAAATTAAAATTTTCATATTTATCTACTTAATTATCAGATTTTAATAAACTTGATATTGTTGGAATGCCCTTTTGAAGATCTTTCCAATGAAATCAATGATCAATACAAAAACTTAAATTTTCAAAATATACATTTAACGTCTCATGCATTGCAGTTTTTTTTATGATTAGTGTCTAATCTTGATTGATTGATTCCTCGATGTACTTTCCATAAAAACAGCCAAAATGCTTGATCTATAATTGCCAATTTAAGTAGTTAGCATCAACTTTCCATAAGAACAGCAAAAATCCTAAATCTGTCTGTCTTCTTTATTGCTTTCCATAAGTTGACGTCTTATTTACACTAATGGTTCTTGACGTCTTCTTTGCACTAAGGGAAGCAAAAAAAGGAAACGCCACTAACTAAGTAAGAAGACCCGTGCCATCCGCATACGCCTCACCAAGCACCAGGTATTTCCATTTTTTTATTTTTATTTTTATTTTGGTAAAAATGATTTAATGAATTTTTCTTGCTCTTAATTTGACACTTAAAACAACACTTTTATTCTCCTTTACTTAATTAAAATAAATAAATAAATAAATAAAATTAAAAAAAATGAGTTGATCTGTCATACTCTTCATTGATTTTCTTCCTTCACTGCTGAATAATAAATAGAGAAAAAATGTCTTCTAATAAGGTAACAAACACTAACATTTCTCCAGATTTATTTGCTTTTTTGCCCCAACTTTACTATCAGGAACAAAAATGGACTTAACCTTTTCCAATAATACTTTAACAAATATATATAAATTGAAGGTTCATGGAGAGTTGGGTGGGTTGCCACTGGTTCGTGAACCCAGATCAAGGTATAAACCCGAAAAAGCAATCAACTCAAGCAAACACTAGAATTGGTATTGAGCATCATCACAATTCTTATTATTTTAATGAATGTTGATATTATGTTGTGTGTTTATCTGATTTGATCTAGAGAAATGAATCATACAACATCTTAGTTCATGATGGGATCAAATTGAGCAATTAAACACAATATTTCATCAAGTCCATACTGTCAAATATACTCAGTCAACCCATTTTCATAAGTTGGTAAATAAAAACCATGAAGAGGTAGAGACTCTGGCACATTATAATGAGAGTAACAACCCAAGAACTCCAGTTGTTCTTTAGTTTCATAAATTGTTCTGAAGAAATAGGTTTATCTGATTTGATTTGGGTTTATCTAAAGGCAGAAATTATGGGTATATGATTTGATCTAAAGGCATAAATTGCAAGGGTATATCTGAGTTTATCAGGTTTAGTTTTGGGTTTCCAATCAAACAACCATAAGAGTAGGTTGAATTCTTGCTTCCATGGTATGCTAATCTCAACATACATAATCATTGGTGGATATTCATCAATTATAAACCAAGCAACTGATCAATCCCATCCTTTTGGAATGAAAAACAGCGTGTCCCCAAAAGAGGAAAATAATAATAATAATAATAATAATAATAACAGAAGTGGATATATTAGGAACTTTAAACCTGCTAATACAATAGTTGAAATCCGTTTCATAGTTTTAGTTTGATTGAAATCAGTTTCAGTTTCATAGTTTAATATTGGAATCAGTTTCATAGTTTCAAAACAGCCCATTCACGTGTTTAAGATCTCAAGATATTAAGAACTTTAAACCTACTAATAGAATTAGGAACTTTAAACCTGCTAATAGAAAACAATAGACAGTAGACGTTCATAGTTTCACAGAATTGCTAACTTTAAACAACCCATTCATAGTTTCATACTACTTGCATAAGAACTTCAACACAGTCAAAAAGGGACAGATTGTAAACTTGACCCATTCATAGTTTCAAGTAAAACTTTTTCTATAGCATCCGCAACTGGAACAAAACCGATCATTAAACTCAACTCTCAGTCTGTGACTGCGACTGCGACTGCGCTAGTCCTGTTGCAGAATCGCATATAAATGGGAATCCATCAAGCTCAAAGTTGGAACCTTCATGTTCGGCTAAATGACTGGTACTGAACAATATTCTCTATCAGCTGAGTTTGCTCAAGGTCGTTAGTTCCATTGAAGGGGAGGATCAAGGCCAATGGCATGACAGCTCAACGGTTAGAGTTTGGCGGATGGTACCACTAGGTCATGGATTCAAACTCAGCTTGCGACATCTTTATGGGTTCTGGGATCCTATAAAAACCCTGCTTGCCTTAAAAAAAAAAAAAGGGAAGGATCAAAGCAAGTAGCGTGGAAAGATAAATCAGACTCATTAAGAGCTAATGTGTTAGAGAATTAGAGATAATGTTTATTTGGAGGGATGGGTTGAGGTTCCGGTGTTAAAATGGGTAGAAGATTTTCTAAGGGAGGAAGCTCTGGCACAACTTTTATTCCAAGGTCCATAAAGCTTGACTTTCCTCAATATGATGGTCGAAACGACCCAATTACTTGGATGAGTCGGGCAGAAAAATACTTTTCACTTCATGACATTGCCGAATCAGACAGGGTGGCGCTATCCTCGTTTTACTTGGATGGATGCCCAGCTGTGGTTGCAAACCTTGGAGCAGGAAATCCCCTACATAACTTGGGAGGATTTTAGAAGTGGGTTGTTCTCTCGCTTTGGTGAAAGTGAGTTCGAAGACCCGTTTAGCGAACTCATCAAATTACGACAAACTAACTCCGTCATTGAATACCAAAGCAGATTTGAAAGAACATTAGCTAAGGTTGGATCCCTCCCTCAATCTAGGAAAGTCAGTTGTTTCGTCACAGGTTTGAAAGATAGCATCCGGACTGATGTACAAGCAAACCGACCTTTGACATTAACCATGGCTGTTGGATTGGCGAAGTTATATGAAAGCCGCGACGTTGCACATAAGAAACATGTTCTTCCAGTTGCTCGACCAATGATCCCAACACGAGCTGATATAGGACCTCTAGAACATAATACAATAAATGCACAACCAAGAGGATGACGCCGGTCAGCTTGCAGAACGACGAAGGCAGGGACTATGCTTCCATTGTAATGACAAATATAGCCCAGGATACAATTGCCTGAAGCTATTCTGGATTGAGGCATGTTGGGACAATGAAGATGAGGATGTAATAATGGAAATAAAAAATGAAACTGTTGATGCAGCCCAAGCCATTTCACTTCATGCGATGTCAGGAGTGTTACGGGCGGAAGCGTTACAAATGTCGAAATGTGAAGCTACAAACAAAATACTAACAAATACTGGAGACAAGCAATTTAACATGGTTCGGCAAACACGCCTACGTCCACGACAAATACCAACTTTACTGATGAGAGAGACAGATTACAAATGGAGAGAACTACAAAACGTCAGGGACATTACAGATACAAGTGTCTAGGTGACACCACATAAATACGCAGGCTGCGTATAACACAAACAAACAAAAACAAAACCCAACACACTCTCTGTCCTCTCTTTCTTCTTTCTCTCACAAACACACAAACATGAGGGATAAACCCTAGCCTCAAACTTCACAAATCTTGCAAACAGGGAGGATTTATCTTACAAGCTCTCTATGGAAGAAGATTATCTAAAGAGGAAGGGGATTCCTCCTTTTATAGGTTCTCTTTGGCGGTGGAGAGTGGCGGTGATGGAGGGTTCCATCACCTTCCACCATCTTCTTCCTTCTTCCTCCAGCTGTCTTCTTGAAGGTTCAACTCAGATCCAGCTGTTCCAACTATTTCATCTTCAATCACATCCGATTTCCAACTCAAATCCAGCAATCAAGCAGGGATTCAACCCAAGCTAAGTCAAGAATCTCGGCGTCAACGATTTCCGCAACCTCTATTGCCGACAAGCTGTGATTCAGGTAAGTTCTTCAAGTCGGTTTTGTTCTCTGTTTCAACAATTCTCCACCTCGGTAAAGATTTCACAAATCTGAGCCGACAACAACAACCACGAACAAAACAAGCAACTGACTTCCAACAAACAGAATCAAACCAATAACAATTGAGGGTCTCACCCCTCCAAACGCGCTCATAGGCGCCATACACCCGAAGGTGCCTTATACTAAAGCATGCTCAAACTAACAAACCAACTCCACCTTGACTAGCATGGAATCTCGAACCAGACTTTTCAGAAACACAATGTGCACAAACCTTCATACTGCACATCTTCATATCTTCTACCAATTGTTTCTTCAACAACTCGTGCATAACTTTCTCACCTTTACTGTCTGCAAGCAAATGCCAAACCCTCGAGGTTTCCTTACAAACATCTTTGGAGCTATCAGTAACTCCACCAGAAGCAACATCCATAGGGCCTTCAATAACACAAGTTGCTCCACCAGATTCAAATTTTCGATTCCTTGTAACTTTACTCCCCTGTAAGAAATACAAGTTACCCCTCCGAACTGCTTTCAGAATCACCAGTGCACCAGAAACAATCTTTAGAGCTCCACCATTTACTGAAACCTTGTAACCTTTGGACTCTAAAGCACTAACGGAGACGAGATTCTTCTTCAAATCGGGTACATACCGTACATCATTCAAGACCCGAATAAGTCCATTATGCAACTTCAACTTGATTTTACTTATCCCTGCAATTTTGCATTCATCATTGTTGCCCATATAGACAACACCACCGTCCAACTCTCTAAAGTTAGAGAACCAGCCCCTACGGGGACACATATGATAGGTAGAACCCGAATCAAACAGCCACTCATTAGAATGACTCACCAATGTTGAAGTTGCAGACAACGAATAAGCATCATCCTCATCCTCATTCCCATCTTCATCCAAATTGTGCACTACATTCACATTTGACCTTTTGTTTTATTTTTCTATTGCAGTTTCCAATACCTCACAGTCAATCTTCCAATGGCCCTTCTTATGATAGTAGGCACATTCATCCTTCGACAAAAACCTTCTGTCTACAGATTTTCCTCTTGACTGTGATCTTCTTCTATTACCAACATACCTCTTTTCATATCTTCCACTCGCTACCAATACTTCTGACGTTGCATCCCGATGGATCTTGAGATCCTTCCTCCTGAATTCATAATTGAGCAACGCCGTAGCCACCTCATCATAATTCAATTCTTCTTTTCCCGTTAGCAAAGTCGTAACGAGATGTTCATATTCTTCTGGAAGGGAATTCAAAAGGCACAAAGCCTTGTAATTTTTTGGAACATCTTCTTCTAAATTCAATAGGTCGGCAATAAGCCTATTGAAATCATCCAAATGCTCAGACAGAGTAATCCCGGGTCTCATATTCATCCGAAAAAGTTGCTTCGTGAGGAAGAGCTTATTTTGAATGCTCTTCGTCATGTACTTATCTTTCAACTTTTTCCACAATACTTTAGCGGATGTTTCCTTCATTACAAAGTATTTTTGCTCTTTCGGTAAACACAATCTTATTGACCCGAAAGATTTTCGATTCAACTTGTTCCATTCTTCTTCACTCATTTTTTCCGGCTTGTCTCCCAAAGCATCATCCAAATTTTCCTTTGCTAACACATCCATAACTTCGCATTGCCACATGTCGAAGTTGTTCTTGCCATTGAACTTTTTGACATCAAATGTACCGACTGTAGCGGTAACCATCTTTGATCCAGAAGTTGATGGATCTGACATACTCTTAATCAACCACTGGTCCATGCAGTTTTAAACGAACCCCAAAAACTAACCCTCGGCTCTAATACCAATTTGTTATGGGCGAAATCGTTACAAATGTCGAAATGCGAAGCTACAAACAAAATACTAACAAATACTGGAGACAACCAATTTAACGCGGTTCGGCAAACACGCCTACGTCCACGAAAAATACCAACTTTACTGATGAGAGGGACAGATTACAAATGTAGAGAGCTACAAAACGTCAGGCACGTTACAAATACAAGTGTCTAGATGACACCACATAAATACGCATGCTGCGTATAACACAAACAAACAAAAACAAAACCCAACACACTCTCTCTCCTCTCTTTCTTCTTTCTCTCACAAACACATAAACAGGAGGGGTAAACCCTAGCCTCAAACTTCATAGATCTTGCAAACAGGGAGGATTTCTCTTACAAGCTCTCTATGGAAGAAGATTATCTAAAGAGAAAGGGGATTCCTCCTTTTATAGGTTCTCTTTGGCGGTAGAGAGTGGCGGTGATGGAGGGTTCCATCACCTTCCACCATCTTCTTCCTTCTTCCTCCAGCTGTCTTCTTGAAGGTTCAACTCAAATCCAGTTAGTTGTTCCAACTATTTCATCTTCAATCACATCTGATTTCCAACTCAAATCCAGCAATCAAGCAGGGATTCAACTCAAGCTAAGTCAAGAATCTCGGCGTCAACGATTTCGGCAACCTCTATTGCCGACAAGCTGTGATTCAGGTAAGTTCTTCAAGTCGGTTTTGTTCTCTGTTTCAACAAGGAGCTCAAACACCAAGGACAATGAGGCTATGGGGAAGTCTTAAAGGTCAGTCTGTGATAGTTTTAATCGACTCAGGCAGTACTCACGACTTCATCAGTTCGCAGACTGCCCAAGAGGTTCAACTTCATCCCGACTCAGATGGGACGTTGGAAGTATTGGTAGCATCAGGGGAGAGATTAGCAAGTCCTGGAAAATGTACCCAGGTGCAAATGAAACTCCAAGGAGTTAGTTTCTTGGCTGATTTTTTTGTATTGCCTTTCGAAGGATACGATGTAGTGCTCGATACACAATGGCTAAGGACCTTGGGACCAATCCAATGGGACTTTCAGAAACTACAAATGAAGTTTATTTTAGGCTCCAAGGAGGTTATTCTCACAGGCACTAGTCAACAGCAAATTAAGGTCACTAACCATATGGCTTGGCCAAAGAAAACTAAAAATGGCTCACTCTTGAAGCTGGTGGGCAAAGAAGGAGTAATAGAAGATGAGCATACTATACCTCTCCAAGTGCAACAACTCTTGCAAAATTATCAAGATGTGTTGCGAGAACCTGATGCTCTTCCTCCTCCAAGACCTCAAGACTACCGCATCCCTCTCTTACCAGAGCAAGGACCAGTAGTAATGTGGCCCTACCGCTATCCGCACTTCCGAAAATATGCAATAGAAAAATTAGTTGAAGAAATTCTAGCTACAGGAGTAATACGGCAAAGTAGCAATCCTTACTCTTCACCGGTGTTATTGGTAAAAAAGCATGATGGAACTTGGAGCATGTGTATCGACTACCGAGCATTGAACAAAATTATCGTTAAAGATAAATTTCCTATACCAGTAATTGATGGACTTTTAGACGAGTTGGAGGGAGCTCAATTCTTCACCAAACTGGACCTTCGCTCCGGATACCACCAAGTGAGAATGCATCATGAAGAGTGAAGACATTGAAAAAACAACTTTTTGTACTCACCAAGGGCACTATGAATTTTTGGTGATGTTGTTTGGTCTTACAAATGCTCCATCAACCTTCCAATCACTCATAAATGAGGTATTCCAAAAATTCGTACGTAAATTTGTCTTAGTGTTCTTTGATGATATTCATATTTATAGTAAGAATTGGAATGACCATGTGAATCATTTGAAAGTTGTTTTTGATAGTTTACAAACTAACAAGCTTAGAATAAAACTTGAAAAGTGTCAGTTCGGGAAGAAAGAAGTACAATATTTGGGGCATCTGATTTTCAGGCAGGGAATAGCTGTGAATCCAACTATGATTGAGGCGATGATGACTTGGCCAAAGCCAAAAAAACCCCAAGGCCTTGCGTGGGTTTTTAGGCCTCACTGGATATTATCGCAAATTTATTCAAAATTATGGGAAAATAGCAACACCTCTCACGAACATGCTGAAAAAGAACTCTTTTGAATGGAATGTGGCATCCGAGGAAGCCTTTCAAAAGCTCAAGCTCGCCATGACTAAAGCCCCAATATTAGCTCTTCCTGATTTTTCTAAGCCATTTCTTGTTGAATGTGATGCTTCAGGAACAGGAGTAGGTGCTATTTTGTTGCAAGAACGCCCCCATTGCTTATTTTAGTCAAGCTCTCCAGGGAAAAAAACCTTCTTTCGACATACGAAAAAGAGATTTTGGCATTAGTACTTGCAGTTCAAAAATGGCGGCCATATCTTCTAGGAAGGCAATTCGTTGTCCATACCGACCACCAGAGTTTGAAGCATTTGTGGTCCCAAAAAATAACAACAAATGCTCAACAACACTGGCTCTACAAGTTATTGGGGTATGACTTCAATGTTGAATACAAGAAGGGAAATGAAAATCTACTAGCTGATGCTCTCTCAAGGAGACACGAAGTACATGAAAATTCTGGCAGCTTATATGCATTCACTCAATTGCTGCCTCATTGATTGGAGGCCATCAAGGAAGAAGTTGCTTCAAACACTACACTCCAAGCCTTACAAGAACGAATTCAGCAAGGGGAGGCAATAGGTCCGTGGCATATGGTTGATGGGATTATCCTTTTTAAAGGGCGCATATATCTCCTGATGCAGGTTCCAACATTTCCAACATTCCCAAGAAATATTCAAAGTGGAACATTTCAATTTCATCAAGTTTCAAGACTTTTAGGTCTACAACATTTTGGGAATATGATCTAGCATTAAATTATGAATTTTATCAATGAATCTTGTAGCTTTATTTAAAGGGTCTCATATGTATGGTAAAGGAGTAGTTTTGAAGTTGAATGAAAATATATTAGCATTGTGCTATTGAAGTTGAGTGTGAACTACTTCTCATCTCCATATCTCTTTGGTAAGTCCACTGAGTGGTTAGTGTCCTATCTTTCTCTTTATCCCGTATTGATCATAGGGTGGTGAATTTCTTTATCCATTGATTTAATATTGGGTGGTGAGATTATCTTACTTATCTTATCCATTGCTTCCATACTGAAACTGCTTCAATTGGTATCAGAGCGGTAGCTCATCGGTTCATCATAATCAGTTCTGTTTGTCAGTCATTTTCTTGTTCCTTCTTTTTGTGTTACCTATCATATTATATATCATTGGAAAGTTCTCTGGGTCTAACTTTCAAATCAAAAGACGGTTCCGCAATCGGAGTTTTCTACAGAAAGTTATTGTCAATCAGTGAAGAGTGTGCGTGATGCCAAAAAAAAAAAAAAAAAAAACAAATCCGGTAGTAGACACTTCCTTCCTAATGGCCGAGGTGCACGAATCTCTTGTACTTGAGGATTGGAACTTTCCTCCAATATATGATGAATACTCGGAAGACGGTTATTTATTGATGCCTATCAAAGAGATATGTTACTTTGGCATTAATCTCAAGCCTTTGAGTGATCCATCAGATGTTTTCTACACCCTCCTTCCAAGCATGGCCTACTTTGAGTTCCTCCCAGTGGAAAGAAACGGAGAAGCAAATCACGATGTCCAATGCAATGGGGTTTCTGAAAATGGCTTGAAAAATGAAGAGATAAATGAATTGGTTGATGAACAACTTCATAAAAGGTTTGGTGCAAAGTTGATTGTGAATTTACTAATGTTGCTGTGGAAAAGTTTGGAAGGACATCCAAAAGATCGAGGAAAAACTAAATTAAACTCGAGGACGAGTTTTTTTCAACATGGGAAGTTTGATGCAGGTTCCAACATTTCCAACATTCCCAAGAAATATTCAAAGTGGAACATTTCAATTTCATCAAGTTTCAAGACTTTTAGGTCTACAACATTTTGGGAATATGATCTAGCATTAAATTATGAATTTTATCAATGAATCTTGTAGCTTTATTTAAAGGGTCTCATATGTATGGTAAAGGAGTAGTTTTGAAGTTGAATGAAAATATATTAGCATTGTGCTATTGAAGTTGAGTGTGAACTCCTTCTCATCTCCATATCTCTTTGGTAAGTCCACTGAGTGGTGAGTGTCCTATCTTTCTCTTTATCCCGTATTGATCATAGGGTGGTGAATTTCTTTATCCCTTGATTTAATATTGGGTGGTGAGATTATCTTACTTATCTTATCCATTGCTTCCATACTGAAACTGCTTCAATTGGTTTCAGAGCGGTAGCTCATCGGTTCAGCATAATCAGTTCTGTTTGTCAGTCATTTTCTTGTTCCTTCTTTTTGTGTTACCTATCATATTATATATCATTGGAAAGTTCTCTGGGTCTAACTTTCAAATCAAAAGACGGTTCCGCAATCAGAGTTTTCTACAGAAATTTATTGTAAATCAGTGAAGAGTGTGCGTGCTGCCAAAAAAAAAAAAAAAAAATCCGGTAGTAGACACTTCCTTCCTAATGGCCGAGGTGCACGAATCTCTTGTACTTGAGGATTGGAACTTTCCTCCAATATATGATGAATACTCGGAAGACGGTAATTTATTGATGCCTATCAAAGAGATATGTTACTTTGGCATTAATCTCAAGCATTTGAGTGATCCATCAGATGTTTTCTACACCCTCCTTCCAAGCATGGCCTACTTTGAGTTCCTCCCAGTGGAAAGAAACGGAGAAGCAAATCACGATGTCTAATGCAATGGGGTTTCTGAAAATGGCTTGAAAAATGAAGAGATAAATGAATTGGTTGATGAACAACTTCATAAAAGGTTTGGTGCAAAGTTGATTGTGAATTTACTAATGTTGCTGTGGAAAAGTTTGAAAGGACATCCAAAAGATCGAGGAAAAACTAAATTAAACTCGAGGATGAGTTTTTTTCAACATGGGAAGTTTGATGCAGGTTCCAACATTTCCAACATTCCCAAGAAATATTCAAATGGAACATTTCAATTTCATCAAGTTTCAAGACTTTTATGTCTACAACATTTTGGGAATATGATCTAGCATTAAATTATGAATTTTATCAATGAATCTTGTAGCTTTATTTAAAGGGTCTCATATGTATGGTAAAGGAGTAGTTTTGAAGTTGAATGAAAATATATCAGCATTGTGCTATTGAAGTTGAGTGTGAACTCCTTCTCATCTCCATATCTCTTTGGTAAGTCCACTGAGTGGTGAGTGTCCTATCTTTCTCTTTATCCCGTATTGATCATAGGGTGGTGAATTTCTTTATCCCTTGATTTAATATTGGGTGGTGAGATTATCTTACTTATCTTATCCATTGCTTCCATACTGAAACTGCTTCAATTGGTATCAGAGCGGTAGCTCATCGGTTCAGCATAATCAGTTCTGTTTGTCAGTCATTTTCTTGTTCCTTCTTTTTGTGTTACCTATCATATTATATATCATTGGAAAGTTCTCTGGGTCTAACTTTCAAATCAAAAGACGGTTCCGCAATCAGAGTTTTCTACAGAAAGTTATTGTCAATCAGTGAAGAGTGTGCGTGCTGCCAAAAAAAAAAAAAAAAAAAATCCGGTAGTAGACACTTCCTTCCTAATGGCCGAGGTGCACGAATCTCTTGTACTTGAGGATTGGAACTTTCCTCCAATATATGATGAATACTCGGAAGACGGTAATTTATTGATGCCTATCAAAGAGATATGTTACTTTGGCATTAATCTCAAGCATTTGAGTGATCCATCAGATGTTTTCTACACCCTCCTTCCAAGCATGGCCTACTTTGAGTTCCTCCCAGTGGAAAGAAGCGGAGAAGCAAATCACGATGTCCAATGCAATGGGGTTTCTGAAAATGGCTTGAAAAATGAAGAGATAAATGAATTGGTTGATGAACAACTTTATAAAAGGTTTGGTGCAAAGTTGATTGTGAATTTACTAATGTTGCTGTGGAAAAGTTTGAAAGGACATCCAAAAGATCGAGGAAAAACTAAATTAAACTCGAGGACGAGTTTTTTTCAACATGGGAAGTTTGATGCAGGTTCCAACATTTCCAGCATTCCCAAGAAATATTCAAAGTGGAACATTTCAATTTCATCAAGTTTCAAGACTTTTATGTCTACAACATTTTGGGAATATGATCTAGCATTAAATTATGAATTTTATCAATGAATCTTGTAGCTTTATTTAAAGGGTCTCATATGTATGGTAAAGGAGTAGTTTTGAAGTTGAATGAAAATATATTAGCATTGTGCTATTGAAGTTGAGTGTGAACTCCTTCTCATCTCCATATCTCTTTTGTAAGTCCACTGAGTGGTGAGTGTCCTATCTTTCTCTTTATCCCGTATTGATCATAGGGTGGTGAATTTCTTTATCCCTTGATTTAATATTGGGTGGTAAGATTATCTTACTTATCTTATCCATTGCTTCCATACTGAAACTGCTTCAATTGGTATCAGAGCGGTAGCTCATCGGTTCAGCATAATCAGTATTGTTTGTCAGTCATTTTCTTGTTCCTTCTTTTTGTGTTACCTATCATATTATATATCATTGGAAAGTTCTCTGGGTCTAACTTTCAAATCAAAAGACGGTTCCGCAATCCGAGTTTTCTACAGAAAGTTATTGTCAATCAGTGAAGAGTGTGCGTGCTGCCAAAAAAAAAAAAAAAAAAAATCCGGTAGTAGACACTTCCTTCCTAATGGCCGAGGTGCACGAATCTCTTGTACTTGAGGATTGGAACTTTCCTCCAATATATGATGAATACTCGGAAGACGGTAATTTATTGATGCCTATCAAAGAGATATGTTACTTTGGCATTAATCTCAAGCCTTTGAGTGATCCATCAGATGTTTTCTACACCCTCCTTCCAAGCATGGCCTACTTTGAGTTCCTCCCAGTGGAAAGAAACGGAGAAGCAAATCACGATGTCCAATGCAATGGGGTTTCTGAAAATGGCTTGAAAAATGAAGAGATAAATGAATTGGTTGATGAACAACTTCATAAAAGGTTTGGTGCAAAGTTGATTGTGAATTTACTAATGTTGCTGTGGAAAAGTTTGGAAGGACATCCAAAAGATCGAGGAAAAACTAAATTAAACTCGAGGACGAGTTTTTTTCAACATGGGAAGTTTGATGCAGGTTCCAACATTTCCAACATTCCCAAGAAATATTCAAAGTGGAACATTTCAATTTCATCAAGTTTCAAGACTTTTATGTCTACAACATTTTGGGAATATGATCTAGCATTAAATTATGAATTTTATCAATGAATCTTGTAGCTTTATTTAAAGGGTCTCATATGTATGGTAAAGGAGTAGTTTTGAAGTTGAATGAAAATATATTAGCATTGTGCTATTGAAGTTGAGTGTGAACTCCTTCTCATCTCCATATCTCTTTTGTAAGTCCACTGAGTGGTGAGTGTCCTATCTTTCTCTTTATCCCGTATTGATCATAGGGTGGTGAATTTCTTTATCCCTTGATTTAATATTGGGTGGTAAGATTATCTTACTTATCTTATCCATTGCTTCCATACTGAAACTGCTTCAATTGGTATCAGAGCGGTAGCTCATCGGTTCAGCATAATCAGTATTGTTTGTCAGTCATTTTCTTGTTCCTTCTTTTTGTGTTACCTATCATATTATATATCATTGGAAAGTTCTCTGGGTCTAACTTTCAAATCAAAAGACGGTTCCGCAATCCGAGTTTTCTACAGAAAGTTATTGTCAATCAGTGAAGAGTGTGCGTGCTGCCAAAAAAAAAAAAAAAAAAATCCGGTAGTAGACACTTCCTTCCTAATGGCCGAGGTGCACGAATCTCTTGTACTTGAGGATTGGAACTTTCCTCCAATATATGATGAATACTCGGAAGACGGTAATTTATTGATGCCTATCAAAGAGATATGTTACTTTGGCATTAATCTCAAGCCTTTGAGTGATCCATCAGATGTTTTCTACACCCTCCTTCCAAGCATGGCCTACTTTGAGTTCCTCCCAGTGGAAAGAAACGGAGAAGCAAATCACGATGTCCAATGCAATGGGGTTTCTGAAAATGGCTTGAAAAATGATGAGATAAATGAATTGGTTGATGAACAACTTCATAAAAGGTTTGGTGCAAAGTTGATTGTGAATTTACTAATGTTGCTGTGGAAAAGTTTGGAAGGACATCCAAAAGATCGAGGAAAAACTAAATTAAACTCGAGGACGAGTTTTTTTCAACATGGGAAGTTTGATGCAGGTTCCAACATTTCCAACATTCCCAAGAAATATTCAAAGTGGAACATTTCAATTTCATCAAGTTTCAAGACTTTTAGGTCTACAACATTTTGGGAATATGATCTAGCATTAAATTATGAATTTTATCAATGAATCTTGTAGCTTTATTTAAAGGGTCTCATATGTATGGTAAAGGAGTAGTTTTGAAGTTGAATGAAAATATATTAGCATTGTGCTATTGAAGTTGAGTGTGAACTCCTTCTCATCTCCATATCTCTTTGGTAAGTCCACTGAGTGGTGAGTGTCCTATCTTTCTCTTTATCCCGTATTGATCATAGGGTGGTGAATTTCTTTATCCCTTGATTTAATATTGGGTGGTGAGATTATCTTAATTATCTTATCCATTGCTTCCATACTGAAACTGCTTCATCTCCCTACTGATTCCAAGCTGACTTCATCTATTCTAATGAATTCCATGGCAACACACATAAGGGCTATGTGAAGACACTCCAGAGAATTAAGTCTAACTTTTATTGGCAAGCAATGAAGAGCCAAATTAAGGACTTCATTCGCTGTTGTGATACTTACCAACGTCACAAAGTGGAACATCTAGCTCCTGCTGGACTCTTGCAACCTCTTCCTATTCCTACTCAAATTTGGGAAGACATTTCAATGGATTTTGTGGAATGCCTGCCAAAATCAAATGGTAAAACAACTATCTTTGTCATTGTTGATAGATTGTCAAAATATGCTCATTTTGTTCTACTATCCCACCCTTACACCGCTGTTAGACTAGCCAGATTGTTTTTTGACAATGTATTTAAGCTACATGGGCTTCCCAAGTCAATAGTTTGCGACCGTGACCCAACATTCACAGGGGCGTTTTGGCGGGAATTGTTTCGTCTAAATGATACTTCATTTAATTTTAGCTCAAGCTATCATCCACAAACGGATGGCCAAAGTGAAGTTGTTAATCGCACGCTCGAAATGTATCTTCGTTGTTTCAGTAGCTCTCGACCAAATGAGTGGTTGTGGTGGCTATCTTGGGTGGAATATTGCTATAACACCAGCTGGCATTCTACTATTCAGAAAACTCCTTTTGAGGTTGTTTATGGTCGAAGCCCACCACAATTGTTGAGTTGTATTCATGGGACAGCAAGGGTGGCAGCAGTAGAAGAACAACTTAAATGTCGGGATCAGGTACTTCGTGAAGCTCGTGACTGTATATCCAAAGCTCAAGCTAGAATGAAAATTTTTTATGACGCCAAGCATACAGAGAGAGAATTCAAAGTAGGAGATCTTGTTTTCTTGAAGCTGCAGCCTTATCGCCAAACTTCTCTTGCTTTGAGGAAAAACGACAAGCTTTCAGCTCGTTATTTTGGGCCCTTTGAGATCATTGAAAGAATCGGAAATGTAGCTTATAAGTTGAAATTGCCTCCCATGTCAAAGCTACATCCAGTTTTTCATGTCTTTGTTCTTAAGAAGAAGCTTGGTGCTGAGCATGTATTGATGGATGTCCTTCCTGAAATTAATTCGGCAGACCAAGTCATTCCCTTTCCTCAAGCAGTGCTTGACCAGCGAGTTCATAAAGGCAAGACTGAAACTTTAGTCCGTTGGAAAGGCTTGTCTACAGCTGATTCAACTTGGGAGGTTAAAGATCTGATCCAAGAGCGTTTTCCAGATTTTATCCTCGAGGACGAGGATGCTTCGTAAGAGGGAGGGAGTGTGTTACATGCTTGATGCTATGTGGAAGCTTATCAAAAGATGTCGGAGAACAAATACCAGGTCATCAAATACCAGGTCCACGTTGATCAAGTCAGTCCGTTTGAGTAGGGGAGTTAGTTCCTATATTTTAGTTTTACTTGTTTATGTTGAGTTGTTAGCATTGTTAGCATTAGTTTCCTATTCTTTAGTGATTCCTTAGTGACTATTGAGTTGTATTTAAAGGATCTTTTATCAGGAAATAAGGCATCGATTATCAATTTCTAGCAACTACGGTTGTTTGGGAGGCCTCGACCCCTCGAAGTGTCAAGAAACTTATCTTTTTCCCTTCATTATTGATTGAGCAAAAGTGTGTCTAACAAATTGCTTATGTTATATTTACTTAATATCTCATTTTTTTGGCTCTTTCAACTGTCAACTCACTTGCAGATCCCATAATAAGGAAGCCCATAACTTAGCAACATCATTTGCGACTGTTTTGGTCTTTATTAGGATTTGATGGATTAGGTACAACTTGGGCTGGCCGGTTCAAAAAATTTGTTCTGCGGTCTATACAAAAAAATTGAAGTAGTGCAGCCATTGACTGAGAAGCTAATCTAAATTCAGCAGGTTGGGTTTGGATATCTCAAACTTTGTTGTTCTATATGAGCATCAACCTTACTTGCATTTTGGGAAGAGAAGCAATTTATGCAAAATGACCCCCAATTCTAAACATTTTTGACCCCAAAACTTGAGACTGTGTCTGTGCCCCTCAACTATGCGCCTGAATTTGCCAAATGATTTTAGCCTGCATCCAAAACCGATGGTTTGTTCATCATAGCATGCTCGGATAGTTCTATGGGAGCTTTATGATCGAAAACAAATAAAAACTGGATGGAGATCGACATTTTGATTAATTGCCTTGATGCTGTCAGGGAAACTCATGGCAATTTGAACAAGAGCCAATCTTTTTATTTATTTATAGCCCCTTTTGATTTTGGATTCGGCAATATGTATTTGTTGTTCCAAGACACTTAATCTCCCCCCTCCCCCCTCCTATTGGTTTTTTATATGATTTTGGGTTTTGTGTGGAGGTCTGGGGGTTTAATTCCAGGAACTATGATTTAATTTTGTATGAAATTGATTATGTTTGTAGTTTTGAATGTTGGCATTGCAGCTTGCAGTTTTGTAATGGCATTTGTTTATATTCTCACTCAGTTTAACTCCATGCTATCTTGGTCATGCAAACGATTTCTGTATTTTGAGGTAAGGATACTTTATTTATTTTGTATAACATCTATTCAAATTCCAAGAGAACATACATGGGAATGTCGATGTCATTAGAAAGCTTCATTTTTTTTAATTATTTTTTTTTATATACAATTCTACGCAAAGTTTTTGATTGGTTGTCATGTAAGCCATCACTTTGTTGCATCAAACCATCAAAAAAAGTATATGTTATACGATATGCTTTTATGTTGGAAAGATACGTGTTTCATATGCTTGGAAGGGAAGTGGTCATATGTACAATAGGTTATCTATGATAACCACCGGGTCTAAAAGATTCTTCGATTTATCATTGTGGCTCGGCTCAACCTGACTTAGCAATACTTAAACTTTATCTTAAGCTGGAAAATCCAACCTATATCATCTTAGAAATGAAATTAGTGTGAAATTCTTCTTTAGGTCGAGTTCGTTTAGATAAAGCAGTTTCACACTGAGAGCACTCAACTCTTTGATCTTTCATTTGGTTAGCTTGAAGACGCCTTATTACGTGCTTTTAGATGACCCCATGTTGCAAGACATGTAAATATACATGAATGGTTGAATGGGTGTGCACATTAAATTTATTTCCAGTATGTGTTTATTCTGAGTTCTTTTGATAGGTGTTTATTTTGATTTCTTTTGATAGGCCAATTTCATTAATGAGCAAAAGTAGAACCCTTTATCACTTACTACTACTAATGTTTTGACTAAAGTTGAAGTTATATGCCAATGGCATGATAGCTCAATGGTTGGAGCTTGGCGGATGGTACCACTAGGTCATGGGTTCAAACCCTGCTTATAAAAAAACTATGCTTATAAAAAAAACTATGCTTGCCTTTCAAAAAAAAAAAAAAAATTGAAGTTATATCCCCTGCTATAGTTGTTGGCATTTCAATCCTTGACTAAAATTATCCTTAATTATCCTTGACTAAAGTTATATCCCATTGGTTTCTTCGCTCTCCAACACAAAGTAACCAAATTATCCTTAATCTTTCCTTCCCCCTCCCCCTCCCCCTCCTATTGCTTTCTTATTTTTTTGGGTTTTGTGTGTCTGGGGTTTAATTCCAGGAACTATGATTTATGTTTGTATGAAATTGATTATGTTTGTAGTTTTGAATGTTGGCATTGCAGCTTGCAATTTTGTAATGGCATTTGTTTATTCAAATTTTTTTTTTTTTTTTGTCATTTTTTTGTTTTATAGGGTTGATGTGCAAGTACATAACATGCAACAAGACTAATAAAAGGTAAACCATAGAGATGCTACATAGAAAGCCATCAACCAATCAACTTCATTGGAAAACAACTATGAGGAAACAATTGCTTCCTTACTGCACCAAATGTTTGACGTTCTAAAAGTAAAGAACTTGGATGAATGGATGAAAGAAGGTAGAGATTTTCAAGGAGAAAGTGTGCATGAACATAGAAAAAACAATCCCTAAAAATGCTAACAAAGAATTGCTTCATTGACAGATTTGTAATTGGTGACTAATTTGCATTTTATTTATTATATTATGATGCTGATAGTTGTATTCAAACTTGGAGTACCATTAGAGTGGTTGTTTGTGTATGTTTGGGTTTTAGATAATGATAGATGCAATTTTACTATGTATGATAGGTTTTAGTGTTGGAAAAAAATATTATATTTTGTTTTCTACTCAAATATTTAGCATTTGGAACAATGTTATAGTAGTTTATTTGTGTATATTTGAATTTTGAATAAGTATGCAATATTACTGTGTAGGACAGGTTTTAGTGTTGGAAAAAAATATAGAAAACAAATTAAACTCTGTCAAAATTTTGGAAAATAATTTATGTTTTGTTGCCTACTCAACCATTAGCATGTGGAGTAATGCTATAGTGGTTTATTGAGTATTTTTGTAATTTTGATGAATTACAAATGTAAATTTACATTATAGATTTTACAATCACATATTAACAATAATAAACCCATTTTCCATTGTTTCTCTTGAGAAAGTTTTGATTAGATCAAGAACAAACCAATTAGACCACAGAGTGGCCTAGAAGATGCACTTCTTAATTCTTTTACTCTACTACTTAACAACTAATTCTCTAGCTAATATTTGATTATATTATTATTATGTTACGGTATGGAAAAATATCAGTATTGGAAAAATATTGAAAACAAGGAAGATCGTTAAAATTTTACAAAAATGTGTGATTAATTTAGTTTAAGTTACCATTACAAAAACACTACATATTTGTGGTTGAGATAATGCCGCAATAGATATTAAAATGATGAATGTCACGACAGATATTAAAAAAATATGTTAGTTGTAATGGTACATGTGTCACAACTTTGGGGTATGATTAGTAACATGTTTCTTGAACGACAATATATATTTATTAGATAAATTTTTTGAAGGTAACATCTAATTATTATTTGAATAAATGGGCTCATGATAAATTATTTACTAAATTATTCTTATTTATTTAAGTTTCATATGGAGGACAAGCGTATCAATTAATTAATACCCTCTGTGGAATAGTTCAATTACACGTTGAATGGTGGAACAATTCAATTGCACTCTAATTTTTCATTTTTCACTTTGTTTTATTTATATAGAATGTTTAATTACACATTGAAGGGATAAGTAAGTTATTTAATCCATTTTTTTATGGTTTAGATTAAACCCACGTACCAGTAATTAATAGCATATTAAGCTAAAATCCCCAGAGTCATGCCAGGATATTTTTCATCATAGTATAAGTCCTGAGAAGCACGATAGAAATATAAGATGCAATTAAAATAGCTAACACCGTATGGTAGTGCCAACGGCATGGGGAATACCCTAGTTATATATACAAAACAAGATGATATTTGGGGTGGGAGATAAAGAAAACGGCTGAGATTTAACCAAATATATGAATCTAACAGATCACATAGAACTTAAATCGCCAAGAGTGCATGGGTTCGATTCTCATACTCAACATTTTTTTTATATTTATTTATTTTTCTTCAATTGTATGATGATGGTGTTGAAAACTCAAGGGTGATCATATTTTGACAAGTTTTAAACCTTTATCATGCCAACGACACGAGGAATACCCTAGTCATTATTATAAATCGGGATGACGTTTGAGGTTAGAGATAAAAGACGGACGGGTAAGATTTATCCAAATATATCAATCTAACATATCGTATAGAACTTAAAGCACCAAGAGTGTATGGGTTCGATTCCAATACCCAACATTTTTATATTTATTTATTTTTCTTCAATTATTTATGGTTATGATTAGGCATGTAAGTACGAATGATGAAAATTTAAGGGTGATCATGATTTGACAAGTTTTAAGCTTTTATTATGCCAACGACACGGGGAATACCCTAATCTATATTACAAATCAGGATGGTGTTTTAGGTGAGAGATAAAATATGGTTGATATTTACCCAACATAAATATCTAACGATCCTACACAATTTCTCATATTTCAATATCTCTTCAATTTTTCTTAACCCTCACTTACACTATTTCATCTCTCCTACTTTCAATTGCTCATCTTTTCAATTTCTCTATTTTGATTTGTATAAATGCCAATTTCAAATTTATACATTTTATATTGTGAAATACCTCTGTCCAAAGTTGAAAATTCTCAACCCTTTCAAACAATTTGAGTGTCAAAGGCACGGGGAATACCTATGTATATATACATATATATGAAGAAGTATTACAAGTTTAGTATGTTTCTTCCCACAAGGAACTATAGTAGCAGGCAATTTTCTCTACATTGTACAACTGATTATAGTATTCTAATATCATATCACCAATCTCCCCCATTGTGACAATATCATCCGAACACCAATTTTCCATGTCCTTGTTCACTATATGATGCAATGTGCTATTTTTCTTATTCAACATTGTCTGTATTTTCTTGTATATGATTTTTGTTATTGCTATGTACTAATACGATGAATTTTGCGTTGTAGGGATATTTTGGGTCAAGGGATGATGTCCAATATGGAATTATCGAGAGAGCTTTGAACTTTTTTTTAGTTTTCTTTAGTTGTTAACATATTAATGATGTACTTAATACACTTTATATATTTTTTAAATACTCATCCAATATAAGAAACAATGATGTAATTGATTGCAACTATTTTACTTTGTAATGGTTGTAAAATTATTTTAATTTGGGTATTAACATTGTTATATGAATAATTGGATTTTATATTTTCATTGGATGTAATTCATTTGTTGATATCTTTTTATTTATTTTATTAAAAACAAATAAAATTTTACATATTGATTTTTGTTAAAAAAAAAAAACCATTTGTAATATGTCGATATGTTGCTAATATTTGAACATCGTAACATGCTATAGTGCCATTAGCTACCTTGGACAACTGTTACAAAATTTGAAAGTTGTAACACGTTGAGGTGTTGCTAATATTTGTAATGCCCTGATTTGCAAGATTTTTGTGGTGTTACAAATATTTTTAGGAACAAAGCTAGTGTGTTACGAATTGTCTTTTATGATGTAGTGTATCTCCATGTCTGCCATCTTCATATCCATCCAATCATCGGGGGTATACAATGCAGAATTTGAGGAATAAGCGCTCAATCACTCATGATCATTCTTGTGTTCATCTGTATCAACTGAATCATAACTACCAGTAATGATTGGACAGATCACAACTTCTAGTATCGAATTACGTTCTCTAACCTCCTCTCATCCTCAGCTTTCTCTTTGACATCTTACTCTTCTAGTAAGTCCATCAAAATGGTTTCATCAAGTGTTGAGGCCTCCATTGCTTCAAAACCGAAGTCGTCATTTAGAATCCATCAGCCATTTCAGTTATGCTAGTAACACAATAAAAACAAAGAGTAGTACAAAGAGGTGAACAAGTTCAATTGTTGAGCTTGGTGTTGAAGTTCCCTTGAGATTGTTTTACATAGGCAATCCATAATCAATCATGTACAAGTACAAGATGCACCTAATTTAATTTGTAAAACATTAACGAGCAACATCTTTCAGAATAAAATAATAGATATAATTGCAATGATAATAGTGTCCAATATATAACTTGCACTTTGAGTTAGGTGGAGTTAATTATATTGAGATCTCCGGTGATCTTTTCTAATCTAAAATGATTGTGAGTCCACATCCATGTAACGTGATGTGCTATACAAATCACCAACCTAATCCTTTTTTTCTCCACTGAATATTAGTTAACCATAATTAATTAGTGAACTAAATGAATGTGCATATACTTGTTGTTTGTTGAATTATACATGTTGCTTAACCAATGGTTTAAATGTCTTTTGAGTTAGCTACTTTTAAGAATAGAAATCAGCCTCCACATTTTTCATTTTGAAACTGATGAGATATCAAACAGTCATTCAATCACAGTCGTACACGTGGAATGGTAGCACGCAAAAGGCTTCAACGCAATTCCGCTCATGCGCAAGACTATTGTTCAACCTGTAAGTCAGGCGCCCAGACCAAGACATGCCAACCCCAGAGGCACAGGTCTTAGGGTTTGGCCCAGGACAAATAAGGCCAGAATAGTGAATCTCAGAACTGTCACAGGCTCAAGATCTACTCACATGAAATCAGCTCTACCCCAATCAAGCATTGGGTCCTAAACAAAGCTAAGTGTCGAAAAATACAGTCATGCACAGGTAAGATCTTATGCGAGATCTCCTCCCTCCAGCATGCCCTCGGTCGCAGGAACATTTGGGGAGGGAATGCTCACTATAAGAGTCGGTAAAATGAGGAAGAAATGTACGCACATACACACAAGTATACACTGCATGCAATTTTACATTCAGTATTCAATTTTCTTGAATCGGTATCTGTTTAAGCATCGGAGTGCCTTTTACTACCACAACGGTGGTCCTGGACTTAGCCGCTTATTTTTGCCGTTAGATATCATCGAGATCGGCAAGGACAAATCTAAATGCATCAAAACTTTAAGCTAACTTTTGGCAGTTGGATTTCTTGGTGTTAAAACATAAATCTCATCCCAACATAGAGTAACTAAAGAGAAAAAGCCTTATATTTAAAACGATGTCAATGCAATTTGTGAGGAACTAAGACTTTCATTGCATTTAACTTTGCTGATCCTGTAATGAGAATTTAATATACCATACAGTATAATTACATGTCTTATGTCTTGTGATCATCAAACTTTACACCTACTGATTTTGATAAGATAGGTTCATCTTCATAAGTGATTTAACACTTTTTGTAAATTGGAGATATGTAAATCACTAGTTAACTGGAATGGAAGATGGGCCTTGTTGCAATGAAGCACACAAATCACATGGTTTTAGAAGATCAAAAATCACCACCTCGCCCAACAAATTGCTTAAATTCTCCGGTTGGCACCCATGTGCATTCACCCAAGCGTGCATGGGTCACTAGCCACCCACTCCTAATCATGGAACGAGTAATCCTAAAATTTTACCGAAATTTTCATTTTTTTTGAATTATGAAAAGAAAAAAGGTGAAATATAAATTTACATTTTTTCAAGGTTTTTTCAAAAACATTTCGCCAAAAACAAAAAACCCAGTGACCAAAAGTTCATTTTTTCATAAATATCTAGTTTTTTTTTCTTCTAATTATCATTTCTTCTAATTATTTATTGATTTTTTAAACAATCCCCTGATTTTTTAGTTATATATTGATTTCATGTTTGTTTTATTTCTTAGTATTTAGGCTTCGTTTAATGTATTTAATAGATCTATTTACTTGCATATTTTCAAATATTTAATATACCATCGAAATGCATTATATATATTTTATGTATCCTCGAGATTTTTACGTTTTTCTTTACACACCGAAATATTTCTTAAAATCAGGAGACCGAAATTAACTTGAAAAACGAAATCACAATCCTTGCTCCTAATCAATCCAAATCCATCCCCCCTGTACTCAATGATCTGTAGGTTGGTTGAGAAATCATAAACCATCTACAGATACATCTTATAATCTTTGTTGATGTTGTCCTTGCCATCCTATAGCCATATGATGCATCCAAATTTGTCCACGTTCTTTTTTACCTGCAAAAATGAGCAGCATTGAACTAGAGACCACCATGTTGGCGGCGTAAGGCACTCCAATGGTAAAGTCTGGTTCTTGAACAAGGATGAAATTAGACTGGTAAAATTAGGGTTGCATACCACCGTCATCCATTTTGTTAAACTTGCATAATGAGAATATTTAATTTGCTACTTAATTGACACTACCTCTGAATGCACAATGGAGGAAGGAGATCTCACTTAGAATCTCTCGTCATTGAGTTATGTCTATGTAGGGTTATTCAACTATCCACGACTAATCTTCTTTGGCATTTGGTTCTTTTTAGGACTCAATGTCTAATTAGGCTACGAATGGTCTAAATGGGCTTCAGTTTCAATTAGCCAAAGGGTTTGTGTTCTAGCCTTATTATCCTGGGCCAAGCTTCAAGATTTCCGTCATTTGGGCTTTTGAACGCTTGATCACCTAACTTGCGGGCGTAGCTAGGCTTGACTTGGACTTGTCTCAGGCTTGGTCTGTCCTGGCCTTTTTCCATTAGAGTATATTTGTGCCACGTGTTCGGCTGTGATTGGATGAATGTTTGACGTCTCATCAGTTACCCACCCCTAGTTAGTGGGGTTGTTTGCAAGGCCATTAACTCACCAAGTAGGAACTTGTGCAGTTCATTGGTGGTTTAGTTCAATGTCTCTTCAGGTTTTGTCAACATTTAATGTTGATGCGACTGTTGGATGATTACTTTTTCCAAATTTCAAGCCTTTATAAACTCAGCTTGGTTGGATTTGGTCTTATCCCTAGTATTTCCGGAGCTTCCGTTGTATTTTGTTCTCAAAATTTTGAACTTTAATCCAGAGCAAAATTCATTCCTGATTGCACACGGCAGTTCTTGAATGTTTTCCCACTTGAGTCTCCTCAGGGTTGATGAAGGGAGCGGATCTGTTTGAACTTTGTCGTCAATACCAAATCTCTCCAACCCAACTATTGTTTAATGGTGGAGAATCCTTATTGCAATTATGATCGGTGCGAGGGAGGCGAAGCTCCACTTGTCGATGAAGTCGCCACACTTGTCAATCTACATTGTGATGAATCATAATGGGCTTTGTGCTTTCAGGAAGCCCGCTTGCTTGGATTTGTTCCCATACGTGTTTCTAGAGCTGGTAGATATATCGCTTTTTTGTGAAGAAGAAGTCGAGGGTACCACCTCGATTATGAGGATCTTCTGTCATTTATCAGAAGCTGCATCTGGCATCTTATGTCATTTATTAGAAGCTGCATATGGGGCATTTTTTATAAGACACGCCGATGGAGTCGATTCTCAGTATGTGTTCTGGTACATCTTTGTTCGCAAATTCCTTTCCACTAAGCTCTGTTGGTTAATGCTTATTGTGTATAAGCCTTCGCTTTGATTAGTCATTTAAGCTTGTGCAAAAAACCTTTGCTTAATCAATAAAGCTTGAGTTTTTCTTGTTCCATATCTAATTTTTTGCTTTAACAATAGGTTTGATTGGACTAGACTTGATAGTATAAGTCACTTTAATCTTGAATAGGACTATGCTGGATGGAAGTCATCTTGGTCTGAGCAAACTAGACTTGATAATATCAGCCATCTTAATCCTGAATAGAACTAGGCTAGATGGAAGCCATCTTGGTCTGAATGGACTAGGTCACTTGGATGTGGCAAGTCATCATCATTCTGAATAGGCTAGACTCAGCCGTTGTGTGCCATCGTGGTCCTTTAGATGGACTAGGTCACTTAGATGCGAGAAGTTGCCATCGTCCTAAATAGGACTAGACTCGGTTGTTGTCCACCATCGTGGTCCCTTAGACAGACTAGGTCACTTAATGCAGCAAGTCATCGTCATCCTGAATATGACTAGACTCGACTGTTGTGTGCCATCGTGGTATTTTAGACGGACTAGGACACTTAAATGCGGCAAGTCGTCATCATCCTGAGTAGGTCTAGACTCGACAGTCGTGCGCCATCCTGGTCCTTTAAACGGACTAGGTCAATTAGATGCGGCAAGTCATCATCATCCTGAATAAGACTAGACTCGGCCATCGTGTGCCATCGTGGTCATTTAGATGGACTAGGTCACTTAGATGCGACAAGTCATCGTCATCCGGAATAGAATTAGACTCAGCAGTCGTGCGCCATCGTTGTCCTTTAGACGAATTAAGCTTGCCCGGACATGTAGAGTTGGATATGAAATGGAATTTTAAGGAAAGTTCCTTTATTGATAATATTTTTAAGTGTTCTACATTCTACAGTCTTTTAAGACGCTCTTCACTTGGGTTCTCTAACCATTTGTTGAGCCTATTGATTTTTGTAACCTGATAAGACCCTTCCCATTTTGGATTTAGCTTGCCCACTCTTGGCTTTTTTGTGTTTGGCTGGGTTTTTCTGAATACTCAGTCGCCAACTTTAAACTTTTGAGGCTTAACATTCTTATTGCAGTACTTGGCTATTTTTTTGGTAGGCCGCATTTTGATGGAAGCTTCGTCTCTCATTTATTTGAGTAGATCTAGTCTGATTCTCAAAGCACCATCATTGTCATCCAACCTGAACGTTTTTGTTCTAAATGTTGGCATCTCTAGTTCCACTTGGACCATCACCTCGAACCTATGGTGAGGGCCAATGGTGTCTCTCCGATCAATGTCTTCTTTGTGGTCCGGTAAGCCCAAATGATACATACATGGTAGCTCAGATATGTAGAGCCCATTGACTACTTTGAGTTTTTTTTTATGGTGACCAATATGGTTCAGTTGGTGACTTATGTTTGTCCGTTGGGTGTCATGGGGCTGAATAGTGGTGACTGTTGTTCAGATTGACGCACATTTTCTTCACATTTTTACCTTCGAACTAGGTCCTATTATCACTGACCAATGTTTTTGGGATACCGAACCTACACATGATGGACTTCCAGAGTAAGTCTCAATTTGATTCTCTCCTATTTTGGATAGCGGTTCTACCTCTACCCATTTGTTGAAGTAATTGACGACTACAAAGAGAAATCTCTTCTTCTTGAATATGGGGATGCAAAGATCCACGGGCAGTTCATTGGGACCAAGTTTGAGTGGGCATATGGGTGTACAGAGCATACCTTTGACATTTATCACATTTTTGAACCAGGTCCTTAGCCTCTTGCTGTATTTTGGGCCATTAATACCCTAGGGTGAGGGCTTTGTGGGCCAACAACCTCCCTCTGGGATGGTTCCCACAGATTTCTTCATTGATCTATCTGAGGACAAAGTCCGCCTCATAGGAAGTCAGACATCTTAGCAGCAGGTCGGTCACTGACCTTCTGTATTGTTTGTCATAGGAGTATATACTGTACTGCCCTGTTCTTTAGCTTACGAGCTTCCAATTTATCTACTGCGAGGACTCCATTTCTGATGTACCTGACCGAGGATTCATCCAAGTAGTTTCCTCATTGATAGAGCAGACCTCGTGAGTTCCTCTTCCTCCAGAGTCAATTTTTCTTGGAGCTCTATAAGTGTGTTGGAATTGTATGGTGCGGATGAGGCCATCTTGACTAGAGCATCAGCTTCCTTGTTGTCTATTCTAGAACAAAGTCGGAATAAAATTTTCTTAAATCCCTTCTGGCGTCAATTGTTTTTTCGCAATAAGCCAGCATCCGAGGGTCCTTAATGTTGAATTCTCCATTCACCTAGTTGACTACCAATTGCAAATCACTTAACACTGTGATTTCTTCTATTCCGATTCCTTTCGTTAGTTTCTATTTGGCTACGAGGGCCTCATATTTTGCGTCATTGTTGGAGGCGCTGAAGCCAAATATAATGGCTTTCCTTAGGGTTATCCCTTTTCCGATATAGACAATGATCCCAATTCCACTTACTTTCTCGTTGATGACTTGTCACATCGCAGGATCCACCCTTGTGAGATTGGCTTGTAGTTCTTGCTTTCTTCTTGGCTTTTTGGCTTTAGTTCTCCTACTCCAGTGAACTCATCAATGAAATCCTTTAGCGCTTGCGCTTTGATGATCGTTCTCGGAGTAAGTGGATATCAAACTAATGTAGTTTTACTGACCATTTAACCATCATTCCTGATAACTCTGGTTTGTGCAATACTGATCAGAGTTAATATTCAGTAAGTAAATGTTTTCTTGACGTAATAAACTGGCTTATATTTCCCTTTGTAATCCCGGATCAGGGCTGAGCTGACTACGTGTTTTGAGACTGAGAGGTATAAGTAGAGTGTCTCACCCAGAATAGGCTTTGAGAACAACTTTGTGCTCCCCATGTACGCTTTCAGACCATAGAAAGTGTGTTCTGCATTTTTCGCCTCATTGAAATTTCTTATTCCCTTTCAGAATTTTGAAGAAGGGAAGGCATCTATCCAAGGACTTGGAGATGAACCTATTCAGGGCTGCCACCCTTTTAGTCAGGTTCTGAACTCCTTTAATGTAGGTGAACTCATGTCGAGAAGACCCTGAATCTGCTTCGGGTCAGCTTCTATTCCCCTTTGGTTGACTATGTAGCCCATAAAATTTTGGATTCTCTTACAAAAGCGCACTTTTGCAAGTTAAGTTTCATTCGGTACTTGGGAGAAGGCCTCTTAGATGTCTGCAATATGTTCAGAACTTTGGATGCTTTTTACTAGCATGTCGTCAGTGTAGACCTCCATTATTTTCCCATTTTGTCCATTGAACATGTGGTTGACCAACCTTTGATATGTGGCTCCCAGGTTTTCAATTCGAATAACATCACCCAATAGCAGTATATGCCCATGTTCATTATGTAGGAGGTTTTCTCCTAGTTTGGTGGGTTTATATTGATCAAATTGTATCCAGAGTACACGTTCATGAAGCTGAGGAAGCAATGTTTGAACGTTGCATCAAAGATCTGGTATATTCGGCGGAGTGGAAATATGTTTTTCTTGAGGTTCGTGTAGTCCACGCAGACCTTTCACTTTCTATTTTTTTTACCAGGACTGCATTCGCCAACTAGTCTAGATAGTGTGATTCTAGTATCATGTCAGCTTTCAATAGCCTTTGCACTTTATAGTTAATGCCCTTGTTCTGCTCAGTTGTTATCGGCCTTCTCTTCTATCTAATTGACTTTAGGTCCGGATTGACTACCAATCGATGTGTGATTATGGAGGAGTCAATTTCCACCATATCCTTCGTTGTCCAGGCGAATACATTTTGGTTTTCAAAAGCGTAGCTAGCTGATTTGCCAACTTTTCGCTGAGATTGGAGCGTATCTAGACAACTCTGGTGTTATGTGGACCATCCCGATAGTTGATGATGGGCTCCTCCTTCAATTGTACAACATTCAATCTTTCTCTCAGCATATGTGGCGTTCCATTGTCCAAGTTTGGAGACAAGCTTTCTCATTCCGGATTTTGGACCTCCATAGTTGAGTCTTTAGGTTTGGACTGTGACGACTGCTCATCGGGCCGCCTAACTGCAACATAGTGACATTCTCTAACAGTAGTCTGGTCTGCTCTGAATGTCCCTACTTCATTATCCACAGGGTATTTGAGACACTTGTTTTGTGTGGAGACCACTGTCCCCATTTGATGAAACCAAAGTCTGCCTAGAACCATGTTGTAAGCATGGGGGGCATTTATGGCCGAAAACTCTGTCAACAAGATCTTTTGTAAGTCTGGCTCCCCTGCAACTAATGACAATTTGATTTTTCCAACCGGATAACATCTCTTTCTACTGAAACCAATCATGGCTTGGTTTGCAGGCTTCAATTCCTCCTCTTTTAACTGCATTCTACGTAATGCATCTAGAAATAGGACGTTTGTCGAGCTGCCTATGTCAACTAGTGATCTTTTCACGTCCCATTTTGCTATCCTGACTAAGATAACCAAGGCTTCATTGTGGGAAAGCGAACTCCTTGTATGTCCCACTCTGTGAATGTCAAACTCGGAACTGGGCCTTCTACCCGGACATGCTAGACTGAGTGATCTTAATAATGAGATTTGGTACGCAATTACTGGACTGATCTTTTTAGTAAGTCGTTGCAGTGTTCGTCTTTTTTTTGTCTGCACCATTCAAGATGCATATAACGTCTGAGTCCTTTCTTTGACCTCCAACACAAACTCTTCTTTCTCTTTTCTTTGAGACTGCCTTCACTTCACCAAAGCCAAAAAATTCTTTTAGTCTCCCTTTTTGGACTCAGTATTCAGTCTCCTTCTTGAGGCTTTTGCAGCCCTAGGCATCATGGCCTACTTCCTTGTGCTGAGAACAATACTTGTTCTTATAGCATTTTAAATGATCTCCCTTGAGCCTAGAAAGCCACTTGATATCCTCCCAATTCTTCTTAGGAGAGGTTTTTGGACAGGCTAGCATTGAGTGGAGTGTAGATGTGGTACTTGGAGTTGACATAGTTGGAGGCATTGTTGGGTTTTGCCCTGCCAAACCCAGACTTGTTGTCACTCCGCTTCTTTTTTAGTTTGTCCTTCTCCTTCTCCTCTCCCTTGTCCCTAGACTTGGAGGAGTGCTTAGTCCTGTTCTCACCCTCTTTCTTGGCTATCAACATCTTCTCTAAGGTGATGTACTTTTGTGCACTTTTCAAAAAATTCACCATATCTGTTGGGGATCCAAGGTAAGGAAGTTATAAAACGGACCTCTTTTAAGGCCAGAAGTAAGGCAATGATAGATGTTTCATCACTGCAGACATCGATCACAGTCAGCTCATCATTGAATCGAGTCACATACTCCCGAGATTCTCGTTCTGCTTCTACTTGAGGCTGAGCAAATAGTGGGGCCCCTTTATAATTTGTTGGCATCCCGCGAATCAGGGGATGAAAGCATTCGCTAGAGCATAGAGTGAATCAATCGACCTTGGCTGAAGGTTGTGGATCGGAACCAAGTCAATGCTGCCTTTTTCAGGCTGGTAGGGAAGATCCGACACGGGACAACTTCTGAACCTTCCTTCAATGCCATCACGTGGTGGTAATGGTGCAAATGGTTAGATGGATCAATAGTTCTATCGTAGAACTCAAGCTTTGGGGACTGAACTTCTTTGGCAGAGGCGAGTTCATGATCTGCTCAAAGAATGGAGGGACTATGAGACTATATAGGACATCCTGATTGGTAGCCCCAAGAAAGAGTGGATTCGCGATGACATTCCTATCAACCCTTGGCGCATAGTCTCCTTGGACTACTTCATCCCTCAGGTTCCCTCGAGGTTGGCTCTTTGGTCCTCAGTAGGGATGTTGTCGCTTTCATAAACACGTTCCCTGTTGACCTTTTGGGCCAAAAACCTTTTTGGGTTCCACTCATTATTTGATGGTGGTTTCAAATCTGGATAAGTCTCTCCACCACCCGAGTGAGATGATTCATACAGTCCAGAATCTGATCTATACGGGGGTCTGTTATGGTTGCGTTAGGAACAGGGCCCTATGGATGTCCCACTTCCGCGGTTGGAGCATTTTGGTCCTACGGCTGGACTCCATCAGTCGGAGCATCAGCCAGCTTGGCATTATTGTTATTAGCATGAGTCTGGTGCTGGTAACCATGTTTTAGTGCCACATAGGTTTAACAAAGTTTGTGTTTTGATTTGAGGAAAACTATCAATCCCACGGAAGGCGCTAAAATGATGCGTCCAAAGTCATCCACGTTCTCTTTGGCCTGCAAAAATGAGCAGTGGACCAGAGACACCGTGTTGGTGGCCAAAGGCACTCCGATGGTAAATTCAGATTCTTGAACAATGATCGAATTAAATTAGTAAAATTAAGGTTGCATACCTCCATCATCCGTTTTTTTCACCTCTTATAATAAGAGTATTTTACTCCATCATTAACTCTACCTGCGCAATGGAGGGAGGAGATCTCGTTTGGAATCTCCCCTCATTAAGTTATGTCCATGTAGGGTTATTCACCAATCTACGACTAATCTTCTTTATTACATGGCTCCTTTTAGGACTCAATGCCTAATTGGGTCACGAGTGGTCTAAATAGGCCGCGGTTTCAATTAGCCCAAGGGTCGGTGTTCTAGCCTTATTGTCCTGAGCAAGCTCCGAAATTTACGCCATATTGGGCTTACGTGATTTGGGCTTGATCACCTGACTTATGGGCTGAATTGGGTGTGATTTGTCTAGGCCCTTTTCCGTTAAAATTGATATTTGCCACGTGTTCGGCTATGATTGGATGACTGTTAGATGTCTCATCACCATATACAAAGAATTTTAGACTCCACCACTTTTGTTGAAGGACACACCACCCCCAACTTTCTGTAGCACACCACCACCTTTCTAAAGCACACCATCAATATAAACTCAAATTCAAAAATTCCTTTCCCTCCTTTCACCCTTTCTTTTTTCTCTTCCCTATCAGGTAACAACACCACCATCACACCGACTCAACCCACCACCGCCGCACCACCTTTCTTTGTCACCACCGCACCTGTCCCGCCTGTTTGTCGGACAGTCACACCTTTTCTTCTTCTCCTTTTTTCTTCTTCTTCTTTTTCTTCTCATATCTTTTTCTTCTTTTTATCCTCTTTTCATCTTCTTCTATATTATTTTTCTCTATGTTCATCTTCTTCTCCTTTCTTCTTATCCTCCTCTCTTTTTCTTCTCTTCTTCTTATTTTTTCCTCGATCAAATTTTTTTGCCCTCGCGCATGCTTTCACGAGTGGGGTGAATTTGCTAGAGGGCAAAAAACAGAGGATAAGAGAAAGGGATGAGGAATAAGAGAGTAAGAGAAGAAGTAGGATGCGGGGGCGGGGCAAGGCCACCAGCGGTGGAGAAAAAAAGAGGAAGAAATGATAGATAAAAGAAAAACATATAAGAAAAATAAAAAGAATAGAGGAGAAGATAATGATAGGAAATGGGTAGTGGGGTGGTGCGGCTGACGGTGGTGGTGTAGCCGGCGGTGGTGGGGCGGTCGACAGTGGTGGGGCAGGCGGGGTGATGCTGCTTCGTCGTTGCTATTAAGATAGAAGAGAAGGTGGATAAGAAGAGGAACAATGGTGAGATAAGAGTTTACATTGGTGACGTGCTTCAGCACATCCAAAAAATGGGTGGTGGCGTCCTTCAACAAAACTAGTGATGTCAAAAAGTCGTTGCCTTTTAGAATATCATGTGTTTCCTTCTCACTTTTATTATTTAGTTGTCACGGCATGTGTCTATGATAGATATGCTTGAATCTAAAACAAATGAATGGTGGATGAACAAAACCTCCACATCTTACTCTACCGTCATATAGACATGAACATTAAAAAAAAATTAGGTACTTTTCATGTACATGTCATATATAGGTTAATCTATATAAAGCAAACTAAAAGGGCGTTTGTTTTTTTGTTTTGAGTGTTTAGAACCTAACTTCTAACTGGAGTTAAAAGTTCTGAATGAGCTTCTAAATGAACAGTTTGTTTTGCTTTTGAATGAGTTGTTGATTAGAAGTTGTAAAATTAAAAAGTGTTTGTTTTTAGGCGCTGAATGATAACTGTTTGACAATTTTGCCCCACTGAGCTGAAAAAATTTGACATAAATATTGTGCTTAAAATCATACCCAATAATTATTCAAATCCTAGAGAATGTTACAATACATTTCATTACAAGAATATCGAAATATCACCAAGTATATTTAAAAAAAATTATCAAACCAAATTACTTACTAATATTTCGTTTGCAATACGATCTCGTAAATTAACCATATCGGTTTGTTCACGTGATCCAAATACATGAGACAGTTGTGGTTGTTCACTATCACTTTGCTCAGGTTCCTCGTGCATCAAATGTTTATTGGAATAATTTCATAATGTTCATTGGACAAAATTAGGTTAAGGTTATTATTGGAATAAGTTTTAACTTAGCACTCAGTGCTAAGTAATCAACACCTCCATGTTGCTTACTTTAAGGCAACGACTACCTCGCACCACCACTTCCTCTCTCTCACACCACCAAAGCAAATTTTTTTTTTTTTTACTTTCTCAGACCACCAATAAATAAGTTAAAACCTCAGAAACTCAAAAGCCAATTGAAAAAATTGCACTCAAAACCCATTCAAACAGTATCCCTCCCTCCTTCAATCTCTCGCATTCTCTGCTGTGGTTCGTCCCACACTCCGCGACCAACTTCACATCCTTGTAAGGTTGCGTCTTCCTCTTCTTCCCTATATTTTCCTCTTCGCAGTGGCGCTAAAATCGTGTAGTTCATCTATCTCTCACCCTCCTCTTTCCTATCTCTCCCTCTTCCTTTGCATTTCACTACATTTCATCTTGAAAGAACTTAGTTCATTTCATTAGATGAAAATAAAAGGGTTTAGTGAAGTTGATGATGTTAGAAATGAAGATTATAAGGGTTTTCATAAGGGTAAAGAAGAAGATCAATCTAAAGAGCAAGGACAATCCTTTTCAATGGAGGTAATTTGCCAAAAAAAATTCATTTAATTTGCATGTAAATTTTATTTATTTTGTCTTTTTTCAAAATAATTGATTGATTATTGTATGATGCATTGGTGGATAGGCATTTATAATGGATGTAATAGATATGGAGATGTCTTTTAACAATCTTGAAAGCCCAAAGACGGACCATTTAGAGGTAACCACCATTTTATTGTTAAGTAAATTAAAATTTTAATTAATATATGAAACTAATTATAAATTGAATCGTTATGCAGAAAGTTGATGATAATGTTGATGGAAGTGGTGACAATAACAATGAAGAAAGATCATTGGTACTGGTAGTCAATGATAGTCATTCGGACGAGGTATGTAAGTTTTTACTTATTTTCGTTTTCACCATTTTTCATTGTTATAAATATGTTGTTATTAACAAGTTTTAAATTTTTTTAGGTATTCTCATCAAGATCTACACTGATAGGCTGGGTCCAAGGGATCGGTAGGGATAATAACATGGTCATTACTATCACTAAATCGGAACCGGCTAATCAAAGAAGGAAGAGAAGGGTCCATTTTGGTTGTGAAAGGGGAGGGAAGATTGATAAAAGGTTAAATAATCTTATTTGAACCAGCAGTACAAAGAAGTGTGGGTGCAAATTTTAGTTGAGAATGGTCCCACTGGAGAATGACCATTGGAGATTGCAAGTGACATGTGGAACCCACAATCATCCTCAATCAGAGTCACTTGTTGGTCATTTGTTTGCTTGAAAATTGAACATATAGGAGATTATTTATGTGAAGAATATGGCGAAGTCCGGTGTGAGCCCTCAGAACATCTTGTCTCGGCTGAAAGAGAAGTCGTCAAATAATACCCCGACTTTGAAGCATATTTACAATCTAGCGTGTCGGTTAAGGGTATTAGAACAAAGAGGCAGAATGGCTTTGCAACACACTATACAGTTGTTGAGGGAGCACAAATACATAGAGCGACATTCTGTTGATCAGGGGAATAGAGTCACCAACATTTTTTTGGCGCATCTTAAATCTATTCAGTTGGCAAAGTGTTTTTCACAAGTAATGCTTATGGATTGCACATATAAAACTAACCGCTATAGGATGCCGATGTTTGAGATTGTTGGTGTGACGTCGACTGGGAAGACCTTTAACGTTGCATTCTGTTTCATGTGTTCTAAGAAGGAAGAGTCTTATGTTTGGGCATTGGAGAAGCTTGCAGGAATTTTCGAGCCAGACAACTTGCCAAGCATGTTTGTGACTGAGAGAGAACTGGCATTGATCAAGGCTATTGAGCGAGTTTTCCCCAAGGCAAGGAGATTATTGTGCACATGGCACATCAATACAAATGTCGAGAAAAATTGTAAGAAGCACTTTGAGGACAATGACCGGTGGACCGACTTTATAGATTCATTTTCAGAATTGTATTTATCAAGTTCAAAAGATAAATAGAACAAGGCCACAATTGAGTTTGATAGAAGATGGGCAAAATACCCTAAGTGTTTGGAATATCTCAAGACAGTTTGGTATCCCCATAAGGAGTACTTTGTCTATGCATGGATAGATAAATTTAGGCATTGTGGACAACGCACAACGGGTCGAGTTGAAGGTGCACACTCGAAGTTGAAGCACTCGTTGGAAAACTCCCAAGGAACATTCCTTAATGTCTGGAAAAAGATACATGAAATTATCGAAGTCCAACTGATTGAGATAGAGTCTTCATTCCAATATAGTCTGGCGAAAGTGAAGTCTGAACATAATTTTACACTATTTTCCTTACTTCATGGGTCGGTGGCGTGCAGGGCAATTGATTTGATAAATGCAGAAATTTGGAGGTGTGAAAGTGTGGGGGTTGACCCTGTAAAGTGTGGTTGTGTGCTTCGAACGACGCATGGATTACCTTGCGCTCATGAACTTACAGGTTATCTAAGTCCCACAGGGCAAATTCCAGTATGCACCGTAAACAAGTATTGGGTGCAGCTTGGCACAACACCTATTCGTGAATGTGGCGATGTAATTATAGACCCAGTTTTCTACACCCTTATGAATAGGTTCAATGAGTCAAATCTTGATCAGAAGTTGGTTATGAAAAGGAAGCTTATCGAGTTGACTTCTCCGGGTGACAGTGTCATGATTGAACCATTAGCACTTTTGGATGGAAAGGGGAATTCGAAAAAAAGTTGGATAAGCACGAGAGGTCCACTAAAAGGGATCCCTCGGGTCATGAATACGCCATGACACAAGAAGAAATGAAAGGCAAGAGTAAGAAAGTGTCAACAAAAAAGAAGAAGCCGATAATTCATAACAATAGATTGATCCGGCAAATTTTGTCTTAGATACGGGATTATGTTTACGACGTTGTCAACGTCCTAGGCGACAAAAACTGTGGCTTCCGATGCATTGCAAAATTCCTTCAGTATGATGACAAAAACGGTTGGAAACAAGTGTGAAAAGAGCTATTGATGGAGCTTGAGTGTAATGCAGAGTTGTGGCTTGCAATGTGGCATGAGGAATGGGTAAAGGTTGTGAATGACGCTTTATTAATTCCAGAAAACCAGGTGCGGATAAATAGGGAAAGTTTGTTTATGGACCCCGACATATTAGAGCTTGCAGCTACCCGTTACCAATGCGTCTTTGTTTGTTATGGGAACTAAAACACAACTTGTTTTCCCTATGTTTACCCGGCACCACATTTCGACTCAGGACGCGTATGTTTCACGACACACTTGGCTCATAGCAGTCACTATATCATCCTTCGTATGCAACCGAACCCACCATTGCCTTCTACAGTACTAACCTGGCCGAGTCAAATGTTTCATTCGGCCCGCTTGTTGAAGTGTAGTTTCGAGGTCCAGCTCGGTATTGGTGCGACGATGTTGAACAAGTTTACTGAGAAGAATAAGAAGAACGCGAAAAATTTGAACGAGGTGGTGACCATATACTGATGCACATATTGTATTTTGCTAACCATTGTTGTTATGAAAAGTTGTAAATGACACATGTAAATGAAAATCGAAGCATTGTTTTGTTAAAAAATTCACTATTTTTTTTTGTTAACGGAAGACTTATATGTTTCGAGAATTTGTTAATATATTATACAGAATTTAACTCATATTAGTTTGAGATTTTGTTTATGTATGATGCGAGATCAGAATAAGGATTATTTTCATGCGACTGTGCGAAAAGAGAAAAATAATCAGATACAAATCAAATAAAAGAGGTGGACATGAGGATTTCTTTGACCTGGAATCCCTTCTATAACCGTAAAACATGCGACAAGTAATCTCAAAAACATTAGAAAACTAAGTTTAAAATTGAATTAATTGAAAAACTTTGAAAATTTCTGTTATCATAACAATTGCAGGGTTTTAGGGTCTATCCGCAGTGGAAATGCGAGGTATCCCACTATTCTCACATTAGCCACGGCGGAAAGGACTAAAATTTCCAAAATTTGTACTGTTCGCAATGCCAAAAATGCACATTAAATCAAAAACATCGCAGTGGGCAATGCGTTTAATGTGGTATACTTCGCAACCCACCTTGCGAAAAAAAACATGGGATAACTCGCACTAGAGAATGCGCAGAAAACAGGATACATCGCACTCCTGACTGCGAACAGTAAAAAAATTTCAAAACAAAATTTTGATTCGCAGCCTGCATTGCAAGGTAACCCTGATATTTCGCATTGGCCACCACGAACAGTAAAAAAATTCTAAAAAACTTCAATTCGCAGCATGGAATGCGCATTAACCAGGATCCTGTGCAGTGTCAAATGCGAACAGACTAAAAATTTCAAAACAAATTGGTTTCGCAGCAGACAATGCGAAGTATCTGGGATACTTCGCATTGGCCATTGCGAACATACAAAATTTTCAATAAAAATGTTTTGTTCGATACTTCGCATTGTCCATTGCGAACAGGGAAAAAACCTGCAAAATTTTCTGAAATTTTGTTTTTAAACTTATGAAGTGATTTTTTAGAAATTCTGTTGTTAAACTGGTGTTTGATTGGGGTACTTGAGTGTTGCAGTTTGAGAAGTAAAATGTGAATATACTTGTTCCATCATAACGTTAGTATGTAAGTGCTATAGTTGTTCATAGAGAAACTTCCATTGAAGTAGCTTGTGTTCTTCTAAGAGTACCTTCTGTTTGTTACAAAGGACCGATAGAGATTGATTTGTTTCCGGTAAGACTTCATTGTTAAGTTTGAACCTCTGCTGAGCTTTTGAGCTGACTTCTTAATTATTAGCTTGTTAACTCTTGTTTGAATTGATGCTAATTTTTTGAAGTCGCAGTTGTGGATTGAGACTTGTGATGTTTTTTAAGAAAGTTAAAGCTCATCCTATTCTTGAACTCAAATATATAAGTAACAAGCTTTGAATAAAAATAAAAATAAAAATATTTAGTTTACAAAATTTCTCCACCACCATGAATACACTATGAAAAAAACAAAAGAACATAAAATCTTTGAATAGAACATAATTAACCGAACAAAACAAAATGTTTATCGCCTCCGAACATAAAATCTTTGTTCATGCCTCGACTTGGTTCGACGCTCACTTCCTCCACCACCAATTTCACCACTGTCAACACTAGTGCGTAAATCAGGCTCTTATTCTGTTTGTTCCACAGTAACGGGCGTAGACATTTCATCTACCAAATCCAGTATTCTATTTTGCCAGCAGAGCAAAATTAACTTGTCGACGTTCGCCATTTCTTCAATGGAGGCGTTGATCAAGTCACGAGCATGAGCAATGGCAATTTTTTGCAGTGAAACATTAGATGTTAGTGCAAACATGTAAATATTTGAAAATACATAAAGGTAAAATGTTTGTACTTACCCTCTTATTTAAAATAAACAAATGACTTCTTAGTGGAAAACTTATCCTCTTGTTCGGTGGTTGTACGAAGCGATGGCTAATGCGGTGTAACCAGTTCAAGTAATCCACCGCACTGTCACATGGATGTTTCACGTTGGAACCATGCTGGTTAGGTGGCACGACACTATACTGCCACCTTCGAGTGAACGAAGCCAACACCTCATACTGGACGAAATATTGTTTGCCGGATCGAACTCTATTATTCCTTTTGGCTTGGATTGGTTGGATTGGGATGACTTATACCTTTCCCATTTGTCTCATAACTCTATTGAGGTGATAGGGTTCTTCTATTTCTAGGCACAACAGACATCCCGTGAACCATGTGATGCCATGAAGGGGAGTGTTTCTCTTGGACTGCACGTAAGGGTCCCAAAGTATCTGCATCACAACTCCTTTACCAATGACTTAAGGATCTCGCCCAAACCTGCTCACTTATTCCTAACAATGATAGTTTCAATTTGTTTAAGCCTGTAATTACCAAGGCTCTAAATGATGTGCTTTGTGTTATCCCTTATGTTGAGGAAATATGGGTTACTGTTAAAAGCGTTGGCAAATAGAAAGCCTATGGTCCTGATGGTTTCCAATCTTATTTCTACAAGCAATATTAGAACACCATCAAGCTGGAAGTCATTCCAACTGTTCAGGAGTTCTTTTCTGATTTGGTCTTGCTAGATGTTTTTAATCTGACCTGAAAATTCTCACCGGCCCCATCCACTACAAACTTATTAGTTTATGCAATGCGATCTACAGTTTTATATCCAAAATCCATGCTACTAGACTAAAACGTCTGCTATCCAATGTCATCTCCCATACCAAGGTGTTTTTGCACCTGGTAGACTTATAGGAGATACTACTGAAATTGCCTTTGAAATATTCCATCATTTTAAGAAGAAAGGTATAGAAGGTTTGATGATCCTTAAAATGGAGATGTCTAAAGCCTGTGATAGGATTGAATAGTATTTCTCTTGATATTTTTAGACACCTTGGCTTCTCTGAACATTGGGTGCAATTGATAAATTTACGTATTTCCACAGTGCAATATCAAGTGCTATCAGTGGATCTCCTCAAGAAAAAAATTAGCCCTTCTAGAGGACTCAAACAAGGAGATGCATTATCTTCCTTCTTATTTATTTTGGTTCCAGAAGCATTATCTAGGATGATACATAGAGCTGAATAAATTTTACTCATTTCTCGAATCAGACATAAGAACACCTCCCCATCTATGACTCATCTCATGTTTGCAAATGGGAAAGCTACTATTGACCAGTATGGTAATATTAAGGACTTACTGAAATTCTATTGTAATGTTTTTGGACAAGATATGAACTTCCAGAAATCATCTCTTTATTGTAGTCCTAATTGACATCCCAGACATAGGAATATTATGAGAAGGTTGCTTGGAAATAAGCACTTTAGTATTAAGGGCCCTCTCATTACTTCTAGAGGTAAAACAAAAGACTTTGCATATGTCCTTGAAATAATTCAACAGTGAATTGTCTGGTTGGAAAGCTAACTTGGTAGATAAGTTAGGATTATGCAGGACAAAGTACGGAAATAATTGTTGAGAGAAATACCGATGGAATCCATTTTAGAACTAAGCAAAGAAAAACAATATTGTTTTAGTGAAACCCTTTTTGTTTTGGTTTGTGTGAATCCATAAATAATATAAAAATAAAAATAAAAAAATTAACTAATTAATCAGAAAAAGGATGGGGAGAACTTGTAAATTAAGTTGAGCAAGTAGCCAATGGGATGACAACTCAACGGTTAGAGCTTGACGGATGGTATCACTAGGTCATGGATTCAAACCCAGCTTGTGGCATCTTTATACCAGTTCTGGGATCCTATAAAAACCATGCTTGCCTTTCAAAAAAAAGAGTTGAGCATGTGTTAGGGGCTTACTTCTTTTGCTATGTAAATAGTAATTGGCAACGAATACTCCACACCACCATAGGTGAACTTATATGCTCGATTAAGATCGCTTCTCAAAATCATGAAAACACGAAAATTGTAGTAATTTGAGTTATCTAATAAACATAATATGAATCACTAGAAAATGTTTTGAAATGAGCAAGTTATGGTCATTTTACTAAAGTCGCCCAAATCTGTCTTACAGTGAAAACAAGGTAGTGTCACTGACTTTCGGCCAACTTATATGCTCGATTGAGACCGATTCTCAAGCTCATCAAAACATAAATATTATAGGACTATGAGTTATCTAATAAAGACAATTTAAATCACTTGAATATGTTTTGAAATGAGCAAGTTATGTTAAATTTACTAAAGATGCACAAATCTGTCTCGCAACAAAAACAATGTAGTGTCTCTGACTTTCGGCCAACTTATATGCTCGATCAAGACCGATTCTCAAGCTCATGAAAGCACAAATATTCTAGTACTATGATTTATCTAATAAACACAATTTGAATCGCTTGAAAATGTTTTGAAATGATAAATTTATGGTTATTTTACTAAAATCGCGTAAATCTGTCCCGAATAAAAAAGTTTGTTTTCATCCATTCGCCCAGACCTATGTGAGGATAAGCCTAAACCTCACCTATGTCAATGCAAGGTTTTGCCAAACCCTCACCTGGACCAAGGAGAGGTTTAGGCTTATCCTCACAGATTTGCGCGACTTTAGTAAAATTATCATAACTTGCTCATTTCAAAATATTTTCAGGTGATTCAAATTGTGTTTATTAGATAACTCACATTACTAAATTTTTTGTGTTTTGATGAGCTTGAGAATCAGCCTCGATCTAGCACATAAGTTGGCCGAAAGATAGAGACATTACCCCGTTTTCATTGCGAGACAAATTTGCGCGACTTTAGTAAAATAACTATAACTTGATCAATTCAAAACGAGCCCTTCTAGGGAGCGAGGGTAAGGGGCGAGGGATGGGTGTACCACCCATCCCCCTCGAGATAAGTGATGCCACACATCTCGAGGTGGTTTCGCTTATCTCGAGGGCGATGGGCTCGCTCCCTAGAATTTCAGTTTAAAACATTTTCAAGTGATTCAAATTGTGTTTCTTAGATAACTTAGAGTAATATAATTTTTGTGTTTTGATGAGCTTAATAATTAGTCTCAATTGAAGGTTTAAATTGGTCGACAGTTACCTTGTTTTTATGTTACTTGGTTTTTCAACAGGCGGTGAAGCAATCGAATGGGGGAGAGAGTGGAATAGCAAGTGAAGGGGGAGAGCTATCGAACCAATCGAATGGGGGGAGAGTGGTGCAGAGTGGGAAGATTGATTAGGGCAGAGAGGGAAGAATTCGATTTTGAATGGGAGAGATAGTGGATGCATGTTTATATTGGTGGTGTGGAAAATAAAGTAGGTGGTGTGGGAGAGTGTAATGGTGTGACACAACATATATGGTGGTGTGGAGTTTTCGTTTCCATAGTAATTATATACCACATGATAGAAACTGACTTGTTTTGATGCTACATGATGCAGTCGATTTCGCTCCCTGCTCTGACCCTATTCCTGCTGACCTGCACACGCAACAAACGTGAGCCACAGACCACCGTGGAGTGGCCGATGACACTCCGATGCTAAAGTCAGACATGGATCTGAGGAAGGTGTAATGCTGTAACATGAAATTTGTAGCTTACCTTAGCTTACCAACCTCATGTCTTATTTATAGTGCAAGGAGTCCTGGTTCAACCAGGCCATCGTAGGCGTAGTTTAGGGTGGAGATCTTCGTGGAGATCCCTCTCTAATTAAGAGTCGTGCTGTAAAAAGGGTAGTTCCCTGTTAGCTCTGCACTCCTAGATACGCGAGAGATAGTTCACAATCAAAGAGCAATCCGTAGAAGGGAGTTTCCCTGTGTGGAAGATACTCAAGTGTTTGCTTCCTAGTTGGAAGCAGATAGCAGCTGTAATTGCCCGTTCGAAGCTGATCCTCGAGATACTTTCCTAAAAAGGGCTTATGAGTATTGAGGATAGCTATGAGACGTGTGGGGCTAGCATGCTATGAGAGTCCGGGTTTGCTTGGCAAACTAAAGTTGAACGGGCTTAGATTTGCTTGGGCTGAATTTGTATTGGGCTGATGCTTGAGACTGTAGTTCCTCGAGATCATCATGACATGTGTTCAGCTCGTAAGTGTGACCGTTTTTATGTATCATCAGCTACTCCCCTTGAGTTAGTGGGCCGTCACATCGGTTCAATAAGTCATCCCTTGAAGGGATGCAGCGCTCATGATGATTGAGTCTGAATCGTTGCTTCAGCCGTGTGCTACATTATTTGGGCGTGCATTGGTTCGGCGAAAAAAGATTCTGAAACCTACATCTATAAAGGTCATTCGTAGTGTTGAGTTTCTTCATGACTCGAGAAAACTTTCTTGATGATGTTGTTCTGGCTAAGGGCCTAGAGTTTTTTTAAGACAGGTTATTGTCCGAGACTGGTCTTGCTAAAATTTGTACAAAGTTTGGAGTTCCTGAAGACTTGTCGTTGTACCTTCTGACGGGTAACCAGACGCCAATGTCACCTCCGGATGATTTTATATGTTTACATCGAGGGATGCTTCAAACTGGGGTGCGTTTCCCGATTCTGGACATGATTTGGGAGTTCTTGGATCTCTTAGGGATACCTCCGGCTCAGTTGTGACTCAATGGATACAGGATCATCCTCATGATTTTGCTTAGTGCTAAGGAGGCTGGCATTAGAGTGACCCGCGGGTGATTTAGTTGTTGACCGCTCCTCGACTGCAGAGCAATGCTGTTTGCAAGAAAAAGTTGCCGAATTGCTTCGTTAACCTACCCGATGACTTCAAATTCTGACAAAAGTACTGCTTTCTGGCCCCTGCGAATTCAAAATATTTTCGATGAAAAGGTTGTTCGCTTGAGCGACAGTTCAAACCGTAAGTTCAACTCCTTCCTTGTGACTTTGATGTGCTTGACACTGGCTGAGTGATCATTGCTTGTTTTCTCTTGCAAGAAGGTTTCCCACAACTCCTCTTACCTTAAAGGAAAAAACCACCATGGAGACATTTCGTTTCTTGCCAAAAGGGAGGCGGTTGATATCATAAAAGTTTCCAATTTCGTCCGTTGTGGGCTATGGGACAATTGGCACGTCGCCCCCACTCTGTATCGAAAGTCGCACATTAAGCTGGAAGATGGGGCCCTTCCAGGAAGAGGAAGGCTGCTAGGGCCAAGAATCTCGTTTTGTCTGATGCGAACGATCCGTCTGAGGTGCTTGCTTCATTTGATAGGAAGAAGCCTCATGTTAGAATTGGGTCGTTTTTGGCACGACCCGCTCTGGTGAGAGAGAAGTGTGAGTCCGCTAGGCCTATCGAGGCAGAGACTAATGTTCCCGGTTTGAATAAAGATTACCTGCGGTTGGCGGGAGTTGCCGAAAGGCCGAACCTTAGTGACGCACAGGTCGAGGCTCTGAATGACTGTCTAGTGTGGGTTGCAATGGCAGCTTCTGCTGGCGCTGATTCGCGTGGGGCCGTTCCGGTAGAAGGCTCTTTTGAAGACTTACTTGAGGTGGTGGAATCTAATCACCCCACTGTTGACTCACCTGAAAGTGGTCGCAGTACCGGCCGTGTCTCCTGTACTCCGCATTGTTCGCGATCTTATTCTAGGCCACAACTAGAACTGTTGGAAGGTCTTTTTAATACTTCGCTCCTTCCTCTGCCTCTGGATCCTATTGAGCCATCTCGCAATAAAGGGTCGGTCGTTCGTGACAAGAAAAAAAGCCACAAAGGAGAGCCTGAGGACGGTGGTGACAGTAAAGGGCGATGCTCGCATAGTTCCTAATCAGAGGAAGCTTAATCTTGATGCACGGATAAGCATGTTCTTACCGGACCTGGCGAAGATGAGCTCACATGTCTGGCACTAAGAGGTGGATGTTGAGTGTGCTTAGAGGAAGCATATAAGCAGGGGTCAAAGCTGGCTAGTGGACCATGTTCTAAAACCCGAGGAGGATGCGCTTGAAGAACGTGTGGACAAGGGTTTGAAGTATCTCATGCTGGGTATGTCTCATATGAGCCATGTGGCCGTTGCTGGCCTGAAAGTAGAGGTGGCTCACGAGAGAGTATATACTTTGGAGTGTGTCTTCTCGCATGTGCAGACGTTGTATTCTGATGCGCTCCATGAAATTAAGCAGCTTAATAAGCAGGCTGAAGAGATGTTGTTGGATCAATCAACCGTGGCCGCTGAGGCTCAGAGGGCTCGTTTGGAAGACCTTGAGCATAATCTGACCGAGGCAGTGTCTGAGAGGAACAAACTTAGGCAGGAGTTGAGTCGGCTCCGCCTTGGGGTCGAGGTTGTGCAGGAAGCTAAGGCTAAGGCGCATTCCGAGCTGCAGTCTTTCGTTGAAGAAAGTGCTTTGAAGGAAGCTGATTGGGCTGCTGAGAAGCAACAATTGAGGCTCAGAGGGCTCGTTTGGAAGACCTTGAGCATAATCTGACCGAGGCGGTGTCTGAGAGGAACAAACTTAGGCAGGAGTTGAGTCGGCTCCGCCTTGGGGTCGAGGTTGTGCAGGAAGCTAAGGCTAAGGCGCATTCCGAGCTGCAGTCTTTCGTTGAAGAAAGTGCTTTGAAGGAAGCTGACTGGGCTGCTGAGAAGCAACAGTTGGAATCCGATGTGGAGTTCTATGCTCAAGAAACGAGAAAGGTCGAAGACCAACTCGAACTGGGATGGCATGGACTCAGTGCTGTGAAGAACAGTCTGGCCATAGAGCAGTCTCAGGTCAATGCGCTGACTTGCAAGTTGGAGCTACTAGAGCATGAACTTATTGATGCAAAGGTGCAAGAGGAAGAACTTCTCCATGAACAAGGCAAGTGTGAGTTCCACTGGGTTGTTCACGGTTGACTGGAACTGTTTGCTCTGATGAAGAATGAGCATTTGGAGTGGGATCTTGGCCGTTTAAGAAGATGTCGTATGCAGACTTGTTTGTTACTTCAGAGTCGTCGGGCGAGGAGGACGGTTCCATCCTGACGTGCAGGTCGAAGCGCATATGGATGCAACTTCTGCCCATGTTTCCACTAGGCTTAGCTCTTCTGTTTCTGTACCTTCTCCTGATTAGGAGTATTTATGTGTGCTTGTACTCTTTTTGTTTTGACCATTAATGAAAACAACTTCTGCCCATGTTTCCACTAGGCTTAGCTCTTCTGTTTCTGTACCTTCTCCTGATTAGGAGTATTTATGTGTGCTTGTACTCTTTTTGTTTTGACCATTAATGAAAACAATTTTCTTCGTTTCATACTTGGTGTCTCTATTACATGTTTTTCATTTCGCTTTGTCGTCTTACTTTGGCATAAGCTGGTTGAATCAATAAGACGTTGTCCGGTCTATCTGAGGAAGAGTGTTTGACCGCTTTGTATTGTAAATGACTCGGGGTCATTGCTACGTAGTTATGTCCGATAGTGGGCATGTTGCGAATAATTTAACTGGGGGTTGAGTCATCCGAGTTGTGTATTGTCCCTTAGGTAAGCTGCTTGAAGTCTACCTTGTTTGCTTGACTAGTCGGTTGTAGTTGTTGATGCGGGCAAGCTGTGGTAGCCGAATGTACACGTTAGAGCGCTTGTGCCGAGTAAGGCACCATAAGCTCGGGTTGGCATCCTAATTAGCTTTTATCTGGGCATCGGCTGTACTATCTTTGTACCAACACAAATGCCATTTTCTAATGTTAGAATGTCAATTAGTTTGAGCTTGAAGGCGCTGACTCACCTAAATTCATGTTTGTGTCTGCTATCTTGGAGGAAAGCGGAGGTCGTGTGGAGAGCTCCTTGAGATTCTCACCTTCCAAATCATTTATGTCCGAGCTATGTGGAATACAGATTTAGGGAGGAAAGGTTTGGCGACCAGGCTGAAGAGTAGTGGTCCCGTGGCAAGCCACCGAAATCAGATCGGGACTGACTAGGCTCCCACCTTTTAATCATTTATGTCCGAGCAAGGCGGACTACAGATTCGGGGAGTAAAGGTTTGGCGACCAGGCTGAAGAGCAGTGGTCCCATGGCAAGCCGTCAGAATCAGTTCGGGACTAACTAGACTCCCACCTTTTTAACCGTCAACACCCTCCTCGTGCGGTGGGGGCTATGTATTTGAGAGGGGTTTGGCGATCACGCTGAAGAATAGTGGTTTCGTGGCAAGCCATGCGAATCATTTCAGGACTGACTATGCTCCCACCGTCCAAATTATCTACACCTAAGTGCACCAAGCTACAAATTTGAGAATTTTTTGGCAGCCATGCTAAAAAGCAGTGGTTCCGCGGCAAGCCGTCAGAACCAATTCAGGACTGACTAGGCTCCCACCTTCTAGAATATTTACACCCTCGTAGTGGGGGCTACAAGTCCATGGTTTGATCAGAAGTTGTCGTTGTTTGTCGTCACCAGCTAGGCTTACATGATTAGGTTTGACAATCACTGACCGCGAATGGGGCAGTGATCCCTGGCGAGTCGTCGTCATCAAGCGTGGCAGCGCTAACTAGACTCCCACTTCCTAAACCATTGATGTCCGTACTAAGCAGACTAGGTGTCGGGGTGAACCAGAAGCTATCGTCATCAGTGTTGGTTGACTAAGCTTGCCTGGTTTGAAAAAAGGTTCCGCCTGCTGAGGGGCGTGCGACCCTAGTGGTCCATGGTGTGGACGAAGTTACCTTAACTCAGCGAGTGATAAAGTCTGTATGTCAGGGTTGACTAGGATCTTCAAGTGCTCGTGCCAAGCATGTGACAGGGTGTTGTTTGAATAACAGGTTGAGTCCATGGGCCCATAAAGGACGGGCTAGGGTTTCTTACGCGGTACGCTGTGTGTACGGCGTAGATCACACAATGACACGTGTATGGCGTATGCTACGTGACAGTTGAGTATCGGCTACTCCCCCTCAATTGATGGGGTTGCGTGCAACACCATTAATTGATTGCATGGTTTGCGCAGTTCCCTTGGGAACCGTCATCTTCCATTTTCCCATACAGCATTCAATGCTGGAGTACCCGCTTGGTGAACCACTATATCTATATAATGGTGTTTTCCAATCGTTGTAAGCACCATCTTTTGCTGGGTTTATTTCCTATAATGTTCTTGTTTGGAAAATATGCTTTGGATTTTCCAAAGGCTAGTTGGATCTCCATCACTGGAGTTTCTAAAAGTTCTGACGTTTACATCGACCAGGCATGATGATAGTTGTTGGTATGCGTGGTCACCTTTTGTGGGTGGGCACGTAGTTAATCCACTAAGGTCTCGTAATCTCTTTTCATATCACGGAGAAGTAGTACAGATTCTTTCCCAAGGGAAGAGTCTGTTTTTTATGTGCAGGTGCCTTATCATTTTTTCTGAATGTTTGATCTTAGAGATAACATCTGCGTCTTACTTTGTGGTGGTTGCCTCCGCTACTTCTCGATTAACACCGTCACTCCCTTGCAATGGAAGTCGGCATCCGGGTTGAAAGTGGGATTGGACATGGCCTGTTGGAGTGGGCCATTAATTAGCAAATATTCCAGTCCCCCTTGCGCGGGAGGGTGTATGCATTCCAAGTTTACTTGATACTTGTCCCAAGTTCACGAATTGTGGGAACTGGGTCTGAGTTTTCGCCAGTGCTCCCTGTTGCCGATTTTGTATCCCCGCAGACCATATTTGATGGCGGCGTTCCGTGAAGCGTTATTTCACTTGCATGTAGCTTGCCCTGGATTGTTTATGTCGCTTACAAGGTTAGATAGTTTGAGCAAGTCCTTACTACATGTTGATCAGATGCCTGCAGTATGTAGTCTTTTGTATCCACCTCAAGGTGCTTCTTGTTACATTTTTTCAATAATCAATGGAGTTTGTTTCTGAAATTCTTTTTATATTTCTCAAATGATTGTGAATCACATAAGTCTCTTAAGAACTCTAAACTCAATATTGATTATGGAAAGGGAAACAAACAAATTAAAGCAAACTAACTGATGACGGAGATAAACTTATCTCTGCTGCGAAGTGAATTCGGATTGCTTTCACGGATCTTTTGGCGGACTGTTGAGCGTATACAGGCTACTGAAGAGTAAACCTTGTAGAGATGCGAATCTCCATTCTGACATAATGTTGGGAGGATGCACCCCTGCTTGCCATGATCTTCTTGTCCCATCGAGCGGAAGAACTTGTTGCTCTTGTACCGTCTGAAAGTGATACTTGTTCGGGTTGTTCTGCAAGATGTAATTGAATCTGATAGCACTCTATTTGTTTCAGTGCGGCGTAATGGCAGCCTCGTGCCACAGGTTAGTCTCCATGTATTGTTACTACGGAGTGGTTAGCAGTATACTTAACATACCGATGAAGGGTGGAGACCACTTCTTCCATTTGATGGTGCCACGATCTTCCCAAGATAAGGTTGTAGGACGACGCGTCCACCACCATGAAGTCCAGAAATAGGACCTTCTTCAGCCGTGGTTCTCCAACCACCATAACTAATCTTATCTTTCCGAGGGGAAAATTCCAGCTGAATCCGATTAGCGGGTGCTCCGATGGGGCTTGGCTTTCTTCCTTAAGGTCCATGCTGTGGAAAGCATATTAAAACAAAACGTTGAGCGAGTTTCCTGTGTCGACGAGAGCTCTATTCACTTCCCACTTGGCGATGGAAACAGAGGTGACCAAGGCGTCATTGTGCAGCGCTCAGACTCCATCGAGGTCCTTGTCCGTGAAAGTCAAAGTGGGAATGGGGTCTTGGATTCTTGAATAGCAAACGCGTCTATCCTCATCCGTGGGTCGTGTTTGCATATCCAGCAGAGTCCACTTGCGGGACCTGTACGACTGGTCTTCATTCGGTCCAACTCCATAAGGATGTATATTATCTCAGGAGTCTCATTATCTATCTCTTTAACTGACTCCCCCCGGTCCTTGGTCTGTTCTGATTGTTTCTCAGACTTCAGGAAGTCTTTCAATTTTCCTTTACTGATCCAGTACTCTACTTCATACCTCAGACTTTTGCAATCGTTGTTGTTGTGGTCGCCCTTTTTGTGGTACGCACAGTACTTGTCGTTGTCCCGCTTGGCAGGGTCTCCGCGTGTCCTCGAGGGCCACTTCAATTCCTCCCAATTTTTCATGGAGTTGAGTACATCAGACAGACTAGCATTTAGGAGTGTCACGGCTCTGGATCCAACGAAATTGGATGATTTCTCCGGCCTAGGTCGACCAGGGTCTAGTCTGTTGTCATTGTGCTTCATTTCGCTTCGTTCCCCATCCTCGCATTTTTTTTCTCCTTATTGTCCCTAGAAGCGGAGGGCTTCCTGTCGCCTTGGGTCTCCCTCTTGGCAGTCCTTGACTTCTCTAGGGTGATGTGTATCTGGACACTCTTGAAGAGTTCTGCCATGTCCAGAGAGGGCTCCAAGGTGAGGTCCTTGAAGAGTTTTCCTTCTCTGAGGCATGAGTGAATGCCGTCACAACTGTATAGTCGTTGCACCCGTCGATGAGAGTTAGCTCGTTGTTGAAGCGTGTGACATACTCTTGAAGCTTCTCGCCGAACCTCTGCCTTAGAGAGAGTATGTAGTGCGAGCCTTTTCTGAAACGATGGTTTCTGATGAAACGTGTAAGGAACTCCTTTGCCAATGTTTTGAAAGAGTCGATTGATTTTGGTGTAAGGCTATGGAACCACGTCAATGCATGGCCTTTGAGACTGGTGGGAAAGATTCTGCACATGACGGATTCGAATCCTTCCTTGAGCGCCATTACGTGTTGGTAATGACATTGATGATCGAAAGGATCGGTGGTCCCGTCGAAGGAATCGAGCTTCGGGGAGTGAACTTCCTCGGAAGTGCTTCGCTCATGATTCGGTCCACAAAGGATGGGACAGAGAGGCAATGTATGTCCAAGTCATGCGCTCCTTTGTGGAGGGGGTTTCCAGGACCTAGCCTCTCTATCCTGGCGGCATGCTCAATGTTAGCCGCGCAGCCTCCCTTGGTCCAATGGTAACTGGCGGGGGCCTAAAGTGCGCTCCCTATCGTTCACTGGAGGTGGAAGTTCGTGATGTTTTTGGTCTCCATTAGCAGCGAGTGGATTCTATCGTGTGAGCGTCTCCACTACCTTGATGACCTGCTGTATTTGAGATGTCAGCACCTCGATTATGGGGTCTGTCGTGCTGTAGGAGGGAAGTTTTCTGTTAGCTTTGCACTCCTAGATACGCGAGAGATAGTTCACAATCCAAGAATAATCCATAAAAGGGAGTTTCTCTGTGTGGAAGATACTCTGGTATTTTCTTTATAGTTGGAAGCAGAAAGCAGCTATAGTTGCCCGTCCGAAGCTAATCCTTGAGATACTTGCCTAAAGAGAGCTTACGGGTATTGAGGATAGCTGTAAGACGTGTGGGCCTAGCATGTTGTGAGAGTCCGGGTCTGCTTCGCGGACTGAAGTTGAGCGGGCTTAGATCCGCTTGGGCTGGATCTGTATTGCGCTGATGCTTGAGACCGTAGTTCCTCGAGATCATCATGACACGTGTTCGACTCGGGAGTGTGACCGTTTTTATGTATCATCACTACATATTAATATATATACATCACAACACCGTACTTGTTTTAGTTCGCAACACGAGAAACAAAAAAAAAACCAACATTATCATAAAGAAAGCGAACACCAAATTACCTTACAGAAAACATATATGAAACAGAGTCAACATGCAGAACGCTTCATGAAGACTAAAAGTATGAATGCCAAATCACAAGACATTACTCTTTCAACTGTTGAGTTCACTTTTAATTTTGGAAAATATATTAAGGCATGTTATGAAGCCTGAAATTCCCGTCTTTCAGATCAATAACTTTCCATTCACACTAATCAACTGAATCAAGTTTTCTCAAGTGTAAAGCGCATATATCGTGATGTTCTCATGCATCAATTGAATACCTTATAGGTTTAAAGAAGAAAATTGCGCTGGGAATTAATAGATTCATTACCTCTGAGCACAATCTGCTCTACATTATTCCAAATGCCTATTCAAAGGTGAAGTGCGTTAATCTTAGATTGTATTCTTTAAGAAGGCAAAGACCATCATGCCTTGGCTTGAGATCACTATTACAGGAACCTTCGCTTAGAAAGAAAAGAAGAAGACAAGAAGCAGTACTAAGGAACTCATATTTCAGCATTTCCAAACCAAACAACTGCATTAGACACAATTTATAACCAAATCAGCTCATAAGAATGCCAACCAAGGGAACATATTTTTATTTTTGAAGGTACCGTAATATTGAAATTGTAAGTCACGAGACTAAAATATTTTTGGGATTTAAGAATGCAAGTGTAGCTTACAGGTTTAATCTGTTAATCTAACCTTTAAGTACCTTCACAGACATAATACAACTGTAAGAAATTACAAGATCTGAAACAGCAAAGTTCAACATCTGACAAAAAGTGAATAATCCTGAAGAAATGTTGACGAATGCCTACATATCATTAGAGTGCAATGATTTGAAGTATCCAATCCACATGGAAAAATGTTGTAGCTCTACTATTGATGGTAAATTTCTCCAAACCTACTATGGTTTATACCTTCACAAATAAAAAACAGAGTAGCATAGTCATCCAGATGAATAACATCGTCAAAACAAATATAGCCATCAACAAAAGTAGAGTCCCATAAATGTTTTTAGCATTAAATGAAGAGTTGGTAAGACATTATCTTCTCTAAAATTACTCTAAGATAAATGGCATAGAAGGTAGTTTTCCCATATCTGCAATAGCCTTCTTCCTACTAAAGAGAATTTCCTTAGAAGTGTAGCCCTGGCCTGCAAACTGTCGAATTTCTCAGATGCTTCTGAATACTCCATTTGCATACAATATAACACCCTGTCTCTCTTCCACATAGCACGCAACTTAAAGAGATAATCCTGGAGCCACCCTACAGTGAAACCCAAGTTTAATGATGTTGCCACCACAGCATCCCATTCCTCCAAAACAGCTTCACTCGGTGTTTTAATGCAACAAGAGTTTACTGCCGAAATGACCGCCATCAATTGTCGAACAAACAAATTCACAAAATAGGCCAAAGATTTATGCAAGGTATTGCCATAAATAGGTCCATACTTCTGCACAACAGAATCATATAAAGCCAACTGCTCTTCAGGAATACATAGCACTCCCCGATTAGTTGTAGACACCACCAGATCTACATGGCTACTTCTTTCACAAGGAACTAAGCCATATGCATCTTCTTTTCTCAAGCCAGCTTGCCCAAACAAAACAGACTTTCCAATACTTCTGATCACAGTAGTTGATAGCGCTAGAGGATGTTTGCCATAGTAGCCCAACGAATCTGTATCCAAAACATTTTTTCCCCTACCAATATCCGTAGCCAAACCAACATCTCCATGACCGCTATGCAGTTAATGCGGAAAGCGGTCGCAAAGCGGTTAGGACCGCATTACGATTTTTCATAATTATGTGGGACTAAGCGGAATTATGCGGACAATTTTTTCAAAGTATATATTTTTAAAATTTAATCATAGTCATAGATTACAAAATAAATAATTAATCAAAATGGTGTAAATATGTAATCATAGTCATATATTATTTTACTAATTAATCAAATGAATTTAATTTTGCAGGTTGGAACACTTATAGACTTATAGTTACCTGGACTTGTTTACGAACAACCAATACAACGAAAGCAACAGCAGCAACTCATAGGCATTCTGGCATAGCAATAACCCTAACAGCAAGAACTGCAAGCAATAAAAGACAGAGGTCAAGAGTTGCAACTTGCAAGTAACAACAACAAAAAATAAGTAAAATAATCAGGGATGAAAAATAATCTAATCAGAGACAGAGAGTGTTCATCTCTGTTAGAAAAAATCTACATAGTCATCATATTGTTGCAATTTTTTTCTCATCACTTGATCCACACTAGAAAATACCTCAAACAAGTATAGCATCATGTGTATTGATTAGCAAACATTAGAAAAAATTAGAAATTCGTCTGTAATTAACAAACATTACAAAAAAATTCATTTACAAAAGAGGGAAGAACAGAAGAACAGAAATTCGTCTAATTTACATCATGTGTATCTAATTTACAAAACATTACAAATTAGAAATTCGTCTGTAATTGAATCCCTCTTCTCAGCAGAGGGAAGAACAGAAGAAGCGAATGAAAGAAGAAAGCGAATGGGATGAGAAGGAAGAGGGACTGGGAGGAGAGGGAAAGCTTACTTGATTTGGGAAGTAAGCAGCAGTTCTCTTCGACATCTTCGATTGATCTCTTCACTTCAGTTCAGCAGCAACCGATTGAAGGAAGGGAGGAAGAGAGGTTCAAATCTACTTTTTCTTCAGATTGAAGGAAGAGAGGTTGATGAAGTCGATTGAAGGAAGTTCAGCAACAACCGATCTCTTCAGCAGTTGATTGATCTCTTCTTCAGCAACCGATTGAAGGAAGGGAGGAAGAGAGGTTAAGATCTACTTCTTTTTCTTCAGATTGAAGGAAGAGAGGTTGATGAAGTCAATTGAAGGAAGGGAGGAAGAGTTGTCGGTGTCGCTCCATCTTTTTCAGTCAGCTGCAACAAAGGGAGCAGAAAATCGATTAGGTTTTTTTTTTTTTTTCATATATAAAGTTAGGTTTAACTTGGGTGTAGCGCCCATAGAGGAAAAAAAATTAGAAACTCGTAAGGATAAAATTAGAAATGAAAGAATTAGGAGATACTTAGGTGTAGCGCCCATAGAGGAAAAAATTAGAGAAAGACGTTTAACTTGGTTTGGTCATGTGCGGAGGAGACCAAGCACGGCGCCAATTAGAAAATGTTTAGATTGGCAAGTTAATGGAGGGTGTAGACGGAGGGGACGACCGTTGAAAACTTGGATGAAGACGGTGAATGAAGATATCATTGAGCTTGGATTAGGTGAGGAAATGTGGAAAGATCGCATTGCTTGGAGAACCAAAATTCATGTAGCCGACCCCGAAAATCTCGGGAATGGGCTTTGATGATGATGATGATATATAAAGACCTACAAATCGGAGAATCAGGTCGGCCGATTAAGCGCTGAATCGGCCGATTTTGACCGTTTTCAATGGTTCCGTTTAAAGCCAGCCGAGTCAGCTCTGTGTGATTCGGTCCAGCCCGCATACCGCTTTTTGGCCGATTTTCGGCCGCATTAATAGCATAGTTTGACCGTCCTCTGGGATACTGGCATCAACTTCACTGAATGGTATTATCTCGACCATTGGTGGCACACTAGCTACAATATAACTTTTCTCAGCAGTGTCTACAGGAGAATGTGTTTTGGAGTCATTGGCAGGTGAACTAGTATTACCATGTTCCTTGGTAGAACAGTTAGAGATGATAAACTCATTACTTCTTCTCAAAGAATTATGAACCAAAGCTCCTTTGAGATTTGCTCCAATGCCATCAGTGACTGGACCACCTGCCACCACTGGGGTCATTTTGGACAATTCCAGATTTCTCGCACAAGGTAAAGCATCATCGTAGTTGGAAATGGAACCATTTGGATTCTTCCTTTCCTTTTGTACAACCTACAATTCAGTATTTATTTCTAGTTGACCTCCTAAGACAGAGGCATCCACTTTCCTTCTTTTAGCTTGTGAATCACATTTTGACGCTATTTCTCCTTCAGATCTAGGAAAGTCCAATATAGGCTGAACCACAGAAACATCCCTACAACTTGAACTAGACTTAGACTTGGTACTATTAATAGACCCAATCGTACTTGACCCTTGGATGATACTCTTCAAGGCATGCTCCGCAGTCAAAACTAAGTTATCATGAAGTACCTCAAGAACTAAATCACTCCACATTGATTTCACAAAACAAGCCCATTCCTTCACATGATTGGTAAAACCTTCTTTAGCCCTCAAGTCACACCAAAGCTGTCTCACTGAGACAAACAAAGGACAATCCTTCTCATGTTCCTCAATTAATTCAAGAAACACCCAATTCCCACAAGGCTTCCATGTCTCCTTAATCTCGTCCCAGTTTTGGCTAATTCTCAATTTCTTAAATTTGGTAATTTGTTGATTACCGATGTCTGGGAAAAACACCAATCTTTCATCAGACCCATCTTCATGGTCAAAAATCACACCTTCCCACCAAGCATCATTGAATAGAACGTCTACACAAAGTCCATAATGGAGACCCATGGATAAATTGGGAATGGAGTGGGTGGAGGTTTCGGACGTATTAAACAGTGACAATTTAATGGGATTGGGCATGGAGTTTCAAGACCTTCAGTAATGGGAGAAACATCGATGAAATCAGTAAGAAAATCAGATTCATCATCACAAAGAAGATTAATGTATCTTACGCGACATTTCGAATCATTGCATTCGATGATTGTAGCAGAATGCCATGAACCATGAAACCCTTCCTCTGTACTTCGGACCTGAAATGGAATGAAGCAGATAATAAGTACCTTAAACCCTTTAAGAAAAACAAAAAAAAAAACAAGGTTTCGCCAATAATAGATAGAGTTTCTTTTATTCTTTACCTCAATAGACTCTCCGACGAGAAGCTTTCGTTTACCATCTCTGATCTTTTGTTTCTTGATCCTATCAGACACTTCCTCTTCGTGGGGAGCAGTCATAGATGTGAAGCAGGAGAGTGGGTAGGCTGCCTGCGTACATTAGTAAGAGAGGGAAAATGGAAAAGAGTGAAGACGGGAGAAAAGGAGTGGGGTTTTGATTTGAAAATTTTTCTCCTTTCACCAAAAAGATCTCACTATTTCTTTTCCTAGGGTCATTTACCTTTTATGCCTAAATGGTTCGAGTCTATTCCTTGTTCAAACCCAAAGTTTAGGCTATTCCAACTATGTCACATTACTAGGGGTGGGCATCCAATCCCACGATCCCGTTCTTGTTCTGGTTCTATACCGTCTCGATTTTTTTGAGTCATTTTAGGATTGATCAAACTCATGCCGATCTCGTCCCGTCACGATCTAGAGTGAGATTGGATCGGGACAGAGATTTTCAATCCCGCCCATCCCGTCCCGTCCCGTTCTGACCTTCTTTATTTAATATTTATTGTTATTTTTAATATTTTAATTTTAATATAGACTAATTATACCAATAATTTGGATCTATTAAAGACAATGATGATGATTGAGTTATATATATAAATGTAAATGTTTAATTAAGGAGAATGGTTAGGAATGATTCATTTGTATTAAAGATTCATCAAATGTTTAATCAAGGAGAATGGTTAGGAAGGATTCATTTTTATTAACGATTCATCACAACGTGGATTGGGTCGGGCATTGCTGATGCTATAACATAATACGATTTTATTGGATTCAAATACGCAAATTTGATTTACTAAATTAATCTAAATTTACAAATGGTCACGTTGCTAGATTGACTCATTTAACCATTTGATGACACGTTAAGATGGTAATGTGATAATCTTATGTAACAATTTCTTGTTTTATGTAATTGTGGATCTAATACACCCTATTGAATAACAATTATGATATTCTTTAGTTTAAACCATCATAAAATTCTTAGTGGATGAAATAATTAGTTGTGTATAAATACGTGTCTAAAAATTTTCAGTCTCAAGAATCGAAACCTATAAGAGTATGTGAAGATAAAATATACGGATTGTCCATGGTCCCTAATGACATGCCATCAACTCTTTCTATTGAATTTATTCTTATTTTTTAGTTTACGATTAATATCACATGCTACTGTTTTAATTTCAGATACTTTAGGACATTCAGACCGGTCCATAATACAATGTTTTTGTGCACTCTTTTGTCAAAGATATTCATCGCCGTCCACTAAATGTGCAAAAAATGTCTAAAATATTTTCAAACATTGGGTCATAAAAATCCCTGAACAATCCATCTCCATTCAGATTTTAATTAGGGCCGCAATTTTTTCACCTCGTTTTGTTTTGTGGTACTGTAGCTTTTTCGCTTAATTCTAAATGAGGACTATAATCATGCTCATGTTGTCTCATCCCGAACCTTTTTGGGATGGGACGAGGTCAGGATGGTGTCTATACCGTCCTGAAGATAAAACAACGGAGTTGGATAAGGATGATGTCCATCCCATCCCATGCCCACCCTTACTCATTATTGTGTATTCAACACCGCTAATGTAACACCCGTACTTTTTCAATAACCCTAATAAATATTTTTGTACATAAAAAAAAAAAAAAAAAAAAAAGAGTTTAATGAGATAAACTCTCTCTGTAGACACAGTAAAAGGAGGAGAAAATGAAAAGAAAATAGAGGTGATGAAGAAGAAGACAAAAGAGATGTAGATAAGGAGAAGAAAAGAAAAGAGAAAATGAGAAGAGCGAGAAAAAAAGGGAAGGATAGATAAAGAAATGAGAAGTGAAAATAAAATAAGAAAGTGAGGAAAGGAAGGAAAAAAATAAGGGAAAGAAAAAAAAAAGTGGATGTGGCACATGTTTGTGTGGTGATGTGCATGTGTTCGTGCTTCGAGAAATTGATGAGGTATTCATGATTTTTGTTACGATTTTCGAGAATGTGATCGAGTGAGAGTGTAATGGTCTAGAGATAATGTAACAAGGGTGAACTTTAAACTTTTAGCATTGTTTCTTTTCTTCTTTGAATCTTGTAACAAAATTCTTTTGACTTGTATGTGCGGCAATAACCGTATTTTATTTTAAATGTAAATATTGAGTTTCATTTTTTAAATCTAGTTTTTCCATTTATTGGTTTTGTTATTACCAGTGTATAGGTAGTCTTTTGGCGAATCTCGAGACGATATTCATTTTGAGGTGTATATATTATAGTACCTCGTATTTTTTCTTACTTATTGAATTTTTATTCGTTTTGTTATTACCAGTGTGTTTGTCTTCATAAAGTTAGGTGCATGTACATGTGCTAGTTGCATGTTGTTGTTATGTATGATTGTTTCTTAAATGGTTGTTGGTAGAAAATTTTATTAGGATTGGTTGCTCTATATTTTAAAGCTTTCAAGTAGAATTATTTACCTAAGTATTCCCTCCATCGAATCTCAGGGTGAGATTCTTTTTGAGGTGTACATATTGTAACAACTGTATTTTTCAATGACCTTAATAAATATTTTTGTACATAAAAAATGTAACGACCCCAATTTCTAGAGCTACCTAATTTATATTTACCTCCATTTTGAAGTTCGATAAAATGTATCTTTTAATAGTGTCAACCAAAAATTTATTTGCATATAAATAATGCACGGGTTTACAAAATTAGTATTCTAGTGGTAGGTAGATATTTAGTGGCTAAATCATGCAATGTTATTATTTAATGTCTTATTTTATTAGTTATTTATGATTAGTTTAAAAAGTTAAAAAATGATGCAAATATAAATACCTACTTAAAATCCTAATTATGATGTCTTTGAGCTTAACTTGGGTGTTGACCAAGCAATTTTTGGGATTCTCTACATTTAAATAAAAGGAAGAAGTAGAGATGAGAAAAAAGAAAGAAAAAAGAATGAGAGTTGAATGAGAGAAACTCTCTATACAGAGACAGTAAAAGGGGGAGAAAATGGAAAAAAATAGAGGTGGTGAAGAAGAAGACAAAAGAGAGGAAGAGAAGTATAAGAGAAGAAAACAGATAAAGAAAAAGGGAAGGAGGGAAGAAGAAACGAGAAATTGGAGAAGAAAACGTGAGTAGAATAAAGAGAGGAAGGGAAAGATAAACAAAGAAAGGTAAGGAGAGAAGATGAAGTGAGAAATTGAAGATGATAAAATGAAGAGAAGAAAGAGAGGAAGGGAAGGAAAAAGAGTGGAAGAAAAAGATAAACAAGAGAAAATGAGAAAGAGAAAGAAAGAAAGAAAGAGAAGGTGATGTGACACGTACTTCACCTGTTTGAGCTTAGATAAATTGATCAAGCATTCATCATTTTGTTATGAATTTTTACTTTGCAGAATTTTAGATCAATGCGACTGTTGGGACATTTATTACGCGATTAAATAAGTGAGATTTCTTCATTTTTTTTTTTTTTAATAATCTAGGAATATAATTGAAGGTTATAGTTTTCTTTCTATGAGTGTGGTTTGTAAAAAAACAGTTTTCATAACTAATTCTCACTCTTTTTATGAGTTCATACTCACTTTAATAACTTGATTTATTGATACTTTTTATTTTACATAAATGACTGGTTATTGGCTGGAGAATATGTTGTTTGATTGTTTTCTGTGTGAACATATTGATGTGAGTATATTCCGGACCTAATTACTTATATATGAATTAGGATTTGATTAATTTGATTATATGGGTTGATAGATCTTGTAATGATCTTTCCGCATGTGTATAGAACATAAAATTTTGATGAGAATCGACCAAGTTATGATAAATTGAAGTTTGCCCATTTAAGTAAAAATAGTTGTTTCTAGTGCATTTGGGAAGACGATGACATCAGCATCACATCATTAGTTGACCAGGACCTTGACCTGTTTGAATAAGTCTAAAAAATATCTCGTAGTTCCTTTTTTTTTACACTGTTTTCACCATGAAAATCCTTATCTTGAGATCTATTTAATGGAAGTATAATTTCTGAATTTAAAAAATTATATTTTTACTTCTTAACTCCATTATGCATTGATATGCGTGTTTTCAGTATATGATTTTTTTTTGAAGTATGTTGCGGATTTTTGAGATGTTAATGGTTGAGGAACGTATGTTAATGCATTATAATGAATTTGGAGATTTGTATTATTATGCGTATTGACTTGTTAATGCATTATTAAGAATTTGGATATTTGAATTGTTATACAAATTGTTTTGTTAAAGAGTGACTAGATTAATGTTTTGTTATAGAGCATTTGTTTATGAAATGATATGTTTCTCCAAAAGTATGGGTGGTGATGATACGCAGAAACGGTTACGTCCCTGAGCCATACACGTGTCATGATGATCTCGAGGAATTACAGGCCCCAGTGTCAGTCTAACACTGATCCGACACAAGTAGCTCCAAGCCCGCCTAGTTCAGTCCGCCAGACGGGCCCGGACTCTTACAACATGCTAGGCCCACACGTCTCACAACTATCATCAATACCCGTAAGTCCTACTAAGGCAAGTATCTCGAGGACCAGCTTCGGACAGGCAATTACAACAACTCTATGCTTCCAACTAGGAAGAAAATACCAGAGTACATTCCACGCAAGGAAACTTTCTTCTACGGATTGCTCTTGGATTGGGAACTACCTCTCGCGTATCTAGGAGCATAGGGCTAACATGGAACTTCCCTCCTACAACATGACTCCTAATTAGATAAGGATATCCATGAAGATCTCTTTCCTAAACTACGCCTTCAATGGCCCGGTGGAACCAGGACTCCTGAACTATAAATAAGACATGAGGTTGGTAAGCTAAGGTACGCTACAAATTCCATGTTTACAGCATTACACCTTCCTCAGACACCTGTCTAACTTTAGCATCGGAGTGTCATCGGCCATCACAATGGTGGTCCGTGGCTCACATGTGTTACTTGTGTAGGTCAACATGTCAGCGAGACTAGGTCAAAGCAGAGAGCGGAAAACGACAACATCAGTTTGGCGAAAGTTTCTAACTTTTCACTAGCACCGTCTCCCTTCAAAATCCAGAGAGATGGTGACCACTAGATCACGCAACAACGGAGAACAAGAGGACACGTCAAACGCTCAGGCTGGCACTGTACCGCCACTTTCAGCGGTTCTGGTCATGCAATGACAACAGACTCACGTCCCTGGGCCGAAAACAACGACGATGGACCCCAGAGTAAATATGTTGTCATCTCAAATACAACAGATCGCCAAAACGGTGGAGGCTCTCACCCGAAAAAATCCACCACCTGCTAATAGAGACTAAAAACAACACGGGCCTTCGCTTCTAGAGGATGGCAGGGAGCAAACACAGGAGAGCTAAGCCTCAGCTAGTTCTCATTGGACTAGAGGAGGTTGCATGGCTAATGGTGAGTCCGCTACCAGGGCAGAAAGGCTCGACCCTCAGAACCCTTCCACAGAGGGGCAAACGATCTGGACGTGCTGCACCATCTTTCAGTCCCACCATTTGTGGATAGAATTATGAATGAGGCCCTTCCTAGGAAGTTCACTCCCTCGAAGCACGACTTCTACGATGGAACCACTGACCCATTCGACCACCTGCGCCATTACCAGCACATAATGGCTCTCAAAGAAGGATTTGAGTAGGTGATGTGCAGAACTTTTCCCACTAGCCTGAAGAAGTCAGCACTAACGTGGTTCCACACCCTTTAGCTAAAGTCAATCGACTCATTTAAGACGCTGGCAAAAGAGTTCCTGACTTGTTTTTTTTGGAGCCAGGGTTTTTGAAAAGGCCCACACTACACACTCTCTAAATAAGAAGTTCAATGAGACACTCAGAGAGTATGTCACGCGCTTCAACAACAAGTTGACTCTCATTGACGGATGCAGCGACAACACTGCCGCAACAACCTTCACTGCGGGTCTCAATGAGGGAAAACTTTATGAAGACCTCACCTTGGAGCCCTCTCTAGACATGACGGATCTCCTCAAGAATGCCCATAAACACATTACCTTGGAGGAGTTGAGGACCATAAAGTAGGAAACCGAAGGCGAGAAGAAGCTCTCCGCTACTAAGGACAAAAAAGAGGGAAAGAGACGCGAATATGAAGAAACGAGTAAGAGAAAGCGCAGTGACAACAGATCAAACCCTAGTCGGTCCAGGCCGGAAAAACCTCCTACTACGTTGGATCCAAAGCCGTGACACCCCTCAACTCTAGCCTGGTGGACGTACTAAACTCCATGAAAAATTGGAAAGGTCTGAAGTGGCCTCAAAAGTAGCACGGAGACCCCTCCAAGCATGACAACGACAAGTAATGCGCGTACCACAAGGAGGGTGACCACGATACCAACGACTACAAGATTCTGAGGTATGAGGTTGAGTATTGGATCCGCAGGGGCAAACTAAAAGAATTTCTGAACTCTGAGAATCGACCAGAATGAACTAGGGAGAGGGTGAATTCAGTTAAAGAAATAGAAAATACTCTAGGGATAATCTATGTCTTTCATGGAGTCAGACAGAGTGAAGACCAGTCGTATGGGTCCTATAAGCAGACTCTACTTGAGATGCAGACTCTACTAGAGATGTGGACACAACCCGCAGACGAGGATAGGCGCATCTCCCACTCGAGGATTCAGAGCCACATTCTCACCTTGACCTTTACCGACAAAGACCTTGAAGGAGTTTGAGCGCCGCACAACAACGCTCTAGTCATATCGGTCTCCATTGCAAGGTGGGAGGTAATGAGAGTTCTGGTGGTCCACCGGTGTTAATTGGTTCTTGAAAACAAACCAGCCGAACCGAACCAAACCGAAATATAATCGAAAAAGCCCAAACTGAGAAAGATCGAAACCGAACATTAGAAAACTGAACCAAGTTGGTCGGTTCGATTTTTGTTTTTGTTTTTGTTTTTGCTTTTGATTTTGTTTTTTTTTTGTTTTTTGTTTTTTGTTTTTTGTTTTTTGTTTTTTGTTTTTTGTTTTTTGTTTTTTGTTTTTTGTTTTTGTTTTTGTTTTTGTTTTTGTTTTTATTTTTGTTTTTGTTTTTGTTTTTGTTTTTGTTTTTCACACATCCGAAACAATCGGATCGAACCGAACCCTTCCCCTTCTCTTGTTTTTAATCCCCTAACCCTTTCTCTCTTATTTAATCCCCCACCTACCCCACTAACCCATTTTTATTTAAATTCTCACCCCATTCCAATGCACCCCACATCTCCACCCTCTCTCTTAACTCTTACTTTCTCCTTTTTTTAATGCCCCATTCAAAGAAAGAGTTGAAAACGCCTACCTTCTTTATCTTATTTAAGTCCCACCCACCTCTCCCAACCTACCCAACTTCTTTATCTTTATTAATGTCCTATTTTCTTTTTTTTTAACTCTCTCTCTTTCTCTCTATCCAACCACTTACAAGTTGAGGAGGAGCAACAAAGTTTGACTCAATCTTATTGAAGAAAACAAAATTTTTCACTTGCTTGCTAGCAGCAAATATGAGCAATGGCGAATGCGACAACTTCGGCACTTCTGATTTGATTAAAAAACCCTTATTTCATGATGAAATTACGAGATTGCTGGAATCGTCATCGAAGGTTTCAGTCTTGTTTAGATCATCACATGGGTGTGGTAGAGATAGATTAAGAGGCAAACAATGCAGCTATGGTTATAGTTATGGATGATGTTATAGTATTGTGTATATGAGAGACATTGCCGTTTTTTTTAATCTTATGGAATTATCAAGAGAAATAGGCAAGAAAAAAATTATCTATAAATGAATAGTCGGAGCCTTGAAACACTTTTTGTATTCATTTGGCATTTGCTTTCCCTTTACTTTTTTCCCTTCTCTCTTTTTTATTTTATTTGTACTCTCTCTGTCCCTGTGTTTTCCTCCATTAAAAACCAAGCTTCATTTCCTTCTTTCCATTCTTTGTAGCTTTAACTTATTCTTTTTGTGCTAGAGCCAAGTCGATTGTTTGTAGTAGCATAAAATAAATAAAAAAAGAATAATAGGGAAAAAACTGAATCAGAACCGAACCGAAAACCGAATTTTTGGTTTGGTTTTGGTCCAACTTTGAACCAACCAAACCGATTAACACCCCTACTGGTGGACACGGGAAGTTTGCTCAACGTCCTATTCTACAACGCGTTCCGTAGTATGGACCTCAAGGAGGAAAACCTGACGTCCTCAAATTACTTGCTGATTGGAGTCAGTGGCGAAATATGTTTTCCCATTAGAAAGATAAGGTTCGCAATAGTGGTAGGAGAGTTGCAACTAAGAAAGGTCTTGTTTCTAGACTTCATGGTAATAGATGCGCCGTTGACCTAAAACCTTATCTTGGGAAGACTATGGCTCCACCAGATTGAAGCAGTAGTCTCCACCCTTCACCAGTGCGTTAAGTACACCGCTAACCGCTCCGAAGGGACAATACGTGGAGACCAACCTATGACACGAGGTTGCCATTACGCTGCACTGAAACAAATATAATGCTCCCAGATCCAACTAATTCTTACGGAGCAGCCTGAACTAGTGCCAAGTCGAATGACGGCGGAAACATCACAGTTAAGCCATACAGGAACAAATTACTTTTTAGCCAAGCGGAATGGAAAGGTCGAGGCAGACGGAAACACAACCCCCCGACTTTCCATAGGTGCGGAGATAACCCCTTACAAGGTTTTCTCTTTAGTAACCTCTGTAACGCCAGCGTAGCCCAACAATCCATTGAGAAGACTAACGATTCACAAGGGCCATCCGAATTAACATTAGGGCCAGGATCAATCTCTCTCTGTCAATAATTAGTTCAATTGTTCATTTCCATTTCCATAATCAATGTAGTGTTTTGGTTCTTAACGACTTATGTGGCAATCATTTAAGAAATAAAGAAAGAATTGCGAAAACAAACTCTATTGATTACTGGAAAGATGTAACAAGCGCTTCGAGGCGAGTACAAAAGTCTACATATTACAAGCATCTGAATTCAGTGAGACATAAAGTAAAAACTCGCTTAGTCGGTCCAACTACATAAGGTATCCAATTCCACCCCCACCTGGATGCCGACTTCCAGTGCAAGGCGAGGCGACAAAGCTAATCTAGAAGCGGTGGAAGCAGACGCTTGGGCAATGGCTGCTGGTGCTATCTCTGAAATTAAACATTCAGGAACAATGATAGGCACGACACATGAATGAAAAACTCTTTCCTTGGAAGATAGTGCTATTTCTTCTTCGCAATATGAGAAGAAATTACGTAATCTCAACAGATCAACTACATGCCCACCTAAAACAGGTGACCACGCATAACAACGATTATGATCGGGCGTGATCGGTGCAAATGTAAGAACATTTGAAGACTCCATTGTTGGAGATCTTCCTTTAGCCTTTGGAAAACCCAAAGCATTTTCTTCAAGCAAGACCATTACAGGAGATACACTTTGCAAAAGATAGTGCCTACAACGATTGTAGAATACAATTATATAGACATGATGGTTCACCAAACGGGCACCCCAGCATTAACTGTCAAGCATTGAATACCGTATGGGAAGCGAGGAGACGGTGGTTCCTAAGGAAACTGCTCAGACCACGTTCCTCCAATTAATGGTGTTGCATGCAACCCCATTAATTGAGAGGGACTAATCGATACTCAACCGTCTCGCAGCTTATGTCGTACACGTGTTACCGCGCGATCTTTGTCGTACACGTAGCGCAACCATACAATAAGCCCTAGCTATTCCTCTACGGACCCATAGGCTCGACCCACTATTCAAATAGTATTCTGGCACATGCTGGGCACAAGCATCAGAAATTCAAGTCAGCTTTGTCGCACGGATCGTACCTACGGATCGTTGTTTATTGTAAGGTAATGTTGTCCACAAAGTGTGCGACACTAGCGGACATGGGTTCGCACTTCCTCAAACAGGCGGAACCTCTCTCCAACCGGGCAAGCTTAGTCAGCCAAGGCTGATGATGACGACTTTTGGTACATCCCTACACCTAGTCTGCCCAGCATGAATCTCGATGGTTTAGGAGGAAGTGGGAATCTAATCAGCGCATCATGCATGGTGACGATGACTCGCCAGGGATCGTTGCCCCTTCGAAGTCAATGATCGCTGAACCCGATCAAGTAAGCCTAGCTGATGGCGAGTGGCAACGAAAGCTTTTGATCAAATCCAGACCTGTAGCCACCACAACGCGAGTATACATGGTTTGGAAGGCGAAAGCCTAGTCAGTTCCGAACTGATTTGACGGCTTGCCACGGGACCACAACTTTTCAGCGTGGCCGCCGAATTACCAACCCTAGACTTGTAGCCCCCACTGTGCTGGTGTAGATAGTTTAGAAGGTGGGAGCCTAGTCAGTAGCGAATTGATTTCAATAACTCACCATGGTACCACTGCTCTTCAACGAGGTCGTCGAAAACTCTCAAATTTGTAGCTTAATGTGCACAAGTAAAATGATTTGGAAGATGGGAGCCTAGTTAGTCCCGAACTGATTCTGACGGCTTGGCACGGGACTACTGCTTTTCTGCCTGGTCATCGAACCCCATTGACTCAAACTTGTAGCCCCCACCACGTGGGTATAAATGGTTCCAAAGGTGAGAGACTAGTCAGTCCCTGACAGATGTCGACGGCTCGCCACGGGACTACTGCTCTTCAACGTAGCCTGTAGTCCCCAAATCCTTACTCCCCGAACCTGTAATCCACATTGTTCGGAAGGTGGGAGCCCTAAGAAACTCGCCACACGACTACCGCACTCTTACAAAACAGTAGCCGCAAATTCGAATCTAGCTAAGTCAATGTCTTCATGCTCAAACAGATTGGTGATAATCACATAATTATAACATTATTACCTCTTGTTATATTTTTGTTAATCCTTATTTTTATCTTATTTTAGATTAATTATTAAATTTTTGTGTTTTTGTAGAATGTGGAGCCGTAATGAAGAAATCAGAGAAAAATGCAATGAACAAGTCTCAGACGGTGACTTCAGAGGAAGTGGAGGTGAAAATAGCCTAAGCCCATAACCTAAACTCAAAACCAAGCCCATAAACTCAAACCCAAATAACATTCTCCCATTTATCCCATATTCAGATTTGATTTTAGCTTGATTTACTCCATGAATCATCCCTTTATCTCATCTCTATTCATTTTGTTCATTATCTATAAATACAATAGAAAATGAATGTGAAAGGGAAGGAGGAAAAGGGAATCAAGCCTCAATAGCCAAAAACAAATCCTCCTTCCTTCACAAAAGGAAAAGGGAATCACACCCATCTCATCACCATCCATCTCTCACTCCATCTCTGTCCAGACCATCTCTCCCTCTCCCTGTTCCATCATGCCACACAGCCACCACCATCACCACCTAGCACCACTATCATCTTACACGCACCACATAAAGCAATAGTTCACGTTCCTCTTCCTGCTCCATTGCGCCACACAGCATCAGACTTCATCCTCACCTCGATTCTTCCTATCTTGTTTTGCAACCAATCTATCTATCTCCTTGTTTCCCTCTCTCTCGACCATCGTCATAAATAGCCAACACCACCCATCACTTAAGTAGCAGCGCAACAAAAGAACAGGAGCAACAATAGAGCCCGAGTACCATTACTGGAGGTCCCTCTCTCCCATCTTTCTCTCTGCCTCTTCTTCTTCAACAATGCAACCACCTCACGACAGAGCATGCCACTAGCCGAGCAGCAATCAAGAACTGGAACAGAGAAGCAACAAGGAATAGCAAAGCTCGCAAGAGTACCGGAGAAGTTCGGAGGGAGAATAAGCTCGTTAGGGTTCATGAGTCGGTGAATTTTTTGTAGTGTTCTCTTCTTTTCTTGTTCTTAAAAAAAATTTGATTCTTCAATGAGGATAAAGATGTGAGACTGAAGAAAAATTAATGGTGCGCAACATTGGTTTAATCTTGACAGCCCTAATTGTTTGTTGAATGGGTGTATACATTCCTAGAAAATTTTCATAGAGTCTTTTGACATTCCTCATTAACCATTACCCAAGCCCCGTTACAACCGAACAAAGTCCTAGTCGATCTTAGGTAGAGGTTGGTTTCACAGATGTGGAGATTAAATAACTAAGAACTATGGTGTTTTATTCAACATTCCCAAAAGTAATTGATATTCCTGTCCATGAGATCATGTTCATTCCATTCTTGAAAAGTCCATTCTTCAAAATACTATATGTGAGATGATTGTTTTTCATTATTTACACATAAACTGAGTGAAATACCAAATCTCTGAGTGCTGTATTGTGAGTGACATGAGAGGTTTGAAGTCAAAACAAACTTTCTACAAGAGATTTAGTCATTATTTTACTTTAAAATGAAAAGTTATGTTGATAGTGCTTTTCACACACACACATTGAGTTGAGGATCATTATAAATTTTTTCTAACTTTGGGAGAATATTAAATTATTTGGAGATTTGTTGATACACTAAAATGAAATTGTTGGTTTCTTGCTTATCTTGAAGTTTTAAAATAAACACTGTTTGACCAAGTTTTGTTGAGTCAGTAATGTTTGTGGGTAACATTTTATGGAAACCCTCACGAGACTATAACTTGTCCCCTAGAGGTAATCTAGGGGTTCAAAGCCTTGTTGCACGTTTTCAAAGGTAAGTGCAATCGACGATTCCTGCGAAAGTGAGTTAGGATTTTATTTGTGGTTTTCTTTTCTTTGTTTTGCTTGAGGACTAGCAAAATATACGTTTGGGTGTATTTGATAATCACATAATTATAACATTATTACCACTTGTTATATTTTTGTTAATCCTAATTTTTATCTTATTTTAGATTAATTATTAAATTTTTGTGTTTTTGTAGAATATGGAGCTGTAATAAAGAAATCAGAGAAAAATGCAATGAACAAATCTCAGACGGTTATTTCAGCGGAAGTGGAGGTGAAAATAGCCTAAGCCCATAACCTAAACTCAAAACCAAGCCCATAAACTCAAACCAAAGAATATTCTACCATTTATCCCATATTCATATTTGATTTTACCTTGATTCACTCCATGAATCATCCCTTTATCTCATCTCTATTCATTTCGATCATTATCTATAAATACAATAGAAAATGAATGTGAAAGGGAAGGAGGAGAAGATAATCAAGCCTCAATAGCCAAAAACAAATCCTTCTTCCTTCACAAAGTGATTTTCATCACACCCATCTCATCACCATCCATCTCTCACTCCCTCTCTGTCAAGACCATCTCTCCCTTTTCCTATTCCATCACGCCACACATCCACCACCACCACCGAGCACCACCATCATCTTTCACGCACCACATAAAGCAACAGATCACGTTCCTCTCCCTCTCCTTGTTCCATCACGCCACACAGTAGCAGACCTCATCCTCACCTCGATTCTTCATCTCTTGTTTTGCAACCTCTCTATCTTTCTCCTCGTTTCCCTCTCTCTCGACCACCGTCACAAATAGCCAACACCACCCATCACTTGAGTAGCAGCGCAACAAAAGAACAGGAGCAGCAGTAGAGCCCGAGTACCATCACTGGAGGTCCCTCTCTCCCATCTCTCTTTCTGCCTCTTCTTGTTCAGCAACGCAACCACCTCACAACAGAGCATGCCACTAGCCGAGCAGCATTCGTGAACTGGAACAGAGAAGTAGCAAGGAATAGCAAAGCTCGCAAGAGTACCGGAGCCACTCGGAGGGAGAAGAAGATCGTAAGAATTCATGAGTCGGTGAATTTTTTGTAGTGTTTTCTTTTTTTCTAGTTCTTAACAAAAAAAAATTGATTCTTCAATGAGGATAAAGATGTGAGAATGAAGAAAAAATTGATGGTGCGCAACATTGGTTTATTCTTGACAGCCCTAATTGTTCGTTGAATGGGTGTATACATTCCTAGAATTTTTTCTTAGAATCCTTTGACATTCCTTAATAACCATTACCCAAGCCCTGCTACAACCCAACAAAGTCTAAGTTGATCTTAGGCAGAGGTTGGTTTCACAGATGTGGAGATTAAATAACTAAGAACTATGGTGTTTGATTCAACATTCCCAAAAGTAATTGATATTCCTATTCATGAGATCATGTTCATTCCATTCTTGAAAAGAGGTTTTTCATAATGCTATATGTGAGATGATTGTTTTCCATTATTTACTTTTTCCTCACAAATAAACTGTGTGAACTACCAAATCTCTGAGTGCTTTATTGTGAGTGACATGAGAGGTTTGAAGTCAAAACAAACTTTCTAGAGGAGATTTAGTCATTATTTTACTTTGAAATGAAAAATTATGTTGATAGTGCTTTTCACACACACACATTGAGTTGAGGATGATTATGAATTTTTCTAACTTTTGGAGAATATTAAATTATTTGGAGATTTGTTGATGCACTAAAATGGCACTATTGGTTTCTTGCATATCTTGAAGTTTTAAAATAAACACTGTTTGACCAAGTTTTGTTGAGTCAGTAATGTTTGTGGGTAACATTTTATGGAAACCCTCACGAGACTATAACTCATCCTCTAGAGTTAATCTAGGGGTTCAAAGCCTTGTTGCACGTTTTCAAAGGTAAGTGCAATCGACGATTCCTGCGAAAGTGAGTTTGGATTTTATTTGTGGTTTTATTTTTTTTGTTTTACTCGAGGACTAGCAAAATATAGGTTTGGGGGTATTTGATAATCACATAATTATAACATTATTACCTCTTGTTATATTTTTGTTAATCCTTATTTTTATCTTATTTTAGATTAATTATTAAATTTTTGTGTTTTTGTAAAATGTGGAACTGTAATGAAGAAATCAGAGAAAAATGTAAGGAACAAATCTCAGACGGTGACTACAGAGGAAGTGGAGGTGAAAATAGCCTAAGCCCATAACCTAAACTCAAACCCAAAGAATATTCTACCATTTATCCCATATTCATATTTGATTTTATCTTGATTCACTCCATGAAGCATCCCTTTATCTCATCTCTATTCATTTTCTTCATTATCTATAAAACAATAGAAAATGAATGTGAAAGGGAAGGAGGAGAAGATAATCAAGCCTCAATAGCCAAAAACAAATCCTTCTTCCTTCACAAAGTGATTTTCATCACACCCATCTCATCACCATCCATCTCTCACTCCCTCTCTGTCCAGACCATCTCTCCCTCTTCCTATTCCATCACGCCACACATCCACCACCACCACCGAGCACCACCATCATCTTTCACGCACCACATAAAGCAACAGATCACGTTCCTCTCCCTCTCCTTGTTCCATCACGCCACACAGTAGCAGACCTCATCCTCACCTCGATTCTTCATCTCTTGTTTTGCAACCTCTCTATCTTTCTCCTTGTGTCCCTCTCTCTCGACCACCGTCACAAATAGCCAACACCACCCATCACTTGAGTAGCAGCGCAATAAAAGAACAGGAGCAGCAGTAGAGCCCGAGTACCATCATTGGAGGTCCCTCTCTCCCATCTCTCTTTCTGCCTCTTCTTGTTCAGCAACGCAACCACCTCACAACAGAGCATGCCACTAGCCGAGCAGCAATCGTGTACTGGAACAGAGAAGTAGCAAGGAATAGCAAAGCTCGCAAGAGTACCGGAGCCACTCAGAGGGAGAAGAAGATCGTAAGAATTCATTAGTCGGTGAATTTTTTGTAGTGTTTTCTTTTTTTCTAGTTCTTAACAAAAAAAAATTGATTCTTCAATGAGGATAAAGATGTGAGAATGAAGAAAAAATTGATGGTGCGCAACATTGGTTTATTCTTGACAGCCCTAATTGTTCGTTGAATGGGTGTATACATTCCTAGAAATTTTTCTTAGAATCCTTTGACATTCCTTATTAACCATTACCCAAGCCCTGCTACAACCCAACAAAGTCTAAGTTGATTTTAGGCAGAGGTTGGTTTTGACAGATGTGGAGATTAAATAACTAAGAACTATGGTGTTTGATTCAACATTCCCAAAAGTAATTGATATTCCTGTTCATGATATCATGTTCATTCCATTCTTGAAGAGGTTTTTCATAATACTATATGTGAGATGATTGTTTTCCATTATTTACTCTTTCCTCACATATAAACTGTGTGAAGTACCAAATCTCTGAGTGCTCTATTGTGAGTGACATGAGAGGTTTGAAGTCAAAACAAACTTTCTAGTGGAGATTTAGTCATTATTTTACTTTGAAATGAAAAATTATGTTGATAGTGCTTTTCACACACACACATTGAGTTGAGGATGATTATGAATTTTTCTAACTTTTGGAGAATATTAAATTATTTGGAGATTTGTTGATGCACTCAAATGGCACTATTGGTTTCTTGCATATCTTGAAGTTTTACAATAAACACTGTTTGACCAAGTTTTGTTGAGTCAGTAATGTTTGTGGGTAACATTTTATGGAAACCCTCACGAGACTATAACTCATCCTCTAGAGGTAATCTAGGGGTTCAAACCCTTGTTGCACGTTTTCAAAGGTATGCAATCGACGATTCCTGCGAAAGTGAGTTAAGATTTTATTTGTGGTTTTTTTTTTTTTTTTACTCGAGGACTAGCAAAATATAGGTTTGGGGGTATTTGATAATCACATAATTATAAATTATTACCTCTTGTTATATTTTTGTTAATCCTTATTTTTATCTTATTTTAGATTAATTATTAAATTTTTGTGTTTTTGTAGAATATGGTGCTGTAATGAAGAAATCAGAGAAAAATGCAATGAACAAATATCAGACGGCTATTTCAGAGGAAGTGGAGGTGAAAATAGCCTAAGCCCATAACCTAAACTCAAAACCAAGCCCATAAACTCAAACCCAAAGAATATTCTACCATTTATCCCATATTCATATTTGATTTTACCTTGATTCACTCCATGAATCATCCCTTTATCTCATCTCTATTCATTTTGTTCATTATCTATAAATACAATAGAAAATGAATGTGAAAGGGAAGGAGGAGAAGATAATCAAGCCTCAATAGCCAAAAACAAATCCTTCTTCCTTCACAAAGTGATTTTCAACACACCCATCTCATCACCATCCATCTCTCACTCCCTCTCTGTCCAGACCATCTCTCCCTCTTCCTATTCCATCACGCCACACATCCACCACCACCACCGAGCACCACCATCATCTTTCACGCACCACATAAAGCAACAGATCACGTTCCTCTCCCTCTCCTTTTTCCATCACGCCACACAGTAGCAGACCTCATCCTCACCTCGATTCTTCATCTCTTGTTTTGCAACCTCTCTATCTTTCTCCTCGTTTCCCTCTCTCTCGACCACCGTCACAAATGGCCAACACCTCCCATCACTTGAGTAGCAGCGCAATAAAAGAACAGGAGCAGCAGTAGAGCCCGAGTACCATCACTGGAGGTCCCTCTCTCCCATCTCTCTCTCTGCCTCTTCTTCTTCAGCAACGCAACCACCTCACAACAGAGCATGCCACTAGCCGAGCAGCAATCGTGAACTGGAACAGAGAAGCAGCAAAGAATAGCAAAGCTCGCAAGAGTACCGGAGCCACTCGGAGGGAGAAGAAGATCGTAAGAATTCATGAGTCGGTGAATTTTTTGTAGTGTTTTCTTTTTTTCTAGTTCTTAACAAAAAAAAATTGATTCTTCAATGAGGATAAAGATGTGAGAATGAAGAAAAAATTGATGGTGCGCAACATTGGTTTATTCTTGACAGCCCTAATTGTTCGTTGAATGGGTGTATACATTCCTAGAAATTTTTCTAAGAATCCTTTGACATTCCTTTTTAACCATTACCCAAGCCCTGCTACAACCCAACAAAGTCTAAGTTGATCTTAGGCAGAGGTTGGTTTCACAGATGTGGAGATTAAATAACTAAGAACTATGGTGTTTGATTCAACATTCCCAAAAGTAATTGATATTCCTGTTGATGAGATCATGTTCATTCCATTCTTGAAAAGAGGTTTTTCATAATACTATATGTGAGATGATTGTTTTCCATTATTTACTTTTTCCTCACAAATAAACTGTGTGAACTACCAAATCTCTGAGTGCTTTATTGTGAGTGACATGAGAGGTTTGAAGTCAAAACAAACTTTCTAGAGGAGATTTAGTCATTATTTTACTTTGAAATGAAAAATTATGTTGACAGTGCTTTTCACACACACACATTGAGTTGAGGATGATTATGAATTTTTCTAACTTTTGGAGAATATTAAATTATTTGGAGATTTGTTGATGCACTAAAATGGCACTATTGGTTTCTTGCATATCTTGAAGTTTTAAAATAAACACTGTTTGACCAAGTTTTGTTGAGTCAGTAATGTTTGTGGGTAACATTTTATGGAAACCCTCACGAGACTATAACTCATCCTCTAGAGGTAATCTAGGGGTTCAAACCCTTGTTGCACAATTTCAAAGGTAAGTGCAATCGACGATTCCTGCGAAAGTGAGTTAGGATTTTATTTGTGGTTTTATTTTTTTTGTTTTACTCGAGGACTAGCAAAATATAGGTTTGGGGGTATTTGATAATCACATAATTATAACATTATTACCTCTTGTTATATTTTTGTTAATCCTTATTTTTATCTTATTTTAGATTAATTATTAAATTTTTGTGTTTTTGTAAAATGTGGAACTGTAATGAAGAAATCAGAGAAAAATGCAAGGAACAAATCTCAGACGGTGACTACAGAGGAAGTGGAGGTGAAAATAGCCTAAGCCTATAACCTAAACTCAAAACCAAACCCATAAACTCAAACCCAAAGAATATTCTACCATTTATCCCATATTCATATTTGATTTTACCTTGATTCACTCCATGAATCATCCCTTTATCTCATCTCTATTCATTTTGTTCATTATCTATAAATACAATAGAAAATGAATGTGAAAGGGAAGGAGGAGAAGATAATCAAGCCTCAATAGCCAAAAACAAATCCTTCTTCCTTCACAAAGTGATTTTCAACACACCCATCTCATCACCATCCATCTCTCACTCCCTCTCTGTCCAGACCATCTCTCCCTCTTCCTATTCCATCACGCCACACATCCACACATCCACCACCACCGAGCACCACCATCATCTTTCACGCACCACATAAAGCAACAGATCACGTTCCTCTCCCTCTCCTTGTTCCATCACGCCACACAGTAGCAGACCTCATCCTCACCTCGATTCTTCATCTCTTGTTTTGCAACCTCTCTATCTTTCTCCTTGTTTCCCTCTCTCTCGACCACCGTCACAAATAGCCAACACCACCCATCACTTGAGTAGCAGCGCAACAAAAGAACAGGAGCAACAATAGAGCCCGAGTACCATCACTGGAGGTCCCTCTCTCCCATCTCTCTTTCTGCCTCTTCTTATTCAGCAAACGCAACCACCTCACAACAGAGCATGCCACTAGCCGAGCAGCAATCGTGAACTGGAACAGAGAAGTAGCAAGGAATAGCAAAGATCGCAAGAGTACCGGAGCCACTCGGAGGGAGAAGAAGATCGTAAGAATTCATGAGTCGGTGAATTTTTTGTAGTGTTTTCTTTTTTTCTAGTTCTTAACAAAAAAAAATTGATTCTTCAATGAGGATAAAGATGTGAGAATGAAGAAAAAATTGATGGTGCGCAACATTGGTTTATTCTTGACAGCCCTAATTGTTCGTTGAATGGGTGTATACATTCCTAGAAATTTTTCTTAGAATCCTTTGACATTCTTTATTAACCATTACCCAAGCCCTGCTACAACCCAACAAAGTCCTAGTTGATCTTAGGTAGTGGTTGGTTTCACAGATGTGGAGATTAAATAACTAAGAACTATGGTGTTTGATTCAACATTCCCAAAAGTAATTGATATTCTTGTCCATGAGATCATGTTCATTCCATTCTTGAAATGTCCATTCTTCATAATACTATATGTGAGATGTTTGTTTTCCATTATTTACTCTTTCCTCACATATAAACTGAGTGAAATACCAAATCTCTGAGTGCTTTATTGTGAGTGACATGAGAGGTTTGAAGTCAAAACAAACTTTCTACAAGAGATTTAGTCATTATTTTACTTTGAAATGAAAAGTTATGTTGATAGTGCTTTTGACACACACACACATTGAGTTGAGGATGATTATGAATTTTTCTAACTTTTGGAGAATATTAAATTATTTGGAGATTTGTTGATACACTAAGATGACACTGTTGGTTTCTTGCATATCTTGAAGTTTTAAAATAAACATTGTTTGACCAAGTTTTGTTGAGTCAGTAATGTTTGTGGGTAACATTTTCTTGAAACCCTCACGAGACTATAACTCGTCCCTAGAGGTAATCTAGGGGTTCAAAGCCTTGTTGCACGTTTTTAAAGGTAAGTGCAATCGACGATTCCTGCGAAAGTGAGTTAGGATTTTATTTGTGGTTTTCTTTTCTTTGGACTAGCAAAATATACGTTTGGGGCTATATGATAATCGACGATTCCCTCTCCCTGTTCCATCACGCCACACAGCCACCACCACCACCGAGCACCACCATCATCTTTCACGCACCACATAAAGCAACATATCACGTTCCTCTCCCTCTCCCTGTTCCATCACGCCACACAGCAGCTGACCTCATCCTCACCTCGATTCTTCCTCTCTTGTTTTGCAACCTCTCTATCTTTCTCCTTGTTTCCCTCTCTCTTGACCACCATCACAAATAGCCAACACCACCCATCACTTGAGTAGCAGCGCAACAAAAGAACAGGAGCAGCAGTAGAGCCCGAGTACCATCACTGGAGGTCCCTCTCTCCCATCTCTCTCTCTGCCTGTTCTTCTTCAGCAACACAACCACCTCACAACAGAGCATGCCACTAGCCGAGCAACAATCGTGAACTAGAACAGAGAAGCAACATGGAATAGCAAAGCTCACAAGAGTACTGGAGCCGTTCGGAGGGAGAAGAATCTCGCGAGGAACGAAGAGGAATCAGCAGCCGGAGTTGTTCGGAGGGAGAAAGAGTTCGCGAGGAACTTAAATGAAGCTCGCGAGGAACTTAAATGAAGCTCGCGAGGAGCGCGACTCGCTGGAGACGAAGGCGCAGAGGACGTTCAAATTTTCTTGCGGGAACCATCTATTTTTCAAAATAGTTGGCTATTTGCAACCTGCTGATCTGCTGAGTACCACCGCACCGAGGCGGCGACAAACCAAAAGGGTTGTATAATTTATTTTAATTTATTTTACTGACTTAAATGCTTAATTGTTAATTACAATTTTATTTCAGAAATTTGATAAATTGCTTTCACCTTTCATGTTCGATTAAACTTGATATGTTTGGTAGTTAGATTCACATTTTATCAATATTCAAAGCATGTACTAACAAATATTGAGCTTGAACTTTGATTAAGTGTGCCCTAAAAAGACACTTAATGTTTGTTAAGAGTTTATTTGCTTGAGATAAATTGTTCATGTTTAACAAGAAACTTGATATGATTGGAATTGGATTTTAATGATCACATGCATCTTCGGTGTAAGCAAGGGATCCTCATCCCTAAAGCTTCTCATTTATAGTTTCAGTAATTTAGATTTAAATATATTTGCTAACTCATCGGTGAGTCCAAACCCCACAAAATCCATCTCATCCATCTTTTCCTTTTATTTTATTTTTCTTATTTTTAATTTATTTTTAGTTTAGTTTTAAAAACACTGTAACCCCATTTTTCTGTAAATTAGTTTAGATAAATTCTAAGATTCAATTGCATCCACTTTCCTTGTGGGATCGACCCGTACTTGCCGTTATCTACCAGTTAGACAACGTGCACTTGCGGTTTTTACAAGTGGGTCATATTAGCCTGTTTATTTAGGCCGGTTAAACCCGCAACAACTGGCATTCTATTACCAGCAAAGACAACTCGCGCCGACACTAATTATCCAGCTAGTGCCCAAATAAATGCTACATAGTGTGTCAGCCCGAGCTTACGACACCTGACTCGGTACAAATGCTTCAACACGCACGCTCGACTATCGCAATTCGCCCATAGTAGTAGCTGCAACCGACTAATGACAAGCGAGGCAAGCCTCCAACAGCTTACCTCGAGGACAAGACAGCTCAGGCAAACGAACCCTAGGCTAAACTGTATGCAACTCGCCCGCTATCGACATGACTATGCAACAGTGACTCTTAGTCATTCGCAAAAGCAAGACGACGAGGCGAAATGAAAAACATACAATAAGGGCAACACACACAAAATAGATAAAACTGTTTTCATTAATTAACGGTCGAACAAAATGGGTACAAGAATACATAGTTCACTCCTTATTAGGAGAAGGTACATAAACAAAAGAGCTAAGCCTAGTGGGGGAACGAGCCGGAGTCGCCTCCACATGCACTACGGCTTGGCATCAGGGTTCAAACTGTCCTCCTTGTCCGATAATGAAAAGGCAACAGACAAGTGTATATATGACATCTTCTTATAGCGGTCGAGATCTCACTTTAGACACTCCTCCTTCATCAGCACCAGCAGCTCCAGCCTTCCGTGTACGACTTAGCGGAACTCGCATTTGCCTTGTTCCTTTACAAACACTTCCTCTCGTGCTTTTGTGTCAGCAAGTTCACGCTCCAAAAGCTCCAATTTGCCAGTCAGCACGTCGGCCAGACTACTCTTCACAGCGCTGAGCTCATGCCATTCTAATTCGAGCTGGTCCTCAACCTTCCCTGCCTCCCGGGCATTAAACTTCACATCAGATTCCAATTGTTGCTTCTGAGCAGCCCAGTCAGCCTCCTTCGAAGCATTCTTTTCAGCAAGAGACCGCAATTCAGAACGCGCCTTAGCCTCAGCTTCCTGCGTAGCCTCCGCGTCTCGAAAGATTTGGCTCAACTTCTGTTTGAGTCTGTCTCTCTCGGACACCGTTTCTGTCAGATCACTTTCAAGAGTCTCCAGATGAGCCCTCTGAGTCTAGGCAACCACGACTAACTGCTCCAGCCCCTTTTCCTTAGCCTTCTTCTGTAGCTGCTCAATTTAATAAAGCGCATCAGAATACAACGCCTACATGTGCGAGAAGACACGCTCCATGGTGTATACCCTCTCATGAGCAGCCTCGACTTTTGTCTCAGCAACGACCACTGGCCTAAGTAAGACATACCTAGCATAAGGTAATTTAAACCCTTATCCATACACCCTTCTAGCGTATCCTCCTCGGGTTTTGGAGCGCAATCCATCAGCCACCTGTGACACCTGCTTATATGCTTCCTCAAAGCTCAAACCACATGGTGCCAGACCTGAGTGCTCATCCTTACCAAGTTTGACGCAAACAGGCTTATCCGCGCATCCGGATAAAGCTTTCCCGAATCAGGAATCACGCTTGCATCACCCTTTGCAGTTGACACTGTTCCCAGGCTCTACTCCGTGACTTTTTTCTTGTCACCAACAGCTGACTCTTTAGTGCGAGATGGCTAGACAGGATCCGGAGGGGGAGGATGAAGTAAATTATCCAAAGGATCCTCCAACACTTTGAGCTATGGCCTGGAATGAAACAGTGGACAATTTCGAAACTTGGTCTGTGCCACTAGGACCATTATCAGATAGCACACCAATGGGACGATCAGATTTCACAACCTCAGGCGGACCTTCACATGAACCTTCTATTGGAACAGTTTAGCGAGAATCAACATTGCCAGAAGCCGCCATTGCAGCCCGCACCATCTACTCATTCAAAGCTTCGGCCTGCACATCACTAAGATTCGATCTGTCTTCAACCCCTGCAAACCACAGGTAATCTTTTTTCTAGTCGGATACATCAGTCTATGCCCTGACGGGCTGATCAGACTCGCGCTCTTCTCTCACTGGATTGGGTTGTGTTGAAGGCTACCCAGTTCTGACACGAGACCTTTTTGAACTCACGAAAAATGCAAGCGTCTCAGACGACTCCTCCACGTCGACAGCACAAGAGCTTTGGCCCCAGCAACCTTCCTCTTTTTAGAAGGGGCCCCATCTTCAAGCTTAACCCACGATGCCCAGTACAGAGTGGAGGCTACGTGCCAGTTGTCCCACAACCCACTACGAATGAAGTTGTTGACGCATATGACATCCAACACGTTTCTCATTGACAAGCCGCGGAACGTCTCCATAGGATTTTGCTTCTCCAGGGTAAGGGGAGTAGTGGGAAACATTCCTGTGAAAAAACACAAACAATGATTAGTTAACCTGCAATCAAACATAACATAGTAAAAAAAAAGCTACATTTAGGAAGCGGCTTGAACTCTCATTCAAGCGAACGACTCTTGAACCGGAAGTACTTTGAATTCGCAGGGGCCAAGAAGCAATACTTTTGCCAAGACATGAAGTCGCTTGGCAAATTCGTGAAACAGGTCGGTGATGTCATCTTACAGACAACATTACCCTTCAACTGAGCAGAAGTCAGCAACAAGATTACCTACGGAGTAACCCGGACACCAACCTCCTTTGCCCTGATCAGAATGAGAAGGACAATCTTATATCCATTAGGCCCCAATTGGGACGAAGGAATCCCAAAGATGTCCAAGAATTCCCAAATCACGTCCAGAATGGGAAAACACACTCTAGTTTGAAGCATCCCATTATGCAAGCAGATGAATCCTTTCGGTGGCGACATTGGCGTCTGGTCACCCTTCAGGACATACAATGGCAGGTCCTCAGGGACCCCAAACTTTGAACGGATCTCAGCAAGGCCGGGCTCAGAAAACAATCTGTCTTCGAAAAACTTCAGGCCCCTGCCCAAGGTTGCATCATCAAGAAGGTTTTGTTGAGCCATGAAGAAGACGAACATATTTTTTCTAATCAAAAGATGAACAAAGAAGTATCTTCAAAAGCAAAGAAAATAAAAGAGTCAGACTCAGCACTACATATGACCTAAATAGGGATTAGCTTCCTGCCTCTTTTCTCCTGAATCGACGCACGTTCAATTAATGCATCGCACGGCTCAAGCAATGATTCAGACTCAATCATCATGAGCGGCGTATCTTTTCAAGAGATGACTTGGTGAACAAATGTGTCAACCCACTAACTCGGGGGGAGTAGTTGATGATACACAAAAATGGTCACGTCCCTGAGCCATACACGTGTCATGATGATCTTGAGGAATTACGGGCCCCAGTGTCAGTCCAACACTGATCCTGCCCAAGCGACTCCAAGCCCGCCTAATTTAGTCCGCCAGACGGACCCGAACTCTTACAACATGCTAGGCCCACACGTCACACAACTATCCTCAATACCCGTAAGTCCTACTAAGGCAAGTATCTCGAGGATCAGCTACAGACAGACAATTACAACAACTCTATGCTTCCAACTAGGAAGTAAATACCATAGTACATTCCATGCAGAGAAACTTCCTTCTACGGATTGCTCTTGGATTGGAAACTATCTTCCGCGTATCTAGGAGCACAAAGCTAACTGGGAACTTTCCTCCTACAGCACGACTCCTAATTAGAGAAGGATATCCACGAAGATCTCTTTCCTAAACTACGCATTCGATGGCCAGGTAGAACCATAATTCTTGCATTATAAATAAGACATGAGGTTGGTAAGCTAAGGTACACTACAAATTATCTGTTTACAACATTACACCTTCCTCAAACCCCTGTCTGACTTTAGCATCGGATTGCCATCGGCCACCACAACGATGGTTCCTAGCTCACGTGTGTTACTTGTGCAGGTCAGCGAGACTAGGTCAAAGTAGAGAGCCAAAAATGACTGCATTAGGTGGATAATGTGGTGGAATTATTATTTATGACAAAATGTCATTATGAAATTTTGAAATATCATAATATATGATGTTGACAACTTTGATTCCGTAAATTTTTATCATCATGAATTATATTACTTAGAATTACAACATCACTTGTGCCTATGTTTTCCCTATCTTATAGAGAAACTTAGTAACCTTCAAGTTGAGTCTTGTGGAGTAGGGCACAGTTTCTTATAGTGAAACGAACTAAGCTTCGGATTGGGTCTTGCGGAAAGGGGGTGATATTTTTAAAGGCCTAAAATAGGCTTGATTATTTATCCGTAAAAGATGTGACATGACTTATGCGCACTGTTAGCCCAATAGTGGCTTTTATTGTACTAATATAGTTAGGAGTATCCGGTGATGCATGCCCGTATGTGATATTCCCACTTAGGCATGGATGACGGAAAAGTTCTCCTTTATATAAGATAGGCATATGGACATATATGTTCGGCACGGAGGTGCTGCGAATATGGTATAGTCTAAGGTGATAAATTCAATTAAATGAGTAATCTATGACAATAATAGTTGATAATTTATGACCAATTGGTGACTCGATTTGGTATGAAATTTTGAAGTCAAGTAAAAGACACAACTCTGAAATTTTTTTTGTGAAATGCATATTTTCAAAATTCTGCACCTACAGTGAGTTATTCAAGTTTTAAGTAAACTGGACAGTCTATAAGAAATTAGTTTTTGAGGCCTTTGCATTGCTCTAATTACCTAGTTTCGCGAATTTTAGTTAAGGATGGCGGTCTGAACACTTTTTATTTTTTGAGTTTTGTCAAATTCTGAATATTTTGGTAAAAAATTACAAAACTCTGATGCAGTAAAAAATTATGATTTTTCATCTATTTATTTCTAACTGTTTCGTGCAGGATGGCAAGTTCACTAATATTTTTGTAGTCTTACTTGCCATGGTTAGCGTAAGTATAAGTAAAATAAATATTTACCGTAAAAACTTAATTGAATGCCACAATTGCCTTTGTAATTTAACACTTTTACCTTCTTGGAGAACTACATGTTTTGGAGATGTTATTTTATTGTGTATGCAATTTCATGCACTTATTTTATTTATTAGAGTTGGAGATTACTCATACCCGCTAAATTGTTAACTCAAGTGGGTTTTTGCTTCTTGGATACATTCCTTTGTGAATGTAACCGATTAGCTTTGCCTCAGGTTTAGAGTTTATTTGGGCAGCGCTATTAGAATTTTCCTTGGTGGGCTAATCTCGTTAAAATGTTTTTTTGGTTAGAGTTTTTTTTTTTTATAGTTTTTCTTTGTTTTCATCTTTCAAAATTACATCTCAGTTGTTATTGCCAAATGTTCTTCTATAGGGATATAAGATTTTTTTGTTTTCTAGAAAATCGGGGTGTGACAGTTTGGTATCAGGACATTTATTTAGCCTAGTCTGAGGTAGAGCTTAGATGATCATTGGAATAAGGATATGGGTGAGTGAGAGTGTAAAAGTCTAGAGATAAAGTAACAAGGGTGAACCTTAAAATTTTAGTATTGTTTATTTCTCCGTTGAATCTTATAACAAGATTCTTTTGACTTGTATGTGCGGCAATAACCATTTCTTTTTTAATGTAAATATTGGGTTTCATTTTTTAATCTAGTTTTTTCATTTAGTTGTTTTGTTATTAACAGTGTTTAGTTAGCCTTTTGGCAAATCTCGAGATGTGATTCCTTTTGAGGTGTATATAATATAGCACCCCGTATTTTTTCATACTTACTTAATTTTTATAATATATATATATATATATATATATCTTTGTGTGTTTGCCTCCATGAAGTTAGGTGCATGCATATGTGCTACTTGCTTGTTATTGTTGTGTATGAGTGTTTCTTAAAAGGTTGTTATTAGAAAATTTAATTAGGATTGGTTGCTCTATTTTTATAGCTTTTCAATAGAATTATTTCACTACAAAAAAAATGCCCTTTAATAGCGGTTCAAAACCGCTATGGTAGGATACCATAGCGTTTTAGTAAACGCTATGTTTGCCGGCGCTATAATAGACCCAGGGTCTATTATAGCGGTTTAAAACCGCTATAGAAAATTACCCTGTTATAGCGTTTCAAAACCGCTATGGTAGCCTCTGCCATAGCGTTTTAAAAACGCTATAGTAGCCTCTAAACCGCTATGGTAGACTCTACCATAGCGTTTTAAAAACGCTATGGTATGTATACATAGCAAATTTTTTTTTTTTTTTTTTTTTTTTTTTTTTACTATCAAATGACTTTTTATTACATCTCATAAGTTTTATGTCTAGAAAATAAAAATTTAAATGTGCCAAAGTTAAACAGAAGAAGAAGAAAGTTTGCCAACTAAATATACAAAATTGATACCCTAATATCAGAAGAAGAAAGTTTGCTAACTAAATATATAACTGTCACTGAAAGAATATTGTACAAAGATTCGTGTTACATTCAGACCAAAAATTAGTCCCAACTTCCGAAGAAGGTATAATCATTACCTTGAATTCATGTTACAAAGATTCGTGTTACATACTATACATTTATTCCACTCCATTAGTGAATCATTACCTTGAATTCGAGGAACCTGAAGCAACTTTGGAAAGGAACTTCTCGTTTTGGCATAAATCTCCGCCATAGGACCCTGTTCAAAAGGCTCATTTTCAATAAACCTCTGCAACAATACTTGAAATTGCTGAAACTGCTGAGCAGCATGGCTGTAACAGGTAGGTTTTTCCGGATAGAATGAGATTTCTCGGTTCAGTTGTGTGTATTGGCAGTGAAGCGCTTCCCAAGTTAAGCATAGGTGTGCAACATATGCAGTCTCAAGATCTAGGTATGGGTCATGTTGCTGCTGCTCCTGCAGAAGTTCACCATCATCTTGAGGATCTTCCCGCTTCTTGAAAGAAAGGCTGCGAAGGCTAAATGCTAGCTTCTTAGATGCAGATCTTGGTGATGGACTGGGTGAAACTAGAGAGCCTGCAGCGCAAGAAATTGAGTTGCATGGGTTATTATCACTTAAAAAAAAACCCAGTTAAAACAGGGGAAGGAGAAAGTAAGTCTGCTATTTCAATAATAGTTAAGAATCGGGCAAATGATCTAAATTCAATCAAGACAAAGCATGATCCATTTTTTCAGCTACAATTAAATGATGTTCAGCAATCAACCCATACTTAGCCTAATCACGAAGGATCTGCTCAGTATGATCTAAAAGTAATGCTGATAGGCCAGTTATGTAATTCAAGTTTGTCGCTTCCGTTATCTTTAATGCGACAAAAAAATGCAAAATACAATTGATCAACTTCAAGCATTACCCAAAATTGTGATCAATTCCAATCGAACACATAAACGGTCGAAACTTTTGATTGACATCTGTAATAACAAAATTGGAAGTGAAAAGCCATCCAATGCCAATACCTTAGATCCGATGAGATTTGAAACATCTAATGAGGCAATGAAAATGCAAGCATGAATACGAGAAGCATCCCAGATTTGATATAAACTAGCTAATTCGTCAACCAAACTCTGATTCATTGCCACAAATCACTCTAGTCTCGTGATTGATCTCAATGTAGTCAAAACAATTAACACACATTTCATTAAGGCTATGTTTAATTACAATGCGAAGATTGTTATAGTGAAAGCTTTAGATTTTCACTAAAGTGCACAAAAATTATGACTTGTCCCATGAAATTTCTCATCACAATCAAGCCCTTTAAGTTTGGATATGTCAACTCATTAACATCTAGACTAACATTCTAATGGAATGCCACAAAGCACACTGATGTCTACATCTACATGTACTATCTCATTATCTCAGTAAGTTTTTTTTGGAGTAATTCAACAATTTCATAAAACAAATCAAAATTCACAAAATTGGTACTAACAATCAAGAAATGTAAATCAAACTTGTTCAAAATTTACCTCCTTCGCGCAATTGCTGAGCACTCATCTTATCAAAGAACAAAACTTGTAAAAACTGAGCGAAATGCTGGTGATAGAAAATGCTCGAGTAATACAAAGACTGAAACTCTCAAATGAGACAAAACATAAAGTAAATGAGCAGCCTTACTTCGGGTCATTTCCTGGACAAACAGATCCCAAGTCTAAATAGTAGATGGCCTCCGTCACCTGACATGAGATAATCAAAGCTTTCTTTAAGAACAAAGCGTCATATACACAGTTTGGAAATTGATAAAATGAGTCGTTTCACTCACAAGCTGATTGAATTCTGGGATCTGATAGGTAAGGTTGGTTTTCTCTAGCTGCAACATCATGTATACAAGAAGATGATGATGATGATGGTTACGACTACTAACTCATAAAGACATGTTAGTGTCTTATTTACCTCCATACCTTTTTAAGCAAACCTAATGAATGTGGTGCGATTCAGATCAGTTCTCTTGTTATCATTACAACATAAAAGCCATCATCAACAAACATTAATCACTTGCATATGCTCAAACATGACATCATCATTGGTTTATTTCGTGAGGAAGCTGTGAAAAATGGAACAGAATCAAGGAACGTGATTTTACCACCACAAATTTCCTTAGATGTATGCAAAGCAATCAGATCAAAACAGGCAAGCCCAGAAAAAGGCACACTTCCAATATGCACACCAAATCATGTATTAAACTTTCGTCAAGTAACACATAATATCACATTAAGAGAAAGAAAAAAAAATTTGTTTTAGATTTTAATGTATTATATCGAATAGGAGGTAATTAGCATAAAGCATGACTCACCAGAGCAAATTTTTCATCATCTCCTCTTTTAATGTTCTCTTCATTGATAAGAAGTTGGGCCGTCATCATCTCCCATTGGGTCCATGCCCTAGCAGCCGCATACTGTCACCAAACAATTATTTATAATGTCGTAGATTCTAAGTGAAATAAATTCCAATAGCAAATCAAAGCTCAAAATCCAGATATACAGAACAAAGGGACAAGTACTTACTTGGGTTTCTAGATTCTCAGAATTTAATCTCTTGTTGTATGCGCTAATGAAACAGTCTCTTTCATTCTCTGGAATCAAGTCTCTGAAGGGTTCCCAAACTGAAAAGTTAAGAGAAAAAAGACATAAGCAGAGAAATATATATGTTTAAAAAAAAAAGGTAAAATGCTGCATAGTTGTGACAAATAATTAAGTTGTTTGCCAATAACTTAATTATGAAAATCATGTATGAAGTCAGATACCATTATATGTTTTTCTTCTTCCAAATGAAAATTATCAAGAAAAACTTTGGACATTTTTTATTCCTCACTGAGACAAATTGGGTGAGGACGAAGGACAAAGAAAGAGAATATTTGATATTGGGGCCTTAAAGACAACCTACAATATCTAAATGAACATTAAGAACCTATATGGCTATAGGTTGTTCGAGCGACACTGAAATGCCTAAGAAAAGTCAAAAATGTTGTTTTGTTCTCCTTATAATAGTATAAATATTCACTTACAATTGACACTCCTTGCCCTCAACACGAAATATAACCAACAATGTTAGAAGCTATGTTGGCCACGTAAACTAGGAAAACCCACCAAAACAAGGACACAACCCATAAAACCCCAATAACTATTCCCAGTTGTAAACTTCATTCCTTAAACATACTTTTGTAGTTTTGTTTACTTCTAGATCATTACTTACTTATTGACAAAACAGACTTGGAGTCTTCGAAAGATATGTGAAAAATATGTGATCTAGACATGGATTGCCCATTGGAGTAGAGTGTCAATTGACTGTAAGAATGTTTCATTAAAGACAAAGTGCCCCTTGTGATTTACTGATAATAACATACCATCAGGATAAATAGCTGCAGCACCACCTTCATAAAACCAATCAAGCTCCTTTTTTCTCAACAGAAAAATGCCTCTGAGGACAATGCCAGTCACCTTAGGAAATGTCATAGAAGAATGTCAATAAAATGCAGCCTCAAAACAGAATAAGATGCTAGCCACTTTAGCAAACAAGATAGCATGAGTAACATCAATGAAAGAATAATGTATCATAAAAAGATGTACCTTATCAGGGTGAGCTTGGCTGTAAGCAAGAGCCAGTGTGCTTCCCCATGAACCACCAAAAACCTGCCATTCCGGGATTTTGAAGTGTTCCCTAAGCTTTTCAATGTCCTCTATCAGGTCCCACGTTGTGTTTTCTTCCAAGCATGCATGGGGAGTACTTTTACCTGCACCGCGCTGGGAAAATACCTTGTCATTTAATAAAAAGAAGTTGATGGGCTACAAAACTCAACCGAACACTGACATATAGGGTTTGAGCAGGAACCTGATCAAACAGAATGATACGGTAGAATTCAGGATCAAAGAACCTTCTGTTTTTAGGTGATGTTCCTCCACCAGGACCTCCATGGATTTCTAGGAAAGGAAGATAATGAAGATAGTCAAACAGAATAAACAATCAGAAGGAATCAGAACAAATTACTTCAGTCCAAATTTTGGACAAAACAACTGCATCAAAATACTACCAGTATCATTACTCATATCCCAGAAATAAATAAAAAAATTAAAACATACAGAACATGAATTAAATCTGCGAGTAGTTTTCAGTAAAACATTAACAAAATTCAACTTGATCTATATGATCTTCTTCAGACTTGAATTTCTCGATCAAGTCCAATATTTCACTTTGGTTTTCACTGTAATGTTGAGAAGGTAAAAAACATGGCAGTTCATAGTAGATTTTGAAACCACATACAGAAAATGAATAAACAAAGCACCTGTTAATCAGGAAAGCGTATTTTGATTGCGACATATGTGAACGACCTCTAGACTGCACAAAACTTGCAACCGACTGTGGTAAATCATATCTGATTACTAAGCAGCATGTCTGAATATCAAGACCTTCTCCAACTTTCGTTGCCACCAGCAGATTCAGCTGCCAAGCAATACAAAATTAGAAATAAACACCTCAAGTCAAAAGAGAGGTCCATAAGAACAGCTCAAATTCAGTTTTAATAGCCTTAAAGATTGTAGGTTTGGAAGACACTGAATGGAAATAAAACATTGATCTTACCTGTATGACATCATTCCAAACCATGAGCTTACCTAGAGGAAGCAGGGCCATTTCTTTGTGTCTTTCATACTGCTGAGAAACAAACCTATGAATGTAAAAAGCATACGACATCAACAGGGAAAAATTAGAGGTAATGGCAATGCAACCAATTTTTCAGAATTTGTTGGTCACTCAGTGTGCATCTCACTTTCATGAACTTGAATCGTTAATAAGATCACTAAATTCTAAGAATATGTGTTACCATTTACAAAGAATAATGTACTGAATAAAATTATGTACACTTGGTGCATCATTAAAAAACATAAATGTGTGTGCAGAATGTTGTGTCGGTCCATATAGGTTATAGAACCTCACACTAGGAAATTTGCCTAGCAACTGAAAGCTAATGCCCCATCTACCAGTTCATAGCACTTGTATTTCACAAGTCTAAGATTTCTTTCCTATTTTACATTGTTCATTTTTTTTTATCTATTACTTGAGCTCGTAGTAAGATCTGTATCTTCTTCGTTAGTAATATATTTCTATTCTTCTACATATCAAGCAGTAGCCAAAAAAAGAAGAAACTAGAGGTTGAGACTTTTTGGCGGGGTAACAATTCAACCTCTGAAAATTCCAAGATTATTCAAAGAAATCACAACTACATGAATAGTTTTTTTAGTTTTTACCATCCAGGTTTTAATAGAGAAGTAACAACACATTTCATAAGGAGAAATTAGGAGCCATCCCAAGCCAAAAGGTTTTCATTTAGATAAAACTAGCTTAAGGTGATCCACCAGTTTAATTTACTTGTGCCCGATTGAAACTAAAGAAATATAATCCAAGAACAAGAACTGTAGTGCCATTGTTCCTCAAATGTGCTCCTATTCCCTCTGAGGCGAAACTCTCTATCATTCGTGGAGACTCTAAGGTGCCAAACTTAGCAACTTCACCTGCTTCCTTTCACACACAAGTCCTTTTCTATTCGTCCCCCATCCCCTGGTCCCTACAACACTCAAGCAAAGCTCTTCTTACAACTCATCTTACTCATGAACCCAACCCAAGCCAAGCTTCAGCTTATAGTTTGCGAGCCTAACCAAGCTGGAAGAAAACTTGGCTCAGCTGAAGCTCGTGGTTTGTGATTCACAGGCATGAAGAGGCACAGGAAACGAATACAGAAAATGAAATAAGTGGACAGAACACAACTCAGGACCATGGAATGCAACAGAAAGAAATAACCCAAAAACTCAGATATGTGGCATACAATGTGACACAACACAAGAAGTAAATAAATATGAAGTGTCTATACAGCTTCTCAAAACTTACTTGCACAGTTTTGCAATTTCACAATACAGGTGGTCATCTCTATATGAGTTATCATATAATTGGAAGGTTCTGAAAGTGATGCCCCATACAGAAAGTTTCAAAGCAGCCTAGAAGTACAGACCTATAGATTCAAGTTCTCCATATTGCGTTCTGCACAAAGAATATTGAGGGAACTGGGATTAATACAGTACAATACCAAATTAAGCTTCAAAAGAAAAATTAAAAAGTCAAACAAGATCATTATGAAAAACCTCAAGAAGAACAGCTTTATGCTTTAGAAAGTACCTGGTTTGAACTTTGAACTTCCTAATGGCAATGATCTCCATGGAGAGATAATACTAACTTGTTGAGAAGGGAGATCTGTGAGAGATTAACGTGGAGAGATCTGTGAGAGATAAAATCGATTACATGAAAAGATTACATAAAAAGATAAAATCTATTACATGAAGAGATCAAATTCAATTTTCTGTAAGAGATTACATGAAGAAATAAAATCGATTACATGAAGAGATTAACCTGTATGAGAGTTTTAAACTAACCTGAAGAGATTTCTGCTGTGAGAGTTACAATTCTCTTATATGTTCCATTTGTAGATGGTGAGAGGAAGAGATGGGGAGAGGAAACCCTAACTTTTCAATTTGCAAATGGGGAGAAGAAAAGATGAGAACAACAGACTATTCATTACTGCTCGAAGAAATCAGGCTTGGGGTGCCATGAAAGATGAAGAAGAGAGGAGCTTTTGAGAGAGATTTGTGACGAGGGAGAGAAGGCGCCAAGGAAGAAGAGAGAAAGAGAGGGGCGAGGTCAGGGGAGAACACTAGAGAGATTTGTGAGGAGGGAGAGAAGGCACCAAGGAAGAAGAGAGAAAGAGAGGGGCGAGGTCAGGGGAGAACACTAGTTCGATCTACTGTAAATGAGGGGGGAAAGAGAGCGAGACTGAGAGGGATGTAAATGGCTTTCTAAAATTTTGGAAAATGGGAGGGAAAGAGAGCGAGACTGAGAGGGAAGCAGGTTAATTTTTAGTTTTCCCCGCCTACCACTTTCATAGCGTTGGAGTGTTAGAATGATATTAAAATTTGGGCTTTTATAGCGTGAGGGTAAAAAACGCTATGGTCAAATGCTATTAATAGGCATTTGTGTTGTAGTGTTTACCTAGTTATTCCCTCCAGCGAATCTCGGGACGAGATTCCTTTTGAGCCGTTTATATTGTAACACCCATACGTTTTCAATGACCTTAGTAAATATTTTTGTAAATAAAAAATGTAATGACACCAATTTCTAGTGCTACCTATATTTATATTTATCTCCATTTTAAAATTTGATAAAATGTATTTTTAATGGTGTCAACCAAAAATTATTTGGACATAAATAATGCATGGGTTTGCAAAATTAGTATTCTACGAGTAGCTAGATATTTAGTGGCAAATAGTGCATTTTTATTATTTAATTATTAGTTATTTATGATTAGTTTAAAAAGTAAAAAAATGTGCAAATATAAATACCTACTTAAAACCCTAATTGTGATGTCTTTGGGCTTAACTTGGGTGGCGGCCAAGCAATTTTGCGGATTTTCTACATTAAAATAAAAGGAAGAAATAGAAATGACGAGAGAAAAGAAAAATAAAAGAGTTGAATGAGATAAACTCTCTTTGCATGGGCTGTAAAAGGGGGATAAAATGAAAAGAAAATAGAGGTGATAATGAACAAGACAAAAGAGATGGAGATAAGAAAATGAAAGAAAAAAGAAAATGAGAAGAGAAAGGAAAAAGGGAAGGAGAGAAGAAGAAACGTGAAATTGGAGAAGAGAAAGTGAAGAAAAACAATAAATGAAGGGAAAGAGAAAGAAGATTGAACGAGAAATTGAAGAGGATAAAATGAAGAGAATAAAGAGAGGAAATGAAGGAAAAAGATAGGAATAAAAGAAAGAGAAAATGAGAGAGAAAAAAAAAAGAAAGAGAAGGGGATGTGACACGTGCTTGTGTGGGTTATGTACACGTGTTCGTGCTTCGAGAAATTGATCGGGTATTCATCATTTTTTTCTTCAAAATTTTAAATCAATGCGGCTGTTGGGATATTTATTACACGATTACGGCTTCGCTTGGTGTACTGTAAAAGAATGCATATGCAAAAATTTACGACGGATACATAAACTTGAGTGCTTGGTTGACTTTACGAAAAACGTCTATTCAAATTTGAATTCAGCACCTCCACATCTCTTAGTTATAAAATTATGCAAAACTTTGCAGGACAAAATCTTCCGCATTACTTTGCAAAACTCTCATTGGTTCCCCTTACTTGAATTGTACTCCCAATTCCTTCATAAAAACCTCAACCACCACCATAGCCACCGACACTGCTACTACTACCACCATAACATAATCACCTCCTCAACCACCATAAAATAACCACCATCACAACCACTGCTGCCTTCAGGATCACCACTACCATACCCTACTTACCACAACCACCACCAACTTCACTAGTACCACCATAATCATCAATGTAGGCACCATCACTATCACCACCACAACTACCATAGCATAACCACCAATGTCAGCACTATAACATAATTGCTACAACCACCGCCATCACTACTATCACCGATGCGACCACCATAGCCACCACAACCATCACCACCACCTCCATGATTGCTGCCACTACCACCCCCACCATTATATCTACCAAACCACCATAGCTTAACCACCACAACCACCACCGTCATTGCCACCACTATAGCCCATATTTGCAATCACCATCACCACAGTCACTTTTCCGAATTGCTTTGATTTTCTTTAATTACTACCAAGCACCTGTAAAGTAATGCATTGTAAACCAATGCAACGCAAATTAATACATATGCATCAATTTGCAAAATGCATTATTTTACAGTGTACCAAGTGGAGCCTAAATAGGTGAGTTTTCTTCATTCTCTTTTTTATTTTTGATCTAGGAATATAATTGAAGGTTATAGTTTTATTTCTATGAGTGTGGTTTGTGAAAAAAATGCAGTGTTCGTGAGTAATTCTCACTCTTTTTGCGAGTTCATACTCATTTTAATAACTTGATTTATAGATATTTTTATTTTATATAAACGATTTATTTGGTTGAAGAATATGTTGTTTGATTGTTTTATGTGTGAACATTTTGATATGTGTATATTTCATACCTAATTACTTCCATATGAATTAAGATTTGATTAATATGATTACATGGGTTGATAAATCTTATAGTGAGCTTTCCGTATGTATATAAAACATAAAATTTTGATGAGAATCAACCAAATTATGATCAATAGAAATTTGCTATTTTTCAACAAAAATAGTTGTTTCTGGTGCATTGGGGAAGAGATGACATCAACATCACGTCATCTGTTGACCAGGACCTTGACCTGTTTGATTAGGTCTAAAAAATAGCTTGTAGCTCAGTTTTTGACACCGTTTTCACTGTTGGAATCATTATCTTGAGATCTATTTAACGAAAGTGTAATTTTTCAACTTAGAAAAATTAAAGTTTTACCTCTTAACTCCATTATGCCTCAACATGCGTGTTTTCAGTATATAATTATGAATTGAAGGATGTGGGTTGCAGTTTCATAGTGATTCTTGAGATGTCAATGGTTGATGAATGTATATTAATGCATTATGATGAATTTGGAGGTTTCTATTGTCATGCATAGACTTGTTAATGCATCATGAAGAATTTGGATAGTTGAATTGTTATATAACTATCTTGTCAAGGAATTCTGGCTTGATTATCGTTTTGTTAAAGAGCATTGGCTTATGAAATGATATGTTTCCTCAAAAGTATGGGTGGATATTGTGGTGAAATTATTTATAAATGACAAAATGTCGTTGTAAAATAATTTTGAGATATCATAATATATGATATTGACAACTTTGATTCATTAAACTTTAATCATCTGAAATTGTATCACTTAGAACTACCGCATCTCTTGTGCTTATGTTTTCCATTTTTTATAGAGAAACTAAGTAACCTTCTGGTTGGGTCTTGCGGAGTAGGGCACATCTTTCTTATAGAGAAATGAACTAACCTTCAGGTTGGGTCTTGCAAAAAGGGGGTGATATTTTTAAATGCCTAAAATAGGCTTGATTATTTATCCGTAAAAATGTGGTGTGACTTATGCACATTATTAGTCCAAGAGTGACTTTTATTGTATTCATATAGTTAGGAGTATCCAATGATGCATGCCCCTATGTGATGTTCCCATTAGACATGGATGACGGTGAAGTTCTCTTTTTTGAGAGAGACATATGGACATGTATGTGCGAATGTAATATAGTCTTTTTTTTAATGTAGTATAGTCTAAGGTGATCAATTCATTAAAATGAATAATATGTTTAAGACAAATAAGTTATGGACACGACAATATTAGTTGATAATTTATGACCAATTGGTAACTCAATTGAATGAGTTCCATCATCCTAATCCCATCTTGTCCCGTGCCCACCCCTAGTGCAAGGGAATATCTGATGCTTGGACTTGGTTGTAGCTGAATTTGACATAGATTTTCTCCAAGGGTCATACTAGAAAAAAAAAAAGTGTCTTTTATGGTTTTTGTGAATATCTCTATTTAAAGGATTGAGTGGTTAATCAAATAACAATCATTTGAGATTTGGATTATCTATAGTTTTTTTGTTTTCTAGCTTGTGGTTGTTGATTTAGTTAATAGTGTCATTTTGATTAGATTGAAGATGTGTGGAATGTTGGTTGTTGAATTCCAAACCTTTAAGCACCCTTAGTCCACTCGCATCCTTAAACTCAGTAAACTTGGCCAAATAATGTGCTACGCCTCGATTCTTGATTTCGAAATATACCAAAAATTGAGATGTGACGTTTTAAGAAAAAAATCCAAAACAACTAACCGAGATAAGACTTTAATAACTTATGTTTCATTCAAACCCAAAGCATGTCTACATAAGTACAACCATAGCCATATCCATGACTAAGAATTAAACAATCACTTCCAAAAGCAATAACAACAACATGCTTGCATTCCAATAAAATGAACTGATTTACAATCCAAAAGACGAACATTTACAACTCAGCTCCACCTGCTACAAACTCCGGGACCTGCACTCGAAAAAGAGTACACCCACATGCCGTAGAAAAGCAATATCGATCATCTAACGCTAGTATAAGCAGATCGTAGATACATAACAGTAATACACAACTCCAAGATGTCATGACGATGCTAAATAGTATAATCTATATTTTAGAGATAAACCTAAATGCAACTAATGCATGAGATGCAATATGAAATGGAAGTGATTTCACATATTGTCAGATTTTCAATCAACACAGTATAATCTGTGTCATCAAGCTACACATTAATTTATGTAGATCATCACCTTCAGGACTGCCTATATAAATACTCCTAACCTAGCAGATATAAAAATTACTGGAAAAGAAACACACAATATCGTATTGTAAACCAAATTCATCAATCGGGAACAACCCATCACATTACGCTAAACAACCCTAATGCGATGGCTTAGTTTTTCCGTTTGTTTAACAAATTGCATTCCAATTATGCCATGATGACGATAGTTCACATCTAGATTAAAGCATACATCACGTAGACATGTAAAATGTTTATTAAATACTGCATTGAGAAAATAAAAAAGTTTTTGTTAAATAGTAAGTTTACTAACAATAGCAACATGCCCGACTTCATTAGAAACCAATTAGACTAACTCAAACAAGGGATTCACATTTTTCTAGGTAAGCCATGCACCTACATAAAATCAGTCTGCCTACCTCCCTGCCAACAAGTCATATAGCAAACACAATACTTTTATGATTGGATCATTCATCATACCAAATGCATCATTCGCCTATTGTATATTTTCCATCAATCACTCCTTAGTTCGTCGTGTTGAACATGTCTCACCATGACATGCCTACATATGCACACTGATACCACTTTGCATGTATGTTCCCAAGCCCGGTGTCGTCTCTAGAACATAAATGTTGTCACGAAAGATCGATCATGCGACCCAAAATTACAAGTCATAACGTGCATGGGGAAACCTTCAACTTGAGTAAAAGCCCAAACATCCCGGGGAGTTATCAACTGCTAGCGGGAATTCCTTTCTTAGATGTAGGGAATTAATCCTAAATATCCTCCAAGCCAGGGTAGTGATCAACATCGACTACCAGCGGGAGTTCCATCTTGGATACGGGGAATCAAACACGTTCTCGAGGCCACATGCTACTCCGTACCAAGGTTTGGCATAGTTCCTAGTATTGAACAAGTGAACATGAGAATAAAAGCATATATATGCGTATGGCCGGAGTTGTGGGAAAGTATAATGAACTCCTACATTATATATGCATTTTTATACAATCAATACAATAAAATCGTGCATCAAAACTGACGTAGTCGATACTTGTTCTCCTTTTTCGCTGGTTACCTAGACTTGCACATGTAGCAAACGTGAGCCAAGGACCACCATGTGGTGGCCAATGGCACTCCGATGCTTAAGTTAGATAAGGTTTAAAACTGTAAACTAGGCTTATGTAGCATACTTTAAGTTCACTGACCTTATCTCCCTTTTAAATGTAGGAGTCTTTGTTCGGCTAGGCCTTTGGTGGTGTAGTTTAGGGAAAAAGATCTTGTTGTGGAGATCCTTTCCTAATTGGGAGTTGTCCATGTGGGATGGTTTCCCTACACGACTCGTGCTCCTAGATCTGCGGGAGAGGTTTCCCTTTCTGAGTGTTGTCCATGCAAGGAAGTTTCCTTGCCGACTTATACTCTAATATATGTTTCCTAGCTGGATCCAATGTGTTGTTGGCCTGCCTCTCAAATACTTGCATTAGGTCTTATGAGTATTGAGCCTGACCGTGTGACGTGTGGGCTCAATGGCTCTTTGCAACTTGGATCGACTGTATGGATCCTACCAATAATAGGCTTAGTGTTATTTGGGCCTCGTTGGATTGAGCATGAAATCGGGTCTGCTTCGTTCTGTTGACGAGATTATCATGACACGTGTATGGTGCTGATCAGATTACGGTTTGATGTATCATCAACTACTCCCCCCGAGTTAGTCGGTCGTCTTATCGATCCACTAAGTCATTTCATGAAACAACTGTGCAGTCATGATCATTGAGTCTGACTAATTTCCTCGAGCGACGAATTGCATTAATTGAGCGTGCATTAGCTTGAAAGCAGGAAAGGCGGGAGTTCAGTTTTCTATATAGATCTCCTGCCTGTGGAGTATAGCTCATTTACTCTTTCGATCTCAGAGATTCTACTTTGTCGTGTTGTCTGTTGTGCTTTTGACTTGGCTTAACTTTCGTATTCGAAAGCTAGAACTTTCTCACATGGTGGGCCGGGATCGACTTTCTGATGAACTATTTGCCAAGGGCCATAAGATTTTGAGGAAAGGTTGCTCTCTGAATTTGATATGGAACTCCTCCGTAAGACGTACGGGATTCCAGATGATCTGGTGCTCAACAGTTTGGGTGCCGATCTGACGCCATTGTACCCTCCTGAGGGGTCTATCTGTCTTCACCGAGGTATGCTTCAATTGAGTGTTCGCTTTCCTATTATCAAGGAGATCTGGGAGTTCCTAGCGTACCGCATTGCACCCGCTAAACTTGTGTCGAACGAATATAGGACTTTAATTGCCATTCTGATTATGGCTAAAAATAATGGTGTCCGAGTTTCTTCAAGGGCGATGCAATTGCTGACTTCTCCTCAATAAACTAGCACACTGTGTGTGTCTTGACCTCACCAAACTGCTTTGGCAAACTGCCTGATGATTTTAAATCATGGCAAAAGTTATGTTTCATGGCTCATGCGGACTCCACGTACTTTGAGCTTGCTGGTCGTCGGGTCAAGCGTGAATTTAGATCACACTCCTTTTCTGGTCTTTCTTGTGTTAAACTGCATATTACATTGACCTGTTGTGTATTTGCAGGGCGATTCTCTACTTTGACTCTTTCTTCTAAAGATAAAACAACTTTAGATGCGTTCTGCGACATGCCTAGTTTAGAGGTAGAAGATGTCGTTTAACCTTCTAATGTTGAGTGCAGTGGTCTGTGGGCTCATCGGCACATGGCTTCCACTGTGTTTCTAGTAAAAAATCCATAGCCTGAAAGTGCACCAGTTTCGTGGAAGAAGAAGCTTCCCAACATCAAAGTTCCAAGCCTTTCTAGGAGGGCATAAATAAATGAGGTGCTTCCTTCTCCTCCAACGTCTGTCCTCGTCCAAGGGACGTGACGGTAAAGAGCCTGAAGAGATTGTTGTTTTCGAGGGGTGTGATGCTCAGGCCGTGGCCCTTATCTCCTTCCCTGACTTGGAAAGTGAGTATCTGTAAATGGTTGGCGTGGAGGATGTAACCAAATTGAGCTCTAAGTAGGTGGAGTTTCTAAATAAAATACTATTGCAAGCAGGCATGGAAGCTTTAGATGGACGTCCTTTATCAATAAAAGACTTTGAGATCTACTTTTCTCTGGATCATAAACCTATCGAAGAGTCATCCGATCATTAGCTTCCTTGCAGAGGATCCCCTTGTTGTCGGCGGTACCGTGCTCCATCTCGTTCCTGTCCACATAATCAACTAACGACGGGTCCAAGGAATAATTTGCTTCCCTCTTCTCCATCAACTGATTTTGGACCGGCACGTGAAAGAGAGTCGGTTGTTGTGGGCAAAGGGAAAGGTGTTGATGAGGGCCCTGATGTAGTGAAAACGGCTAAGGGCAATGCTGGGGTGATTTTGGTTCCAAATGATCTTCATCCGGATGCACAGATTAGTCTATTTGCTCCAGATGTAATAAGGATGAGCAACCAAGCTTGACATCTATTATGTTACGAGGAAGCATATCAACAGGTGGAATGACTGGCTGGCGAACTGCACTCCAGAGCTAGTGGGAGAAATGCTATGAGGGCATTTAGATAAAGGGCAAAAACATCTTCTACTGGGGATGTCATGTCTGAATCAAGTGGCCTTAGCTGGAATTGAAGTCGAGACCATTCTTGAAGGGGTGTATACCATGGAGATAGAATTTGCAAACTTGTTGAAGTCATACTCTGACGCTCTTCAAAAGATTGAGTCATTGATGAAACAACTTGAAAATTTCTCAGATACTGGAGCCGAGTCCAAGTCCATAAGGTCGGAGGCTCAAAAGGCTCTCTTGAAGGCGTTTGAGTCTGACTTTATGAGGGGAGTGTCTGCGAGGAATAGATTCGAGAAAGAATTTAACCTTGGCCGTCGTGACTTGCAACTTGCCCATGAGACTGTGGCTGGCGTGCAGGCTGAACTGCGGGATGGGCATGCTGAGAGGATAAAAAAGATTCCGAGATTGTCAGATGTCAGCAGTTGGAAACCGACGTTGAGTTCAATGCCAAGAGTGCGCGGACAGGTGGAAAGTAGTTTCTTCTGGCGCAATGTGAGCTGAATATCGCAATGATAAGATGGATGCTAAGTAGTCCAAGAGAGAAATCCTGTTGGGCAAGTTAGAGCGACTGAAGCAGGAGCTCGCTGAGTCAAGAGGGCATGAAGAAAAGCTTCTCAAGGCCCAGGGCACGTTTGAATTTAGCAGAGTCGTGCATGGAAGGCTGGAGTCTTTGATCTGATGAAAAAGGAGCATCCTGATTAGGATTTCTCCTATTATAAAGAGATTGTATATGCAGAGTTTGGAGCGACCTCCGATTCATCTGAAGAAGAAGGTGACCCTGATGAGGGGGATCGAGAGGCACCACCTACAAATTGTCTCCTATTTCTTCCTTGCTAAGTCTAGTTTTGTTGTATATGACTCTCGTCCTGATGAGAGGTGAATCTTGTATTCAAATTTGCAAATGAATAATACTTTGCACTTGCTTGTCTTCCTTTGCTTTTCCTGCTAGGTTTTACCTATTTTGTCTTATTTCGACATTAATTGTTAGACGAGAAACTTTGCTGGGCTAGGAAGCTTTATGTTTGATTCGATGTTGGGAGCTCTGACTTCTTGTGTTGCAATAGTTTTTGCAGTTATGGTCTGACTCCTTTTTAGAGATCGGGGAGTGTAATACACTTATGTCTGGCGGCTTGGCTGCTTGTTGGACCAGCAGTTGCTATTGCTATTGTAAGCGTATTAGTCAGACCGTGGTCCCAACGCTTGCACCCTTGAAGATGATGGGACAGTAGTCCTTGCGTGTCGTTTGGGTTGAGTTTTCAGAACTCTGACCGGACTTTTGACCCGTTTTTGTTTGCTATTCGTAAAATTGGCTTAATTGGACCAAGGGTTGTTATCACCAGTTATGACTGACTAAGCCGGGATCAAGTTTTGGAGACTATGATGGTCCCGGGCAAGCCATCTTGATCAAGCATCGAATGCACTGATTAGACTCCCACTTTCCAACCCATCTTGATCCGTTCGTGGCGGACTAGGAAATGGAGTGAGCCAACAGTTATCATCATCAATCGTTCTGACTAAACTTTTGGCGAGGGTTCAGTGATCATTGTCTGTAGTTGGCCAACGATCCCTAGCAAACCGTCTTCACCAGTGATGATAAATCAAAATAGATCGACCATCGCGACCGTACACGTGGCACAAGGACCCATCACGAGGACACAACAAACAACCCACTGGGATAGCTTATGAAACCTGATAGAAATAAAGTTAATGCAACAAGCCAAAACAAAGCCTACCTCTAAGGAGGCGCAAGCAGGATCCAAATCCAGACTCAAACGAATAAAAGCCCAAATCCAAGCCCGTCACACGTTTTCTCATTAAGAAGAAGAACATTGCAACACAAAAGAGCCATGGAGGGACCTACGCCTCCACGAATGCATCTCCATTAAGGAGACTGTCATAGAAACATCTATTTCCATTGCGCCTCACATGCTTAAGTCACGCAAAGAGATAACTACGACCATTATAAAAGGTAAAGGGAACTTTTGACAAAGGTATGCAACTTAACCGACTTTTGTCCAGATTTACTTCCTTCTTCCAATAGAGTTATTGACTTAAGCATCGAAGTGCCTTCGTCTACCAAAAAGGTGGTCTTTGGCAGTTTAACAGTGGTTTTGCATGTCAAACTCACAGGAAGATGATTTTTGGACGTATCAGTTTGGCGTCCGTGGGGGATGACGAGCTTTTTCTTTCCAAATACAAAACATACAAGTAACTAAACTCACCACAACCTAACAAAATAGCGTTAGAAGGAATGATGCAGTTTACAGATCGACAATCCAGTAATGATCACAACAACTTTCCCGCCGACGCATCACTGACGGCTCAAGGAGAAGATGCGACCCGAATCACCGGATTAATAGCATCCGAGAATGAAGATCTGCTGCACACAATAGTCCAGACAACCAGACAACTATCAATGCTACTACGGATCCTGGGGTAGATTTGCTTATAACCCAGATGGAACATGTAACAATGATACTGGAGAGGATCGCGCAGAAGCATATTTGACTAGTTAACCCGGTTCAAACAAAACCACAACAAAACTCCGCCAATTGAACTCAAGTTACTGGTGAAACCCTAGCAGAACCCCAACAAGGAAACTTCGAAAGCACTGAGCTTCCACAAGGCAAGAATCCAATAAATGAAGGGACACTTACCGAAATCCCACTCAGAATAGGGGTCATGGATCCTAATGTATTATACGGATTGGCAAAACCGCCATTTTTCGCCGCCCTCCAAAAAAATTCATTCCACCAAAGTTCGAGGTGTATGATGGTACTTTCAACCCGACCAATCATTTAAGACATTTCCACCACATGATGGCAGTGAAGGAGACCACAAAATCAATTTTATGCAGAACGTTCCCAATCAACCTCACTTCAACAACAATGAACTGGTTCAATAGTCTACCACCAAGATCGATAGATTCCTTTCAAGCCTTGGCCATCACTTTCCTTACCAGATTTGGAAGTCAACGGATGAGGAAAGGGCCACACTACCTACTACATATCAGACAAAAACTAGAAGAAACGATATGGGAATATGTCATCCGCTTTACCAAAACTGACAATGATCGACGGATGTAGCGATGACATAGCCGCAAAAACCTTCATGGCTGGATTAAAGAGATGTCCGTTTTTTATGCTCTTAACTTGGAGCCACAAAAGGGCATGACAATCTTGCTAAAAGTAGCACAAAAGCATATCTCCCTGGAAGAGATGAAAACAGCCAGGAAGAAAAATGATCAAGAAAAAGAATATTTCTCAAGAAAACGAGAAAGAAAGGAAGACAACGGACAATAGGAAAGCATCAACCCATCGAAAAAACATCGAAGTAGCGGGAAGAACGATTCGCGATGACTGGAATTCATGAAGTTGCAACCAACACTAGCTAGACACAAACGGGTAACGAGCATAATGAAAACCACGTACAAACCATACACAAATCTGAAGACAAGTTGAGCAAACATATGAAAACACATAGCGAAGTGGGATAACATTAACTGGACTCTTCGGATGAGAATAGACCCAGAAGGAAGAGACAAAATCAAATACCACACATTCCATAAGGATCATGGACACGATACTGAAGAATGTTACAACCTCAAAGACGAAATCGAACACTGGGCTCAGAAAGGACTACTAGACAAATTCATAAAACAATCTAGAGAATTGATATACACCACACGCTGCACAACTAAGGGAAGCAAAACACGCAAAGAAGCAAGGCAAACCCCTCACTCATCTATATTAGAACAAGGGTACCAACGAAACACTTCATAAAACATGGAAAATCCTCATCAACAATTGCAAGATCGAGTCTAACCACTAAACAACACGAGAGGAAAAAACAAAGAAAATTGAAGCACTAGCCCTCAACACGAAGACTGACAACGAGGAAAGGAAGACAAAGCAAACAATATTCTGAAGCAGTATAAAAGCCTTACTGGCCAAAACTGATGAAAATATTCAAGAAAACATCAATAAAGATTAAGGATTTAAAAGCTCCAAATTTTTGCGCGGACAACAAACCAGCCGTAAAAAAGGTTGTCAGGCTGTAAAAGTCGAACACACAAAACTTCTGGTCTGATAAACCATGAAGTAAAGGTTGGATACCCTGGTCACCTAAACACTAAAACCTTCGAATTGACCGAGGTGTCGAGTTAATGAAGTGAAGGTTGGACACCCGAGTCACCTAAACACAAAAAACTTCGAATCGACCGAGGTGTTGAGTTAACGAAGTAAAGGGTCGAGTTAACGAAGTAAAGGTTGGACACCTGAGTCACCTAAACACAAAAATCTTCTAATCGGCTGAGTTGTCGAGTTAACGAAGTGAAAGTTGGACACTCGATTCACCTAAACACAAAAACTTCGAATCGACCGAGGTGTCGACTTAACGAAGCGAAAATGGGACACTCGAGTCGTCTAAACACAAAAAAGTTCGACTTGACTGAGGTGTCAAGTTAACGAAGTAAAAAAGGTTGGACACCCAAGTCACCTAAACACAAAAATAACTTCGAATCGACCAAAGTATCGAATTAACGAATTAAAGGTTGGACACCCAAGTCACCTAAAAGGCAAACAAAAAGTCCGAGCTAAGGAAGCAAATCAATATGGTTTGAAAAAATACAGGAAAAAGGCAACCACTTACAAACAAATCAGAAAGAATGACAGTGACCAGCAGCTAAACTGGAAACAAGCACGGAGGCAGTCATAAAAGAGCTTGATACCAAAGCTACGATAGTTACAAAAACAAAAAGTTAATTTTTATTGATAAACACTACTCTGTTACATTCGAATAAGGCAATAAATAAGTAGGAGAGGAAACAAGAGCAATGGCATGATCAATATAAGTCAAAATAGAAAAAGAAATCATTTCAGGAGAAGGGAGCATCAACATTTTCAGAATGCTTAAAAGGAGCAATGACTCCTCTGCAATTGGAGCAGGTTCCTCGGCCTCATCATCCTGAAACACTTCACCACCCAAATGACTATACCTAGACAAATCTTCCCCGAGCCCTTCGATATAATCAAGAAGCTCAACCCGCCCCACAACTCGCTTCCAATCCTCAGTTTCGATCACACGAAGCTTATCATTAATAGCAAAGAGTTCAGTTTTTGCCACGGCAAGCCGCTCTTCAGAAGTGGAAAGCATACCGGAAGCATCTGCCTTGACATCACGAAACACAACAGTAATTTATTCCACCCGCCTGTCAATAGTTTTACACATAACAAACTGCTCCAATCCTGAACAAGAAGCTTCATCGAAAGCCATTCTCTCAACAGATAACTCATTTTCCACACCGTGAAGAAGAAAACAAGCCTCATCTAGCTTAGCTCTCAAGGAATCAAGATCAGCAACAGACTTATCACGCAGATTCTCCGCCTCTGCCAAAGATTCTCAAGCGGTCACAACAAATTTCTTCAAGTCCGCGCATTGCATCTTCAACACATCAAATTGAGAAAGGACATGAAAAAATACCAACAATAGTGCTGCTAACCTTCTTTCCAAAAGAACCACTTGATCACAACCAGCTCGATAAACCGAGCCCATTACCCCCACATAAGCAAGATGATTCATCCCGTCCATTATCTACTTAAGAACATAGTCGATATGATCAAATGATTCAAGCATGCACATCGAGGGCTTCTCTGCCAACCACCTGTACCATTCATTTACCAATCTACGTGCACTATCCTGCACATCAAGCTGGGTAAACCAACAGAACTTGTCGTCAGACTTAATACGGATGTCATTTGGCCCAGGCTCAGTCCAACTAATCCGTGGGTGGAGAACGTGAGGTTTGGAAACACCAAAGAACCACCTCTGACAGCAGGGAGAACAGATGGAATAACAGTAACAGTGGAAAACCCATGTTTTCCCTCCGTCGAGAATCATCCACGAAAAAAGGACTAGCCGTAGTAGCAAGAGCGGGAGAAATCTGTCGAATAGGAGAAGAAACTAGAAACCTGGCTGCCTTGCTGACATCAATAGAAGGAGAGGGAGAATGATCCACAAGACTTCGACCGCCAACATTGTCTTTAGACTGCTCCATCGCCAAATGGAGCATTTTTTCATTAATGGCTCGAGGATCATCATTAGACAACTCGGCAGTATCCGAATCACCATAAGCAGAAATAAGCTTCATCTCATCGTCGTCCAGCGGATGAATAATCTCCTTCTCACTCTTTTCTAACGCAAGTCTTAGCTCCTCAGCTTCCTCAAGAGATTCACGATCTCTTTTTACAACATCATCGTGAGAAGAACTCGGGTGAGAAACAATATCCCGAACAGAACCCTGATGATTCACAAGCCGAGCATAACTATGGATCGAAAGTCGTTTCTTCCTTGGCACTCGAATAGAATTTATGGGCAATTGCCTTGAGGGACTAGTGGACCTTGCAAGATTTGTTTTCGCAAAAGAAGAGTGGAAACAGTGACAGGGGCATTGAGATCCGTAACATTTTGGATGGAACTAATTTTCCAATCAATGCTAGCATCACTAACACATGAACCAACAATAAGAGCAGCATAAGCCTTAGCATGAGCCTTAGTAAATAAAGCTCATTCCACTTCATTCATAGTGTATAAACCACTACACTCCAGGATGCCATTAGAAAGAAACTCTCTACAGGAAAACAGGAAAGCTTCAAGAATTTCTTCACTTATCTTATGTTTCTCAGCTGATAAAAAAAGATTCCTCCGCATGTTGGGAACATGAAATGATCGAAAAATCAACCGACCTCTCAACTGGAAGTAGCTAGAATTCACGAAAGCATAGAACCAAGACCGCGACCAATCGCGGATGTCGTCACTAAGTTTCTTGAAACAATCAGGAGAACGAAGGAAACATATCTCCTTGTTCACTAATAGGCCAACCACCGAATGCATAATCCTAGCAGTTAAAGGAATACTTGCAAGGGTAGCCCTCGCATAGGAAGTAACCATCACCTTCCAACAATTGGGGCCCATTTGGGCATGAGGAATACCCAAGAAATTTAGATACTCCCAGAACAACTCTAAAACATGGAATCAAAGGCCAGAAGAAAACATGCACGAATACGGTGCAATGTATCCAGCCTTTGGGTTACAAGGGCTATCATTCGATCCAGGCAGGATAAGCTCGAGGTCAGGTGGGAGGTTATAATCAGAACGAAGACTCTCCAGAGTCGACTAAAAAGCTCTATTAGGAGAATAACAAGCTTCACAAATAGTAAGTGACTTACCACTTAACTTATCACCAACTGACATTGTTGAGGAGCAAATGAGCAAAGAAAATGGAGAAGAGGAAGGAACAAACAAACCCTAAATTCAAAGATAGCATAAAGAAGGAAAATGTATTCACAACATTTCATTTTATAGAGCAAAGCGGCCGCTAAACCATCGTCAGAATCCACACGCAGCGAACTAGGGTTTGCCAAATGATCACTAAACTCCGACCAAAACCATCATCATCAGTGGCCACTAACTAAGCTTTGGTCGGAGTTCAGTGATCATTGTTTTCCCACTTTCTAGGCGTCTTCTGTCGCAAACTGCTTTACTTTAACCACCTTTTCTTTGGGAAGCGGATTAGCAGATCAGAGTCTCTACCCTTGTTTTAGCAGATAGATGCTTGCATTGGACTTAGATACTTGTAGTGTATAAATTGATGTACTAGTTGGTCGACGAGCTTTGTAATAACTCTCATTGCAATAAATAAAACCTATTTTATTTCTGGAATGTGTCTTGTACGAACAAATCTTCTAAAATGAAATGAAAAACAGAAAACAAGAAATGAAATCAAAGTAACAAATAATTTAACTCCGATCGGAGACTGAGCTAATCCGGCCCCGAAGGAGGCGCAAATGGTCATTGCTCGGATTGCGTTGTCTCTCTAGCAATTTTTTTTGTAAAAGATAACGAAGTTACTGAATAGTGGACTTCGTCTGGCCGGTAGTTCCTTGCTGATTAACAACTCTTGGAGTTGGTGCCCATTTGCTGAAGTATCGTTACTTAGCTTTTATTAGTCTTGATTGCGTTGCTAGCTTCGAGTTATGGATCTTCGCATAGTTGCGTTTTGGTTTTTTGGGTTCCTCCCTCAAAGCGTGATTCTCTTCCTTTGTCTAGGTTTGATGCCTGACAGGTTGGTTATGTGGGCCCGAGCTGTAATTGGCAACAATTTAGCTGCTTTAGGTTTGCATAATGGCAGTCTCTTGCTGTTGGCTGATCTCCTCGGATAGTCCCTTGGGCATGATTGGCTATATATTTTATACATTGGTGCAGGGTGGATACCACTACTCTCATATGATGAAGCCACGACCTTCCCAGAATGATGTTGTAGGTGGATGGGGCATCAACCACTATGAACTCTTGGACAAGGTACTCCGTAACTGTAGCTCTCTTGCCACCCTCATTAGATTGATATTCACGATGGGGAAGCAATTCTTTCCGCTGAATCCGACCATTGGGTGGGTGGCGGGCATTAGGTCTTTCTCCTGTAACTGCATGTTTCAGAATGCCTTGAGGAACATGACATTTAGTGAACTTTAGTGTCCACCAAGGCTATCTTTACCTCCCACTTAGTGATAAGGACATATATGACCAGAGCGTCATTGTGAGGAGAATGTATTCCTGGAGATCCTTCTTCGTAAACGTCCGTGATGGGATCGGGTTGTGAACTCATGCGTGTTGCACTTGTCAGTCCTCATACTGAGATGGAGTATGCCTCTCGGTCAGTGTCCTATTTGATTGTTCTCCTTCGAAACCAACCTCGTGGAGGTCGTAAATGATGCCAGGAGATTCCCTTTCAATCTCCTTAACATCGTCTGCTCTTTCCTTTGCTTGACCCTGCCTCCTGTCTTAGCCTAGGAACTCTTTGAGTTTGCTTTTCCTGATCCAGTACTCGACTTCTCCTATGAGATTTTTGCAATCCTCAGTATCATGTATGCCTTCCTTGTGGTAGGCGCAGTATTTGTTGTTGTTGCTCCAAGCAGGGTCTCCTTGCTGTTTAGGCAGCCACTTCAGCTCTTCCCAATCCTTGATGGAATCTAGGATGTCGGACAGACTAGTATTAAGAGGGATGACAGACCTAGACATGGCGTAATTTGAGGCCTTGTTCTGCATGGGGTGGCTCAAGTAAGCCTTGCTCTCTGTGCACTTTCTGTTGTTACTTTCATCATCTTCTTTCTTCTTCCCCTCTTTCTCGTTCTATTTTTGCTTTAGAGTCAACAGATAATACAAACCACTCCTGAGTCATTGGATGCCCACGAAGCGTGTGAGGAATGCTAATGCTAACGTCTGCAATGAATCGATAGATTTCGAAGGAAGGCTGTGGAACCACGTCAATGTTGACGTATTCAGTCTTGCACGGAATGATCGACACATTATTGCATTAGACCGTTCCTTGAGCACCATAACATGCTGGAAGTGGCACAGGTGATCGGACGTGTCTCTTGTCTTGTCATAAAACTCCAACTTTAGTGGGATGTATTTCTCTGAGAGCGGTTCTTCTATGATATGATCCATAAATGGAGGGATCGTGAGATACTACACCAATCGAATTCATCAAAATAATCAAACAATTATCTAAACACCACAAATTGAATCACAAACCAACCCTGCTAAAGTCACTGAAACAATCCAAAGAATGAAAAATAACTAAAATCTGAACAACAAGTCTGACTTTGTGGCCCTGTTGCGGACAAGGTTGTGCGAGACATGCCTATCGGCTGTAGACACTAGATCTCTATTGGCCGCGCACCCACCTCTTGTCCATTGAGAAGTTGTTGGGGCCGCGTGGCTCTTCTGAACATGCTCTCTAGAACTTTCTAGGGATCGAGCCCTTCACTGCTTACGATCTCCCTTTGCAGGTGGAGGGTTTCGATGTTTGAGAGCCTCCAGCATTTCTACAATTTGCTGCATCTGTTTTGAAAGTAGGTCCACCCTTGGGTTTGCTATGGCCGCCATCGACGTGGGGTCTGAAGAGGTTGCTCCCGTGGCGGTGGTAGAATGGGCAGTGCTCTGCCGGTTATAGCGTTCTAAGGCTCAGCAACATCTCCATCGTTGCAAGACCTAGTTTTCACCATCTCACTGAATCTCTAGGAAAGGTGGTACTATTGCTTTTTATGAGAAACTCTGTCATTCCCCACGGACGATAGACAATCTAGCAATGTTTTTCATTTGGGAGATAATATGCCTTCATGGATCACCCGTGCCTATTGTATCCGATCAAGATCATTTTTCACTTCACACTTCTGGCAGAGTTTTCAACAGGCTATGGGTACTAGATTGGACATGAGTACAACATAACTTTATAAACAGATGGCCAGTCTGAGAGAGTAAATCAGGTAGTGAAAGACATGCTTAGAGCATGCATCTTAGACTTTGGAGGAAGTTGGGAAGATCACTTGCCTTGTGCGAGTTTGCGTACAACAACAACTACCACGTGAGTATTGGCATGGCACCATTTGAGGCATTCTACATACGACCGTGTAGGTTCCTTGTTTGTTGGGCAGAGATTGGAGATTCAGCCGTAATGGGACCATATGTGATCAGAGACTACTAAAAAGATTAAGTTGATTATAATGTGTTTTGTGACAGCACATAGCAGACTAGAGAGTTTCGCTGATAGGAGGCATAAGGCACTAGAGTTTGTAGTTGGTGACCGAGTCTTTTTTAGAGTTTTCCCAATTCGAGTAGTTGTAGATTCATAGGTCGAGGGAATCTTGCATCGAAATATGTAGAATCATATGAGATTACTGAGAGGATTGGACCAATAGCCGACATATTGGCTTTTTCCACAGAGTATGTCTGATATCCATGACATGTTCCACATGTCCATGTTGCAGAAGTGTTTGGTAAAGCCGTCACAGATAATCGAACCTAGTGAATTGGAGATATTTGATGAGTTGACTAATCTAGTGAGATCAATAATGATTATTGATTTTGATGTGAAACAACTTTGGTTGAAGTCAGTGAAGTTGTTGAATGTCAAGTGGAGTTATTGAGAGGGTGACATGACTTAGGAATTGGAGGATCAGATGTGGCAAAAATACCTGAGCTTTTTCTTTTAGCTTTCTTCGTCTGATCTCAAGGACGATATGTTTTTGAGGTGTGTATAATATGAGATCCCATTATTCTATTTTCAGTTTGTTTCTTTAATTTATCAGTTATTATGTTAGTCGTAACATTTTGGTGTTTTTGAGTTTTGGTTCTGACATTTAGGTTGTGTGGGCCTATGTTTTAGTTCGGTAGGTTGGTCCGAGTTGTTGACCCCCGTGGACCTTGTGAGTGTGATTCACGTGTATGATCACTTGTTAGTGTGTGGTCCCATTTGCCATATTTCGTGTTGGAAAATGATCAATGGAGCTTAGATTGCCTTGTGGGTGTACAAGGTAGTAGTTGTGGGGGTGTGTATAGCCAACCACCTCCATATATGGGTGGAGAAATGAATTGAGATTTCATTTTCTACATTTGGCATTTGTGATCTCATGGAGAGGTTTTGAGAAACAACAAGATTGTAGGGTTAGGGTTGGCTTGCTTGTAAGTGTGATTCTTGAGAGATCTTGGGTTTGCTTGTGGTTCCATCTCTCCTTCTCTCCTATTTTATTTCTCTACAATTGTTGGGTTTGAGAGCCTTGTGAGAGGGGTGTAGATGAGTTTTTGGTTGGTTGGCGTTATTCATGCTTACAATGTTGATGGATTGAATGCATGGTTTATTAGGAGTCTTGGTTCTTGCTTGGATAATGGAATTGTAGCTGAATTTCACTTTCTTATTCTTCTTACTCTTATTTTGATGCTGATACTCGCGTTTATGAGTTGTATTATAGGAGTTCGCGACGAGAGCTAGTGGCAAGAATGTTTGAAGATCTAAAAGGGACTGTGTATCACAAAGAATTTTTTAAAAATCTAGATGGTAGAAGAGATTGAAAGTTGGTGATAAAGTACAAGTTATGGGACTTTCTAGAGAAAAGCAAGTGGAAGAGAGCTTGGTGAGGTATGATAGATCAAACGTGGCTTTCATTAAGAAAGACTTGCAACAAGTGCTCTTTCCTCATAAGGACCCACTGGCGGTATCACTCTCAATTGATGACACAATGATCATAAGAATCTTGGTGATGGTATTTCCTTGAACTTTTTTTTTCAAACCAGCCTTCAAAAAAATGTGATACAAAATAACTTCATTCACCAAGGGATGTTTGGATTCAACAGGGTTGAGACCAAACCTATGGGAGAAATCATAATGTCAGTCTTGGATGACCTTGTGGTTTTATCGAACAAGTTGATGGTTATTGATGTGCGTTTAGCTTTCAACATCATCTTGGGTAGGCCTTGGATACACTGCATGAAACCTGTGACGTCTACATACTATCAGGTTTATCATATTTTGACTTTGATCCCACCAAATATCAATTGCAGAATGGGTAGTGGTCTGACACAACGACCGAATCACGGATAATGGAGGCGGTCAAATCAGTGAACTTAGCGGTGGGATCTCTAAGAAGATTACTTACACATGAAGTGAGTTATCGATTGAGGATGAAAAGGAAATAATCAAGTTCTTGAATGGGAATACAAATGTGTTTACTTAGAGCATGGAAAACATGGTAGGAATCCCGCCCTAAGTAATCCAACACAAAATTGTTAGTGTTGGCAGTTGAGGTTGACGGATTTTTGGAGGCTAATATCATTCAATAAATTCAATAGCGAGAATGGCTGACAAACCTTAATTCAATACCAAAAAGGGGAAGGTTAGAGTATGCGTGAACTTTATGGATGGATAGGTTTGTTACAATCAGATTGCCTTGATCTCGAAAATAAAGGGAAATAATGTTGGATTAGTTATGGGTTAGAACATTGTGTTTAGTTATTAAGTTATCAAGTAGTTATGTGTTTGAATTGGTTTCTATTTAGTTATTAAGAAGTCCATGTTCTTAGGGAAGATATGGAATGGTTATTGCATTGTAAAAGGCTTATAAATAGCCATTGAAATCTTTTGAATAAAGCAGAGAAGTATTCTCCTTTGGATTCTCCCGTGTTTTTTGCATATCTTCTTGCCAAAACTTAATATTTGGTATCAGAGCAAAAGGCAAGCATATCTACAGAAAGTAGTAGTTTTGTCCAACCAGCCATTCCCAGATTTGATGGTCACTACGACCATTGGGCAATGCTAATGGAGAATTTTCTACGTTCAAAAGACTATTGGGGGACAGTGGAGAATGGGGTGCCTGCCGCAGCAGAAGATGCACCACAGAATGAGGAAAAGAGAAAGAATTTGGCAGATGAAAGACTGAAGGACCTTCGAGCAAAAAACTATCTATTTCAAGCAATAGATCGTTATATTCTTGAGACTATCCTGAATAAGGATACAACCAAAGGAATATGGGATTCCATGAAACTGAAGTATCAAGGTTCAGCAAGAGTCAAAAGGGCACAACTGCAGGCTTTGCGTAGAGAATTTGAGGTCTTGCAGATGAAGGGAGGAGAAAGCGTGAATGAATATTTTGGCAGAACTCTCACAATGGCTGACAAAATGAGAATACATGGAGAAAGCATGAGTGATACAGTGGCGATTGAGAAGATTTTGAGGTCAATGACACTTAGATTCGACTACGTGGTTTGCTCAATAGAAGAGTCGAATGATCTCGATGAGATGACAATAGATAAATTACAAAGTAGCTTGTATGTACATGAGCAGAGAATGTCTAGTCACGAAGTGGAAGAGCAGGTACTCAAGGTGAGTTATGATGATGGGTTTGCTCAAAGAGGAAGAGGACGTGGAAGTTATAGAGGAAGAAGCTGAGGTCGAGGTAGGCTACAATCTTGTGATAAATCAAATATGGAGTGTTACCTATGTCACGAATTGGGACACCTTCAATATGAATGTCCCAATCGAGGGAATGATCCTAGAGCCAACTATGTCTAAGCCACAGAGGATTTGTTGTTGATGGCTCATGTGAATATTACAAAGGAAGATGATGAAAGTGCATGGTTCCTAGACTCTTGGTGTAGTAACCATATGAGTAAGAATGTTGGTATCTTTGACAAACTTGACACCAAGTTTAGGCATCTTGTGAAGGTTGGAAATAATAGTAGCTTGGAAGTTATGGGAAAAGGAAGTGTGCGAATGCAAATTAATGGTTATACCAAAGTGGTTGCTGAAGTGTACTTTGTTCCTGAGTTGGAAAACAACTTGTTGAGTGTGGGACAATTACAGGAGAAAGGTATAGCCATACTAATCCGAAATAACAAATGAAAGGTGTTTCATCCTAGTAGAGGATTGGTCATGGAAACATCAATGACAATGAATCGAATGTTCATACTAGTCACTAAGGTGTTTGTGACTCAGGAACATTGTCATAACATAGTATCTCAAAACTTGGAGCATCTTTGGCACTATAGGTATGGTCATTTGAGTCATAAAGGACTTAATGTGTTGCAGCAGAAGCAACTAGTGAGTGGATTTCCCAAACTGAAGTCAATATCAAGTGTGTGTGAAACTTGCTTAGCAAGGAAACAACACACACAACCTTTTCCTAGAGAAAGCACATGGAGAGCTTCAGAAAAATTAGAACTTTTTCATGCAGATCTATGTGGCCCAATTACTCCAATATCTAACAGCAGCAAAAGGTATGTCATTACCTTCATTGATGATCTTAGTCGCAAAACTTGGGCATTCTTCTTGCTCGAAAAGTTAGAAACCCTTGTTGTCTTTAAGATGTTCAAAAACATGGTTGACATGGTTGTGAAGGAGAGTGGAATGAGCATCAAATGTTTGAGAACAGATCGAGGAGGTGAGTTTAAGTCGGATGAATTTGCATTTTTTTTGTGTTGATCATGGCATTAAAAGACAACTAACAACATCATACACACCACAACAAAACGGTGTGGCGGAGAAAAACAACCAAACCATGATGAACATGGTACCATGTATGCTAGCAGGAAAAGGAGTTCCAAAAACCTTTTGGCCAAAAGTTGTTAATTGGACAATGCATATTCTCAATAAAAGCCCCACAATATCAGTAAAGAACTTGACACCTGAAGAGGCATGGAGTGGAGTAAGGCCATCTGTGGATCATTTCAAGATATTCGGGAGTATCTCCTATGCACATGTGCCTAATCAGAAAAGAACCAAGCTGAACAACAAGAGCATCAAGTGTGTCTTTCTTGGCATAAGTGAGGAATCAAAAGCTTACGGATTATATGACCCGATTTGCAAGAAAATAATTGTTAGTAGAGATGTGGTGTTCAATGAAGATGAAGAGTGGGATTGGGATATCAGTTATAAGAATGACTTGGATGCAATATTGGATTGGGGTGAAAATGATGACAACTTGGAAGAAATTGAAAGGAATGCTGAAGTATCCGAGAATGAACAAGAAGACTTAGTTGTTGAAGGGAATGTAGATTAAAACAGTGAAAGAGTAGCAGCAGGGAGTTCACAAATACCTATTGAATCTACAAATGACACCCAACAAGACGATGCACTCAGGAGCATTGTTAATAAACTTGAAGGATGAATGAGAAGAATGCCACAATGGATGAGAGATTATGAAACTGGAGAAGGTTTATCAGATGATGAGAACTCAATCAACTTTGTGATGTTTGCAGACTGTGATCCTATATCATATCAAAATGCAGTTAAGAGCAAAAAATGGTGTGACGCAATGGATGTAGAAATGCAGGCCATAGAAAGAAATGAAACCTGGGAACTAACAGAATTACCAAAAGAAAAAAAATTAATGGTTTGAAATGGATTTACAAAACCAAATTCAATGAGGAGGGTAAAGTGGAGAAATTTAAAGCTCGGCTAGTAGCTAAAGGCTACTGCCAACAACATGGTGTGGATTTTGATGAAGTGTTTGCTCCGGTAGCACGAATGGATACTATTAGAGTTGTTTTAGCCCTTCCTGCACAATGTCAATGGTCTGTATATCAACTCGATGTGAAGTCATCCTTTCTTCATGGTAACCTTCAAGAAGAAGTCTTTGTGGAACAACCACTGGGATATGAGACCAAAGGAGAAGAACATAAGGTGTATCGGCTCAAGAAAGCACTGCACGAGCTTAAACAAGCACCACGTGCTTGGTACAACAGAAATGATTCATACTTCATCAAGGAGGGATTTCAGAAATGTCCCTACGAGCACAAGCTGTTCATTAAAACTGGTAATGGAGGTGAATTATTGATTGTTTGCTTATATGTCGATGACTTAATCTTGACTGAGAATTGCATTGAGTTATTCTTGCAATTTAAGCAGTCAATGACTGGCTTGGGAAAAATGAAGTTCTTCTTAGGAATTGAAGTGAATCAAGGTGATGAAGGAATGTTTATATGTCAAAAAAAGTATGGAATGGAGCTAGTTGAAAAGTTTGGTATGGAAAATTCAAAACCTGTGCTCAATCCAGTGGTTCCAGGTACTAAACTACATATAGATGAAGGTGGCACAAAGGTGGATTCCACCATTTACAAGCAAATGGTTGGAAGTTTGATGTATTTAACCCACACCCGACCTGATATGATGTACTATGTTAGTCTAATAAGCAGGTACATGGAGAATCCGACACAATTACACTTGCAAGCTGTGAAAAGATTAATGAGATATCTCAGAGGTACACTTGAATTAGGAGTGTTTTACAAGAAAGGAGGACCTACCAGATTGATTGGTTATTCTGACAGTGATTATGTGGGAGATATAGATGATAGAAAGAGTACGACGGGTTATGTTTTCATGTTAAGTAATGGAGTTGTATCTTGGTCATCACAGAAGCGATCTGTAGTAATATCTAGCATAGAAGCAGAGTTTGTGGCTACAGCATCCACCTCATGTCAACCTGTGTGGTTAAGAAGACTCTTGGGAGAACTGGAGCATGTTCAGAAGGGTGCAACAACAATCTGGTGTGACAATAGCTCAACTATCAAACTTTCAAAGAATCCTGTGATGCATGGACGAAGTAAGCACATTGATGTATGGTATCACTTTCTTAAAGAGCTCACTAAGGACGAGATTGTAAAGTTGATTCATTGCAGGACTGATGAACATATTGCAGATATCCTCACAAAGCCATTGAAATTGGATACCTTTCTGAAGTTACACGCGTTGCTTGGAGTATTTTCCGATGTGTAAATTGATTTTAAATTTTGAAATCAGTTTAAGGGAAGATATGTTGGATTAGTTATGGGCTGGAACTCTGTGTTTAGTTATTAAGTTATCAAGTAGTTATGTGTTTGAACTGATTTCTATTTAGCTATTAAGAAGTCCATGTTCTTAGGGAAGATATGGAACGGTTATTGCATTGCAAAAGGCTTATAAATAGCCATTGAAATCTTTTGAATAAAGCAGATAAGTATTATCCTTTTGATTCTACTGTGTTTTTTGCATATCTTCTTGCCAAAACTTAATAAATAAAACATTCTTCAAGAACAAATGAACATTTTATTACACAAATATGCCATTTGGAAGACTAATAGAAAATATGTTTAAGCACACTATCAACAAGAATACGGATTTGCCTATAGAAGACATGATAGTAAAGAAAAAGAAAATGGTAATACTTCACAAATGTGGGGGCAACGTTCTTTGTTCTAACCAACTCTCAATGAAGTTGAACATCGAGAAGTGCGCCTTAGGTGTTGGATCTGCGAATACCTATGAAAATGTATTTACAAATTATGTCAAAATAATGTATATGATGGAATTATAAACTGTATATCAAGTGTTGGGATTAGATCTATGCTTTGTGAAGATAATTTAAAAATTGTCCAACTCATGAAGACCATTGTCATAAGACAAGAAGATTGAAGTCAACTTATGAAGACGAATGAAAGATATGAAGACCAAGACAAACTAAACAAGAAGTCAAAGTAAAGCAAGTCAAGTCAACAAAGTCAAAGATGAATCCTGTACAAATGACTCAAGACTTTAAATTCAAATTTAAAATTTTGAATTTGGAGATACTCCCTCATGATAATGAAATATTCTCTCATGAGAATTACCCATGCAAAGTACTTGTCAAGTACTTTCCCCATATTACTAAGGAATCTCTCTTATTAAAAAAGAAATCTAGGCAAAGCAAAGTTGACTTCACTCTCTTAGAAGTCAAGTTCAACAGGTGACAATTCAAAAAAGCAAGTAGCCGTTCGGAAAAACAAAAGTGATGGAAGCAAAGTCGTCTTCATCTCATTAGGTTGAGCCTATAAATGTGGCTCAAGACCATTCTATTGGATCTATCCTCAAATCCTTGAAATAATCATTCTACACCTTTCTCGTCTTATCTTTGAGAGATTTATTCACCCACTTAACACTCATATCCCTTGTAAGAGATTCTGTGGTGTTAGGAGTAAAGTCTTTCTTTTTTCGTGGTATTTTTTGTTATCTAAAGAGAAAAGACAAGAATATAGTGAGGAAGAAGAATTAAGGGGAGCTTTGTATTGGTATATGCCTCATTTGCAGAGTTGTTGATCCTTCAATCACTTCATCTCCTTTTTAGCTTGAAGCTTATATCTTCCATTAAGTAAGAGAGTGAATATAAAAGATGTTTTAACCTTTCTATTCGACAAACGAGTGAAACTAGAAGAGAGAAATCCTTGAGTGTTAGCTTGTCTAAACTCACATTCACCCCGTGTAGGTTCTTGAATTGATGGAGTGGATTCATACGAATAAATCTCATCCCGGTGATCCCTAGCAGGTGGTAAGCTTTTGTTGTTTTGCACCCAACGACGGTGTGATTCGTGGCTAATTTGTGGGTATCACGAAGCATGAACATATGACCAAGTTGTATCTATGGGATCCCTAACACATTCGTAAGACTTGGTTGTGGCTGGATCCCATATGTGATCGCCAAGGTGTTCGTAAGACCCACGAAGTAGAATACTTGGTTCGTGTCGGTAACTCTCATATGAATGAGGTGATTTGATCTAACGAGGTTGTGGAACATTGATTAAGAGTGGAGTTCTCATTAGATCAAGTAATAGAAACTTGTGGCTTACAAGCTCTTTCCCCAGAGGAAGTAACTAGTTTGAGTTAATCAAACTCCAGCTTAGGTGAATCTAGTTATATTGTTGTATTTATCTAGTTTATTTTTTTATTTTTCCTTGTATGTTTAGATAAGTTGTATTTACTTTCCATAATTTATATTGTCTGTATGTTCAACTTGCATGCTTCAAATTTCCATGGGAGATATTGCAAAAGGTTTTTCACTTAATATTCATCTTCAAGTGAATCAACTAAACTTCTGAACCTTGTGGTGTTAACTCTCATTGAGTCACAAACTAAGATCTGAAGTTGAATACTTACGCTTATTTTTCAAAACAAAATTGATTTTTGAGAAATGGCTATTCAACCCCTCTCTGATCGAGTTAGCCTATTGTTTCTCACACCTCATTGGGTATCAAAGTGAATAATTTGCTCTCTCAATCCAAATCATATCAAGCCATTGCTAGAAATGTCGTCACTGACATTAAAGAAACAAATTGGGAGATTAACTAGTATGTTTGTTTCTCTGCGCTTGTTCATTTTCAAATCATCTGATACATTCAAGCCGTTGTTCAAGGTTCTAAGTATGTAGAGTTTGAATGGATGGAAGATTGCAATGGTGATTTTAAAAGTGGAAGGAATACATAGCGTATCCTCGCTATCTTTTGAAACTAGAGGTTGACGAGGATGTGTTCTTATACATGGAAGTGACAAATCTTGCCAAAAGTGCCATCTTCATCCGAGAAGGTGACAATATAAAGAACACAGTCTATTACCTAAGCATGACTTTATTTAATGTCAAGACAAGGTACACTCGAATGGAGAACGTTGCCTTTGTTCTTCTAATGCAAATCACAATTTAAAAATAGAACTCCATGGAATTCCTACTCTAAACTTTACCTTTATCCAACTCAGACCAAAATTCAATTACAGTAGGTCTTTTTATAGACCAAAATAAGATTTCTAAAACATAAACTCAAATCCTACTTGAAATAGAATTTGACTATTTCCTAGCCTAAGAAAAACAATAATTCGTAAAACTGTGAGACTTGTAAAATTCAAACAAACATTTCTAGTAATATTAGACTCCTAATTCTAATTTTTTTTTTAATAAAAAATCCTAAGATTGTAGGATTGTTTGTTTTAGCCAGGTCATTTGTGTGGTGGTAGATAAACATCATACCCTTTCTTGAGACAAACAATTTGTGGTGAAAATATTTCAGATAGCAGCTAACTCTTGAGCATGAAAGCTTTCAACCATCGGATATGTGATATGTCTGATTCCAAAAACTATAAACGGTGTGAACACGATAATGCCAAGTAGTGACTAAGACAAAATCACAAGCATCTGATTTCCTAACATAACACGAGATGTAGTTTTTGAAATTATGTGACTTCTTCGAAGAGTAATGAGTTGTTGGAGAAAGACAAGAGAATTAATCGTATGCCTGGAACTCAAGTTCACATTACTTCCATTATCAAATATAGCATATGCTTTACGAGTCTTAGAAAGTGGGTTAAACAAAGTCCCAGATTGCCGAAAGAGTTATCCATGCACCAAATTAGATTGTCTCTTTTCATGACCATGAGCCAACAAACTTTCCCCTTCTTCTGCATAAATAATATCATCCTCAACTTCTCTTTCCTTTTCTATGTTGTCATCAATTGTTACCTCAGTATTAGAAACCTCCGTATTAGCAATCAAATCTTTCTTATTCTTTGGGCAATTAGCTTGTAGTTGACCTTCTTGCCCACAAGTAAAATATTTCTTTGGAGCATTTGTAAAATTATCTTTGGAAATATTAGAACCCAAATGAACACTAGTACTAAATTACGATGATCTATTTCTTGGACCGAAATAGTTTCCCTTTCTCGATGAAGTGCATGTTCAAAAGCATCAGTAAGATATTCAGGATGTAAAATGTGAACTCCAGGCTTGATGTCAGCACACAGATACAAATAAACATACTAATAAAATGAACTTCAAGGATTGGAGGATTTAACAGATTTTGAGATTTGTTCGAATTTATTGATATATTCACGCACAGTTCCAGTTTACGAAAGTTAGACAATGCACCACCTGGATTGAGATGTTTTCGATCACCAAATCTTATGCACATGAGTCGAGGAAATTTAGGCCAACGCGTTGCTCCAATAGAACGACGCAATCAATGATACCAAGAAATTCCACTTGTTAAGTGAAATCTAACTAATGAAACCATTGGTAATGCCAAATAACATCATTTTTATTGTTCTTCTAATGGCATTTAGAGTATTATTCCTTGAAAAATATTTTTATTTTCTTCATATAGTTGCAAAATTTCACATTTCAAGTGATTTTACGCATTTTCACGTAATATCACAACCTTATTGCAACTTTGGGAATATATTTGTTTATGTCTCTCGAGTAGCATTTAGAAGATTTTCATTAAACTCCAATTCCACTCAATATAAACCAATAATCCTACCCCAAATAAAAATTTTAGTCTCCTCATTGAACTCTACCATCTCATATACCCTTATCACCAAGATGCAATACATGGAACTCATAAAATGGCACAATACATTCACAAGAAGATCAAGTTCACAAAGTTTCAGCTACTGAAAATACAAGACTTCAAGAACTTACTTTTGAAACCTCAATGAGTAATATTTGTATAAACAAGGATTCACCTCCTTTTTTAAAGATACTTGGTCAATTGGAAAATAGAGAATTATAATATTTTTTGGAGCAACGCAGTTGTAATTTCTTATTTACTTAGTGGAAGTTATTTATTTCTTCTTTACTTGTTTAATATGGTAGCTTAATACCTCTCTTCTCAAGGGATAGATGAATCCTCTATGGAGATATATAATTAGTAGTCTATTCATTTCGTTTTATATCTTTCTCCTTAGAGTACTCATTTAGAGTATCAATGATCAACCTCTCGAATATGAGAGTTGGAGGATTTACAATGCGTGTCTATGTGTGTTTGTTAGTCCTTTTCCTTGATTCATCTTGATTAAATGAATAGAAGGAGAATTAGTTGAGGTCACCTTAATTGGAGATTCAACTAATGTCTACTCTAATTTACATATACTTTCATTGGAAATTGTTATTATACTTTAGCTAAGTTCCCTTGATTAATTGGACTAATGCAAGATTAAATAATATTTACCTTTGTATTTATGTTGTAATTAGATTGGTAAAGCGATATGTTCAATAAGAGATAAAAACTAAATAAGACAATTAGTTAAATAGATCCACGGTGGTGGACTCTCATTCCTTAAGAGCCCACTTCATCTGATTATTCAGACAATTCGTTGCTATTTTTTTTTCTTATTTTACTACTTGTTAATCATTGTTTTAAGCTCTTTTCCTTTAAGTGAATGTATGAAAGTCCTCACCAATGGTGTATTTATGCTTGAAGATACGACGATGACATTAAAATCATGAGATTTAGCTCTCTTCAAATGGTATTGATGCCAAATCAAGTTTGAAGACCCAAGGACTAGTCATCTTTACTTTGTTGGGATCCCACCCACTCTCTCCTCCCTTCTTAGTTCCATTTTTTTTTTTATTTTGTTATATTTTTTCAAGTTCTAGGTTTCACAGTCAATTTTCAGCCCAAAAATTTTAGCCAAACACTCAATGTGTAACATTTCAGCATGGATTAATTTTATAGAAAACTTCAACATGATTATTAATGTTTTGAGAATTTTATCAAATAGGTAATTTTATAAGTTTTCCAAAACATGTTTTTATGTTAATTTTAGTGCAATAACAGATTTGGAATTAATTTTCTCTCAAACACTGCAGTTCTGGGACTTTTACCCATGTTTGACGTTTGACTGCAATTTTTGGTGATTTCTGTTCTTTGAATTATTTTTATAATTTTTTTCCAAAATCCACTTATCTTTTAGCTTTCCAAAACATCCATTTGTGCTTCAACTGAGTAAGTATTGAGTTTGGAGTGATTTTTATTATAGTGGTTTCAATCTGAAAATTTGTTGGACAATTGTTGTTTCTATTAGCATTAATTCTTAATCCTTCTCTAATCTTGAATTTCGGGTTATTGAAGCTATATTGTGAAGCAATACTGGTTTTGAAGTTAAAAGCAAACAAGGAACGTACAAAAATAGAAGGAGACTTGCTGAATTTTTTAGGCTTAAAATACAAAAAAAAAAATCATCATAATTTGTAGGTTCAACATTGGTACAAGTAATTACACATAAGTCACGTAGAACTGTATGCTTAAGATAATTGTACTTACACCTGTGACGCAACTCATTTTTGTAGCGCACATGGGATAGTGTCGAAGGTAAGTCCACTTGAATCACCGCGCACCTCTTGTTAGAAACAAATTCCTAGTTAGGACACTCACATTTTATCTTTTTATTAATTTTTTTTTATATTTTATCTTTTTGTTTTTAGAAACAAAAATAAATAAAAAATTGTTTGAGCCTTTCTTTGTTTTGTGGTGTGCATTTAGCTTGGGTCATTTTGCATTGAAACAACTTTAAGGGAAATTCACCCATATAAAAGATAAGGTCAGGATTTCATCACCCGTCTTTGGCCCAAACCGCCACCCAAGCATATGAATCCAAGCCCAATATAAAAAAAAATTGTTATACAATGGCTCTAGGAACTTCGAGCTCATTAGGACATAGCAGTTTTTAGCCACTCCAGTGAGTCTTGTCAATTAGCAGAATGAGATAGTCTTTGTCTAAGGAAAGTGGGTTGAACCTTCATTAAGCAGGACATTGCCTCACCTTCATACCTGTGAGACTACTTTTTGTACTTTGATAAAATTTAACTAGTAAGCTTTAAACTTAATCTAAAATAGTTAGGAGCTGGTCTAGTTATAGAAGATTAGGGCTTCTAAAAGCTACCACCCTAAAATACAAAGGCTAAGTCTAATTAAAATAAATTTGTTTGTGTGTTTTTGTTTGGTTTTGCCCTCATAGTTTAGGTTTCATTTAAAGGTTAGGTGTCCCACATTAATCCTAGGAGTCACCTGCACAAGCCCAACAACCTTATCAAATTGCACTTACCCCTTCTAGAGTTGAGAAACAAACTTTTAATGCCCATTCGGATGAGCCAAGGCTAAAAGCCACACCTGTACCGTTTCCCTCTTGACTAGTCAATAATAAAAAATAGTCTCAATACAATGACATGTTGGAGGGTTTTCAAAACCTTCAAATAAATATTTTTTTTCTCACTGTAATTAAGCAAATTCCTTCTTATGCCAAGTTTGTCTAAAACTTAGTTAAGCGAAAAACCAACCCCCTAAGGAAGCCTTCATATCTCCACATTGTTCATCATTTTCCAAAACCAAGCTGTAGTCAAACACAAAGACCCAATAAGCCTAACTGGTGATAAATGATATTATGGAAAAGAATTTAAATAAGCTGAAACAAAGTAAAAAAATAAAACAAGGGCTCAGAGAATGTTGTTGTAGATCACCTTTCCCATCTCGTTGTCCAATCTGTCACTGATTCTCTATGGCTTTTGGGTCATGAGAGTTAACTTGAGTCAACTTCCACCATTCATGGGATCTCTAGTGCTTTAGAGACATTCAATGTCTTCTTCTACTCATTTTGTTGAGCAATTTTCTATTTTTTCTTTCCTTATTCCGCTTCCTTAACCCATGATGATAAAATAAATGCCTCCCTAGTATGGTTAGGATTGCTACAATAGTCATAACATATTTTTCCTCTATAAAATTGTGCTCTTCATATTTGCTGCTATTCCCAATACCCGATTTCTCAGTTTCCCCTTGTCATCATTTTTGTTTTTGGCTTCAATGCCACTTGATGTCACTACAGCTTAGTCAAAATCTTGCACCTTGAACAAATGTAGATTTTTGCACCCATAAACTTCATGAAAATTTCATGGTCATCCAAGTCCATTTCCAGCACCATAGCCTGGTTTTAGAACTTGGTCTTTTAATCCTACACCGACTGCCCAAAACTCTGCTTCAAATGATGCCACATGAACCATTGTTCCTCCTCATACCCAATAGGGTAGAATTTCTTCAGAATGACATATTTAAACTTCTTTCACGTCATAGTTGAACTGTCATTTCGTCTCTAATACGCCTTCCACCATGTAACGACATGCTTAATCAACACTAACACAACAAAGTTGATCTTATGGTTATTATTATATTGATATATTGTATAATAAGTTTCCAACTGAACAAAACAATTCAATTGTCTAACTTCTCAACAATGATATCAATATCATATGTTGGGATGTTCATCTTCACATCAATCTTAAGACCCTCCAAAAAGCCTTTGGATTACCTTTCTTCATTCGTTCCTTGTCGCTACTGGAATCTGTGTCACTCTCCTCATTGTAGTCTTCATCTTTTCCGTCATAATCTTCCTTACTGTTACTGAAATTCGCCTTTATTAGCATGCTACGACCCTAGGGTTTTGAACAAAAACTGGACCAAACCGATTGGTTCAATTTATGTTCGGCTCGGTTCAGTTTCGGTTTTAAAAAATTCAAAATCGAAGTGGTCGATTCTGTTTTCGGTTTCTATTTGAGTAGATTTTGTAGTTTTTAGGTCACTGTGTTAGAATCATGAGTCATCTCTCGAGCTTTAATTGTTGATGCTTCCAACAACTTGGTAACCATTGTGGCCAAGTATTCTATTTGCTTCTTCTAAAAGGCGATCCGTGCATAGAATTTGTCCCCCGTCATCGCTTTCAACTTCTCTACAAATGAAGGTACAATCGCTCATGTGCATGAACCCAAACTTGAGGGATCAATAAGGATCACAGAAATCATATGTGGTACAATCCTCCATGTTCTCAATGATTATATACTGGATGATCCATCTGGATCAGTCATCATATAAGGTAATATAAGATGATATACTGGATGATCCACCTGGATCAGTCATCAAATAAGGTAATATAAGAACCCATTCATTTGTTCCTCTTCATTTTTAAGTTAATATATTATTTACCTCACTTTGTATTGTCGCTCATGCATTGTTCGATGAAATGTATGAAAGGAAATATGCCCTTTCAACATTTGCTAATTTTTTCTACCCCTCATGCCATTTTTTTAGGAATATTTGATAGTTGTGTCTATTTACTTATGTAACTTAAAACTTATGTTTATTTTGGTATCGGTGTTCGAAATATTAGCACCAACAAAATGTACTGGTTGATAACATTGGTTGTTGTGCATTACTGGTTTGTTGAGTATATAATTTGTGGTAAATCGATTAATGACAATGACAAACCAGATAATATAGGTCTAACTAGTTGTCCTATTTTCTTAACCTATGTTTGGTTGTTAAATAATTAATTTATGTAACCTGTTGGAGACTTGGAGATGTTTGATTCGTATACGTTTAACTTGTATGTTTTAAGATAGATTTTTATATGTCATATGTTGACTACCTACGTGTGAATGATTTGTTTTCTTGTGGACATGGGAAGAAGGAAATCAAGTGTATTGCTCATTATAAATTTAATCTTGGCAATACGAGTGGCGGTCGTATTGCAAAGAAGGGTAAATCCAAAGATTATGCCCACGTAACACGACCTCCTGCAAAAGCCATAAGGGAAATTTGTGTTCAATAATAAAACTTGTGGAATTATTTTCGTCATTCACAGATGATGAGAAACATGCCTTTATGAACATTTATTTTTCTCATTTTCTCAACTCAAAAGGATTCATTTTTCGAACTATCTGGTGATTGAGGTAATAAAGTTTTGGAATGTGGAGGATTCCTTTCTGATCAACCACAAGTGAGTTCAGTTAGTCTTATAGATGTAGTTTTTATTTTAAAGCTTCGAGTAGATCCGATTCCTGAGTCTTTCCATTTTTGTGTGAAGCCGTCATTCGCATCGAGTTTCGCACCACCTAGTTTTTCTGGTAATTTCATTATTGAAAACGACATTATAAGTGCTAAGGAAAAGGCTAAGAACAAAAGGGGCGTGTCTTTAAGCTCTACAAAGGTTAAATTTATTGAGAAAATGTACTTTTCTCATTTCCTCAACCTCAGAAGGATTCACTGGTGGCTTAGGTGATGAAGTTTTGGAAGTCGGAGAACTACAAGTGAATTTGGTTTAGTTTTATAGATGTAGCTATTATTTTAAAGTTTCGAGTAGATCCGATTCCTGAGTCATTCCACTATTTGTGTGAAGCTGTCACTCAAACCAAGTTTCACACTACCTACTTTTCTAATAATTTCATTTTTTAAAAGGAGATTGTAAGTCCCAAGGAAAAGGTTAGGAATGAAGGGGTATATATTAAAGTTCTAATAAAGTTAAATTTAATGAGAAAAGTGCATTTATGAACACTTGTTTTTCTCATTTCCTCAACCTAAAAAGGATTCATTTTTCTAACTATCCGGTGCGTAAGGTGATGAAGTTTTGGAACGTGGAGAACCATAAGTGAATTCGGTTTAGTCTTATCGATGTAGCTGCTATTTTAAATCTTGGAGTAGATATGATTCCTGAGTCTTTCCACTATTTGCGTGTAGTTAGCACTTTTTTTGGCATTTTCATTAGTGAAAAGGACATTCTAAGTGCCAAGGAAAAGGCTAGGAATGAAGGAGCGTTTATTGTTCCTTTTACCTGTTTTCTTCATTTCTAGTAGTGGTCATACGATTGTCGCTAAATATGCTAATTTGGTTGATTATTTGAGAAAATTCAACAATCATCCATGGGGTCGCGAATCAAATTGTGTTTTGGTGGACAAATTCAAGTGTTGTTCGCGATATAAATAAGAACCAGTTGCTAGGTTATTTGTTTGTTTTCCAGACATGGAACTTCATGCATTTATCAACTCTGAAGATGATGGTTGAGCATAATTGTGATTTACATCCTAGAGTTTTATGTTACAATTTGCACCTTTTTGGGGTACAACAATTTAGTAAAGGGTTTGGAAAAATTGATATAGTTGTCGACATGAAGCTTTATGAGGACGAACTTGCGTGGCCTTATATTGTCGAATCTAGAAAGGTATTGTTTATTTTTATAGTAGGTAATTTAATAACAGTAAGCTTATACTAGATTTATAGTTAAAAATTTCTTAAACCCTCTTCATAGATAGAAAGCTTGTTCCATTAGGTGTAAATGATGATTGAGCTCTGATGAGGAGGTGAGGTATAATGATTGGTTTTCCTTTACATCTCAATTATTTTATGCTAGTGTATTACTCGTTCCATTGGCACGATAGAAAGTGGGTCGTGATATTAGGTCAATCTTTTAAATAGAAAAAAACTATTTCAAAGCCGTCATAGTGAGTTTTTCTTCAACTTTGATTTTCCAAAATATGGAGTTCAAGGTCTTTGTTTGAATATGCCTTATCACCCCTGTCTAATTCTTTGATAAATATTGAAAATACTTACAATGTAAAATGCATAAGATATTTTTTTATATGCATACGGATGAAATACATAGTTTGAACATATAACTGTTTGTATTGCTCATTGGTTTCAAAGGAAAAATCTTTAAATATGCATTCTAACTAATGATACACCAAAACATCATCTCTTCTACACCGTACACGTGTTATGATGATATCAAGGAATAACAGGCCCAAGCATCAGCCTAGCTCTGATTTGGCCCAACTGGCATCAAGCCTGGGAAGTGCAGTTTGCCAGCCGGACCCGAATTACTACAGTCTACAAAGCCCACACGTTTCACAGCCATCCCCAATACTCGTAAGACCTATTTAGGCAAGTATCTCATGGATCAGCTTCGGATGGGCAAGCTAGCAATACTTTGTTTCCAACTAGTAAATAAATAACAGAGTATACATCGTACGTGAAAACTTCTGTGTATGAACAACACTTCAATGGCGAACTATCTCCCATGTATCTAGAAGCACAGGTATAATAGGGAAACTTCCATCGACAAGATGATTCCTAATTAGAGAAGGATCTCCAGGAAGATTTCTTTCCCTAAACTACGGCACTGATGGCCTGGCTAAACCGGGACTCCAACACTATAAATAAGACAAGAGGTTGGTGAATAAAGGTACACTACAAATTCCATGTTTACAACCTTAAGCCTTCCTCAGAGCCTTGTCTGACTTAAGCATCGGAGTGCCATTGTGGCCACCACAATGGTGGTCTGTGGGTCATGTGTGTTCCTTTTGCAGGTCAGTAGGTCAATGTCAAGCAGGGAGCAAAAATTGACTGCATCAGTTTGGCACCGTCTGTGGGGAATGATAGAGTTCTTCAAAGAGAACAGTAGCATCGCCTTTCACGAAGAATCGATGAAATGGTGACAACATGTCCTCCATAGGGCACATCCCGAATCTAAACAATCAAACAGGTCCCGAAAAAGGGCCCTAAGGGAGATGAGGGATTGAGCAGTATGCGGCGACCAGCAAGTATCACACGCTCAGAGCCATGATCCTCATATATCACTAGCCTTTACAGACAATGACATCCGGGGTGTGCAGCTTCAACATAATGAAGCTCTGGTAATCACGATCCCCCTAGCAAGTTCGAAAGTAAGGAAATCTTTGGTGGACACCAAGAGCTCATTCAATGTTCTATTCCTCAGCACGTTTCGCAACATGCAGCTAAAAGAAGAAATCCTAACTCCTGACAGTCGTTCGATGATTGGATTCAACGGTGAAAAGCGCTTCCCGGTGGAAAAGTGACAACTAACAATGGTTGCAGGAGAGCCACTACTTCAAAAAATTTTGTACCAAATTGAAGCAGTAGTTTTCATTCTGCACAAATGCATCAAGTATCCAGCCAATCACACAGTCGGCACCATACAAGGCAACCAAGCAGTGGCTAGCGAATTCCAATACGTGGCCCTGTAACAACCTAAAAATTGTTAGCTGGCGACTAAGCCCTTTGCCAGGGTATCTCTTAATCTTGCCAAAGAAGTCAAGATAGAGCCACCAATCCTAGAGGACGAAACTTCACTAAGCCCTCAGGGCAAACTCAATGTTAGAATTTCAGCTAAGGCCACTTGATTCAGGGCAAACTCAATGTTAGACTTGATTCACTAAGGCCCTTCATATCCTCAAGGAAATTGATGCCTTATTTTCAGGCCCACTCCATAACAGTTCTGGCCAAGCACCCGCTCCAAATGGTACTGCACAAGCCAGAGTTATCTGGTAGAATGGTGAAATGGACGGTAGAACTCGTGCAGTTTGATATAAGTTATGCCCCTAGAATCACCATCAAAGCCCAAGCGCTGACGGACTTCATCGTCGAGTTTACCGGCGAGGAGGAACCAAGGGTGGACTTTCAGGCCAAGATTCAGACGATCAAGGATGGAACTTGTGTTGTGATGGGTCATCAATAGGGAAAGCAAGCGAAGTTGGAATCACCCTTCGCTCCCCAAGCGATTTCACCATCGAGAAAGCCGTCATGTTCGGTTTTACCGCTTCAAATAACAAAACTGAATATGAAGCCCTCATGTCCAACCTAAAGCTTGCAAAGGTGATTGGGATAGACTTGTTAACAACGTATAGCGACTCAAGACTGGTAGTCAACCATGTCAAAAGAGAATTCAACAGCAAAGATTCCCGCATGATAGCCTACCGCGGAAAGATACTTCGCGCAATAAGTGGGTTTAAAAGATTTGAATTCTTACAATGCCCCCGAGACGATAATAAAATAGGCGATTCACTAAGCATGGAAGCCTCGGCCTCTGCAAAAGCCTCAGACGGTCTCATTGAATACCAAGGGCAATCAAGACTGGACGAAGAAGAGCCCAGTGATGTTTGTGCCACAAGCACAGAGGCGAGTTGGATGACTCCAATTCTTGAATACATTATAAGCGGAGCCTTGCCGGCTGAGAAAGTCGAAGCCAGATAACTCAAAAGCATAGCAGCACAGTACACTATCTTAAATGATAAGTTATATATAAGATCAGTGACTAGGCCCCTACTCCAATGCATGTCCCCCTCCGAGGCAGATCTGGTCATGAGACAGATCGACGACAATACATGTGGAAATCATCCGGGTGGGAGAACCCTTACCCACAAAGCTCTAACCCTCGGGTACTATTGGGCGACGATGCAAAGAGACGCAAAAGATATTATCTGTAAATGTGACAAATGTAAGAGGTTTGCGCCATACACGCACGTGCCTACCCAACCACCGACACTGATGACTAGTTTGTAGCCATTCACGCAATTGGGAATGAACATCGTTGGGTCATTCCCCGCATCAACTGGTAAAAAGTTCATTCTTGTGGCAGTCAACTTCACCAAATGGGTCGAAGCAGAGTCCCTATCCAAGATAGGGCAAAACCAAATAGAAAAGTTCATATGGGCATCCATCTTCTGCATGTTTGGCATCCCCAGAGTATTGGTCAGTGATAACGGAACTCAATTTGAAGGTAGCAAGGTTAAAAAACAATGTGAAAGACTGAACATCAGTTTCCATTTCTCCTCGCCAGGACATCCAAAAGCCAACGGCCAAGCGGAGGTTACTAACAGAACGATCTTGGAAGTGATAAAAAAAGAGCTTAATGCAGCCAAGGGAAAATGGGTTTTAGAGCTACCAGGAATACTCTTGGTGTATCAGACAACTAAAAAAACCTCGACCGGGGAAACACCCTTCGCCTTAGCCTACGGGTCAGAAGCCATGGTTCCGGTGGTACTTGAAGTGCCTACTTTCGAACGGAGTTGTTCAAGGCAGATGATAATGACGAGACCTTGCTTATCGGACTAGAACTTCTTAAGGAAATGCGGGATCAAGCTTCCTCCAAAATAGCTGCCTACCGACAATGAATAGCACAATACTACAACAAGAAGGTTAACCACGCGAATTCAGAGTTAGAGATTGGGTACTCAGGAAAACCCAGCGGAACACCAAAGAAGCGGGTGCAGGAAAGCTTACCGCGAATTGGGAAGGGCCCTACAGGGTGACAAAGGTCAATGGCTGGGTACGTACTGGTTGGAATACATGAATGGTAACAGACTTAAACTACCGTGGAATGTAGAACTCCTAAAAAATATTATCAAGAAAAAATATTTGTTTTCATTGAACTTCCACTACTGTTCGTTACAACCAACCCAACAACCAATCATCTCGCCATGGCCAGATCCGAGAAGATTCATCCCAACGCCTAGTCTGCCACGTGCGGATGACGACGACTTAGAAAGTGGGAGTCCAAACAGCACTCTTACACCTGATGATGATGACTCGCCAAGGGATCATTGCTCTACTTCAGACAACGATCATCGAACCTGACCAGGTAAGCTTAGACAATTTCGATGACTTTTGGTGCACTCGATGCATAGTCCGCCGCATGCGGTTGATGATGGCTTAGGAAGTAGGAGTCTAGTTAGCGCTTTTACACCTGATGTCGATGACTCGCTAATAGATCATTGCTCTATTATATACAATGATCAACGAACCAGACCAGGTAAGCTTAGTCAGTTTCGACCGATGACGATGACTTTTGGTGCACCCGATGCCTAGTTCGCCGTGTGTAGATGATGATGGCTTAGGAAGTGGAGTCTAGTCAGCGCTCCTACGCCTGATGATATGATGACTCGCCAATGGATCATTGCTCTACTACAGACAATGGTCGCCGACCCTGACCAGGTAAGCTTAGCTAGTTCCAACTGATCACGACGTCTTTTGGTGCACCCGACGCCTTGTTTGCCGTGTGCGAATGATGATGGCTTGGGAAGTGGGAGTTAATCAATGCTTTTATGCATGATGATGATGACTCACCAAGGGATCATTGCTCTATTACAAACAATGATCACCGAACCTGACCAGGTAAGCTTAGTCAGTTTCGAATAATGATGACGACTTCTGGTGCATCCGACGCCTAGTCGGCCAAGTACGGTTGACGATGGCTTAGTAAGTGGGAGTCTGGTCAGTGTTCGATGACGACAACTCACCAAGGGATAATAGCTCTACTACAGACAATGATTTCAAAACTTGACCAGGTAAACTTAGTCAGTTTCGAATGATGACGACGACTTTTGGTGTACCCGATGCCTAGTCCGCCAAGTGCGGATGAGTGGGAATCTAGTTAATACTCTTATGCCTGGTGATGACGACTCACTAAGGTATCATTGCTCTACTACAGACAATGATCGCCGAACCTGACCAGGCAAGCTTTGTCAGTTCTGACTGATAACGATGGCTTCTGGAATATCTTGATGCCTAGTGCACTATGCATGGACAAAAATGGCTTAGAGAGTAGGACTACATTAGGCGGTTTTGCAACTTGTAGCGGTGACTCGCCAGGGTCCATTGCTCCACTATAGACAAAGGTTGCCCAACACAGTCAGTTTCAATTCGACTCAACTGACAGCCCAGACCATCTGCCAGCATGAACGGCCTAAAAATACTAATTTAAGGGCCCAAAACATGAGTCAAAAGTTTTCCAAGGATCCACCACGCCTACCAATGCGACATAGTGGGAAACACTTTTCCTCTAATAAGCATTCTGCTTCACGAACATGGCGAAGTCCCTCAGCAACTTCTACCTCGAGTTGTCATCGTATAACAACCCATTCGGTCTTGTCTCGCTTCCTCTTAGCAATCTGAGCCAGCAGATCAGACGAAAACTTATCCACCACACCTTCTAGGCGCTTCAACTCAGCATGGGCCTGTACCAGTTTTGCACGGGTAGAAGCCAGGTCGACTTCAATTCAGCTTTTACGGCTACCAATTTCGATTTCAGACGCGGACGTCATGGTCCACATAACCCCCAAGTTTTCCATAGCATGGGGCTCCTGCAGTTGATTGGTCAAGGAATCAACTCAGTGGAGAGCACATAAATATGACATCCGCAAGTCTGCGAAAGCCTTCTCCAAAGTAAGCACTCTCCAACGAGCATCGGGATGCAACACAATAAAATCATGTGACTCAGTAACGCAAGCCATCGCCAGGGACCCGTAGTGACTCACGACGTCGACGTTTGGTCTAGTACGCTCCCCTCTAAGCCAACATGGGCAAAAAGATCCAGCGAGAGACTATGATCCCCTAGGACCATCTCCTGAGCAGACAAAGGTCATTCATGCTTCGCAACAGTCGCCTCCTTCTCTAATAGGGATGGCTGCTTAGAAGAAGAAGCAACCTATTTAATGGGTTGCCTCCTCTTAGGGAGAACAATAGGGGCATAACCAGGCCCCTTTTCTTCGAACGATGACTTCTGACCTCTTTAATCGGTGAGCTAAGTACAACAGAGGCCTCGTGGGAACATACGAACATCCCACTCCGTACGATGTTGCTCGACATTATAACCTCCTCAATAAACATCAACGAGAGTTCATTAAACCCCTTATCTAACAGCTCTTCCACCTCAGCGAGGATTGGAGTCGCAAATTTTTCTGCAAAAAAAAAAGACAAAGCATCAAGTTAGTGCTACATCAAGAATTCGAGATGGTAAGACAACGACACAACACTTACTAAGATCGAACTGGAACAATCTGGGGACCCAAAGTCGTTTTAACTTGAAGATGGGGAATTCACTGGAGCCAGAAACCAATACTTCTCACAAGAGGCAATATCATCCGCTATAGGATACAAGAAATTAGGAGTGCTCAACACACAAACACCTTGAGAATCCAAACGAGTGGCGGTCAGGAGTTGAACTATCGCTGGAGTCAAATGAAGGCTAGCATCATTTGCTCTGATAAAGGTTGCAATCAAAATCTTAAACCCACTCGGAGCCAATTGAGTGGGGGCATATAGAGGAAAACATAGAAACGCCAAATGTCATCCGGCACTGGGAACCGGAGTCCAGATTCAAACGTACCCCGGTGTAGTCCTATATACCCCTGCGGGGGTGTAACTGGAGTCCGAGCCATGAGCACGGGGACAAGCTCCAAATCTTCGAGAACATGGTACAGGCCCCGAAGCCTAATTAACTCAGTTTCATCAATTGAACATTCTTCGAAGAGAAAGTGGCAGGTATAAGACAACTCCTGTGTCGGAATAAGTTCGACGTTAACCGCCATTGGAGGAAAGTGCAAATCAAACTTTGCAAAAGGACACTCACGCAAAAGAAAACATGTGACAAAGACATGAAGACGGCACAAAAAAATAAAAATAAAAATCTTCCTTGAAACACCATACCCCTTCTTCTTGACCAGTCACGTATTCATTAATGCTATGTGTCACTCGAGATGATGCTTCAGGTTCAATTATTATGATAGTATAGTCACTTTTCAGAGATTTAGTGGACCGCCTAGATGCCCCACTAACTCGGGGGGAGCAGCTGATGATACATCGAAACGTCATCTCTTCTACACCGTACATGTGTCAGGATGATCTAAAGGAGTAACAAGCCCAAACATCAATCTAGAACCGATCCGGCCTAAGCGGCATTAAGCCCGTGAAGTGCAGTCCTCCAGCCAGACCCGAATTACTATAGCCTGCTAAGCCCACACGTCTCACAACAATCCCCAATACCCATTAGACCTATTGAGGCAAGCATCTCGGGGATCAGCTTCGGACGGGCAAGCCAGCAGTACTTTGTCTCCAACTAGGAAATAAATATCAGAGTATACGTCGTACATAGAAATTTTTGCGTATGAACAACACTCTAATGGGAAATTATCTCCCGTGTATCTAGGAGCACGGGTCTAACAGGGAAACTTCCCTCCACAAGACAACTCCTAATTAGAAAAGGATCTCTAGGAAGATTTCTTTCCCTAAACTACACCACCGATGGCTTGGCCGAACCAGGACTCCAAAATTATAAATAAGACATGAGGTTGGTGAATAAAGGTACGCTACAAATTCCTTATTTGCGGCTTTAAGCCTTTTATTAGATCCATATCTGACTTAATCATCGGAGTGTCATCGACCACCACAACGATAGTCTGTGGCTGACGTGCGTTCCTTGTGCAAGTCAGCAAGTCAAGGTCATGCAAGGAGCAAAAATCGACTGCATCACTAACAATATCAAGTTTACCGAAATTCGACAACTATACGAACAATTATGACATTTTCATTTTTGAAAAAATAAACACAAACTCTCTCTCCACCACATGTATATTCGACACTCATTTTAAGTTTTACATTCCTTTTCATTTGCCTTTCAACATGCTGCATATTTACTAACGTGCCAATATTGAAAATGAATCTCAAGCTCAACTTTCAATCCTAGCCTTTTTCTATCTCCAAAACCATAGGAATAGTTAAACATATATATGATTTGTAAGATAGACTGGTGTATCACCCATGCCATTGGATCGATAGAAAATGTGTCTCGATATTAAGGTCAAAATTGGTCAAAGTTTTAATTAGATGAAAAAAAATCAAATATTAAAAGTAGAGTTCATGTTCTTTGTTTGAATATGCCATGAAAAACATTTTTCATTTCTTTAGAAAAGATTGAAAATGCATTAGATTTTTTATGAAATACATAAAGTGTGAAATGCATACTTTAAAACTTAAAGTGTTTGTATTGGTCATTGGTTTTATTGGAAAGATCTTCAACAATGCATTTCAATGATACCAAGTTTACCAAAATCTGACAACTAAGTATTTAGTTACGATAATTTTCATTTCGAGAAAATAAAACACAAATTTTCTCTCTCCACTACATGTTCATTCCACTCATTTCAAGTTTTATGTTCATATTTATGTCCTTCTACATACTTTATATTTACAAACATATACCATTATAGAAATTGAATTTCAACCCTTAACATCTTCGACGACTCTCATCATAGCCCTTTATTAACTCCAAATCCTTATAAATACTAAAACCCCAAGGTGATTTGTAAACTAGATAATAAAATTATCATTATTTATATGAAGGACGTGGACGGTGAAGGAAAAGGTGGTAAAAATTTTCGCACTAAAAACGATGCTAATGATTTTAATGTTGATAAGAATTAGATTGTCCCCATGTTGAAGGTAATAATCAAATTTAAATTAAACTTCACTTATAAAAGGTTCATGATTATTTTAAGAACATGTTTACTCTTCAACCAGTTTATTAGCATTGATTATACATTAAAATAGATTGACATCGCGACCATACACGCGGCAGGGATCATCCATCACAAGGATCTGGCGCCCCATCTACTGGGCCAGCTTGTAAAACCCAAGACCAATTGCAAAATCCCAAACAAGACCCATTATAAGAATTCATAGTCAAAGCCCAAATCTAGGCCTGTACGAATCAAAGCCCAAATCCAGGCCCGACATGAGTTTTCTCATAAAAAAGATCAACGTTACACAAAAAGAGTCGTGAAAGGAGTTACGCGTCCACAGATGTGTCTCCATAAAGGAAGAGACTATTATGAGAAACATATCCTTCCATTGCGCCTCACATGCTTAAGTCGCGTAAAGAATTAACCGCGACCATTATAAAAGGTAATGGGAACATTCGATAAATGTATGCAACTTTAACTAAGTTTTGTCCAGATTTATTTCCTTCTTCAAACAGAGTTGTTGACTTAAGCATCAGAGTGCCTTCAACCACCAAAATGGTGGTATTTGGCAGTCTAACATCTATTTTGCAGGTCAAACTCTCAGGTGAACGAGATTTGGACGCATCAGTTTGGTATCGTCCATAAAGAACAACGAGTTTCCTTTCTAAAAAGAAGATCCACAATGACGAAATTCACCATAATTAGATTAACAATCAAGAAACTATCAAAGCTAATAGAACGCTCTACAGATCCCCAATCTGGTGATGGACAATGTGACATGTCTTGTAATATCAACCCGGCAACAACCGTCGAACCAACTGCACTTGAAAGAAGGGAGCCTCAACGAATAACGATTCAGACATCTCTGACATCTTGAGAAATCCCCTTAGCCCCCCGTGTAGAGATGCTCATGACTCAGATGAACCACATGATCAGAATAGCGGACAGACTTACCCAAAACCTAGAGGGCAACAAACCTCGAGAAGAAAACACCTAGCTTAAGAGACATTTGTCAAATCACAGTTCTGAATTCAACCAACAAAAGTTTGGAAGACGTAGAAGCCCAAACGTGAACCTGGAGCGAAATCGTTCATGACCTTAATAGCGAGTCGAGGTGAGGTCCTTAAAGCCATATCGAGAAGGGAATGTGTCAAATGGCCACCAAAAATGAGAGGAGATCCATAAAATGGAACAAAAACAAACATTACTCCTTTCATTAGTGTTCTAAAAAACGTTAGGTGGTGGGTGGGCGACAAGCAAGTGCCTAGCGCCCAGGGGCCTAGGCGGCTCCTAGGCGGTCTTAGGTTTTGTATTATAACTTTAATAATTTACAAAGTTAAGCATAATACTTTATCAATTACATCCAATATGCATATGCAAAATTTAAAAACATGAAAAATTAACAATCATGAACAAAATTTATTAAAACTCAAATGACTGAAGTTGGTCATGATGGGTACTTTATACAAAGTTGAATTTGTGGACAAATATCCAAACCTACTCTTTTATTTTTCTTCAAATTGCATGAATAACCTCAATCATGTTTGATAAAATCTACATTACTAAAATAATAAAATTGGTACCGGTAGATCTTTTAAGAATTCCATTAAGTAATCGTCCTTTGCTACATTTAGACATATACTGAATAAAAAATAATTAAATTGTTTATTTCTAAAAAAGAGGAAAATAAAATAAAATAAAAACACAATCAGCTTTATTAAAAAAAAAACTCGCCCAGACCCCGCCTAGACCGCCCAGACTACCCAGAACCCGCCCAGCCATTAATCTGGGCGTTTTTCTACCTTCTAGCGCCTAGGAGCCGCCTAGGCCAATTTTTAGAACACTGCCTTTCACGATGACTACGGACACGATACAGAAGATTGTCGCAGCCTAAGGAACGAGATTGAATGCCATGTTAGAGAAGGATGACTTGAAGAATTCATTAATCTGAGAAACTCGATGGCAAAATAATTACATCAGAAGAACGACCAAAGAAGCTGATATACGTCTTGCATGGTGCAACTGGAGAAAATGAGCAATCCAACTGATCCCGAAATCAAGTAGTTAGAGACCTACGAGCAAAAATTAGATACCAAGAGCCGATAGCACAACGCGCAAGAACAATGCAAAGGATTATGACATTCTCCAATGAAGACATAGATGGGGTTAATTTCCTGCACAACGATGCCTTAGTGATCTTGGATATGATAGCCAGAGGGAAATCAAGAGAGTGCTGGTCGACAAGGGTAGCTCAGCCAACCTTTTATTCCTATTGTGTTCTAAAGGATGTTGTTCACTAATGAGATGTTCTCCCCTAGCGATCAACCAATGGTGGGGTTCAACGGGGAACAATGTCGTCCATTGGGGATGATTTAACTACTAGTTGAAACAGGAAAACCAGGAAAGCAACGAATGTTATTGATAGACTTCTTTGTTGTTGATGCTCTTTATGCGCATAACATGCTACTTGGGACACCCTAGATACACAAAATGGGCGTAGTCTCCTCAATTATGCACCAATGTTTAAAGTACCATACTGACAATGGTAACGAGATAATCAAAGGAGATCAACCAGCAACCCGTGAGTGTCATTTCGCAACGTTAAAAGCTCCCCACAAATCGCAATTACTGCAATGATCGAAGGAGCTTTCACAACAACCAGGTCAGACGAATCCCGACCTCCCGAATTATAATATGGCTCCAACCAGCCTACGTAACCGATTTAACACTGGATAGTCAGATGAAGAATTGATCGTAGTCTACCTAGACGACGAAGCGGATAAAGTAGTTCGGATTGGCACAAAGATTTATCCCGAGCTCGCCAAAGAACTAATTCAACTACTGAAAGATAATCAAGATTTTTTGCATGGACGATGAAAGACATGGTAGGAATAGACCCGTCCGTCATTTCTCACAAATTACAAGTGAACCCAGACAAGAAGTCGATTCGATAAAAAAGAAGGTTGGTGGCTCTAGAACGTAATCAGGCGATAAATGAGGAAGTACATCGCCTGGTTGACCAAGAAAAGAAAAAAATGACAAATGGAGGGTATGCATGGAATACACCAATCTAAACAAGGTATGTCCAAAAGACAGTTTCCCACTTCCATAAATAGACCAAATAGTGAATGCAACCGTCGGCCACAAATTACTGAGCTTTATGTATGCATACTTTGAGTATAATCAAATACAGAAATACCCTCCCGACAAAGAAAAAACATCTTTTACAACATAAAGAAGTAATACTATTATCAGGTAATGCCCTTCGAATTGAATAACGCGGGAGCAACGTACCAATGGCTGGTGAACTTAATGTTTAAAGATCAAATCGGTAAAACGATGGAGGGTTACATCGACGATATGTTGGTCAAAAGCTAACGCCAAGCAAACCACATCATGGATCTCGAACATGCTTTCTCCCAAATGCAAAAGTATAAGATGAAACTGAATCCGGGGAAGTACACATTCAGAGTAGAATCAGGAAAATTCGTCAGGTACATGGTCAATCAAAGAGTAATCGAACCCGATCCAAAGAAGGTACAAGCACTTTTCAACATGCAGTCGCCAACAAACATAAAAGGTGTACAAAGTCTTAATAAAAGAATAATAGCCCTGAACAGATTCATCTCCAGATCCTCGAACAAATGTCTACCTTTCTTCAAAATTTTGAAGGGATACAAGACATCGAATGGAATGCGGAGTGTGAGAAAGTTTTTCAAAGCCTAAAATCCTATATGGGAAGCACAAAGCTACTAACGAAACCAAACATGAGGGAAGCACTATATCTATATTTATCTTTTTCCAACCACGCGGTAAGCTCAACGCTTGTACAGGAGAAAAAAGGCGTGCAAAAACCAATGTACTACATCAACAAAACACTTGTGGATGCAGAAATGAACTATCTAGCTCTAGAGAAATTGGCGCTTGCCCTGATCATGTCTTCAAGAAAACTACGACCATACTTCCAAGCGCATCCAATCACAGTTATGACCGAACATCCGTTCGTTCTGTAATGCACAAACTAGGCCTATCGGGAAGGATGGTGAAATGGGGAATAGAACTTGGGCAATTCTATATTAGCTAAGCCCCCAGAACCGCTATCAAAGCTCAGGCATTGGCGGATTTCATTGCCCAGTTCGCAGGAGGCAATGATCAATGGATAGAAAGCATGAATGAAGAAGAACAAAACAAACTGACCACCGACAGATGGATACTCCGCTGTGACGGAACATCCAACGAGGCGGAAAGCGGAGCTGGATTATTACAATACAACTCAGTTAGTTGTGATAGCCAGGCTACACTTAGCAAAACACTAAGGAATTAAAAACATCAATGTCTTTAATGATTCCAAACTGGTGGTCAATCAACTAAGCAATGAATTCCAAGTCAAAGACACCCAAATGAAGGCCTACCACCAAAAAACCATTGAACTGATAAAAGGCTTCCAGACTGTGATCATTCAACGGTGCACAAGGATGGAGAACAAAAGAGCCAACGAACTAGCACATAAAGCATCAACACCTAAAGAAAATGATAATCCGCTCATCATGAAGAAAGGAAGCTCCTTACTTGAAAATCAGGTAGAAGAAACATGCGCCACGAATCAAGAAAACAACTGGACAACTCCAATCCTGGCGTATATATCAAACGCAGAACTCCCAATAGATAAGACAAAAGCTCAAAAACTACAAAATCGGGCGGCATGATACACAATGATTAATAACAGACTCTACATAAGGTCTGCCACGAGCCCATTGCTAAGATGCCTTTCACTAGAAGATGTTGAATATGTCCTACGAGAGATCCACCAGGGTACATGCGGAAATCACCAAGGGGGAAGAACGTTGGCCCATAAAGCACTCACGCTAGGTTACTACTGGCCAACGATGCAAGAAGATGCTCAAAAACGTGTTCGCACATGCGACAAGTGTCAAAGATTAGCCTCGTACACTCACATGCCGGGACAAAACCTCATCCCGATGAGTACCCCGTGGCCATTTGCTCAATGTGGAATGGACATCATAGAACCACTCCCTTCGTCCGACAAAAAGAATTTTCTCCTTGTAGCAGTAGACTACTTCAATAAGTGGGTGGAAGTAGAGCGCCTAGCGAAGATAGGAGAAACCCAAGTCTAGAAGTTTTTATGGAAAGACATAATATGCAGGTTCAGGATCCCAAGCTTGATGTCACAGATAATGGGAAACAATTTGCAGGCAAAAAAATCAAGGAGCTATGTGAAAATCTGAATATCCAGCAACACTTCCCTGCACCCACCCATCCACAGGCAAACGGGCAAGCTGAGGTCACCAACAGGACAATCTTAGAAGCAATCAAAAGATGGCTCAAGGAAGCGAAAGGATTGTAGACATCCGAGTTGCTTGGCGTCCTTTGGGCATACAGAACAACAAAATGGACTCTGACATGATAAACCCATTTCACTCTCGTGTATGGATCTGAAGCAATGATACCCGTGGAGATCGGTATGCCGACATTCAGAACCAAGAATTCCGCACTGAGGATAACATCGAGGCATTGAGAGTCAGACTAGACCTCCTCGAGGAAAAGCGTGAAGCCGCCTCTATTAAGACAGCGGCCTGCCAACAACATATGGCTGGATATTACAACAAAAGGGTGAGAATTCACACTTTTGACATCGGTGATTGGGTACTCCGAAAAGTCCAACTGAACAAAAAGGAACCAAGCGCAGGCAAGCTAAACCTAAATTGGGAAAGACCATGCAGAGTAATAAATGTCAACAGACCAGGAACATACTGGTAGGAAAACAAGGACCATGTAGAGTAAAAGCTACCATGGCCATGGAATGTAGAGCACTTACAAAGATATTATCAATAAACTTTTCAATTTTCAACTCAAGTTCAAAATGACAAAATTTCAGTCAGGACAAGAAAGTTAGATTGAAAGCCTCAGTTGTGAAAATACTCAGCACAACTGGAGTATCAAGCAACACTTACAAAGATATTATCAATAAACTTTTCAATTTTCAACTCAAGTTCAAAATGACAAAATTTCAGTCAGGACAAGAAAGTTAGATTGAAAGCCTCAGTTGTGAAAATACTCAACACAACTGGAGTATCAAGCAACAAATAAAATTATATACCGGGCGAACGCGTCGGACATAAAATGAAACTTTTAGCCTGATCAACCATGAAGTAATGAAGTACAAGAACATAAGAGTCAAAATTTTCTCGTTGATTATATTGTATGAAATTGTAATCCAGATATAGAATCAGATTCTGTAAAAAGAGCTTCTACACGACTAGTATGTTGAACATCGAAGCCATTCATAAAAATTCGGACGAAGGAGATAGAAATCTGGCTGGAATGTCACTGATAAGCTTAACATACTGGACTGAACAAATGCAAAATTTACAATTTCCATTGATCTTCTAAAAAAGAGATTACAAAGGAGTCAAAATAAGCAATAAAGGACGAACATCAGCATTAGCAGGAGCATCATTAGGTGGTGTAGGCTCAGATAAGCGCTGAAGGTTCTCCAACAACTGGATGACTCAGAAAATCCGGAACGACCTTCTCAACGTCATTGAATTCTTGCTCGGCGAAGCAACGGTATTCAGACATATCTAAGCCTTGTGTCTCTAGGGAATCCAAGAAGCGAATCTGCGGCCTCTGCAACTTTTAGTCTTTCAGTAACAGATGATAGCTCAGCTTGAGTTGACGCTAATTCATTATAAATGACCGTAAGTCTAGCGAAAACCGCAGACATGGCCACGACAAACTCAAAATTCAGCTGAGCGATTCGAGTCACAAGAAGCCTTGAGACTAGCAGAACATTCTTCAGCATAACGAATGGCCTCATCACGCTCAACCCATCATTCAGATAGCTCTTTCTCAGCAACATCCAGACGGGATTGCAACCTACCCAACTCAGACGTTTCGAGATCAGAAGCAAACATGTCTCGAATAGCCTCGAGCTCCCTCAACGACGTCTGGGCAATATCTGTAGCCCTTGCATGCTTTATGCACGACACCTTCAATGAATCAAATTGGCACAAAACGTGAGAAAGGACCAGGACATGTTCTGCCAGCTTCCACTCAATGAGCACCACCTGATCACGGGCAGCCTTACAGTCTGACTCCATCACGGCCGCATAAGTAAGATGAGTCATCCCTTCCATAAGGTGTTGGAGGCCCTCATCGTTATGAAGACGTGGTAGACATACGGGCATAAGAGCCTTATTAGCTAACCGCCAATGAGGTTGCGCACGCTGTCCTGCACATCAATCTTGGAAGGCTAACAAAACTTCCCAGGCACAGCCAAAATAGGATGAGAAACAAAGGGAGTAAAAGGAAATCCCGAGGTCTCGATAACAGCAGGATAAATTGGGAGTTTGAAGCCCCGAGCTCGAGTAACAACTCGATCTTCCAGTCTCGGACCATACTCACAGTCATTCAAGGTGTTAGTACTTTTTGGATCCTCAGACTACCAAGTTGAAGCATCTTATTTTCAATAATGCGAGAGTCGTCAATCATCAGGTCAGCTGAAACGGACAAACCATACAAGGCAACAACACTCTTTTCATGGTCGTCTAAAGGGCGTGAAACCTCCTTTTCGCTCCTTTCAGAAACTCGATTTACTTTTTCATCCTCTAGGGCAAGAGTCATCCTTTGAACCACAACCTCCTTTTCGGGGAAAAGCAGGAAGAGAAGGAGCCCTAATAGCGTCAAGAATCGATGTTGCGAGTTTTTTCTTCTTCGAAACACGACCAAAACTAATTGTCAACATCTTAGAAAGGCTGGGAGGCCTGGGAACTTTCTTCTTCCTAACAATTGAGTCGGTAATCCTAGAACCCTTGACAACGACAAAACCAATTCGACGTACAAGTTTGTCAACAAAACTCTCTCTACGGCTGACATCCACATCACCAACACGCGCAATACTCACAGTCACCTCCAAGGCACGACCTACAATAGGCTCCGCGCAACCTCCCTCACCTGACGAATATAAGCCACTGCATATATGGCATCCATAGTAAGGAAATCTTCCATCGAGACTCAGGGAAGATTGCCAAACCAACTACAAAACCCATGTTCCTCCAACAACAGCAACAACTCAACCCTCTTAGGCTCTCGGAATGACCGTAGAATCTGATCTCCGCGCAACCTAAAATAATTGGAAGTAAGGGACACCTAAAATTAGGACCTCGGCCAACCCCCGTACTCCTCTCGCAGACCCTTGAAACAAGACAGAGAGCCAAGACAACAGGTGCGATTAGAATTTACACTAAAATCCACCAAGGAATGCAAGACCCTGGCATTCATAGGGATACCGGATGCGGTGGCCCTTGCTTAGGTCGTAATCATCATCTTCCAAGCGTTGGGAACTAGTTGGGTGGGGTTGATGCCACCAAATCTAGGTACTCCAAGATGATCTTAGGAGCCGGAAGCCTAAAGTCGAAATGGAACATACCAGGGTACAAAGTGATATACCCATGCTTTGGACAACAATGACTACCGCCCTCTTTGGGGATAATGGTATCTAAATCGGCCAGCAACGAATAATCGTGACAAATGTTATCCAAAGTTGCATGCCTCGCCCGCTTAGGCAAAAACAAAGGTTTACAAACATCAAGAAAGTCGCCACTCAAAACCCTAAAACTAGACATGATTGCAATGCAAAAGCAAGAAACAAAGGACTCAGCTACCAGAAATTGAAAATGTGTAAAAGGGAGAGACCCCGTACTCAACTCCTCCTTTTATAAGGACGAGCAATGAAAGGTCCGCTCTTGGGAGAACGTGCAAGATATGAAAGTCGCACAAAATCCCAAAAATCACGCTCAAACAAGTAGGTGGACGGAACATCGAAAAGACAACACTAACAGATAGTAAGAATACTAAATGCGCCATAATGTTGAAATTGAAAACCAAACCGCCACACTGTTAGTGGATACATGAACATACCCACTAACTAAGGGGGAGTAGGTGATGATGCATCAAAATAGACTGACATTGCGGCCATACACGCAGCAGAGTACATCCATTACAAGGATCTGATGCCCCACTTATTGGGCCAACTCGTAAAACCCAAAAAGGTTAAACCAATCGCAAAGGTCCAAACAAAGCCCATTATAGGAAGACATAGTCAAAGCCCAAATCTAGGCCTGCGCGAATGAAAGCCCAAAGCCTGGCCTGACACGAGTTCTCTCATAAAGAAGATGAACATTGAAAAAAAATAGTCATAGCGGAATTTACGCCTCCACGGACGCATCTCCATAAAGGAGGAGACTGTTACAAAAAACATCTCCTTCCATTGCGCCTCACATGCTTAAGTCACGCAGAGAATTAACCACGACCTTATAAAAGGTGAATGGAACATTCGACAAAGGTATGCAACTTTTACTGAGTTTTGTACAGATTTAGTTCCTTTTTCAAACAGAGTCGTTGACTTAAGCATCGGAGTGTCTTCGGACATAAGCATCGGAGTGTCTTCGGACACCAAAAAGGTGATATTTGACAGTCTAACATCTATTTTGCAAGTCAAACTCTCAGGAGGACGAGATTTGGATGCATCAAACGTGAAAAATGAAATATTGTCTATGATAGCTTTTCTTGAAAGGCGAGTCAAAGCCCACAAGGTGAACTATAAGAATATTTTCTTATAAATATATTTAAAATAATTATGAATTGATAGTTAATTTTATAATTGTTTACATATAGGATGGAGTTGTATCCTGTTTGACACGAAAAGAGGACCCCGTTAGAACGTCAATATTGATGGTGTTGATGATGTAATGAGTTAATGTTGATGCACAATAAATGGATTCCATGTAGTTGATGCACTTTACTTAGCTTATAGTATTGACATGTAGTTCCCAAACCTAGAATAAAATAACTTTTGTTGAATTTACTTTGCCACATTTTGTTGATTAGATAACAAATATCATTATTGCTAAATTTCTTGTGATAAGGCATATTTTACACAACCCCGACATAGAATATCCATATTACCCGAGACGTGATAGAATATGCTCAGGGCTACCTTCCAGCTGATAGATTTTGTTAGATTCAGCCCTATCACAATCATGGAGATCACATACATAGAGATATAGTCAAACAGGTATAAATACAAGCTCATTTCCCAAAAGCTAGATACACAACTCCCCAGCAAATCAATTTTCTCTGAACTACTCATTTTTCTATATCCTACCTCCTTAGCTCATTACTGACTTGACTATCGGAATCTCCGCTCGAGTACCCCATTTGGATTAGAGTTTGTGCAGGTACCAGCAAATCATCTTTTTCCCGACCGCAGGTCCCTTACAGGAGAAGTTTCTATATCATATTTTTACCCTCAATATTTGGCGCTGTCCATGTGGGAACTTTTGAAATCAAGTGACCATGCCTCCTAAAAGGGAAAGGAAGACTGACACTACTTCTAAAGTAGGATCGACTCATATTCGAGAGGAAGCCTTCGAGTCGCATAGGGATCTTGAGACATCTGAACAGCTCCAAGATCAACTAGTTGTTGGGAGCAAAGATCGGACGGCCGAGAGGCCCGCTTATGAGGTCAAGATGGCATCCAAAACGAGGGTCATTCCAAAAGCGTGGCGAAGTAGCAGCAAGGTCAGGCCAAGAATCTCAAACCTGGCTCTCAGAACAGTTAGCATCATGTTTGGCCTCCAATTCCAGCTATTGTCCTGGCACCTCTTGCCAATGTGGGTACAGTGGAAATGCTCAAGAATTTTCATGTCGAGCACGATAAGATGGAGCAAAGGAAAATTATTGCAAGGACGCCGTAGCACGCATCAATCACTCCTCTCTCTCATCTGACATCCAGAAGTTAAACTTCTCGAATAAGTTCACCATGCCGACCTTTTAACAGTATGATGGAGTCTCGACCCTTTCGAGCACATGTTTCATTTTATACATATAACCATACAGTATGAAGCTCCAAAGCACAACCGTCCGCATTGCAAGACTAGGGAAATCAATGCTCTCCAGTCCACTTTTATAGGAACTACATTTACCTGAGAAGGTGGGTTTCAAATTTCACCAACTTACTAGTTGTAAAGCAGAAGGAGGGCAAGTACTTCAGGGACTACCTATCCTGATTTAAGAAATAGACAATGAAGATAGCTGACCTCGATCTCAAGCTAGGTTGTCTGCCCGCAGTTTTGGAGTAGCCGCAGGGACCCGAGCCCATACCAAGTTGGCCTCTAAAGAAACTGACACCTTAAAAATGACTTTTGACATAAAACAGTAAAATTGGAGGATTAGATTCGTCTAAGGATGAAGTCAAAGTCAAAAATCACCCAGATGGTTGCCTCGGCCCATGACGAGCTCGAAGACAAGAAGTTTGGGACAAAGGACAAGCTTAAGCCGCCTAAAAGGGAATGAAACCGGGGCTCAAACCAGCAATGTAAGAAATCTCGCTCCGAGTTGAAAAATATAACTTCCCAAAAAAAGAAATCGTCGGGAATTCTCAAGTTAATCAAGGGAGAACCTTATTTCTCTGAACTTGTTCTAAAGCTTGATGACCGGCTCAGAAGGCCTTACTGTGAGTACACAAGGCTGATGGATTATGACACAGACTCATGTATAGCACTAAAGAATTTCCTTCGGCCAATGGTTGAGCAAGGCCGATTCCAAGAGTTTGTTAAAGCCGCTAGGGAAAACCCTTGAGCTCCTAAACATCAAATTTCATAAGAACCACATCCCAGGAAGATCATCAGTGTCGTTTACATGCGCAATTTTGAGTCGCCACTGGTAAAAAGGAGAAAATCCAAAGGACCCAGCATGTCCGCAACGTGAATAATCAAAACACCGAGCTTTGACTCACTGGATCACATGAGAAGGAAGATGACTCCCTGACGTGGTTATCAAGCAAAGACCTGGACCGGGTGGCTACTGATATTCATGTAGTTTATACATAAATTACCTTATAATTTATATTAGTTAGTGTTTCGAATAATGTATTTTATTAAAATTATTTAAATTTTGTGTTTTTATAGGTTGGGAGCTTAAAAGGTAAAATCGTATAAATGCACACTTCATAGAACAATTATTTACAAATTCTAATGGTGGTACAAAGTGAGGGGTGAAATTGGAAGTCACTATGATAAACACTTGCAAAATCCCGATCCAACCAAACCCAAATCCACTTTTTTCCTTAACCTAAGCCCAAGTCCAACCAAAATCCAAATTTATTTTCTTATTGAAAAAATCTAACTGGCGAGGGAAGCAGCGAGGAAAACAGCGAGGGACCCTACAGGGGGAGGGGGATGCGCATTTGAATTTTCAACGCACGCATCCCGAGGGGAATGGACGGCTCCCCCTCCCCCCTGTGGGGTTGCTCGCTGTTTTCCTCACTGCGTCCCTCGACAATTAGACGGGTTCTTTCTTATTTCTCCACACAACAGATCCCTCCTTTTCTCTTTCTAGCAACCAAAAACTCATTTTCTTCCGTCATTCTCTCTCTCTAACATCACAACTAACAACTAACATACCTTCACCTTCTTTTCCTTTTCCCACAATCTATGCTCTGCTTCCTCTTCTATTCACCACCACCAACTCACTAGCCTCTTTTTCTGGTTCTATGGTAGACACAACCTCATCCTTTTTTCTTTTTCTCAGCTGCACACACTCAGCCAGAGAATGCCTTTCTCCATGGCCATCCTCTCGCCGGCAGTCTTTCTTGCTCTCTAGAAAGACCACCAACATCCTCCATCTCGCCATCCCTTCTTCCTCACATCATAGATAAACACCACCAATAGAGTCCACCTCGCCCTGTTGCTCCCTCTCTTTGGTGGCAGCCACAACATCACAGAAAACCACACTTCTCTCCCTCTCCATCTTGTTTGTTTGCTCATCGTCCCCCGCGCTGGCAAATCATGCTCTCTAGAAAGACTGGAAACCACCATCGCATATTCCTTTTCATAGATCTCTCTCAGTCGCTGGAGAGATCACTACCACCAGCCGCAACCCATTTGTTTCCTCTTTCTATCATCATCTCACAGACTTTTGTTATCCATTTCTTCTTCCTCACACACTGCCACCTTCATGCCATCAACGCCTTCTCTTCCTCATCTCAATACAGTCCAGCTCGTAGTCAGCGCCTTCTTCCGTTGTTCCTCATCAAACCAGCCATCATCACCTTCTCCTTTCTATGTTCTTCATTTCTTCCTTCTTACAACAACCAACTCTACAACCACTTTTCATCACCTCGCAGCCGCATCGCATCCAGACGAACATAGCCACCCTCCCTTTTTCCTCTCTCTCTCCCAGTTCCTTTTCGCAACCACAAGAGCAGATAAAAAAAACATGTAAGAAGATGAAGTTTTGGAGGGAAGAGTTTTTAAACTCTTTACCATGCTATTCACAACCCTACATTCTTTTCGCACTACCACACAACATCCACATCTTTTGGAGAAGCGTGTTCATTGAGGAGTTGATGGAGTTCACCCACATTGTTGTCGCGACCACTTATATGATCTTTTAAACTCCCTGCTAAGGCGTAAATGACTCCTCAGGCTTAGTAGAATTTTCTTTTGTCTTTTATTGTTCTCTGATGCATTGTATGGTTTAGCATTGGCTTGATTTGTGAACAAACACATATTACTTTCACCATGTATGTCATGCGTTCATGGTAGTTAGAATTATTTTATGTTTTTGTTTAAACATATTTTATTCATATTAGTTAAACCTTTTATTAGTTGCGCCTTAAGATAATTAATTCTTGGGGTTTGCATCTTTGTTAAAATCAATCCACAAAAGGAGACAATAATTGACATTAGTATAATTTCATGAACTTGATGGATGATTCAAAAGGCTTAGCATATCTCTTTGATTTTAAAATTTTCTTCCAATGGCCTTTTTATTTTCTAATAGTTTACAGATTTACAATTGCAGTAACCCCTTTTAAATTAGTTTAGGTAGATCTTAGTTTTCTTATTGTATTTTCAATCTCGTGGGTTTTCCATAAGTAGACAATAGGCACTTGCAGTATAACAATTAGGTCAAATTAACCTATTAATCTAGGTTAGTAAAATTTGCATCAAGTTGTTGGTGTTGTTGTCAGAGATTGTAATGGTGCAATCGAAGTCTAGGGTTTATTTTCACTAGTTTATTGTTTAGGTTTAATTTTATTGGTTTAGGAACAATGTTAGGAGTCACTTGCATATTTGTTTTATTTATTATTAGTTTGAGTTTCAATTTGTTGCATTTGTTTTACAGATATTCATAGGAGAAAGAAATTGTAAAGTAGAGGTCATGAAACAAAAGCAGAAAGAAAATAATAGCAAAGCAGATAAATACAATATATATTGCATTGTGATTTTTCTTTTTAGGTTAAGATTCATGTGGACACTCTCAGAAGTCAGCAAGCTATTAGGTGGACAATGCTTCTAATCGACGACAACTCATCTTCTAGCCGACGTCACAAATAACCCGAAAGAGGTTCACACCGGTGGTTACTTCTCTCCACCGCGTTGCAAGTAACTCTAGAGGAGGGGCAGGCTGAAAGAAGAAAAGGAGTATGATTCTTTAGAAAATGGATTTTTGATCTAAAGAAAAAAAATACTCTAAGGAAGATAGAGTAAAATTTCATGAATTTATCGAAAACTTCTCAATTTTTTCGCGTAATGGATAAAAACTCAAAATAAAATTCTTGTTAGCCATGTGCTCCTAGATACGTGGGAGATTATTCTCATATCAAGAGTGATCTATAGGTAGAAGTCTCCATATGTGATATATTTGGAATTCGCTACCTATTAGAAGCAAATAGCTGTTGTAGGTGCCCGTTTGAAGCTGATCCTTGAGAAACTTGCCTTTACCATGGTTTACGAGTATTGAGGATAGTTGTGAGACACATGGGCCTAGCAGGCTTTAAGAATTCGGGTTCGTTTGGTGGACTGCATTGGGCAGGTTTAGAACCGCTTGGGCAAGATCAATGTTGGGCTAACGCTAGGGCCTCTCCTTTCTCGAGATCATCATGACATATGTACAATGTATAGCAGGTACCATTTTGGTGTATCATCAGCTACTCCCCTTGAGTTAGGGGGCCATCACATCGGTTTGCTAAGTCATTTCTTGAAAATATACGCCGCTCGTGATAATTGAGTATAAATCGTTGTGTGTCGGTTCGACGGAGAAGATATAGGAATCCTATCCCTATTTAGGTCATCCTTTGCATGGAGACTAACTCTTCCATTTTCTTGCTTTTAAAGATATTGTTCTGTTCATTTTCTGATTAGAAAGATTGTACATCTTTTTCATGGCTCAACAAAACCTTCTTGATGATGCAACTCTGGCCAAGGGCCTTGATTTTTTCGAAGGCATGTTGCTTTCTAAATTGGGCCTTGCTAAAATCCGTACGAAATTCTGGAATCTTGAGGACCTACCATTATATGCTCTGAAAGATGACCAGACGCCAACATTGCCACTTGCGGGTTCATTTGCTTGCATTGTGGGATGCTCCAAATTGGAGTCCATTTTCCCATTTTGGATGTGATTTGGGACATTTTGGACCTCCTTGGAATTCCTTCGGCCATGCCTTGTCTGATATGCATGAGCCTCCTTTGATAGCTAGAAGAAGTCTCGCGTTAGGACTGGGTTGTCTTCAAAATAGTCTGCTCCAGTAAGTAAATAGCGTGAGTCTGATCGGCCTGTCAGGGCAGAAAGCAATGTATCTGGCTGGGAAAAGGACCACCTGTAGTTAGTAGGGGTTGAAAATATATCAAATTTTAGTACCACACAGGTGGAAGCTCTGAACGAGCAGTTGATGTTAGCTATAATGGCAGCTTCTGCTGGTGTCGACCAGCCTGGGACCGTTCCGAGAGAAGGATCCTGTGAGGATTCACCTGATGTTCTGGAAGCCAATCGTCCCATTGGTGGGTAGACCAGTAGTGACTGTGGTGACACAGGCCAAGTTTCTCACAGTTCACATTGTTTCACGTCTCACTCCAGATCGCATCTCAAGGTGTTGGAGGGTCTGTTGGACAATTGTTTCCTCCTCTTCCTCTGGATTTTGCTGAGTCGTCTCGCACTAAGGGATCGATTGTCAGCGACAAAAGAAAGGCTTCGAAAGATGGTCTAGGAGTAGTAGTGACTACAAGGGGTGGTGCTGGCGTGATCCTTCGTCTGGGAGAGCTTCATATGGATGCATGGATAAATCGATTTGCACCGGATTTATTAAAGATGAGCACTCGGGTCTGGCTCCGAAAGGTTGATGTGAACTATGCTTCGAAGAAGCATGTAAGCAGGCTCCATAACTAGCTGATGGACCATGCTCCAAAACCTGAGGAGGATACGCTAGAAAGGCGTATGGATAAGGGTTTAAAATACCTTATGTAGGGAATGTCTCACTTGAGCCAGGTGATCATTGCTGGGATGGAAGTCGAGACGGCTCGTGAGAGGGTGTACACTATGGAGCGTGTCTTCTCGCACATGCAAATATTGTATTTTGATACGCTTTATGAGATTGAGCTACTGAGGAAGCAGGCCGATGAGAGGAGGCTGGAATGGTAATCTATTGATGTTGAGGCTCAGAGGGTTCGTCTAGAAACCTTGAGTTTGACCTAGCAGAGGCGAGGGTCGTAAGAGACATATTTCAATGGGATTTGGATATGGCCCGCCGTAATCAGAAGGTTGCGCAGGATGTTGCGGCGGAGTCACGTTTTGATCTACGATCCCTTACGGAAGATAATGCCTTGAAATAGGCCAATTGGGCTGTTTAGAAGCAGCAATTGAAGTTCGATGTGGAGTTCAATGCTCGAGAGGCGAGGAAGGTCGAGGACTAGCCAGAATTGGAGAAACATGAGCTTAGTGCTGTGAAAAGCAGTTTGCGCGTTTGCGGGACGATTTGTGGGTTGGCATTACATGTAGCACTCGTTTGCGCGTTGGCGGGACGATTTGTGGGTTGGCATGAGCGTCCTTTCCTGGTAATAGAATGACAGGCTGTGTGAGTGTGAAGACATTGTTTGAGCTGTGAGCGTGAAGAAGTTGGTTGAGCTCTGAGTGTGAAAATGATGTTTAAGTTGTTCGCGTGAAAATGATGTTTGAGCTGTGAGCATGAAGATGATGTTTAAGCTGTAAGCGTGAAGACGTTGTTTAAGCTGTGAGTGTCAAGACGTTGTTTATCTTTGGGTCACTGTTTCAAAAGAGAGTGGCGGCGGTGATCATGGTCTATTAAAAAAAAGAGGGCTCCCACCTTTCGTACCATCTATTTTCGAGCATGGTAGACTACAGGTTTGGGGAGTTAGGATCCGGTGATCATGGTCTATTAAAAAATGATGATCCCGTGGAGAGGCGTCAACATCAAATCAGGACTACTAGTCTCCCACCTTTCAAACCATCTACACCCATACGTAACGGGCTACAATTTTGAGATGAAGGGGTTCGGGGACCAGGCTAAAAAGCAGTGGTCCCGTGGCAAGCCATTGAAATCAGTTCGGGACTTACTAGGCTCCCACCTTCCAAATCATCTACACCCATGCGCATTGAGCTACAAATTTGAGAGTTTTTGGTGACCTGGTCTGTAGAAGAACAGTGGTCCCATGGCGAGCCGCAAGAATCAGTTTGGGACTGAGTAGGCTCCCACCTTCTAAACCATCTACGCCCGCGCAACCATGGTCTGTAGAAGAGCAGTGGTCCTGTGGCGAGCCGTTGAAATCAGTTCGGGACTATCTAGGCTCCCACCTTCAAGACCATCTACTCCCGTGCAGTAGGGGCTACAAGTTTGGGCTTTGATAGAAGTTGTCACCACCTAGGCTTACCTGATCGGGTTCTGCAATCGTTGTCTGCGAAAAGGAAACAGTCCCAAGCGAGTCGTTGTCATTAGGCGTGATAACAGTGATTGAATTCCCACTTCCTAAACCATTGACATCTGCACTAGGCAGACAAGGTGTCGGGGTGAACCAGGAGCCGTCGTCATTAGCCAAAGCTAACTAAGCTTACCTGGACAAGTAGGGGCTCCACCAACTGCGGGTGTCTGAGCCAGTGTCTGCGAGCGGGGAACGTTGTGCGAATGAGTTATAAAGAAGTACCTTGGATCATGTGGCGGTATGCAGGTGTGATCCGTGTGTCAGGAATGACTAGGGTTCCTCATGCTCGTATCAAGCATGTGGTAGAATACTATTTGAAGAGTGGGCCGAGCCCATGGGCCTGTAGGGTGAGAACAAGGGTTCTCTGTATGCGAGATGCTACGTGTACTGCGTAAATCACATGGTAGCACGTGTACGGCATGGATTGTGAGACGGTTGAGTATCAGTTACTCCGCCTCAATTGATTTGATGAACGTGGACCTGCGTAGCATCCTTTGGATTGTCGTCTCCTTGTTTCCTATATGTTATTCAATGCTGACATTTAATGCTGAGGCGCTCGTTTGGTGAACCATTATGTCTATATAACGGTTTTTTTCTATCGTTGTAGGCATTATCTTCTGCAGAATGTATCTCCTGTAATGTTCTCATTTGAAGATGATGTTTTGGGTTTTTCAAATGTTGAAGGGAGGTCCCTATCATTGGAGTCTTCGAATGTTCTAACATTTGGAGCGATTGTGCACAATGAGAATCGTTGTTATGTGCGGTCACCTGTTCTAGGTGAGCAGGTAGTTGTTTCATTGAGATTCTGTGATTTATTCTCGTATTGCGAAGAAGAAGTATGCACTCATTCCCAAGGAACGAGTTTGTCATTTATTCGCTTGTGCTTCGGTGTTACCTTGTGCGGTTATGCCCGCATGTGTGCAATTCCTGTTGCAAGCTTAGGGTTGATCAAAGTGTTGGCAGATGCGTGATGCTTCCGAGGGTGGTATCTCTCAGTCATCCCGAGTATTGCGCATGGGAAAAGTGTCTCCGCTAGGAAGCACTGTGAAACCTTGAGCACTCCGTCACTCGCAACCATCCTCAATTGCCTTCCTTTGCCTTTTTCGTTTGACCAAAAGCCGTTTGAGGAAGTTTGCAACTCGTTGCAAGGTCTGTGTTGTCGTTGTTCTGTACTCTCAGCTTCCCTCATGCCTTTGTCCTTGATCTTGGGAAGAAGCCTAGCGAAGTTTACCAAGGGTTCCTTTATTCTCTCTAACATCGGACTGCTTAAGTGACTCTTTATGTCGTATCAAATTTAGATGCTTGTAGTATGTAATCTTTTGTATCCACCTCAGGACACCCGTTGTTACATCTTTCCAGTAATTAATAGAGTGTGTTTGCATAATTCTTTCTCTATTTCTCAAATGATTGCAAATCACATAAGTTTCTAAGAACTAGAACTCTACATTGACTATGGAAAGGAAAATTAACAACTGAAATTGACTAACTGTTGGCGGAAAGAAGTCGACTTGGCCCTAAAGTGAATTTGCATGGCTCTTGTTGAATCGTTGATATTTCCAGCAGATTGTTGAGTTTCGCTAATGTCAATGAGGCTACTGAAGAGTAAACCTCGTATGGGAGTTATTATCCGCATTGACAGAATGTCAGGGGGTTGTACTCCCTTCTGCATTGATCTCTCTGTTATGCTGGGTTGAGGAGCAGATTGCTTTTGTGCCACTTGGTTGTTCCCTGCTTATGAAATTAACCATCATTGTTGGGATCTCGTGCGAGTGGATTTGTGCGTCCACAGTCACAGGATCTGATTCTGTTTCAAGTTGCGTTGTAGGATCCGGTTGGATTTAGGAACTTTCTATTTGCTTTAATGCGGCATAATGGCAGCCTTGTGCCATAGGCTGGTCTCCACGTATCGTTCCTTCAGAGGGGTTAGCAGTGTACTTAACACACTGGTGAAGGGTAGAGACCACTGCCTCCATCTGGTGGAGCCATGGTCTTCCCAAGATAAGGTTATAGGCAGACGACGCATCTACTACCATGAAGTCCTAAAACAAGACCTTTCTGAGTTGTGGCTCTGCTGCCACTACTGATAACCTTATATTCTCGATCGGGAATCATTTTTCTCCACTGTTTGATAGGGTAATTTTCCCGAACCTTGCGCCTCTAGCCAACTAATTGCGGTTACCATCTATCCCATCTGATTGTCTAAACTTTGAATACTAGCTCTTGTCTCCTGTTGAAATTGCAAAGTATTAGTGGCAAGAGGCTTAACAATATCTTCTAAAGACATACCAAAATCAGAAGTTTGGCTCGGTTGTTGTCTAGGGGTGTATGGCTGCTTATATTGCTGGAAACTTGAGTGATTTTGAGTCGCGAGCTAATTTACTTGTGGATTCCCATAGCTGAGGTTGGGGTGATCCCTCCACCCTGAGTTATACGTGCTCGAATAGGGATCATACTTCCTTTGCAGTTGTCCAGGAAAACCACCCACCGCATTCACTTGCTCAATAGGCTCCTCTTGAAGAGATGGGCACATATCAGTTGGATGCCCTACTACTGAACAAATCCCACAAGCCTTTACTGATTGCATATCACCTACAGCCATTTGACGAACAAGAGAAGTTAGACTCGCAATTTGTTGTTCGAGGGGAGAAATATTTACCTCATTAACATGCTTTGATGGAAGGTCAAGCCTAGTGCCAAATTGTTGAGAATTGGCCACCATATTTGCAATCAAGTTTCTCGTAGCCTCAGGAGTTTTGTCCACCAAAGCTCCTCCGCTAGCGGCATCAATAATCCAGTATTTCTATGAAGGCCTTTCTTCTCTTCTGAATCAGGATCACTAACAAATAGGGAGTCAAGGGTTGAATCGATCTCTATCTCAGGATTGTATTGCAAATCATCTTATTAGAAGATCGAGTTTTAGTCATAAAAATTATTCAAGGAAACTCTTCATACACCATAAGAGATAAAACATGCAAAATCTAATGTAATGAAAGAAAAATAAAAATTCTACACAAAAAAAATATTAATAATAATAATAACGCCAAAGATTTTTTTTTTTGAAAATTACAAAAGTAGAATAATAAAAATAATAATAATAACTAAAATAAAAAAGGATCACAAAAGCACAAAAATCAACTAGGAAACCTCCCCGGCAACGGCGCAAAAATTTGGTGTGCTGTCGTAGGCAACCCAAATTTAAAACCTATACTTTTAAAAATATATGTAGTAATGAGAGTAAGGGTCGATCCCACAGAGAGTGTCTAGTCTAGTTTGATGCTTTATGAACAAGGATGGGGGTTGAGTATAATGAAAACAATTTTAACTAAAAAACAATACAATTTAAAATGTCAAAATCAATCAAAAGAACAAGCATTGGCCTAAGTCAACATCTACCATTGGAATCTTACAACTGATCATCGATTCAAAAATATCAATTCACACTTTGAATATTCACCGTTGGAACTATTTTCCTATCTTTCCTTAGTCAAAATTAATTAGAAAACAAGAGATCTAATCAATCCTGACCACTAAATAACCCAAGACAAGCGCTAAAAGTTTAACCAAGCAGCAGCATTAAGAACTATAGAGATCGATGAAGCCAAATAACACAAGCACAAGCGGTTGTATTTAATTTAGTCAATTGCTCTTCCTAGGATCTAATAATTTATGTCGCAACAAATCATTAAATCTTATTTACTTCACAAATTAGAGGGATCAAACAATTATGGATTTGATTTCTAACTTAGCAGTAGTTGCAATGAATAACAAACTAGTAGGGTTCCTAGCAATTAAACGATTCAATCATGAAAATAGGCATAGAAGAATATTTGATACTCAAAGCAAGAATTAAACAATAAAATCAAACAAAGTAGATCTCACAAATTTATAGATTCCAAGGCTTCATTAGTCTTTGACCAACAAAAATAATTAGCCGAACATGACCATGTTAAAAACTTGAGGAAAAAAAAAAAAAAGAATAAAGAGACCAAGAGAATGTGCGAGGGAGGCTGAGATGAAAGAAAATATTAGCGTAACCCCCCCACGGGTAGGTCTGATGGTTTCCCTTTTAAACACGTTCCTCTCTCCTTAGAAGTCTCCCAAATCTTCTAAAAATATTCAACTTTCTAATTGGGGAAAATATTAAAGCAAACTAAAATCTTGGTGTGAAGAAGAAAGTGATGATTTATGCTGCAATTTTCGTGCATTAGATGTGGCAATTTCAAAAAATAGGCCATGTATCAGACTTGCATGCAGAGTAATGCTCCACGCCGTCATAGTGCAGGTCTGGAACTTCAAGCCCGATGTCAACCTTGATACATCCATTATCTCACAAAACACAAAATATGACAGTTGTAGATATTTTCTTGTTGTTCCAAATCATCTTGAATCGTTTCCATCGGAGCTCAGACGAGAGAGTTACGCCCATTCTACAAAGCAATGTCGAAACTACCACAAAATGCCCGATTAGCTTTTGTTTTGCACTTAATAACTCTATTTAAATCCTAGACCAAAATATAAGAGTAATGAGTACATTTAGGCACCAAATAAATTTAAAAGACCAATCAATAAAAGGAGAAAAATATTATATTTTGCATTCTCATCAGTCAGATTGCAATTTTGAACATGCTCTTATAACTTAATCGATCTAGTACCTTAAATATAGATCGTCATATAGTAGTAACTCAAAATTTTTGTAGGTTGAAGATCATGGTGAGATCCAAATGAGAAAACAGTCCAAGTCCATTGCACGGGTGGGTTCAATGTTAAAAGTCTATAAAGAGTATACATTACCGAATCCAAACAAGATGTTCTTCTTTAGCCCGTGTTCCCTCTCAAATTCAAAATCCCTCGTGAGAGTTATTAGCTTGACTTGTCGGAAGTTCAGTCTGTCTGATAGCGTGAGAGTCTCTACATTTCTTACCTCATGTGATCCAAAAAGCAAGGGACGAGTTTTGAAAATTTCTCAATTGAGTAATAGGTTGTTGCTTATGACATGAACCAAAACCTTAATCCTCTATTAGAGCATTTGACAAGTAAATGAGAACCAAGCAGTTTTGATGATTACAAGGTATATAATCCCAACATACGGTTATCTTATACAAGTTATTTTTTAAATGGACTATCGATTTATCAGTAGTATTTGTCAACATTTTTTTATTTCCATACTTTTAGGTCATGGAAAGCCATTAGGGATGGGTTTTTGTGGAATTATATGGTTCATGAAATGTGTGACACATATAATTCTATGTACGAAGAAAATGAAATAGATGATGTCTACCTTGATATTTGTTGAAGGCTGAAAAGTTGGTGCCATTAATTTTTATGTAAGAAATCAGCCGGTCTGATTTGATATTTCAACATCTACTTATTTTAACGTATCGAAAATTGATTGCCTTTGACATTTTGACTTTCAGCAACTTCGAAATAACTTTCAAAAAGTCTAAAGACCTAGGGCTCCTGAGATCAGGAGAGGTTCTCTCGCACGTGTTGAAGAGAGAGTGGGAAGATGAAACAAAGTTCCAATTGCAATCGCATGGAGCTCCATCATGCCCTTTAAAAGAACCCATCTTCCCCAAATTTCTCATAAACCCCACTCCTCAAAAAAGTCAACTTGATTGGATTTCTGTGTCAAGCTTCAATCTTTCTGAAAGATTTCGCAAAAACAAGAAATGGGTTGTTGAGTTTTGAGATCTTAAGTGGTCTGTGACACAATTCGAGATCTGGGGTGGAGCTTTTTCAGAGAGCTTTAATGGAAGAAACAGATAGAGTTGATGGAGGAATTTGATGGAGAACAATCTATATTTCGCGAACTTCATGGATCCAAAATGCATATTAAGAAAATAAAATGTTGAACTTCAAATTGATTGGTATCCCAGATCCAAATAAGTGAAAGAAGGTGTTTTCTTCTTTTCTTTAATTCATGGACAACCATCAAAGGAGATTGAAAGGCAATTGTTGTTCCAAACACGATAGGATAGATGATTAGAAGCTTTGATCAAGATTCAAGAGAGAAGGTAGTTTATAATATGAATTTGAGTGCCATTACCTTCCCCATTATCTCCAACCCTAAGAACCCAACCTCCATCCTTCCCTCCTTGTCAATTCTTTCTATAAACTCCACTTTTAACAACTGCATCGAATGTTGTTTTTAAGTCGTTATAGGCGGCGAGGAAACGAGCGAGGAAACGGGGGTTTGACCTCCCTCATCCCCCTCGAGATTCACACGGGTGCGCATCTTGAGGGGGTGGAGGGTCACACCCCCTCCCTCGCCCGTTTCCTCGCCATTTAGAATCACCGTGTTTTTAATTGATTCAATGGGTTTTCATTTCTCATCTCCCCATTCTTTCTCCTCAACACGTGAGCCATAGCATGTCCTGGTGCTCTCTGGCGCCGGGCCTGGCTCTCTACACTGATTGAATAACTTTGGAGAGTCCTTCTAGGTGTCGAGGGAAGGAGCGAGGGATGGGTGTAACCACCCATCCTCCTTGAGACAAGCATCAGCGCTCATCTCGAGGGGGATGGGTAACCACCCATCCCTCACCCCCTTTTCCTCGCTCCTTCCCTCGACCCCTAGAATTTCCGAACTTTGGATTGTTCACCTCCCTAATTCTAGGGGGTTCCCTCGCCCTCTCCCCTCGCGCTTTCCCTCGCCCCCTATAAGGGCTCTTGTTTACCCTTTTGTTAAAATGTGATTGCACAATATATATAGACATGTTATGAAGGTGAAGTTGTTAGATCGTATTTTGGGAATGTCTTACATTTTTTGAATATTTATTATATGGAATTAGTGAAAATTATTTTCGTTAACAGTTGATTTTGTTAATTTGCCCCTCAATTTATTTACTTCACTTATTGTATTTTCTATCTAAGTAGGCTAGTGGCAAAAATAAGTTACTCGTGTTACATCATTGCAAGACCCTCATCGCCTATATATATGTCGGTCATTTACTACGTTAACTACAACAATCCAATTCGACTACGGCTTTTGCTTTGAATCCATGCAAGTTTAAGTTATTATAGATAATTTTGTATTATAGCTTTTGGTGTAAATCTCCAACATGACACGTAAATCAACGAGTCATTTATTCATTTAATACTTCAATTGCAACAAACTTAATAATTTCATTGTCCAACCCAATCCTATGGTTTGCAATTTTGGGTTGAATTAATTCGTTGGTCACACGTCTTACGGGACATCTGTCATCAATATATTTTAATCGTCGTTCATACGAAATGATTTCGTCGCTCATTCTATAATTTAGCGAATATCAATTAATGAGTTCAATGCATTGTCAATCTGTACAAGTTAATTCCATACAAGCCCAAATAGATATCCATTTGTAGTGTTATTTTTGGTATAAATCTTAATGAAGCTTCGTGATACAACAAAGTTCACTACCACAAAATGTTCATTTGTGGCAAATTTATTTCCATTACTGGCGGATAAAGTTTTTGGCCATAAATAGTGTGTTGTGGCACTTAAAACCGCTACTAATTGTTAATACTAACACTTGTATCCGTCGTAAATGTGATTTGTTTTTGGCAAACATGTCATCCACCATAATAGCTCTATATCTACAACAACTTATTTCTGGCGAACACGTCATCCACCATAATAGCTCCTTATCTGCCACGACTTATTTTTGGCGGACACGTCATTAGCCACAATATCTCCTCTGCAAAATCTTGGCCTTGTTTATCTCTCGTCCTGCTCCTCTAAAGAAAGCTTAGAAGACTACTCACTATACTTCGTCAAGCTAAAATCCTAAAACACCAAAGCTTCTTTATGGCTTCTTCACTATACAGAGTACTCTATATAATGAGCTCTAAATCCATTCATCTTCTTTTTTGAGTACTCTGTATAGTGAGCTCTTTTCACATCAGATCTTTACTCCTTCTCTATCTCCTTTATCTTCCCATCAGACCTTCAACTATCTTTTTTCCCCTCTTTTCAAAGTCAGACAACAAAAACCTTAAAACACCCTCTTTTCAGATCTAGAAGACTACTCGTACCAAGGAAGAAGACTACGTGCGGCATACGAGATTTCTCCTCCTCTGTTAGTCTTTAATCTTATTCAAGGTCTGATGGGATATAATTAGTTTGATCCTTCTTCATCTTAATTTCAAGCATATTTAGCAAGAGCTCATGTGCTCAGTGTTTACTTATTGAGATCTAGGTTTTCAGTGCCAATGAGAACTCGCGTTGACTAGGTATTGGGGGATTCAGATTCAATCCTCAGAAGCAATTGAGGTATCTCAACCAATTAAAATTGAGATATGCCATATATGCCACCTCAGTTTCAGATGTCAGGATATCTGCTCGGAGTACCTACACATCATTCTATAGGAGTGCCCCATATGGTGGATTTGGGGCAATTCTTTCTAGTGTTGGACATGATGGGGAGATGACGAGGCTTTTTGTATCACGTGGAGCATCGGGGTCAGCTGTGGGTTCAGAGTCACATTCAACATCGGGTTTAGATTTTGGTCATGGACTAGAGTAGATTTGCTTATCTTTTCTGGCGGATGTATATGACAATTAATAATTATGTAGCTTTTCTGGGGGATTTGTACCGACATTTATTAGTAATTAAATAGAATTTAATAGTTATTTGTGGCGGATAATTACAAAATTTATAATTTTTATTAAAAATTAGTGGTAAAAAATTGGGTGGGATTATTAATTAAATGATTATATGGGACGGATAATAAAAAATTTAAATTATATTATTTTTAATTGTGGTGGTTATAAGCGCCACAAATGTTGCATTATGGCACTTTTATCTGCCACATATGCAACATTTGTGGCGCTTATAACCACCACAAATTCTAAATTTGGATTATTTTCGTTTTAGGTATTTCTGGCGGATTAAGATGCCTATCCTCCACTATAACCTTTTTCCGACACTTTTATATGTGGCAATTTTTTAATCCGCCGCTGCAATGTTTTTCTGGCAGATTTTGCATTTTTTTCACCAGATTTATTTGGCACTTATATTCTGCTCCAAATGACAGCTTTGTGGTAATGGTTGGTGGCTAATCACTGGTATAAGTCAACCGTGGTCAATTCCAAACAGTGTAATCTCATTTTGAATTAATCTAGTTTCCTTATTTTTTATTTAAGGAGAATGAGAAACACGTTTTCCTTTTAAGTACCCATTGCTACATAATTTAATGGTATATGCTAATTGCATTTACCATTTAAAAAGTTCAACACACTCTCTCTCAACCACCATCCATCCATTCAATTGAAATTTAATTACTCAATTTTTGCTACCTACTCAGTTATTGCCTCCACTAATCAGTTATATCCATTAAATAACATTTTTTCCTCTCTTTTTCAATCCAACAACAAATCTTCTTCATTGCCACACTACACCAAAGTTGAGCAACATGAGTGAACATAACATCCCAGTTAGTCGCGCAAAGATGCTTCAATCTGAATTAAGAAGTATCATAGAAGTTCAAACCTTGATTTGTCCACAAGTTGGGTCCAAAAAAATCTCCATGTCAAACGTCATTATTTCTTATAGTCCACCACCTCCTGATTATTGGAATACTCCTAGGGAATTCGTCACACAACACCCTAAGGGTGAAGGATGAGCTTGACTCCCCATCCCGTAGTCCCCGAGTTAATGAAGGTATATGACTTTATTATCTGTGCATGTAATTTTTTCTTGTTTGCATAAGGTTCTTATGATTTTTTTATGTCCATATATAAAATTTGTGCTTGAAATAAAGTCTACATATCAAAAGTTCCTTGTTTGGTAATATAAAATGCGCACTTATGTTACTTTTTCCTCATTATACAGCTATATGGTGTTCAGTTGACGAGCTTTTGGTAAAGTTTGGAGCTAGGGTCGTTTCAATGTTACGGTATTTTTGTGTCTCTTATGTTTATGTTTGTGTGTATTGGTCATTTTGGGTGTGGAAGGGATGCATCCATTGCTCATATTTTAGTTCATGTAATATGAAAATGTTTGTTGTGTTCAATGTAGTCAAAAGCGACTGCTTAAAGCAAGAAGCGTAGCGAACCGGTGACAAACAACCTTTGCTTTCTAAAAAAGAGGAAAAATGATTTTTTTTTTTTTTTTTTTTTTTTTTTTACTTTTACAATAGAAATTTTGGAAATGCGATATATTATTAGGATTAAATTTCTTACAATTTGATTCCAATTTTCAAATACTCCAAAGTTCACACAAATATCTTCATTTTTTTTTTTCTTTTTTAGTTATTTGTGTATTTATTATTTTTAAAGTATTAACATATAACTATATTTCTAATTTGCTACTTAGTATACTAATATATGAAAAATCTCTATTAAAACTATTAGTTACTTAGATATCTTCAAATAAATTTAAAATTATTTACTTATTTTTATTACTTTAATTAGGTGGTTGAATTGATTAAGGATTATAGATGAAATTTTAATCATTATTATAGTGCAAATTATATAGGGAATTACATAACTAGCAATCATTAATACAACAATATAACTTTAATTTTTTATATAAAAGCCTAATCATAAGTAAAATGCGTTTATGCATTTATTTGCATTTTATAAAATTTTATTATGATTTTTTATTTCGTTTGTTTTACGTTCGTAAAGCGGTCGCTTTGCTTTTTGTGTAGAGCAGTAAGAGGGTCCCTCGCTTCGTCTTTGCTTCAACGGTTTGACAACCTTGGTTGTGTTAATAGTGTTGACTTGAGTTTTTTAACATAATTTATCTTTCTAAATTGGTTATTACTGGTTAACCTTTAGTCGATATCGGTGACAGTTATAGTACTTTTGCGACACTAGTATAAAGCAGGACAAAACCATTTCATTAATCATTTGGTTAATTAATAGTTGACAGTAGAAAAGATTATAGTACGTTTTTATTAACAATTAATAGTGCAAGGGAACCCTTCCATGACCAACATTAATTAATTGTACTAGGGTTAATTTTTGTAATTTTATCAATTTAGTACAAAACACTGGTTTTTGGATGGCACCGACTTCATTTTTTTGACAAATAAGTGAGCAATTTAGTTACAATTAATAATATGATTGGAGATTTATCTCATTCCATTAGTCTAGTTTAGCACCGAAAAGCATCACACTTCTTTTTTTCGGGGCTACGAACCTAAACTTCAAATTTTCAAAGATTAACTTCAGTGTATGTTGTATAAATTTTGATGTCTCCAATCCAATCTAATTCACAATTAAAATTTCCTTAGATCAAGAGTTGAGTGTCAAAACCAATTTGTTTCAACGATGACTACAATAAACCAATGACAGATGGTTTGTTGGATGTCACTATTGCATATTTAGTTTCACACCAAAAAGCATGACACTTCTTATTTATGAGTTCGAGCAAACTTAAACTTTAGTGTCTCCAATCAAATTGAAGTGGATCCATAAAACAAAAGAAAAACATATTCCATGTTTGCCTACACAGTTCTATTGTCACTTTACAAAAACATACAAAAAACTTCATGAAATATCTTGCCACATGTAAGATATTTTTAGCAGTTTGGGTAAATTCATCACTAACATGTTTGGACCTTCATTTGCAACTCCTCTAGTTGTGACCTATCACGAGACAAGTGTTACAAGCTCTAAATTGAACTGGAAAACCCTCGCCCCCTGACCCCTTCCTGGTTGTCTTTGGCCTATGGACGAAAATGGTGAAAGTTAGGGACTAAATAGCTAACTCCAAAGGAGACTTACCCCTATCTTGACGGTATCTCATAAGCATGAAGGCCAGCTCATAAGTAGCTTTATAAGTGTTAGCATAATAACAATGTTGTGAATATTGTATTGCAGATTGACCACGAGAGCTAAACAACTGATCGCATGACAAACCAATGCCTTGCCACAACCGGCAGGAACAAGTATGGTTTGTTAAATGGACGATTCCATGCCAATGCCTTAAGTAACATGTAAACATCTAGACTTGTAGGAATGGGGTTATACCCATCTGTCTACGTCTGTACCTATCAATCCGCAACTGAGCAACTTTCACTAACGGAGTTTCAAATTTATTTGATTAAAGCCTATATACCAGTGAAAATGATTGGAGCAATTCATGCATAATGCTTGCATGAGACTGGCGACGTGTTCGCTGTAAGCGTCCTTGATCATGTTGTTCTAACTCTCGACATGGTTGGTAGTATGGATCTGATACCTAGGCAAAGGTTCATGTAGCTTCATCCATCGTTCTAGACCTATGTCATCAACCACAACATAAAAAGATGAAGGGTCCAGTGCCCAAATTGAATAATATTTTCATCAAATTTACACTGTATCAGATATTTTGCTGATCTTGAAGACAAATTCTAAAAGATTTTCCTTGTTTTAGGCGAGTTTTGTTTTATGTGCCAAGAGCCAAAACAATGGACAATTGGGAAGGAGAGATTCTAGCTGGCCTGGGTTTTGCGCCTGGGTCACTGCCTGGGAGGGTGCTGGGCACGTGCGCCTATGAGGGTGTCGGGCACGTGCTTGGCAAATCACAAACTCACTCCTTCACAAACTCACTCCTCCCTCTCCCCAAATTCATCTCAACAGAGAGAAGAGCTCCCCCTCTCCTCAGAAGAGAAGCTCGAAATCACCAACTCCTTCACAAACTCACTCCTCCCTCTCCCCAAATTAATCTCAACAGAGAAAAGAGAGCTCTCCCTCTCCTTAGAAGAGAAGCTCGAAATCACCACAAGATCTAGTCCCAGGAAGAGAAGAGAAGCTCAAAATCACCCAAGAATAGTCTCCCTCTCCCCAAATCAGACTCGACACAGATAAGAGAAGGGAAGCTCGAAGCTCATCGCCACCCCTTCCCCATCAGAAAAACTCAACCGAAGGTAAGTCTCTCCTTGATTTCTGGTTGATTTCTTGTAGGGGTTTCTAGATCTAGGGTTTCTACTAGATCTAGGGTTTCTTCTTTCATTTCGGGTTGATTTCAGGTGGTGGGTTTCTAGATCTAGGGTTTCAAGTTTCTGTTAATGGGGTTTTCTTGTTTTGCTGAAATGTTTGATCGGTTTTGAAGTTAACCCATTTTCTTGTTTGGTGTTTATTGGTGTTTCTGTTAACCCATTTTCTTGTTTGTTTTGCTGAAATGTTTATGTCTGTGTGCTTAATCCCAAAGTGAAGTTCTTGATTTCATGGTTTTAAGCTATGCTAGGTATTTTAAGTTGGTAGACAATTTCGTGAACTTTTTTTGTAATTGGAACTCTTGATTGATTATGTTGAAATTTTTTTGTAATTTCGAGCTATCCCAAAGTGTTGCTTGCTAGTGTTGCTTGTTGTCTAGTGTTGCTTCGATTGAATCTAGTGTTGCTTGTTGTCTTTGTTTCCTAATCTCGATTTTGATTGACTAGTATAGTAATGTGAGTTGCAATTTAGATCAGTTTCGGCACAACGAAGAACATGCGAGTTGCAACTTAGTAGCCATATTTAGAAAAAGATAATCTAACATGTGTGATAAGAAAAAATTTTGCTATAACAAAATGTTATCTTTTATATGGTAACAAAATGTTGAATGTGTAAAATTATTTACAACGATGTTTGTTTAATTACTAATAAATGGAACAAACGTGCATGTTCTATTATGTTTGAACATGATGTTTAAGAAGAAAATATAGAGCTGTAGGTAAAGAATTTTGTGTCGAGGTCCCAAACATCTTTATTTTGTGCTATGCTGGATTATGAGCTTGAAAACGATGCACTCTTTATTCATTTGCTATTGGGTTGCTTAAATAGATTGGTTTTTTTGCACAAAATAATGAACTAACAAACTCACACTCCACTACTAACAGTGATGAGGAAGCATTTGTGGTGAAGATCAAGAGCATCAGGTACTTTTTCCTCAAATTCCTTAGCCTTGATAAGAAAATTCATTTTTGTGTTTGAAAAAAGTAAAAGAAATGGCTACTTATTATTCTAAATGGTAACAAAATGTGTTTCTTCTTACTGATTCAGTTGAGAGTGGTAAATTTGCATGGAACAACTATGCGAAACTCTTTGAATGCAATGGTAAATTGAATGTTGACATAAGGACAATTGTTTAGTACTAGTAATAAATAGCTATGGTTAGAGTAACTATTCATGTTCTTCAATCCTTGCTACACGTCTATAACAATGGAGGAAAACAAGTTTGGGATTTCACTCTCTGTGATTTAATGGCTAGGGAGACTTGGATTTTCGGATTTCCATGTTTGAAGAAAAAACCATTAATACCTTTGAACAAGTTTCATGTAAAACTTCTATTATTGTAAAGTAGAGTGTATTACTTTTTATATTTTGGTTCCCACTTATATTATTGTCAAGTAGAGTGCTTTAGAAGTGTTTGTGTGTGACGAGAGAAATCTTGACCTGACGGGTTTGTTAGTTAGCACTAACTTTTGAACCTTGAACTCACAATTTTGTTTCATTTTGTTCTGCAGGCAAATTGTATTGATTCTACTGTTCCTGCTGAGGCTGTGTTTGCACAAGAGGTTAAGAAGTTGCAGCAAGACCAGTTTAGGCCTTCAGAACAAGTCACTCTTGAACCCTTTGAACGTGACCATGCTTGTGTTGTGGGAAGCTACAGAGCTCCTAAGAAACAAAAGGGAGGTGCCTAGAACCCATACTGATGGGAACATAGTTTACTGATGCACGAGTAGGCTCTGTATAAGCATAATTTGATGCTTAAATTGTTGTGACTTCTCATATATGTTTGGCTTGGAATAGTGTTAGATGACAATATGGCCTCATAACTTTTTAGTAGATGTATTTTTATTTGCTTTTAGATAATCACTGAGTGTATGCTTTGAAGTTCGTTTGTTATCTTTGAACTTGTTCAGCTATAGAATATTGAAGTGATATTTGATCATTTTTGCAACTTTTATGGAATATTGAAGTGATATATGACGAGTAGAAGAGCAGCCAGAAGTTTAGCAAAACAGGGGACATTGTTTTTCTTCCTTGAAGTTTTGATTGAGTTTCCACTCAACTTTGTTGTCTTCACTACCACAACTTTGGTTGTAAGATGTCAAGAGGCTTTAGATATCAAAAAGACATGAAGTACAGAAGAAAAAAAATGTGAAGGCCTTGACTTGTGTCCCTAGATGGAGCACATGAACTCACATGGTGAGATGGAAGTGTGTCCCTCACTCTTATGCTTTCCATTCTAGCTCCATCTGATCCATGTTTCCTGCCAAATGGATAAATTAAAAGACAAAAATGTGTCTAATAATGCCAGTTGGGGCATAGGATGTCGATGATATAGTGAATGACAGCTAGCTATGAACAGACTTTGAACTGATTAGCTAACAAACTAATTTACATGACAACTGATTTGTTTATTCTAACAGTAAACAATTGGAAAGTGATCAAATATTTTGCATTCCTTTCATTAGTTATCTTTCCTGTTGTGATCATACACTGAAAATCATGGACACGGTTTTAAATTATTGGCTTGTCATTATTTTTGAACGATTTTTCATTTGAAAGCAAACATTGATATTTTGTTCTACAGATTTATTTGTTCCTCGAGGGAGTGGATCAAGAGAAAGTTGAGACTAGTTTCACGGCAACGTCTGTTGATATTAAATTTCATGATGTACAAGGGAAGAACTATCGTTATGCCATACCCATCTGAACAAAGAGATTCTGCCAGAGAAATCAAAGGTGGTTGTGAAGCCTACAAAAGTTGTTATCACTCTCTTCAAAGAATCAAAGGGTAACTGGATGGATTTGTATTTCAAAGAAGATAAGGTAAGTCGGAGACATGGTCTTTTGTGTTGCATTGCTATTCGAAGGCTGAAAGGTTGTAAATTTTCTGAGAGCTCGCTTATTTTTTCGGCAGCTGAAGCCAAATCTTGAAAAAGAAAAAGATCCTTTGGCATGAATGATGGACTTGATAGAGGTACAGTTTTTATTAATTCAGTTTCATATGTCTGTTGAAAAAGCTTTTCAATTTTATCCATTGGGAGTGTGATTGAACAATTCAAGCAAGAAGACCTTGTAGCTCTCATCTTTGGTATAAGATATCTCTAAATAACACATAGTGGAGACCCTATACCTCTACCTCACAAGATCTACATTGATTGTAGCTAGAATTAATAGATATCGACAAAAAATAATGGCACGTCTGACCTCAAGCAAATTGTGTTGGGTGTGACAGAACATGTACGAGGAAGGAGATGAAGACATGAAACAGACAATTGCAAAAGCATGGACTGATGCAAGATCAGGGAAAGCATAATCTTTACCATCTACTTTAGTTTTGTTCCTTTGCTAAGGAGTTCTTTTAGAACAGTTTGTCTTCCTTTTTGTGCTACTCATTTGTCCTACACTGGAGTCAGATTTTCTAAAGGTCGTGGAAGTTTTAATTTCGAATATGCTATCTGAATCTCTTGTTCATACAGATTGATAATAGTTTATTTTGTGGATAATAGTTCATATTAAGCAAGTTCGATAAGAGTACAAAACTGCAAAGAAGAGAACACTAGGTTAGGTGAAACTCATCCTATGGCAGGGCTTCTAATAAACTAGCCATTTAAGAAATCAGTCATGGAGCGTGCCATTTTATTTTTAATTTTTTTATCTTAGGGAAGGTCATCTATGCAGGATGACACAAAATTCACTACACCATTATTGGCAATCTGTAATCATAATTAGCATCATATTTTTAGTGATACTCATTGTATTATATTGTATCATGTATTTTCTGTTACTATTCAAAATTGTGACATTATTAAATTGTCATGTGATATGCACTTGTAAAACAAAGTGTTACTGATTGAGAGAAAAACTCTTAAGCACTCACGATAGACTGTGTTTAGAGTTTTCATTTAAATGTAAAACTCTTTCTTCCATCGTTTGATGAAAAACTTCAAACTCTTAGTAGCATTATCAATCTGATAAACTTCTTGTTGCAAAATCAATGTTTAATCGTTTGGATCTACTACACTCCATTAGTTAGGTATTCGAGCATCCAGAGTGGAATCCGATTTGAAAACGCTCAGCTATCTATCACTCCATTATCACTTTTCACTTGCTCGTCTCTCTCCCTTGTTCAAAATCTCTCAGAACCGAATCCTAATTTCTTCAACGAGGAGATTTTAGGGTTTCGAAACGCTCTTTCAAGATTTCAACTAAATTGTGCTCGATGATCAGCTTCGCAGAAAGAATTGTAAGCCATCTCTCTCTTGTTCCGTCTTTCGCCATTTCTGTATCTCTTCCAAGTTCATTTACTCGATCTAGATCTGGTGTGGTTTCATGAAGTTGGCTTCGTCTCGTTTCATCTTCATTGTTTTCTCTTCAAACAAGTTATAAAGCCAAATTCCTTGTATCGTGTTTGACTTTGACGACCAAGCATAGGTAGATTTCGGTTCGTTTCAACTCTGAATGTTAGAATTTTGATCCATCTGTGAAATTCATGGCAGATTATGAGAAAATCCCCGAAATTAGTGAACTCAAGATGAAGAACTGAGAGGGTAAAGTAGATTTTGCTAACATTTTTCAATTAAGATAATGTTTGGAGTGATAATTTGCCTTTGATTCACAACTTCTGACCATTCTTCACCTTCTTATGTTTCAGATTGTTTTCTAGGGCTTTGATGTTCTTGGTACTGGGTTAAACTGCTACTACTATTGAATTTGATCAACATATGAGAGAGGTAAGTAGTCACCTTCACAAGTTCATTACCATGGTAGACAACATGTATTATGATTGTTCGATAGATTGATTCACTGTTACCTAATTGTAAACCCCCTCTTTGTTTAAATGTTTTACTAAATTCAGAACGAAACATTATCTTGTTAGGGTCATAAATTATGCTTGATCAATCCCCAGCTTTTGTTATGTTACGCACTCAAGTGCTGGATTTCTTTTTGTAAATAAATTGGTTTTTTCAATGGACTTTCCTCATCTAGCAGCCTCATGTACACAATGTTGATAGTGAACTTGGAACAAAACAATATCCTTTTAATACTCAATTAGTCCCCCTCTCCATTTTATCGTTTATGTGATGATGCTGGATATTTTTGTTCAATTTAGGTATGCTATTTCGAAAAAAAACTATGAATTGGTATTTTGAATGCATCTTTCTCATCCCGAACCCTAATCTATAAAGTGTGTTTAGGATCAAATGGGTGACTGTAGGAGTCTTGGCAGCAACTATTTTCCTGGTAGTCAGTCCAGGAAGATCTCCATTGGGGTTATGGTTGAAGCGCCACCAAATCTGCAGTCTGGAGCTTGTAAGGAAGGTGCAGATTCAATGCCAGATAAAAGAGCAAGTTGCTCTGGAACAAAACTGGTAGAAATACAGGGCAAAGGCTCAGGATTGATGTTTTCATCTCAAGGAAAACAAGCACAAGTTCCAGGAAAAGATACTTCTCCTTGGATTTGTACTTAATCTTTACGCCAAGAAGTAATGATGACAAAGAATGATAATTTTTCTGCCAAGCAGAAGAATAAGTCCAACGGCATTACGGAAACACCTGTTGGAGAGACAGTTCAGTTTTTCACAAACCAGACTTCATATTTCCACTCTGAAGACGGGGTGCAGAAAAGATTTGGCAGTGTGGTTCATGGAAGAGCAAGCAAGAAGGAAGGAAACACAGATAAGGTTGAAGCATTTGCATTTGCAGCTGCAGAGGAAGTCCATGTGTCAAATAAAGGAGTGGGAGAAGAAAAAACTGCAAACCGCAGTAGTGAAGCTTTGAGGATGAAGCTGTCTGAGATATTAGGAACTTCATTTAGGGAGAGAACACTAGTTATTCATTGGAAGATGATCCTTTAGGGAAGGTGTTTGGTGAAGATTCTAGGGGGCATGTTCATGGTGTTGGATCTAGTGTGTCAAGAACACAGATCGAATCTTCACTTCCTGCATTAATGAAGCTTCAGTTGATTCAGAATGAAAATAATGGTCTTGCATCTCGAATGACGTCCATGGAATCACATATGGTGACTATGACCACACAGATGCAACAAATGATGGTATGACTTTGTTGCATACAGTTTTTATTTTATTTTTTATTGTAAATAATAAGTCTGGAAGATCGATTGTTTTATAAATAAGTTTCATGGCAATCATTGGCTTTCATAAATTTGTACTTGTTTCAATTTTCTCACATATAAATTCAGATCTAGTATATGGTTTTGCAACTTTATACCATTTAGATAGAGTTCTTATTATTCAATTGTCAATTATTTATTGAAGGTTTTCTTTCCTATTTTCCTTGAATCATATTAAGCTCTATTGATTTTTCTTTTTGATATAGGTCAAAGAGTTATTTTGGGAAGTACTTAAAGTGTTTTTTCATAATGTCGAGAATTTGCAAGGGCTACTATATCCAGGTCAGTGTGTCTTTATTTGTTCTCACTATCCGTTATCCAATATCAAACCTGAAGATTCTTTGTTCTCTCTCATTTGATCATCCCGTTGCATAAAACTTTTCATCCATAAAACTTGTGTTAGTCAGCTAGTTTGTGTGTGCCTGATAAACTAGGTTGATTACTTTTCCAGTTTTTGTCAAGGGCGAGTCAGTCACTCTATAGCTGCAGATCCTAATCACAGGGACTGGATTAAAAGCCAACCCTGGTTTATAAACTCAGACCCGAGGTTATCAACCACTAAACTTCAGATTTTTTTAGAGGATAAACTGAAAAATGGAGTGAACAGAGCATATCAATCATGCTCATTGTATTGCACTCAGAAAATGCATTCAACATTTTTCTCATTCATAAACTTTTTCAAAACACACAACCACAACAGTAACCTGCTTGAGGACTCGCATACACTGTTGCTAGTTTTTCCTTCTGATTTACATACACAAACACAACATGGCTTTTAATATGAAGAAAATACTTGAATGGATGGGAGTCACTGTTGCATGAGTAAATGAAGTGTATTGGCATTTGTGAAATTGATAATGAACATATTTTTCTTATCCTGAAGGGAGGGTAAGAAATGGAGTTCTTGTTCAAACTAGGAAAGAAGGTATGCCTCCCTGTATTTCGCTTTCAAAAATGAAAATGTTTTCTATATTGATTTTCATTTGCAATAAAGCGATCCATTTAAAGATACTTGCATGAAAATTATCTAAATATACAATCAAACACAACCTGAACTTAGTGTATATCCGTCGTACCTTATCTGCATCATAGACAAGTAGATTGCCTGATTGCCTATCTGAAATGGAAATGGCCGATCAAACTATTTTACTACGTACGTGCTTCAGTTTCATCCATCTAATGTTTATCAATCTGCAGAGATGAGATTGAGATTAAGATTTTGATCTCTCTCCTCACATACACACACACACGCGTTGTGAGTCCTGTGAGGGCAACAGAAGCCCCACACTGAGTTGCAGAGATATTATCACTGTTTTCTTTTTGTTTATTTCTCCATGCATGCACAGTTTCTGAATAACTACTAAAACCTGCTTCAGCCATATTGTTTTTTTTTCTTTCAATAGTGGAAAAAGTAGATATTCCATGATATTCTGAAACCACCATGTCAGATTCTCCATGTGTCTTCAGTTAATTTGATAACTTGATTGTGTAGGATGATTTCTATCACTGTATCACTCCCAAACAACATCAATATCAATATATATATAACTAGTCGGCAAGCAAGAAAACAAAAGTTGCAATATTACTACTTTTTACTCTAACGAGTCACCGACGTAGAAAAAGAAAGCATCCCAAATCATACGAAAGTTACTATTTTAACAAATTATATAGTGCTTGCACTACAAAAAAAATTATTTGAAGGCAGAAACATACAAGTTTACAGTCATTATTGGAAGCTGTGGTAAAGAAAAGAAATGAGATGCAGATGATAGAAGGTATCCAAGATTGTCAGGCTTTGTATTGTATGTGGTTGTTTTTAAGTGACAGTCACTTATCAATGCAGATGATCGATCGACATTGTTGTGTTGTGTTGTAGGTTAATTCAGCTTATGTCTTGTCTTCGTTGAATTGCCTAGGTGACCAGCTGCTAATAAATATCGTATGTAGAATTTGTGCACTCTATTTCATATTTAGCATTTTGATTGAGCTTTATTTTACTTTATTTGCAGGGAATAATGCACAAGGACCTAGTTGTTCAGAGTATGCAATGGAGAATGTTCAATATGAATCTGTCAGAGCATTTCATTAACACTGCATGAACAGCTTTGGATTGTCTGGATGTTGGTGACCAGACCTGATTGTACTTTTGATTTTGTTATTGCAATGACTATCTTACTGTTTTCATATGAGCAGTTACGTTGAAAGAACCTGTAAATTTTGTTTATTGTAATGACTAAGTTGATTCTAATATTTTCAGTAAGATATCTGCTAAGTCAGTAGCTGAATAGCACCTTGAAGGGTAAAAGCATGTTTTTTTTGTAAGTTGGGCATTTATTTTTGTAAGCTGTAAGAGATTAAACTGAATAAAATTTCCATTATGTCATAGTATCAACTTCACTCTTCTGTGTTGTTCAAAGATTTTGCAAGAATCATGTAGTGACAATATTTTCAATAGTATAATTTATTATGTGATGCTAATTTATATAATTATTTCTTCTAACAAAAATCAGCATCATGCACTATGTGATTCTCTTTATAATTAGTATCATCTTTGTTGAGATGCAAATTTGTAAAGTTGAATCATTTAGTAAAAATTAGTATCATTTGCCAAATGATACTAATTTTAAGTATGTGATTCTCTTTTACAATTAGTATCATCTTTGTTGAGATGCAAATTTGTAAAGTTGAATCATTTAATAAAAAATAGTATCATTAGCCAAATGATACTAATTTTAAGTAGTATCACTTTCAACATGATTCTAAATTTAGGATCACCAAGAATAGTATCATTTGATAGGTGATTCTAATATTTTCAGCTACACTTCAAAACAGTTACAAAAACACTGTTTTGGAGTAGTGATATTTGAAGTCCGTCCATTGAATATTGTGGTGAAGTTTATTAACCAGAAAAAATAAATTAATTAATTAATTAGTAATTGCTGAAACTAGTCCTATGGCAGTCCTGACATCTCCTCAAAAGTCTTGGCTTAACTTGAAATGAAACCTTTTGATTAGGCTTAAATTTTGATATGTTTTTCGTTGGGCTGAAAAGAAAAAAACCAAATGTTTCCGGGTTAACCTGAATCAAAATAAATCGACTAATTTGGTGTGGTTTTATTTTAGTTTGGCTTGCTTGCTTTGAAACTGAAGTGTCATATTCTAACTACCATTGGGAATGGCCTGAAACTTGGGGGCTAGAGGTGTCTTAAGTAATTCAACCTGCCAAGCAAGCACACCTGACAATGTCAAAATCCATACATATCTTCTTTCGGCCTGCTACAGAAACTCATGTCCCTCGGCTGACTTTGTTGATGCCACTTGGAGACCAAGCTCTAATATACCTGTTCTTGCCAATTACACAAACCAATTTGCTCTATTGAACTTGTGTACTTGGGTTATGCCACTTACAAAAGAGTGTTCCTTGATTTGAAACAAGATTCCATAAGATGTGCCAACATGTTTCTAAAATGAAGCTCAGCATTGTTCATCGAGCTGGTCCAGTTTTGAAGAAATCCGACTTGAGTCCTACTGATTATTGCATAAAGTTAAGTAGTTCCCGTTAAACTTGCAGTTAAATTCTACATGCACAGCACAATTATGAAAATTGATAATTAGCAAAGCCTCAATTCAGGTTCTTTTTTTTTTTTTTTTTTTTTCGGTCAAACATGAAGATTTTTATTAATGAAAGAAAGGGAAACAAGTTACAACAAGAAACATTCCTATATCAAGGAATGCCAAGACACTATGAAAGTGTCAAAACCCAAAACCGTAAATAAATTACATGCCGTACCCATTTTCCACAACAATTCTCTAATCTCGATAAAGATAGAGTGTTCTGATCTGTTTAGTCCTTCAAAAACCCTTTTATTTCTTTCTTTCCACACACACCACATGAGAACGTGAGGGACCCTACGCCATAACCATTCCCCCCGACGGGAAGGATTAGCTTTAGACCACCAACTTAGCCAATTGAGAATGGAACCTTCAAATATCAAACTCAAACCGAATTCCACCAAGAAATTGCGCCAAATGGATTTGGAGAAACTGCAATGAAGCATCAAATGGTCCAGTGTCTCTTCAGATTCGTTGCAAAGCACACAGAGACTCCCAGTGAGGATTCCCATTTTTCTTAACCTATCCTTAGTCAAGATTTTCTCATGCAAAACTGACCAAGTAAAGAAATTAATCCGAGGAAGAAGGTTTTTCACCCATACCAGATTTTTGTGGGAGGAAATGAATGGGTTAGAGTAGGTCTCATAATGAGATGCAGCCAACATATCCGAAAATTCTTTCACCGAGAAGCCTACACCTTTACCCTTCCACACCAAACTATCTGGTCCCTCTGAGAGCATTTGTCTATCCAACAGGAGAATAAGATTTGCTAACTCATCTAGTTCCCCAGTGTTGAGGTGTCTGCGAAATGAAAGATCCCAAGAGTTGCTGCTAGACCAAAAACTGCTCACATTCCCGTATTGATCCTTGTTAATGAGAAATAACATTGGAAAAAGATCTTTCAAAGATTGGTTGCTACACCAGACATCATGCCAGAAAGAGATGAGATCACCATTTCCACATTTGAGAGAGGTGTGTGGGTAGAAGCCACTGGCGCACCGGGAGATAGATTTCCACAAAGAGCATCCGTAGGAAGTGTACTTAGTTCTCTTTTCCCAAACCCATCTATTGCGCCCATATTTGTCCAAAATGAGAGATCTCCATAAATTATCATTCTCTTCTGCAAATCGCCAAAGCCACTTAGAAAGTAATGCAGTATTGAAAGTGAGCACCTGTCGAATGCCTAAACCACCTCGAGATTTAGGGCAACAAATTTTCTCCCAGCCCACTAAATGCATCTTTCTAGAGTTTTGAGTAGAACCCCAAAGGAAATCGCGCATGATCCTTTCCATCTTGGCTGCTATTGAACAGGGAACCTTGATAAGAGACAGCAAGAATACTGGGATAGAAGCTAATGTGGATTGTACAAGAGCTAGTCTCCCAGCTTTAGATAGAAATTTGCGTTTCCAAGTCGCTAGTTTCGATTCCATCCTTTCGAGCGTCTCGTCCCAAACAACTTTACTTTTGAAACTAGCCCCCAAAGGCATGCCCAAGTACTTAACTGGGAGGTGACCTGCTGAACAACCCAATAAATCCGCCAAAGCCCCCCTTATTCCAGTGAAATCAACTCGTGTATTGGCATTTTAAGGGTTTCTAAAGAAATGTTGTTTCCATGTTGGCTGTTGCCTTTTTTTTTATTTAATGGTTTATGGTATGGACACACAAACACATACATGCATATAAAATATGGCAACGACTTTTTGACGCTACTAACTTTGTTGAAAAACACCACTACACCCTACTTTCTTAAGCATACCACATTTTAGAAGCACACCACTATCTACTGAAGGACGTTATCTTATTATTATTATTATTATTATTATTATTATCCCCTTTTTCCTCTTCTCTCTTTTTTCTTCTCTTCTCTACTCCACCGCCAGACGCCACTCTGTCTCCGCTTCATTCTTATTTTCGTTTTTTTCTTTTTCTTCTCTTCTTCTTGGTCTTGTTTTTTTTTTCCTTTGCCCTTGAGTAGATTCATGCGAATAGGGATTCTCCATTTGCAGGAACCAGCACAAGGGAAAAAAAATTCCGCCCGCGTGCAACCTTGTGCTAGTGGGGCTTCCCCCATTCGCACGAATCTGCTCAAGGGTAGGCCAAAAAAAAAAAAAAAAAGGCGGGGCGGGGCGATGCTGCTGGCACTGGATAATAAGAGAAAAGGAAGAGAGGAGTTAAAGAAGACGAAGCAGAAGAAAAAAAAGAATAACAACAACAAAGGAGAATAAGACGAGAGGAAAGTGGTCACGGGGTGGTGTGCCAACAGGAGGCGGTGTTGTGGTGGTGATTGATGTTCCTGAGAGAGAAGAGATGAAAAACAGAGGAACAATGGTGAGTACATAAAAAAAAATGGAGTGATGGTGTCCTACATCAAAAGTGGTGGCGTCAAAAAGTCGCTGCCATAAGGTATGTATCTATATAGAAACCGATGCATAGAACTGGTGTCACTTGTTTGGAAACCACGATTGTTTGCTAAAATCCTTAAGTAGAACCCTAATTAGTTTGATTTTTAGGACATCGCATGATAGATTCGGTATTAAAAATTGTTCAAATCCCATTGACCATTATGGAATATTTAATTGCGTATTTGTTTAGTTTGTAAATTTTGCATGTGAAATGAACCACTCAAAAGTTGAAATATCATTGATATAAGATATAATTAGGAGCAATGTTCTCCAACCACATAACTCATAGTGAAAATTAACCCAAATTTCATTTGCTTTTATTTTCTACAAAAATAATTGTCCTATTACCCAATCTAAAATATGAAAAAACATAAATTTTCATGGGTTCTATTTAACCTAAAATATCCAAATTAAAGTTTCTACCTAAACAAAAAGTATAAAATCAAGCAAGTAAATTTTCAAATAGTAGATTATTTTATTTAATTTTAGCACATCCTACATTTTCCTTTAGAATAGTAGTTTGATTAAAATTAATAATAATAAATATTAAATAAATGAATTCGGGACGGGACGAGATTGTAAATCTCCATCCCAATCTCATCTCACTCTAGATCGGGATGGGACGGGATTGAAATGCATTTGATCATTTCTAAAAGAACCCAAAAAAATTGCGACAAGAGAAAATGGGACCAAAATGAGATTGTTGGATGACATGCCGACTCCCCTATCTTTTAACCTAAAAAAAATAATTGAAAAGAGGAAAGAAAAGAAAAATTGCACAGTTTAGTAATCTTGTCCAAGTTCCATTAGTCTTTCCTCACATCAGCTTTTAATTCTTCCAACCCAGTCACACTGGATTATGGAAATAGCTCCAAACTAAGTGTTTGAATGCACGTGAGAAAGATTTGCTGCAAGATTTTCAGATCCACTCTTGTAAAATATGTCATAATTAAAACCTAGTATTCAAAAATTTTAAATTGCGAGGAAACCAGAGAGGGGGAGGGTGTGACCGCTCATCCCCCTCGAGATTCATGCGAAAAGGGATTCTCCATTTGCAGGAACCTGCACAAGGGAAAAAAAAATTCCGCCCGCGTGCAACCTTCTGCTAGTAGGGCTTCCCCCATTCACACGAATCTGCTCAAGGGTAGGAAAAAAAAAAGGCAGGGCGGGGCGATGCTGCTGGCACTGGATAATAAGAGAAAAGGAAGAGAGGAGTTAAAGAAGAAGAACAAAGAAGACGAATAAGAAGAAAAAAAGGAATAACAACAACAAAGGAGAATAAGACGAGAGGAAAGTGGTCACGGGGTGGTGTCCCGATAGGAGGCGGTGTTGTGGTGGTTATTGATGTTCCTGAGAGAGGAGATGAAAAAGAGAGGAACAATGGTGAGAACATAAAAAAAAATGGAGTGATGGTGTCCTACATCAAAAGTGGTGGCGTCAAAAAGTCGCTGCCATAAGGTATGTATCTATATAGAAACCAATGCATAGAACTGGTGTCACTTGTTTGGAAACCACTATTGTTTGCTAAAATCCTTAAGTATAACCCTAATTAGTTTGATTTTTAGGACATCGCATGATAGATTTCGGTATTAAAAATTGTTTAAATCCCATTGACCATTATGGTATATTTTATGGCGTATTTGTTTAGTTTGTAAATTTTGCATGTGAAATGAACAACTCAAAAGTTGAAATATCATTGATATAAGATATAATTAGGAGCAATGTTCTCCAACCACATAACTCATAGTGAAAATTAACTCAAATTTCATTTGCTTTTATTTTCTACAAAAATATTTGTCCTATTACCCAATCTAAAATATGAAAAAACATAAATTTTCATGGGTTCTATTTAACCTAAAATATCCAAATTGAAGTTTCTACCTAAACAAAAAGTACTGAATCAAGCAAGTAAATTTTCAAATAGTAGATATTTTTATTTAATTTTAGCACATCCTACATTTTCCTTTAAAAGAGTAGTTTGATTAAAAGTAATAATAATAAATATTGAATAAATGAATTCGGGACGGGACGAGATTGTAAATCTCCATCCCAATCACATCTCACTCTAGATCGGGATGGGACGGGATTGAAATGCATTTGATCATTCCTAAAAGAACCCAAAAAAATTGCGACAAGACAAAACGAGATTGCTGGATGACATGCCGACTCCCCTATCTTTTAACCTAAAAAAATGATTGAAAAGAGGAAAGAAAAGAAAAATTGCACAATTTAGTAATCTTGTCCAAGTTCCATTAGTCTTTCCTCACATCAGCTTTTAATTCTTCCAACCCAGTCACACTGGATTATGAAAATAGCTCCAAACTAAGTGTTTGAATGCACGTGAGAAAGATTTGCTACAAGATTTTCAGATCCACTCTTGTAAAATATTTCATAATTAAAACCTAGTACTTGGTACCTCATTCAGAAATTCTAAATGGCGAGGAAACCAGCAAGGGGAGGGTGTGACCGCTCATCCCCTCGAGATGCGCGCCTGCACTCTCGAGATGTGCAACAGCGCGAATTTCGAGGGGGATGAGTGGTAAAACCCCTCCCCACTCGCTGGTTTTCTCGCCCCTTTCCTCAACAGTAAGAAAGGTTCTACCTCATTTCTGTTGTGCCGGTGTTACAGCTCGTGATTTGAAAAAATGCATCAAATTATGATGATCTTGTTTTTATAATAAAATGACGACCAACTAGATAGGAGTACCATTTGGTGACAACATGCACAATTGCTAACATTTCTTTTAATAGTCCCAAATGTCCTTCACCAAGAACTCAGCTGGTATATATAATGGGACGTCCTTCTTGCAACAGGATTGCACCTGTCCATGTCTTTGAGGCATCAATTTCAATAATAAAAGTCAGGCAAAACAAGCACCAGAGTTGCAGCCATGGTTTTCTCGAGTGGCACTAGAGTAGCATTCATGGTTTTCTCGAGTGTTTGCGAAGCAAATTTTGCTTGGTCAGACCATACAAATGCATTTTTTTAAGCAATGCAGTAAGTGGAGCGGACACAATACCAAAGTTTTTAGCACACTTACGGTAACAACCTCTGAGTCCAAGGAATCAACACAAACTCTTCAATGAAATTGGATGTGGCCATTCCACCATGCACTGGATTTTAGCCTGGTCAGCTTCAACTACTTCTTTTGAAATGAGATAGCCAAGGCATTCATTTTGTGTCTGGCCGTAAGAACACTTGGATTGCTTAGTAATCCTCAAATGCTCCAAGTGGGAATCCCATGTTGGACTGTATACGAGCATGTCATCAAAGAACACAAACATAAACACAAACTTCCGAAGGTAAGGCCTGAATATATCATTCATTAGAGACTGAAAAGTTGAGTGTGCATTTATAGGACTAGGAATGTCACAGTCTTGGACACGAATTTGGCGATATCCGGACGAGGAGAAGCAGACACCATGTAATTCATCAAAAAAGTTTATCAATAACTGGAATTGGAAATTTTCCCTTCACGGATAATCTACCGTCTTTCTTGCGAACAAGGAGGACAGATGATGAATATGGACTGGAACTTGGTCTAATTAAACCAGATTGAAGCATATCAAGCACCAAATTTTCAATTTCATCTTTTTGAGCATGGGAGTATCAGTAGGGTCTAACATTTGTGGGATGCTACCAGGTTGTAAATTAATTTTATGATCATGGTTTCTATGGGAAGGGAGTTGTTAGGGTTCTTCAAATAAGTCATCAAAATTTTATAAAATAAGTTGTATGTCAGGTGCCAAAAAACCACATGCATGGTTTATCAGTAATTGCACAAAGTTGAAATAACATACCATGGGTAGTAAGGTTTAAGCGTGTCTCCATATTGCTAATGAACTCAGTAGGTCCTACATTCTTCCCGACCAATTGATGCTTCTGACCGTCTACTATAAACTCCATCACAATATTCTGAAAAATCCCATTGAATTGGCCCCAAGTCCGCAACCATTGTGCACCAAGCACCATATCACACCCACTTAAAGGAAGCATATGAAAGTCGGCTTTGAAATGGAAATATTGCAATGAAACTGGCAAGTCTGGACATTTCCTGAACATGCCAATTATCCTCCATTGGCCACCACCACCTCGAATCTATCATCATTAAAGGTTTTATACTTGAGTCGTCGAGTCATCAAAGGATCAACAAAGTTGTGACTGCTCCCAGAATCAATCAACACTGAAACTGAATGCTTACCTAGTAGTCCAACAATTCGCATTGTTTGAGGAGACAGATGACCTGCTAATGCAAATACCGATATCTCAACAGACTTGGTAAAGCTTTCCTGGTTGTTAGAATCTTCATCATCAATATTCGACTTTTCGCATTTACCCCACTCAATAATAAACAAAGTCTTAGTTTTACAGCGATGTCCTTGAAACCATTGTTCATCACGATTATTACAAAAAAAATTCTGCCTTCGTTCCTTTGCCTCGGCTAGAGTAAGGTGACGAATTTGAGGAATTGGGTTCATTTTATCATTGAGGCGACGGCCTGAAGAATAAGCATTTTTTAGTACTCGGGAGTGGCTTTGATAAGGCAAGTTTGGAAATCTTACTTTCTGCATATAGCTTCTCCTCTTGGATACGAGCAAGCCCAATTGCATTTGTCCAAGGACTTGGGACGAAACATCTTTACATCCAAGCGTAAGAAAGATTCACTAAAAGCCTGGTTGGCCAAATTTTCAAACTCCCTTTGATAATTCCTAAGCGTTCTCGTTTGTTGCAGTTTGGCAACTGATTCAGCATAATCCTCACCATCGGTAGACCAAACAGAGTACATAAGATTGTAATGAAAGACTGCCAATCCGGTAGAGGGCAAACATTTTTCACCCACTTGAACCACTTCAATGCTTCTCCTTCCAAATGAATTGACGCTAGGCGAACTTGCTGGTCTGACAGAATCTGTATATAATAATAAAAACTGCTCTACTCTATATTGCCACCCCGTAGGATCTTCTCCATCAAACCTGGGCAATTACGAGCAAATATTGCGTGGATAGAATAGGGAAGTGTCCCAGCGACGATGCTCATTATCGCAAACCGATGATCTTGTTAAACGGACATCTGGATCAACTTCCAATTGCTGAACACTATTGCAGAGATGGTCATATTTTGACGCCAAGACATTAATCATCTTGCCATTTTCTCCCATTGTTGCTCAGCACGTTCATAAAATGTGAGAAAGAAAAATTACAAAGACATGGAGTATTCCATGCCAATGAAGATTGGAAAGAAGAGCAAAAATGATTTTATTTCTTCAATGTCTCATCACAAAGACTACATCTTTCTTTATTTATAAGAAGTTTTCTCTAACTTCCTATCTGAAATACAGGTATAACTACTTCGAGAAATACATAACTGACAATTGATACAACTAACTAACAACTGACTTGTAATAATCCTAATATTCGTACCCCAGAATGAAATTTTGAAAGCAATTTGCGATAAATGAATGCTCTTCCCAAGTAGCTTCCTCAATCGATAAGTGTGCCCATTTTATAAAAAATTGTTCTACTTCTATACGCCTTTAACCTTTAATCAAACAGGGAATCAAAAAAAGGTAAGAAAAGCCTAACGAAGAATAATAGGAAAAAAAAATGGAGAGAAAACACTAGGAGGCATGACAAGAAGTTAAGGAATACAAGGGAGGAAGAGGAAAAAGAAACTCACTTGTGTCTGGTATTTCTGTGTAGACACTACTTTGATATCCCCTTGAGTATCGGTCACGAGCATTGTTTTGCATACACACTTCTTTGATCTCCCTTTTGAGTAACGAGCACTGCTCATGAACATTGCCTATTCATATGGTCCATCCATCCAATGGAAAGAATAATAACAATGTTGTAGGTTATGCTGTCCATTGTGCAAATGTTTTGTGAAAATGTATCACTCACAGGGCAGAGGGTGAGTAAATCTTTTCACACTTATGTATGAATATCTTGACCATTGGGAAAATCATTTACTGAGAAAAATACAATTCAAACAACGTTTAACTGCTGATAAACTAAGAACATGACCTTTAACTGATGTGTACAGTAAACACACACCTTGTACACCGTCATTTCAATGCACACCATTTGTGTCCAATCTCTTTGTTACACTATAAAATCCTAATATTCCCTCTTTTTATACCATGGTTTATGCAACCAATTAATATCAAGTAAATTCATTTAACTCAACTTTGAAAACAAAAATCATGCAAACCATGAAATCTCCGTACTTTCTTTGTCTCTTTCAAATGTACACACCTCTTTCTTCAGGCCCGAAACATAATGTCTGATCATACAATTAAGAATCTGCACCAACAGTCTAATTAAATTCTCCAATCTCCTTCACTGAAGAATTTGGCTGCCATAATCAGTGTTGAACTTGTCGTAGCGGTGGGCATGAAGATGAGCTGATGGTCTTGTATTCCTCAAAGCTATTTCAATATCTTCATGTTTGATTGGACCAACCATTGGCAACTCTGCATTTCATAGCAATTTATTTATACCCAGGCAACAAATTTAACTTAATATTCATTGATTTTTAATAACAATAACTATGTATAATAAAAAAAAAAAAGTTCTATCCATTTCGTTGGACAGGTTTGAATATTAATGTTGTGAACAACCGCTAACATCAAAAGGGCCATCAAAGGTAAGAGTGATTGTATTTGTAATAGCTATAGAGTAAATCAGTTTGTGGATTACTTCAATGGCATGTCAAATGGAAGGGAAAAGAATGGATGCCCAATTCAACATTGTTCAGAGGTGCTACTGTAACAGCTAGAGCACAACATTTGTGAACTGGACATGGTTTCCAGTGGAGTTTTTATCGAATGCCAGTCCATTATCCGATCTGACTGGTGATAAGCAGCAGTTCCACCTATTTGTTAGGTGACAACTCCACCTTTGATCGTGCTGAATCCGAAGCTCAAGTGAGCATCCACCTTAGTGGACTTTTGGCTGATTAGTCTCATTGTTAAGTAATTAGCCTTCCGCTCCTTAACAGTTTGGGCTTTTAAAAAGTATTTGTTGGTTCTTAACACTCATCTTCTCCTCATTAAAATAATCTAATCATCTCATGGATGGCTTCCAGGTTGAAAATTGTTATGGGAGACTTGGTTTCTCAGTTTCAAGCAGCTGCAGTCTCCATTACGCATTAATTGATGATATGCTCGTTCCTAATGAGTTGATTGACTTGAGCATTCATGCCCTTATGGCAGGAATTTGTTTGTAAACTTAATTTCTATAAGGCAAGTATGGGAAATGAATACACTTTGTGCTGGACGTAGACATGCCGACTCAACAATTTCCCGAAAACTAGAACTCGGCGACACGTCATACTATTTTTTTAATAAGTCATGTAAAAATAAACAATAATCAAATAAAGCGCCTTCCTAGAATGTCTTCATCTTTGTTACAAGTAGGAAAAAAAAAAGATCATGAAGAAGAAAAAATGTACTACAAGAAAAAAGTAAAGTAGAAAAAAAAGTATATTAGAGAAGAAATAGATGAGATAGAAAACAAAGAAGCATAGATCTCTATATTTCAATTGCTTTTAATTGCCCTCTTTGTCTTGAATCGCAATTGAAAGAGTCATTTGCTTTAGATGGATTCACAACCATTAAATTAGGTGGTCATTTTGCATACACCAAAAAGTAAAAAAAAATAAAACAAAGTTGATTGCCGAGTCTTGACTATATCCTGACCAAGTTTCGGGTTTCGATTTATTGAAGTTGTCTTTGAGTCAGTGTCTGATACGTGTCGAACACGGATACGATAAATTTTTCGAAGATTACGTGCTTCCTTGCTATAAGGCTTATAACGTGGTCCACTGGTTATTATCAAATACATTGGAAGTTTTGTTTAGGAGAAAAATGGGTTGGGTATTAACTTTGATGAGGATAACCTCTTTTTTACTAATGTCAATGCATGCCTGTCTACAGGGATCTTCCGTGCTTCAAGAGAAATTCCCAAACTTCACGTTTTTTGGTGGAAAGGCTAAACTCAAATGGCTCTTCAAGTCTTTTTGGTGGAAAGGCTAAACTCAAATGGCTCTTCAAGTGTGTTGGTATAACAAAAATATAGAATTAGTAGCTGAAAGTAGCACTATAACCACAATTTTTCACATGCATGCCATGATTTTGTATTTCAAACCTTGCGATCAAATGAAAACCACCAATATCATTTTGTTTTATCATTTGAACTTCCAAAAATCAATGTTGTATTAATGGGTGACATACCTTGTTGAATCTTCTTGCCTCCTATTTGAAGTGAAAAATTGGGCTGCTTCCATTGTCCAAGTATTTAGGAATGCCTTCGTGGGAGTTGATCAAGTTAGCGATCACATTCATAGATGTCTAGCAGTTTGGAAGTTAGGGGATTGTTTGGTTCAAAAGAAATTTTCCTAAAAGTAAGAAGGGAGATGAGTGCAAGAAAAACTGAGGAAGAGAGAACGAATATGAATTTTATGATGATCTCTATCCTCTTGGTTTTTTTCAAAGTTGTGGAATTCATTTTTTTTCCCTTTTTTTGTGATTGGGAGGGGGGTAGCAAATTTTTTTTTCCCAAAATGTCGATTTGAATATCCCATTTTCACATTTCCCCCACTTCTAATCTCTCCATGGGACTTGTTCCCTCTTCTTATCAGCGCTTTTGGTATATTACACTTTGTTCAAAATAATGTTAAGTGTGGTGAACTGGGTACAATCACTTAGACGTTTGTTTTCCCTCCATCACTCTTTTCTCCTTAGGATTAAGGATATTATCCATTCCAAGATATCCGACTTTTATCGAAGAAGCTCAAGGTGAAAAACTTTTCCCATTTTCTCCCCCATATTTTCTCTTGTATCAAAACACAGCTCGAGTATATAGAGGCTGGAAGGGTTACATTTACCAACAATACATTAGCTAGCATATCAAAAAATTTCATGTCGACTACCACCTCATTCCGGTTGAACTTGAAAAATCTCTACAAACCTTTTTATGGAAATTTCAAGCCAAAAGCAAAGGGGCTATCACGTTCGTAAGTGAAACTATTCAACCAAGTTCTTGCCAATTGGATGTGGAGATTTGGCGAAGGAGAGAATGCACTTTGGAGAGTCCAAATGGCAGAGAAGTATGGGATTGCTCATCTTAGGTGGCACTCGTCAAATGGTTTCCTCATATAACTGTGGTTTATGAGGATGATCATGAACCTGGAGTCTTTATTTGCTAATTACGCAATTCATGCCACGTTTCAAGTGAGGTGGTGGACTTCTTGAGTATTATCAGATGCGTGATAGACCCTTGAAAGACATTCATCAACTTGATCAGCATTTGCTCCAGAAACAGGTCTGCAATCCCAGTTTTCTGTTAATAATGATCATGGTTGGGGGAAGGATTTAGCTCTTCCTCATGCTTTAAATGACTGGAAGATCGAAGAAAATACGAGTTTTGCAAACATTCAGTTGCAGGCCTTTGCACTACAGGAGAAGATGGTTTGTCCTGTGAAGATAAGTGGCATATTCGGCACCAATATTTCTTTGACTTTCTTTTGGCTCGGTAGAGGCCGGCTCAACAGTCCAGCTGCATTTCAGTTGGTTCACAGCCTATTTACTGGATAGAATAAGTTGCTATAAGAGTTATTTTCACCTTAACAACTGCACATGGCTGTGTCCCAAGTTCTAACTGTGGACACTCTTGCAAATAGCACTCCTAATAACCAACAAATTCCATTCGTGTGATTAGAAGATGGACATTATCCATCACTTGTTCTTTCTCTTCAAAAGTCTGCGTCAGATTGTGGAAATGCCAAATGCAGTTTTGGGCTCAGATTTGCTTAGGCAGCAATCCTCCAAGACCTTCTCTTCAAAAGGGAGTTAGGTGTGTGATCAGTTACTTGTGAAAGCTCTTTGGGTTAATATGATAAAGAGGGACCAAAGAATCTTTGGAACCGAAAAAAGAAAAAGAAGGGGGTGGGGGTTGGAAGGAAGGGAGGTTACGGATGTTTTTTTCTGGAACTATGTGCTCTTTGGGTTTATTGTTCATATTTTTATATACAAAAACAAAAAAAAATGGTTATGTCTTCCCTAAGTAGTGTATCTCTCCTCTGTTCGCCCCATGATCTACTAACACTTAGGCACTGGACAGACTTGTTTCTTCATAACATGTTCTCTCTTTGTTTTTGCACATTTGGGAAAAATATTAAAAATAAATAAATAAATTTAACAAAAAAAAATTTAATAAATAAAAAATAAAAAAAAAATCTATATATAAATCATTGACAGAAGCACATAGTAAAGATAAGTTATATACCTTCCTCTGGTATCAACTCTTGTTTTTCTTCCAGAAGGGCCATTACCCGTCTCAAAGGTTGCATAGCAGCCTCTTTGCAAAGCAATCGAATATCTGAACCTGAAAATCCTTCTGTTTTCTCCACTAGTAAGTCGTATGGAAGATTTTCTTCATCGGGAACTTGTGGCAAGAGCTCCTCAAACATAGCTCTTCTTGCTTCTGGCTCTGGGAGTGGTACAAGGATCTAATTTTTGAATGTTAATGGAGAACTTCAGTTTAGTACGGACTTAGAAGACCCCTCTCACTTATTTCCAAATTGAATTCATAGGTTGAATTTCGTAGTAAATAAATATTGATTGAATTGACATGAGATAACACTACCAACAATTAAGACTCACCTTATTGAATTAGTAAACAAAGAAAAAAAAAATGTAGTATTACTGTGTAAACCTTGTTTTTGAAACAAAAGGAATCTATTAGTGCTATATTGTCCTGATGATCACGGAATTCCTCCAAGTTGTGCTCTGATTAGTATAATCTCAGTAACTAGGGATAATTTTTAATTGTTAAACGGTAAAAGAAAACCAAGGGTCATTTTTCAGGTTGACACTAAGATTTTCCAATCAAAAGGATACTCGCTTCTCAAGCCGTCTGAGCATAGCTGCATCCAGTTCCCACGGAAGATTTGTTGCCGCCAAAACAAAAACAAGTTCATTCGTCTTTGTCAAGCCATCCATCTGCAATCTAATTTAGCTGATCAATTTTCAGGGAAAAAAAAGTAACTCCAGGACTGCAAATCAATAGTGCAAATGGCTATTGACATGGAAAGAGGTACAAGTACATTTGAACAAGTAGAAATGAAAAATCAGAACATTTAGATGCATACGTAACACATAAATAGACTTCAATATCTATCAAAGAAAATCTTTCAAATGAAGTCATATTGATATTTCCTGAAACAAACACAATGCATATGTGCACCTTAGTTACATATTAACATGGCCATCTCTATGATTCGCTCTATAGAAAACTGAAAATCACCTGGACTAGAAGCTCAGTTTTCAAACGGCGACTTGCTTCATGCTCACTGCGACCTTCACCACGTTGACTAATAATAGCATCAATCTCATCAAGGAATATGGTTGATGGGGCATGGTACCTAGCCAGTTCAAACAAAACCTTCACCAGCTTCTCTGAATCACCTGAAAGAGTACATTAACTCACAAAATCAGGAAACTGTACATTTCAACATTTCTATAATTTCAAGAACAGAGCACACTGATCATAAGTTGAGTGACTCAAAATATTGATAATTAATTTACAAATGGCCAAGACAGCCTCTTCAGCCATTGACTGTCATCATAAATCATTGTTTATTAGTTACTATAGCATTACCCTTGCCATGGCACTCCATATACTTTTTCTGCTAATTATTCCCCGCCCCCCTCCCCCCCACCACCCACCCATCCCCACACACACACACTCCTCCCATCATGTCCATTTATGGTAATTAAATTTAAAGTGTTTTCAATTGAAAACAATATTTTAGCATGTATACAGTTTTAAGATGTTTAACACTCAAAGTCTATGTTATTATAAAGTAAAATACTGTAAACTTTAGAGTCAAAATTCAGTTGCTTTCGAATTAGTCACATTTTCAAACCAAAAACACGGAGTTTTGTAGAGTCTCAAATGGGAGTGAATTCTCCCATAAACTCTCAACTTCCTCAAAATATGGATTTCAGGGTCTTACATCAACATGACTTTTAAGTTGCCCGTCTTGTGCTTTTGAAATATTCTGAAATACTTGTGGCATAAAATGCATTACAAACTCTTCTCCTAATACAATACGAGTTCTATGGTTGTAACCTTTCAATTGATCATTGGTTACATTTGAAAGACCTTCAAAGATGCATTTCAAATATACTAAGTTTAGTGAAATCCAACAAAATAAGGCCCACTACCCACACCATTTTGAACCCAACACATGTTCATATAACACTTACTATGAATACGTTCTCCGGGCGAGGAAACAAAGTGTGCAAGCAAAGGGCAAGGGCTCCAGCTTAGGGAGAATGATCACGCCAAATATTCTCACTTGTATGTCTTGATAACAAGGAAACCTAATGACTCATCTAGGACTAGTAGTATCAATGGGGAAATGACAGAGAATAGTGACATGGTTAAGAATGATATTTTGGAGATATTTGATACCACTACAGGACGGATCTATTAGTAGCCCGGGTGAAAAATGGTAATTTTGTTAAAATTAATGTATAACATTTTAATAAAAGTAATTACATAATCCAAATTTTCAATTATTCAATGTGGCTCAGTGGTCAATTAATTGCCTGTTCTCCTCGGTCGATGCCTGGTTCTGCCCCTGTACCCAAATCAATGTTACGTTGACACAAAAGCATGACCTTTTGTATCATGTGGATTTTGTTTCTTGCCTCTGGATTGTAGAGTTTGGTTGGAAAGTAATTGGAAAGGAGATCAAAAGAGTTGTTGAGGCTTGTGGATGTGCCAAAGCATCGAGACTCAATGAATTTCCAATGCAATTTTATAGGAGATGTTGGCACTTTGTGGGTAAGAACATCATGTGAAGGATTTCCACCGATTCTCATTCTTTGATTGGAAACTAAACAAAACCTTTCATCGCACTTATTCCTAAGAAAGTTGAGGCAAAGAGTATATAAGCATCAGCTTCATTAGTTGAATGTAAAAATCATTGCCTCAATTGTGAAGGAAAGGCAAATTCTAGATGGGGTTGGGGTTATTGCTATTAATTGATTGATTTGTGCGCAAAATTGACTTTGAGAAAATCTACGATCATAGCAGTTGGGATTTCTGGGTTGTCACACGAGAAAATTAGGTTTTTTAAGGAGTGAAATGGATGGTCTACATTGTGCATTTCATTGATACATTTTAGTTTTGGTTAAGGGGCACTATTCAGGTTTGTCAAATCCATCAAAGGAAACCATTATTGTCGTTCCTCTTCAATATGGCTTAATTGATGGGTAGATAGACTTTTAAAGCTATGGAGATGGGCCTTTTACTTACCATTAAAAGTGTTGGAGAAATGTTCTTGTGTTTTTCATTTTTGCAAATCATTTTTAAGACTATATTCTTCATCAAAAATAACACATAAAATACAAATACTCAAGCTTGAAGCTTGAATACAAATGTCCTTGTGATGGTGTATGGGAAGCTTTCAAGTTTGACTATCAACTTTCACACAATTTATTATAGGGTTAACTTGCGTTTAGGTCGAGTGTTTAAAAAAGTGTTTTAGACTCGCGCCTTGCATGGCGAGTCGAGGCGACGAGGCGACTCGCAAAGAAATCGCTTCAACTCGCATGATTCGCCTATTAATTTCAATGCGATCGAGTTTATGACTCGTACGAGTCGACTCGTGTTGAGGCGTACGCTTCAAAATATTGTGAAATCTGATCTGACATTGATATCCAACGTGTGTGATCTGACTTCAATTGAGCCCTAAGTTTTCTTTGTTTTCTTCAGAATCAGACAAGGAGAAGGAGCTAAAGGAGGAAGGAGAAGAAGAAAAAAAGAAGAGGAAGAGGACGATTCAGACGAAAGAGGAGGACGATTCACGCAACTTCACTTGAACTCGACTGCTCGAACTCGAAGTAAAGTCTTCCTTCCTTCCTTCTGCTGCTCTACTCTTCTTCTTTCAAACCAATTTCACCTTCTTCTGCTCAACTGCTCTTTCTTTCTTCCTTCTTCAATATTTGCAATCACAAACCAACTTCACCTTCTTCTGCGATTACGTGGTATCTGAACCTGGTTTGGGATGGAATTTACATTTGAGAAATGAATTCATCTTCTTCATGAAATGTTAATGTTCTTGATTGGGATTGGAGTAATTCACTTATCGATAATTTTTTTTTTCAATTTCAAATAGAAGACTTAATAACAATAGTCTATCTGGGGCGTTCCCTCTGTCTTTGGCCAACTTGTCTCTGCTTACCTTTCCGTAAGTTCAGTATGTTTTGAGTATATTAGTTGCCTTCTATCTAACTGAAAGGCACAGTATTGAATCGTTGATCATGTTTCCTTTATTTCAATACAGGGATTTTTCTTACAATAATTTGAGTGGCCCTATACCAAGATTTCTTGCCAGAACATTCAAGTAATCATTCTTCATAAACATTTCTTCTTGTTTCTTTCTCATTCAATTAAGAATATGGGGATACTAACTGTAATTCATTTTTATCTTGTAACTGATTTAGCATAGTAGAAAACCTTCTGATTTGTGAGAGCAATTGAGCAAATTGGCTAGACAAATCTTGTAGTTGAACTCTGTTTTTTTTTTTTTACTATATCATATATTAGTGAGTATGACTAATTATCATATATGAGCATTTTTTACTACAATACTACATGAATTTGTTGGGCATAGTGAGTTATGCAGTCGATTTCGCTCCCTGTTTTGACTCTATTCTTGTTGACTTATTGACCTACACAAGCAATATATGTGAGCCACAGACCATCGTGGGGTGGCCAATGGCACTCCGATGCTAAAGTCAGACAGGGCTCTGAGGAAGGTGTAATGCTGTAACATGAAATTTGTAGCGTACCTTAGCTTATCAATCTCATGTCTTATTTATAGTGTAAGGAGTCCTGGTTTAACCAGACCATCATAGGCGTAAATTAGGGAGGGGATCTTCGTGGAGATCCCTTTCTAATTAGGAGTCGTGTTGTAAGAAGGAAGTTCCCTATTAGCTCTGCGCTCCTAGATACGCGGGAGATAGTTCCCAATCCAAGAGCATTTCGTAGAAGGGAGTTTTCCTGTGTGGAAGATACTCTGGTGTTTGCTTCCTAGTTGGGAGCAAAGAGCAGTTGTAGTTGCCCGTTTGAAGCAGATCCTCGAGATACTTGCCTAAAGAGGGATTACGGGTATTGAGGACAGTTGTGAGTTCGAGTCTGCCTGACAGACTAAATTGAGCGGGCTTAGAACTGCTTGGACCTGTTCAGTGTTGGGCTGATGCTTAGATCCGTATTTCCTTGAGATTATGACGACGCGTGTACGACTCAAGGGCGTGACCATTTTTATGTATCATCAACTACTCCCCCCGAGTTAGTGGATCGTCACATCAATTCGCTAAGTCATTTCTTCAAAGGATGCACCGCTCATGATGATTGTACATGAATCGTTGCTTGAGCCGCATGCCGCATTAATGGCACGTGTGTCAGTCTGACAGGAAATCATCCTCTATTTAGGTGATCCGCAGTGCAGAGTCTGATTCTTCTACTTTGTTTGCTTTCGAAGATATTGTTCTGAAAACATCGTTTGTCTTCTTCATGGTTCAAGAAAACCTTTTTGATGATGCTGTTTTGGCCGAGGCGTTGGAATTTTTTGAAAATGGGTTTTTGTCTGAGCTCGGTCTTGCCTAAATCCGTACGAAGTTTGGGGTTCCTAAGAACATGCCATTGTATCCCCTAACGAGCGACCAAACGCCAGTGTCACCTCCTACCGATTTTATCTGTTTACATCGGGGGATGCTTCAAACTGATATGTGTTTCCCGATTCTGGACGTGATTTGGGAGTTCTTGGATCTCTTAGAGATTCCTCCGGCTCAGCTGGAACCCAATGGATAGAGGAAAATTCTTATGATTCTGCTCAATGCTAAGGAGGCCAGAGTTAGTATGACCCCGCAGGTGATTCAGTTGTTGACCTCTCCTCAGCTGAAGAGCAATGCTGTCTGTAAGATGAAGTCGTCAAAGTGCTTCGGTAAACTGCCTGATGATTTCAAGTTCTGGCAGAAGTACTGCTTCATGGCTCCTATGGATTCGAAATATTTTTGGTGCAGGGGTCGTCCGTTCGAGTGACAGTTTAGACTGCTCCGTAAGTTTGATCCCTTTCTCGCGATTTTGATATGCTTGATAGTGAGCCGACTGCTCAGTACTTGTGTTCCCTTACAAGAAGGTTTCCTACCACTTCTCTTACCTTAAGAGGAACAAAACACCATGGAGATGTTCTGGGTCATGCCGCAAAAGAAGGTGGTCGATGTCATAAGAGTTTCCAACTTCATCCATAGTGGGCTGTGGGACAACTAGCACGTTGCCCCCACTCTGTATCTTGAGTCGCGCATTAAGTTGAAAGATGGGGCCCCTTCTAGGAAGAGGAAAGTTGTTGGGGCCAAAGTTCATGTTTTGTCCGATGTGTACGAACCGTCTGAGACGCTTGCTTCCTTCGTGAGGAAGAGAGCTCGCATTAGAGTTGAGCCATCTTCGGCACGAACCGCTCCAATGAGGGAGGAGCGTGAGCATGTTGGGTCTGTTGCGGCGGAGGCCGACGCTTCCATCTTGGAGAAAGATTACCTGCGATTGGCAAAGAGTCATGGGCAGGTTGAACCTTAGTGACGCACAGGTCAAGGCTCTGAATGATCGTCTGGTGCCGTTCGCAATGGCAGCTTCTACTGGTGTTGATTCGCATGGGACCATTGTTGTTGGAGGTTCCTGTGAAGATTCACTTGAGGTGGTAGAATCTGATCGCCCTACTGTTGATTCGCCTGAAAGTGGCTATGGTACCAGTCGTGTCTCTTGTAGTCCGCATTGCTCACCGTCTCGTTCTAGGCCACAATTGGAAGTGTTGGAGGGTCCTTTGGATAATTCGCTTCCTCCTCTCCCTCCGGATCCCATTGAGCCGTCTCGTAATAAAGGGTCGGATGTTCTTGACAAAGGAAAGGCCACGGAGGAGTCTGAGGACGGTGGCAACTGTAAAGGGCGGTTCTAACATAGTTCCTGAGTAGGGGAAGCTTCATTCTAATGCACGGATAAGCCTGTTTGCACCAGACTTGGTGAAGATGAGCTCACATGTCTGGCACCAAGAGGTGGATGTTGAGTATGCTTCGAAGAAGCATATAAGTAGGCGTCACAACTGGCTGATGACCACGCTCCAAACCCAAGGAGGATACACTGGAAAAGCGTGTGAACAAGGGTTTGAAGTATCTCATACTAGGTATGTCTCATATGAGCCATGCAACCGTTGCTGGAACGGAAGTCGAGGAGGCTCGTGAGAGAGTATATACCTTGGAACGTGTCTTCTCTCATATGCCATGAAATCGAGCGGCTTAAGAAGTAGGCTAAGGATAAGCGATTGGATCAGTCAACCGTGGCCGCTGAAGCTCAGGGGCTCGTCTGGAGGACCTCGAGTGTAGTTTGACAGAAGTGGTGTCCAAAAAGGACGGACTCGAGCAGGAGTTGAGCCGGGTCCGCCGAGAAGTCGAGGTTGCATAGGATGGTGCGGCTAAGGCGTGTTCTGAGCTGCAGTATTTTGCTGAAGAGAGTGCTTCAAAGGAAGCTGACTGGGCTACTGAGAAGCAGCAGTTGGAATCTGATATGGAGTTCTACGCCCGCGAGGCAAGAAAGGCTGAAGACCAGCTCGAATTGAGGTGGCATGAGCTTAGTGCTCTTCACAGAGCAATCTCAGGTCAACACGCTGACTGGCAAGTTGGAGCTACTGGAGTGTGAACTTGTTGACGCGAAGGTGCAAGACGAAGAACTTATTTAGGAGAAAGGCAAGTGGTTGGGTTGTACATGGCCGACTGAAGCTGTTGGCACTGATGGAGGAGCATCCAGAATGGGATCTTGGCCGGTATAAGATGTCATATGTTGATTTGTCTGTTGCCTTTGCATCGTCGGATGAGGAAGACAATGTGGGCCCTGATACGCAGACTGCGGCGCGTGTGGATGCTATTCTTTGCTCCATCTTCCTCTAGGCTTAGTTCTTTTGTTTTTGTACCTTCTCTTGGTAGGGTGTGACATTGGTGTGATTGTACTTGTTTTGTTTTGACCATTAATGAAAACAATTTTCTTCGTTTCATACTTGGTGTCTCTATTGCATGTTTTTCGTTTCGCCTTGCCGTCTTACTTTGGCATAGGCCGGTTAAATCAATAGGACGTTGTCCGGTCTGTCTGCGGTAGAGAGTTTGACCACTTTGTATTGTGAATGACTCGGGGTCATTGCTGCGTAGTTATGTCCGATAGTGGCATGTTGTGAACAGTTTAACTGAGGATTGAGTCATCCGAGTTGTGTCATGTCCATTTGGTAAGCTACTTGAAGTTTACCTTGTTTGCCTGACTAGTCGGCTGTAGCTGTAGTTGTTGCCGTGGGCAAGCTATGGGAGCCAAATATACGAGTCAGAGCGCTTCATTTGAGCGTGAAGACGCTGATTCGGCTAGATTCATGTTTGGTGACCAGGCTGAAGAGCTTTGGTCTCGTGGCAAGCCGTTGAGATAGTGCAGGACTGACTAGGCTCCCACTTCCGAATCGTGTATGACCAAGCAAAGTGGGCTACGAATTCAGAGAGTAAAAGTTTGGCGACCAGGCTAAAAAGCAGAGGTCTCATGACAAGCCATCGAAATCAGTTCGAGACTGACTAGGTTCCCACCATCCAAATTATCTACACCTGAGTGCACCAAGCTACAAATTCGGGAGGATTTAACAGCCACGCTGAAGAGCAACGGTCCCGTGGCAAATCGTAGGAATCAAGTCGTGGCTGACTGGGTTCTCACCTTCTAGACTATCTACACCCTCGCAGCGCAGGCTGCAAGTCTAGGTTTGGTGATTTGACGGCCACGCTGAAAAGCAGTGGTCCCTTGACTAGCCATCAGAATAAGTTCGGGACTGACTAGGCTCCTACCTTCCAGACTATCTACACCTTCACAGTGGGGGCTACAAGTCCAGGTTTTGATCAAAAGTTTTTGTTGCTAGTCTTCACCAGCAAGGCTTACCTGATTAGGTTCGGTGATCATTGGCCACAGGAGGGGCAATCAATGATCCCTGGCAAGTTGTCGTTACCAGGCGTGATAACGCTGACTAGACTCTCACTTCCTAAACCGTCGATGCCCACGCTGAGTAGATTAGGTGTCGGCTTGAACTAGAAGTTGTCATCAACTTCGACTAACTAAGCATGCCCAGTTTGAAAAGAGGTTCCGCCTTCTGAGGGGCGTGCGAACCTAGCGGTTCATGATGTGGACGAAGTTACCTAAACTCAGCAAGTGGTAAAGTCTGTATGTCAAGGTTGACTAGGATCTTCAAGTGTTCGTGCCAAGCATGCGACAGGGTGTTGTTTGAATAACAGGCTGAGGCCATGGGCCCGTAAAGGAAAGGCTAGGCTTTCTTGCACGGTGCATTGCGCGTACGGCGTAGATCGCGCGGTGACACATGTATGGCGTAGGTTGCATGACAGTTGAGTATCGGCCACTCCCCTTCAATTGATGGGGTTGCATACAGCGCCATTAATTGATTGACGTGGTCAGCGCAATTTCCTTGGGAACCGTCGTCTTCCATTTTCCCAGACGGCATTCAATGCTCAACAGTTTATGCTGGAGTGCTCGCTTGGTGAACCACTATGTCTATATAATGGTGTTTTTCAATCGTTGTAGGCACCATATTTTGCTGAGTTTATTTCCTGTAATGTTTTTGTTTGGAGAAAATGTTTTGGGTTTTCCAAAGGCTGAGGAAAATGCTTTGGATTTTCCAATTGCTGAAGTTGGATCTCCGTCTTTGGAGTCTCTGAATGTTATGACATTTGCAAAGGTCAGGCACAGTAATAGTTGTCGTTATGCGTGGTCACCTGCTCTGGTTGAGCACGTAGTTGATCCGCTGAGGTCTTGTAATTTCTTCTCATATTGCGTAGTATGGATTTCCTACCAAGGGAGATGCCTTGGTGCTACAACGTACCACTTGTGTCTTCATGTGTTCTGATCCCGCTGCTGACCGATGGTTGATCGAAGTGTTGGTTGATGTGCGTTGTCTCCGGGTGTGGTAGTTCTCAGTCACACCTGCCATCGCATATGTGAAAAGTGGACTCTCTTGACGATGCTATGAGATCATGACTGCGTCGCTGCTTGTGGCCATCTTCATATTCCTGCTTATAAGCCCTTTGAGGAAGCTGGATAGACAGTGGGATGTCTCTTGAAAAAATCGGTAGCTAGTCGTGAGGTCTACAACTCCATTGTACGAGCACTTTCCTGGAGTGATTTGACGGAGCAACCTGATTGCTCAGTCATTTCAATCCCCTCTTACACTTCGTTGTTGTCTTTAGAAGGGGTCAAGCAACTTTTATATTTGTTATCACTGGCAAATTACTCGCATCGGAGGGTTTGCAAGTTTTCGTTGGACGCTGTACGTAGCAAAATTGTCTAAGCGAGTCTTTTACTTTAGTTCGCACTGTATTCAGATGCTCAGTCTTTCCGCCTCAGGGCGTCCGTAATATGTAGTCTTTTGTATCGGCCTCAAAGTGTTTGTTGTTACATCTTTCCAATAATCAATAGAGTTTATTTTTCGTAATTCTTCCTTTATTTCTTAAATGATTGCGAATCACACAAGTTTTTTAAGAACAAAAACTCAATATTGACTATGGAAAGGGAAACAAACAACTTAAAGCAAACTAACTGTTGGCAGAGGAAAACTAATCCTGACCTTGAAGTGAATTCGAGTTGCTCTCGCCGATCGTTTTAGCGGACTGTCGAGGTATTACATAGGTAATTAAAGAGTAAACCTTGCAGAGGGGCAAATCTCCGCGCCGACGGAATGTCTGGGGATGTCTTTCTACTTTCCATTGCCTTTATGACTCGCTGGGCGGGAGAGTTGCTTTTGTACCGCTCAGAAAAGGTGTCTCTCCCGTTCTTTGGTCTTGCATTGGGTCAAACTGTTCTGCATGATGTAGCTGAATCTGGGAGCATTCTATCTGTTTCAGTGCGGCGCAGTGGCAGCCTCGTGCCGTAGGTTGGTTTCTACATATGGTTCTTTCAGAGTGGTTAGCAGTATACTTAACACACTGGTGAAGGGTGGAGACCATTACTTCCATTTGGTGGAGCCATGGTCTTCCCTGGATTAGATTGTAGGATGATGGTGCGTCTACCACCATGAAGTCCAGAAATAGGACCTTCCTAAGCTGTGGTTCACCTGCTACCGTAGTTAATTTTATCTTTCCAAAGGGAAAACATTTCTCCCCGCTGAGTCTGATCAGCGGGTGTTCTAAAGACGTCAGATTTTCCTCCTTGAAGTCCACGTTGTGGAAAGCATTGTAAAACAGAACATTGAGCGAGCTTCCTGCGTCGACGAGAACTCTATTCACTTCCCACCTTGTGATGGAAATAGAGATGACCAAGGCGTCGTGCGGCGCTCGGACTCCATCGAGGTCCTTGTCCGTGAAAGTCAAAGTGGGAATGGGGTTCTAAATTCTTGAATAGCAAACGCGTATGTCTTCATTTGCACGTCGTTCCACATATCCAATAGAGTCCGCTTGCGAAACCTGTATGCCTGGTCTTCATTCGGTCCGACTCCATGAAGGATGTATATCATCCTAGGAGTCTCCTTCTCTATCTCTTTAAGTGACTCCCCCCGGCCCTGGTCTGTTCTGATTACTTCTCAGACTTCAGGAAGTCTTTCAATTTACCTTTGCGGATCCAGTACTCTACTTCATACCTCGGACTTTTGCAGTCGTTGTTGTGGCCGCCCTCATTGTGGCACGCACAGTACTTGTCCCGTTTAGCAGGGTGTCCTCGTGTCTTCAGGGGCCACTTCAATTCCTCTCAATTTTTCATGGAGTTGAGTACATCCAACAAACTAGCATTTAGGGGTGTCACCTGGATCCAACGAAGTTGGATTATTTCTCCGGCCTGGGTTGACTAGGGTCCAGTCTGTTGTCGCTGCGTTTCCTTTTGTTTCGTTCTTCGTCCTTGCGTTTTTTCCCTCGTTGTCCCTAGAAACAGAGGGCTTCCTGTCGCCTTTGATCTCCCTTTTGGCAGTCCTCGACTCCTCCAAGGTGATGTCTTTGGATGCTCTTGAGGAGTTCTGCCATGTCCAAAGGGGGCTCCAAGGTGAAGTCCTCGAAGAGATTTCCCTCTCTGAGGCTCGCAATGAATGTTGTTGCAGCTGTATCGTCGTTGCACCTGTCGATGAGGGTCAGCTTGTTGTTGAAGCGTGTGATACTCTCAGAGTGTCTCGCCGGACCTTTGCCTTAGAGAGAGTATGTAGTGCAGGCCTTTTCTGAAACGCTGGCTTCCGATGAAACGTGTCAGGAATTCCTTCGCCAGTGTTTTGAAGGAGTCGATTGACTTTGGCGGAAGGTTGTGGAACCATGTCAGCGCATGGCCTTTTAGACTGGTGGGAAAGGTTCTGCACATGACGGACTCAGATCCTTCTTTGAGGGCCATTATGTGTTGGTAATGACGCAAATGATCTAAAGGATCGGTGGTCCCGTCATAGGAGTCGAGCTTTGAAGGAGTGAACTTCCTCAGAAGGGCCTCGTTCATGATTCGATCCACAAATGGTTGGATGAAGAGGCATTATAGTACGTCCGGGTCGTGTGCCCCTCTGCGGAAGGGGTTCCCAGGTCCAAGCATTTTTGTCCTATCATTGAACTCAATGTTAGCCGCGCAGCCTCCTTTAGTCCAATAAGAACTGGCGGATGCTTGGTTTTCCTACTCTTGCTCCCTTTTCCTACGCTTGCTCCCTATCATCTGATGGAGGCGGAGGTTCGTGCTGCTCCTGGTCTCCATTAGCGGGTGGTGGATTTTGTCGCGTCAGACCCTCCACCGCTTTGGCGATCCACTGTATTTGGGATGCCAGCGTATTGACTCTGGGATCTGTCACTACTGTCATTGGTACAGGAGCGTGAGTTGCTTGCACGTGCAAGATAGGAGCTGCTGAAGGAGGCGATATAGGGACGGCAGTTACGCTCGACGTGTCCCTTGGTTCTCCGTTGTTACTTGACCTGGTGGTCACCATTTCTCTGTGTATTGAAAGAAGACGACGCTTAGTGTAAAGTTATGAGCTATGTCGTCTCCACAGATGACACCAAACTGATGCAGTCGATTTTGGCTTTCTGCTTTGACCATGTTCCTGCTGAGCTGTAGACCTACACAAGCAACGCACGTGAGCCACAGACCACCGTGGGGTGGCCGATGACACTCCAATGCTAAAGTCAGGCAGAGCTCTTCCTTAGCTTACCAACCTCATGTCTTATTTATAATGCAAGGAGTCCTGGTTTAACCAGACCATCGTAGGCGTAGATTAGGGAGGGGATCTTCATGGAGAACCCTCTCTAATTAAGAGTCGTGTTATAGGAGGGAAGTTCCCTATAAGCTCTGCGCTCCTAGATACGCGGGAGATAGTTCCCAATCCAAGAGCATTTCGTAGAAGGGAGTTTCCCTGTGTGGAAGATACTCTGGTGTTTACTTCCTAGTTGGGAGCAAAGAACAATTGTAGTTGCCCATCCAAAGGAGGGCTTACGCGTATTGAGGACAGTTGTGAGACGTGTGGGCCTAGCGTGTTGTGTGAGTCGGAGTTCTCTTGGCGGACTGAATTGAACGGGCTTAGAACCACTTGGGCTTGTTCAGTATTGGGCTGATGTTGGGTCCGTATTTCCTCGAGATTATCAAAACGCGTGTACGACTTAGGGATGTGACCATTTTTATGTATCATCAGTGTGTATGACTTACATATTTTGTTTATATTTTTTAATCTTTGCAGATGAGACCGCGGAAGAGTAATCCTGGCAACCCGTGTTGGAAGCATGGCGCAAGGGTAACGGGTCCAAATGGGAATACCTATGTGAAATGCAATTATTATAGTCAAACCCTCTCAGGGGAGTGAATAGATTGAAACATCATGTAACCCACATATAAGGACAAAACCTTGTCCTAACGTACCAGATGATATCTATCGAGAAGTGAAGGATTTAATTGCGTTTGGTGTGAGGCAAAATGTGACTAAAAGACAAAACTGAGTTTCTTATTAATAGGGATTTATACTATAGAGAAAAAGTGGATGAAGAAATGGCTTTTACTCCTACGGATGCTATGGTCCTACTCCTAGTAGTTGTTGTGGATCCAACTCATTATCTGATGGCATAGTGAGGGGCCCGATGGATAGGTTTGTGGTGGATACAATTGATTACATAAATCCAACTAGACCTACACAAGAATTGAGATCCAACACAGTCAATACGAAAGAGCATAGAAACCAAGTTTGTCTAGACATTGGACGCTTCTTTTTTTAGAATGGCATTTCATTCAATGTTGCCAGTAGCTCTTTTTTCGCAAATATGCTTTTGTCAGTTTCGAAATATGCAGCTCCCAATAATGGACATTGTGTGAAACCACCATCGGCATATGAGCTTAGTACTTGGATCCTCAAGAAGGAAGTGGAATCAACCAATGTAATAGTCAAGGATGTGAAAGGACATGGCCTAGAACGGGAGTTACAGTAATGTCTGATGGTTGGAAAGACATGAGGGGTCGCCAACTCATTAATTTCTCGTGAACAATCCTGAAGGAACTGTGTTCCTTAAGAGTGTAGATGCATCAGATATTGTCAAGGATGCAAATGCGTTGTTTCAGCTTCTTAATAATGTTGTTGAGGAGGTGGGAGAGGAGAATGTGGTACAAGTCATTACTGATAATCAAGGAAGCACGGACTCTTTAAAAACTTGTCGTATCTGTGTCTGACACGTATCAGACACTTACACTTGTTTGACACGGCTCCATCACGCCTCGGACAGTTGGTCAACGTGTTGGCAGGTGTCATACACATGATCAATGGAGTCAACGTGTCAAACACGCCTCCGATACACTCGAAGCTTGGTCAAGACACGAGAACCAACTTTGTTTTATTTTTTACTTTTAGATGTTTGCAAATAACCACCTAATTTAGTGGTTGTTGATCCTTCTGAAGTGAATGACTCTTTCGCTTGTGATTTTAGATAAATATGACAAAAAACCACTAAAGTATATAGGTAGTTTATGCTTCTTCTTGATATTTTCGTCTTCTTCTCTCTTCTACTTCTTCTGTACTATACTTTTTTCTCCGCTTTATTTTTTCTTGTAACAAAGTGTCTTCTTCAAGACACTCTAGGAATACACTTTATTAGATTATTATCTATGTTTATATGACTTATTAAAAAAATAGTATGACGTGTCCTAGTTTTTGGGAAATTGTCGAGTCGGGGTATTGTGCCCGTGTCTGAGACGATGTGCGTCCGTGTCCATGCATCCTTGCTGATAATGCAGTTAACTACAAAGTTGCTGGAAAGAAGTTAATGGAGAAGAGAAAACACTTGTACTGGACACCATGTGCAGCGCATTGCATAGATCTGATGCTTGGGGACTTATTTAGTCTGCCTACACTTGCCAATGTTTATCGCAAAGCTAGGAGAGTGAGCAATTACATATACAACCATGATTGGGTCCTTGCTTTGATAAGGACTTACACAGGGAGAAATTTGGTTCGCCCGGCACCTACTAGGTAAATTAGCAATATATACTTTTGTTTGTATTTTATGTTATTTTTAAGTTTTTAAGATTACTTTATATGTTCATTTATAAAGTTTTTATTATACACTTGCCAATGTAGGTTTGGAACGGGATGTTTGACTCTTGCAAATATTAGGAAAAATAGACAAAAGTTGGAGGAAATGTTTGCATCTACAAAGTGGGCAAGGAGTTCGTACACTAAGCAAGTTGAAAGAAAAGCCGTAAAAAAAATTAATATTGAGGGACAACAATTTTTGGCCCGGCGTCACCTACTCGTTGAAGGCTACAGAGCCCTTGTTCCATGTCTTAAGGATAGTGGATTCAGAGACCGTTCCTGCTATGGGTTTCTTGTATGATGCAATGGTTAAAGCAAAAAAAGATATCGCATTGGTTTTTCACAATGAGCTTGCCATGTACAAGGAAATATGGGATATCATTGATAAGAGGTGGGATAACAAATTGCATAAGGACCTCCATGATGCATGTCATTTTCTCAACCCGCGAATGGAGTTTGATGTTTACTCAACCATTTTTAATGTTAAGCAAGGACTTTATAGTTGCATGGGGAAGTTGCTTCCAAGTACAGAGAAGGACATTGTGGATTTGCAACTCGATCATTATCTACAGAAAAAAAAAAATGGATTATTTGGTAGAATTGAAGCAACTAAATCAAGACACACTAGTACTCCAGGTAAACTTGTATTTATGTTATATTTTGATTTTGAAGATTACTTTTCTTCCTCACTAAATATGTTTCTTTTAAACGCTATACTTGCAATTTTAAACGCTATACTTGCAGCTGGTTGGTGGGGAGCTTTTGGAGATGGCATACCTGAGTTGAAGAAATTTGTCATTAAAGTGTTAAACCTTATTTGTTCATCATCAGCTTGTGAGTGGAATTGGTCACCTTTTAATCATGTAAGTAATAATTTTTTGCAATGTTAATAATTTGCATTTCTTTCAACTTATAGGTTGTTACATCTTACGTGTTTGTTAATAATTTACATCTTACGATTTTGGTAAGTGCATACGAAGAAAAGAAACAGATTGGCTACAACAAAACTCAATGCCTTAGTATATGTTATGTACAACAAAAACTTGCATGCTAAAAAGTTGATGATGGGTGGACAAGACAAAGTTAACGAAGATGCACCATTTTCACTGGATTCAGCTGCGGTGGATAGTGACAATGAATGGCTAGTGGAGCTAGATCCTGAAGTTGAACCCTCTAATGGTGAAAATGTAGGGAACCCACCTGAGCTACCTCATCCTCAAGGGCTAGTGGTTTCAAACCCTTGTCACGAAGCTCAATGGTATCAAAATCTTGATGAACTTGATGTTAATGCTATTACGGTTGACGAGTATCAAAATCTTGATGAATTTGATGTTAATGCTATTAGGTCATATAGTTTGTACCAGTTTTGAGTTTGGGTACCAAGTTTGTTCAGCTTTGAGTCTGAGTAACCGTCAACTTTTCAATACAAATATAGAAAATGTCCTTAATGAGGTCTTCTCTTCCTTTAGCTTCTAGTTACATATTTATGTTGATAAAGTTCACCCCACATGACCTATATTTATTAATAAATAAAAAACTAAGATATAAATAAACAAAACTACATACACATTCATGCAATATTCCCCACGGTAGAAAAGCTCTCTCTTGAGCTTAGAGATCGAGAGCACGTGCTGTAGCCACGAGGATAATGGCAGCTTCCTCGTTAGTCGTATTACAGGCATCCATGAAATCTTAGGACTCGCTTCTTTAGTATTGTTATCACCTTTCACAATGACATTGGTGCATTTCTTCATTTGGGGGAAAGAAGTATAGCCAAGTTCTTCCACAATTGAAACTACTAATGGGAGCGGCGGAAGTATTGCGTCATCTTGGTCGATATAGTATTTGACTAGGAAGCATGGATTCTCGGTAAAACCCTCCGAATTCTAGTAATACGCGCGTCGGATACGGATACGGATACGCGTGCGATTTGCGTTCGATACGTATCCGACACGCGGTCAACGTATCGATCAACGTGACTTGGTCAAGATACGGCCTGACCCGGTCCAGATACGGTCAGGATACGGTTGCTAATAAATTTTTTTTTTTTCAGAGAGATCGATCAGAGCAGGGAAATCCATCGATCGATCAGAGCAGGGAGATCGATCAGATCCATCAGAGCAGGGAGATCGATCAGAGCAGGGAGAAGGGAGATCCATCGATCAGAGCAGGGAGAGATCGATCGAGCAGGGAGAGAGATCGATCGAGCAGGGAGAGAGATCGATCGACTGGGTGGGGAGAGAGATCGATCGACTGGGAGGCGAGATCGAGCAGGGAGAGAGATCGAGCAGGAGCTTTCGCTGTTTCTTCAACCTCCTGCGCCTCCCATCTTCAACCTCCTGCGCCTCCTGCGCCTCCCATCAAATTGTTGAGGGAAATGGCGAGGAAAACAGCGAAGGGGGGGAGGGAAATTGCTATTTATATGGATTACATTGATGTGTTGGGTAGGGTCCAAGTTAGGCCCGGCACATATTAGAATTTATTACCCTAATTTTCACTCATGTACCCAAACTTTTCATTCATTCAAATAATTTCATTAATTAAGCTCATTGCATTTAGATGTTTTATATATTTAGATTATTAATTATTGTTTATGAGTTATGATATTATGTTAATAGTTTTTTAATAAAATATAAAAAAAAAATAAGGTTTGACGTGTTGCCGAGTCTTTTGAGTCCTAGTTTTTTGAAAATTGCCGAGTCGCCGTATCGTATCCGTGTCCGATACGATACGCGTATCCGAGTCCGTGCATCCCAGGTATTTGAAGATAATGCTTGTCTGTGTTGACGAAACAAGAGTCGTGGAAGTGTCAAGTGGTATTGAAAACTACTAATGGGAGCAGCGGAAGTATTACGTCGCCTTGGTCGATATAGTTTTTTAAGATAATGCTTGTCTGTGTTGACGAAACAAGAGTCGTGGAAGTGTCAAGTGGTATTGAAAATTGTCTTTCTTTTAATGGGAATTTGTAGCATCAACCACGGTGTTGAAGTCTACGAAGGAGAGCTCATGCAGGATGAACTTTTTTAGTACATTTAGGAACTGGTGCACTGTATTCAACTTTCTCCATTCATTTCTCTCTCTGAATAGTTAACTCATTCTTTTTCTGTTTCCTTTAGTACGAAATTGATCAAACAATTGCTTTTGTAGCACTAGTGTTTCTTCTGGAAATAACTAATTAATTTTTTAGAATTTGGTTTTGGTTCCCAAATGAAGCCTAAAAGTTTTGAGTATGATTACACTTGAATGAGGCCTAAAAGTTTTGAGTATGATTACAAACATTTTAAACATAGAAACAACTACAAGACAAACAAAATATTTTATGTTAAGAGAAGGAAAAAATATCATAGCTTGAATGAAAATTCAAAGATCTTGAAGAAAGAATGGTCAAAGAGGACATACCACGCCATTTACTAACAACAGAAGATGCTGAAATGTTGAAAAACGTAGTGTTGCACTCAGTTGCAACAGCCTTTGCCAGCATTGTCTGCAATATGCAAGCAGTGAGAAATGGAAAATTTTATCAAACAGCCTGTAGCTTAAAACGGGACATACAGTTAAGGTTCGAACTTGGTCCGCAAATAAATTCCTCAAAGTAGATAAATTAAGTGTCTGTGTGCTGAACTGCAACTTTAGCATGAAGACATGTATTGTCCTTGAAATGAAAACACAAAAAACAGTATAGAGAAGTGTCCATATTGTGATGCACAAGCTACTTCAGGGAAATAAAAAGTAATAACAAATTTCGTCAGAGTCACATGTTTATACTTCATGCCATATATAAGGGAGGGGGATTAGCACTCACTACCATGACAACCAGTTGATAAGGAGTGATTAAGTTGAATAAATAAATAAAATAATAAAGAGAAAATTTTTTGAAAAGTTAAGCAACAAAGTAGCAGTTGTCACAAACCTTTCCTGTTCCTGGAGGTCCAAAGAGAAGAATACCTTTCCATGGTGACAAAAGACCAGTAAAGTACCTAAAGGACATGAAAAAGAGCTTCAACTTTGATATGATGCGAAGATCTCAAATTTAAATATTAGTACTGCCATGATCTTATATGCAAACCTTGTTTTAAGCTAACATGCAACTTCAAATACCAGTTTGCAGGTTAACAGTAGAAGTTTTATCTTGATCAATAAAAAGCAGGATATATATTCATAATTAGAAATGAAGATTACAATGCAGAGAGACAGACCACGGGACTGAGCAATTCACTGGACAGAAAACAAAAATGATACAACAACCCCAACACAAAGAGCAGTTACAAATTGAAAATGTTGGCCCAATCAAAGATGAAGACATGGAAGAGAATCAGATAGATTTAAGTGCGGAAGCAATAAACAAATAACCAAAACTTGAATTGACAAAGTTTCTTCAATATGAAAATAATTCAGGAACCTTCAAAAAATTGTCTATTACATTGGCCATTGGCCTTAATTTATAATTGACATAAGCTTGCTAAGCAAGCAACTAGTTTCCTAAAGAAAATAGAAACCCTAACTCTTACTTGAATTGAATTCTTAATTTAAATTGCATAAGCAAAAGGCTTAATTCTATGTTGTTGGGTCCAACCCACTTATTAATTAATACTAATACTAATATACCATTACTCCCCAAGCTTAGCCTTTGTCAGCCAATCCATCAGCGACCAAGGAAATGTGCTCATGAGCCGCATCATCTAAGGTGTCATCCTGAGGAGGGGATCAACCAACAGATTTACATCTTCTCCATTGCAATATGTGTCGTTATCTTATCCTTCAAGATCTTGACAAAGATGACCAATTTGCCCATAGTCGAAACATTTGAATCAGGATTGTTAGCACCAGTACACACAATTGGTTTAGCAGGTGTGGTTGGAACAAAAATAGTCAAATGACATTGTGAACGTGTCTCAACCTTCTTAGCATATTGCTTTGCTTTTGCTATGGTAGTAATCGGAATTATATCCAAAGCCTCTTGTATAGGCTGAGAAAGTCCATGTAGATATTTGTCAAACTTTTTGTTGTTTAGATTCATTCATCTTCAGTCTACTGCACAAAAGACGAAACTCCTTAGTGTATTAGAAATTCTATGCAACCTACCAAGCAAATCTTGCTGATAATTTTGGCGAATGAAAGCATGTTGTAATAATTTTTCAACTTAGACCAAGGTCTGAACTGGTTCCTTCCTAGCAACTATCTTTCTGTGGTCAAATCTCTCCAATTAGATGTGGTATCCTATAACTTTGTTGCAACTAAACGCACAGGTTTAATACCTGTTACAGACTTATATTCCAAAACCTAATTCATTTTATCAACCCAATCAACAAAAACATTGGCATCACAAGACCAGCATAAGTTGGAACATCTAATTTAAGATTACCATGTTGTATATGTTCGAAGCAATGAACAAAACGATATAAAGTCGTTCCCTTTGATTGGGAGAACAAAAATTGGCTTGTTGTAGTGGTTCATAAAAGTCCATATTGTAGGCATAAGCTCTGTCATGTGGTGGTACATAACATGTCCTGTTTTGGTGAATAACCTGACCATCAGAATTTGAAGAATCTGAACCATTGTGAGACATAGGTATTATGATGGTGATGCATAGCATGTTCTTCATCATCAGAAGAGTCCGCGAAAACACTAGGTTGTCTCGAGTTATTATTTTGGGTGCGAATAAACTCTTCCTCTTCAGAAGATTGTTGATTGGGGTGCCAATAGCTCTGTTTTCCCCACCTTCCACAAATTGTTTCGAAACCAATTTCACTAAAATAAGAAGATGAAGATGATGGTTGGCGTGGAATTAATTCATCCAGAAGATAATGCATCTCTTCATCCCGGCGTCGATTTTGATTGATCTACAGCTTCACAAGACGACGCGATGGATTTGCAAGCTGTTGTTAGCGAATGGTGGCAACAGTGCGCTCACGATGGTCAGAATCAGGTATGCTCCATCCTCCAATTCCTCCTTTATCCTTTCTTCTTCTGTTGGTTAAGGTAGGATTTATGTTGTCCCCAATTTTTATTTTGAATTGTTTGTTCGGGAGCAATTTGTTGGGTTTTTTTGTGCAAACCACAACTCGCAATTCGCAAAGTTCTCTTCTCTAACACCCTAGACATAGGACTTCGACCAACTCGAGAAAATTAGCACCCTTTTTCTTTTGATCCTCTTCATACAGGATGTTGCGAATTACTAAGTTTGGGTATTGTTCCTCCAAATTAGTAACGTGGGGTTTCATGGCCTCATGATGTGACAATTCGAGATATCTGACTCTTGGAAGGTCAAGTTCATCATCCTCACCTACGTAATCATCAAACAAATGTGCCTTTTCCCAATCCGCATCAGTAGGGTTCACCTTTTCTACTTGAGACAAATTTGAAAAGATCTCATCTTGTTGTCCAGCCTCACGACGCGACTTTTCGCTGATAGCTTCAAGTTCTTGACGAGCCAAGACAGCAGTCAACTGCTATGAGATGTCAGCAAGGGCTTTCTCCATGCACTCCATCTTTGTGTTGGTGACTCTAGTTCCCTTAGGCAGCATCTTGTATTAGTATTCTTATGATAGTTCTAAACCCACCTATCTCAACTAATTTCATATCACATTTCTTATTACCTTCCTTCCAAAGGCCATATTGTTTCTTCAATATTTGCTTCGTATTGGTTTGTATTCCTCACTCTCCCTTGTAACTTTTTTCTCTTTCTTCTCTCTTTCTTCAATCAATGAAATTTTGTTTTAACGATCAAAAGAAAAATAAATAACTTTTCCAATAAAGCCAGTTCTTGAACCTTCTAATACAACCCCTTCCCTCCCCAAACCCCTCCCCCCCCCCCCCCCCCCCCCCCCCCCAAAAAAAAAAAAATAAAAAAGTAAAAAAATAAAAAATTTTGCCCAGGACTTGTTCTAGGTTCAATAAGTCAAGCTCAATCCCTACCCCCACCAACTCTTCCACAATATAAATTTTTTCTCCAACAATTCCACCACCACAATTCTCTGCAATGTAACCTATGGATGGCCTAGATAGACCTAATGAACCCACTTCACATGACAGTGTACTACCAGTTTTATATGCATCACCCTCTTCATCGCATCATGTATCCTAAAATTCATAATTGTGTTTAACTTCAAAGCTCACACCCAAAGCACAAACAAACACCAAGAGGGAATATTTAAAATCCATAATTCGTGAGCAATTGCAATTTGCAAACAAATGAACCTTTGAAAGGCAACTTAACTAGTTTCTCCACTTTCCCTTCAAATAAATCCTCTGTATGATTACATGTTTCTTAACGTCAATCGATCTCAACATCCACCTCCTATAGATTACTCTTAAGCATATCACTTTAGTAGCCATCAAAAGTTGTGATGGACAGTCAAGATTGCCTATCATCAACAAATCAGCTCAAGATCCATACATGACATGTTTCATGTGGTTCTTCACAGCATAGTCTAGGCAACCACCTGAGGCACGCCTCAAGGCGTTTTTACAGAATTCCGCCTCAAAGTGAGGTAATGCGGTGCGGTGCGGTGAAATGAGGCGTTCGCCTTGGACAGCCTCATCGCCTCAGCCCAAAATTGGTTGCAACCAACCCATTTGCAACCCACTCTGTAATAGGGTTTTATGTTTCTTGATGTAATATTTGATAACTTTGATAAAAACGAAAGAAAACGTTTTTAAGTTTTGATAAATTTGTCATACTTTTTTTATTATTTTTTTGAGAAAACAACCATGTTTTAATCTTCTGTGATCAACATCAATCTTGATTTTTAATAGCATTGTTCAATGATTTTTATGCTTTTGAAATACCAATAGTGATCATACTTGTGGATTTTTACCAACCATTCCAACATTTTTTTTTTTACAAATGCTCAATATTTTAAAGTTTCTATTCTTTCAAGATTATTGATTTTTAATAATTTCATGAATGTATGCAAGTTACTCGACACTTAATGAAGTGCATATTTTCGCTATGTTATACAACTTTATTATATTTCCAATTCGATTATAGGTAGTTGTGTCACTTTTGGTATATATTTGCTTATAATAGTTATCAAAATGATGATATATACTACTATGCTAATATGTTTCAATTTATTATAAAAAAAAATCTTTAAAAAATGTTAAGACCGCCTCGCCTTCGCCTTAACTACAATAGTTATCCATTCTTTTAAGCATAGTCTTCCCGAATATTGTCAGTCATTTTTATTCTCTTGAGATTGATTCCTTGAACTGTAGTCGAATTCCATCAAAACTTTACATACAGCAATTTGCTTTTTTTTAATTTATAGTCCAAGTGTTATATATATATATATATATATAGGGTTGAGATCCAGAGACAACACTTTTTTACAACATATATTGTATTTTACTATTTATTGCTGACCGGGACAAACTAAGGATTGGAAATAAAAAATGGCTAAGATTGAAAGTTGGGAAATGTGTTGAGCGTTGAAATTCATTCCTATAATGACATGTTTGTAAATATAAAACATGTAGAAAGGAAAAAAAAAAAAAAAAAAAGTTGATGGATTGTACATGCGGCGGAGAGAAAGTATTGTGTTTTTCTTTTCAAAATGAAAATTATCTACGTAATTGTCAGATTTTGGTAAACTTTGTATCATTGAAACGCAATTTTGAAGATCTTTCTAATAAAACCAATTATCAATACAACCAGTTAAAATTTCAAAATATGTATTTTATTATTAAAACATGTGAGTATTTTAAATATTTTGATGTCTAAACATATTATATTTCATAAAAACGGACAGAAAATTTAATGAACATTTAAACAAAAACCCCAAACATTTAATCGATTTTAATTTTAACTGAGTTTGACTTCAAAAAAATAAGTTTACATTCTAAAATATGATTTTTTTATAAAACTAATTGAGGGGAATGGTGTGGATGGTGGTGAGGGTGTCAAGTGCATGATAATTAGCAGCAAAACAAAAGTGTATGTAGAGTGCCAACGGCACGGGTAATATGCTAGTCTAACAACAAATCTAAATTGTATACTACAAAAAAAAAATTAATCCAATGGTTAGATTTTTAATGAGATTGACCATTAACTCGGGTAATTAATTTAGAACTTCTCTCTCATTAATTATCTCCACTTTTCATAAATGAAAAAGTTATAGCATTATTTCAATAAAAAAACGGTAAAATTACCTAAAGAATAAAACAAAATATCATTAACAAAAGGTATCTAATCCAACCGACATTTTAAGCAAAACTATCAATAAATTGTATTTTAGCTAAGGACAGACACGAAAATCAAGGTTTTTATTTTTATTTTTAAACTCATTTATAACCATCTACCTCTAACAATTGGTAAAAATAAGAAGTGTATCGATCGCATAGAAAATATGAACATGTATTTTCTTGATGGTATTTAGCATGTATATTACTATATTAGGAGGGTTAGTTTAGCAATATTAGTATTAGTAATATTGTAACTAGGCTTATTTAGTAACAGCCCATAATAGTAGGGCATTGATTTCCAATTAGGTTTAGGTTAATTAGCTTTTTAAATGAGCTAGAAATATTATAAATAAGGCAAGGGATTGATTGTAACTTCAAGAAAACTAGGGTTTTTTACATGATGGCAAGAGTTTCGTTTTCTTTCATTCAAATCTTGATTAAGATATTTACATGATGTTATCCTCTGCGCTTGATCTATCAGTTTTAGAATGCAAATACCTCGCATTTGGTATGGTTTGGTTACTTTATGAGCATGGTTTGATTATTATTTTTTATTTAGGGTATCTGCGTTTAAAATTTATTGAAATATATAATGCATAAGTTTTTCACTTGAGAAAATTGGGGATAGTTAATAAGAGAGGAGTGGTTAATTTAAGAGAGGATTAATTAAGAAAGATAGAAACTGAGAGAAAGAGACAGTTAATTAGGAGAGAGAGTTAGTGGTTCACAAGGATGCACCGACTCTCCGGAAAACCTCCGTATCACGCGTCAAATGCGTGTCGGACACGGATTCGCGCCCGACACGCGCTGGACACGTACTGGACACGGGGTCAATGGTCAAAATTCGTTGATTGGGTTGGACACGGTCCAGACTCGGCCAGACTAGTCAAAATACGTTGACTTCAAAATTTGCAATTAAATCATATCATCGCCCGATCAGCTCTCCCACAGTACAGGAAAACCGAAAAAAACCCTAACTCCCACAGGCAAACCCTAAATCGATCGACGGAGGTAGAGAGATCGAGAGACGGAGGTAGAGAGATCAGAGAAGAGAAGTCATAACAAAGAATCAATCGATCGATTTCGACTGAGACGAAGAGATCGATTTCGACAGAGAGGACTGAGGACTGAGGAGAAATCGGGTTCGACAGAGAGGGATAGATTGATCGACACGATCTATGGCGTCCTCATCAACACCAGGTACCTTCGATCGATCGACCTGTCGATCGATCGATTTCGTTTGTTTTTTTTTTTCCTGCTATTTTCTCTGTTATTTTTTCCTGCGATTTCATCGATCGATCGATCTTCCTGAGATTGATTTCTGAGATTGATCAATCCTGCGAGTTCTTTTTTGTTTTTTTCCTGCAATTCCTTTTTTGCGATTTCCTGATCTTGCGATTTTGTAGTTCGTTTCCTTTTTTTTCTTGCTATTCTTTTTTTTTTCCTGTTTTTTTTTATCTTGCGATTCCTTTTTTTTTTTTTTTGATTTCCTATTTTTTTTTTTCCTGCGATTCCTTTTTTGCTGTTTTCTCTTTTCTTTCTCGGCATATATATGAAAGCATGCATGAAATACTTCAAATACCCCATATTGAGCTTGCACCTATTGGCTGAAAACTAAATAAGAAACTAAAATTGGTTTTAGGCCAAGGAACTGGAGATGATCTTTGGAAGCATGTGACAATACTAATAAGAAATGAAGGTGGGGGAAACCTTAGATGGAGGTGCAACTTTTGTCAGAAAAAGTATACGAGATCTCTTACTAGATTGAAGGACCACTTGTTGAAGATAACTGGCCGTGGGATAGCTATTTGTACCAAAATCTCCCCCATACAACTTAGAGAGGTGCGACAATTTGTTGATGAAGCTGCATTAAGAGCAGAAAGTACAAGGGTGCGAAGTGTTCCTTTACCTCCTTCAGTGGGATCAAGTAGTCACCCGCACCCGGGTTCAAGTAGTGCGGGGGTTGGTCCTTCAGTTCCATACAATGAACAAAGGAAGAGGAGAGCCACTAGTAATCCTATTGCAAATGCTTTCAATACGAGTGAGTGACAAGAGTTGGATGCTTTGATTGCAAGGGCGTTCTACTCAGCTGCATTGCCATTCAACCTTGCAAGGAATCCATATTTTCAGGAGGCTTTCACCTTTGCAACGAATAAAGCAAAGTCCATTAGTGGTTACAAGATCCCTGGATATAATGCATTGAGGACGACATTGCTTCAAAATGAAAGGGGCAACATTGAGAGGTTGTTGGATGCAACAAAGTTCACATGGGTTACTAAAGGGGCAACAATTGTTTGTGATGGGTGGACTGATTCTCAAAGGAGGCCTCTCATTAATTTCATAGTGATTAATGAGGGTGGTCCAATGTTCTTGAAGGCTGTGAACTGTGAAGGGGAATACAAAGACAAGTTCTTCATTGCTGATTTGATCAAGGAAGTTGTACGTGAGGTTGGGCCAAGTAATGTGGTTCAAGTTATAACCGACAATGCTCCAGTTTGTAAGGCTGCAGGTTTACTTGTTGAGAGCCAGTATCCTAAGGTTTTTTGGACACCTTGTGTAGTCCACACTCTCAACCTTGCCTTGAAGAACATATGCGCTCCAAAGAACACGCCTGCAAATGAAAAGGCCTACAGTTTGTGTAGTTGGATTATTGATGTTGTTGGGGATGGGGTGCTGATCAAGAACTTTATCATGAACCATTCCATGAGGTTGCATATGTTTAATGAGCATTCGAGATGGAAGTTGCTTTCCATAGCAGAGACACGCTTTGCTTCAAGCATAATTATGCTCAAGAGGTTGAAAGACATTAAAAGTAGCATCCAAAAGTATGGTGATTGGAGATCAGTGTGATTCCTATAAGGAAGATGATGTTGAGAAAGCGCGGATTGTGAAAGGAAAACTATTGGATGACTTGTGGTGGGACAAAGTGGACTATGTGCTTCGTTTCACAGAACCTATTTATTCAATGTTGCGGAAGGCTGATACAGATAAATCTTGTCTTCACTTGGTGTATGAGATGTGGGATGTTATGATTGAGAAAGTGAAACAAGTTATTTACCGTCATGAAGGAAAGGAAAATACTAGTGAGGAGTCAGAGTTTTTTTTCAGTGGTGCATCAGATATTGGTAGATCGATGGGAGAAAAACAACACACCACTGCATTGCTTAGCACATTCCTTGAATCCAAGGTAAATAATTACATTGTTTTTAACTTTTTATTCTACTTATTCTTGAGTCTTGACTAGAAGACTAGAATTCATGAGTTATTCACTTAATGTTTATATATTAATTTGTGATTGATATTGCTTATATATAGGTATTATAGCAGAGAATGGCTTGAAAAGGATCCTAATCGTATTTCGCCACACAGAGATCCTGAGATTACAAAGGAGAGAGATAAGTATTTCAAGAGATATTTTCCTCTAATTGAAGACAGAAGAGTGGTTATTACAGAGTATGCTAGGTTTTCAACGGGTACTGGACAGTTTGCAGAAGGTGATGCTCTACAGAATAGAGCATACCTAGAACCTGATGTGTGGTGGGTTTCTCATGGTACCTGTGCACCATTACTCCTGAATATTGCTTTGAAGTTACTTGGGCAACCTTGTTCTTCTTCATGTTGTGAGAGGAATTGGAGCACGTATAACACCCACTCATTAAAAAGGAACAAATTGACCCCACAACGCGCTGAAGATTTAGTGTATGTGCATTCCAACCTTCGTCTTTTGTCAAGAAGAAAACAAGAGTACAAAGAATGTGAGACAAGGATGTGGGATGTCGCAGAAGATACTATTGATTCGTTGGATTTGGATGCTACTGGAGTGCTTGAGATTGTCAGTCTTTCACTTGATGAACCTGAGCTAGAGGCTGGACTGTTGGATGAAGAAAATGTGACAATTGATCCGCTAGTTAATGAAGAAGAAGAGATGTAGCCGCCTCGCTGGTGAGTTTTTGAAATTATCAATTTAAATTTTATTTACATTATCAAGTTAATGAAATTATATTGCTTATGCTTTATGACTTATTGACTTATGAGTATGACTTGAGCAGTTGAGCTTGACTTTATGATGCATTTGTAAATTTGAATGAATGAATTTGAATGTTTTATTGATATGTTTGAATTGTTTAATAGTATTATTAATTTATCTATGATTTTATGTTCTTCTTATGAGTTACAAAAAAAATATATTAAAAATTTAAGTTTGACCGTGTCGCCGAGTCCTATTTTTTTGAAAATTGCCGAGTCGCCGTATCGTATCTGTGTCTGAGTCCGAGTCCGTGCATCCTTGGTGGTTCATCATCTTAAAATCTGACAGTAGGATATTTTTTGTAGTGAACTATCAAGATTTGTTGTATAAAAGTGTTGTCTTAGGATCTCAACCCATAATAATAATAATAATAATAATAATAATAATAATAATAAGAAAAGATGGAGGAATGAAAGTCAAATACCTTTAGCTATTAAAAGTGTTCAGTTTACATATATCTCGCTTTAATTCGTAAATAGATGCAATTGAGTTTAGGTGTCGAGCAGAAGAAGAGGGAATATATTAAGAGCAAACAAGTAGATCCTATTATATTTATTATTGAGAATGGATTCAATAGCATTGCAAAATAAAATTCAAGTTTAGAAGCCACAAAATTATCTGACAGGATGCAAAATTTTGAATTAACACTGTTTACACTTTGAATTAACTAAAGAAGAAAATGACGGAACATCTTCCCCATTATTGAATAAGAGATTCCTATCAATAACAAAGTGATTGCTCATATGGAAAGATAAGAGTTTAAACTAGTCCTGCTCTTATGTAAATTTTAGAATACAGGATAACTGATTAATACAAACAAGAAATAGCATAAAGTACGAGCTGGGTTTTTATAGGATCCCATAACCTATCAACAAGGTGCGACCTACAGGTCAACACCATAAGAAAGTAACCATGCTGCCAGCGGGTCCCAAACCTAGGACGTGGGGGATAAACCCACACAGCCCTAACCACTCGACCATAACACCATTGGCATAATAATAAAGTAATATTAACAAAAGCATAACCACATAAGAATGAATATCAGAATCATTTAGTCTACACCCAACAAACAAATCATTTTGGCACTGCTCTCCAAATTAATTCCAACACCAACAATATACAAAATGTCAGCCATAAACTGAAACTCACTTGGGATACTTAATTGGCATGACAACTGCTTCCTTGAGGAGACGTTTTGCATTATTTAAGCCCTTGATGCTTTCCCACTTTACATCGGGACTCCCACGAATGATATCTCTGTAGAAGAAGCAAAGGGGACATAAATTAACTATAAGAAAGCATTTAGTTGAATGAAGAAAAGAAGGTGAATTGATGTTAGAGAATTTAGTAGTTAAGGATCAGTGTTTTCAATTACCGACATAAACTCTCTGCCAAAGTTCGCATCTCTGCAGACTCAAAAGCAGGAAGCAAAGATTTTGGCCTGCAAATGCAAACTATGATATCAGAAATTGGCTATTTTCATAATGGCTGTCAACAAATAAATTGCTTGTAATTAGCCTCCAATTGCTGTGATGAGCTGCATTCTTGTAAGGGAAGTAGTGTGAAATGTATGTCTGATATAAAACAATAACAAGCATACACTTTGCCATTGGTTCCGTCAGAAGCAACTCCATTAGAAAGGGCGAGACTTGGTCCTTGCTGAAATTAAATTCAATGCAGTCCACACATTTTGATCAGAAACAAAATAAAGTAATTTGCAAAAGTTGCAATTCAATCAATGAATCAATCCATGAAAACGTAGTGAGTACCCGATTTCGATACTGTTCATAAATGGCGGTATCAGATGAGTTTGCATTCCCATTGTTTGAAGAATTTCCAATGTGACCATTGGAGGAAGACATCGTATCTTGCTGCTGCTGCTGCTGTTTCTCTGGCTCCTTCTTTCTCCCAAACTTTGCATCATAAAACATCTTAAAATCCTTAAAATACCATAAGAAAAAAATTGAGAACATAAATAAAAATAAACAAATCAAATCAGTGACGACGAAGTCGATTTCAAGATCAAAAGCAAGTAAATCGATGGAGATGAAATCTTTCTTACCTGGAATGACCACCGAGTCGGCATTGGTTCTTCTGCCATTTCTGTTGCTGATCTCCTCTCTTCACTCTCTTCTCTTCTCTTCAATCAAGAACAGTGAGTGATAGAAACCAATAAGTGAGTGAAAGAGTTGAGGAGGGGGTACCGTACCTGAAGTTGGGTCGGGGACAACAAGGGGAGAAGATTCGTTTTTGAGATCTTGATTGATCGCTCGATGAGTAGACTGTATCTGGTGGCCCGGATCTGATGCCACTAACGGAATCTTGATCATTAATAAAATAATCAAAATTCACCCTCCTGTACACAGCACTCACCACCACACCTCACTGTGTTCATGCTCCCTCACTATGTTCACCCAGAAATTCTAGGATGCCTGGCCCTGTGCTTGGTGTTATGTCTGGTAGGTGCCAGACACCGTTGATCTTGCCTAGAGATGGGTGTTACACCTATCTCGATGCAATATCAACGGTGCCTGGCCCTACTAGGCACAACACCAGGCACAGGGCCAGGCATCGTTGTAGTGCTCATGTTCACCACACCTCACAGCACCACACCTCATCATCACCTCACCAAATTATAAAATTAATAATGAACAAATTATTAGAAATTGGGCCGCAATTTTGTTTATTCAAATCTGGTTGTGTGTCTCAAAATAAAACATTGTGATGTCCGATGCACAGTACTTGACACCCTCACATCATTGCTCTCAATTAGTTTAATAAAAAAATTAAAAATAAAAATTCATATTTTAAAATATAGACGAATATTTTTAGAGTTAAACTCGGTTAAAATTATAATCAATTGAATGTTCAGGGTCTTTATTTGAATATTTATTAAAATATTCGTTCATTTCTTTGAAAATGGTTATACTTAGGCATAAAAATATTTAAAATACTTCAATATTTTAATAATAAAATATATATTTTAAAATTTGAAGTATTGATTATTGATTTTGTTGGAAAGATCTTCAAAATTTCATTTCAATGATAAAAGTTTACCAAAATTTTACAACTATATAGATAATTATAATAATTTTCATTTAAAGCAATACATTTTCTCTCAACCACATTTACATTCCACCAACTTTTTTACATTTTTTTTCTTTTTCCTTGTCGTTCTACATGTTTTGTATTTACAAACATGTCATTATAGGAAATGAATCTCAACCCTCGGCACATTTCCCAATTTTCAACCTTAGTCATCTTTTATCTCCAATTCTTAGTTTGTCTCAGTAAGCAATGAATAGTAAAACACCACTCTTAATAGTAATATAGATATAAAATATTGAGCCAAAAAGGCTTTACTGGCTTGGCTAATAAGCTATTTGTTTTATTATTCCACTGAAATTACTTTTATACCCGTAACTATTCATATAATACCCTAACTATGAAGTAACCTCTAACTAAATGACAAAGGGAGTAGGTTCGAGTTACTGTTCACACATTGTTCACGTTTTGTTGTTGTGATGCTGCTGATCTGCATCAAACTCCATGAATCTTGAAGGCCTGATCGAACAAGGATGACCACAACACCTTCGCAACCTCCACGTCTCTCCATCCTCCCTCGTGGAGAGAGTCAAGAACACAAGAGAGGATCTGATCCTTACCCTATGTCGACTGGAACAGGAGAGTTGAAGGACCTAGTAGAGGCTGCAATGGAGTCGTTGCCCGATGATCTAAGATCAGGTCTTGAAGCGTTGAGAAACACATACAAAGATGCATTTTTGCATCTCCTTAATGACCTAGGGTTTCAAGGGGTGCAGCCGCCATGTGATAATGAAAAAGAAGGGGGGAGTGCAATGAAGAATACAAATGATGCTAGTGTGGACTACAATATTTCATAACATACTATAAGTTCAAAACCTGCTGATTTAGAAACTGCAAATACAGTTAGTAATGGACCAATACAAACTGCGAGCATAAACGTAGAACCTGTCCAGAAACCAAGATTTGCTCAATACATGGATTGGGCGTCTAAACTTAAACAAAACAATAACACAGGGATAACCAAACTTAAATTTGAGCAGCCGGTGATGATTGTAAGAAAGAAAGGTGTTCTTGTGAATGTTGAAGAGTTTTAAAAATGTATTGAAGAATGCGAACATCTGGTAGTGGGCAGATTCGCAGGCAAACGACTTGCGTTTGGGTTTGTAAAGGAGTCCTTGAGTCGTGCATGGGGTACCAGCAACTTTGAAACGATGTTGCATGGAGAACATACATTCTTGTTCAAGTTTAGGGACAATACAACCCGTAGTAAGGTGTTGGAAACATGATCTATACATATTGCGAGCAGGTTGTTTATTATAAGGCCATGGACACCTAATTTAGAAGGAAAAAATAAGATCTTGAGTTTTATCCCGATTTGGGTTACTTTAAGAAAGGTATCATTGTTCATGTGGAACCCCGAGGGTCTACAAAAGATTGCTAGCGTTATAGGCATTCCTCTCATGCTTGACAAGGCAACCAAAGAGAAAACAAGATTGTCTTTTGCTCGGGTTTGCGTGGAAATTGATACAAGTAGTCAACTTCCAAAGACGATTTCTATTGAAATCAATGAGAAACTATTGAATGTAGACATCGAAAATGCATGGTTACCAGTGAAATGTACAATTTGTACAGGGATTGGACACAATAACAAGAGCTGCCCTAAAAGCAATGTAACTAGTCAACCCGTTGTACAAGTTTGGCGAGAAAAGAATAAGGAAAAAGATAAGCCTGCGAAGAATGAGGGCTGGATTGTGGCGTCAAGGAGGCATTCATTCAGGCCGAAGAAAACTTCGCAACTAATTGGCATGAGTGCTTTTTCTAAACCTAGCAATGTAGTGCATACCGACAATGTAGAAAGCAGACATAATCTTGAACAAGGGCAAGAAGCAGTGGCTGATGTAACACAACAAAGTGCAACACAAGATGTGGAGGAACTTGAAATTGTTGTTGTGGAAGAGGAGAATAATACATGGCTGAATCATAATAAAGGAAATGAAAAGGGGCAAGACATAGTTGCAGAATCAGGCTGTAAGCTTGCTGGATCGGGCCAAGATACACCTACAATAAACCTGGGGAGCACGCAAACATTAGAAGTGGGAGAAAACAACAAGAAGAACAATGAAATAAGAGTTGATTCAATGCTTAAAATGACCAATCCAAGGCTGATTTCAACTTCAGTTCAGGTTGCTTTAATCCAGTGTCTGCAGGAAGAAGACAATGAAGAGGACATCAATATGGGGTAGTTCAGTGAGGAGTATGATGTGAGGACAGTGCCAGGTTTTGTGCACCCTATAATAGGAAGAGATATGACACTAAATAAGGATAAGATTTCATCAGTGTGCGATGGCACTCAGACCAGCCCAGTGATGACAGCAACACTTACGTAGAACCTACATATTGGAGGAGGTAATACTACATAGCCCAGAACAAGGCTTTCAAAAAACCCCAAGTCTCAAGCAAGACTTAACTTGATACTCAACAATAGGAATTCCTTTGCAGTGTTGCAACAAGAGGAGATGCACAATCATCATCCAGGTAATTGATGATGATTATTCAGATAGAATGCAGATGTTTATTGGATGCTTGTATGGATGCTAGGTTGAAACTATCATTCAATGGATATATTTTCAAGGTTCAGTGCTCTCCGGTTCTTTACATTGACTTTTCTTACATATTGAGCATTCCATTATGCATAAGTCATATCATGAGGATGATTCAAGGGTTGATTGGTGCGTACGAAATAGTTAAATTATGGTAGGTGCATCAAGAAACTACTATTGTAGCAAACCATCTTGCGAGTCTACTTTTCATCTTGGAGATCGTTGAGCTGAATATAATTAGGTTGCTAGTTGAATAGAACGAAATCTTCTATTTTCATTGATGATGCAATGAGTGAACGTATGAGCGATTGTATTTGGATCATCATTGAATTTTATTAATATAAAGGTTTGGGGACCCTCAAAACCCTGCTCACTTTCCAAAAAAAATGACAAAGGTTATTTTAGTCATTTTTTGGCAATGAGGCATTTACAACTTCACTGTTCATTAGGCCTAACCTATTTATATACTAGAGATTTTAACACAAAACATCACCAATTAGCAGTGTCGGTCCTAGGATTTTTTCAGCCTGTGCAAAATAAAAAATGGGCCTTCCAATCCTAAAAATTCAAATTTTGGTTAATTTATAGATATTGAATATTATATTTCACCATGCTCTGAGCGCATGCATCAAATCAAACAAGAACATTAACGTCTTTAACATTTTTTAGCACAATTAGGTAAACACTCATAATATTTTATATCAAATAGAATGAAGGCGATATTTCTATTTGATTGCCAAGGAAAAGAGGCCCAAGATGGTCCTTTGAGAATTAAATTGAAAAGGGAAACTTGCTTTAGAATTTGGGCTTAAGATGATAAGAAGAGGGGCCCAAGACTAATTTTGAGGGTCTTATCTTAAGACTTGAAAGTTGAGATTGATAAGGGAAATTTGTTTTTGGCTTTGGACTTAAAAGGAGAAAATGAGAGGCCCAAGACTATGTTTGGGGGCCTTCAAAGTTTTTGAAATTATTTAAAGCTTTTAAATTTGTGGGCCCTTTAGTTAAATTGGGTCATGTGCAGTCGACCCTGCTAGACATGCCCAAGGTCGTGCCTATCGGTTTGGCTCTCTCGCTAAGACCATCTCCAATGGTAAACCATGAATAGTGATGGATAGGGATCAGATTTATCCATCCCTAATCCAATCCATCCAATATCCCTCGTGCCCAAATGCAAATTATTGATAGTTTACAGAACGGACGACTTTTCAAAAACTGCATGGGCTTCGAACAAAACCTGCACGAAGATCTTTTTTTCCCCTCCAAATTTTGTGACCGTTAGAAGTCATGCGACTTTAAGAAAACAACGCATTTTTTTGCTATCTATCCATGGGTGACAAAAATGGATAGGTTTATCCATCTTGGCACCATGGATAGGGGATGGATAAATATCGATAGAAATAGTTAACTCTAATCCTTATCCATCTCCATTCGAGATAGTCTTAGAAAGTTTTGGGTTATTTACACTTTAGGCACATAAATTTAGGTATAATTCACATTGGATACAAAAGTTTACCATTACAAATTGGGTCTGAAATAGAACCTCGACAGTTTATTCAACAATATTGACCAAGGTTCGGACGTCTCAAAAATTATAAAGACTAAAGTGTCCTTCCTTAAGTAAGCACTTGACTTGCACACAGCAGGTGTTGTGATTTCGAGATGTCAACATGCATTTCCATGCGCGATTCGATGGTGATAATTTATTAAAAGAAAAAAAAATTCTTCTTCTTCTTTTTCGATCGAGACCTACTCCAACCCTCCCACCCAGGGGCGGACCTAGTAAGGGACGAGGGGGGCAACTACCCCCCACACCACCTCAACTTTCAAAATATATAAAAACAATTAGATCATTAATAAATTAAGTATAAAATTTAACTATATATGTCTCTTTGGCCTAGTGGTTGATTATTTAACTTTTTAACTATTTGGCATGTGTTCGATTATCTTAAAGCGCAAGATTTTTTTAGGCTTTTTTTTATGCATTTTCATAGCTGATTAATTGAAAACATTAAAAAATTTGTTTGTTCACTGATGGTATAAAACCCACAACAAAAAACAATATTATACACCCACAAGAAAAAAAAATATTTGAAGTAAATATATAAAATAATAACTATAGAACTCAATTAAAATATATACCATTAGCCATCTTATACAAATTTTGAGGGTTGGATTGGCAAGTAAAACTCATTTTCCCTATAAAATTGTATTAGGATCTTATTATGTTTGCACAATTTATATATATATTGTTTAAACTTACATACTTATCTTAATTATATTATTTTTTAATTTTGTATTCTAGTTATTACGCTCGCTTGTCTTTGCTATGATTGTCGACAAAGTTATCTCATGGCTTAAGATAGGATTATAGGATTCAATTAGATATATACAATGCACCTTGTTCATTTTTTTAACAGTTGTACTTATTAGGTAAATGCACAATACTAAATTACAATTATATTTTTTGAGTTTTATGCCTGCTTGAAGATGTTAATTGGAGCTTGTTATTAAATTATCAACCTAGGTCAAGAAATTTTTTTGGCTCCGCATTGGATAATAATAATTATTATCGATGAATAACCTTATATCATTTCGCCCCCTCTAACCTATTTTCCTGGGTCTGCCACTGCTCCCACCCCTCTAACCCCTTGATCACCACCTTCCATCTTCTTACTCAATCAACTAATTGAAAGGGTCTGTCAAGTTTGCAATATTTTGAAGGGTTTGTGTGACAGTTTTGTTGTATAAACATGTGAGGGGCAAAATGTATTTTGCACTTTGTAGGTCTAAGTTACTATTCATTAAGAATCAAAAGTGTGGGCTAAAGTAAAGGTTAGAGATGTTTGGGGTCTAATAGCTAAATTGGTCATATTATTGGGGTAAAAATTACAAATATTCCCTTTATTTATCATCAAAGCTTGTTAAATATCAATAAGAAAATAAATCAGTGCAGGTACAACTAAGACAATGAGCTCAAAGAACAATATAAACAAGAACAAATATAAAACATGTTGGGCCTATCTTTAGGTGCTATATGGGATTTTCATTTGGGATGTAATATTGAATCCTTCCCATGCACTTACCTAGACCTACCTTTAGCTACTAAGTACAAAGATACATGAGTTTACACTACCATAAATAGCAATTTGTAACACAATAACTTTGTTATCAAAAACATTTGTAACACCATAAAAATCTTGCAAATCATGGCATTACAAATATTGGTAACACCTCGATGTGTTACAACCTTCAAATTTCGTAACAGTTGTCGAATGTTGCTAAAGGCATTACAAATGTTAGTAACACATCTACGTGTTACAACCTTTAAATTTCGTAACAGTTGTCCAATGTTGCCAATGACACTGTAGCATGTTACAATGTTCAAATATTAGCAACACCTCGACATGTTACAATTTTTTTTACAAAAATCAATATTTATTTATTTTTTGTTTTTAATTAAATAAATAAAAAAAGTATCAACAAATGAATGACATCCAATGAGATTATAAAACTCAAATATTCAAATACCAATATTAACCTTTACAAAGTGAAATAGTTGCAATCAATTACAACATCATTTCTCATATTTGTCAGTATTTAAAAAAAAGTACATATCAAGTATATCATTAGTACGCTAACACTAAGAAAACTAAAAAAATGCTCCAAGCTCTCAATAATTCCATATTGGATATCATCTCCCTGCATCACTAACCCAACATATCCCTACAATGCACCATTCTTCGTATTAATACACAATAAGAAAAATCAGATTGAATGAAGTCTTCAATTAATATACTAGTATCATAAACAATCAATTCATTCAAAAGCTCGTTCAGAGCTTTTAACTCCAGTTAGAAGATAGCTTCTAAGCACTTAAAAAAACAAACACCACCTTATACAAGAAAAAGTTAGAATTTCACATTAGAAATTATGAAGTATCCAAAGGATTTATCAATGACTTACTCATCTAGTCAAATATTATGGTACACTTTACCATCTAGTCAAATATTATGGTACACTTGTTTGCAATTGAAATGGGAGGATTGATTAAAATAAATAGTGAAAATTGTAAAAAATATCTAGCAACAATTATATTAAAATGATAAAAAAAAAAGGTTAATCACTCCAAAGCTTCTAATAATGCATCAACACTGTGATCAGAACAAACCCCATATATACCTTTCATCCCAGGTCTCTCAACCTTCCTAACACAGCTATCACAGTCAATCTTCACTCTAATCTCCATAGTCTTACATAGTTCATGAACAAAAAAAATAAACATCTTAGTACATTTTGACATACAACTTGTCTAAAGTTACCAATAAGAAAATTTTCAGTAGTTCATATGCTTGAAATACAACTATGGGCCAAAATTTAGCAACAAAAACAACAACATAACATAGTGAGCTCAATGAACTTGTACCGATTTAGGAACCAAAAATAGAAAAAGAGGGTGTTGGGGTTGAAGTTGAATCAAAACATACCTACAAAACCTTGGGTTTCTTGAGGCTTTGTCTCCTACTTCTATGGTGGAAATCAAAGAGTTCAGACAAGTAATCTAAAGCACCCATTGTTTGTATAGTTCATACCTAAAGCTAGAACATGTAACAGAAAAAGATATCAAGAAAAATATACAAACCTTCGGGCCTATTTGACCAAAAATAGCATTATCAGACGCAATTGTTAGATCGCAAACCATATGCAATATATGTCCACCTTCGATAGCATAGCCTGCAACCTGGTATTAAGACATTCAAACAAAAATAACAAATCGAGACATATACACAGATTAGGAAAGAAGATGGTACCATTTCTATTACAGGTTTTGGAAGACGACGAATCTGCACCTGTACAGAAGGGTGGAATGATGCAAAATTCGAAGTAGAAGAGAGGCAAAAAGATAAGCTAATATTCCTATGCAAGTGGACGACATATACGGTCGGAGAAAATGATAATCATAGTTGAACAAAGGAAGGTGTTATACATATGTACCTTCCACTTGTGTGTATCTCTATAGCGTCCACATCAGTTCTCTTCAGAATTTCAGATGTCGCGGCAACGTCTCTGACATATGTAACTGGTCCTGAAACAATTTAAACAACTTAGAACAGGGTCTAACAGATTAAAAATCCAGTTCTTAAAAAGGAAATATAAAAATTTACTAAGGTGAAAGAAATATACAAATTTGCTAATACTCACATAGCTTAGAAGATTCATTGAATTGCCAAATTTTTAATTGGGAAAGAGTAAAAGCTTTTTGGATCACGAACTTGAACTTAACTTGGTTGAGCTTTCGGAAAACCAGAGTACTTGGCTACTATTCAGGAAGCACTGATATTGTTATTGCAAGGTTCTTAACAATGACATGCAAAGGTTGAAGTGGGTGAACGTGTTATGTATGTAAACTACTACAACTGAATCAGATAAAGAAATAAATTATATTTGTTCAAGACAAGACCACTTGGTGTAATCTCAGATACACTCTTGTCTCCAATTTCCTAAAGATTTTCAAGAAGTTGGAACTTTAGATTTCCAGGTATCTATTGAATTGTGTTCAATTTGTCAACCTCTTTCTCTGATCCAAGCTTATCTCTTTCAATGTTTCAATAGTACCTATCTTGGACTCTTAAGAGAATGGAAGGTTGCCTTAGTCAACAATTCGCCAAAGGAGTTGACAATGATAAACAAGTTCAATATCGAAATGAGAATAATCTCAATATGCATCAACAAGGAGACTTTACTAAGTCAAATTTTCTTATCTAATGGAGTAAAAATATGAAGTTTTCTAGTTTTTTCACTTTACCACAAGCACTAGGCGCTAGCTAGAAGCCTCAACACAGGCAAGATTGCAATTAGTATTTACAACAGATCTTTCAATGTCTGAGCCATTATTTTCCACATTTTTCTTGTTTATATTACATAAAAACTCCTAAATTTTCTACTGGTCTCATGACTGGCTGACATAACCTTCATCCGAATAACCCAGTGACCAAACAACCAAAGTAGTTGACAACCCACAGAATAGCTTGGAAAGACTGGAATGTAAATAGTAAGGACAGTCTGCAGTATTATCTACTACTTTTTTTTTTGTTAGCTACTTAGTGTAAAACACAAGAAACTATGCTAAGAACATGACTTGATCCGTTGCCAAAACATTGATCAAAATAGCTAAACCAAAACCATAACACTCACATGGATGGTTTCAAGTTCTGAACTTCAAGGAGTACCTACAATATGAATCACTGACACTAAAACCTCACAAAATTTACATATAAAACATCACAAAATATACATATGTGGCCGTCAGATTTGTAGGATATCCTAGATACTACATGATTCAAATACCAATTCCCAAGAAATGGGCTTATCAAAATTAACTTTCATTTGAGATTCTAAAACACTCTTTAGGAATATATATATATAGGAAATAACATTTCAAGCTCTTAAAAAAATATAGAAAGGATCGATGCATATAAGAGCTCGTGTCAGATTCACATTTGTCTCTTTCACATGCAAAAATATTAATGGAAAACTCACATTCAATGTTTGTTTGACATCAGTCAACTCATTCTGAAAACCATCTAATTGAGTCTCGACCCTTGATGTGTTCTCAAACTCCTAAAGGACATTTAGTAGGCTTAACCAAGGGCATTCCTATGAGAAGAATGAATGTTGAGTTGCAAACAAAATATTTTGTAATTGTTTCTTGTCTAATGGAGTTTGGAGTTTTCTAAGCTTCGATGATATTTGGGAAGTGATCACAGTGTTTGAGCGAACAATAATTCTAGGCAGCCAAGGCTAGTAGCCATTTTTTTGTTAGGGTTTGGGCTATTTATGCTTCTACCAATTTTATAAATGATGTTTGTGGTTGTGTTTTAAAGAGTATGGATAAAAGTGTTAAAGAGCCCAACCCTTGCCAAAAAATGGCTGATAGCCCTTGCTGCCTAGACTTACTCTTGAGCGAGATAGAACTCTCTATTCTTTTTGAGTTTGTTCGCGCTCTCTCCCCTTTCTCGCGCACAAAAGGTTTTTGTTTGTTTTTTTTTCTCTTGTTCGCTCTCTTATTTTTTAGGTTGTTTCCGTCGGCTTTGTTTAGACCCACCAAAGCTAAACCGAAGCAAAGAAGAAGAAAAAATATCAATTTTTTTTAGTACGTGATGGACATGGTTACAAAATTTTCTTCTGATTACATAATGGGCTAATGGGTTGTAATCAAACAAACCACATCACACTGTTTAATAATAATAATAATAATAATAATAATATTAATAATATTATTATTATTATTATTTTACTAATTAGTAATCTAATTAAATAATTTTTATTTCTTAGTTATTTTTATAAATAATATATTTATAAAATTACTAATGGTAACTTAAGTCAATAATTAGTAACACTTATTTGGGGTTACAAGACTTGTAACACAATGAAAATTTACAAATAAAAAAATATTGATGCTACTAATTACCCATTTTGGTGTAGTGTTGGGAAGAAAGCATGGAGGGCATTGAAAGAAGGTTGAGCACTTGAAATAGGGTTGAACAAAAAACCGATCAAATCGACTAAACCGACCGAACTGATAATTTTGGTTCGATTTATTTTTTATTTCAGGTCAGTTTGGTTTTTGAAATTTGAGAACTGACTAAATCAATTCGGTTTTTGGTTTTATTTGTTTGAAAATCGAATGGAACTGACCCGACTGAAATTCAACTTAAAGTTTAAAAATACTTTTGACCAAATTCTGTGTTTTTAATAAGTGTTTAATATTTGGGACAATATACTAGCATGTGTCAACACTCCTTCAAATGGATGTGCCACACTCTTCCAAATGCAATGGTTTATTTAATGATGCCATTTAATGGTTTATGCTTTATTCCAAGTCTATTTAATGATGCCAGTCCATGTGTCAATAATTTGCAAATTCAGCTCTTCCTTTTTTAGATGTGAACAATGAGATATTGAGATGTCAACATCAAATTGGAAGGAGAGAGAGAGCGATAGGACTTATTAGGAGTCTAGGGAGCATTGCTACAACGCACTGGGGGTTAGCCTAGTGTTTAGCCTGGTGTTACTCCCACCATTCATTTTGCCTCGCGATAGGTGCTACATCCATCTCGAGGCAAGATGAATGGTGGGGGTTAGCACCAGGCTAAACACCAGGCTAATCCCCGGTGCAACAAAGAATTTTCGCTAGGAAAAGGGTAAGGCTTCGGTGGTTGAGGAGGGTTTGAAAAAGGAACCCGTCTAATTGTCGAGGAAAACAGCGAGGGACCCCATCAGGGGGGTGGGGAGCCGTCCATCTTCCCTCGGGATGTGTGTTTGAATTTTCAACGCACACATTCCAAAGGTTCAAACGCGCATCCCGGGGGAATGGACGGCTCCCACCCCCCTGTGGGGTCCCTCGCTGTTTTCCTCGCCATTTCCCTCGATAGTTAGAATTTTTCTTGAAGAAGGTGTATGACTTTGATGATGACAGACAGAAACATACTTCCCTTTCCCATCCTCATGTCCATGTTCATGGCTGAATTAAATCCTCACCATCGGATCACCTTCATTCCAAATGAGTAGAGAGAGATTTCTTTTCTTTCGATCAACCGACCATGAACCATGATAATCTTAGCCCAACCAAACCCCACTCCCTCTCCCTAAAAAATCTCTATTTATTCTTCACTCTATCTTTTTTTCTCTGTAAACTCTATCTATTTTATCCACTTCTGTAATTTATTAGGGTATTCCCCGTATCGTTAGCACGATAAAAGTTTAAAATTTTTTAAAACATGATCACCCTAATCAACAATTGAAGAAAAATAAATATCAAACTGTTAGGTATGAGAATCAAACCCATGCACTTTTGGTGCTTTAAGTTCTATACGTTCCATTAGATTTTTATATTTGGGTAAATCTCAACCAACTTTTATCTCTAACCTCAAACAACATCTTGATTTGTAATATAGATTATTCAAACAACCAGACTTGGTTTCAATAAAAAGGGCATCCAAAACCCCTCATCCTGAAGAAGAGGCAGATGGGTTTCATTTTGTTTGTAGGCACACTTATCTTCACCTCCTTTTTCATTTTCTCTGTTTGGCAAAAGTAGGCTCATCTTTAAGATCTGACTCCGTTTTCACTATTGCTAGGTTTCCACCTCTTTGTTTTATCATTTTTCTCTCTTCAGCTGAACCGAACAAACCAATGCACTTCGGTTCAGCTCGGTTTGTGAAGAACTCAATGTGATTTTAGTTTAAACGTCTATGAAACCTATATCTTCGGTTCGGTTGGCGGTTTCAGCATGAAACCAAACCGTCGGATCGATTTTTAGCCCTAACTTGGTAAAAGAAGTACATCGCCAAGACAAGGAGAGGCACCATTATCAAAAACATCATTGCTAGTATTCCAATGCACATGATGTCCTTATGTATATATCACCACAACAACAAAACATTTTTTGCAATATTGTCAAATGTGGCAAGTAATTTTTTAAGTGTCCCAATCATTTTTAACGACTGGAAAAAGGTGTGCAACCTAGGGAGAAAAAAAGGCTTGGAGATTAGAAGAACCAAAAGCTTCAACAAAGTTATCCTTATCAAATGAATTTGGAGATATGGGACAAAAGTGAATGCCTTGTGGAGGAGATTACTGCAAATATGTTGCCTCTCAAGAAGATTAGTTTGCTCATTCTCAAATTACCACTCTCAGGTTCACAAAGGTGATAGAATTCAGTTATGGGAGCACAGAGTGGTGAGGTGATCACCCACTGAAACTCTCTTTCCCATCCATTTACATGTAAAACAACAACAAACATTACACTAAATAGACAGTTTTGTAACAACCTCTAAAACATTATAAAAACAATATCATTTTTCTGCTCTAACAGTGCACCAAACAATTTTAAATCAAAACTAAATTCAGTCAAAAAAATAAATTTTTTTTTTACAAAATAAGTGATACAATAAATTGGATCAATTGTAGCACCATACTCTTCCTGGTTATACAATTATTGTATTTTTTTGTTTGTGAAAATATGTAAAATTGTTTAGTGGACTATTACCGCTCAAAAGTGATATTATTTTTGGGGATTGTTACCAAAATGCCCATTTGGTGTAGTGATAAAGGGCAAGTGTTTAAAGTTTACTTCCTCTAATATAGCCTTTAATTTCTTGGGATTTTAAATTAAGAAGCCTAGATTCCTCAAATGGCTAATTTTTTTTATCTTATTAACACGTCTGATAAGATGATGAGGTGGACAAATGGGGGAGGGGGACAAACCTTTTAAGTTTAAAGCATACTATGATGAGATTGGCTTCATCCCCAATTCTAAGGTTTGTGAACTTAGAATTCTACATGCAGGTCTAGTTGAAAAAGGAGTCTCTTTCTTTGGACTACTTTGAATGACTGAATATTAGTTGTGTAAAACATTAATAGAAGTGGCCTTTAGCTTCCAAATCATTGTGTCATGTGTGGGAAGGCTCAGGAATCTATAGACTACCTCTGGCTCACTTGTGGACTTCAAGAATATCTCTCAAGTAATTAATGGTTAGTGTTTTACCAATTAACTTGAATATTCCTTTTCCTAATTTGCTCTCAATATGGGAATGACTATGACAGGGTTTTTTTTTTTTTTTTTTTTTTTTTTTTTTTTTTTTTTTTTTTTTTCTATATCTTCCCTTCTCTTCCGTTTCCCATTTCTCACCGTTATTGTCTTTATTTTTCTTTCGTGAACATCACAGAAAAAAAGAACATATAAATGAGTGAATTCAACCAAATTACACATGTGAAAGGCTTCAATATATTGAAATTGAGAAAGATTTTTTGATAAGAGGGAGATGTTAAGAGCCAAACAAGCTTTATCCATTGTTTTCTTCTTCCATAGAAGGCAAAAACAAATTAAAATTCCACATTCTGCAAATGTTAGATTCCCCCCCTATTTTATAGCTTTGTGTGCAAATTGTTTGTAGGCTCACAATCAACTCACATACAGTGGTTCTATTGATAGGCAATTCACATAAAATCAAAGGAATGCTGATGAAACATCAATCAGCAATGTGACAGTCGTACACGTGGCATAGGTCATCCCTAATATGGAAAAAGCGTCAACACCATCCCAAGTGGACTCAAATTTAGACCATTGTTCAGCCTGTAAGTCAGGTGCCCAACCCTAAATCATGCCAGTCCACATGGCACGGATCTTGGAGCTTGGCCTAGGATAATAAGGCCCGAAAACATATTTTTGAGCTGTCACAAACCTGAGATCCACTCGCACAAATCAACTCTTAACCCAATCAAGCATTAGGTTTTAAACATAAACAAGTGCTGAAGAGACTCAGTCACGCACATGTAAGATTTTGGGCGAGATCTCCTCCCTCCATTACGCCCTCGATAGCAGGGGTAATTGAGGAGGGAACACTCTCTACATAAGGTGGCAAGATAAAGAAGAAAGGCACGCATACACATTGCTAATTTCATCTAATCTTCATTCTTCCTTGCACTGTCACCTGACTTAAGCATCAGAGTGCCTTCGGCCACCACAACGGTGGTCCCTAGCTCACCGCTGTTCATTTTTGAAAGCTCGAGATTAACAAGGATGGATTTGAACGCATCAATTTGGTGCCATCGATGGGGAAAACAAAAAGTTTTCCTTGAAACAAACATATAAAGTTCTTTCTAACTAGTAGAGCATCGACACATGGTTACTAACACTAGATCTCGAACACTCAACAACAATGTTGAGTTAGACAACGCTATGATCATATAAATAGCAATCCTATGCAAAAAATTTCCCACCAGCCTGAAGAAGGTTGCATTGACCTGGTTCCCCAACCTCTAGACAAAATCTATTGATTCCAAGTCTTGGTGAATGCATTTATCACCAAATTCGTCGGGAGCCAACGGATTAGGAAAGGACCTCACTACTTGCTAAGCCTGAAGTAGAAGCAAGGCGAGACCCATAGAGAGCATGTTACTCGTTTTAACGATGAGCTGACTTTGACCGATGGTTGCAACGATGACACGTCGGTCACCGCTCTCACTTTTGGCCTCTGAGAAGTTCAGTCTTACAACTTTCTCACCCTTAAACCCCTGAGAGATATGACATACTTAATGAAAAGTGTGTAGAAGTATATCACTCTCAAATAAATACTAGCAGCCAAGAAAAAAGGCGAAATTGAAGCCAAACATATTTCTAAGGCTCGGAACAAGGGAGAGGAAAAGAAGCGCTAAGAGGAGGACATGTCGACGAGGAGGAAATATGACAACAAAATCGGGTATGATAAGGTAAAACCTGACAGAGTTACCAACTATGTCGGCTCAAGGTACATTGAATTGACCCCTCTCAATTTCGGTCTGCCCAAGATTCTTTTCGCCGTGAAGAGCTGGGACAACATAAAATGCCCCCCCAAGCTCAAGAACGATCCTTGAAGGCGTGATAAGAACAAGTATTGTTCGAGATGTAGTCAAATCCTGCTCTCCTTGACTTTGACCTGGACTTGCACGGGGAATGCATGTGAGCCAATGACCACCGTTGTGGTGGCCAATGACACTCTTATGCTAAAGTCAGACAAGGCTTGAGAAAGGCTTAAAGCTGTAAATTGGGTTGTGTAGTTTACCTTTCTTCGTCAAACCTGTGTCTTATTTATAATGCGAGAGTCCTCGTTTGGCTAGGCCTTTGGTGGCGTAGTTTAGGAAAAAAAATCTTGCTAGAGATCTTTTCCTAGTTGGGAGTCGTCCATGTAGGAGAGTTTCCCTACATGACTTGAGCTCCTAGATCTGCGGGAGAAGTTTTCCTTTTGGAGTGTTGTCCATGCAAGTAAGTTTCCATGCACGACTTATACTCTGGTATATGTTTCCTAGTCGAAACCAATGTGTTGCTGGCCTGCCCGTCTTAGGTGATCCTCTAGATATTTGCTTGATTAGGGCTTAAGGGTATTGGGCTTTACCATGTGAAGTGTGGGCTTAATAGGGCACTACAACTTGGATCCAACCTTCTGGATTCTGCCAAATTGGGCTTAATGTTGTCTAGGCCTTGCTAGATTTGGTGGGCAATCAAGCTCGCTTTGCTCTGCTGACAAGATCATCATGACACACATACAATGTGGATTAAAGGACAGTTTGGTGTATCATCAGCTACTCCCTCTGAGTTGGTGAGCCAGTTCATCGATCCATCAAGTCAGGTCGTACAGGACTTAAGTGGTCATGATTGGCTTGAGTCTGAATCGTCTCCTCGAGCGGTGTGCTTTAGTAAATAGGCGTGTATTTGCTCGACAAAATAGGGAACTTCGTTCACTATATAAATACCTTTCTTTGCAGAGTTCATTTTATGTACTCTTCGATCTTGGAGACTCTGTTTTGTCGTTTTACTTTCTGTGCTTTTGATTTTATCCAACTTTCGTGATTGACAATTTGTGCGTTCTTCAATGGCGGGTCGTAAGTTCTTCGAGGAGAGGTCACTCTCTGAGTCAAATTTGGAATGCCTCTACGTGACATATGGGATCCTTGATGATCTGGTGTTATTCACATTAGGCACCGGTCAGTCGTTGTTGCCTCATCCAGAGGGATTTATCTGTTTGCATTGTGGTATACTCCAATCGGCCATCCCTTTTTCTGTTATCAAAGAAATTTGGAGCTTCTTGGCTTACCTCAGCATTGCGCTCGCTCAACTAGTGCCGAACGAGTATAGGATGGTGATCGCCATTCTGATTAAGGCAAAGGACACTGGCGTCCGAGTGTCTCCAAGGGTGATTCAAATGTTTACTTCTCCTCGGATAAATGAGCATGCTGTGTGTGTTGGCATCGTCAGAATGTTTTGGCAATTTGCCTGACGACTTCAAGTTCTGGCAGAAGTATTGTTTCATGGCTCCTGCGGACTTGGAGTATTTTGAGTTTGCCGGTCGTCCGACCGAAAGAGAGTTTCGTCAATTGAGTAAGTTTAGTTTTGTTCTTAATTCTGCCAGCGTTAATTGCATACTGAATTGTTATCCGTACTTTTTGTAGGGAAATTTCTAACTATGCCATTTTCTTCTGAATGCGAAGTGGCAATGAAGAAATTTTGTGACATGCCTCGGATAAGGATAAAGGATGTTGTTCAGTCTTCTAACATCAAATGTTGTGAACTATGGGCCTATTGGCATGTGGCTCCCACTCTTTTCAGAGTTTCGAAGCCGAAGTCCAAAGGAGAGCCCTCTTTGAAGTAGAGGAAGCTTCCAAAAGTTAAGTTTTCGAGCCCATCAAGGAGGGCAAAACTGAATGAAGTGCTTTCTTTTAATACGCGTTCCAAGAAGCCTCATGCTATCACCAAGCCTGCCAGTGAGCCTATGGGGCAGGTTCTTGATTCATTCACTGGGGCAAAAGCTGTTGTGTCTGAGGGGCGGGAATATATGCAGATGGTGGGAGTCGAAGATGTAACAAAGCTGAGAACCGATCAGACGAAGTATATGAGCAACTTGTTGCTGCAGGAAGGCCTGGTAGCTTCGTCTGACGCGAGCTTGACTCGTCCTTTCTCATTGAATGACTTTAAGTTCAACCCCTTATTGGATCGCGAGTCCCCCCAGTTTAGTGAAAAGTTTTTTGATAGTCGCCCCTATGGTGACACGTCTCCTCCGCGTTGCTCGTATTGTCCGTCGTCTCGATCTCATCTCCATATTGAGGTGGTGACGGGTCCAAGATATAACTTTCTTATTCCCCGTATACTGCTTCCGAATCGGTTTGTGAGAGAGAGCTGATCGTTGAGGGCAAGGAAAAAGTGGTGGACGATGGCCCCGATGCAGTGAAGACAATGAAGGGTGGTGTTGGAGTGATTCCAGTCCCTGAAGATCTCCACCCAGATGCACATATCAGTTTATTTTCTCTGGATGTGTTGAAGATGAGCAACCAAGCTTGGTATCAGAAGGTTGATATTTCTTATGCCTTGAATAACGTATCAGTAGGTGGAAAGTTGGCTGGCGAATTGTTATCTGGTGCCAATAGGAGATATGCTAGGAGAGCATATGGACAAGGGGTAGAAATATCTCATACTTGGGATGTCATATCTGAACCATGGAGCCAGTCATTGCACACTTACAGAAGTCATACTCTAATGCTCTCCGTGAAATTGAATCAATGAAAGAGAAACTCAAGGAAGGGAGGCCTGCTCAATTGGTTGTTGATCAAGAGCTCTGGAAGACAAGATTAGAGGCTTAGAGGATTCGCTTGGAAACACTTGAGTTCTAGTTGGCTGAAACAACGTATGCAAGGGACAGGTTCGAATAAGAACTGAACCTTGTCTGTCATGACTTACATTTTGCTTAGGAGGCTGTAGCCAAGGTGTAGGTTGAGGTACAAACTCTGAATGCTGAGAAGGGCACAAAGGAATCCGAGTGGACTGCCTGATGTCAGCAGATATAGGTCGATGTTTACTCTAATGCCAAGAGTGTGTGGACAACATAAGAACAACTTCTTCTGGTGCAACATGAACTAAGTGCTATGAAGGACAACTTGAGTTTTGAGCAATCAAGAACTGATACGTTGTCAAGCAATTTGGAGTAGTTGGAGTGAGATCTTGCTGAGTCGACGGTGCGCGAGAAAAAACTCTTGAAGACCCACGACACGTTCTAGTTCAACAGAGTTGTGCATGGGCAGCTGGAACTGTTGCAACTGATGAGGGAGGAGCATTCAGAATGGGACCATTCTCATTATAAATACTTGTCTTACGCGGAGTTTGGGGAAGCATCCAACCAGTAAGAAGAAGAAGAAGGTGATCAGTTTGAAAAAGAAGTTGATGAAGACCAGGGCGTCCGAGCGACAGCGCGTGCAAATGCACCCCCTATTTCCTCTCCTGCCAAATCTAGCTCTATTGTGTCTGAACCTCCTTCTGATTAGAAGTGAATTTTGTACTCTTGATTTATCAGTAAGAGATAGCATGTTAAACAACGTTTTGTACTTATGCATTTCTTGACTTTCCCTTCTAGCTTTTTTATGCTCTGTCTTACCACACTACTATCTATTAGACAAGAGGCTATGCTGAGTCAGGAAGTCATATAATTAATCCGCAGACGAGAGTCCATTTTTGAGATCCGCTGTTGCCATATGCAGACCCATATTGTGGATCAGACTAGCAGTTGTTGTTGCTACTGTAAGCAAACTGGTCAGACTGTGGTCATGCGTGTGCATTACTGCAAATAATCGGATGATGATCCTTGTGAGTTGTCCGAGTTAAGCTTCCTGGTTCTAACTGGGCTTTAAAACTGTTTTTACCCGCTACTGGCAGACCAGGCTATAAGGTAAACCAGAAGTTGTTGTTATGAGTTATTACTAACAAAACCTTGGTCGAGTTTGGCGATCATTGTCTGCAGTTGGACGATGATTTCTGGCAAGCCATCATCATCAGGCTGCGTGAGCACTGACTAGACTCCCACTTTCTAACCCATCATCATCCGCGCTCGACGGACTAGGATTAAGTGATAGGGTTCAAAGATCATTGTCTGCAGTTGGACGATGATCACTGGCAAGCCACCATCATCAAGTTGCACGAGCATTGACTAGACTCCCACTTTCTAACCCATTGTCATCCGCGCTTGACGGACTAGGATTAAAGCGATATGATTCGGTGATCATTGTCTGCAGTTGGACAATGATCCCTGGCAAGCCATTGTCATCAGGTTGCATGAGCACTGAGTAGACTCCCACTTCTAAGCCATCGTCATCCGTGCTCAGTGGACTAGGATTAGAGCGGACCAGAAGCTGTCGTCATCAGTAGCCTAGTAACTAAACTTTGGTCGGGTTTGGCGATCATTGTCTACAAAAGGACAGTGACCCCTGGCAAGCCATCGTAATTAGACGTCGAGAGTGCTGACTAGACTCACACTTTCTAAGCCGTCGTCATCCGCTTATGGTGGACTAGGTTTAGAGCGGACCAGAAACTATCATAATCAGTCATTACTGACTAAGCTTTGGTCAGGTTCAATGACAATTATCCGTAATTGGAAAATAGTCTCAGGCGAGTCGTCTCGATTAGGCATTAGAGCGCTGACTAAGCCCCCACTCTCTAAGCCGTCGTCATCTACTTTTGGCGAACTAGGCATCAAAGTGGACCAAAAGATATTGTCACTAGTCAAAACCAACTAAGCTTTGGTTAGGTTTGGCGGCCATTATTTGTAGTTGGACAATGGTCCCTGGCAAGCCATTGTGGTCAGGCTTTGGATCGCTGACTAAGCTCCCACTTTCTTAGCCATCGTCATCCGCTTTTGGCGGACTAGGGTTAGAGTAGATTAGAAGCTATCATCATTAGTTGGAGTTGACTAAGCTTTGATCGGGTTAAGTCTCCGCTTTGCCTTGGGCATGTAAGTCTGCCTTGCTTAATTCGCCCGATAGTTTGATATGATGGTCGGACCAATAGATTTGGTTATGAAGTCGGATCGCCATAAAATTTGATCGAACTGAGGTTATCCAGGTTCAATGAATGGCAGACAATAGAGCGAATACCTTGGACTTATTAATAATATCGTCGTAGGCCGGAGGCACGACATAGAATACGAAATGGTTCAGCGCAAGTTAGTCCCTCGAGTTAATGGGGCTACGTGCAGTGCCATTATTTTGATGAATGTGGACTTGTGCATTTCCGATTGGAACCGTCGTCACCCTATTCCCCGTACGACATTTAATGCTGACATAACTGTTTAGTGATTTCAATTCGTGAATCGTTGCGCTTATATATATGTTGAAGTTCACCATTTCAAGCATTTCCATGTATGCTCTAGATAATGTTCCTGAATGCATCTCCTTAGAAAATATGTTTTGGGTTCTCCAAAGGCTAATGGAAGATCTTCGTTGTTGGAGTCTTCAAATGTTCTAACATTTGTAACGATGAGTCTTGATAAAACCTGGCTTTATGCGATGCCACCTGGTTTGGGTGAGCATCCAATTGGTTCCATGGGACCATGTTATTTCTTCTTACATTGCGAAGAATAGTTACACATTTCCTCCTAGGGGTCAATTTTTTCTTTCATCTTCTGGTGCTCCGATGGTGTCTCACGCCATCCTATCCCAGGGATAACACCCGCAGCCAACCATGGGTTGCTTGTTCTTGCTATATATTCTAGGCTTCACGTGTGATGCCACACCTAGGAAACAGATAGGCGGAGCAGAGCTCTGACAAGCTTGACCCAGGTCGCTGACTATGCGTTACCCCAATTAACTTCGTTCGGGGGACATTTTCATATGCCTTCTTCTGCTATCTTCTGTTCCTTTTTACGAGGAAGATTGGCGGAGCAAATAATTAAGCCTATACTTGCAACCTTCTTCAAGTACTTTTTCATTCACTTCTGAATCCTTTTCGAAGGCAGATTGGCGAAACAAAGTCTTGACGTGCGTTTGAGCGAAGACATATTTGCGTTGGACTTTGATAATTGTAGTGCATAAGCTGTTGCACTAGTCAGTCGAGCAAGCCTTGTAATAACTTTCATTGTAATCAATAAAGTCTATTTTATTCCTTGAATATGTCTTGTGCAAACAAAAAAAAAATAACTTTCATTGTAATCAATAAGATTGTTTGATTTTAAATAAAAACTAAACTAATCTGGCCTTGAGGTAAAAGTGCACGGTCCAGGCTCAGACTGTGTAGCTCTTTTTGTGGAGCGCCAGGTGCACCGATGTTGGCAAAGTTACTAAAGAGTGAACTTCGCGTTGGTTGGCCATTCCTCGTTGGCTGTTAGCGATCAGAAGAGGTGCCTGATTATTGAAGTGTTATTACTTAGCTTTGTGCTGGACTGGATGGTGTTGCCAGTTTTGGATTCCGGCTCATCCGATAGCTAAGCCTTAGTTGTTGGAGCTTTCTTACTGTCCGTACCGGGTGGTTCGCCCCTCAAATCCGAGTATGGTGTTTGATATTCATGTTCCGCGGGCCCGAGCTGTAATTCTTAACAATCTAGTTGCTTCAACGCTGCGTAGTGGCAGTTTCTCGCTGAAGGTTGATCTCCACGAATAGTTCCTTGGGCACGTTTTGTTGTATACGATGGATTGGTGCATAGTAGAAACTTATGCTTCCATATGGTGAATCCAATGCCTCCCCAAGATGATGTTGTAGGCGGATGGAGCATCAACTACCATGTACTCTTTGGACAAGGTACTTTCATAATTATGGCTCTCCTGCCACTACCACTAAGCTAATCATCCCAATAGGGAAGCTTCTCTTTCCGCTGAACCTGACCATGGGATGGTTGGCGGGTGTTAAGTCCGACTCCTTGAGTTGCATGTTCGGAAAGCATTGAGAAACATGACATTTAAATAACTTCCTGTGTCCACCAAAGCCCTTATCACTTCCCACTTTGAAACGAGGACTGAGATGATCAGGGTGTCATTGTGAGGAGTATGAACACCCTAAAGGTTCTGGTCCGTGAACGTCAGGGATGGGATGGGACTCTGAATGCCTGCATATTGCACTTGTCTGTCTTCGCAGGTGGGTAGCATTCGCATTTCGAGAAGCGTCATCTTATGGGACTTGTTTGATTGCTCGCCTTCGGAGCAGACTCCACGAAACACATATATAATGCCAGAAGTTTATTTCTCTATCCCCTTAAAGAAATCTTCCATTTTCTTCACTCGGTCCTTTTTTTGTCTGAGCTCATAACTGTTTGAGCTTCCACTTCCGAATCCAGTACTCTATCTCTCTCTTGAGATTCTTACAGTTCTCAGTGTCTTGGCCACCCTCCTTGTGAAAGGAGCAGTATTTGCTGTTATCGCGCCAGGAAGGGTTTCCTCAATGTTTCACGGGCCACTTTAGCTTTTCCCAATTCTTGATAGAGTTGAGAATGTCGGACATAATGGAGTTGAAGGGAGTAACAGATTTAGCATCAACGTAGTTGGAGGCCTTATCTTGCCATGCACGGCCAGAGTCGGGCTTGCTATCACTGCATTTCCTTTTTCTGTCGTCGTCATCTTGTTTCTTCCCCTTCTTTTGGTCTTTAGTTGCAGAAGATTTCTTTTTGGACTCCGCTTCATTCTTAGTGACCAACATCCCATCGAGAGTGACGTATCTCTGGGCATTTTCAGTAATTCTGTCATATCGGTTGAAGGGTTCAGAGTGAAGAAATCATAGAACTCGCCTCTCATCAGACCTAAAAAGAAGGCTGTGACTGCGGTGATTCTGCTCATCTTAATGTCTCGCTTGGCTTTTGTCTGAGAGTGAACAGATAATGCAGGTCCTTCCGGATTCACTAGCTGCCAACAAAACATGTAAGGAACGCTTTCGCCAGTGTCCAGAATGAGTTGATGGACCTTGGAAAAAGGTTGTGGAATCTGGTCACCGCATACTTTTTCAGGCTGGTAAGGAATGATTGACACATTATTGCTACATATCCTTCTTTGAGCACTATTACATGTTGGAAATGGCATAAATGATTAGATGAATCTGTCGTCCTGTCAGAGAATTCCAGCTCTGGCGAAGTGAATTTCTTCGGCTAAGGCTCGTTCATGATATGATCCATGAACGGTGGGACAGTGAGGTTTAACAACACGTCAAGATTGTTGGCCTCTATCCGGATGGGGTTCTGGGAGATCTGTTCGTCAGCCATAGACGTTGGGTCTTCGCCTTTGGTCCACTGAGAGCTTGCAGGGGCAACGCGGCTCTCTTGAACATTCCCTTGTGTTTTTTTTGGACAAGGCTCTTTACTGTACCTGTCCTCCTTTTGCGGTTGGAGGGTTTCCTGGGTGAGCATCTCCACCGCTCGCGCAATCTGCTGCATCTGGGTTGATAGTAGATCTAACCATTGGTATGTTGCCGCGACCACCGGTGCAGGGGTCTGATTTTTTTCCTCACGCGATGCCAAATTTGTTGGGACTGGTGGCACTCTCACATTACGAGTGTTCGAGGGCCCAAGGACGTCTCCATTGTTGCAAGATCTCGTGGTCACCATATCTCTATACTGTGAGGCAGGGTGATATCATTATTTTTTAAGGAACATCTTTGTTCCCCTCGGACAATGCCTAACCGATGTAGTCGAATCCTGCTCTCCTTGACCTGGACCTGCACAGGGAACGTACACAAGCCAAGGACGACCGTTGCGGTGGCCGATGATACTCCGATGCTAAAACTAGACAAGGCTTGGGAAAAGCTTAAAGCTGTAAATTGGGTCTATAACATACCTTTCTTCGTCAAACCTGTGTCTTATTTATAATATGAGAGTTCTCGTTCGGCTAGGCCTTTGGTGGTGCAGTTTAGGGAAAGAGATGTTGCTGGAGATCCTTTCTTAGTTTGGAGTCGTTCATGTAGGAGAGTCTCTCTACACGACTTGTTCTCCTAGATTTGCGGGAAAAGTTTTCCTTTTGGAGTGTTGTCCATGCAAGTAAGTTTTCATGCACGATTTATACTCCGGTATATGTTTCCTAGTCGGAACCAATGTGTTGCTATCCTTCCCGTTTTAGGTTATCCCCCAGATACTTGCTTGATTAGGGCTTACGGGTATTGGGCTTTACCATGTGACTTGTAGGCTTAATATAGCGCTGCAACTTGGATCCAACCTATTGGATTATGCCGAATTGGGCTTAATGTTTTCTGGGTCTTGCTAGATTTGGTGGACAATCAAGCCCGTTTTGCTCTTCTGACAAGATCATCATGACAAGCATAAGGTGGAGATTTAAATACGATTTGGTGTAACATCAATTCCTATCATAGTGAGCATGGTCACACTATTCAGGACTGTCAGAGTCTCAAGAATGAGATCAAGTAATGGGTTCGCTAGGGAAGACTTAGAGAATTTTTGAATTCCACCGAAAAACATCCCCAAGAAAAGGAAAAGGAAAAGGAAAAAGAAGAAATGACACCAGAGGTCGGAAAAAAAACTATGGACGTCATTTACGTGCTGCACACTACACTCGATGGATCAAATAAATCTAACCGGTCTAGAAAGTGGGCAATCCAAGAACTGCGGGCAAGTTCTCATCGTGGAGACCACCAAGTCGAACACGGCTGTGTAGAGCATCCGACCCCGGACTTGAGTTCGAGGTTTATTCTCCGCATGACAATGCCCTGTTATCATGATTGTGATATAAAAATGGGGTGTCAAAAGATCGCTAGTGGACACGACGAGCTCAGCCAGCATCCGCAGGATGTGGCTGAGGGAGGAAGAGCTGAAACCACACAACTAGGTTATGGTTTGTTTCAGCGATGCTCAAATTTACCCAATCGGGAGCATCAAGCTACTCATACTAGCAGGGGAACCAGTAAAGCGCCTAATGACGGAGTTCATTGTGATAGACACCCCCACTGCGTATAATGTGATTATGGAAAGGCCTTGGCTTTACCAGATGGAAGCATTGGTCTTCACACGACACCAGTGCCTCGAATACTATGTAGACAGTGAAATGAGAACTGTGAGGGGAGATCAGCCTTTTGCAAGTAAATGCCATTACGTAGTGATGAAGCTATCGAGTAAGTAGCCGCACCGGGTTAAACCCCCTCCTAAAAAAAATAACCAACTTGCCAAGAACTTACTGGTAAGAGAGTCTGGGTGAGGAGAACACCACGTAGAATTTTTGAAAAAGAACTATCAATAAAGGTAATCTCTTTAAACACGACTTCATTCCACACTCAACTCTTTCTATAGGGAAAACTCGATCCTACCACGGTGACCAAAATGGCGCACAACAACCGAGGCTAGTGCTATTAAAGGCAACAACAACTCGCCGCATAAGTTACCTAGTCCACCAAAAGGATCTAAGGTATAACGCGGGGGATCGTGCCCAGTCCACCGACAGCTCACCGCCATGAAAAGGCTTGGCCCAATTACGGGGACCGAAATGACGCACAATGCCTGAGCCTAATCCTATTAAAGGTAATGACAACTTGTCCCACAAGTGACCTAGTATGCCTGGGTAGCCAAGGTACTACACAACAGACTGAGCCCACTCCACGAACAGCTCAACGCTCAAAGAGGCCTTGTCAGATCACGAGGACCGAAATGTCTCACAACGGTCGAGCCAAGTCCTATTCGGGATGTCGACAGCTTGTCGCACAAGTAAATTAGTCCACCTCAGGAACCACGGAAAGATGCTTGTGGACAGAACTTAGTCCATGGACCATTCACGCAAGCGGGTCTAGCCCAATCTACGGACAACTCACCGCATTTAAAATAAAGTCCTGTCATGGGGACCAAAATGGCACACAGTGGCCGAGCCTAGTCCTATTAAGGGTAATGACAACCCACCGCATAAGTGATTTAGTACGCCTAAGGAACTGAGGCACGATACAATAGGCCGAGTCCAGTCCACGGATAGCTCACCGCTCAAAGAAGCCTGGTTCATTCACGGGGACAAAATTGGTGCACAACATCCAAGCCTAGTCTTGTTAAAGACGACGACAGCTTGCTGCTAAGTGGCCTAGTCTGCCAAAGAAACCACGGTACCGCGAGGCGGATCGAGTCCAGTTAGCTGATGACTCACCGCACCGAGATGATCTAATCTACCAGACCAAGATGGCGAACAATGACCTTGTCTAATCCTATTAAGGATATCAATAACTTGCCCAATAGGTGACCTAGTCCGCTTAACATAAATCTAGCCCGTTCGAGAGAAAATGATTTCTCCACAACCCAACTTCTGTTCAGGATCGGGGTTTATTACGAAAGTCTAGCCTAGACGGTCAGAAAAGAATTTTCTCTAGCTCAATTCCTCTCCAAGATCAGAAATCTAGCCCGTTCGGGCAAAGCTGATTTCCTCACTACCCAACTCCTGTTTAGGTTTAGGGTCTATTATGAAAGTCTAGCCCAAATGGGCAGAGACAACTTCTCTCCAGCTAAAATCCTCTCTAAGATTGAGCTAGATGAATACAAAAATCTAGCCCATTCAGGCAAAGATGATTTCCACACAACCCAACTCTGTTCAAATTTGGGGTTTATTACGAAAGTCTAGCCTAGACGGGAAGATACGACTTCTCTCATGCTCAAGTCCTATTCAAGATTAAGCCAAGAAAATACAAAAATCTAGCATATTCGAGCGAAAATGGTTTCCCCACAACCCAACTTCTATTCAGGATTATGGTTTACTATGGAAGTCTAGCCCAAACAGGCAATGGTGACTGCCCTTAAACTCAAAGTCCTCTTCAGAACTGAAAGCAAACATATGGTAGCAAAATCCAGTCCAACAATAGATGACTGCCCTTATACAGGGTTAAGGATCATCAAGGATGCCCAGTCTTCAATGCAAAGACAATTTTTGCACAAGTTCAACTCCTCTAGGAGACAATTAATACATCACAAAGGGAACACGATCCGAACAAACAAATGTGACTATGCTACAACTTTGTTCTTATAGAAGATTAAGTTATTACTATTGTCAGATTATGAGCTTGGACAAGCTAAGAAAAGGCTTCAGTCCAGACTAAAGCCCTACTTTAGGTGGGGGTTGACATACTCGTCTACTCAGCCTAATTTAAGTAAGAATTAAAAATGGTAACTATGAAAGCTACAATGCGGACAAAAAGAAAATGAAAATTTTTTCATTAATGTTAAAAAAAAAAACCAGTCATACGGTGGGAACAGAGTCAGGAACATCCTTCTACATTTCAAAATAAAAAATGGCATCAAGGTCGGCAACACGGAGCATCAATATTGGAGATCATCTCTGCGACATGCGGATCGACCTTAGGGCCACCCTGCGGAGAAGAATTAGAGTCGTCCGCCCCCTCAAAGAAGCCGAAAGCGATCTGCCTGTAGTCGAAAACTTCCCAATGAATTGTTCACTAAAGGGCGTAAGTTTTTTGAGGCGAGATCGATCTCCGAGTCGAATCTGGAGGGCCTTTGTGAGAAGTATGGGATCCATGATGATCTGGTGCTCTTTACTTTGGGCGCTAGTCAGTTGCTATTGTCTCTTCCAGAAGTATTTATCTGCTTGCACCGAGGTACGCTTCAATCGGGCGTTTATTTCCTATCATCAAGAAAATTTGGAGCTTCCTAGCGTACCTCGGCATTCCACCCGCTCAGTTGGTGCTAAACGAGTACAGGACGGAGATCCCCATTCTAATTAGGGCGATGGATGTAGGTGTCTAAGTTTCTCCGAGGGTGATCCAATTGCTCACCTCTCACCGAATAAATGAACATGCTGTGTGTGGGTTGAAGTCATCAGCTTGTTTTGACAAACTGTTTTATGATTAAAAGTTTTGACAGAAGTATTGATTTATGGCTCCTATGGACTCAAAGTATTTTGAGCTTGATGGCCATCTGATCGAGCGGGAGTTCAAACAACTGAGTGATTTTAATTCCATTATCGATCCTGCTTGTGTTGGTTGCATATTGAATTGTTATCCATGCTTTTTGTAGGAAAATTTCCAACGAAGGCTCTTTATTATGAGGACGAAGCAATCATGGATAAATTTCAAGACATGCCTCGGATGAGGGTGGAGGATGTCATCCAACCCTATAATATCAAGCGCAGTGGACTGTGGGCTTACTGGCATGAGGCTCCCACTCTTTTTAGCGTCCCAAAACCGAAGATTGAAGGTGAACCTTCTTTGAAGAAGAGGAAGCTCCTGAAGGCTAAGATACCTAGCCCGTCAAGAAGGGAAAAGTTGAATGAGGAACTTTTTTCTTTTATGCTTTCAAAGAAGCCTTGCATCACCCCTAAGCCTGCTCCCTTCAGAAGGGGGCTCAAAGTTGCGGGGAAATATCTTGATTTGTCCACTGGGGCGGAAGCTATTGTGCCCACGGGGCATGATGCTCGGGTGAAGGCCCCCATTTCCCTTCCCGACTTAGAGGATGCATATTTGCAAATGGTGGGGGTTGAAGATGCAATGAAGCTGAGCACTAAGCAAGCGAAGGTTATGAACAACATGTTGTAGCAGATGAGTATGGTGGTAGCTTTGTTCGATGCGGTTCAGACTCGTTCTTTTTCTTTGGAGGATTTTAAGTATAACCCCTCCATGGATTGTGAGTCTCCTCAGCCCGGTGAAGAGTCGTCTGACCATTGTCCTAATGGCGAAAGGTCCCCTCCATGTTGATCGTATTGTCTTTCGTCCCGATCTCGACCTCAAATTGAGGTCTAGAGGGGTCCGAGAGATAATTCACTTCCCTCTTCCTTTTCAACTGCTTCAGAAGCGAGAGTCGATCATTTAAGTAAGGGGAAAGCGGTGGAGGAGGGCACTGATGCAGTGAAGGCAATGAAGGGCGGTGCTGACACGATTCTAGTCTCAATAGACCTCCACCAAGATGTGCGAATCAGTCTATTCGCCCTAGATGTGGTAAAGAGGAGCAACCAAGGCTGTCATTAGGAAGTTGATGTTTCTCATGCCTCCAGGAAACATATTAGTAATTCTGTAAATGGAATTACTGGTGGGTGAATTATGCTCCGAAGCCATAAGGTGATACGCTAGGAGGGCATATGGATAAGGGGCAGAAACATCTCATTCTGGGGATGTTATATCTGGACCAAGTTGTCATCGTTGGGACAAAAGTTGAGGTTGCTCGTGAGAGAGTTTATACCATGGAGAAAGTCTTTGTAAATTTGTAGAAGTCATACTCTGATGTTCTTCACGAAATTATATCATTGAAGAAACAACTTGAAAGTCAGAGGCTTGCTTAATCAACTGTTGATTCGAAGGCTCGGCGAACAAAATCGGAAGCTTAGAGGGTCTGCTTGGAAACACTTGAATCAGATTTGGTAGAGGCGGTGTCCGCGAGGAACAGGTCTGAGGAAGAATCGAACCATGTATGTCGTGACTAAAACTTACTCAGGAGACTGCAACTAAGACACAAGCTAAGATTCAGGCTCTAAGTAATGAGAAGGCCAAGAAGGAGTCCGAGTGGACTGTGAATGTCAGTAGCTAGAAACGGACGTTGATTTTAATGCCAAGAGTGTGAGAACAGCAGAAGAGCAACTCCTCCTGGCGCAAAATGAACATTAATGCAGTCAAGGACAACCTGAGTACTGAGCAGTCCAAAGCTAATGCCCTGTCAGGCAAACTAGAGCAGCTGGAGCGAGAGTTTGCTGAATCAAGAGTACGCAAGGAAAAACTTTTCAAGGCTCAGGGCACGATCGAGTTCAGCAGAGTTGTGCAAGAAAAACTAGAACTGTTGCAACTTATGAAAGAGAAGCATGCTGATTGGGACCTCTCCTACTACAGAGATGTGTCCTTTGCGGAGTTTGGAGAAGCCTCCGATCTATCAGAAGAAAAGGGTGACCAAGATCAAGGTGCCAAAGTGGTGGTGCATGCGAACGTATCCCCTGTTTTTTCTCCTGCCAATTCAAGCTTAAATATTTTTTTTTTAATAAATAAACCTCCGACGGGGAGGGGCAACTATGGGATGCCAGACCTTTATTAGTTATCAAAAAAGATTTACAAAATAAACGAGGGTACGTTACGACTTTACCCGTATTAAAAACCAAGCAAACAACACTAGAAAAATTACCTATCCAAATGGCAAGCTCTGAAGTCCAAATAGTGTCCTACTAAAATTGTTTCATCCCGCAACCAAAAAAAACAACCCTTAAAATGGATCAAAAACACCCACAAACAGAAATAAGCACATCTCATTTAGGAACACGACTAATATACGCGGTATGAACCTTGTCCAAAAGGACCAGGCCAGCAATCCTGCGTGGGAGATTTGCGGCATAGAAAACACGACTAACATCCTCCTCTTGAGATGTATTAGCCAAAGCGTCTACTACCACATTTGCCACCCTGAAAATATGAACACAACTAACTTCCATCTGAGAAGTAAACTATGTACTTTTTGGATTATCGATTAAAAATGATATGTTGAGTAGTACTCTGTACTTGTGTATTTCTTGACTTTTCCTGTTGGCTTTTTTTCCTGCTTTCTCTTACCATGCTATCGGTCTTTAGACAAGAAAGTTCGCTGAATCAGGAAACCTTAGGTTAAGTCTACTAATGAGAGTTCAGACTGCTTATGTTGCGATAGTTTGAGCAATCTTGGTCTGTGCTTTTTAGATATCGAGAAGTTGTCTCGGCCAAATCCTGTAAGTTGGCTAAACTTCGTGCGAGGGAATAATCTTGGCTAGCAATATATCATTTGGACTCGTAATTTGTTTTGATTCCTCAAGCCATTGTAATTCGCCCTTGGCAGACTAGGTTGTAGATCGGACCAGCAGCTATCTTCGCTAATCTAAGCAAACTGGCCAAATTGTTGTCAAGCGTGTGCATCATTGCGAGTTGTTGGACAGTGATCCTGGAGAGTTGTTTGAGTTAAGCTTCATGAGCTCTGACTGGACTTTCACATTTCAAACTATTTTTGTCTACTTTTGGCGGACTAGGTGTTAGATCAGACTAAAAGTTATCCTCATCAGTCGAAACTGACTAAACTTTGGCCAGGTTCTGCAGTTGGATAATGATCTCTGGCAAGACATCTTGATCAAGCATCGTGAGCTCTGACTAGAATCCCACTTTCTAAGCTATCTTCATCCGCATTTCGCGAACTACGGTCTTAGAGGGGACCAAAAGTTATCGTCATTAGTCGAAACTAACTAAACTTTGTTAGGGTACGATGATCATTGTTGGTAGTTGAACAATGATCCCTAGCAAGGTGTCTTGATCAGGCGTTGTGAGTGCTGACTAGACTCCCACTTTCTAAGCCATCATCATCTGCTTCTGGCGAATTAGGCGTTAGAGTGGACCAGAAGTACTAAACTTTGGTCGAGTTCGGCGATCACTATCTATGGTTGGAATGATCCCTAGCAAGCCATCTTGATCAAGCATTGTGAGTGCTGACTAGACTCCCACTTTTTAAGTCATATTCATCCGCGCTTGGCGAACTACAGTCTTGGAACGGACCAGAAGCTATCGTCATCAGCGATAGCTAACTAAACTTTGGTCCGGTTCAACGATCATTGTATATGCTTAGACAATGATCCCTGGCACACCATCTTGATCAGGCGTTGTGAGTGCTGACTAGGCTCCCATTTTCTAAGCCATTTTCATCCGCGTGAGGCGAACTACAGTCTTAGTTATCGTCATCAGTCCGAACTGACTAACCTTTGGTCGGGTTCGGAGACCATTGTCTGTAGTTTGACAATGATCCCTGGAAAACCATCTTGATCAAGCATTGAAAACACTGACTAGACTCCACTTTTTAAGCCATCGTCATTCGCTCTAGGCGGACTATACATTAGAGCGGACCAAAAGTTATCTTTATCAGTTGGCGCTTAAGGCCTTGCCAATTGTGTTTTGCATGTACTAGGCCTTTATCCGTCTTTTGGGTCGAATCTAGCTCGATGCTCATTTGGGCGTACTAGTTGGTTGGGCCTTGTTGAAGAGATTATTGTGCCACGTGTAAGACATAGATTGCGAGATGGTTTAATATCAATTACTCCCCCCAGTTAATGGGGGTTGCGCGCAGTGCCATTAATTCAATGAAGGTGGACTCATGCAGTTGCAATTGTAACCATTGCCTCACAATTCTGGGTGACCTCGTTTCATGAACTGTCACGCCTATATATAGGTAGGTTTTCACCATTTCAAGCGTTTCCATGAACGTTGTAGAATATGTTGTTCTAATGCATTTTTCCTAAAAATATGCTTTGGGTTCTCCAAAGGCTAAAGGAAGATCTTCGTTGTTGAAGTCTTCGAATACTCTAACATTTGCAGTGATGAGTCTTGAGAAGACCTGCTATTGGGTAATGCCACCTGGTTTGGTTGAGCATCCAATTGGTTTCATGGGACCTTGTAATTTTTTCTTTCATCGCGTAGAAGAAGTACCGATTCCCCCTAAGGGGTCAAGTTTGTCTTCCATCTTTTAGTACTCCCAGAGCATCTCTCGCTTTCCAGTCTAGGAAATAACTAGGGGAGTTATCGGTTTGATCAGTTCAAAACTGGACCAAAACCGAATCGAACCGAACTAGAGATTTGGTTTTCGGTTTGATTTTCACATTTTAAAAACAAAAAAAAGAAACCGAACCGGATCGACTGGTTCGATTTGATTTCCGTTGTTTTTGGTTTTCCATTTTCTTTTTCTCCTCCTAAACGATGTATCTCAGTCTTCCTAACATCTCAAATACCCATAAACCCAATCAATCGGTGGGGTGCAACTCTTCTTCATTTTCTCTCTTCCTCACTATCCAAATCCAAGTTCAATCAACCTGCCTGCTCAACATGTATCAACTTACAAATCTTGTCAACTTGGATCTAAGTTCAAATGATCATTGCTGAGTACATATAAGTATGAGAAATCTCTAGATGAAATGAATTAGAACCCCAAAAATATGAGAGACCCACCTGTAATGAAATTGGGATTCTTCTAAAAAATTGAGAGGAACACAAATTGTATCAATCAAACAAACCACCATGCATTCAATAACTAATTAAAACTCATCATCGCCATTTTCTCGAAAAAGATAAATACTCCCTTTTCCCATTAAGAAGAAGAGATTTCATCTCCATGGATATTTCTTTGGTGATTAAGTCTTATCGTTCGCTGTATATATCTAGCGCATTGTTGAGTTGTTGTTGTGTGTCCTTGCAGACATCAAAATATTTTTCAATAGGATTCATTCTCTACCTTTACCTTTTTTTTTAAAGTAAATCACATCTTCTTTTTTGAGTCAAACCATTAATGATGGTAAAGCCTCTCATTGACCAGAGAAAAGGTAAAAAGTGAAATAAAAAGTTATTGGGAAAAGAAAAAAATTGTTGGTTAGGGGATTAAAAAAGGGTTCGGTAGTTTTGGTGGTGTGAAATATAAAAATCGAAATCGAACCGAACCAACTCGATTCGGTTCAATTTTTTATGTTCGGTTTCAGTGTTTCTCGGTTCGGATTATTTTAGTTAATTTTCAATTCGGTTCAGCCGGTTCGATTGGTTTTCAGGAACCAATTAACACCCCTAGAAATAACATCTGCAGCCAACTTTGGGTGGCTGTTCCTACTACTACTTCTCAAGCTTCACATGTGACGCCATAGTCGGAAGGCAGATTGGCAAAGCAGAGCTTTGGAGGATGAGGCCTGCGGTGCTGGGGTGCTAACTCTGCATTACCCCAGGAATCCCTTTCTGAGTGATTGCCTCCACAACCGACTTTGTCTACATTTGCTTCCACTTTCAAATCATCATTGCAAGGCAAATTGGTGGAGCAAAGTATCAAGCACGTAACTACAACCTGTAGCCCACTTCGAGTATTTTTGCTTTCACTTCTGGAGGCAGATTGACGGAGATAAATTTTGACATGGATTTCAAAGGATCCATACTCGCGCCAGACTTTGATACTTATAGTGTATAAACTTTTGTACTAGTTAATGGGGCAAGTTTTGTAACAACGTTTTTAGTAATCAGTGAAGTATGTTTTCTATAAGTCGCATTTTCTTCCTTGAATGAATCTATATCATATTGGCTTGTGTGGACAATTCTTTTGAACTAAAAAAATAAAAGAAATCAAAATAATAAGATAGTTTGATTATGATCGGGGACTAAGCTAATCTGACCTTGAAAGAGATGCGCATGGTCCTGGCTCAGACTATGTAGCTCCCTTGACAAAGTGTCATGTTTTGCCAATGATAGTGAAGTCACTGAAAAGTGAACTTCGTAACGAGCGGGCCATTCCTCGCTTGTTGTCAGCTTTTGGAGTAAGCGTCAGTTTGTTGAAGTGTTGCTACTTAGCTTTGTATTGAATTGGAGTGACAGACAAATGGTATTTTCAGTGCTGAATTCTAACTCGTTGTATAGTTGAGTCTCGGTTGTCAGAGCTTTGTCTTTATCCGTATGAGTTTGGTTGTGTCTAGAGGTGGCTTTCACGCTCTGATTCATGTGAGGAAGTGGAGGGTTGTTTTTCAAACAAGCCTCATCCTGACTCGTGAAATCCGCATGACTCCCCATTTCCCGCATTTCTTTTTATCAAGGTGGCACTAGCCAGCCATTCTGGCTGGCGAACATTGGGTCTTCCCCTCAGGCTGACTAGAGTTTCTTTGTTAGTGCAAGGTGATTCTTTCCTCTTATCTGGGCTCGGTCTCTAATATGGTTGTCCCGCGGGCTCAAGCTATAAATGTTAAAAATTCAGTTGTTTCAGTACTGCGTATTGGCAGTCTCTCGTTGAAGGATGGTGTCCTCAAATGGTCCCTTCCACCTGATTGGTCGTGTACTTGATGCACTGGTGAGGAGTGGAAATTACTGCCTCCATTCAATGGAGCCAAGGCCTCCCCAAGATGATGTTGTAAGTGGATGGAGCATTGACCACCATGAACTCTTGGAAAAAGGACCTTCTATAGTTGTAGCTATCCCGCCACTATTGTTAATTTGATCTTCCGGATAAGGAAGTACTTCTCTTTGCTAAACTCGATCATTGGGTGACTGGCAGGTGTCAAGTTCTCCTCTTTGAGCTGCATGTTGCGGAATACGTTGAGGAATAGGACATTCATAGAGCTTCATGTGTCTACCAAGGCCCTTTTCAATTCCCACTTCGCTCTGAGAACCGAGAATGGACGCCTTTGAGGTCCTTGTCCGTGAACGTCAGCAAAGGGATTTGGCTCTGAATACGCGCATACTGCACTTGTCGATCCTGGTGAGTAGGCTGAAACCACATCTCGTGAAGTGTCATTTTGCGATATCTGTTTGATTGCTCATTTCCAAGATGACCCCATGCAGGACATATATAATGCGAGGAGCTTTTTTCTCTATCTCTTTGACGTCATCTCCCTTTTCCTTTGCCCGATCCTATCTTTTCTTCAGGCTCAAGAATTCTTTGAGCTTGCTCTTCTTGATCTAGTACTCAGTCTCGCTTCTGAGTCTTTTGCAGTCCACAGTATCGTGACCGCCTTCCTTTTGAAAGGAGCAATATTTGTTGTTATCGGGCCAGGAGGGATCTCATCGTTGTTTGGTAGGCCACTTCACTTCTCCCCAATTCTTAATGGCGTTGAGGACGTCGGATAGGCTGGAGTTGAAGAGAGTGGAAGATTTGGATCCGATGAAGTTGGAGGCCTCATCTGGCCTTGTGCAGTCAGAGTCCGGCTTGTTGTCATTCTGCTTTCCTTATTTCTGTCACCGTCCCCATGTTTCTTTCCCTCATTCTTATGTCTGGGACTAGAGGGTTTCATTTAAGTTTTTCAACTTTTGCATCCTTTTTGGGGCTAACGTCTCATAGAGAGTGATGTATTTCTGGGAACTCTTCAGTAAGTCCACCATGTCATTAGGAGGCTCCAAAGTGAGGAAGTAGTAGAACTGGCATCTCCTCAGGTCCGAGGTGAAGCTTGTGATTGAGATGTCATTCCTGCAACCGTCGATGAGAGTCAACTCATCATTGAAGCGTGTGACATACTCCCTCAGTGTCTCGTTCGACCTCTGTTTGAGGGTGAGTAGGTAATGCATGCCCTTCCTGATCCACTGGCTGCCGACAAAGCGAGTGAGAAACACTTTGGCCAGCGTTCGAAGTGAGTCAAAAGACTTCCGGTGAGACTGTGGAACCAGGTCAGCGTTGATTTCTTCAGGCTGGTGGGGAATGTCTGGCACATTACTACTTCGGAGCCTTCTTTCAGCGCCATCACATGCTGGTAATTGCGTAAGTGATCGGACGGATCTATTGTTCCGTTATAAAACTCCAGCTTTGGCGAGCTGAACTTCTTCGGTAGTGGCTCATTCATAATGTGATCTGATAAACTCCAGCTTCAGCTTCTAGTCGTTTAGTACAGGATGGTAAGTCTACTAACAATTTCTGCTGGACAGACTTACCATGGTCGACCTTCACTTTGTAAGTGGTTGTAAAAAATGTATATTTTAAGCACGATAAAACTAATTAGTGTGAAATGTTCACCTCATTGAGTAACTACAAGTATTTGAGTGTCATATGGTTTATGAAATTTGAATGTTAAATCATGTAACTTATTTTATTTGTAAGACATTGAGTTTATCATGCCTATTACCTTGTTGACCCAAGTAAGTTTTCGCTTCATGGATATGTTCTTATTGGAAACCAATTAGTATTTCTCAGATTATAGTACTTGGGCGTTGTTGAAGGCTTATTTTATGGTGCGATCATCTCCAAAGAGTTTCCTGGTTAGAATTTTTGGCTACTTAATTTTTTTTAATTTTTTGTTGTTAAATTTTCACTTCCTAAATTTTGGGGAAGAGGATAATCCTAATCCTACGTGGATATAAGGATTTTCGTTTTCTCAAAAATCGAGGCATGACAGTTTGGTATCAGAGCATTTTGTTAGCCTAGGCTGGTGTAGAGTCTAGGTGATCCTCGGATTGTGGATCTAGGTGAGTAAGATTGTAAAGATCTAAAGATAAAGTGACAAAGGTGAACCTTGAACATGTAATATTGTTTCTTTTTCTTCGTTGAATCTAGTGATGAAATTCCTTTGACTTGTGTTTGTGGGGCTAATCATACCTTATTGTAATGTCAGTTGTGGGTAGCATTATTCCGTTTAGTTTTCATTTAGTGGTTTTGTTATCCTGAGTGTTTAGTTAGCCCTATTAGCGAATCTCAGGACGAGATTCCCTTTAAGGTGTATATATTTTAACTCCCATACATTTTCAATGATTTCAACAAAAAAATTGTTATAAATATATTTTTGTAAATAAAGTGTTAATTTATTATTTTTGTGTTCTTGTTAAAATAATATGGATATACGCATGTAGCAGTCTTGTGTCTATGCATGTTTATTGTGTGGCTTTGTGTGATGTTAAATTTTTATGAGTATAAGATTTGGATAATTTATCATCTGAAAAAGTAATTCAAAAATCAAATTTTGTTTTCCAAGTGTATTTTTATTTTTAAAATTCACATGACTCCCCTACCTTCCAAATCCTGGGACGATATTCTTTTAAGGTGTGTATATTGTAATACCCGCTTAATTAAATAAATATAAATATTGTTATTTATTAATGTGTGATACATATTATAATCTTATAAATATTGGGTAAAAGAGTTGTTTAATTTGCCGTTGCCAAATAGAATAAGGTGTGTTTGTGTGTGAGAGTGTGTTTAGCCAAAATTAGGAAACCCTTAAATAAACTTAATGAAAGAGTTTTCCCTAAGTAAACTAGTTAGCCACCCTCTAAAAAAAGGGGGGTGTACGCATACTTTAATTAAACCCTAATGTTGATGGGTAGTTATCCAATTGTATTTGGGCTTTCATTAAAATAGTGATTAGGGCATTGGTTAGGTGGATCAATGTTAAAGGAATAAGATAAGGGGAAGTTGTTCATCTCTCTTCTCTTTACAACACAGTGAAAAGTGGAAAATGAAATAAAAAAAAGGGAAACAGATAATACAAGAAAAAGGAAGAGTTGAATCGAGAGAGGGTCCGATGGCGGGGGATGGTATGCGACGAGGACGACGAGGCTGAGATGAGTGAGTGATTGATGACCAATTTTGGGCAATGGGTGTTGCTGCTTGTGTCTGGTTAGATGGATGTGCGATGGTGTATGCTAGAAGAAACTGAATCGGTGAGTTTTCTTCCATTCTCTATATGAGTTCCTCATCTTCATGCATTGTTTAGTGATGTCATCTATGTATTTTGATTTCTATGGTTTGGGGACAATGGAAGGGTTCTTCTTTGATTGTATAGTAAAAAATTTAATGATGGTTTTGGATTTAGTTGTTGAGTACATTTCATCTGTTTGAAAACCCAATTGTATGGTGTTACTGTGTCTCTCTGTAATTTTACTTCAGTTTGTTTTCATTTCAATTGCTGGGGGTTAAGATAGGAAAAATCAATTCACAAGAGACATATTATATGGATTGGTGTTGCTTGCTCAATCTTGCAAGTCCCACTTCAGCTTTTGGAATGATATACAATAGGAAATCTTAACAATATATTACCTCAGGAGAAGTGGTATGATTAAACTAATACATGCCTGCACTGTGAGCAACATGATGAAAATATTAACCATTTGTTGATGAATTGCTCTTACTCCAAATGAATTTGGTAGTTCTTTCTTGTGAAATTTCAAGTTGTTAGGCCAGTACCTTTGAGGTCTTTGATTAAGATTTTGGATGACCTTGGACCTTACCTTTGAGGTATTTTAGGTTTTGGTCAGGTTGTCTTACATAATAGTTTATAGTATATGGAAGGAACAATTGTCTGTTGGAAGTTTGATATAAAAATGAGATCTTTGATTTAGGTTTGAAGGGACCAATATATATATAATAATAATAAATTAATAAGTGGAGAAAATGAAGAGGTGGTAGTGGTGCTTGCGCATGTCACGTTGTTGTTCACATGATGTGGATTCGAGTTTTATTTGGCTTTTGGTATTTTGTTGTGGCTTATGATTTGAGGTTGTGTGCACATAGTTGTGGTTGGTATATTGATACAGATCTTCGTCATTTTCGATATTTCTGGCTTTGTGGAGATTTGACAACTTGGGGGGTTTTTGAATGCCTTTCTCGTAAGGGTGTCTATTGTTAGTGTTTTTTTTCTTTGCTCCACAATCTTGGTCATTTCTTATTTATTACTTCTTGAGTTTTCGGCTTGGGGATTTAATTTGAAATCAGCTCCTTAGGTGATGATGCATTGATAAATACAGTAGTAGGAATTCATACTAGTCTTGTGTGACACAATTAGTGGGTGTGAATTTTCTTGCTACGTTGAGTGAGTTGATCTGACACCATATTCTGTGAAACTAATCATTCCTCAAAGAAGGTGTTACACCAAACTTGAAAGTGGATGAATGAGTTATTTAAGATAAAACAAAAAGGACGGTCCTTGGTGATGAGTTGTATATTGGTATGGTTACATATATAGATATGGTTATAGTAAAAGTAAACAACACGAATCCTGACCCATAGTTTCAAGTCTTAATTTGTCCATGTAGTTGGATTGTTGCAATCGATTGGAAAACTGAGATTGTTGTGTAACACCAAAAGGTATTTGAGTTGTGTGGGTTCTGTTTGGTCAAAACAAAGTTTTGGGACACAATGTGGAGCGCAAACATTAGTTTAATATTAAACAATTAAATAGCTTAGTTTATGATTAAACCCTTATTTAGTTTTGGTCTAGAAGAAAATTTTCTAGTAATAGATATTGGCTGAAATTTAACTAAGAACTTATTTTAGCTTGAATATTTGTATTTTTATGCGAATTGGTATGCATATTGTTTTTCATATGATGCAAAGAGATGGGATATGTGAATTGGCATTTACATTAAAATGTATTTTATTTTGAAAGAAGTAGCTAGTATGTGATCCCCTCTTTAAGCTCGTATGTGAGTGCTACGCAAATTATATTTTTAAGCTACATTTTAGATTTAGTTGATTTTGTGCTCTTTTCCACAACTCCAAAAAAAATAAAAAATAAATGAAAAATGTGTTTTTGTATACAGACATGCTTGTGTACATGGTATATTATTTTGGTATGCAGACTTGCTTGCATATCGGTTAAGTCGTTCCATGTGAGTTCGTGGTAGTGTAATGTTTAGAAAATGCTTGCCATGGATTGAACTTCAGGTGATATGACATGTCCCTCGATGTGGCATTCCACTTGGAACATGCACGCTCCGAGTGGTTTCGAAGGCAAGGGAGGCACACATGGGTAAGGTGTGTTCCGCATAAGGAGGGTAGTGCGATTGTGGAAGAAACTATGTGCAAAATTTTTGTCTATGTGCATGGTTGCCTTAAGGGAAGAAACTAAATGCTCTTTCGATCATTGAACGAGAACTACATGTCTTCCTAAAAGTAGAAAATGTGTTTTGTTGATATTTTAATAATAAGTTATTATGACTATGATTTGTATCGTTGTTTGAAAATAAATAATATTTATGAGGATTGATAACTTATAAATTTTATCCGTTAGTTTCTAATCGTTTCGTGTAAGATGGTAAGTATACTAATAATTTATGCAGAACAGACTTACCATGTTTGACCTTCACTTTGTAAGTGTTGGTAAAATAAACGATTATTTTAAGCATGATAAAACGAATTAGTATGAAATGTTTGCCTAGTTGAGGAACTACAAGTCTTTGAGTGTCATATGGTTTATGAAAATTTTAATTTTAAATCATGTAATTTATTTTATTTATAAGAGATTGAGATTTCTCATACCAGCCACCTCGCTAACCCAAGTAAGTTTACGCTTCTTGGGTACGTTCTTATTGGAACGAAGCCAATTAATCTTTCTCAGGTTATAGTTTTTGGGCGGCATTGTTGGAGGCTTATTTTATTGAGCGATCATCTCCAAAGAGTTTCCTGGTTATAATTTTTGTCTATGTTAATTTTTTTTAATAATTTTGTTGTTAAATTTTCACGTCCTGAGTTTTGAGGAAGCGGATAATCCTAATCCTTCGTGGATATAAGGATTTTTGTTTTCTCGAAAATTGGGGCATGACAGATTTGTTGTTAAAATAGCTTAGTTAACTCTTCGAAAAGGTGTGCATAGTTTGTTACTATGCATAATTTTGTTAGCCATTAATTTTTTATTTTCATGTTTAGCTTAGTCAACCACGTCCTTTCAAATGTCACTCGTACGACACACTATGTACCTTAATGTTCAACGTTAAGGTATATAGCTAAAACTTGAGCTTTCTGGATGCTCTCAATATGGGTGGTAACAAGTAAGCACTGAAAATTATATATATATTCAACCTTATTCCTCCTTTATTCAATAACTAACATCAACATAACCTAGTACTATAGCCTATATGGTAGGCATTCACTTGGATGCACTCTACCTACCATTACCAAGCTACGATGCATTGAAAGACGTGTTAAGATAAATTTGGTGTTGGTAAATGTAGAAAAAGACATAGAGAGAGATGCAGAAAGGATTTGGTGTTGATGAATATAGATAAAAACACTTAGGAAATAAATCTAGATGTGTTAGAGAAAGAAGAAGAGTGATGAGATGGTGACATTTTCGGTGCAATGTTCTTTTTAGTAAATAAAACTAAGTCAACCCTAAATCGGTATCTAAAAAATAAAATTGGACCATTTTGGGCCAATTTCTAATATTAAAATAATTAAAATACATGTCAAGGCTTGTCTCGTGTTGTTTTAATTAGAGGTGGGCACGGGGCGGGATGGATGGAATGGGATAGGCATCATCCCTATCCCTTCCCGTTCGTCCAGAATCAGGACGAGATAGACCTCATCCCGTCCTCGTCCCATCCCAAACGAGTTCGGGACGGGATCAATAGGCAATAAAACATTTTATTTATTTCACATTGTTATTCTTTGTTTTCAAATGTAAATAATTGTATTATCTTTACTAGTACTTATATGAAATGATAAATACATATAAATGTATATATGAATTTGTTTTGCTTTGCATTTTTAGCATGTGAAGTTTTATAAGAAAGATTTAGTAAAATGAGGTTTCTGTGAATGAACATTATTTGGTAAACAACTTGTGTTTTATTTTGATTTTCGGTTTGCAGAGTATTTTTCTCCCTAATTGGGTCATTGCATATATTTTTTTCTTACATAAGCTTTATGTTGAAACTAAGCAACCAGTTTGCTTTCTTGTTCTTCTTTGACTATCAGATATGTTGCGGTTCCTTCCCTTTGCTTTTTTTGTTTAATTATATTATAATTTCATATTGCAATTGTGTTATATCCACTTTGAGAGATTGGAATATCAGTAGACATTACCAATTAGGTAGCCAACCATTATAATATTTGTTATAGTTTTTTTTCTTGTTTAACTATAATAGATATTATCTAGAGTAGAATCCATATGTTATTATTTTCATGAATTGATGTAGTTGATTTTTGCTCTCCTTCCTTGCTGCTTACCTAGACCTGCATAAGTAGCGCACGCTAGCCAAGGACAACCGTGTGGCGGCCGATGACACTCCGATGCTTAAGTTAGAAAAGGTTTAGGAGAGGCTTGAAGCTGTAAACTAGGTTTTTCTGTAGCCTACCTTAAGTTCATCAACCTTATCTCCCTTTATAGTGTGAGAGTCCTTGTTCGGCTAGGCCTTTGGTGGCATAGTTTATGAAAGAGATCTTGTTGGAGATCCTTTCCTAATTGGGAGCCGTCAATGTGGGATGGTTTTCCTATAGGACTCATGTTCCTATATTTGCTGGAGAGGTTTCCCTTTTTTAGTGTTGTCCATGCAAGGAAGTTTCCTTGTTCAACTTATACTCTAGTATTCGTTTCCTAGTTGGATCCAAATACTTGCCTTAGAGGTCATATGAATATTGGGCTTGATCGAGTGACGTGTGGGCTTAATGGCTTATTGCAACTTGGACCTGACTGTCTGATCCTACCAATAATGGGCTTAGTACTATTTGGGCCTCACTGGATTGAGCATGCAATCGGGCCTGCTTTATTCTGTTGACGAGATTATCATGACACGTGTACGGTGCTGATCAGAAGACGATATTATGTATCATCAGCTACTCCCTCGAGTTGGTGGGCCATCTTATCGGTCCACCTGGTCTTTTCATGAAGAAATTGTGTAGTCATGATGACTGAGTCTTGATTGTTTTCTCGAGCGGCAAATTTCATTAATTGAGCGTGCGCCAGCTTGAAAAAAGGAAAGGCAAGAGTTTAGTTTTCTATATAGATCTTTTGTTTGTGGAGTATAGCCCCTTTACTCTTTTGATCTCTAAGATTCTACTTTGTCGTACTACCTCTTGTGCTTTTGACTTTGCTTAACCTTCGTATTCGAAAGCTCGTATTTTCTTTCATGGCGTGCTGGAATCTGTTTCCTGATGAACTGTTCGCTAAGGGCCATAAGTTTTATTAAGAGAGGTTGCTCTCAAAATCTAATCTGAAAGTTCTCCGTAAGATATACGGGATTCCTGATGATCTGGTTATCTGCATTCTGGGTGCCGATCTGATGCCATTGTCCCCTCCTGAGGGGTTTATTTGTCTCCACTGAAGTATGCTTCAATCAAGTGTCCACTTTCATGTTATCAGGGAGATTTCGGAGTTCCTGGCGTACCTTGGTATTGCATCCACTCAACTTGTGTCGAACGGGTATATAACTATCATTGCCATTCTGATTAACGCTAAGGACGCTGGTGTCTGAGTGTCTTTGAGGGGGATGCAATTGCTTACTTCTCCTCAGATAAATGAGCATGTTGTATGCATGCTGACGTCGCCGAATTGCTTTGGCAATCTACCTAATGATTTTAAATCATGGCAAAAGTTTTGTTTCATGGCTCCTACGGACACGACATACTTTGAGCTTGTTGGTCATCCGATCGAGCGTGAATTTAGACCACTCAGTAAGTTGACTTTTTTTTTCTGGTCTTGTTTGTGTTAACTGCATATTAGATTGACCCGTTGTGGATTTTGCAAGGAGGTTCCCAACTTCACCACTTTCTGCTAAAGATAAAACAACTTTGGATGCATTCCACAACACGCCTCATCTAGAGGTAGAGCATGTCATTAAGTCTTCTAATGTTGAGCGCAACGGACAATTATGTAATGATTAATAGCTCTTGGAGTCGGTGCCCATTTGCTGAAGTATCATTACTTAGCTCTTTATTAGTCTGGATTGCATTGCTACCTCTAACTTATGGATCTCTGCATAGCTGCACTTTGGTTATCTGGGCTCCTCCGCCCTCATAGAGATTCTCCTATTTTTTTAGGCCTAATGCCTGACATGTTGGTTCTATGAGCCCGAGCTGTAATTGGCAACAATTTAGTTGCTTCAAGGCTGCATAGTTGCAGTTTCTTGCTTCTGGTTGATCTCCTTGGATAGTTCCTTGGGTATGGTTGCCTTTATATTTTATACATTGGTGCAGGGTGGAGGCCACTGCTTCCATATGTTGAAGCCACGACCTTCCAATAATAATGTTGTATGTGGACGAGGCGTCAACTACCATGAACTCTTGGACAAGGTACTTCCTTAATTTGGCTCTCCTACCACCACCATTAGATTGATCTTCCTGATGGGGAAACACTTCTCTCAACTGAATCTGACCATAGTTACATGTTGCGGAATGCATTGAGGAACATGACATTCAATGAGCTTCCAGTGTCCACCAAGGCCCTCTTTACCTCCCACTTAGCGATGAGGACGGAGATGACCAGGGTTTCATTGTGAGGAGAATGTACCCCTTTAGATCCCTTTCTATAAACATCAGCGATGGGATTGGGTTGTGAACTCATGTGTGCTGCACTTGTCAGTCCTCATACTACGATAGTGTTCGCATCTTGATTAGTGTCCTATTGCGGGACATGTTTGATTTCTCAACTTCAGGATCGACCCCGTGGAGGACGTAAATGACGCCATGAGTTTCCTTTCCAATCTCCTTGACAACGTCTGCTTTTTCCTTTGTTCGTCTCTGCTTCCTATCCGAGCCTAGGAACTTCTTGAGCTTGCCTTTCCTCATCCAGTACTCGACTTCTCCTCTGAGGTTTTTACAATTCTCAGTATCATGTTCGTCTTCCTTTTGGTAGGCGCAGTATTTGTCGTTGTCGCGCCGAGTGAGCTCTTCTTGCTACTTAGGTGACCACTTCAGCTCTTCCCAATCCTTGATTCCATCAAGGATGTTGGATAGACTGGTATTGAAAGTGGTGATAGACCTAGACTCGACATAATTAAAGGCCTTGTCTTGCCTTTGCGGCCCGAATCATTCTTGTTGTCTGTGCGCTTTGTTACCGTCATTGTTCTATTTTTTCTTCCCCTCTTTCCTGTCTTTTGGAACAGAGGGTTTCTTTTCTAATCCGTTTTTCTTTATGTGGCCAGCATTTCGTCAAGAGTGATGTATTTCTGGGCATCTCTGAGCAAGTCTGTCATATTGGTTGGGAGGTTTAGGGTAATGAAGTCCTAGAACTAGCCTTTTTTTAGACCCGAAATGAAAGCCGTGACAGCGATGTCATGTCTACAACCGTCAATGAGAGTCAACTAATCCTTAAAACGAGTGATGTGCTCCTTCAACGTCTCATTCTGCTTTTGCTTTAGGGTCAACAAATAATGCGGGTCCTTTTGAGTCGTTAGCTGCCCACAAAGCATGTGAGGAACGCCATTGCTAACGTCCGGAATGAATCAATGGATTTTGGAGGAAGGCTGTGGAACCACGTCAGTGCTGACATCTTCAAGCTTGCAGGGAATGATCGACACATTATTGCATCAGACCCTTGAGCGCCATAATGTGCTAGAAGTGCCACAAGAGATCAGACGAGTCTTTTATCTTGTCATAAAACTCCAACTTCGGTGCTGTGTAATTCTTTGGCAGCGGTTTGTTCATGATATGGTCCATAAACGGAAGGACCGTGAGACTAAACAATATGTCTGGGTTTGTGGCCCTGTTGTGGATGGGGTTGTGCGAGACGTGCCTGTCGGCTTTGAACGCTGGGTCTCTATTGGTCGTTCATCCGCCTATTGTCCATTGAGAAGTTGCTGGAGCAGTGTGGCTCTCCTGAACATGCTTTCTAGAACTCTCTGAGGTCGAGCCCTTCGTTGTTCACGATCTTCCTCTATAAGTGGAGGATTTCACTGTTTGAGAGCCTCCAGCATTTCTGTGATTTGCTGCGTCTGTGTTGAAAGTAGGTACACCCTTGGGTTTGCTGCGGCTGCCACCAGCGCGGGGGTCTAAGGAGGTTCCTCCTGTGGCGGTGGTAGAATGGGCGGCGCACTACCAGTTTGAGCGTTCGAGCGCTCAACAACATCTCAATAATTGAGAGACCTTGTTATCACCATCTCGCTGATTATCTCGAAAAGGTGGTACTATTGCTTTTTCTGAGGAACTCTGTCATTCCCCACGGACGACGCCAAACTGATGTAGTCGATTTCTACTCTCCTTCCTTGCTGCTTACCTAGACCTGCACAAGTAGTACACGTGAGCCAAGGACCACCTTGTAGCGGTCGATGGCACTCCGATGCATAAGTTAGATAAGGCTTAAAGTTGTAAATTGGGTTTTTGTAGCCTACCTTAAGTTCATCGACCTTATTTCCCTTTTTATAGTGTGAGAGTCCTTGTTCTACTAGGTTGATTCGTAGTTTAGGAAATAGATCTTGCTGGAGATCCTTTCCTAATTGGGAGCTGTCCATGTGGGATGGTTTTCCTACAAGACTCGTGCTCCTAGATCTACGGGGGAGATTTCCCTTTTTGAGTGTTGTCTATGCAAGGAAGTTTTTTTACCCGACTTATACTCTAGTATTTATTTCCTAGTTGGATCCAATGTGTTACTGGTCTGCCAGTCTTTGGTAGACTCTCAGTTACTTGCCTTAGAGGTTGTATGAGTATTGGGCCTGACCGCGTGATGTGTGGGCTTAATGGCTCATTGCAACTCGGACCTGACTGTCTGGATCCAGCCAATAATGGGCTTAGTGCTATTTGGGCCTCGCTGGATTGAGTATGCAATCAGGTCTACTTTGTTCTGTTGACAAGATTATCATGACACGTGTACGGTGCTGATCAGAGGACGGTTTGATGTATCATCATGAATAATATTTAAATTATTAATTATAAATATATAAAAACCAGTTCAGGATGGGTGGGATTGAAAATCTCCATCCCACTCTAGATTGGGATAAGACAGGATCGGGATGGGATTGATCAATCCCAATAAGACATGAAAAAATTGGGATTGGAATGGTTCGGGATCGCGGGATGGGATGCCCACCCCTAGTTTTAATAAAGACGCATGGTTAGCCCCAGTGCCCAACATATTAGTAGAGACTAGCTAGACATGCAATACTGTTTTATTAAATACGTATATTGTAGTTTTGATTAGGAAGAAAAACACACCTATGAAATTTTGTTTATGAACCACAAATAGACATTGTTCTCGAGTTTTTTTTATTAGCTAGAGACTACCATTTACACACACACATATTCAATGGTTTTGGTTACACAAATAGTAGGGTCATATTAAATGGAGTTGATTTGAAGTTGATACGAAAATAATAAATAAAGAAGAAGAAGACACAATCAAAGTATTTCAATTCTTCCATTGTATTATTGAAACAAATCTCTCAAGAACAACTTGAGGCTTCAACCTTTACTAACTTGTTAATTAACAAAAATTACAATACTCTCTTGAGAACAAACTTTTCCAGGGTTGCATAATAAGCTCTCCCTCAAGAATAAACTCTCGAGGCAATCTTTCCAGAACGAACTTTGTTGAACAAGCTATGGATATACTTCTATCTAGCTTGGATCTCTTGGATTGGCCCGTGTACCTAAGCCTGAGAATCGGACGAACTTTTTAAATGGAAATTTTTAGGCACCGAGCCAGAACATGGTGAGACTGATTAACCTGGGTCCCGGGTAACCAAAATTTTGGACCAGGTTGATCTTGGTCCAATCCCTATTTCAGTCCTTTTTTTGTTATTTTTCAAATCCAAATCTAAATATTTGCCTTTTATGCTAAAATACACAAAAATACCTATTGTAGAGAAAGTAGAAACATCATGGTTATAATCAACCACTACTTGCCATAAACTACTCAAACTTCAACCATCTAAAATTGAAGAAATATCTGATGTTCCAAATACACAACATTCTAAACTCCCAAATATCCAATATTTCAAAGTTCCATAAACCTACAAATATCCAAAACACAAAACACATTTAAGGTTCCAAATGAAGCGTTCTAAATTTGTAATATGCAAAACACAAAACACAAAACTATTAAAAGAGGCCCTCATCTCTATGCTCTTCCATCTTCAATCATCTATTCAATGCTATAAAAAAATTACAAAGATCAGTAGTTAAATTAAAAAACTCAAAGTAGCTAAATAAATACAAAATGAATAACAAACTATCCTTTCCACACATCTCTAGCAAAGGTTTTATGAGATGGTGGATCAAACCTAGGTTGTCCCTCCTTCATAAATCGCCTAAATCCAATCCCTTCCACGTGCTTAAAAGGAAGCTCATCAATAATATTCATTTCCACACAAGCCCTTCTACATCTCTCCTTGTTAAATGGGTATGCAACCATGGTACCCTTATTTGCCTCTTCTAAAAGAGAATTTGGACAAAACTCAAGCAAATGTCTACGTAGGCTAGAGGTACAATTTTCTTAACTATGGCCTGCAAAATCAGCTTTACAATGCATACAAACAACCCTCGTCCCTTTCCCAGTATAGTTGTTTTATTAAAATCACTTTGTATATTTGATTTTATTGGAATTGAAGGAGGAAGGGAGGAAGTCAATCCTATTGAGTAGGTGGTGTTGGATTTTGAGACGTTGTTCCCTCTTGACTAGGCGGCAGTGCATTTTGATATAGTGGTGCATCTTGAGTTTGTAGAGACGATGATGAAATTGGAGTTGAAATTTGATTGTTGAACTGCCTTCCATGGTTGAGCTCCTTGAGCTTAAGCTAAATCAAATTAATAATAATTAATTTTTTTATTAACAAACATTTATGAAACCCGAAAATATAATCCAAGATAACAGACAATGACGAAAACACAAAAGAAAACACTAGCGACATTTTTCTTCTTATCTTTGCCTAGGTCACCAATAGCTCAAATGTTGACTTATTTATAATAAGTTGATAATTTGAAAATAGGCTATTCAATCTCATCAAATGCATAAATGAATTTAATCCATGCTAATCTTTCAAAAGAATAATAAGCATAGATCACATTTTGACCAATATATTAAACCTGTTAACATATAGCTCAAGAAGAACTAAATAAGTAAACACTCTACTATTAGAGCTAAATAATCAATTTAACTTGGAAATATGAAGAAATCATGTTGATGAACCGTTCAATAAAATAGAAAGAAATCTAATCTGACATTTGATCAAGAACAATGAAGGAACCACTAGATCTTCATTTCAAAGCCATATTTCAATCAGAAAATTGATCATTTTCAAATTTCACCAAGATTCATCATCAAACATTCTCATAACAAAGATCAAGAAGTGATAAAAAAAAAGAAACACTCAAGTATCAGTCAAAGCTACACTAATCAAACTCACGTCAAGAAACCTAACTTGAAGCACGAAGAAGAAAACATAACGATCAACTTGAACTTCAAGGATTAACAATAATAAAAAACAGAAAGCAATACAAAAGTATAATAGAATCAAGAAACATAATCTGTGAATGATGAAGAAGAACAAACAGTGATATTCATCATTGAAGAAGATATCAAAAAATGCAAAAAAATTGAAGAAGGAAAACTGATGATACATCAAATAAGGCTCGAATCACGACCATACACGTGGCAAACATCATCTATCATGAGCACCAGGTGCTTCAGGAAAATCTAGTCATTAAAGCCCTAAAGGGCCCTTTAGAACATATCGTAACCAAAGGCCGGAATCCAAGCCCAACAAATCTCTCCCTTAAAGAAGAGAGACGTTATGAAAGAGACGAGTCATGTCTGGAATCACTCCCCCAAGAACGTATCTCAATAAAGGAGGAGACTGTTACAAAAAATGTCTCCCCTCATTGTGCCCTACATGCTTAAGTCACGCAGAGAATTAATAACGAACATTGTATAAGGTAAATGGAACATTCGACAAAAGTAAGCAATTTTAACAGAACTTTGTCCTAATTTAGCCTTCTCTTATAGATTTACAGACTTAAGCATTAGAGTGCCTTCGACCAACAAAAAGGTGATATTTGGCAATCTAACCTTGTTTTGCAGGTCAGATCTCTAAGAAAGCGAATTTGGACGCATCAGTTTGGCATCATCTGTAGGGAACGACAATTTCCTTTTCTAAAAGAGAGTTTTTAGTTGGTAATTTCCTTTGCACAATTCAGTAATAGGGAAACTAAGTGCAAATGGAATATACAACAAATTCTCAACTCAACAGTCAAAGTAATCCTTCCGCCAGTGAAGCTGAATTACCAGTAAGGCATGCCTCAAATCCAACATCAACAAAACCTGACATTCCAAGTAATTTAGTATCACCACATGGAACGGTGGCCCAATCATCTAGACATCTGGCGGTACAATGACAGATCCCCATGTGACCAACTCTTGGTCCAGATGGGTTATCTAGTCAAAGTAGTTGAAATCTCAGCCAAGAACATGCTCAATCTGCCGAACACGTCCAGACGCCACCACAACAGAACTCTGCCAACCACGTTTTAGAGAACCATGAAGTTCCTACGAAACTTCGACGAGAAAACTTCGAAGGCAGTGAAACACAATGATATGGCTCCTAAAGTGATGGAATTCCTCTGCATGTTCCATTCAGAATCGGAGTCATGGATCCCAATGTGCTTTACGAATTGGCCGGACCGCCATTCTTTATCGCACTCATGAAGACCCCTCTGCCAAAAAAGTTCACTCCCATAAAGTTTGAAATTTATGATGGCACCACTTACCCGACAGACCATTATCAACATTTCCACCACACGGTGACACTGAAAGAAAGCACATAGTCCATTTTGTGTCGAACCTTTCCGACCAACCTTACGTTCACCCAGGTCGATAGACTCCTTCCACGCGTTAGCCACTGCTTTCATCACAAGGTTCATTGGTAGGCAGCGGATCAGAAAGGGCCCACATTATTTACTCTACATAAAGAAGAAGCCCAAAGAAACTATTAGGGAGTATGTTACTCGTTTTACTGATGAGTTAACTATGATCGACGGATGCAACGATGACACGAGCATAGCCATTTTCACTTTCGAACTAAAAAAGGTTGTTTTACAATTCCCTGAACCTGGATCCCCTGAGAAACATGGCGACCTTATTAAAGACCACTCAAAAATACATCACCCTCGAGGAGATGTTGGCCGCTAAGAAAAAATGAATAAGATAAAAGATCCTTCCCGACAAATTAGGGTAAGAGGAAAGACAGAGAGATGACAAGCCGCGGGAGGAAAATGGCCAGTCAAAGAGGCATCATACCAATAGCAAGTTCGAATTCAACATACAAGAATCTAGAAGACTCAGACATGAACGGTCAACGAATGCGGTCAACACAACGTACAAACCGTTCATGACTTTGAAAACACGTCAAGCAAATGTCTTGAAGTCCATGACGAAGTGGGAGGACATCAAATGGCCACTCAAGATGAGAAGAGATCCAGATGGATGAGATAAGAGCAAGTATTGCTCTTTTCACAAGATCATGGACATGACAACAAAGACTACTACAACTTGATGGACGAAATCGAGTAATGGATCCAAAGAAGACGACTCAGAGAATTCATCGGACTGAAAGACAAACATTCTAAAGAGAAAAAGAAGGCGAACGCTACCACGGGGTCAAACGAGCTGCCTAGAGAGCTGATATATGTCCTACACGGCGTAGTTGGATAGAAAAAAAATGATCTAACTGATCACGGAAGCGATCAATCCGGGATTTACGGACAAAAATCTGATACCTAGAGCCTCCCGTACAACGCATCAGAACAACCAAATGAACTCTAACCTTCTCTGAAGAGGATGCAAAGGGAGTTCATTTCCCTCATAACGACGCCCTGGTGATTTTAGTATTGATAGCAAGATGCTTACACCCAACGATCAACCAACCGGTTTCGGTGGAGAACAGTGTCGCCCACTCAAAATGATTCGATTACCAGTCAAAGCAAGAGAACCACGTAGACAGCGATTCCTATTAATAGACTTCCTTGTTGTCGACACTCCATCCGCATACAACATGCTCAATGGACGACCTTGGATACACGAGATGGGTGTTGTGTCGTCTACAATGCATTAATGTCTGAGGTATCACAATAATGATGACATCGGGGTCATCAAAGGAGATCAGCCAGCTGCACATGAATGCCACTACGCAACAATAAAAGCCCTGAACAGATAGCAATCACCATCACAACCAGAGGAGCCGTTGCAAAAATTTGGTTAAATGGATTCCGACCTTCCAGAGGACAATGTAGCTCCAATCAGTCCGATTGGTCAACCAAATACTAGACAACAACAAGAAGAAGAAACAACACCAGTCCATCTGGACAGTAAAAAGGAGTAAAACAGTTTGGATTGGCACAAAAATCCACCCAAAGCAAACTGAGAAGCTGATCCAACAATACACCACACATCCTCATTGATAGCATTTACTGATAGCGTTATTTACAAATGTGCTATGAAAAGTCAAATTTTAATAACTTAGAAAATACAAAACGCTATGTAAAATGGGTGGGTTTTTTTGGGCTCTCCCAATTTTTTTGTATTTCGTGACCTTATCTTTCCTCTCCCCCAAATGTTTAGTATACTAAACCTAAAATAGAATGACTCTTGTCCGCCTCTCCACTCTCTGTTCGACCTCTTGCTTGCCTCTCTTCTCCTTCTTGCTCGCATTTTCTTCCTCTCTCGACCGCATTCTCTTCATGTCACCAGCCATAGTTCCATCTCGTAGCCACCAACACGCCACCTCAGATCTCTGCGCAAGGTACTCTCTTTTCTCTCTTTAATCTCAATTTCCTTGGGGGATCTGCCCTGCTCTAGCAACAGAAGAAGATGAGAGAAACCCTAGAGAGCAGAGACAGAGAGAGGAATGGCGTCTGTTGGTGAACTGGTTCGCTTTTATGTTGCTCTCCTCCATCTTCATCTTCTACCTCATCTTCATCTATCTCATCTCATTCAAAGAGAAATGATGAAATTAGGGGCGAAGAAGAAGCGAGTCCGTCGAGTTGCAGCTTCGCAACTAGAGATCTCAACAATGACACTCCTCCAAGAGTTCATTTCTTTCTTTCTTTCATCCAATTCATTCATTTATTGTGCATTTCTCACATTTTTGAATCTCTCTCTGATTTCAATTTCGTAAAGATAATGGGGTTTCCGTGTTTGATCTTGTATATTATGCAAATGGGTGTTTTACTTCAGATTCGTTTCAACATGTTTCTTCATTTTTGCAATTTATTTTTTCTTGCTTATTTGCATGATTTTTGTCGCAAAATCATTCCGAAAAGCTATTTTTATTGAGCTTCACAGTTGAATAAGATCTCTAAATTTTCATGCATCATAATATCTAAATTTAAAAGCCTTTCACGCTTTAAAACCCTAGCTTCCCCTCCTTCCCCTTTCGTTAGCTAAGCTTCATCATTGCACAATAATGACTCCTACTTCTCTAGACAAAGAAATAGTGAAGAAAGTCATCCGTTAGGTATAAAAATCCCAGCCTTTATCTTCTTTTCAACACTAGAACCACGTTTTATCGTGTTTAGTAAGTTAACAGCTATTATTTGTTTCAAGTTGAGTTTTATTTCAATGATAACAATCTCCCTAGAGATGGGTTTCTCAGGAAATCAATAAAAAAGAGTGAAAATGGAAGTATCCTTGATTTTGAGTTTGAGTTCAATCTGTTGTGTTTTTAGTTAAAGTTGAGATTTTTATAATTGGTTGAGAAAAAGTGTATTTGTTGTTTTCTTATGGAAAAAGAGAATTTTTTTTTTCAAAGATATGCGAAGTTTTTGGAGCAAACCGTTATCTATATACAGATGAGATTGGCAAACAAGCACAAATGATCACATAGATATGTTATTTCAATCTCTACATATGTATGGGTTTTTTTTTATGACTTGTACTTTCTTAAAGCCATTATAGTACTTTCACTATGGAAATTCATTGTTTGTGTGTTACTTGCAGTGCTTGCCTGTGACCAATGATGTGGGGACGGACAATTAGGAGTTGTTGAATGTTGAGTTCTACATTGGGCTAAGGCAGACGAGGGCAACTGGGCAGACAGGTAACTTTACAAAATTTCCTGTTAAACTTTATCTGATAAACCACAGATTTTCTGTATGTCAATTTTGTGATGATGGTTTTGTATCTCACGTCTGCAGGAATACGCTGAGCTTCTATATGAGTTCATGGGTGCAGTCAAGCAGGTCTATGGGGAGAAAGTCCTTGTACAGGTTATCCTTCTTAACTGAACCTCAGTTTGAGATCACCCAAGCCCATGTTGATCACTTGCCTCTAGTATTTTATTGATCTTTGTTCTAAATTTTGTAGTTTGAGGATTTCGCAAACCACAATGCCTTTAAGCTACTTTCAAAATATCACAAAACTCATTTTGTCTTCAATGATGATGTACATGTAACATATTGTAAGGCTTTTCTTGAGTTTTGGTTTCTTTGGAAAATTCTATTCTAATCAGTTGATTTGATATGTTACTGCAGGGGACAACATCTATGGTCTTTGTCGGGGTTGTGTCAGCACTTAAGTTAGTTGGTGGAACCTTAGCTGAGCACACATTTTTTGTTCCTTGGTGATAGAGAGGTAGTATTAAATGACATTACCCATATGTTTTACTAGAAAAAGATTAGAAGTACATCTACGACATTACCCGTATTGCCCAATGTTTCTATCTATGAATTTCGGCAAGAAATTATTATTTGTTTGATCATTTTGAATCAAACTTATCCTTTAATTTAACATCTCAATCTATGCATTTTCAATTTAAGTCTACATCATGTTTGCTCAGTTTTGTAAATATCAAAATTTTGTAAGAAATAGTCATTTAATTAAAATGATGGTTCTGAATCAAAATTGTGCTCTTGACAATTGATTCTAAAAATTTTGAACCATGCACAAGTGCTACAGATATGGTACGTATCTTGTAGTAAGCTAGTCTTGTGAAAGAAACAATCTTTTAGTGTTATATTTTGATGCGATTTTAATAACATTGGTCTTGGATTGTCCAGCTTGGCTAGCATAGAATTCTAAGCTCACCCCATGGTTTCAAACAGGGTAATTAGCAGGTTTCAATCAGGGTAATTAGCAGATTGGTTATGAAATTCTCTAGCATTTACATGCTTATTAGGTAAACCTTCAGTCAATTGTATTGGTAAGACCGTAAACTAACTTTCTTTACCCATCATTCAACATAGTTCAGCTTACTGTGGATGCCCTTGCAAGTTCAATGTTGTATCTACTTTTATTTCAACTCAACTTGCTACTTTCTTACTGATTTTTTTTGTTAGAGTTCACAAAAAAACGATTACTTGCAGTGCAGTTAGTTAGATGTTTATGAATACTTGTCGAGAAGTAAACAAGTCAGAATTTGGTTGTTATGGCCTTGCCAAATTCAGCCCTTAACCCGTCACAACATAGTTATCAAAAAAGTTTATCATATTGTATATCAAAAACCTAAATGTAAGATACATGTATCGTGTATCGTAAAAAAATTGTAAAAAATAATATATAGAACGATACATATCGTGTAGCTTTCCCATATTTATAGTAAGATATTGATGATGACAACTTGAGCATTTGATGTTAGGACTAATATTGACTTGGATCCTTCATTTATAACTACTAATACCTTGTGAAATATGACTAACTGACATTTTAGTAGGGCAAGATCTTTCGAAAATTTTGACAGGTTAAGTAGGAATTCAGACTATTCACAAGTGATTTCATCGATTAAATTTCAAATATGGTTTCAGTTTTGCCTAATAAACTTCCAAATTAAGGACACCATATAATTTTCTAATCCTATTATGAATAATTGTTGTTTGGTATTGATGTTTACAGTTTCAATTATTCATAATTTTCAAGGAAGATCGAATGGATTGAAGGTCAAAAGGGTAAACATAAAGTGTGTTCAGTAGAGCTCAACTACCCTTGGGTGGGTATGATTTTGTACTTGAATCACCTCACAAGGTACTCACGTAAATGAACTCTTTTGCAGTGTTTTCTATTACATTCACCTGACATTACTTCTGTTATGTTTGTGCTCCAACTAGTGGATCTTAATGCCTGATTGGAAGTTGATCCTATTTTCGAGTGCTCAAGGTTGACCATATGACTGAGCACATAACTCGGACTTACTTGGACATAGAGATATGGCAGGTATGCACATGCTTTTTTTTTTTTTTACTAGTAGTAGTACCTTGGTGCATGTTATTTGCATAGAGATGTACCTTGGTGCATGTTATTTGCAGATGATATTGTCTTAATGGATGAGACTAGTGCAGGTTTAGGTCAGAAATTAGTTAAGTGGCAGGAGGCTTTAGAGAATAAAGGTTTTAGAATTAGCCGTTCGAAGACGGAGCATCTAGTGTGCAACTTTGGGTGTGAACCAAGAGGGAGAAGTAATGCAATTGAGATCAAAGGTGTCGAGGTCCCGGAGTGTGAGGCTTTTCGATATCTAGGGTCTATAATTCAAAAGAATGGGGCTATTGGAGCAGATGTAGACCACAGGGTTAAAGCTGGTTGGTTGAAATGGCGAATGGCGTCAGGAGTATTGTGCGATAGAAGGATGCCTGCAAGGCTAAAAGGCAAATGCTATAAGACAATTGTTCGACCAGCCATGCTATACGGTTCAGAATGTTGGGCTACTACGGGACAACATACGCATAGGATGGCAGTAGCAGAAATGCGTATGTTAAGGTGGATGTGTGGTAAAACTCGTAAGGATAAAATTAGAAATGAAAGAATTAGGAGATACTTAGGTGTAGCGCCCATAGAGGAAAAAATTAGAGAAAGACGTTTAACTTGGTTTGGTCATGTGCGGAGGAGACCAAGCACGACGCCAATTAGAAAATGTTTAGATTGGCAAGTTAATGGAGGGTGTAGACGGAGGGGACGACCGTTGAAAACTTGGATGAAGACGGTGAATGAAGATATCATTGAGCTTGGATTAGGTGAGGAAATGTGGGAAGATCGCATTGCTTGGAGAACCAAAATTCATGTAGCCGACCCCGAAAATCTCGAGAATGGGCTTTGATGATGATGATGATGATGAGTAGTATACCAAGTGCTGTACCTTCTGCTAAGAAAATGTGTAAAGTATTTTTGAGGTAGTTTCTATGTCAGACACCTAGTCTTTGTGTCATACACACAATTCCATAATGGGGTTTATATATTGAATCATTCATATGAACATTTCCAACAATTTGCTATAGTTTTAGACAGCTACAAACATGGCATGGTGCCTGATGAAATGAAACTAATTTAGTAGCTGTATGATTCCCGCGCAAAAGGAAAGAGACACAGACATGAGTACAAAAGTTATGACAGTACAAGTATGTAATCAAGTATCTAATTTCCTGTATTATGCTAATATCCGTTGTTTCTACCTCGAATAACCTTGAACGGTGCCAACTTAAGGATGTGGTGGCTGCCAAACCTGAAAAACTCGATGCTTTAAATATGTACTTTTCATTGCTCACATCTCATCATTATCAAAGTCAAGAATGGTTGCTAAGTGTTACTGTTTATAATGGTTTATGTTTGGTTCATATTTATCCAAGCATTTAGTTATAAGAACTTGTATGTATCAATGACCATTCATTCAAAGTGTGTTTTTCATCACAAGTAACTATTATACAAATCATTTCTCCCAAATACCTATTTCTGTACTAGTTATCAACTTTTGTGGCTTTAAGGTTTTTACATGTTGTCGAACACGTACTATGCAGAACATTATACAATTACTTAAACATATGAAAGGACGGTTGTCCTAAGAAGTGATTAGTAAAAAGTATATTCAAATGCTTTGTAGTTTATTCATTCTAAATAAGGTGCTGATATTTTGTAAATGATTATGTATACTGATGCAGTTGTTTTCCACTCCCTACTTTGACCTAGTCCTGTTAACCTGCACAAGTAACGCATGTGAGCCACAGACCACCGTTGTGGTAGCCGATGACACTCCGATGCTAAAGTCAGATAGGGATTTGAGGAAGGTGTAATGTTGTAAACAACAAATTTGTAGCGTACCTTGTTCGACCAGGCTATCGAGGGCGTAGTTTAGGAAGGAGATCTTCATGGAGATCCATTTCTTATTATGAGTCGTGTTGTAGAAGGGAAGTTCACTGCTAGCCTTGTGTTTCTGGATACGCGAGAGATAGTTCCCTATCGAAGGATAATCTATAAAAGGAAGTTTCCTTGCGTGATATTTACTCTAGTATTTTCTTCCTAGTCGAAAGCAGAGAGCTGTTGTAATTGCCTGTCCGAAGCTGATACTCGAGATACTTGTCTTAGGAGAGCTTACATGTATTGAGGTCAGCTGTGAAATGCATGGGCTTAGCAAGCTGTAAGAGTTCGGGTCCCTTTGGTGGACTGAATTGGGCGGGTTTAGAACCGCTCGGACCGGATCAGTGTTGGGCTGACACTGGGGCCAGTAATTCCCCGAGATCATCATGACATGTGTATGGCTCAAGGACGTGACCATTTTGGTGTATCATCAGCTACTCCCCCCGAGTTAATGGGCCATCATATCGATTTGCTAAGTCATCTATTGATAAGATACGCAGCTCATGATGATCGAGTTTTAATCAATGCTTGAGCCGCGCGCCGCATTTAATGAATGTGTGTCGGTTCAGTGGAAAAAGGTGGGAACCTAATCCCTATTTAGGTCATCCGTTGTGCGGAGTTCGAACCTTCTATTTTCTTTGCTTTTGAAGAAATAGCTTTGTTCATCTTCTGACTAAAAAGATTGTTCTTCTTCATGGCTCAACAAAACCTTCTCGATGACGCAACCTTGCCAGGGGCCTTGATTTTATGAAGATAGGTTGCTTTTTGAACCCGGGTTTGCTGAGATCCTTACGAAGTTTGGGGTCCCTGAGAACCTGCCGTTGCCTATTCTAAGGGGCGATCAAACGCCAATGTTGCCACCGACGGGGTTCATTTGCTTGCATCGGGGGATGCTTCAAACCATAGTACACTTTCCCGTTCTGGATGTGATTTGGGAATTCTTGGATTTCCTTGGATTACTCCACCCCAGCTGGGGCCTAATGGATATCGGATCATCCTTATCATTCTGATTAGGGCGAAGGAAGCTGACGTCCACATGACTCCACGAGTAATCTAGTTGCTGACTTTTCCTCGGTTTAAAAGTAATGTCATCTGTAAGATGACGACGCCGGCTTGCTTTGTGAATCTACCAGATGTCTTCAAGTTTTGGCAGAAGTATTGTTCTTAGCCCCTGTGGATTCAAAGTACTTCCAATACAGGGGTCGTCCGCTTTAGCGGGAGTTCAGACCACTTCGTAAGTACAACGTTTTCTTCTGGTTTCACTGCGCTTGATTGCGTACTAATTGTTGCTCAAGCTTCTTCGCAAGATGGTTTTCCACTACTTTTCTTACCCTAGAGAAGCAAAACACTATGGAAACGTTTCGTGGCTTGTCAATAAGTAACGTGGTGGATGTCATATGCGTTCCCAACTTCGTCCGCAGGGGGCTGTGAGACAATTGGCATGTGGCCCTACTCTTTACCGATCATTGCGATTTAAGCTTGAAGATGGGGCCCCTTCTAGGAAGAGGAAGGCCGCTGAGCCAAAGCTCTTGTGTTGTCTGATGCGGAGGAGCAGTCTGAGATGCTTGCCTCTTTCGTGAGTTTGAATAGGTCTCGCATAAGAACTGGGTTGTCTTCAACATGACTCATTCTAGTGAGTAAAGAACGCGAGTTCGATCGGCCCGTAAGGGTAGAGGTCGATGTATCTGGTTGGGAGAAAGACTACCTGCGATTTGCAGGGGTCGATGACATGTCGAATCTTAGTGCTATGCAGGCAAAATCTTTGAGTGAACGGTTGATGAGGGTTGCAATGCAACCTCTGTTGGTGTCGATTCACATGGGACTGTTCTGGTAGAAGGTTCCCGTGAAGATCCACCTGAGGTTCTGGAGCCTGACTGTCTTGCTGGTGTGCTGTCTGATAGTCGCCGTGGTGGCATAGGCCAAGTTTATTGTAGTCCGCATTGTTCAACGTCTTGTTCCAGGCCACAACTCGAGGTGTTGGAGGGTCTTTTGGATAACTCGCTTGCTCATCTTCCTCCATCTCCTGTTAAGCCATCTCGTACCAAACAGTCGGTTGTTCCTGACAAGGGAAAAGTTGCGGAAGAGAGCCTGCGAACAATTTCAACTTCGATGGGTGGTGCCAGTGTAATTCCTGATTTGAGGAAGCTTCATCCGGATGCGCGAATCGATCTCTTTGCACCTGACTTAATAAAGATGAGCACCCAAGTCTGGCATCGGGAGGTTGACGTGGAGTACGCTTCGAGGAAACATATAAGTAGGCGTCACAGCTGGCTGAGGGATTACGCTCCAAAACCCGAGGATGATATGCTAGAAAGATTTATGGATAAGGGTTTAAAGTACCTTATGCTAGGTATGTCTCACTTGAGCCAGGTGGTCATTGATGGAACAAAGTCGAGGTGACTCATGAGAGGGTGTACACCATTGATCGTGTCTTTTTGCACATGCAAACACAGTATTCTGACGCGCTCTTTGAAATTGAGCGGCTGAAAAATAAGGCTAAAGATAAGATGTCAGAGCAGTCAACTGTGGTTGCTCAGACTCAGAGGGATCGTCAAGAAGCCCTTGAGCTTGATCTAGCGGAGGCGGTGTCTGCGAGGGATAGATTCAAACAGGAATTGGACCAGGCCCGCCTAGACATGGAGGTCGTGAAGGAAGCAGCGGCTGAGGCGCGTTCTATACTGTGGTCTCTCGCTGAAGAGAATGCTTTGAAGGAGGCAGACTGGGCTGCTCAGATGCAACATATAGAGTCTGATGTGGAGTTCAATGCTTGGGAGGCAAGAAAGGCCAAATATCAGCTCAAATTAGAGACGCACGAGCTCAGTGTTGTAAAGAGTAGTTTGGCTACAGAGCAGTCTTAGGTTGATGCGTTGAATGGCATGTTTGAGCTGTTGGAGCATGAACTTGCCGACATAAAGACGCGAGAGGAAGAGCTTCTGCAGGAACAGGGCAAGTGCGATTTCCACTGGGTTCTACACGACAAGTTGGAGCTGCTAGCGCTGATGAATAAGGAGCATTCGGAATGGGATCTTGGCCGATATGAGAAGATGTCGTTCGTAGAATTTTCCGTTACCTTTACGTCATCGGACGAACAGGGCCGATCGGACCTTGATGCTCAGGTTGTGGTGCGTATGGAAGCGATTTCCTCTTCCTCCGTTAAGTTTAGCTCTTCTGAATTTGTACCTTATCCTGATTGGGATTAAACTTTGTGTACTTGTACTCATTTTTCTTTGTCTGTAATGAAAACAGTTTTATCTTGACTGCAGTTTGTAGTTGTTTTGTATTCATTGTCCCTATTGTGTGTTTTCCATTTCGCTTTGTCGTCTTACTTTAGCATAGGCTGGTTGGATTGATAGGAAATCGAATGGTTTGTCTGCTGCTAAGAGCTTCCCGTTGCGAATGACTCAAAGTCACTATGGCATAGTCATGTCTGGTAGTGGGCATGTCGTGGACAGTTTAGCCGCGGGTTGCTGGAGGCTTATCTTGTTTGTCTGATTCGTCGGCCACAGCTGCTGCCATAGGCGAGTTGCGATAACTAGCATACGCATTGGAGCGTTTGTACCGAGTCAGACGTCATAAGATCAGGTTGACATTCTATGTAGCATCTATTCGGGCACTGGTTGGATGATCTATGTGTCGACGGCGTGAGTGGCATTTGCTGATAATAGAATGTCAGTCCATTTGAGCGTGAAGACACTAATTGAGCTGAGATTTATCTTTGCTGCCACTGTTTTGAAGGAGAGCGGTGGTTGCGTGGCGAGCGGTTTGGGAGGCTCCCACCTTGCAAACCATCTATGTCCAAATATAGTAGACTGCAGGTTCGAATAATAAGAATTTTGCGACCATGTTGAAGAACAGTTGTCCCGTGGCGAGTCGTTGACATCAGTCAAGGCTTGACTAGTCTCCCACCTTTAGAACCATCTATACCTGCGTGATGTGGGCTACAAGTTAGATACGAAGGGGCCCCATAGCAAGCTGTCAGAATCAGTTTGGAACTGACTAGGTTCCCACCTTCCAAATCATCTACACCTGTGCGCATCAAGCTACAAATTCGGGAATTTTTGACGACCACGCTGAAAAGCAGTAGTCCCGTGGCAAGCCATCGAAATCATTTCAGGACTGACTAGGCTCCCACCTTCTAAACTATTTACACCCGCGCAATGGGCGCTACAAGTTTAGGGTTGGTTATTTGGTCTAAAAAACAGTGGTCTCGCGGCGAGTCGTCGGAATTAGTTCAGGACTGATTAGGTTCCCGCCTTCCAAACCATCTACCTCCGCACAGTGAGGACTACAGGTTTGGGGTTTGTAATTTGGTGGCTAGGCTGAAAAGCAGTGGTCCCGCGGCGAGCCATCGCTTCAGTTCGGGACTGACTAGGTTCCTGCCTTCCAAACCATCTACGCTCGCGCAGTGGGGGCTACAGGTCTGGGCTTTGATCATAAGTTTTCATTGTTTGTCGTCACCAGCTAGCCTTACCTTATCAGGTTCGGCGATCAATGACCGGGAAGGGGGCGATGATCCCTGGCGAGTCGTCGTCACTAGGCGTAATATTGCTGACTAGACTCCCACTTCCTAAGCCATCGCGATCCACGCTAGGTGGACTAGGTGTCAGGATGAACCAGAAGCCATTGTCATCAGCCTCGGCTAACTAAGCTTGCTTGGTTGGAGAGAAGTTCCGCCTGCTAGAGGGCTTGCGAACCTACGTCCACCAGCATGGTGCATTGTGTGGAAAAAATTACCTTAAATCGACTAGTGATCCGTAGGTGCGATCCATGTGTTGGAGTTGATAAGGATTTCTAGTGCACGCGCACAGCATGTGGTGGGATAGTGTTTGAATAGTACGCTGATCCCTTAGGCATGTAAAGGAAGGGCTAGGTTTTCATGTACGATTGCGATATATGTATTGCATAGATCGTGCGGTGGTACATGTACGGCGCGGGCTGCGAGACGATTGAGTATCGGTTACTCCCCCTGAATTGATGGAGTTACATGCAACGCCATTAATTGGACGAACATGGTCTGCGCAATTTCCTTGGGAACCGTTGTCTCCTCGTTTTCCATCATGTCTATATAATGGTGTTACCAAAGGCTGAAGGGAGATCTCCATCACAGAAGTCTTCGAATGTTCTGGCATTGGCACTGATCAGACATGGTGATAATCATTGTTATGCGTGGTCACCTGTTCTGGGTGGGCACGTAGTTGATCTATTGAGATCTCGTAATTTCTTATCATATTGCGAAAAAGAAGTATGCACTCTCTTCCAAGGGAAGAGTCTGTCATTTATGCGCTGGTGCCTTGCCACTGTTCTATAACACTTAATCTTAGAGTCAATATCAGTGCCCAACTCCGGAGTGGTCACCTCCACCACTTCTCGATTAACCCCGTTGTCTCGACGTGCGCTGGAATTTGGGACCTCGAGATGGCAAGGAGTGGGACATGGTCCACTGGATTGGGCCATTGACTTCTGGATGCCCCTGTCATCCCTGCAGCCGGAAGGTGCATGCAAACTGTGCCAGCCTGATACTTGTCCCAAGTTCATCCGATTGAGCGGATCGAGCATGTGAGTTGGTCGTAAATTTTTGAGATACTCTTGGCTGCTGATTTCGTACCACCTCAGACCATATTTGAGGGGTATGTCTGTCGAGGCGTCAAAGTGAACATGATGTTTCATCCTGTCTTGCTCTTTCTCGGAGAGGTTGTGGAAAGAATCTTCTTTCGGAACCCTACGTAGTTGGACTGTCTATCTTTCCCATATGTCGTACCGGATTCAGATGCTTGTAGTATGTAGTCTTTTTTATCTGCCTCTGGGCGCTTGTTGTTACATCTTTCCAGTAATCAATAGAGTTTGTCTTCGTAATTCTTTCTTTATTTCTTAAATGATGGCAAATCACATAAGTCTTTAAGAACTAAAATTTTACATTGACTATGAAAAGAGAAATAAACAACTGACATAAACTGACTTATGACGGAGAGAAACTTATCTTGGCCCTGAAATGAATTCGGACGACCCTTGTGGATCATTGGTATTTTTAGCGGACTGTTGAGCTTCGCTGATGTTTACAAAGGTTACTGGAAAGTAAACCTTGTAGGGGTGTTAATCTTCTTGCCGACTGAATGTCGGGGGGTTGTATCCCCGCTTGCCTCGGTCTATTTGTTCCACTGTGTTGAAGAACAGATTGTTCTTGTGTCGCTTGACGGTGATGCTTCTACAAACATTTTGCCTGGCTCTAGTTCAGATTGCTCCGCGTGACCCGGTTGGATCTGGGAACATTTTATTGTTTTTGTGCAGCGTAATTGCAGCCTCGTGACTTAGGTTGGTCTCCACGTGTTGTTCCTTCGGAGGGGTTAGCAGTGTACTTAATGCGCTGGTGAAGGATGGAAACTATTGCTTTCATTTGGAGCCATGGTCTTCCCAAGATAAAGTTGTAGGTAGATGGTGCGTCTACTACCATGAAGTCTAGAAACAAGACTTTTCTCAGTTGTTGTTTTCTTGCCACTATTGCTAACCTTATTTTTCCGATTGGGAAGCATTTCTTTCCACTAAATCCAATCAGTGGCTAGTCTGAAGACGTCAAGTTCTCTTCTTTGAGGTCCATAATGTGGAACGCGTTATAGAACAGGACGTTGAAGGAGCTCCCTGTGCCAACTAGAGCTCTCTTTACTTCTCACCTTGCGATGGAGACCGAGATGAGTAGGGCGTCATTGTGCGGCGCTCAAATTCCTTGGAGATCCTTGTCCGTAAAGGTAAATGTGAAAATGGGGCTTTGAGTCCTTGAATAGAAAATGCATTCGTCCTCGTCCACGGGTCATGTTCGTATCTCTAGTAGCATCCACTTACGGGACCTGTGCGACTAGCCTTCATTCAGTCCGACTCCATGGAGGACATGGATTAGGCCCGGAGTCTCCTTTATTTCTTTGATTGACTCCCCTACTATCTGGATCGTTCTGGTCACTTCTCAGAGTTCATGAATTCTTTTAGCTTGCCTCTGTGGATCAAGTACTCGATCTCAGACCTCAGACTCTTGCAATCGTTGGTATCATGGCCGCCCTCTTTGTGGTACGAGCAATATTTGATGTTGTCACGTTTGGAGGGGTCTCCGTGCCATTTTGGGGGCCACTTCAGATCTTCCAAGTTCTTCATGGAGTTTAGTACGTCCGACAAGCTAGAATTGAGGGGTGTCACAACTCTGGATCCAACGTAGTTGGATGCTTTCTCTAGCCTTGACTGGCTAGGGTCTGACCTATTGTCACTAGGCTTCCTCTTGCTCCTTTCTTCATCCTCGCGTCTCTTTATCTCATTCTTGTTCTTCAGAGTGGAGGGCTTCTTCTCACATTTGGTTTCTCTCTTTATGGTCCTCAACTTCTCTAAGGTAATGTGCTTCTGGGCGCTCTTGAGGAGCTCTGTCATGTCTAATAGGGTTTCCAAGGTGAAATCTTTGTAAAGCTTTCCCTCATTTAGGCCTGCAGTGAAAGCTGTTAGGCTGTGTCATCGCTGCAACCGTCAATGAGTGTCAGCTCGTTGTTGAAGCGTGTGACATACTCTCTGAGCATCTCATTGGATCTCTGCCTTAGAGGGAGTTTGTAATGTGGGCCTTTTCGAAAATGCTGACTCCAGACGAATAGCTTCAGGAACTCCTTTGCCAATGTCTTGAAGGAGTCGATCGATCTCGACGGGAGACTGTGGAACCATGTTAGTGCTGACTTTTTCAAGCTAGTGGGAAAAGTCCTGCACATCACCGACTCGGATCCTTCTTTGAGGGCCATTACATGCTGGTAATGGCGCAGGTGGTCGAATGGGTCAGTAGTTCTATCATAGAATTCGAGCTTTGGAGGAGTGAACTTCTTCGGAAGGGCCTCATTCATAATACGATCCATGAATGGTGGGACAGAGAGACGGTACAATACGTCTGGGTCGTGTGCCCCTCTGCAAAGGGGGTTCTGAGGGCCGAGCGTATCTGCCCTGGTGGCTAGCTCTGCGTTAACTGCTAATCCTCCTCTAGTCAAATGGTAACTAGCAGAGGCTTGACTCTTCTGTGCTTGCTCTCTGACGTCTTTCGGAGATGGAGGCTCGTGTTATTCCTAGTCTCTATTAGCAGGTAGAGAGTTTTTTCGGGCGAAAGCCTCCACCGCTTTGGCCATCTGTTTTATTTGAGATGAAAATATATCTATCCTAGGGTCCGTAGTTGTTGTCGGCGCAGGGGCGTGAGTCTGCTGCCCATGCGTAATCGGAACCTGCTAAAAGTGGCGGTATAGCGCTAGCCGGAGCATTTGACGTGTTCCTTTGTTCTCCGTTATTGCGTGATCTCATGTTCACCATCTCTCTTTATTCTGAAGGGAGATGATGTTAGTGAATGGCTAGGAACTATGTCGTCCCAACGGGCGCCAAACTGATGCGGTCATTTTCCACTCCCTACTTTGACCTAGTTATGCTAAGACCATCGTTGTGGTGGCCAATGGCACTCCAATGCTGAAGTCAAACAGGGATCTGAGGAAGTTGTAATGTTGTAAACAGGGAATTTGTAGTGTACCTTAGCTTACCAACCTCGTGTCTTATTTATAGTACAGGAGTGCTGGTTCGACCAGGCCATCGAGGGCGTAGTTTAGGAAGGTGATCTTCCTGGAGTCCTTTTTTATTAGGAGTCGTGCTGTAGAAGGAAAGTTCCATGTTAGCCTTGTGCTCCAGGATACGCGGGAGATAGTTACCTATCAGAGGGTAATCCATAAGAGGAAGTTTCCCTGCGTGATATGTACTCTAGTATTTGCTTCCTAGTCGAAAGCGAAGAGCTGTTGTAATTCTCTGTCCAAAGTTGATACTTGCCTTAGGAGGGCTTAAGGGTATTGAGGTCAGCTGTGAGACGCGTTGGCTTAGCAAAGTGTAAGAGTTTGGGTCCGTTTGGTAGACTTCATTGGGAGGGCTTAGAACCACTTGGGCGGATCAGTGTTGGGCTGACGTTGGGCTTGTAATTCCTCGAGATGATCATGACACATGTATGGCTCAGGTACGTGACCGTTTTGGTGTATCATCATATGCCATAAACACGATTAGTAAAAGTTACTTGTATTTATGTTTGGTTTCCGGAAAACAGGGTGGGAAAATTATTTTATGATGTTTGCTAGCTGTGAATATAGTTCATACTTATGTTTCTCTTAATGAACAACACTCCAAACAAAAAGAATGAAGCTAAGAAGTTGCAGTGAATGATTTTGCCAGCATCTGTTGCCTATGATGCCATCTCGTACTCCATGTAAGGATTTTATTCTTTTCATTTCGGTTGTTTTTTTTTACATTTACTTTTCTTGATTTTGCAGTAAGAAAACATAAATCAATTATAACATGAAATGCCAACATGCTCAAAAATCTGTTGTGTTTAAATTACACATCTTTTTTCATCCAAACCAAATGCTAATTATAGTTTGAAATGACAGATAGCAAAAGTTGTAGTTTGAAGTCCAAATGGGAGCTGTTGTGGATAGAGTGATAGACGAACTGTTCTGGAAAGAGTGATAGACTGCTTTTACTTGATGATACAATATTATTTGTGTTTTATAATGTGCAGCTTAAAGAGAGATAAGGGAGACCAACTTGGTTATAGCTTGGTTGTTTTATGATTTTCCATTGGTTATAGCTTTGAATTTTGTCTTGTGAATATATATTGTATGGTGCTTTTCTCTTGCAAGATTTTTGATATATCTTTATTTTTATATGATAGGTGATGATGAGGAAAAAGAAAGTGACGGGAAAGAAGATTTTATTTACTTTGAAGAAATGATATTTTCATACTATGTGTATATGTTATAAGAATTAATGAGACTTATTTTGTTTGACATTGTACTTATGTTTCTACCATGTATTGAATTAATATGATTATCAAGAAATGAGATTTTCTTACATGGTTGGATTCTATTTACTGTTGCATTTTTAATAGCAAGTAGAATATTGCAAATGATACCAACATAGCTAAAAAGCAAATGGGTAAAAAAAATTGGCGTACACTTTTAATAGCATTTTTAAAGTGTTGTGGTTAACTAAGTTTATAGCACTCTAAAAAAGCTGTATAAAAATTTGTAACAACATTTTTTAAACGCTAATGAAAAATGTTACAACAGTGTTTAACACTATACAACAACACTTTCTAAGCGTTATGGAAGGTGTTACAATGCTATTAAAAAGTGCTTTTAATAGCGTTCCAATAACACTATCATATAGCCAGACTTTTAATAGTGTCAGCTGACACAGCGTGTCTAACAATGCTATCATATCCAATTATAGCGGTTTTGGCATGCTATAAATGAGGATTTGTGGTGTAGTGCAACTGTTGGAAAACAACCCAGATGTTTTCACCTGGACAATGAAAGACATGGTAGGCATCGACCCCTCCATCATTACTCACAGACTGCAAGTTAATTCGGACAAGAAGCCAGTCCGACAGAAAAGAAGACTAATCGCCTTAGAACGCAACCAAGCAATAAATGAAGAGGTGCATTGTCTAATAAATGCTGGGATGATCAAGGAATCTCACTACCCAGACTAGTTGACCAACCCAATTTTGGTAAAGAAAAAGAATGGCAAGTGGAGAGTATGTGTAGACTACACGGCTCTGAACAAGGCTTATCTAAAATACAATTTCTCACTCCCACGAATAGATCAAATAGTGGACACCACTGTCAGACACTAAGCTTCATGGATGAATACTCGTGCTACAACAAGATACAGATGCAACCTTTAGACCAGAAAAAAAATCTTTCATAACAAAAAGAGGTGCGTACTTCTACCGAGTGATGCCATCGAGACTAAAAAATGTTGGAACCACATACAAACGTCTTGTAAACTGGATGTTCAAATATCATATAGGCAAGACCATGGAGGTGTACATTGATGATATGCTAGTCAAGAGCTTTCTTAGGTACATGGTCAATCAGAGAGGAATCAAAGCTGATCCGAAATAGATACAAGCACTCTTCAACATGCAGTCGCCAACTAACATCAAGGGCGTGCAAGGCCTCAATGGTAGAATAATTGTTTTGAACATATTCATTTCCAGATCATCAAATAAATGCCTTCCCTTATTCAAAATTCAGAAAGGAGACAAAACATTCAAGTGGAGTGAAGAATGTGAAAAAAGCTTTCCAAAGCCTAAAGGCGTACATGGGAAGTATTGAACTATTATCAAAGCTAAACACAGGAAAAATGTTGTACTTATACCTATCATTGTCGGAATATGCAGTCAGCTCAACAATGATATGAGAGGAAAAGGGCGTACAAAAGCTAGTCTACTACGCCAGAAAGACATTTGTGGACGTAGAAATTAACTACCCGGCTTTGGAGAAACTGACACTTGCCCTGGTTGTATCCTCAAGAAAGTTACAACCATACTTCCAAGCTCATCCCATCATTGTCATGACCGAACAACCACTTCGGTCATTGCTACGCAAACACGAACTATGCGAAAGACTTGTGAAATGGGCAATAAAGCTTGGGCAGTTCGACATCAGTTATGCTCCTAAAACTGATATAAAAGCTCAGGAATTAGCAGATTTCATTGTTGAATTCACGGGCATCAACGAACATCGACCAAACAACAATCAAGAGGAAAAACACACCGAACAAACTAATCACGAATGGATCCTGCACTGCGAAGGAGCATCCAACAATAAGAGAAGTGCAACAGAAATAGTTTTGTACAACTTGGAAGGCGTAATCTTGGGAAAGACGATAAAATTCAGTTTCAAAACCCCAAACAACGAAGTTGAGTATGAAGCAGTGATAGCTTAGGAGTGAGTGAAATCAGCATCTTCACCGACTCCAAACTGGTGGTCAATTAATTTAAACAGTGAATTCTAAGTCAAAGATGCTCGGTTGCAAGCCTACCATCAAAAGACAAACGAGTTGATCAAAAACTTCCAAGCTACAACCACTCAATGAAGCACAATAGCAGAAATTGAAAGAGCCGACAAATTAGCCAAGGAAGCATCACAAGCTGAAGAAATTGATAATCCGCTCATCACAGTACAGGAGAACTCAAAACTGGAAAACCAAGTGCAAGAAACATGTACAACGGGTCAAGAAAACAACTGGATGACTTCAATCCTGATGTACATACAGAGCGGAACACTTTCAACGAATAAGATGGAGGCTCGTAAACTACGAAACAAAGCAGCATGGTATACGCTGATTAAGGACAGATTCTACATAAGGTCTGCCATAGAACCACTGCTAAGATGCCTTTCACCCGACAATGCCGATTATGTTCTACGAGAAATTCACTTCCGCATGTGCAGGAATTATCTAAGAGGAAAAACATTAGCCCATGAAGCCTTAACATTGGGTTATTACTTGCCAACAATGCAAGTGGATGCAAATACTCGTTCATACTTGTGATAAATCTTAGATTCGTTCCATATACTCACATGCCCGGCCAAAACATAGTCCAAGTGAGTAGTCTATGGCCATTCGCACAATGGGGAATGGACATCATGGCACCACTTCCAGTGTCTAACAGATAGAAATTCCTCCTCGAAGTGGTAGATTACTTCAGCAAATGGGTAGAAGTAGAACCGCTAGCAAAGATCGGAGAAGCTCAAATCGAAAATAAATTCTGGAAGGATGTAATATCCAGATTTGGAATCCCAAGAATAATTGTCATTGACAATGGGAAACAATTTGAAGGCAAGAAAGTTAAGAAGTTTTGCGAGAACCTAAGTATCAAACAACATTTCTCAGCACCGCCCCACCCACAAGCGAATGGACAAGTAGAGGTAACCAATGAAACAATCCTAGAAGCAATAAAAAAAAAGCTCGAAACACCAAAAGGATTGTTGGTGTCCGAACTATCAGGCATCCATTGGGCCTACAAAACAACGAAGAGAACTTCGACCGAAGAAACATCGTTTTCCCTTGCACACTGATCTGAAGCAATGGTACCAGTCGAAATCAGATGCCAACATTCAGAATCAAAGAGTTATGAATAGAAGATAACAATGAAGTGCTAAGAGTTGGATTATACCTTTTCGATGAGAAATGGGAAAGAGATTCGATCAAAGCAACAACCTACCAACGACGGATGGCAAGTTACTACAATAAAAAAAGAGTAAAGCCTCGTACGTTTAACATCGATGACTGGGTGCTCAGAAAATCCAACTCAATACAAAAGATTGGTAAACTAAATCCAAACTTGGAAGAACCATACAAAGTGGTGAAAATCAACATACAGAGAACATACTGGTTGGAAGACTCAAAAGGCAAACTGTTACCACGACCATGGAATGTCAAACATTTGAAGAAATATTATCAACAAGACTTCCAAACTCCAAGAACCATTCGTCTTGTGTTTAAATAATCTAATTCAGTTAGGATATCAAAGTAAGAGTAGGTATATACTCGAAATATTTTTTACCAGACCACAACATTGGATCACGAGGAATGGGATTAGGACAAATAAGTCTAACATACCCATAAGTCAGACTTATTCTTAAATTTTTTAACCTGAAACATGTTAGACCACGAAGTTTACTTATAAAAGTCTAGACGTATAAGTTCGGCTTACTCGTAAATCTTCTGGCCCAACTAATATGTCGAACCACGAGGCATACTTATAAAAAGGCCGGGCGTATAAGTCAGACTTATTCGTAAATATTCTGGCCCTGACTAACATGTCGGACCAAGAAGTGCACTAATGAAATTTGGAAGTACAAGTCAGAGTTCAATCAGAAGTGTCAGAAGCAAGTTCAAAAGCGGAAATTCAACTAAATCTAAACTACTAAGTTAGACAAAGAGATATACAGAATACAAACGATAAAACAAAATTATAGTTATTTACTGCAAATGGATAATAGAATCAGTCTAAACATCTAACAAGACTACAAATATGTAGTCTGAAAATGATCAATACAAAAAAAGACAAAGAAACAAAAAAAAAAAAATACTAGTATAGATAAAATGAGATTTTCATTAATGTTCTACTTTGTTACATCTAAAGAGGAAAATACATTGATTGGAAAGGGATCAGTAGAGGCATCCAAGGTAGAGACATTCGGATGAGCTTGAGCATTCTTGTCAGCAAAAGTGCCAGTAGGGGGAGACGGTGTCTTGTCTCCAGAAAGAGATGTAGACTTTTCTTCAATAACAAGGGCAGATGATGGCGTAGGTACAGACAGAGGAGGAAACGATTGTTCTTCATCAACTAGATCACTTTGCAGATCCAGAACACATTCCTCATCGTCAGTGTCTTCGAAGACTTGGTCAAACAAACCACAATATCTGGTCAGATCGAGACCGACTCCATAAAATCGTTGAGATCAATTCCACCAACAATGCCCCTTTTCTAGTCCGCCGCTTCTGAAATCTTCAATTTATCCGTGACTGCTGCAAGCTCATACTTGGTCAATACAAGTTCTCCCTCAACAGTGGTGAGCCTCGCAGAAGCTTCTGACTTAGAATTAGCAAGCTCAGCGGTTAACTGCACCACTCATTCCTCAGCAACCTTACAATTGGTAGATTGCTCAGCAGCAGAACGCATGACCTCGTCACGACTAGCCTTCTCATTGGATAGATGCTTCTCAACATCATTTAGCTGATCACGAAGTTTGTTCAACTTCTCATCTGAGGTTTCAAGTTCAGAAGAAAACTTGTCCCGGACATCCTCAACTTCCTTCAATGAAGCCTGGGTCGTCTCAGCTGCCTTCTCCTGCTTCGCGCGCATACTGCGCCTTTAGCACGTCAGATTGACGGAGAACGTGGGAAAGCACCAATGCCTGCCTCACCATCTTTCTCTCAATGAAGGCCACCTAATCACGCAACCTTATATTCTGACCTCATCATCCCAACATAAGTGAGATGATTCATCCCCTCCATTATCTGTTTAAGACCCTGATCAAGGTGATTGCTAGGCTGATGCACAAGCATTGGAGCTCTCTCAACCAACCGCCTATGCCAATCAACAATGAGATTACGTGCGCTATCCTGCACGTCCATTTCTTAAAACCATCTGAATTTCCCATCTGATTTAATACAGATGTCTTCAATATTAATCTGTCAATGAAGGATTCGAGGATTAGGAAGGACTGAAGCCCCGCCCCCACTAGCAGGATGGACAGTCGAAATCACAGTGATGACAGAAGTACCACTCTTTCCATTCTTCTTAAAGGCAGTAGTGGAAGGAGTGGGACGAATAGGAGGAGAAGAACGATCAGGAGAAGAAGAAGGAGACTTAGAACTTTTACCACGGTCAGCAACACAATCAGGAGGAAAATGAAGAGTTTTAGAACTTTGACCACGGTCAACATCCTCCTTATCGTACATTGGGTTGTACTCGAAGTCAGCTATGTTCTTCATGCTAATCAGATCACGAGACCGCTCCATAGCAAGTTGCAACATCTTATTATTGAGGACACGAGGGTCATCATCAAACCACTTGGCAAAATCAAGCACGCCGTGAGTAGAGATGAGGTTCCTTTCATGCTCGTCCAGCTAACGAGACACCTCTTTTTTGCTCCTCTCCAGAGTTTGATTTATCTCCTCAGCCTATCGAGCAGAAAATTTAGCCTCATCTTCATCACCTTTCCTAGACGATCTCAAACGAGGAGCAGTCCGACTAGCACCATGAACAGAACCAGCAAGTCGCTTTTTCTTTGGGACACGGCTAGGGCTAATCGCCAGTTGTTTCGACCGGCTGGCAGGCCTAGGGAGCTTCATTTTTCTAGTGGTCGAGCACTACCGACAGCAGCAGGAGCATAGAGATCCTCAACCCTCCTAGCGGAGCTCACTTTCCCATCAATGCTTTCATCACCAACACTAACAAGAGCAGCATGCCCCTCCCATTCATCAGAAACTGCGACATTGCTAGCACAAGCAATAGTAACTTCAGAAACTCGAGCTTCAATAAATGCCACACACTTTGTCTCATTCATAGTGTACAAGCCACTACGCTCGATAAAATCCATAGCAAGGAAGGCCTCCACAGCAACTCAATGAAGTTTTAGAAACCAATCACCAATTGCCTGCTCCTCTGCAGTCAAGTACAGTTCATTCCACTTCTTGGGCTCCCGGAACGACCACATAATATGCCAATTTTGCAACTTGAAGTAGCTAGAATCAATACAAACATGAGAAGGGAGAAAGCATATATGAGTACCGGTTACATTAAGCTCCACCATAGAGTGCAAAATCTTGGTATTTAGAGGAATTCAAGACATAATGGCTCTCGCCACGATAGAAGACATCACTATCTAGCCATTGGAACCTATTTGAGCAGGAGAAATGCCCCAAAAGTCCAAATACTCCCAGAAGATCTTTGGAGCCAAAGGCATAAGACTTATCTAGAACATGCCAGGGTACAACACAATGTAGCTAGCCCTTGGACGACAAGGACTATCGTCACTTAGGCAAGATAATCTCAAGATCAGGCGGCAGTGAGAATTCATAGAGAACACTAGTCAAAGTCTCTTGTGTTGTTCGCTTGGGTAAGAAGAATGCCTTGCGGGTTCCAAGCGCCTCACCATTTAGCATCCTGACAACAAACATGAGAAAGGAGTCATGCAAAGAAGAAAACGAAGAAGGAAAGAAAAAGTAGAATCTGATAATGGAGATAGTGTAAAGAAAGAAACACGAATCTCACACCCCCATTTTATAAGGTTGGGCAACGAAAAAACTACAAATGGGAAGATGTACGAGATATGATGGCTGCACGAAATCCCAAAAGTTGTGTCGAAACGAGCAAACAAACGAGACTTCAAAATGAAGAACGTATCGACAGTTGTTAACGACAGTAGATGCACTGCAGTAATGAAGTAAAAAATCAAACCGTTGTATAGTTAGTTGCCACGTAAGCATGTCCACTAACTAATGGAGGAGTAGCTGATGATACATCAAATAAAGATTGAATCACAACCATAAACATGGCAAACATCATCTATCATGAGGACCAGGTGCTTCAGTTTAGGCCCGACTTGCGAAACCCGAAAAGGCAAGTCCAATCATTAAAGCCCAAAAGGGCCCTTTAGAACAGATTGTAATCAAAGGCCCGAATCTAGGCCTAACAAATCTTTCCCTTAAATGGGAGAAACGTTACGAAGGAGACGAGTCATGGCGGGATTCAGTTCCCATAGTACATATCTCAATGAAGAAGGACATTATATAAGGTAAAGGGAACATTCGACAAAGGTATACTTTTAACTGAACTCTGTCCAAATTTAGCCTTCTCCCACAGATTCACTAACTTAATATTCGGAGTGCCTTCGACCACCAAAAAGGTGGTCTTTAGCAATCTAACCTTGTTTTGTAGGCTTTGGCTTCTTCACTCGATACACAGTGGGAACCACGTGCCAATAAGCTCACAGACCGCTGTGCTCAACATTAAAGGGTTTGACTACATCCTATACCTCCAGACGAGGCATGTCACGGAACGCAGCAAGAGTTTTTTTTATCTTCAGCAGAAAGAGTTGAAGTAGAAAATCTCGCTGCAAAAATCAAAATAGGTCAATCTAACATACAGTTGGCACAAGCAAAATCAGAGAACGAATCAACTTACTCAGTGGTCTAAATTCGCGCTCGATCGGACGACCAACAAGCTCAAAGTATGGAGAGTTCGCATGAGCCATGAAACAGTACTTCTGGCACGATTTAAAATCATCAAGCAGTCTGCCGAAGTAGTTTGGCGACGTCAGCACACACAGCGTGCTCGTTTATCCTAGGAGAAGTGAGCAGTTGCATCACCCTTGAAGACACTCGGACACCAACGTCCTTAGCCCTAATCGAAAGAGCGATCAAAGTCTTATACCCACTCTGCACAAGTTGAGTAGGTGCAATGTCGAGGTTTGCCAAGAACTCTAAGATCTCCTTGATAATAGGAAAGCGAACACCCAACTGCAGCATAACTCGGTGAAGACAGATAAACCCCTCAGGAGGGTACAATGGCATCATAACTCCAGATCATCAGGAATCCCAAATGTCTTACGCAAGACTTCCAGATCAGATTCAGAGAGCAATCTCTCCTAAAAAAAACTTATGGCCCTTGACGAACATTTCATCAGAAAGTTAATCCTAACCCGCCATGAACGTAAAAGCTTTCGAATACGAAGGTTGAGCAAAGTCAAAGGCACAACAGACAATACAATAAAGCATAATCTCAAAGATCGAAAGAGTAAAGGAGTTATACTCCATAGGCAGGAGATCTATATGGAAAGTTGGGTTCCCGCCTTTTCCACTTTCAAGCTAGGGCACACCTAAATAATGCAATTTGCCGCTCGAGGAAATCGCTTAGACTCAATCATCATGACTGCACAGCTGCTTCATTAAATGACCTAGTGGACCGATAAGACACCCACTAACTCACGGGGGGTAGCTGATGATACATCAAATCGTCCAGCACCGCACACGTGTCATGATAATCTCGTCTATAGAATGAAGCAGGCTCGATTGCACGCTAAATCCAACGAGGCCCAAATAGCAACAAACCCATCATTGGCAGAATACAGACAGTCGGGTCTGAGTTGCAATGAGTCAGTAAGCCCACATGTCTTGCGGTCAAGCCCAATACTTGTAAGACCTCTAAGGCAAGTATCTGAGAGATCTACCCAAGATAGGAAGGCCAACAACACATTGGATCCGACTAGGAAATATATATTAGAGTATAAGTCAAGCAAGGAAATTTCCTTGCATGGACAACACTCAGAATGGGAAATCTCTCCTGCAGATCTAGGAGCACAAGTCGTGTAGGGAAACTATCCAACATGGACAACTCCCAATCAGGAAAGGATCTCCACAGTAAGATCACTTTTCCTAAATTACGCCACCAAGGGCCTAGCCGAACGAGGACTCTTTGACTATAAATGGGAGATAAGGTCGATGCACTAGAGGTACACAATAGTTTACAGTTTTAAGCCTCTCCTAAGCCTTATCAAACTTAAGCATTGGAGTGTCATCGACCACCACAAGGTGGCCATTGGCTCACGTTTGCTACCTGTGCAGGTTTAGGTAAACAGCAAGGAAGGAGAGAAAAAATCAACTACATCAAAGGCGATAAAAGACATTTCACAGACTTTGCTGAAAGAGTTCCAGAAAGTATCGGACCCATCAGCTGTTCCACAAAAAATAAACCTTGCTAATAATCACTTTACTTAACAAAGTTTACCAAGGTATCATTTTGTTAACCTATGTTATTTCTTCTTTTTTTTAATATTGTGAGGGAGGTTGATTTTGAAGATAAAAATTAGATTGATGGTTACTAGGTTTATTGGATGATCATCCTTTCGGAGAATCATTGTTGGTGCACAATTTGTATGAAGAAAAGTTCCTTAACTAAAGGAAACTACACCATTACAGTAAAAACATATTTTTCTGTAACTCCATCTGATACATGTAATGGAGATGGTAATGCTATGGTTGCTAGTGTTGGATTACCTCCAGAGGTTTGTGTTTTATTCTCATAGAAAATAACATCATATTTCTCGGAATTCCTTGTTGATTGATTCCCCTTTTCTGGACAGGATCTTGAGTTTGTGCAGTTTCATCACACGTGTATATATGGTGTTGGGTGCCTCATTATAGAAGGTACTTTTTACAATCATTAATTAATGAACTGAATTGTTATGCTGACAAAAACTTTTAGTAGATTATTTTTTTTGTTTTGAGTTATGTCAATGAATTTGGAAAAAGATAAACTTTATACCATGTATTTTTTAGGATTTATTTTAAACTGGCCATATGCTTAGGGACTGTTTGTTATGATGCGTATACACTTGGACGAAGATTTATGTTTACATGCAATGTTCTCCTCTGTATCTATTATATTTTTATCCTTTGTTTTTATTTATTTTGTATTTATTAGTTTCTTAATGCAACTTGTAGGATCTCATGGTGAAGGGGGTATCCTTTGAAAAAGCGAAGGTGAATGATTCATAAAACGGTGTGCTCCTAATGTAAAGGATCTTGCATCAATAGATGTTTCAAGATCGATGACCATGGAGATATGAGAAGGCCACTGTGATACCCTTGTATGGGTGGACCTGAGGGGGAGGGTGAGGAAGAAGCCCAAGAGCCTATGGATCCCAAGAGGGTTGGCAAGCTACAAATGGGAGATCATAGTCCCACATCGCTTAGGTACGGGATGGTGATGTGCTATGTATGTACAAGTTTGGATATATAAAGTACTACGTGTTTTAAAGTCGTGCGGACCTTGGGCCTAAAGCGAACAATATAGTACTCTGTGGATCGGGTCATGACACGTACATATATAGCACATCACAATTCCCCGCACCTAGGCGATATAGGACTATGATCTCCCATTTGTAGCTTATCAACCCTCTTGGGATCCATGGGCTCTTGGGTTTCTCCCCCACCCTCCCTCTCAGTTCCGCCCACACAAGGGTTTCACAATCCACTCGATCCACAATGTCTTCGTTGGCACACTTTCGGCTAAGTCAGGCTCTGATACCATTCTGTCACGATCCGATCCACAAAGTAATATAATGTCCGCCTTGGGCCAAGCTCTGTCACGCCCCGACCCGCCACGGGACCCGTAGCGTGTCAACACATGAGCTGAATCCGTAACCACAGACTGATCGTAACTGAATACGACATCATAATATAACATATTCTTGCAACGAGAGACAACACGGATAAATTTGAACAAAATAAAAAATATGCAATTTGCCCTGCCATGCGTCATAGTGACAAACCAATATAAACAAACATCTAGTATTTAACAAAGTATATAAGTACTACGAAAATACTAAAACTCAAACAAAACGTACCAGCACAGGATGGACAAAACTAAACATCACAAACGAGACAACAACTTGAGACTAGGCTTAAGCGGCACGAACAATAGAAACAACAACACCGTCTGCACTCCAATATAAGCACGCCCCTTGCAGGGTCAGCAAAGCACAAAGCGAGCTAGTGCGAGTAAACTAAATAATTCAAAATCACACCATTTCTCGAAGGATAATATTCCTAAGTTTGAGCACCAACACAAGGCATTCCATATTGAACATTAAGTACAAGCTTACGAGATATGCTGGTCATTACAGGTAATTCAAACATGGTAAATATCAAGTGCTGCAGGCAAAGACAATATCGTAATCCTACATAGCCTCCTAAGTATGGCAATCAAGTCAAAATCATAAACATATCTTTGTAAGTGTCTCATATCGTAGGTATCCGCATACCCTACGAATGTGTTTCACCCAAACACATCCCACAATGTGCACCAGTACCATTTCGGGCTTGTTTGTATCCCAATGGGGTGTCATTTGCCGGATACAAACTCAAGCGTCCCAAACGACTGCCTAACACGGCCAACCTAACACAAATCAAACTCAAGCGCGCTAAGAGGGAAAACGAGTAAGCACGTCCTCTGAGACTTGTCCTACTGCACTCTCTAGTGGCAAGCGCATGCGAGAGCTCATCGCACTTCAACAAACTTGCCACATGCAATAACGTCCACAATGTCTGTAGCTGCGAGTCATCTCAATAAACCACCAAACTCACGATGCGAGCAAGCTCCTAAGCATCGGCACAACAAGCATTACAGTGGGGTAGAGACACTTACACTAATGTCAGCATGCATGTACTACGAGACTATATAGAATCTAACATAATAGATGTGTTACAATAGTTAACTAGACAATCCTCACGAGTCCACAACTACACTAGGGTCCCAACATGACCCAAATCATAGTAATAATTTCCCTCGAGTCGAACAATCATAAAGGTTCAAGATTCGGGATTCTATGGTAAAACACACGAACTAATGTTAAAATGGTCAGACTGGACAACCTGACATGTCAGTGCTAAAACGCATGTAATTTCCAAACTGTAAGTCATATGTGATAAAGCTAAGACAATCCATAAAATACTCTCGAATACAAAACTAATGGCATTGACCTTATATCCTTATTCTTTCAGAGTCAACATAGTTTTACAAATGAAATCAGTTCATTAAATCTGAATACAAGCTCAAATGGCGTTCTAGTCAAGCCTAATCACGTCTACATTCAGAAACGCAACTAAAGGTCTAAGATTAGTGTCAAACCGACAAGTATATGTCTACAAAAACACCAATACAACACAATGAAACTGTTGTCAGGAAATCTAAATGCAAGTCTGACAGTAATATACGAATATGCTCTAAAACACTGATTACCATAAGTCCCAGGATCAAAACCTGACTCTGATATCATTCTGTCACGACCCGATCCACAGAGTACTATATTGTTCGTTTTTGGTCCGTTTTGGGGGTAAGGTGAGGGAGAAGCCCAATAGCCCATGGATCCCAAGAGTGTTGGCAAGCTACAAAGGGGAGATCATAGTCGCGCATCGCCTGGGTGCGGGATGGTGATGTGCTATATATGTATGAGTTTGAATCTACAAAATACTACGAATTTTAAAGCCGTGAGAGTTTTTGGCCCAAAGCGAATAATATAGTAGTCTGTGAATCGGATCGTAACGTTCATAATGTAGGTATGGTTGAAATCATTAACTCTTTACAATGTTTAACATCTTAAGGATGTTTACTTCTTTTAAAGTGTGCAATCATTCAACCATCATGATCAAGCTTGGAGGATTAGATTTTTTATAAGTTTTCTTAGGAAATGATCCACATTTGCAACCTACTTTAGGTGATCCCAGCAAAGGCAGCCAAAAAAATGTTTTGTTCGTATGTATGGACGTGGTATATAAGTTAATACTCTATATCCATCGGTGACTTGAGAAGTATTACTTAACATTCAACTTGTGAATGACATCACCTCATCCGTCTTAGTTTCGATTAGGTAAGAAGTGTGATTAATTATTAAGGTTCACCTTGATGACTGAACGCTTAATTTAAGTTGAAATATATTATTGCTTCCAATCCTTACATACATTATTTATCTTAAACTAACTTGGTTGCGAAAATAGTTTAGTTCAAACCATGTTATAGGAAGCTCTGCAACTGGACTATTTGATGAGTATTTTTATAATTAGTCCTCATCTTGCTTGATTATATTGATTTAATTTCTTTTATATATTGTAATTTGTCATTGTCAAATATATAGTCCCTATATTATAAAAAGTAAAGATAAATTTCTTAGGACATGGCCTTGATTTAACTCAGGACTTGGACTAATTAATTTGATCCACACATCACATGGATCCCATAGTAATGGAGAGCTTTTGAAACAAGCATCCCTACTATTAATTTTCTTTTCCTCAAGAGGAGACTTAGAGCAAGTTATGATTCATGATTTGACTTGGAATTGGACTTCGTGGGGGACAAACAAATTACACATGAAAACCCGAGGAATGTGAAAGATGGAACTTTCAATTCAACTTTCGGGATAATTTCTTGGACTATGTCTTGAAATGGAAAACACACTTCTTCAACCTCATTAGTCTCTGATTGTGACTGGATTGGACTGGACTTTTTATGTGTTTTCTTTGTAGTATATACTTCAAGCCATGACCTTATAGGAGACTGACATTGCAGGGTGGTGGTGCACTAGATATGCAAGGAAATTTAATATTTAATTTTAGTCCTCATTAGATAAATATAGCTTCATCTTTTATTGTGAATATATGTGATTGAAAGATGTTTACTTCATAATTCAGCTGAATCTTGTTTTGGAGAAGCACGGGAGGGTACGAGCTGCACATAAGGAAGGATAGGCTATTTACTGACCCTTTCGTCATGTTCATAATTTATGCTATAATATACTTGCTAATGCAATTGCAGGTAACACTCCGTTTTCACATGGAGAGTTCTTACATGCCTTGGGGAATCTTGCATCGGCAAAGGAGTTATACCAGAAAGCGATTCAAGGGACGCCTTAAATTGTAGTAGGATTCAGTGATCCATATGGCTTAGCCACTGGGAATATGGTCCTAAGGAAGTTGCCTTGGGGGCTACTTGTGCTTTAGGACAGCTTGAAGCACATTCATGGCTAGTGTGAAGTTGTAAATTTGCAGTTCTTATATTCATTTGAGCTCTCATTATGTGACCATTTAGCAAGGATGCGGAGGAAATATTGACAAAGGCACTAACAAAGTTGAAGAACATTTTGGTTTCATAATTTTGCCTATATGTTTAGGGAAATCATAAAAGGTTAGGTGTTAATTCTTCATTACTTGTGAATTGTTCACATGCATGATGGTGGCGTGTGTAGTGAAAAGATCTCATTGCTTTCTATCGCAGCAATTTTTATCCCATCCTAGATCATACCACTAACTTTAAAGTCAGTAATCTATCACATATCATGTAAGTGGATTGTTAAAAATAAATTGAGAGAAAATGCATCTTTGTCTCTCTGTTTTCTTAGTTTATAAGTCACTTAATTTCTTCCTTTCCATCCTTGTTTCCTGTGGGGAGTGGCGGAGCTACATACAGCCCAAGGGGGGCAGTTGCCCCCTTTAATTTTGAAAATCCTTTATATACATAGTCTAAGTGGGTCCCAGTTGTTTGGGATTTGTCAAGATTGCCCCCTTCTATTTATCACATTTTTCAAGTTGTCTCCTCAATTATGAAAATCCTGTGTAGAACATGGTGTAAGCGGATTCCAATTGTTTAAGATTTGTTAGATTGCCCCTTCTATTTATCACACTTTTGAAAATGTCCTCTTAATTATGAAAATCCTTTGTAGTACAGGCTGTAAGTAGGTCCTAATTATTTGGGATTTGTTAGATTGCCCCCTTTTATTTATCAAACATTTCTCAAGCCCCCCTTTTGCCTATACATTACATTATATAGTTTTGTGTTTCATGTATATTGGTTTCCCTTAGTGACTAGCATAGATGGGTAACAATATTTTGATTGATTTTTCTTTGAATGCAACAAGCTGGTAGAAATCTCATTGAATGTCTTCTAAAATATTCTTAAGATACATCTTATATATATATATATATATATATATATATATATATATATATATATATATATATATATATATATATATATATATATATATATATATATATATATATAATTAGAATAATATAAAACAATATAACTCACGATTCATGCAAATAAATGTTAAGTTATTTATGCTTTTTGCCCCCCCCCCCCAAATGAAATTTCTGCCTCCGCCACTGCCTGTGGGTTAATTCCTCCGTCACCTTTTACTGGTTAAGAAATTCAACAACCAAGATTACTAGACCATGTGACCCTGATTTATCACGGGGTCGACAAAACTCGACTCAGTACCCATCCAAAGAACAACCATGTAGGTAACCGTGAGCTCGGTTATTTAGTGCATTTGTTGGTATTATTGGATTCAAATGCAAGATTTAACCTTTTACTTCATTTTTGTTTCTTTTTTTAGAGGATTCCTGCATTTATTTGGTTTGAATTATTTATTATTATTTTTTGTACTTTTCTATAACAATGAGTTGTTCAATATTTTCTCAGCGATGGGATGAGTTTTGAATTGAGATTGGTGTTATTATTTTGGTTAATTGACATTGATCTGTTGTAGCCTACATTGGGGTTCTTTCGATGATTTGGAGAAAAATGAAAGCAGTTGAGTAAAATGGTTTTTTTTCGTAGGGCTGGAAAGGAGATGGCAGATAGCAATTTAGAAGTTAGAAAACATCGAAAAAGGTCGTGCTAGTGGGATTCAGAATAGAACACATGTACCAGTTCTTCGCATGAAACCTTCTTTTCTCACGCTGGTGTGATGCAGACGGTCATCCATTTGAATTCAAGCAGTGTCGATGCCAGAGTAGAAGAAGATTCTGAATTTGAGTTTCCTTTTCCGCAGAATTCAATGCAAGACAACGAATCCTTAGTGGGGGACAGACAACACTTGGGTCAGCTTAATAAGAGAAGTATGAAGTTGAATGATAGTCATACAATGGGCCATATGTCTAATTATGTTGATGGTAGTGGTAATCAGACAAAATATGTTCCTTTTGATGTTCAGAGTGGATCTTCTGAAGAACGACATATTTTGGACATGAATGTTATTCGCTCCAATTTAATAGGAGAGGATGAAACGGGATCCAATAACGATAGCTTTATTTCTTTGAGTACTTTGCTCAAGACATGGTTCTTTATTCCAGTAAGATACACATTTAGCACATTGTTGACATTGTAAGAGTCGATCTCTGTACAAACAGTACTTGATTAGTGCCTTTCTATATTATGTGTAAGTCATTGATTCTTTTTAAACTCTCTTTTGTGAAACTAATCTTTCTTATCATAATAGCATTTTAAAACTAATCTTTCTCATCCTAATTTTTCTCATCTTAATATTTATTTTTAATAGCTATTACATGATAGCATTTTAAAGGTCAATCATGATAGCACCTTTGGAATATTAAAACAAACAACTGTAACATTAATTACATGTGATAGATAATACAATCATGACATTAAGTACAATTGATGCCACTAAGCACATTCAAAGAAAAATTTAGTAATTGAGCTTGATAAACCCTTCCCCAATATCCATAGAGAGAGTTCATCAAGAATGACACTTTCATGGTCATGAGCTGCCACTCTACAATCCTGAGTGCAGGGCTAGTTTTCCTCAAAATTCTAAACTTTTGGCCATTTCATTTATTTTTTGTACACCAATTTTTGTTGGGGTGGGCACGGTCCGGGTTTGGGCTAATCCTGGTTCCGGTCCCGATACAGTGAACGGGAACGGTACGGGTCGGGAAATCAATTTTTTTTTTACTGACCCGGTTGGTACCAGACTGTTTTGAACCGGGACAGTCCGGGTCGAGACCATGCCATCCCGGTATAAAAAAGATCCATGTTAACTAGTAGTAGATTAGAGCATGTAATCGTCACTTATACACAAGTATATTGGTATATTGGAGCATGTAATTGTCACTTATACATAAGTATATTGGTATATTAGAGCATGTAATTGTCTCGTAGTATATTGGTATGGAGATGTATAAGTGGATTGCATAGGTATGAAGTAGTCTATAGTTTATGCACCCTACACCCTTCCAACAAATTGGTTGGAATGTATAAAATTTAGAGTCGATGGGTGATAGCAGTTGAAGCTCCCGGCCTTGAAATCTAATTTTAATCACATTACGAAGGCATATTGAAGGTTTTTAAATGTGGGACGATACTTTTGTATGTTGTGGATCTAGCTTATTTGCAAAAGGTAACAAAGAACTAGCCTAATATGCTTAAAAACTAATTTGACTTGCACCCATTTGGACTTGGGTTTTTTTTGCTATAGTTGAGGGAATCCAGTAGGTAAAGTAAAACCATACCAAAAATGGCTAGGACCAAATGTATTGTGTTAAGATCTTTTTCTCCCACAAAAAACACAGTGAGGGTGACAGATGAAATTGTGGTTGAACCACCAAGATTGTGTGGAGGTGGTTCATACTTCATAGTGACCAAAGAAGCTTCAAATCTACTTGTCTCACATTTTGAATGTACTTACCTGCTTCAACCACATTTATAAACACAATGTTGGTGACATCTCCTTTGTTTATGGTCCACTCAACCCAATGGATGGCTAACTTGGCTCCTAACCTATAGTTTTAATAGTTCTGTAAGTGGTGAGATGTGGTGTGGGTTAGATGTGGGCTTAGGCTTAGAATTGATAAAAATCAATTGAGCTTGGGCTAACTGTAGTAACCGGGACAGACCAGAACAGTCTGGGACAAAATTAGTGAAAACAGGTCCCGAACCGGTTGGAACCGGTCCGGGACCGGGATGAAAACTGTATAAATCGGTTGGTCCCAATTTAAATCGGTTCGGGACCATACCGATCCAGGTCGGACGGGTCGGGACTGGGATTCTTGCCACCCCTAAATTTTTGCATTCAGGCAAGTATAAGGGCATTAGATTTACAAAAGGAAAGTCAAGACTGATTAAGATAATGGGTTGTTCTATGATTCGTGGCTACTGCTAAAAACTACTTGATTTGATAGGGTGGTACAATCGTGAAACATCCCGAGGAAATAGCACTAGCTGATACTCAACCCAAGATACCATGAACAATTTTGTTCTAGATAAAAACTCAAGTAATATCTACAACATATATACCAAAAGTTTCCCAAGAGGGAAACAAAAAGGAAAATCTTCTCATCTTCCTTAAGAAGAGATAAACACATGACTATTCCTGCTAACAACGCTACATAAGGTTTTTTTTTTCTTTGTGCAATTAAATACGGAAAAAAATCGTGGATAACTTTTCTACAATTTTTTCTGAAAATCAAAAACACCCTTAGTGATCTCTGTGAATAGGAAATACTATTTGTAAACAAAACATGTCGTGATAGATATACGGGTCCATTACTTGAATCAAGACAACGATAACCTTGGCGATGAAGAGAGTACAATAGGAAGATACAATGTTTGGAACGTAGTTGAAGTTTGTATATATTTTTGGGATTTAGATAAGGAAGACATGAGCACCCAAAAACACGAATTGAATAAAAGTAGGGTGAATGAATAAACAAATTTTCATAATGGGATGTACTAATTTTTCTTGTGGTTATCATGCGCGTGCATAGCAATAAGACGCTTCTTTCTCACTCGTTTTCTTCCCCTCTAGTTCTTTTTCTTCCTCTTGTTTCCTTTCCTTTTTCTCTCATTCACTTTACTATCTTGCATGCCATATTTGCTCCCCCTTATTCTCCCTCTCACTTCTATTTATATCCGCTAATTCTAAATGGCGAGGAAAGGGGTGAGGGAGGGGGTGTGACCGCTCATCCCCCTCAAGATGCGTGCCTTCGTGAATCTCGAGGGGGATGAGCGGTAAAACCCCCCCTCGCCCCTTTCCTCACCGCCTAGAAGGGCTCATTTATATCCCCTCCGACACTATCTTGTTCACCTAATCTATTCACATTTTGTGACTTTTTTTGAGCTTTTGGGCCTTGGCAAACCATTGGGTTTTGGGCCCATCTACTCTTTGAGGCGTTATAGATTGCACCATTATTTCTCTATATTGCTAGTCTGTGGTGTTGTGGTGGTATAATCTTGGTGTACATAGTTTTTTTTTTTTTTTTTTTGATAAAGTGTACATAGTTATATTGATATCACAAATAATATTATGAAACTATTGTAGAATTTTCTAGGATTATGGTGGATGTCCACCTCCATCCACCTTATGCTTATGAGGTGGCATGCTATAAGCCCACGATGGTATGAGGTGTCAAATGATTATGTGATGTTAGTTGCTTATAAATAGGCATACAATTGTTATCTCAATTTTGGGTCTTTATCTTCTCGGTTATTCTGGTGGGTTGGATTTTTCTCCTAATGTGAGTGGTGTATACATGATAAAATTCATCTTATAATTTGTCCAATTATCAATACCACCATCAATGGTATCTACTAAATACCACATGAGTCGAAGTGAAATAGTTTGTTGTTATTCTAACCTCTATTCCAACACATGTGTGGTACTATGATGTGTGTGATGAGGGGTCTGAGATTTAAACAAAGTTTGAATTTTGAGCATGAAACACTACCATGGAAATAATGTGTTCTTTTGAGGCACTAGATGTAATACATATCATGGAAACAATCACTTTAAAATTCAGGAAAATATAAGTTCTAGTTTGAATAATTTACCTCTAAACTATTTTGAATAAAAAGTTTGGAAAACAGAAGGCGAAGAAAAATTAACTGAGCCGAGCTTCGTGCTCAAATGTCCTTATATCAAAGTGAAATATAATAATCACGTATCGCTCAATTAATTGAAACTTTGTACCCTCAATTGGTCAAAGCTTTGTGCTGATAACGTGTTGAATAAACTAAGTAAAAAACTATTATCATATGAAAGAGGTTTCTCTCAATAAGTTCTCTTTCTGTGTCTTATTCTCTGTGCTATACACTAACCTTATACCTCTTACAAAATGAAACAATTGTATGCCTATTTATAGGCAACTAACCTCACTTTAGCAGAGGTGATTATAACAATTACTTCAGTAGAGGTGCTTACCCCAGCAGAGGTAGTCACAATACTTACCACATGGTTCAAAGATCTTGTGTCTGGTACAATAATAAAACTCTTGCAAAGGATACTGGTCACATGTTTGTCGTGTACCATAAGAGGAAGTAGAGAAATATCGAGATTACATTAAAACCAAAGAGAAATTTTAATACACTGGGAAGATAATAGTTCATTCTTTGAATTTACTCCCATTGCAGTAAAATTGAGAGTTTTAATTTACTCATGGTTTTGAGTTAGTTTTTTATATAATAGTCACTCTATTCCCACCATTAGCAGGAGATATGGATGTAAAACGGTGTGGAATTAGAATACTTCCATTTTGTCTCATCCGGACCGTAAAATCATGTGTCAGCTATGAGTACACATGCTCCCTGAAGGACAAAGTTTAAATAAGGCAGCTAGTGAATCTACAACATGCTAGAAGCATGGTAGACATCTGTTTGAATTTGTATCCCTGAAGGACAAACTTCGAATAAGGCAAATAATGAATATGTTGCACGTCAGAAGCGTGGCAGATTTATAGGTTCCAAAGATTCAACTCTTCAAAGATGGAGAATTTGTAAAATTCATGCCCTAATGCTCTTGAAGAAGCAATGCTTGAAACTCATGCAGAAGTGGTACAGGCTCCAGAAGAAGTTGTACATGATGTTCTAGAAGTAGCATGACACGACGCTCTAGAAGAGGTCATAACGCATTAGCAGTAGCAGTACACAACGCTCCTGAAAGAGGTTATGGCTCCAACAGTAGCATTATATAACGCTCTTAAAGAGGTTATGGATCAAACAATAGCATTATATAACGTCCTGGAGAGGTTATGGCTCCAGCAGTAGCATGACATAGCACTCCTAAGGAGGTTATGTTTAAAAACCTTGGAAGTGGCTCATATCACTGCAGTGACAATGAAAGCCCTGGAAGAGGCTCAGGTATCTGATAATAATGAGATCTCAATATATTCACGAGAAATGTGATATCAGATCAAATGATCACGATGACATATTCATATGGTAGCTACCAAATTATAAAAAGGGAAATGATACTGATATTAAACCACGTATCTATAAAGTCGACAAATAAATAATTGGCCAAATAACAATATATAGTCCATAGTGGCATTAGGCTCGCTAAAACGAAAATATATTGTCCAAGTGAAATTGGGTTCCCTTGAGAAACGTGGTATATTCTAACCTATAATACAAACACTTCAGTGTGTAGACCTTGTCGGTTTCAGACGAGTGTTTGTAGGAAAACAAAATGAGACTGTTAGATGTATGACAAGATTCGTGGTACAAGGGTTCCTGTAGCAACTTAGCATTTGATAAAATATATTCCCAATTATGGATATAACTACATTTCCATTTAGTATTGTAGTTTCTAAATACTTGATATGCGAGTTATGAATGTCGTAACTACTTATGAAAATTTAGACACAAATCCCTGAAGGATTTATTTTGTTAGACACAATTATTTTACATGAAAATCTCTGAAGGATTTAGTTTGCCTGAAGCAAAGTCATTACTCAATACAACTCGAACATGTTTTATAAGATTTGAACCATTACAAAAGGATGTAGTATAATTGTCTAAGCAAATATCTTTGTAAGAAAGGTTATGCAAATTTGATTATGTCTTTCTTATGACATCATTAATTGTTTTTGTCGTACTAGCAGTTTATGTTAATAATATAACTCTTATTGGACCATTGAAAATATAGTTTGCAATTAAAGACCTTGGAAGAACAATTTTTGTCTCGGCCTGCACATTGAGTCAAGTACTGGTAGAAATTTGTGCATCAATCAGAGATATATTGACAAGATCCACTTAGTGTGTCCAAGGTCGTCTGGTCATTAGATCTCAATAAATGCTTGTATCAATCAATAAAAGATACTCAGTCCTGAAGTACCATAAGTGAGTATCATTGGTGCATTGTTATATTTTGCAGCAATTAGATAACCTGACATAATCTTTTTTTTGTGCATTTACTATCAAGGTATAGTTTTGCACAGGCTTATCCATATTTGCATGGCATGCTATATTCGTGAGATCATTTATATGAGTTTATTCCTCGGATTTAACTAACCATTCCCACCTAGTTGACTATGCGGATTCAGGTTCTCTATTTGACCCTCATAAGGATTACTCACAGGCAGGTTCTGTATTTATGAGTTGCAATACAACTATTTCTCGGGTGTATATTACACAAACTTATTGATCAGTCAACTGCAATATATAACAACGATGTTGCATGTATTGATTAAATGTAGGAAGACTTCATCAAAGGAGATTGAATGAAACATATTCTAATGCAGTTCCTCTACTCACACGAGCTTCAAAAGAACAATGTGATTGAAATCGAACAGATTCAGTATAGTGTCGATCTTGCAGATCTCTTCATCGATGCATTGTCTACATCAATATTACAATTTGGTTTACAAGATTAATGTGTAAACTTAGACAACAGTTATGCATACATAAGGGGGAGAATCCGAAAGTATACCATCCGAGGATCATCCAGAAGGATCTACAAGAGCATCTAGAAATATATTCGTGACAGTATCCTGAAGCATCCTGACGTATATATTCTTGAAAGTATTCTAAAGTATACTATATTTTGGGCACGTTGTACTCTTTTTCCTTCAACGCGGTTGTATCCCATTGGATTTTTTTGTCAAGATTTTAATGAAGCAGCAATATCCAGAAGTATAGCCCTTGGTGTGCATCCAAAAGTATGTTACGAAAGCATCCAGAAGTTTACAGATCATATCACAATATACTATTAGTTGATTTATGCGCGTTGTACTCTTTTTCCTTCGACAAGGCTTTTTCCACTGGATTTTCCTGTCAAGGTTTTAACGAGACAACATTATGCGAATAGAGCATCCCAAAGTATGCAAAAGTAGTGGTTGTATTTTATTTTTCCTTCAACATGGTTTTATCCCATTGGATTTTTCTATCAAAGTTTAAACGTGGAAGCAACGAGGCAATAGTGGTGGAGTACAACCTTCATTACCTAAGGATATACTCATGTACTCCAGAAGAGACATGAGTTTGAATGCCACTTCAGAAATCGTTGTTTGATAATAGGCTGAGACCGTTTACAATCTCATCCTTTTTTTATGATTGTCAGGGGAAGCATTCCAGAAGAGGATCTATTTTTGCCAAAGACTTTGGAAATTTGCACGCTGTGTTCTTTTCCCTTCGCTACGGTTTTGTCCCACTGGGTTTTTTTAGCAAAGTTTTCATGAGGTAGTATTTCATCAACAACAAGACTTCAAATGAGAAACAACATGTGGTGAACATCCAAGGGGGGTATTGTAGAATTTTCTAGGGCTCTAGTGGATGTCTACCTCCATCCACCTCATGCTTATGAGGTGACATGGTATAAGCCCACAATAGTATGAGGTGTCAAATGATTATGTGATGTTAGTTGCCTATAAATAGGCATACAATTGTTTCATTTTGTAAGAGCTATAAGGGTAGTGTATAACACAGTGAATACGATACAGAAAGAGAACTTATTGAGAGAAACCTCTTTCATATGATAAAAGCTTTTTACTTAGTTTATTCAACAAAAATGATGATAAAGTGAGTTATAAAATGATGAGTTGTTCCCGTGGAAATAAGATATTAGCAGTTTGTGTATAAGAATTAGTGATATTGTTGCCTCCATGTCAAATCAGTTGCGTATGGGTCATGTTTTCCTTACTGATTCATCAGTGATCTTCGCTTATTTTGAGGACTTCCAAGAGATCCAAAGGAATGTCCTCAACCATTTGTATAAGGAAACCACTATTTAACATCATATATTCCATTGTCCTCTCCTTCTTCTCCTTTCCCCATTCCTTTTCTATTTTTTTATAGTCCTCGTGACGGTCTCTACGATGATGGATTCCTCCATCATAGAGGCCACCGCGAGGGCGAGAAAAAATATAAAATTAAAGGGGAAGGAGAAGAAGAATAGAGAGGGGGAACTACACCACAACTGTTCATTAATAGCAGTTGATGATAGCGTTTTTATACTCATTGCTATGAAAATCAAAATTTTAACAACATCACTATATTAAAACACTACCAAAAATAAGCGGGAGATTAAAAATGATGAAGGCGCTTGATTTTGTTAAAAGTTTTAGAATACCACTCCCTTCTCTCTAACCAAAAGGCACACACCTCTCTTTTAGGAATATGAGCCACAAAGAGAGATCGAGGGAGAGAGTTGAGGGAGAAGGGAGAGAGATAGATCCAGGGAGAGAAGTGAAAAGCAAAAGATGTGTGATAATCTTCAAACGAATCAGAACCAAAGATGTGGAGAAGACTTTCTTCTCAGCTCCAACCATGCCTCTGATCTACGATATTCGTTTCTTCATGCTCATCCAAAACAACCCCAAGGTTTCTCATTGCCCCTTCTTCTTCTTCAGCAACGACCCCGATCTTTTCTCACTTGTTCCAAAAAAAAAATTTTGTTGAAGCTGGTAAGGAAATATTTTCTTTGGAATTCAGATCTTTTTAGATTTGGATGATTGGGTTGTTTCTTATTTTTCAAAATGATGTTATTTTCTTTTGTAGATATTGTTCTCTCTAAAGGAAAGAAGATTGAAGATGTGATACCTATTCTACTGATCACAAAAAGAAGGAATTTGAAGCCTGGTTTTTGGTTGGTTTAGTTTATTTTTTCTCTTTCAATCTTTGGTTTATAATGATTGAAGGCGGGTTTAAGGTCATTTTGATTGATGGATTTTGGTTTTTGGTACAGGGAAGAGAGACGGTGCAAAGCAAAAAATAAGTTTTCCAAAAGATGAGAGTTGAAACTTTTCCAAGAGGGGAGATTGAGAACACACAGTGATAATCTTCGAAGGAATCATAACCAAAGATGTGGAGAAGGCTTTCCTCTCAGCTCCAACCATGCCTCCGATATGCCAAATTCATCTCCTTCTCATCATCCAAAACAACAACCCCAAGGTTTCTCATTGTCCCTTTTTCTTCAACGACTGTCCTAATCTCTTCTAACTTGTTCCGTAGAAGTTTCATTGCCGAAGCTGGTAAGCAAAACTATGATTTGGGATTTTACATCTATTTGATTTGGGTGATTGGGTTTTTTTTTTTGGGTATTTGGGAAATGTTGTTGTTTTTGTTTTATGGATTTTGTGTTATTTGGTTGATTGTGGTATGATTTTGAAGGGACATATAAGGAAAAGGTAAGACATAGAAAAGCTCTTTTCTCAAACAAAGTATCTATATTTATGTTTAAGGCTTTGTTCATTTTCTTTTCTTTTGGGTTTTTATTTGTTTAGTTTGCAGAGTTTGAATCCATTGTTATTTGGGGTTTTTGTTCTTCATCCATTTGATGCTTAATTGAAGGATGGGGTTTAGATTATATTTTGATGTTTATGCTTTTAGTTGGTTTAGAGCCACACCAATGTACATTAATCTTCAAGAGAGTTTGCCGAATCAGTACTTCAACACAATATTTTGATATTAATCCGCATAATTCCCTCAATATAGTTCATGTACAATCAGATAACTATTTTTATGCCTATCTGGAGGAGCACATTTTGGATCGAGCTAAAACTTTAACCATGTTATTCCTGATATTGATTTGCACAATTCCTCATTTCAGCTCAAACAAATTAGCTAGAAACATAGTTCATATGAAAAACTGGTTTGCTCCTTTAAACCAAATGAACCCAATGCCCCTTGTTCCAAAGGCCCAGGAAGACCCCTCAATGGAGGTTACTGCTCCATAATTCCAAGGGAAGGAAACTATGTAAACAAACCTCATTCAATTGCAGTGCAGAGTGATTGAAAGAAAGACAAAGCAAGCATTTAGGCTTGGAGCAGAGTATGCATGGCAAATTTGTGAAGGTTAGCGCTTCATTTACCCTTTGTTCAAGGTTTCATTTCCTCACCTTCTTTACTTAGTTTTTCAATGTCTATTGAGTGGCAAAATTTCAGTAACAGATAGGATGATTTGATCAATGTGAGTAACAATAACAATGGTTTGCCTGATCCAATTATTCAGTACTTAGTTCAGTCAAGCATTTTGTTCATTTGGTATTCAATTCCCACTCTCTGTACTTTGAATTTCCTAATGATTATCATGGTGAGGGTGACAGTGCATTCAAATTTATGTATTCATTGTTAATACCATGTTGATGAGAGCGACAATTTCTCAGCATAAATGCACTTGTGCTAAAGAACTTAATCATCCGAAATGGCATATGTTTTCACTTTTAGACCCTTTCCTATCTTTGTGCACAAAATCCTTTGAGAGCGGAAAGTCATTAGAAGACTCATTGCCCACATTTTCAAAACTCAATTGTATGGAGATGAGTGGATTTTCGAAACACTTGAGAATAGTTGAACATGAGCTACTTTCGAAATTAGTAAAAAGTGGCTTGCACAAGCCTCTTTAGATGTCATGATTAGTGTAAAACTGATTTGATGGAGTGAACTTGATACGCAAAATATTCCACATTTGAAGTTAGTTTCGCATTTTGTTTTGAATATTTTAAGTCATTGATATGGATGATAATTACTATTCCAAATATGATATGTTCATTAGGCTAATTAATGAACCTTCAATCTTTCCTTTCTCAACAGTGTTCTCTTCTAAGGTGTTTACTTTTCACCATCAGAGTTTGGGGCCTGATTTACTAGCGAGGCACATACTCCTTAAGATATGAGCAGGAAATACAAGCAGAGCAAGGTCTTTCAAAAGCTTTAGATTGTTAATTTTCCTTTCAACATGCTTATTCATTTTTTTTTGGAAAGCGAGCTGGGTTTTTATTGGATCCCATAACCTAACAACAAGGTGCGACCTACAGTCAACGCCATAAGAAAGTAACCATGCCGCCGACGAGTCTCGAACCTAGGACGTGGGGGATAAACCAACACAGCCCTAACCACTCGACCATAACACCATTGGCTTCAACATGCTTGTAAATTATGCAAATGGTTGTTTTCCTTTCAACATGCTTATTCATTTCTACACTTTCTATTTTCTTACTTATTTGCATGACTTCTGTTCTCAAAAGCTATTTTTCTTGATCTTCCCAGTTGAATAAGATCCCTAAAATTTTCATTCTGCATGATGGCACAGTGTAGTTTCTTTTTGTGCTAAAAATGTTTTATACCAATTTTTCGATTTTGGTTCTAAATGCACCCTCTCAATATTCTATCTTATCTGGGTTTTGCTCTCTAGTCTTCTACTTTATATCAACTAAACTAAGGAGGGTGTTATGAGTTTTTACATGGAAGGGTTTATTTTTGTCTACTCAAGGAAGAGAGGGTTTTGTTCCTCTGTTCAGTTTTATTGTATAACTTCTGTCTAATGTGAATTTTGTTGGTTAGTATTTAATCTTCAATTTAATATTTGAAAACGAGAGGAAGAAAAATGAAATGTTTTCATCTTTCACTAGTGTGAAATTGATTCAGTTTTACCATTGCATTGATCTATAGGTTTAGAGGGGTTATAGATGCTCAAGGGGTAATGGATTGCCGACAGTTGAAGTACATTGTTGTCATGGCATTCATTTTCATTTTCTTCAATGCTTGTTAATCAAATGAGAAATGAAAGAAGCTCCACAGATTATCTAATGTATGGCTACTAGTTACTAGTCTTGGGCACTATTGGATTTTTTACAATTTGTTATCTTGAAGCATGGGCAATAGTATATTACCCTGCATTTTTTTTCTTTGTATGCCTCTTTTTATTCTTTGAAACTTTGCTGACTCCTAGAATTGGAGTAAACATAATGCCAACTAAATCAAAATAAGCAATTCCAGAACTCACTTTATTCTGTCTACTAAATTGAATATTTAGACTTTACTCATGTTTTTTCAAGCTTTCCATTAAATTGTTTGGATTTGATAGGTCAATGAAATATAATGAAGTACGAAGGCATGTTTATGCTAAAAGGACTGAGATCATTAAATCAATTCCTGACTTCTGGTTGACTGTTGTATGTGATAAATTTAACTTCATATTAGCTTGTATCATTTTGTAGGTTTTACTTATTATTAGGGGTGGGCACGGGACGGGATGGGACGAGATATACCCATCCCTATCCTATCCCGTTCATACGGGATCGGGACGGGACGGGACGGGACGGGATCAGCGTGCTAATCTGGAGAATGTAAGCTATCATTATAAAGTGCGTATGTGCTTTCAGTTGAGCTACTTATAAATTATAACCTACTTTTCTATATCCCAACACAGCTTATAAATTCAAATGGAAAAATCCAAAGCTACGGGAAATCAATAAATCTGACTTAAACTAGCTAGTCCAACAATTTTGGTTCAGTTTTTTCTTTCAAAGATTCAATGGGGTTATAGAAACTAATAGGATCAGAGGCTTGAATCCTTTCAATATCATCTAATCCCATATTAAGGGATTTACAAGTTGAAGCATAAACAAAAATAAAAAAGTTAGGCAAAAAAAAAAAACAATAAACCTACTGTAACATGTTACTGGTTGAAGAACATATACACCGATATGTAGCAGCACATGTAAATACATACATGCTCTTCACCCTGTTACAAGTAACCTGTCAGGGTATTGGAAGACTTCTAACCATACAAAGACACAACATGATAAGTAAAAGCTACTAATACTAGTGTACTAAACAATATGTCAATGGAAAATGAGATCATAATTTCAGCACATCAGAACATGCAAAAAGCCAGTTAATCAAAGTGCTTAACACTAGGGTCCAAATTTTCTGACTTGCTCAAAAGATAACGGTGGAATAATTTAAAGTGTGGGGTACCATATGGTCCTTATAATGTCTAATGTCTATAAATAAAGACCTTGATCTCTCTCTCACAGTCATCAAGGCTTCTAAGCTAAAGATGGCAAATAGAGTGTTTGATCTTCTATCTATTTTTTTAGAGACAGTATATTTGTGTGAGAGATTCATTGAGATGCTAAAAAAGTAAAAATGTTATATACATCAGTATATTTGTATGGGCATCCACAATTCTAAAATAAATAATTAAATAAAAATATTAATAATTAATATTAATAAATTAGTTCGGGACGGGACGGGATTGGCGGGATTGAAAATCTTCATCCCATCCCATTCTAGATCGGGACGGGACGGGATCGGGATGAAATTATTCAATCCCATTAAGACCCGGAAAAATCGGGACGGGACGGGATCGGGACGAGAACGGGATCGCGGGATGGGATGCCCACCCCTACTTATTATTGTTTGATGTCTCCTCAATTACTTATCACATTGTTGACTTGTTTAAGGTTATTGTTTGCAGTTTTTGAACCATCCTACTCTAGGTGATCTGTTGAATGAAGAAGACCAAAAGGTTGGCCGTTATGCCATGCACGAACTAAAATTTTATTTCTTTTGTACTTTTATCCAACATCTGTTTGACCTTGAAGATGTCTGTTATCCATTTCTCTGTAACTAATTTCCTTGAAACGCTTGTAGACATGGACCATTAGAACTAATTTAACATTATTTGAGGAACCTTAGGAACTCTATGGAACCCTTGCTCACATATGGCTCCATTTTTCTGCCAGATTTTCAAGAACCTAAGTAATATAGATGTTGAGGATTTTAAAGATCTAAAGTCACGGTACTCTATCACATTCGTAAGTTATCTTTCTTTTCCCTATATATATATATATATATATGAAACTTGGTTTATGTGCATAGATTTTTGTAGACATGTTTATTAGTTCAAATGCCTATCAGAGGACTGATTTTTGCAAATTTGATGTTGTATGAATCAAAGCTTTAACTCCAATCCTCACTTTGAAGATGAAAAGCTTACAAAGACATTTTCCTTTAGTGATGATGTAGTGACTACTACAAAAATCAAGTGAAAAGAGGGCAAGGTAGTCACATTTTTTTTCTCACAATTGTAGTCAACTTGTCTTATTTGTTTTGGTTTCATTATCTTATCTTGCAATTTTTTACATTGAAGGATCTTGCTAATGGAGATAATCATGAAAATAAAGGGAATAAGCGACCATTTACTGAAGATGACTAGGCAAGAACTCATCGGGATGACCAGGCAAGAACTCATTGACTATCTTGGAACTATTGCACAGAGTGGAACTGCTAAATTCTTGAAGGCAGTGAAGGTATGAATTAACCTATATTTCTCTCTATCCTGTCATAGTGGATTCAACGATGTGTAACTAACAATTTAGATGCATTCACAGGAAGTAAAGATTCTGGCGGTGACAACAATTTAATAGGTCAATTCGGTGTAGGGTTTTATTCTGCATTCCTGGTTTCCGATTTTGTATTTGTTAAATTTTACTTCTTGGTTTATCGTTTCGTTGGTTGAATGTGATGCTTATCATTGGTAATTTGAAACTAATTGTTAGGTTGTTGTTTCAACCAAAAGCCCCAAATGGGATAAGCAATGTGTTTGGGAAGGACAGGCAGATGCCAGCTCCTATAATATTAGAGAGGAGACAGACCCTGAAAACTTCTTCCTAGAGAAACCAGACTTACATTACATCTTAAGGTCAGGTACCAGTGTTTCTTGTGTTGTGGCTGGTTGCCTTGTCCCCTGACACTAAACTATCTTGTTAATGCTAATACTTTATTTATGTTTAATTCAGCGAGATGACAAAGGATTTGCCCATCCCGAAAGGATACAAAACTTTTGAAGAACTATTCACAGTTTGTTTCTTTCCCTATATATACTTGGCAAGAGAAGGGATACTCAAAGGAGGTATATACTTTTGGTGTTATTTTTCCCCCTTAAATCAGTTGCAAGAAAAGCAATTTGATATTTTCATTTGCCTTTATTGTGCACAAGTTTTGGCTTTGTTCTAATAGAATGTATTACAGGTTGAGGTTGATGAAGATCCAGCAGAAGTGAAAAGGGATGGAGAAGAGGGAAAGACAGACGTAGCTTTCGTGTTTCCAATTATTTTCCACTATCCTTTGATTAGTGTTAGCATGCAACAGTTTGGATTAACTCTTGGCGGGCTTTTTTTTTTGCTTGAAGCTGAAGAAAAAGAAAACTAAGACAATAGTTGAGAAGTACTGGGACTGGGAGCTTGCTAATGAGACCAAACCCATTTGGGTGAGCATTTATATTGATTTCTATTTGTATATTGTTAATATAACATAGTAAAACATTTTTCTCATTTGTGCTTCAGGGGACTCATTATGCGTATTTTGTGTTCAGCTTCGCAACCCTAGGGAAGTCCCTACAGAGGATTAAAATGAGTTCTACAAAAAAACCTTCAATGAATACTTGGATCCATTAGCATCTTCACACTTCAATATAGAGGTAACTAGTACTCTTGTGGTGGTGTTGTTGGATAAAATACACCGGTGAGCTGATAAAATTGTGGTAATGGTAACATGAACACCATTGCGGATTAAAAGCTTGGCGAATTGGAGTGCAGGACCAAAACTATGTGAATTGTTGCTGCTGTTTGTTTTCAGCTACCATAGCTACCTTGCTAATGAGGATATTGTGTTGTGAGTTAAGCGTTGTCTTCTTATTTAGAAGTTACAATATGTTAGTTGAGACAAATGTTCATTGAGATATAGTGTAGTACTTTTGAGACAAATGTTGTCATTGAGATAATATTTTTATTGTATTGTATTCAAATTGTGATGGTAGTTCGTATGTTTATGAGATGATTAATTAATATCTATTTTTGGATCATTTGGATGCTTTACATAATATTATCTTCTATGGTTAAGCAAATCAATGTTATAAAAAGTCATTTGATAGCACTTGATGAGTGTTATAGAAAAAAGGGCCTTGAGAAACGCTATTGGTAACTATATAATAGCGTTTCAGAAATGCTATAAATATTGTTACTATAGCGTTTCAGAAACGCTATAAATAGTCAACTTACAATAGCGTTTTAAAAACGCTATAATAGACCCTGTATCTATTATAGCTCCGGCAGACACAGCGTTTCAAAAACGCTATGGTAGGATTTTTCTTGTAGTGGGGGCGACGAAATCGAGATCGAGATCAGAATTGGTTGAATCTTGTAAAGGTTTTATAACTCTTATTCATATTCTTCGACTTCGTCTTCAATTTTGATTTTAGGGAATGGAGAGGATATATGAGGGGTATTTTGAGGATGCTCCTAAATGGAGAGGGAAAAAAGAAGTGAGGAAAGGAAGAGTGATAAGCACCCAAAACATCGATTTTACACTCCCAAATATACAATTGTTAAGTCCAATTATCAAATAAAAATATCCCATTACATGTATTTTGTGCATTTTGTAGGAATTCAAGTACAAATCTCAAATTATGCATAAAGTGGCACAATAAGGCTAAATTCATCAACTAGAAGGCCAAATGGGAATTCGAATGCATTCATCAGGATTAAAGAATTTCAATCTCAAGACCCATGAAGTCAAGCCCACAAAGCAACAACAACTACGGATCTCGAGAAAATCAATATGAAGATTTGGACGTCCACATGGCCAACTTTATCATAAAAAAAATCTCTACAAGACATTTTTCCTTATTGAACTCCAACACCATTCCTTGTTTCATTCAACCATGTTTCACTGTTTAACTCAAACCATGTTTCCTTGTTTCACTCAAACTCTTTTTACCTATAAAAAACTCATACATGGAGTTCATAAGGGATAGTTTTTCTTTGATAGTTTTTTTTTACAGAGTTTTTTAGTTGTAGTTCTTGGCTTTATATTTCTACTTGGGAGAAAAGTGCATGTACTACAGTTTAATTCCATTGAAGAGATAAGTTTTATCTTTGTTTTTCTTTGTTCTTTTAGTTTAATACTTATTTTCACCATACATTATTTTGCTATTATCTTTATTCTTTAAGTTGAAAATCAAATATTGTCTTCTAATCCACGTGAAGTAGTTGATAACCCTTACTTCCACTATACATTGTTGAATTGTATTGCAGGTTGAAGGAAGAAAAAAAAAATAGAAACAACATATATTTCTTTAATTGATGTCGAAAATCATGAAATGATATTAATGTCGGTTTTTGGCATCAATCAAATGGCGTTGTTGCACATCACTTGGTGAAATGTACATTATTGAAGATACAACTTTGGAGACAATTGAGAAGATTTTTAATTTATTTAAAATTTTTTTCCTTTTTTATTTAATTATTACTATTTTTTTGTCATCTTTATGCTTTTTTGGGTAATTTTCAGTATATAACGGAAACAACATAGCAGCAGACGGCTCAAACATTGTCCGTTTAACGTGAAATTTTTACAGAAAATTTCGTGATACTCCTCTGAATTTCCATATTTTTTTCAGATTTTGTTTTATGTCGGTTGCCTGTTGAGCAAATTCGTTTGGAAAAGTTGGTGATAAAGCTGCGAAATTGCCTAAGACTTGCTTGAACACATTTTTTTTATTTTTTTGTTTGTAGTTTTTAGTGAGGAAGAGAGTTTATTCCTTTTTAACTTCTTTTTAATATGCCTCAAATGGTCGAGTGCCACTTGTAATAGTTAGACATTATTTTAGCATTAGGTTGATTGTTAGTTTTAGGTTAGATTTAATTCACTTTCATAAAAAAAAAAAAAAACAAACAAACAAACAAACAAACAAAAATAAATGATAATAAATAATAAAAAATAAATCCTGACTTCTTGACCAAGACCATTAAACATCTTTGTATGTGTAATTGTTTGATTGTGTGTTTTTTTATTTAGATAGCAATCGAAGTCAGAAATAAAATATAAAAAAATTTCTTTGAAAAATGGCTAATTTGTTTTGTAGTGGACAACCAGTGGTGTTGTGGGGGAGAGAGCAATTGCTTGAACCTAGGAGGAGTAGCTCTCAAATAACACTTCTCTCTACTCCCACAGTGGAGACCTTGTGTTCAAGCTCACAAGTTAGTAAGTATCTCTTTCAGACACATTGTTTTAGTGGTTTGGGTGTTGAGTGAAAATCGAGTAGACATTGTTTGTTTATGTTTATGTTTATGTTTATACATCTTAACAAACTACGTGGTTGCTTACGTTAATAAAATACCATAAACAGAGAGGGCAGACCTAGCCCTATTTTTGAAACTGGTGGGATTTCATCACCCACCTCATCACTCCAGCTATGTGAAACCAAGGCATATAATAAAATCAACTAAGATTAGAGCCAATTAGGACGGTGGTCATAGGACAACTAAAACCAAGGTTATTCTGCTAAATTTTTTTGATGACTAAACCAAAACGTGACGTTGGGTTTAATCATTCAATGAACTTCGAGAGGCCACTGCCACATGGGTAACTCACCCAGTACGCCAAGTCATTAGTAAGCTGCAGACCATAGAAGGACGTGGTGTAACTAACAGTTTTGGCTAGGAACATGATATTCACGTAATTATTACATAATATATCCCTTAATTTATATATGTTAGTGTTTCAATTACTATATTTTATTCTAATTATTTCATTTTCATGTCGTTGTAGGAATTTGAGCGTAAAGGATGAAATCGCATTAAGACGACAATTTGAGGAATGATCAATTGGTTGATTCTAGTGGGTCACATATCTAAACCTTTCCAAATATAAGACAAATTCACCTATTACCTAAGCCCAAGTCCGAAAGTTACCCTAAAGCCCAAACCCAACCTAGGAGAATAGAACCTATTTAGAATGGGATTTCTCTTTTGGCTAGGTTTTTTCTTCTATCCCTCTTTTTTTTTTTTTTTTTTTTGCCAGCAACCACACCTCTGCTATCCTCCTTGTCAGAGACATAGAAACCTTCGTCTCTCGCCACTAACCAACCGCCATCTCACTCCACGTCTCGGTCGCAGCTACCGTCACCTCGCCAACACCACCATAGCTGCAATCCTCTTCTGTTCATCCCCTGTTTTCGTCCTCCTCAATTTCACAAATTGTTCCACCATCAGCCGCCACCTCCTCCACTTCCCTGACCTCTCTGTGGTAGCGTACCTCACCTCGCCATCACCAACATCTCACTGTTTTTCACAACCACCGCCGCCACCACCTTGTTCCACGCTCGCGGCAGAGCCCCATCACCATCTTTTCGTTCCTTCTCTCTCGTTGCAACCATCTCTCCCTGTTCCCTCCTCTCTCTCATCCATCTTTCTCTCTCCCGTTCCCGTCACAGGACAGAGACGCAATAGAGAGGATCAACATGAGCTCTTCCTTAGTTTCTCTCTTTGTTCCCTCTTTTTCTCACCCTTCCTTCATCTCTCTCTCTTGCTTGCACGTTTCGGAGCCGGTCGGAGGAAAAATACACTCGCAAGGAGTAAAGAACTAGGCGGCGTAGAGTGAATCTCGTTGGAGACGAAGATGCAGAGAATCTGGTGGGAGAAAACGGGTTTTCAAATTGATTTGGCTATTCGCACCCCAGTCCATTACTCTGAGCCACCATAGTCCATCAGCAGCCTTTTCTCGGGATTCGTACTCGTGCAGAGATGAATTCCACCTCCATTGATGTTGTGATATCATAAACCCTGATCTTCTAGACCACACATCGAAGCGAAGATGAAAATATAGGGTTTCTTAGAGTCGTCGTATCTAAATTATTGTTTTTCATATGCTTGAATGTTAAGTACAGTTGATTTCTGTATTTCAATAATTTGCTTTCACCGATTATATCCGGAATAATTATCTAGACTAATCGGTAGTTAGAAATACCCTTTATTGATATTCAAAGCCTGATTTAATTAATTAATCTGAATCTATGATTGTGTGTGCCGTAAGAAGACATGCAATGCTAGGGATTTAGAACTAGTTAAAATAAACCTGTGATTGTATGTGCCGTAAGAAGACATGCAATGCTAGGGGTGTATGACTTTGCTGAAATCAATTGCAATTGTAGATTAGTCGTGTTGATTCTTGAAAACAATAATTTAGAGTACGTGAATCTCGAAGAACCTGTGGTGGATTCGATGTCTCGGTCCATTCTCTTATCATCTAATCAGTTAATTTTAGTTGTCAATTTAATTCTCTTAATTTAGTGATTTTCATCTGCAGCAACCCTCAACTTTAAATTAGTTCAAATAAGTCCCAGAATTCGACTGTCTTGTCAATCCTCGTGGGATTGACCGGTATTTGCCACTATCTACCAGTTAGACAGCCGCGCACTTGCGGTATTACAAGTAGGGTTTATTAGCTTATTAATTTAGGTTAACAAAAACTCCATCAAGTTTTTGGCGTCGTTGCCGGGGATTGTACCGGTACAATAAAAATCTAGGGTTGTTTTTGCTAGTTTATAAATTAGGTTTAATTTTATTTTTAGGAACAGTGTTACGAGTCACTTTCTTATTTGTTTTATTCACTTGAGTTTGAATTAATTTTGCATTTATCTTGCAGACGGTCACACACATAGGAGCTCAAGTGGGAATGAAGTGAAATATTGTGATTCGCAAAGAAACTCTCAGAAATCGACTTCTACCCGACGTCGCAAGTAACCCGAAAGAGGTTCACACCGGAGGTAACTTCTACCCAACGCATCTGCACGCGGTTTCTGTGTGATCACTTGTGTTTAGCTTGTTCTAGGTAGTATTGCATGCCAATTTGAATAGTGGCAGGATTGAGTTGAAACTTCCGTGCCCTCTCCCGTGGATAGGTTAATCACCATCTATTTTAGGGTTAGGAACCTAGGCCTTCACTATTTAAAATTTGTAGTAAGATAATTATCTAGGACTGGTGTGACGCTCATACACTACACCAAAAGGCATGTTTAGCTACACGGAGGTGGCCACGGCTCTAAACCGTTGGTTTATTTCCCACGGCCAAAAACCGTGGCTATAATTAGGGGTGGACACGGGACGGGATGGGACGAGATATACCCATCCCTATCCCATCCCGTTCATACGGGATCGGGACGGGACGGGACGGGATCAGCGGCATCCAAAAAATTTGAAGCAACATCCAAAACATTTGAAGCAATATATACCTGTAATTCTGTAAATAATTTGAAGCAACATCCAAGAAGTGATAAACTGTAAATAATGAGCTTTTACACTGCAGTACAAACAAAATTTGAAGCAATATCATAGAACATTGTATCATAGAACACTGCAGTGATTTATTGTCACTTCGTTATGCAGTATCATAGACATAGAATAGAACACTTCATTATGCAGTATCAGCTGGAATTTGGATATAAAGAGTGCTGCCATTGTTTCTGGAGATGGAGGCGTTGGTAGCATCAAGCAATACACTTTCACTGAAGGTTTGATCCATATCTTTTCTTCACTAATCTTATTTGCTCCATTATCAATGATCCTAATACATTTTTTTGGTTCTTTGTATCCAAATTCCAGCTGTTCCTTATGACTTCGCGAAGAACCGTATTGATGTGCTTGACAAGGACAGTTTAGTATGCAAGTATACAATGATTGAAGGAGATGATATCGGGAAGAAACTCAAGTCAGCTACATACCAAATTAAAGTTGAGGCTAGTGGAAATGGAGGAAGCGTTTGCAAACTGACAGCTGAACTCGACACCATTGATGGAGTTAAGTACACACAAGAACAGCTCAGCATGGAGAAAGAGGGTATGTTGGGGACTTACAAGGCAATCGAGGCCTATCTCTTAGCGAACCCCACTGTTTGTGCTGCTTAAATCATCAGTCTTTCAACTTCCCCAGTTAAGAGCACTAGTATGTAATGAATAAAACTGGGGATCATGAACATGTTTTGGTTCTATATAGAGAATGCTCTTAGTTTGTTTTGTGTTTTTTGTATGGGGTGCACTACTTTCAGGAAAGCTCCTCGGAAGCAGACCCTGTTGTTTTAGTGTGATTTATTGGATATAAATAGAAGTGTGAAAGGATGTAAACATGTTATATACATTAGTATATTTGTAAGGGCATCCACAATTCTAAAATAAAAAATTAAATAAAAATATTAATAATTAATATTAATAAATTAGTTCGGGACGGGACGGGATTGGCGGGATTGAAAATCTCCATCCCATCCCATCCCATTCTAGATCGGGACGGGACGGGATCGGGATGAAATTATTCAATCCCATTAAGACCCGAAAAAATCGGGACGGGACGGGACGGGATCGGGATGGGAACGGGATCGCGGGATGGGATGCCCACCCCTAGCTATAATGGCCAACGGCCTAAAATCGTGGCTAAAAAAAGTCTTGGCCACGGTTTTAAACCGTTTGTTTGTTTGCCACGGCTAAAAACCGTGGCTATAATGGCAACGGCTTAAAACCGTTGCTAAAAAATGAAAATGCACGTGTGTTGCACGTGGATGTGTGGAGAAGTCGAGTCGATTTCTCGCGGGCGAAATTTTGGGAAAAAAATTTGCGTTCCCGCTCCATCTCCCCCCAACTCTGCACTTTTCAACCCTTTGTTTCAAACCCTAAAACTTGTTCCATCTCCCCACAGATCTCCCGAAAGCACACACTGATCTCCCGAAACCCTAAAATTTCGTGGTTGCAAAAAAAATTTGCATTCCCGCTTTGCGTTCCGTCTTTACTGCTTCCGCATTCGCTTTCCTCAACGTGGTTTCAAAGTAAGTTGCTTTCTGGGTTTCAAGTTTGAGTTTTCTAAGTTCTTGTTTCTTTAGGGTTTCATGCATTTTGGTTCAATTTGGGTTTCTTGAGATAAAATTGGTATTTTAAAATAAAATTGTTGAATTGGGAATTAGGGTTTTGTGTGTGTGTGTTAGGGGGAAATTGGGGTTTGAATAAAGTTTAGAATTTGATTGGAGACTAGTTTTTAAGTAGCTTTTGAATTTTTTGTATGGAATTTAGGGTTTTGTGAGGGTTCAAAGTTTAAACCTTCATTAGAGACAATGTTCAAGTGATTGCTTGAATTTGTTGAATGGGATTTGGGGTTTTGTGATGGTTTAAATAAAGTTTAGACATTGACTGGAGACTAGTTCAAGTGATTGTTAGATTCTTGACTTATAACTTTTAGAGAATGACGTTTTGTTGTTTGATTTTGATTCTGTTTTTTGTTGATTTGGGGTTGTCTATTTTGGTGAAATCGATATGGGTTTTGTGTTTTGAAGGATTTTTGCAAAGATTCATGAAGATCCAAGTGAGAGAGAGAACGAACCCCCAAAAGGAAAAAAAAAATTTGTGAGAAATAAATGAAAATCCAGAGTGAGATTGTTTTGTTAGGAGTTGTAGGAGATTCGACCACTAATGGGTTTTTTTTTTTTAATTCCATGAGATCCGATCGATATCTAAGGGATTTTTTTTTTGTGTTTATTTGAGCTTTTCTTCTACTTCTGTCCTTCTATGTGCTTTGCTTTTTTTAGTTCATGAAATGAAGAGAAGAAGAACCAGATTCCTCTGTACCCAATTCACCTTTTGCTTTCTTCTTTTATCCTCTTTTACTCACTTTGATTGCTTTTTCAGTTGTTTTCACTCTCTGGGTATCTCTCGTTTATCTCCCAAAACATTCCTTTGAAACTCCACAAAGAGGAGAGACAGACAGTGTAAGCGAGTGGGGAGAAAGAGAGAGAGAGAGAGAGATCTGCCAAGACAACTCAATTTTTTATTTTCTCTATCCATCTTTCTTTATAAAAAGACAATTTACCTTTTTCAGTTTCATTTTCCTCTGTTTTCTGAGCCCACAGTAATGATTTTTGCTCAAATGGTTTGTTTTCTTTTCTCTTGTTGAAGGTGGTGAAGAGAACTTCACCAAAAGGTCATTTTTCAAAAGGTTTTGTTTGATCATTTGTGAGCCCTTGTAATGGAAAAAGCTCAAGAAGTGATGAAACGAGGTTCAAGTTCGGGTCGGGTCATCTTCCCCACAAAGAAACATATGAAGCAATCAGGTTTTGATTCTAAAATTCTCAGAGAGAAACCCAACCCAACCCAAACCAACTCAGCATTATTTATTATTATCTGTCTTCTTCTAAGTAATTCTATCTTTTATCTTGGGTTGTGTAGGTGTTTTTATTGTTATATTCTCTTATTTATTTTGTTGGTTGTATTAGTAGCTTTGAATGGTGATGTGGGTGTTTCGGAGAGATCGAAGAAAGATAAAGATAGAGGTTCTAGAGTGAATTTGAGCAGCCAAATGGGTGGTGGTTGGTCTGAAGGCGAAAGGGAAGACGAGGAGGAGCTTCCCTTATCTTCGCCGCCACGCAATAAGAACTTTTAACTTATTTTATTTCATGTTAAGTATTGATTAATAAGGATTTGAAGATGTTTTATGGCTTAATTTTAATGTGGATTAACTGTTTGTTTGTGTTGATGCAGAACCTGGGGGACATTTCTCGTTCTTCTAGTCCTATATACAGCGTGGGTTTCACCCTTTGAATTCGAGTTCCTTGACAAACCGGATAGAGCTCTAGCGATTACCGATAACGTTGTTAATGCTTTCTTTTTCATAGACATCGTCCTCACATTCATTGTAGCTTACCTTGACAAGAATACTTACCTACTTGTCGATGATCATAAAGATATTGCTAAGAAGTACGCAAGTACATGGTTGGTTTTTGATGTCATATCCACAATCCCCACAGAACTGGCTATGAAGATATTACCCAGGAGTCTCCAGACGTATGGCCTGTTTAACATGCTTAGTTTATGGCGAGTCCGAAGAATTAATGCTTTGTTTGCTAGGTAAGACCTGAGCATTTTATTTCCACTTTCCAATTGGTCTATATTAAATATTATACTTACCTATTTCACTTCTCATTTGGCAGATTAGAGAAAGATAGGAACTTCAACTATTTTTGGGTTCGAGTTGTGAAACTCATTGTTGTAAGTTTCTATGTGAAGAATTCCATTGTTTTCACAATAGGTAGGGTTTTATTAGCAATAGGTCTCTGACTCGGTTGAATTGATCTTGTAGGTTGTTCTATTTTATGTTCACTGTGCTAGTTGTTTCTACAATTTTCTTACGGATCATTACCCCGACCATTCAAAGACATGGATTGCTACATACATGCAAGACTACATTACTGCAGACGTTTGGTCCGTATACATAACAACCTTTTACTTTGCTATCACTACGGTTACAACTACGGGCTATGGTGATTTGCACCCTGTCAATTCGTGGGAGATGGTTTTTGACATCTTCTTTATGCTCTTGAACCTTGGATTGAATGCATATCTTATTGGGAACATGACCAATTTGATCGTCCATGGAACCAGTCGAACTAGGAAATTTGTGAGTACTTATCTCGTAATTCTTAACTATGTTTTTTTCTGTGCTATAGAATTATTTTTTCATACCATGATGGTATTATTCATTTATGTCCTGTGCCTGGGATAGAATTACAGAGAGATACAATTCAAGCAGCCTCAAATTTTGCTCATAGGAACCAACTCCCGGTCCGGTTGCAAGATCAGATGCTTGCACACTTGTGTTTGAAATGCATAACAGATTCAGAAGGGCTGCAACAGCAAGAGACGCTTGACTCCCTCCCTAAAGCCATCCGATCAAGCATTTCACATTTTCTCTTCTATTCTCTTGTTGACAAGGCATACCTGTTCCGTGGGGATGAAGTGAGTTAATAGAGCTTACTTTTTTTTGTGGATTTCAAAGTTCTCCTTTTTTTAATTTTTCAATATTTTTACTAGCTTTCTACTTTTGCTTGCAAAGGGTGACATTACTGACTTGGCTGTGAGTTCAAACAACGCTTGGGTGGTATTTTTTTGAAGTACTTTATTTGAAATGGGTTGTGTTGATAATTCAGTTCTTCTTCTTCTAAAATTCTCTAAACTGGGGTTCTCTTATAGGTCTATAATGAGCATTATAGAAATGGTTGCGGTTAGTTTTCATATGGTCAGAATTCAACATTTGATAGTAAAATAACTAGTAATGTTGATTAACTTTTCGATGTACTGTTGCTTCATTGTTTTTCCGAAATCCAAGTTTTCTTTGATTGTAAATTAGGTATTGTTCACAATTTGCAGATCAATGCATGCAATGGGATGAAATGTGGATCAACATTTATAGGCCCCAACTCACCTAACAAGCCTGCAATTTGGACTGAGAATTGGACCTCATTGTATCTTTTCCATCCTAACTCACTATTAAATTTCAGTATGGTTTTTCGCATTAATGTGAATAATAAAGCAGTTATTTGTTATTTCCTTTTAAGCTACCAAGCATTCGGCGGATGAATTTTCGCTCTTAGGTTGTAGCAGATATATTTATGTGCACTAATTCACATTTTTTCACTGTGTTTTCATGACAACCTGTAATTTTCACATATTTCTGAATTTTTACATATTTCATTTGCAGACAGAGAAGAGGATGAACTGAAGAAGAAGAGAAGAAGAGAAGCTCGAACTGAAGAAGGTAATCGACCCATCGAAGAAGACGACGGCTAAATTTGTTTGAGAGGAGAAGACGACCATCGAAGATCCAACTCCAAGCTTTGTTCTGTTTATGTGCTGTAAGTTCTATAAGCTCTGTTCTGTTTCTATTTTTGTAAACTTTCTCCTCCCAAAACACTTCAGTCTGTTCCTCCTCCTTCTCCCAATAAACAAATTAAACTCCAACACTTCAGTCTGTTCTGTATTGGTCATCTTTTCTTGTTTGTTTTTTTTGTTTTAATTGCTTCTTCTAATTATACAGTTATACTTCTTCATCTTCTTCTAATTATACACTTCTAATTAATTTTTTGAAGACAACCCCAACCTAAAGAGCTTACTGGAATTTTAATTGACTATGAACTGGTGAAAAGTGAGAGTTCAGTTGTTTGTGTTTGAATTTCTAGATTATGATTAGTTCAACACTTTGTCCGGGTTTTGAAATATCTGTGTTGCTGGTATAGGTGGAAAGAAGCACAACTGCAGAACCTGCTGCTCATGTCCATGCTTCCTAAGGATGATGCAGATGAAAGGGACTGCATTTTGGAGGTGAGAGCAGGTAATACATGAGAATCTTCTTTTCTATCTTAATTTATAAAAAACAAAAAAACAAACTTAGTACCTGGTTGTAGCAAGAAGGAGTTTTTTTTTACCAAGGGGGATTTCTTCTTTGCAGGTAAGAAGGGAGAAGATCAGTGAAAGGATGAAATTTCTTCAAGACTTAGTACCTGGTTGTAGCAAGGTAATTTTCTTCATTTTGTGAATTAAGGTTGTTACATTAATATCTAACCAACGTTTATTGGTGTAATTGTAATTTGATTATTTTAGAGCTTTGTATTTATAGGTAACCGGTAAGGTTGTAATGCTTGATGAGATCATTAATTATGTCCAATCGCTTCAAAGGCAGGTTGAGGTATGGGATTGATATCATAATTTATTTAGTTTATACATGAGTTCTCGTTTTTAATATGGTTCAGCAAAATATATCATAATTTATTTGTCAAATTGAAGTACTTGAGATCCTGAATTGTAGCGGTGTTCTCGCCATGCAAGTTATTTCCAAAATTTGATGGTGCACCATCCCTACAATTTCTGAAAAGAAGTGGTTGATCAAGTTATATTTAGCTTTAGATTGTAATTTTTTCCCGGATATGCTACGTAAATGGTTGATCAAGAAGTAAGCTGTCCTTTTTGACGATCTTTATGTCCTCAATTTAACCATTGCTTTCCAACATCCCCAGTACTACATGCACTTGAATATTGTTCAAGATATTTATTTGTCGACATTTCACTCATCTTTCTTCCTTCTCATCACGCTTGTGTGTATTTATTATTCATCTGCATTGTGGATCAGCAAACTGAAGTTACCAGCCCAGATCCTCCACTACCAGAGCCTCAAACGTGCACAGTCCATTCATTTTGCAAGACTCTAACAGCCTCTAATTGCTTTCACAACAGAAATAGTGAAAAAATCACTTATCGTCAGCAGGTGATATTCTTGACCATTCTAGCACAATATACATTTTCAGTTCATAAGTTACAGCCGATCATAAAAAATACTAACTCTTTGACACTTAATTTAAATTTCAGTTCATAAGTTGGTGGGCTGGTCCAATACAGACAGATGGCACCTGATGCTGCATACGAATATGTGAAATCAATTAGACCAAGGGTGTTTTTAGCCCTTGCCCAGCGCCAGGTATACTGGCTTCACAACTCATCCAGTTTTTGCTTTTTCTACATCTCTACTGTACTGTATATGCCAAGAGAGGCTAAAGTAACTCTTTTCCACTTTATCCAATTTTTGAATGAAATTACTAATTTCACTTGAGAAAAATAAAAAAATTTATAACCTTCCCAGCGGATCCACTTTATGAAGAGCCAATCTTTCATTATCCCACCTATTTAGGGAAATAGGCTCAAGTATATCTATAAGCAATTTTTTTGGTTATAATGTAGCGAATTATTGATATCATATCAGTACAATATATCTTTATTCAGTACAATATATCTTTATTTTTTTGACAAACATAGAATATCGATAACATGCCAATTTTGCAATTTTACAGTTAAGAAATGCTATGATCTGTGTCAGTCCATGTCAAGCCAGTTCCACATATAAGGCCTGAAGTGATAGTGTTAAGCTCATCGCTGTTACAAAATCTGAAAATGAATCAGGGTGCCTTAACTCTGACTTATTATCTTTTACTTCTTGCTCTCCTACCTAGGATGCTCGAGTATTGTCATCCTACTTGGTAATAAGAATTTAATCAATAAATCTCTACTTGTCTTTCCTTAAGTCTGACATATTGATACTGTGTCTTAAAGCATGCATATTGATGACATGATTAAGATCACATTTCTAGAAAATAGTTTTAAAGGCATCAGAGGCTTACATGCAAAATGCCCCAAAGACTATCATATTGCATATCAGAAACCTAAATTATCCATCTTGCTCTTAGACTATCGTATTGCATATCAGAAACCTATATTTAGGATAATTGTGTCATATCGTATTGTATTCTATCGTAAGGTATTGTGCAAATGATAAGTCTTTTTCTTGTATGTCGTTATGGTTTTACTTTTATATGAGATGGGCAAATGATAAGTCTTTTTCTTCATGTTTTCGAGCTTTGAAGGATGGAAATTGGCCGAAGTATCATCCCATTGTCTGTTTTCGAGCTTGACAGATTGCATACGGCGTACATTCGCCATGGGAATGATCTTCCTAGGCGAGTGGCAGGCTTGATAGTGATTGACAGATTGCATATGGCGTACATTCGCCATGGGAAAGAGTAGCGGCAACTCCAGGTATTCTCTCATGCGCATAGAGGTCAGGATTTCACCGATGCGAGGAACAGGTTGGGGCAGTCTGTGGCGTCGAACAAGGTTCATCTGGGTCGAGGATGGTCTGACGGAATGCGGACAGTTTCTTGCGTATTGCTGCTCGACAACAAGTTCTGTTTTGCGGGTCTGTTTTGGACTACAGGGGCATTGTAGGAGAGGCAGTTGCGGGAATCACAATGAGCGCAAGCACTCAGCCTGCTATACTTGCTGGACTGCAAGTGCGCGGTTCGCACTGGAGCTGTGCATTTCTCTGGTGTATAGGATGCTGTTGTTTTTTATGCAGGAGCGAGGATGCGCGTCGAGCAGGCTTGCAGCGCACCTACACTCTAGTACCACATCCAACAGGTTGTTGGCTGGAACACTCTGTTGCAAAACAGAGTGTATGCTGGGAGCTGAGATGTTGCGGACTGATGGTTTTCTGCGGCCTACTGAGATGTTGCGGCCTGTTGAGGAGATGTTGTTGTTGTGCCCAGCGTCGAGATAGTGGATGCGAGGGATGGTTACTGCATGCTGCTGCGAAACACAGTTCGCGAGGGTACGATGCAGCGTCCTGTTGGCTATTTTTCAGGGTGATTATTCAGATGGCATTGGTGTTTCAGCGTGTGCTGGCTGCTTGGGCAGATTTACGCGCATTCTGGTTGGGTCATTTGTTTTGGCCTCAAGTCTTTTTGATGTTTTAAGTTCTATCTTTGTCGTGGCAATTGTTTTAAGGACATGTTTTTTCTATTGTTTTGGTTTTAATACGGGTAACGTCGTAATGTACCCCCGTAGCGTTTGTAAGTCAATTTTTGATAAGTAATAAAGGTCTGGCATTCCATAGTTGCCCCTCCCCACTGGAGGTTAATTTTAAAAAAAAAAAAAAAAAAAAAAAAAAAAAAAGAGCTTTAACGGTTTCAAACCCTCGCAACAAATTAGATTTTTTTTTTTTTGAATTTTGTTTTTACTAGCCACGGCTTAAAACCGTGGCTAAATCATCAACCGTCCTCGAGCATAAAATCGTTGCTAAAATGTTGGCCACGGTTTATAGCCGTCACGGATGATTTCGCGACGCCTCTACAGCCCACGCCTCTTAGCCGTGGCCATCGGTTACCCCCACGGTTCCAAACCGTTGCTGATGGGTATTTTTGGTGTAGTGATAGGAAGCCTCTTTGGACGTTTGATAGCTTGAAGTGGTCGAGTTAAGGAACATATCCCATCTGGGAACAGTTCTTGAACTGGCATTTCACTTTGAGCTAGAGAGTGGAAAAAGAGGTAGGAGCAACTCTGTAGTGGCGGATTGATAGGAAATTATCGTGCCTCTCCGACGGTTAGGTAAATTGAATTGAATTTCAGCCCTGCATTAGTAAAGAAAAGCTCTAGGGTCGTCTGCCATTCATTTTGTTTAGGCATCATTTAGGTGTTATTTAGGGTCCCGTTGTTTTTAATTTTTTTTCAGAGTTAGGAGTGTTGACTTTGAACCTTTGTTATCCAGTAGTTTATGTATACCTAAGTGCGTGATTCTAAGAGTGGACTTGTCCGACAAGAATTCGAGGAGTTCTTTGAAGTCCCCATTACCTATTTAGGTTCATCATCCTTGTCCACTGAGATAGCTGAGGGGAAGGCCTTTAAGGATTACTTCGCTCCTCTTCCTAGTAGTGTTCAATCTTGCATTGTCTTACCTGAGACAAATGCAAATAGTTTCGAACTCAAACCATCTATTATTCATCTCTTGCCCACTTTTTATGGTTTTGAGAAAGAGGACCCTTATCTTCATGTCAAAGAATTTATTGACATTTGCGCTACCCTGAAGTACCAAAACTTTTTCGATGATTCGGTCCGTCTTAGGTTATTTCTCTTTTCTCTGAAAGATAAGGCAAAATCGTGATTAAATGCATTAGAGACATGATCCATCACATCATGGGATGCGTTGTCAAGAAAGTTCTTGACAAAGTACTTCCCCATTCATAAAACGAATACTCTCAGACGAGATTTATCTAATTTTCAACAAAAAGAGGGCGAACATTTCTATGAATGTTGCGAAAGGTTCAATGAGCTCATTGTCAGTTGTCCCCATCACAGATTCGAGAAGTGGCGGCTAGTTCAATACTCCCAAGTCGGTTTAGCCCCTCAAAACCGTCGTATGATTGATGCCACTAGTGGTGGGTCATTAATGAAAATGTGTGTCAATGAAATATGGGAATTCTTTGAGATGCTTTCCGAAAATTCTCAGCAATGGGATTATTCGATAAAGGAGTCTGATAGGCGTAAGGGCAGTATATATGAGATCAGAGATCCATCTGTTGACTCCCCTTCTACCTCGAAGTTTGAGAAACTTGTTATGACTATGGCTCAAAAGATAGATGCATTTTTTTATGTGACTCAACCTGCACCTCCGGCAAACGCTTCATCTGAGGTCTGTGCTGCATGTTCGAACCCTGGTCATTCAATAGCTAATTGTGACTTGCAAAACGATTATCATGCATACTATGCTGAGCAAGTCAACTCTTTTAATGCGATGCAGGGACCTGGTAATAATTCGCAACCCAACTATTACAATTCAGGGCTCGCCAAACCTCAAAATCTCTCATGGGCCCATGGCCCACACCAAGGGGGACCTGTTGTTGTCTCCCAGGCTCCTCAAGCCTCTAGCCCTGTTAGCCCCCACCTTAACCAAGTTCCTCCATCCAACACATCAAGTTTTGAGGAAATGGTTAATCGATTTTTGCAGCGCTCAGAAAGTATAATTGAGCAGAACTCTAAGGACATATATGAGTTGAAAGCCACAACTCAACACCAATCTCAAGCCCTCAATAGACTTGAAATAGCTGTGAGTAAGATTACTCAATCTTCTTCTGAGAGAGAGCCAGGAAGATTTCCTAGTCAACCCTTTCCAAACCAGAAGGGTCAATTCGCAGTTGGTTGTACATCTAAGTCATGCCATGAAGATGTCCAGTCTATTACTACCATTAGGAGTGGAAAACAGGTTGACAATCAGGTACAAGTGCCCGATTCGAGTGTCGTTGCATATCCGTCTAAGTCAAAGCAGGTTGCATCTCCATCTGACAAGGAGGCTGATAAAGCCTCACCTTCTAAAGATGTGCCTCTTGACTCTGACCCCACTCGGGCATCTTATTTGCCTAAGGCACCGTTTCCATCACGGTTAGCTCCAGCAAAGAAAGGAACAAATGCTAATAGTGTAATGGAAATTTTTAAACAAGTTCACATTAATATTCCATTGCTCGATGCTATTAAGCAAGTTCCTATCTGTGCCAAATTTTTTAAGGATCTTTGCACACAGAAGCGAAAGCTACAGTGCAAAATAGAGCCTTCCTTGCCGAGCAAGTAAGCTCAATTATTCAACACAGAACCCCGCCTAAGTATAGAGATCCTGGGTGTTTGACTATTTTTTGTGTTATCGGTGATCATATGATTGATAAGGCATTGTTGGATTTGGGGGCAAGTGTTAATTTGTTGTCATACTCTGTTTATGAGCAATTAGGTCTCGGCGGAATAAAACCGACTAAAGTAACACTGCAATTGGCAGATAGGTCAATCAGAATTCCCCGCAGTGTTATAGAGGATGTGATCATTAAGGTTGAAAATTTTTATTTTCCAGTGGACTTCATAGTTCTTGATACACAACCTCTCCAGTCACATTCCAGTTATTTTGGGTCATCCATTTTTGGCCACATCTAATGCTACTATTAACTGTAGGAATGGAATCATGAAACTATCATTTGGCAACATGACCGTCGAACTCAATGTTTTTAATGTAAGCCAACAACCTCCTGAGTCCGAGGATGTTTGTGAAGTTAACATAATTGAAAGTTCGGTGGAGAATTCCTTATTGCAGTCTGCATCAGATGATCCCTTAGTAGCATGTTTGACTCACTTCGGTTTAGACTTCGATATTGATGATTCCATTAGGGAAGTGAATGTTTTGCTTGATTCAGCCCCTATTATGGATCCAGGTTACACATGGAAGCCTAAAGTGGAACTCCTTCCACTCAGTGAGTCAAAACTGAACCCTTCTGCTGATACTATTGGCCTTTCTGACACAATCCCTTTCCTCCTGTTCATGATGACCAATTTGACATATGTCCTCCTAGTAACTTTTACATGAAGTCTGATTCTCAATATTCTTTGGAGAGAATACATCCCATAGGTAGGGTTGATTCCAGGTTTGAGGGTGTTGTTGAGTTGTCTAGCTCATCATCTTTGTGCAATTCATTTTGTTATGATGAGCCTGTACCACCTGATATATCTATAGACATATCGCTTTCCATCCCTTTAATAGTGACTGATGCTACCTATGTGGATCCCTTGTTATTAAGGGATGATTTTGGTTTTGACCATCCTATTGTGCAACACATTCAATCTTCCGATTTGACACCAGACATAGGATGTCCCTTTTTAGGAGCAGAAAATAGTCATTTGCTGGATATTCCTGTTGGTGACAACTTTCTGCTCCAGATCCCTATGACTTCTTTACGACCGCGGGTTCGTTTGCATTTTCTCTATGATTTTGCATGGCATCTTCATCATTTTAGGTATGTGTTAGTTTTTGTTGTGCTGCATGTAGGTGCTACTATATGTTGGACGGATCCTCAACTTTTTCGGTTGTCGCTATATGATCTAGTCAACGTCATGGACTAAGTGTTTAGGTTTGGGAGAGTGTTCGTTATGTTCTTTCTCGTCATTTCATGGTACATCATTTATGAGGAAGAATATATGTCGGGTTGACGACGTTAAACCAAGCGCTCCTAGGAGGCAGCCTAGCTTCAGTTGTGTCATTATAGTTAGTCTGGATTGATTTTTGAGTTCTTTCTAGTTGCATTTCACTCATACTCGTTAGCTCCGTAACAATTTTGACTTACAACTGATACATGTAATTTTTTTCATTATTTCATTTATATATCTTTTTGTGTCTTGTATTGTTTTTATCAATTTATTATGATGAGTCCACAATTCTTATGTTGTTGAGCGTTCATTGGTGGACGATTTCGTCGAAATTGGTAAAACCTTTCCCATGGTAATATCACTCTAACTCTCATATTTTCTTTTTTCCTGCATTTGTCATGATCATTCGTTTATACATTGAGGACAATGTTTGGTTTAGGTTTGGGGGTGAGGTTTATGAGTTTTTCTGCATTCTTCGAAAAATTTTGAACTGAAATATATTTCACAATTGACTATTGTATTCTACTCAATCTCCATTGAATACATAGTTAATTATGAATGTGTGAAAATTTTTCGATTTGAAAATGCATACAAAATCTAAGCTCCTTTCCAATGAAGAGAATATGCTTTCAAGTAAGCCTTTAAATTCGAGAAATGCATGCTTGCAGTTGCCACTTTTATATATCAATAGGAAAACACATGGTTTGATATTATCTTTAAGTTAAATATATTTCATGATATTTTTTGACTCGACCACTCTTGCACTATAAGCCGAGTTAGCATAATTTGAAGTTAATCAGTAAGATATTAATTAGAAAACCTTAGAATAATAATGGAGACTTAACCCTTGTGAGTTTCAAGACATTCTATTTTTCTTGAGGGTTATTAAATAAACTCTTATCTTTCTTGAATCTGCATTATCTCGTTGATGATCTCATTGTTCTTGTTTCTTTTATTGATTGCTTTGAGAATGTCGTTAAAATTGAATTATTACACTAGAACTTCTTGATTTATTTAGTTGAGATGTCATAATACCGACTAGAGCTTAAGAAATGATATAGGCATTTTTTTTATTTAAACCATTCTTTAGCCCTTTTAGTCTACCTAATAATAAATATTCGTTTGCAGCCCTTTGAGCCTTTAAATAAACTTTTTCTTTGCTAACCCCATCTCCATTACCTACTCCAATTAGGGAGTAATATCCCATACTATTTTTATCCTTACCCAATGTCTCTGAGAATGTGTATGGTTGATATATTGTTGGAATGGGCAAATAAAAAAGTTGAAACTAAATATTCCATGAATCCTCGGGACTGAAATGTTTTATTGTACAAAAGGGGAAAGCATGTGGAAAAAAAAAATATTGATGCTTCGAAGAAAAAAAAAATAAATGAAAATAAAAATGAATAAAAATTTCGAAGGAAGAAAAAGTAATGGTGTACAACATTGGTTTATTCTTCAAAGCCCAACGTGCTTATTAAAAGGTGTATCCATTCTCAGAGAATTTTCTCGTATCCTTTTCCATTCTTGTTAGCCAAAATCTTAGCCTCATTACAACCTAATAAAGACCTAATTGATCTTAAGTAAAAGTCTGGCTCATAGATGTGGAGATTAAATTGACAAGAACTATGGCGTATGATTCAACATTCTCAAAGTAATTGATAATCCTATCCATGAGATCATATTCATTTCATTCTTTTAAAAGTCTGTTTTTCATGATTATTATATGTGAGATATTTGTGTTTCCATAATTTATTCTCTTTCTCACATATAAATTGAGTGATAACTTGCCAATCTCTAAGTGATTCATTTCTGAGTGACAAGAGAGATTTGTAGTCGAAGCGTACAATTCAAAAGATATCTAGTCGTATCTTTACTGAGAAAAATAAAGTTATGTTGATAAGGCCATGCACAGACACAATTCGAGTTGAGAATAATTGATGAAATTTATTTAACCTTTGGGTATTATCAAATTGTAGTTAGACTCTTTGATATATTATTGTGACAATGTTAGTTGTTTTCTGAAATTTTTGGCAATTAGATTATTACTCTGAGGATAATAGATAAAGTGATCAAGTTACCATGTTTTTTAAATTTATTGAGTCATAATGTTTGTGGATAACATTTCTGGAAACCCTCACGAGACTATAACTCGTCCACTAGAGGTAATCTAGCGGTTTAAAGCCTTGTAGCACGTTTAAGGTAAGTGCAACCGATGATTCCTGATAAAGTGAGTTAGAATTTTATTTTTATTGTTTAGCTCGAGGACTACCAAAATATAGGTTTGGGGGTATTTGATATTCACGTAATTATTACATAATATATCCCTTAATTTATATATGTTAGTGTTTCAATTATTATATTTTATTCTAATTATTTCATTTTCAAGTCTTTGTAGGAATTTGAGCGTAAAGGATGAAATCACATTAAGACGATAATTTGAGGAATGATCAATTGGTTGATTCTAGTGGTGGTACAAAGTAGTAGGTCACATATCTAAACCTTACCAAAATAAGCCAAATTCACCTATTACCTAAGCCCAAGTCCGAATGTTCACCTAAAGCCCAAACCCAACCTAGGAGAATAGAGAAAACCTATTTAGAATGGGATTTCTCTTTTGGCTAGGTTTTTTCTTCTATCCCTCTTTTTTTTTTTTTGCCAGCGACCACGCCTCTCATTTCCTCTGAATCTCCTCTCCTCACCTCATTGGCAGAGACATAGAAACCTTCGACTTTCACCACTAACCAACCGCTATAACCGCCATCTCACTTCACGTCCCTGTCGCAGCTACCGTCACCTTGCCAACACCACCATAGCCGCGGTCCTCTTCTATTCATCCACTGTTTTCGTCCCCGTCAATTGCACAAACTATTCCACCATCAGTCGCCACCTCCTCCACTTCCCTGACCTCTCTGTGGCAGCGTACCTCACCTCGCCATCACCAACATCTCACTGTTTTGCACAACCACCACCGCCACCACCCTGTTCCACGCTTGCGATAGAGCCCCATCACCATCTTTCTGTTCCCTCTCTCTCGTTGCAACCATCCCTCCCTGTTCCCTCCTCTGTCTCGTCTATCTTTCTCTCTCCCATTCCCATTACATGACAGAGACGCAACAGAGAGGAGCAACAAGAGCTCCTCCCTAGTTTCTCTCTTCCTTCCCTCTTTTTCTCACCCTTCCTTCAGCTCTCTATCTTGCTTGTAGGTTTCGAAGTCGGTTGGAGGAAGAATACGCTCGCGAGGTGCGAAGAACCAGGTGGCGCAAAGAGAATCTTGCTGGAGATGAAGGTGCAGAGAATCTGGCGGGAGAAAACGGTTTTTCAAATTGATTTGGCTATTCGCACCCTAGTCCATTACTCTGAGCCACCACAGTCCACCAGTAGTCTTTTCTCAGGATTCGTGTTCGTGCAGAGATGAATTCCACCTCCATTAATGTTGTGACATCATCAACCATGATCTTTTAGACCCCATGCCAAGGCGAAGATGAAACCATCGGGTTTCCTAGAGTTTGTCGTATCTAAATTATTGTTTTCCATACGCTTGAATGTTAAATACAGTTGATTTCTGAATTTCAATAATTTGCTTTCACCATTTATATCCGAAATAATTATCTAGACTAATCGGTAGTCAGAAATACCCTTTATTGATATTCAAAGTCTGCTTTAATCAATTAATCTGAATCTGTGATTGTGTGTGCCATAAGAAGACATGCAATGCTAGGGATTTAGAATTAGTTAAAATAAACCTGTGATTGTATGTGCCGTAAGAATACATGCAATGCTAGGGGTTTATGACTTTGCTGAAATCAATTGCAATAGTAGAATAATTTTTAGATTAGTTGCGTTGATTCTTGAAAACAATAATTTAGAGTACGTGAATCTCGAAGAACCTGTGGTGGATTCGATGTCTCGGTCCATTTTCTTATCATCTAATTAGTTAATTTTAGTTGTCAATTTAGTTCTCTTAATTTAGTGATTTTCATCTGCTGAAACCCCCAACTTTAAATTAGTTCAAATAAGTCCTAGAATTCGACTGTCTCGTCAATCCTCGTGGGATCGACTCGTATTTGCCACTGTCTACCAGTTAGACAGTCGTGCACTTGCGGTAATACAAGTAAGGTTTATTAGCTTATTAATTTAGGTTAACAAAAACTCCATCATAACACACACCCTAAGTACGTATTTGACACACATCGTTCTCATATCAATCGGTCTACAGAGCGGTAGCACAGGTACAGTTCTTAATTAGACCACGTGATCTCCTGTACTTGTGCAATAATCCGGCGTTTTGCAAGCGTAACTCTAACCTTTTGATTTTGGACTTTGTACTGTTGGATACAAGCTTTTAGGATCATCTGTTAGCACCCTATCTAATCAAGCAATAATAGATAACAGTGTAACGCCCGCTGGTTTCAATCAATCTTGTTCCTCACAGCTTAACAAGATAAAATCCCATTAAAACGTTTTTTGCTTAGATTTGGCATTTGTGTGGTTCAGAAGTGATCATTGCTTGTGTATGTTTTCTTAGCAATCGTCTAGGGATACTTGATCTTGTGCTTTGTCATTGTCATCTTTCCAATCCATTTTTTCCCTTTTATGAAAGTTTGGGAACGACCCAACAAGCGCTTGGTTCGTACCAAAAAATTTTCTAGCCACCCTAATCCATTTTTTGCTTTTTCACCACACTCATCTCCACCTACCTCCCCTCACTCTCCAATCAACCCTAAAATGGAAGAACATCCAATTTGGGAATACAATGTTCCCTTTGCTGCTAATGTGCACGGATGCATTGAGCTGCCCCTTATCACTACAACTCAATTTGAGATTAAACCAGCTATTATTAATATGTTGCTGAAGTTTCATGGGCATGATCGAGAAAGCCCATATGTCCATCTTGAAAAGTTTCTCGAAGTTTGTAGTACTTTTAAGAACCAAAACATAGATGAAGAAAATGTCAGACTTCGCTTATTTCCTTTCTCTCTTGATGATTGGGCCACCTCATGGCTAAATTCCATCCCTGCCAGTTCCATTAAATCATGGGAGGATTTAGTTAGAAAGTTTCTAGCGAAGTACTTCCCCATGAGAAATACCCTAGAAATTAGAAGAGAAATTGAGGAGTTTACTCAAACATATGATGAACTTTTTAATGAAGCATGGGATCGCTTTCAAGATTTACTCATCAAGTGCCCCCATCATGACTTTGAAAAATGAATGCTAGTGCAGAGTTTCTATAATGGATTGATTGTCGAATCTAGAAATATGATCGAATCCATGCATCAAGGGAAATTCATGCGTAAAACTGGTACTGATGTTTATACCTTTCTAAGTGAACTTGCTGATGATTCTCGACAATGGACTGCCCATAGAAACTTGAAACCTAGTTCTTCTATAAAATCACGTCTATTTGTACCAAAGGAAGATCTCGAACCAGACATCAAAACATTCCTAAAGGACTTTGCTAAGGAAATGAAATCTATTGTGACAAAGTCTACCTCTTAAACCAGAGAACAAACTTATAAGCCTTGTACCTTTTGCCTCAAAAGAGATCATATAGATTCTGATTGCACTTTAACTTCAGGTGGCAATGAACCTCCAGAGTAGGTGTGTATATTTAACATTGAACGTAAATCAAACACATTCGGTCAAATATACACATTTGCAAATCGACATCACCCTAACCTTTCCTATGGTGGTGACTTTTATTAACAACCACCCAGAAGTTCAGGAAATCCTCCTGGGTTTCAACACCCTAGGTAGCCTAGTGGACAAGCCCACAACTCACGCACTTATCCGAGATTGGTTCAATATGGACCTCAATCTAACCAGTTGCAACAGAATCAATATCCACCACATGGAGGACCTCTTTCAATCCGGCAAAATTAGCCTGTGAACCTTCCTATGGTACATGTCCCTCATAATTCTTATGGTCAACCTCAACTTAGCAACTTCCAAGACTTGGTACCTCAAAATCACTATGTTTCTCCTTTACCACCTTCAAAACCATCATTGGAGGATATGATGCACCAATTAATGACAACTAATGTTGCTAATTCCCAAGCCATCCACCAACTTCAACAACAGTTGCAACAGTTGAGCGTGGGAAGGGAAAAAGGAACATTCCCCAGTCAGCCCATCCCTAATCCAAAAGGTGCTCCCCAAGCCCATGCCAATGAAATTGGTAGTAATGTTGATTCACAGGGAGAAGTTAAAGTTGTCACCACCCTTCGTTCTGGTCGAGCAATTGATAATGACATAAAACAACCCAAGAGAACTGATGTGATTTCCAAGGAGAACGTTCCTAAACCAATTGAGAACGCTAAAGATTCTTCTCAAACTACTTTAAACTCACCCTCTCAGCTTCCCGTAGAGCCAAAAACGTATATACCTAAGGCACCTTTTTCCAAAGCCCCTTTTAGGTAACAAAAAAGATAAGCAATTTCAAGAAATACTAGAAATTGTACACATCAACATCCCTCTTTTGTCTGCTATCTAGCAAGTACCAGTCTATGCAAAAAAATTTCAAGGATGTGTGTACTAAAAAAAGAAAAAATGGAAGTACCTGAAACTGCATGACTTGCAAGCGATGCCACATCGCTTATTCAACAAACTGGAGTAATTAAGTACAGGGATCCAGGAACCCTACTGTAGCATGTTTCATTGGAAAAGACTTTGAAAGTCGTGCCTTGATCGACTTAGGAGCGAGCATGAATCTCTTACCTTATCATATATATTTAGAACTTAGGTTAAAGGAGATGCAACCAACAAATGTAGTTCTTAAGCTAGAAGATGAGTCAAAACGATACCCTAGAGGAATAGTTTTGGATGTGATTGTTCAAGTTGCGGATTTCTATTATCCAGTTGATTTCATCATCTTAGACACTAGCCCGAGCCCAAATAATCAAATTCTTGTTATCTTGGGGCGACCCTTCTTAGCAACTGCGGAGGCTAACATCAAATGTAAAAGCGATAGCATGTCTGTTTCCTTTGGGAACCTTAAAGCTGAATTGAATATTTTTAAGGCCTTGCAAAGGATAGATGATCTCGATATGATTGAGGAAGAAGAAGAAGTGTGTATTATTCGATCTTTTGAGTCTATGGCTCAATCGTCACCAGGTGACGTATTGCTTCGTTGTCTCTCACACTTTGGTATGAACCTCGATATGGCTGGTAAAAAATGAAAACTTTAGCTCGATGAGCTAGAAGACATGAGGTATGATGCTTATGACTTATCCAAGAACTACAAAGATAAAATGATGTGGATACATGACAAAACATCATGAGAAAAAAGTTCCATCTTGGTGAGAAAGTCCTACTCTACAACTCTCGTCTTCATCTCTTTCCAGGTAAGCTAAAAACCCGTTGGTCCAGTCCATTCATTGTACGTGATGTTAAAAACTACGGTGCCATCACCGTAGAAAACCCTACAAATGGTAGTCTCTTTCAAGTAAATGGACAACGACTAAAGCCATACCATGAACTTCCCACAAGGTCAGTGAAAACCATTCAGTTGATTGATCCTAACTATGAGGATTAGTCACACGTACAAATTCCTACTCCACTAAGCATGTTTGGGGGTGGTATCCACCACCCCCATTACGTCTGACAATGACATTAAACTTAGCGCTACTGGAAGGCAGCCCAATCCGTTTATGCATTCATTCATTCATAAAATAATAATAATAAAAAAATAAAAATTTATTAATAATACCGCCAATTCCTGTTTGGGGTGATGTAACCAACTCACTCTTTTTCATTGCAGGGACGGTACAGATGTTCAACAAATCACCTGAGGTAATAAGTTCTAACTTGTATTTCTCACTTTTGATTTCATTTGTTTAACACTGGGGACAGTGTTCTATTTGTTTGGGGGTGGGAAGATTTATCAAAATTTATACCTCTTTTGAAAATTGTTTTCTAAAAACAATTTAAAAAATAAAATATGGTGTGGTATCCTAACTATGATGAGATTGGATTACTTGATTCATTACATTTAGGCAAAGAGATGTTGGAAGTTTATTGCTAGAGTAAATATTGCATTTGAGCATTCAGGAACAAATAAATTTTTGCACAATGACTATAGATGTAGTTTGGAATAAAAAAGTAAGTTACTTCCTGATAATCTAGAGGAATAATAGTGGAGACTTTAACCTTGTGAGCTATCAAGCCTTTCATTTTATTAAGAGTATTTTTACACAACTCCGAGTCATATGATGACTTAAAATTTTATTGGACATTAACTTGTTGTGAAGTCTCATTATTCTTCTTTTTGGTTGGTCACTGAGGATGACATATTTTTCGAGTTAAGAGAAACATAGGTCTCGTAGTCTATTTGAGACTTATAACCATTACCAAACCTTATAATAAATTAGGCATCTCTTGTCCATTTGAATCTTCTCAAAACCATCTTGCTAAACATTTCATCCAATACCAATGTGAGCATTTGTCTTGTTTTTTTAGATATATAAAAATAAAAATAAAACCCCCATTTTTCCCTTTATGTTTCTGAAAAATGTTAGGAAGATTTATGAAGAAAAATAAAAGTGCAAAGTGAAACTACAAAGTCCAAGGTACTTCAGAAAAAGAAAAAAAAAAGTTCTGAAAAAGAAAAAAAAAAAGTTGTATAGAAAGTAGAATAAAAGGAAGTGATTGATGAATCCCCTATTAATCTATTTGAAGACCCTATATTTTCTGAAACATTATTTTACTTGCCATCTACCTCACTATTCCTCATATATATATAATAAAAAAAGCCAGATTCATTGCCTTTTTAGAGAAGTCCTAATTAACCCTATGGTAAGGTATGGTAAGAAGTGGAGAGTAGATGAGAACACGCTATGGTGGGTAACTCGACATTCTTGCAAGTGATCAACATTCCTTCCATGAGACTATTATTCTCTTTCATGTCCATTTATTCTTATGAGCATGTGAGAAGTTTGCATTTTCGCATTTCCTTTTTTCCTCATATGCAAGAGAGAAAATATTTTATCCAAACTCAGAGTGATCATTTCAGAGATATTAACTGGTGAGTTTTGAAGTCAAAACAGCTATTCCAAAGGTGGATTAGGATGTATGTTACTTTGACATGAAAATTTGCATTTGTTGGTTATTCACACACACACATTGTTCTAAAGTTGCTCACTTGTAATGTGCATTTTAGTAAGAAGTTACATATGTCTCTTGACTTCTATGTGGTTGAATAACAGGGACATTCTTTGAGAACAATAGGTCACACATCAATTTTGTTTCATATAAAAAAAATGTTTGTTGGTGTCATCCTGGATAACCCTCAGGAGGCTAAAACTCATCCTTTAGTGTCATGCTAGGGGTTCAAGGCGTTGTTGCATATTGTAAATGCAATCGAGTCATACCAGCGAAAGTGGCATTGATTTTTTTGAACAGTTTATGATGAATAAAAATATTTTGTTTATGTGTTATTATATTTCTTTTCGTTGTTCTTTGCTAGAGGACTAGCAAAATGTTGTTTAGGGGTGGTGTGATAAGCACCCAAAACATCGATTTTACACTCCCAAATATACAATTGTTAAGTCCAATTATCAAATAAAAATATCTCATTACGTGTATTTTGTGCATCTTGTAGGAATTCAAGTACAAATCTCAAATTATGCATAAAGTGACACAATAAGGCTAAATTCATCAACTAGAAGGCCTAATGGGAATTCGAATGGATTCATCAGGATTAAAGAATTTCAATCTCAAGACCCGTGAAGTCAAGCCCACAAAGCAACAACAACTACGAATCTCGAGAAAATCAATATGAAGATTTTGACGTCCACATGGCAAACTTTATCATAAAAAAATCTCTACAAGACATGTTTCCTTATTGAACTCCAACACCATTTCTTGTTTCATTCAACCATGTTTCACTGTTTAACTCAAACATTGTTTCCTTGTTTCACCCAAATTCTTTTTACCTATAAAAACCCCATACATGGAGTTCATAAGGGATAGTTTTTCTTTGATAGTTTTTTTACAGAGTTTTTTAGTCGTAGTTCTTGGCTTTATATTTTTACTTGAGAGAAAAGTGCATGTACTACAGTTTAATTCCATTAAAGAGGTAAGTTTTATCTTTGTTTTTCTTTGTTCTTTTAATTTAATATTTATTTTCACTATACATTATTTTGTTCTTCTCTTTATTCTTTAAGTTGAAATTCAAATATTGTCTTCTAATCCACGTGAAGTAGTCGATAACCTCTACTTCCACTATACATTATTGAATTGTATTGCAGGTTGAAGGAAAAAAATAAATAGAAACAACATATATTTCTTTGATTGATGTCGAAAATCATGCAACGACATTAATGTCGATTTTTGACATCAATTAAAGAGAAATGAGAGAATAAGAAGATGTTTGAAGAAGAAGGGTGTTGGTATGTGTTAGCACGTAAAAAATGACTTGGTGGTGTGAGATAGTGAAATTTGTGGTATTAAAAGTACACGGCCTTCGTATAAGCATGACATGCTAGAACAACTATTAACACCACAAACATTCCTCCTTCATCCTTGACAATTGGTTGCATCATTCTTTATTAATTATGGCCCCTGCTAAATAACGCCACCACTTCTCCTGATGTACACACAAATACCCTACTTTCTGAAAGACACCACCACCTTTCTAAAGGACACCACACCTACTGAAAGACGCCACCAATAAAGAGGAAAAATGTTAATCCGAACCCCTCTTCTCCTTCCCCCCTCTCTCCATTTCTTCTCATCAACCACCGCCTCCTCCTCCTCCTCATCCCTTCACCATCGCCACCTCTCCTCTTTTTTTTCTTCTTTTTTACCACCACCACCGCTCTTCCCATCTTTTTTTTTCTTCTCCTCCTATTTTTCTTTCTCCTTGGCGGTGGCGAGGTGGTGGTAATGGGGAGGTGGCGATGGTGGTGAAGGCGAAGAGGAGGAGAGGTGGCAGTGTCCCACCTCCTCCCATTTTTTGTTTTTCTTCTTCTCATCTTTTTTTTCTCCCTAGCAGTGGTGGTGGTGATTGTGTGGTGGCGGTAGTTGTGAAGGGGAGGAGGAGAGGTGGCGGTGTCCCACCTCCTCCCATCTATTTTTTTCTTCTCCTCCATTTTTTTCTCCTTGGCGGTGGCAAAGTGGCGGTGGTTGTGGTGAAGGGGAGGAGGAGGAGAGGTGATGGTGTCCAACTTCCTCCCATTTTTTCCTTTTTCTCCCTTTTTTTCTCCCTGGCGATGGCGACATGGTGGTGGTGGTGATGGCAAAGTGGCGGTGGTGAGGTGGTGAGGTGGTGGTGGTGAAGGGGATAATGAGGAGAGGTGGCAATGACCCACCTCCTCACATTTTTTTTTTTATTCTTTTTCTCCTACTTTTTTTTTCTCCTTGTTGGTAACGAGGTGGTGGTGATGGCGAGGTGTCGATGGTGGTGTTGAAGGGGAGGAGGAGGAGAGGTGGCGGTGTCCCACTTTTTTTTTTTAATCTTCACCCTCGTAGCGGTTCTTGCGAGTCTGGTGGCGACACTCACAGGAACCGTTGCGAGGGCGAAGATTATAAAAAAATGATAAGGAAACCATCGCCACCCCTCATCTTCCCATTCACCACTACCTCGCCACCAGCACACCACCATGCAACAAGGAAATGAAAAAACGATGAGGAGGAAGGCCACCACTACCCCTCATTCTCTTCCCCTTCACCACCACCTCGCACCACCACACAACAGGGAGAGAAAAAACGATGAGGAGGAGACCACCTCCTCCTCCCCTTCACCACCACCTCGCCACCATCACTACACAACAATGAGAGAAAAAAAATGAGGAGGTCACCGCCACCCTTCCTCTTCCTATTCCTCTCCTTCACCACTAGCTCGCCACTACCACACCACCACCACCACCACACAACAGGAAGAAAAAAACAAGGAGGTCACCGCACCCCTTCTTCCTCCTCCCTTCACCACCACTATACCACCACCACACCACAGAGAGAAGAAGGAAAACAAATTATAAAAAAAAATATAAAAAGAGGTGGCGGTGGTGGGGTTGATGGAAAAAAGAATGAGATATGAGAATAGGGATTACGGTTAGTTGTTCTGTTTTATATTTAGAGATAAAAAATAGTGAGTAGTGATTTCCATCAGAAAAAGTGGTCGTGATGTTTAGGAGGGGCCTTAAGAGCCCTTCTAGGAAGCGAGGGAAGGAGCGAGGAAATGGAGCAGCCACCCATCCCCACTAGATAAGTGAGGGCACGCATCTCAAGGGGATGGCTCCCTAGAATTTTCGGGGGCCTTAATTGTAAGGCCATACCACTATCATTTCGGTGATTCTAAATGGCGAGGAAACGGGCAAGGGAGTGGAGTGTGACACTACATTTCCTTCGAAATGCGCACTCATGTGAATCTCAAGAGAGATGGGGATCAAACCCCCCTTCCTCGCCGCCTAGAACGACTCCTATCATTTCCGTATCCCTGTAGCCAATGTCAATGTGACTGCCCTATTCAATGCGCTGTTGATATTTTAATTACTTTGCCGCCATACATCCTCTTGGGTAACCAAACCAACCAAAACTCACCACCTAGCTAGCTTTTGCTTATAATTCAATTAGAAATTCGGCCAACCACTAAACCCCCTCCTACACACCAACCCACGCCCCCTCCTCGAAATCATTAACACCAAGGCTACTTTCGTCATTTTCATGCCATCCTCAAACCCTACAAAAATATCCTCCCACAACACTCGTTTTACAATCCAATCCACAGAGCAAAACTGGAAACGCCAAACTCTATCTCAAATCTCACACTATGGCTTCCTCCTCTGCAATCGACATCCATAGAGTGAATGCAGAGACCTTCAAGGACGACTTCATACTGTGCAAGCAGAAATCCCTCCAACTTCTCGAGGAACTCTCCCTCCCCAAAGGTTTACTTCCTCTCGAAGATATTGTCGAGGTGGGATTCAATCGAAGCACTGGCTTCGTTTGGCTCAGGCAGAAGAAATCCAAAAACCATTATTTCAGCAAAATTGGCAAGACGGTGTCGTATGCCTCGGAGATTACCGCCTTTGTGGAGAAACACAGGATGAAGAAATTGACGGGGGTGAAGAGCAAGGAGTTGTTGATCTGGATCACACTCAATGAAATGTATATAGATGACCCTGCTTCCGGAAAGATCACCTTCAAAACCCCTTCTGGGATCTCTCGATCTTTCCCTGTTTCTGCTTTCCAGCTTGAACAAGAATAATTTTAACTTAAGTTTCACTGTTTCTTATTTTAGATCTGAATCAAGAATTTGTGTCTCTATTCAATCACTTCTTGTTCATTCATAAGCTTTACCTATTGTTACTTCTCCATCAATTTTGAGCATTTTTTTTTATATGTTTTGTGGATATGATTTTGGAACCCTAGTCTATTATCAAGGACACAGACTATATTTACCCGCTTGAAATTTTGGAAAGCTGTTTTGGAGATGTCAATTTCATTTCCATATTTCATGACGGCGAAAAAAAACAAATCTAATTTAAAACAATTTTTGGTTAACCTGTATGGAGTAGGAAATTTGCGCTATACTTTGTGGTGCAGACAAAATCAATTATTTTTTGTTAGTTCTTCAGATCGTACTCTCGTATTTCCATGAAAGAAAATCAAAATGGCAATGAACAAGCCCCAATCACCGAAAGTGTTTTTTTGTTTGGAGATTACGTGAGGCATTGGGGGGGCCTTCAAAGAGCAAGAAGTGTTTTTTTTGGTAGCAAATGCTACACATTGATTAATTGAGCTTTCTTCCAAAATTTGTTGACAATAAAAAGGAGAACTATATGAAAGTTTCTGATTTAATGGGGTCAGTGGCAACATTTCTCGTTAGGCACCTGGATCGTGATGGAGGAACCATGTAGGCCTTACTAAATAATTATTTAACCTATAACTTATTAACATTTACTAGGGGTAATTGCGTTATATATTAATATATTATAACTCAGTAGCTTATATATTATAACTTATATATTTTGAAACTGGGATAGGATGTATTATTATAAGTAGGGGTGGATGTGCTCTATATGCGTTGATATTTAGTATTTTTAATTTATTTTAAAAATTAATAATAAGTAAAATTATAATTTTAGAAGATTTAACTAAAGATTTCTAATCAAAATAATAACAAAAATATTGTAATTAAATATTACACTCTCACTATTGTAAGGGCATATTTATAGTTTTTTTATTGTAAAAGTATAGAATAAATAGAGCAAAATTAGAAATCTAAAAATTAGATGTAAGGGTCTATTTATAGTTTATAGATAATTGAAGGCTTTAAATAATTATGTTAGGGGTTTAATTATACTTAATAAATATTTAGAAGGGTTGGTATTGATTATAAAATGTAGAATGTGGAGGGTAAAATGAAAAATCTAAAAGTTAGAAGTAATGACCTATTTTTAGTTTATATATATAATTGAGGACTTTAAATAAGTTATATTAGGTCTTATCTATAATTATATAATGTTTGGGATGATTGGTTTTAAATATAAATAAAATTAAGTTATATTAGGTCTTATCTATAATTATATTAGGTCTTATCTATAATTAAGTTAGAAGGTTTTAAAATGACATTTAGAAGTTATATTGATTGGTTTTGGTTTTTTTTTTTTTTTTGTGTGTGTGTGTGTGTGTGTGTGTGTGTGTGTGTGTGTGTGTGTGTGTGTGTGTGTGTGTGTGTGTGTGTGTGTGTGTGTGTGTGTGTGTGTGTGTGTGTGTGTGTGTGTGTGTGTGTGTGTGTGTGTGTGTGTGTGTGTGTGTGTGTGTGTGTGTGTGTGTGTGTGTGTGTGTGTGTGTGTGTGTGTGTGTGTGTGTGTGTGTGTGTGTGTGTGTGTGTGTGTGTGTGTGTGTGTGTGTGTGTGTGTGTGTGTGTGTGTGTGTGTGTGTGTGTGTGTGTGTGTGTGTGTGTGTGTGTGTGTGTGTTGGGAGTTCACGATCCTACGATTTTGGCCGGATGGTAAGATATATATATAAAATAGTAAGTGGATCCCAAATGGAAAGTCAATAGAAATTTGTCCCTTTAAGTCGGAATTCAATAATTTATATGAGATGAAATTTAAGAATTTAAGATATTGTTTTGTTGCTCTAATTGCAAGAGATAAGACATGAGACAAGCTGATGTAGATGCCAATATCCTTTAGGGAATGATGGAGTCGTTGGACTTCATTCTATTGAGATGCACTATTTGGAAGGAGCTTTGAACCACTACAAATTTGATTGTGGAGCTTGATGATTGATTTCACAATTTTTTTTCCATTGGTTGTGGTAGGCATAGAGAAACAAGAAACGAAGGGGCTCCCTGTTTGTTGCAAGTCTGCATTACATGTTATTTATTTATTTATTTATTTTTTATTGCAGTTTCTGTTGAAAAGCATTGCGTGAGCTGAGTCTAAAAAAGTTGCGAATGCCAAAAGCTTTCCAAACAATAATTAACACTTTTTTGTAAGAACAACATATCGATTGTAAATAAACTGCAACCCAATCGGTGTCACAAAGCTCCAAGATATCATCATTGACATTTAAGCCTGTATCTTCAAAGTTGTTATTCCGCGTCGTGATTGTGGCCTATTTCTGCCTGTCTGAGAATTGCATAATCTTATATCAAATTTGTTTTATGTTGAACTGTAAAGCATTTCTAGATTTCCAAAGTCGGAAATATTATCAAAAATATCAATAAGGCATGCATCATGATTTCCATTAAGGGCTTTTCCTTGTCGCATTACATATTAAAATAAAATAAAATAAAATAAAATAAAATAATTCAGATGGGATGGTTGTTTAGGGACTAGGTCCCATCTAATAGGGCATTTTGAGAGCAACCATACAAATTTTGGCATAAAAGCATGAATTTCATCTTCCTTCTCAACATCACGTAAGTAGGGGTAGGCATCCCATCCCACGATCTCGATCCCGTCTTTTTTTTTTTCGAGTCCTTTTGGGATTGATCAATTTCATCTCAATCCCGTCCCATCTCGATCTTTCAATCCCACTCATCTCATCACATCCCGAACTGATTTTTTTTAAAAATATTTATTATTTTAATTTCATTTAATAATAACTAATCTGAAAAGGCCCTCCGCATGTTTGAAGTGAAAAAATAGGATGTAAACTTCAAGTAAACAAGCATTAAAATGTCACCGGGATAGGGCTTGTTAAACAACTTATATGCCATATGCTAATTTTATTGAGAAAATACAATGCATGCAATACCATCAGTTAGCTAAGGTGCTTTTATGGAAATTAGTTTAGTCAAGCGGCTATCAAGTTACAGTTGTCATATATTAATGGTCTTCACTCTTTAATTATTGTTGTAGCAGCAATAATGGGACGCGAAGTACATAAGAGATCTGGTGATAATCTCATCAACATTCATCTCAAATTTGGTGATAGTGCCAAACCTATCTTCAAGAAAGAGAGTTCATTTGTTGTTGTCTGACTAGTCAACTGTTTTTAAATAAGGGCATCCGTTCAAATCGATTCTTGACCTACAAAATGAACAATAATGAGCCAAGGACCACCTTCGTGGTGGCCAAAGGCACTCCGATGCTAATGTCAGGTGACTGAGTATGGATGGAGTAGATTGTAAAATTGGGTTGCAAGTGCATACATTTCTCATCCCTTTTCTTTACCTTATATAACTATTTAACTCCTTCATTGACTCTATTGTTGATGCGTGATGGAGCGAGGAGATCTCACTTAGGATCTTACCCGTCCATGACTAAGTTCCATTCAACACTTGGCTCTGTTTGGGACCCAATACTTGATTGGGTCAAAAGCTGTGCAAATGGATATTGAGCTTGTGATAACTCAAAGATTTGTGTTTGGGCCTTATTGTCCTGGGCCAAGCTCTTAGATACACCGTAGCACCCCGTAATTTTTGTACTTACTGAATTTTTTTTATATTTTTGTGTGATTGTCTTCATTAAGTTATGGGCATACGTATGAGCTATTTGTTTGTCCATGTGATGTGTAGTTTGTTTATTTAAGAATTAATTACCTACTTAACCACCTCTACCGAATCTCGGGACGAGATTCTTTTGAGTTGTATATTGTAATACTCGCCCAATTCACTTATCAATATACTTTTATTATTTTAGAAGTTAATAATATTTATTTATTGGTAGTAATTATTAGTTGGTAATAGTTACAAATAATTATATTTTATGATTTTAATTTAGGACCTAGGTTTAGACTGGTGGTGGGTAAGAGATGAGTGATGGTTGTGTTTAGCCAAAGAAACCCTAATTAAAAACTCATTTAAACCCTAGTCTCCTTTTTCTCTCTGGATACACACAGAAGAAAAGGAAAACTTACGTTGAAAAAGGTGGGAGGTGCTGAAGGAAGAAACTTGCTCAAATCTTGGGATTCTTGCAAAAAGAGGTGAGATTTCTCTTTCTTCTTCTTTTTACATTCATCCCTTTTGTTTCTGCTTAGATTATTGATTCGATTGTCGTGTTTGCGGTTCATTCCTGAAATAATGAAATCCTTAGTAGTGTTTATTGTTGATTCATGTTTGCATGAGTGTTACCATTTTCTTGTCATGTTTATAGTAATCGAAGTTCAACGCACGCATATACACACTTATACATAGCTCTGACATGGTAGCGCTGGTTTCGTATGAGGTTAATCTGATTTCCTTGGTTTTTCTTAGAAATGGTAAAGCATTAATGTATAATCTTATCCTTAATAGTCTCTGACTCTTATTTAGAAGGTTGAGATATTACTGCCCCATGATTGGAAAGTACAAATTTTATTATCCCAGTTGAAGAGATAATTTCTGTTGGGGATATATATATATATATATATCATTATCAGTTGTAGAGACATCTAACACCATACCAAGTTATGATCACATCAACGGGAATATTGCATTAACTCTTGTAGGTCCAGTATAGATAGATTACTACTCATCACTACTTGTTTAACCACGGGACTTGGAAAGAGAACTTCCCTTAACTGATACATTTTCTCTTGTTGTAAACATAGACTCTGTTATGTTTGTTTGGTTGTGGAACTCCCTATTTTTTTTAGATGGCCATTTGCATGGATCTTCTCTTTTTCGTGGTTTTGAATCAGAGGCTGTTATAATTGTTTGGATCCTCAAATATCATTGTTACAGAATATTGGTGAATTCAAGAAAAACATTTTGATTCCCTTGATCCTCAACAACTATGATCTGCCGTCTTCATAATCCCATGATTTCGTTAGTCGCATGAACTGCTGATTTCGTCAGCTCCAATTCATTTGAGCTATGTGCTACCTCGTACAAGTTTGGATTTAACCCTGTAGAGCACGGTGCGAACCTCTAATTCTCTATTCAAAATTTTACTTGATCTATTATCCTTTGCCTCTCCCTCGGATGTGAAAAGCAAGTCAATAAACACCACTATCCAATTTTATTTTATTTTACTCAGTGAAGCATTGCCATGTACTTGGGTCACTATATTTGGTGTTAATTTTGTTGGGTGTATTTCAGTCTGGGCTGCATCAAATTGATCAGACCGATCTAGTTCAAGCTGAGAGGAAAAAAAATACTTTGATTGAACCGATTCAAGCAAAACTAGATTGAAGGCGTGTATTTGTCCAATGGTTTTAACTCTTGGGCACCTTGGGTGAATTGTAAATCTATTGATCTCAAATTTTATGTTCTTTATTGCTTCCTTCTTCATTCGATGTGTTTGAGATTAGTCCCACATGCACCACAACCTATATATATATATATATATATATATTAGTTGAATATTGTATCAATGACTTGGTTGGTTTATTGTGATTTCTTGTATTCATTACTTTTAGCATGTCTGTCAATGTGTTACTTTTCATTTTATTATATGGACTCGTTGAGCAAATTTGGTTACCAAAGAAAAGAACAGAACAAGTATATGCTACCATGAGCTAAAAACAAGTGTGAAAGATGGTATATATTACAGCAAAAAATGGACATGCTAATGAACTTAAAACTTCACTGAATGGGATAACTTGGTGTTGACTTGTGTCCAAGTATATGCTGTGTGTAGTTGTTCTTCAACTGAGTTTTACTTACTTTTCTTGTTGGGTTATAGAAAATTTATTTATGAAAATATTACTTGTCTCCCAAAAGAATGGTGGATATTGTGGTTGATTTATTTATGGTTGACAAAGTGTCACCATAAAAGAGTTCGAGTTTTACTTGATTTTTTTATGCTCTTTTCCACAACTCCAAAAAAAAAAAATGTGAAAAGAAAAGAAATTTTTGTATACAGACTTTCTTGTATACGTGTGATATTATTATGGGTATGCAGACTTGCTTGCATATCGGTGCACCGTTCCATGTGAGTTCGGTATTACGTGTAGATTTAGGAAATGTTTGCCATGGATTGAACTTCGGGTGAGATGACATGTTCCTCGAGGTGGCACCCCACTTGAAACATGTACATTCCGAGTGGTTTCGAAGGCAAGGGAGGCACACTTGGGTGAGGTGTGTTCGGCACATAGAGGATAGTGCAATTGTGGAAAAGAAGCGAGATTTTTTTTTGTGTATGATTACCTTAAAGGAATAAACTAAATGCTCATTCAACCATTGAATGAGAACTACATGTCTTCCTAAAGGTAGAAAATGTATTTGTTAATATTTCAATAATAGTCTAATATGATTATGATTTGTATTGTTGTTGCATTTATGAGGATTGATAACTCATAAATTTTATTTGTTTGTTTTCAACCGTTTTGTGCAGGATGGTAAGTCTACTAACAATTTCTGCAGGTCAGACTTGCCATAGTCAACTTCTATAGCATAAGTACTAGTAAATGCATATTTATTTATTAGGATGATAACACCTTTGCCTCATTGAGGAACTACCTGATGGTGTGGTTGTTTATTGTTTTGTTTATTTTGATGTTGTCATGTGTGGATTTATTGATTTTTGGGATGAAGATTTCTCACACCAGCTTTATTGCTGACCCAAGTGAGCTTTTGCTTCTTGGGTACATTCCTTTTGGAATGTAGCCGATTAGCCTTTCAGGTGTAGAGACTTTTGAGCAGCGTTACTGGAGTTCCATTAGTGGAGCTAGGAACGTCAGAGTCTCTCCGGGTTAGATTTTTATTGGTTTCAGTAACTAAATCATGTTTAGTTGTTGTTGCTATTTGTTTATGTTGTTATTGAATTTTCACGTCCCGAGTTTTGAAAATCGGGGCGTGACATACACACCACGCCGGGCTCACGTAATCTAGGCTTGGGTGTCTGACTTATGGATTGAACATTGTCTAGGTTGGACTGGACCATGCTTGGGCCAGATTGAGAACGTGCTGAGGCCTCTTCCGTATTAGGATTGACTTGTGCCACGTTTACGGCTGTGATTAGATGATTGTTTTATGTCTCATCAGTTACCCCCTAGTTAGTGGGGCTGCGTATAGAGCCACTAACTGGCTGTGCATGGGGATTGTGTGATGCCATAATGATGTATGTTGACGCCTTTTCGGCTTCTGCACTGCAGTTAATGCTTATGCAGCAATTAGGTGATTACTTCCCCTGCACGCTAAGATTATATAGGCTTGCTCTGTGAGAGTTTGATCTTTTTACCTTCCAGAGCTTATTTCTATTCTCTACTTTGTCAAGAACTCTCCAGTTATGTCGAGTGCGAACTTCCATTCAATCAGGTCTGTGCGATTTTCTCATGAGCAACATACTACTTGCCTTGAATTCTTTAGGAAAACTTGATGTCAGAGAGGGATCTGGTTGACCTCTGTAGTCGGTTTCAGGTTCCTGACGATCTGAGGTTGTCGCTCCTTACAAAAGGCGAGTTTCCGATAACCCCAAGGGAGGGGTACATTTGTTTGGACAAGGCCATGTTCGGATTAGGCCTACACTTCCCCATTCATGACGCCATTTTGAAATTGCCTTGAAACAAATATCTCCCAATGGGTGGATGATTTTGACTACTGTTCTGGTTAGGGTGAAGGACATTGGGTTTCATCTGTCGCCTAACCTAATCCATTCAATGGCTCCTATAAGGATGAACAAACACGTAGTCTATTGACTAGTAAAACCCTTTTGTCTGGACAAGCTTCCAGATGATACGAAAAACTTGTAGAAGTACTGCTTTTTGCTTCCTTGAAGTCTGGGTACTTCACTTATGGCAGGCAACTGTCATCCGTAGCTTCAAGAATCCTAGTAAGTTTCCAGTGCTCCCTTCGCCTTATGCTTTTAACACAACATTTGTTGTTGTCTGACTGTTCAACTATTTTTAAATAAGGGCATCCATCCCTGGCGATTCTTGACCTGTAAAATGAACAACAGTTAGCGAAGGACCTCCATTGTGGTGGCTGAAGGCATTCCGATGTTAATGTTAAGTGACTGAGTATGGATGGATTAGACTGTAAAATTGGGTTGCAAGTGCATATATTTCTCATCCCCTTTGCTCACCTTATGTAGCAAGTATTTGACTCTTTCATTGACTCTACTGTCGACACGCGATGAAGGGAGGAGGTCTCACTCAGGATCTTACCCGTCTATGACTTAGTTCCATTCAACACTTGGCTATGTTTGGGACCCAATACTTGATTGGGTCAAGAGCTGTGCAAATGGATCTTGAGCTTATGACAGCTTAGAGATTTGTGTCAGGGCCTTATTGTCTTAGGCCAAGCTCCAAGATTTGCACCATGCTGGGCCTGCATAATTTGTGCTTGGCGCCTGATTTATGGACTAAACAGTGACTAGGTTGGGCTAGACCATGCTTTGGCCAGCTTGAGACCACGCTAAGGCCACTTCCATATTAGGGTTGACATGTGCTACGTGTACGACTGTGATCAAATGACTGTTTGATTTCTCATCAGCTACTCTCCCTAGTTAGTGGGGCTGCTAATAGGGCCACTAACTGGCTGTGCGTCGGTGATTGTGTGATGCCATGATGTCGTATTTCAGTGCGTTTTCAGCTTTTGTATTGTAGTTAATGCTTATGCAGTGGTTAGGTGATTACTTCTTCTATACGCTAATCTTATATAGGCCTGCTCTGTGAGAGTTTGATATTTTTCCATTCCAGAGCTTATTTCTATTATCTCTTTTGTCAAGAACTCTCAAGTCAGGTCTAGTTCGAACTGCCATTCAATCATGTCTGTGCAATTTTCTCATGAGCAACATACGACTTGCCTTGAATTCTTTAGGAAACCCTTGATGTCGGAAGGGGATCTGGCTGACCTCTGCAGCTAGGGTCAAGTTCCTGATGACCTAAGGTTGTCGCTCCTTCCAGAAGGGAGGGGTATGTCTGTCTGGACAAGGCCATATTCAGAGTAGGCTTGTGCTCCCCGTTCCTGATGCCATTTGGCAATTCCTGTCATATCAAGATATTGCTCTGGCCCAGCTGGCACCCAATGGGCGGATGATTTTGATTGTCGTTCCTGTCAGGGCGAAGGATGCTAGGTTCCATCTGTCACCTAAACTAAGCCATTCAATGGCTTCTATCTGGATGAACAAACACGTAGTCTATTGTCTAGTAAAACCCTCTTGTCTGGACAAACTTCTAGATGATACCAAGAACTGGCAGAAGTACATGTTTTTCCACTTCCTTGAAGTTTGGGTACTTCACTTAAGATGGCCAACTGATCATCCGTAACTTTAGGGATCTTAGTAAGTTTCTTGTACTCCTTTCGCCTTTTGCTTCAATACAACATTTGTTGTTGTCTGACTGGCCAGTTGTTTTAAATAAGAAGATAACTTTTTCATTTTTTCTCTTAAGAAGGAGAATATGAGGGATGACTTTCTCGCTCTATCATTAATGCCTATTTTGGATGTTCTTCAGCCTGAAAACATCAGGAGGAGTGGTCAATTTCCCAGCGACATCGTCAGAGTCGGGCGGGCTCTGACCACTCCTGTTGTCTCATCTTCTGGGACCAACGTCCGAACACCCTAAGTACAAAAAAATGGAGTGGCAAGGTTTCCTAGTTCTTCCAAGAGGAAAAATGTGGAGGGTTTGTTCTCCTCCCTCGCAAGTCCAAGAAAGTCTTGGTGGGGGTTGTCTAGGCTGCTTCGCTGTCTATCCCTCAAAGGGAGCTTGTGGAACACTCTCGGTCGATAGTCCCTTATCATGCGAGTGAGGAGGTGACGACTAAGCCTAACAACCCTCTTCAGCGAGCTATGGAGGAGTCTACTAAACACCATCTTCTTGCTCCTACTCTGATGTCAGCCATGGAGGATGATTTATTTCATTGTGCCAAAATTGACGAGCCTAGTAAACTGAGCATGGAATAGATTGATCGTGCTTCCAACCGTCTTTTGCAGGCCACCATAAGAGCTTATGTCGTTGTTGACCCGAGTGCGGAGCTATCTACTCTAGAGAATGTTGTACATAATCCGTTCGTGGATCCGGATGCAATAGTAGATCAGCATGCCCCGAAAGATGATGCTCTTGATCCGTTCTAGTCGTCATCTCCCTGACTGGACCCTCAAGTTTGCCTGCCTTCCCCGCTGTCTACTGCTGACAAAGGGAAATAAATCGCTGAGTTCCCTCATTCTGTGGAAGTTGCAAAAGGAGGGGCGAGACTGATCCTTGACCCTAGTGTCCTTCATTCTAACCCCTCGTCGACTTTTGCGTTTCGAGCGCTATCCACTTCAATTCTAGTGGCCGACACATGTTGCACTAGGAGGTGGATAAGAGGAATGGTTCCATGCAAATCTTCTACGGAAGTGTTTTTCCTAGCTAGTTTACCTACCACCGCTAAAGGAGATACATTCGGGGGATCATCGCAATAAAGAGTAGAAGCACCAAATGTTTGTAAGTTAGCAATTGTTTGACTGTCGTTGGAAAAACAATTGGCTACTTAGTCCAATTTGGAGGTTTAGCTGGGTGAGGCTCATAAGAGCCTAGGCAAAGCGTTGGCCAATAAGTCATACTTGGAGGCCTAGTTGGAAAGGGTCCAAGAGGGTTTGGACGAGGCTTGGCTGGCCAAGCCGCTTTAACGATAGAGTTAAGAGAGGTTCAAGAGAGTTATGATAGGTCAATATCTGAGTAAACAATGGTTGCTGACTGTCTGACTTCTGCTATGAAATCTGTTGGTAACGCTTAGAGCGCCTTAGAAGGTGAACGTGCTAAGGTGGTGCTTTGGAGGGACCTCTATGAGGCTGCTCAAGTGCAAGTTCTTCTACTCAATTAGGAATTGGATTCATAGTGCTCAAGCCGAGTTGAGGCCGATCGTTCGCTGGCAGACTATGAGAGTGATCTGGCCATGGTGATCGATGAGCTAGCCAACTTGAAAACCAAATGGGAGGCCAAGGCAAAAGAGCTCCTTGCGGATACTGAGGCCACCCAATTCAGCAAAGTTGTTGTAGAAAGGCTAGAGCTACTGGACTATATTGAGTAGTGTTTTGTATAAGAAAAGATTATCAATACAAAGTTTTTGTTTCCCTTGTTTTGCGTTTGAGTTATACCTGTCGTACTCGCCAATTTTAATCTATGCTTAGATTAGGCTGAATAGACTAATGTGCCGACAATATTTTAAGATTGGTTTAGGTAGTCATGTCCCTTTTCATCTTTAAAAGTTCTTAGTCTAGACTGGAACCCCTTCTTAGCTTGAATGGGTCGTCACTTGATAATAATGCTAGCTTAAACTTTCAAGAAGGCTTAAGTTGCAGAATAGTCACATTTATCCGAGCGGATTAGGTTCTCGTAGTGTCATAATCTGTACCTCGAAGAGGAGTTAAAGTTGTGCAGAAGTTGTCTTGGTCTGGGCGACTAGACTTCCATAATAAATTCCAACCCTTTGTAAAAGTTAGGGCGTTTGAGAAATCATATCTTGTCCGAACAGACAAGATTTCCATAGTATACGAGCCTAATCTTGAAGAGGAGTTGAGCTGTAGAGAAGTCGTCTCTGCCTGAATGGGCTAGACTTCTATGACGAACCCTAACTCCGGAACATGAATTAGGTTATGGAGAAGTCATCTTCATCCGAATGGACTAGACTTCTGTGGTATATGGGCTCAATCTAGAAGAGGAATTGAGCTGTAAAGAAGTCATGTATGCTTGAATGGACTAGACTTCTATGATGAACCGTAATCCTTAACATGAATTAGGTTATGAAGGAGTCATATTTGTTCGAATGGACTACACTTTTATGATAAATGGGCTCAATCCTGAAGAGGAGTTGAGCTGTGGAGAAGTCGTCTTCGCCTGAATAGGCTAGACTTACATAATAAGTGATGTGTCCAAATCTGTCCTTTCTATTCTCGAGCCTGTAAAAATGAAAAACAGTTAGCCAGGGATTGCCATTGTGGTGGCCAAAGGCACTCTGATGCTTAAGTCAGGTAATAGTGCATGGAAGAGTGAACACTAAATGTAACTAGCAAAGTTTATGTGTACCTTTCTTCTTCCTTTTTCTCACCTTAACTAGCGAGTGTTCCCTCCACAACTGTCCCTGCTATTGAGGACGTGATGAAGGGAGAAGATCTCGCCAAGGATTTTCTTACCTGTGCATAACTGAGTCTCTTCGGCACTTGGCTCTGTTTAGGACCCAATGCTTGATTGATAGCTGATTTGTGCGAGTGGATCTCGGGCTTATGATAGCTCAAAGATTTACGTTCGGGCCTTATTGTTTCGGGCCAAGGCCCAAAACTCGTGCTTCCTGGGCTAGCGTGACTTGGGCACCTGACTAATGGGCTGAACAACAATTTATGAATAGGTTCACTTGGGACCGTGTTGAAGTCTTTCTCATGTTAGGGAAGTCATATGCCATGTGTACGGCTATGATGGGTGACTATTCGATGTCTTATTCATACATATACGGGTTCAATTCTGTAGAGGAATTGAGCTGTAGAGAAGTCGTCTCTGCCCGAGTGGGCTAGACTTCTATGATGAACCCTAATCTTGAACATGAGTTAGGTTATGGAGAAGTGATCTTTGTCTGAACGGACTAGACTTCTATGGTATATTGGCTCAATAATGAAGAGGTATTGAGTTGTAGTGCCCAAATGGACTAGACTTCCATAATACGTATTCAAACTCAATCCTGTGGCCCGTCTCAGCCCGAGTGGGCTAGACTTCTATGATGAACCCTAATCCTGAACATGAGTTAGGTTATGGAGAAGTCTTCTTTGTTTGAACAACACAACTTCTGTGGTATACAGACTCAATCCTGAAGAGGTATTGAGCTGTAGTGAAGTCATTTCTGCCTGAAAGGACTAGACTTCCATAATACATATACATGCTCAAGTGGGCTAGACTATTATGATGATCCCTAATCCTGAACAAGAGTTAGGTTGTGGAGAATCGTTTTTGTCCGAACAGACTAGATCCCTTTTTAAGCGGACTAGGCCACTTATGCGGCGAGTTGTCGACATCGTGAACAAGACTTGACACATCCACTGTGCACCATCCCGGTCCATTGTGCAGGCTAGGCCACTTATGCGCAGCGAGCCATCACAAAACTGGACTCGATTTGCTTTGTGGGCCGTGGTTCCTTTAGTGGACTAGGTCACTTAGACGCGGCGAGTTGTCAATATCATTAATAAAACTAGACTCGACTGTTGTGCGCCATCATGGTCCCCTTGGTCAGACTAGGTTATTCATGCATGGTGAGCAGTTAGGAGACTGGGCTCGATCTACTTTGCGATGTTGTGGTTCCTTAGGCAGACTAGGTAACTTAAAAGCGGTGAGTTGTCGACATCCTTAACAAGACTAGACTCGGTTGTTGTGCACCATCGTGGTCCCCTAGATAGACCAGGTTTTTCATCCACAGTGAGCCTCATGAGATTGGGCTCGATCCGCTTTGAATTGTCGTGGTTCCTTAAGCGGACTAGGTCACTTAGACGCGACGAGTTGTCAACATCCTAAATAGGATAGACTCATTCCCTGTGTGCCATCTCTGTCTCTTGTGCGGATAGGTTATTCATGTGCAGTGAGCTGTCATGAGACTTGGCTCGGTCTGCTTTGTGGTAACGTGGTTCCTTAAGCGGACTAGGTCACTTAGACGTGGCGAATTGTCGACATCCTTAATAGGACTAGACTCGGCCACTGTGCGCCATCGTGGTTTTCTTGGTCGGGCCAGGCTTGCCCTTATATACAGAGTTGAATGTGGAATGACATCGTTTTCAAAGAAAGTACCTTTATTGTTAATTCTTCTCTAAACGTTCTACACGATACTCTCTCTACTCAAGTTCTCTGACAAGTGGGCTCTTGGCTCGTTCGTCTTCTTCAGAAGATTTTTTAGGACAAATTGGCTATTTGCCTGATTGTTTCATCGCCACATAATGACACTTTCTTGCAGCTGACTGATCTCCTTTCATAGTCCCTAACTTATTATCGGCAAGGTACTTGAGGCATTGGTGCTGAGTAAAGACCACCGTTCCCATCTAGTGGGTCCAAGGCCTACCTAGAATAACGTAGTATGCAGAGGGGGCGTCTATGACAATGAATTCAGACATTAAAATCCTTCGTAGGTTCGGCTCCCCTTCTACCACAGGCAACCTGATGCTTCCGACTAGGTAATTGCGCGTCTCACTGAAACCGATCATGGCTTGCTTGTGTGGCTTCAACTCTTCCTTCCTAAGCCATATCTCGCGGAATGCCTCCAAGAATAAAACATTGGCTAAGCTCCCCGTATCCAACAGTAACCTCTTCACACCCCATTTCTCTATCCCAATCGTGATGACAAGGGTGTCATTGTGCAGGGAGTGGACCCCTCGCATGTCTTGCTATGTGAATGCCAGGTTCGTGATCGGATGCTTTATTCGGGCATGCTAGACAGGTCAGTTTCCATAGTGGAAACTAGTCCGCAATTCTCAGCTTGCTCTTTTTGTTGGCCGGTTTGATCATTTTGGCTCGTCATTTGCACTATGTAGGACATATATAATGTCCACAGTCTTTTCCTCTGCCTATGGCGTATGCTTCTCATTTTTCTTCCCTTGGGGTTGTTTTTCATCATACCTTACGAATTCCTTGAGCCTCCCCTTTTGTACCTAATACTCAATCTCATTTTTGAGACTTTGGTAGTCCTGAGTGTTGAGACCGTGTTCTTTATGGTAGGAACAATACTTGTTCATGTCACGCTTTGACGGGTCATTCTTAAGGTTCGGGGCCATTTTACGTTCTCGCAGGTCTTCTTGGTGGAGAGGATCTTCGATAGACTATAATTATAATTTGAATTAATGTTGTTGTTGACCTTGTCAGGTTTCACCTTGTTAGATTTGACCCTATTACTGCTTCGCTGCCTTTTGGATATGTCCTCCTCCTCACGCCTCTTTTCGTCTCCCCTGTCCCGGATCTTGAGGGATTGCTTGGTCATTCTCGCCTCCCTTCTTGGCTGCCAGCATATCCTCATGAGTGGTGTATTTGTGCGCACTCTTCAGTAAGTCCACCATGTCCTTTGGAGGCCCTAGAGTAAGGAAGTTGTAAAACTGAACTCCTCGAAGGTCGAAAGTGAAGGCGGTAACAAATGTGTCATCGCTATAACCATCGATCAGAGTCAACTCATTGTTGAAGCGAATGACATACTCCCTGAGAATCTGACTGTGCTTCTATTTGAGGTTGAGCAGATAGTCGAACCCCTTCCTTATTCGCTGGCTCCCAATGAATCGGGTGATGAACGCATTTGCCAAGACCTGAAATGAATAAATGGATATTGCTTGAAGGCTATGGAACCAAGTCTGTGCATCATTCTTCAAGCTGGTAGGGAAAGTCTTGCATATAATGGCACTTGAACTCTCCTTCAACGCCATCACATGGTGGTAATGGCGTAGGTGATCTGATGGATCGAATGTCTCATCGTAGAACTCGAGCTTTGGGGGGATGAACTTCCTTGGCAAGGGCCGTTATGATCTCCTTAGATAACAGAGATAGTAAGATCATACATGATGTATGGACTGATCACCCCTAGCTGAATGGAGTTCTCGACTATGGTCCTATAAGTCTTTGAGGCGTGGTTCCTGCTGCCTTTTTAATTCATCAGGTTCTCCTCCTGGCCTACTCTTTGGTCCTCAACGAGGAATTTGTTTCTTACATTGACATGCTCTCTGGGGTCTTCTTGGGTCAGGGACCTCCCCGAGTTTTCACAGTTCTCTGATGGTGGCTGTCGATCCTGGGTAAGTCTTTCCACCACCAACGTAAGATGATTCATATGGAGTAGAATCTAATCTACCCAAGGGTCAGTCGTGACTGCCTCGGGTGTTGGGCATTGCGACTGCTCTGCTTCGTCGATTGGGTCAACCAGACAAGCGACCAAACTTCCTTGGTTGGAGCATTTTCTTGCTCAACATTGTTATTGTTAGCTCGGGATCTGGTGTTGGTGACTATATGTCAAGACTCTGCTGGTTCAAAAGAGCAAATGTCTCTGTTTTAAGGAAAACTTGTCATTTTCCCACTGACGGTTCTTGGCCTGCAAAATGAACAACAATGACTAGGTTAGGCTGAACCATGCTTGGGCTTGCTTGAGACCGCCTGAGGCCTCTCTATACTAGGGTTGACATGTGCTGTCTCATCACTTTCGATAATTTCGCTTTGGGGCTGTCAACTTCTGGATGAAGTTGCAATAAAGCTTTTGAGTCGTTGTTTCTAAGTACCATGGTAGGAATCGTTAAGCCTCCTTTTTCTTAGGTTTGGTGATTGTGTTCCATTTACAACTTTACATAGGTTAAGTGAGTTTTCTGAGGTAGAGTGATTTTGGGTTGGGCACACTTTCAAATCATATGTTGATACGTTGATAAATGGGAAAATTACAAAAATACTGAAAGTTGCAAAAAATTATGAATTTGATACCCATCAGCAAACCTTTCCGATTTGATACTAAGACACCTACAAATTACTGGGTTACCCTTTTCCCCAATTGATATTCAGAGACAAATGAACAGGGTGTGACTTTGTGTCATTGCGCGCTTTCCAACAAGAGAAGAAACTCTTCTCTCTCCCTCATGTAAAATTTTTCTCTCTCTACACTAGACTCTCATTGATTCTTACGAGTCTGACTTGAGTCTCTTCTTCCCTAATCTTGCAAGAGTCTATTCATTCCTTTCTCTTCTCTTATTCTTACCGAAACTTTTCTCACTCTTTTAACGCGATTCTCACATAAACTTTTGTGCGAAACTCCAGTCTCACTTGACAATCATCGGAGCTTGGATGTGGTGTTATTCTTTTTTGTTTCCACTTCTTTCTTCTATGAATTTCTCTCGATTCACACTCATTTATCAATGCTAAAGTGATGTGCATTTGATCTAACCTAGAGTGTTGTTTGAAGAGTCTTTATTGATCGATTAGTTTAAGCAAACGTTGAAGAAATCAATTTATCAAACCTGCTGTGGTGTTCTAATCTTCTGTGTTTGATCACCCAATTTCAATTGATCGCAGAAGGAGTCACCAAATAAGATAATCTTTGAACCCATTTTTTGTGTTCTTCTGCATTTGTTAACTTCCCAAACTTTATCTCATTTTCTAGTGGTTATATTGCCACTCATGCACTGCAATGAAATGTGTGAAAGGAAATATCCCCTTTTAAGCTTTGCTATTGTCTTCTATCCCCTGTTTCATACCATTTTGTAGGCGTATATGATAGTTGTGTTTAGTTGCTTATTTAACTTAAAATTTGTATGTTTATTTTTATACAGTGTTCGAATTTTTAGCACCAATTGCAGGAGGAACTAAATGTAAGTTTATACTGGTAGAAACTAAATGTATGTTGATATCGGTGTTCGAATTATTACCAGCAGTTATAGGAGCAACTAAATGTATTGGTTCATAAATTTGACGTTTTTGGATTGGTTGTTGGTCTTGCATTACTGGCAGTGTTCTAAAAATCGGTCTAGGCGGCCGCCTAGGCGTTAGAAGGTGGAAAATCGCCCAGATTAATGCCTGGGCGGGCAGTCTGGGCGGTCTGGGCAGTCTGGGCGGTCTGGGCGGGGTCTAGGCGGGCTAGGCGGGGTCTAGGCGGACTCTAGGCGGTCTGGGAGATTTTTTTATTTTTTTATTTTTTTATTTTTTTATTTTTTTATAAGGTTGATTGTGTTCTTATTTTATTTTTCTTTCCTATTTTTTAGAAATAAACTATTTAATTGTTTTTTAGAAAATCTCGGGAATGGGCTTTGATGATGATGATGATGATGATATGTCTAAATGTAGCGAAGGATGATTACTTAATGGAATTCTCAAAGGATCTGCCGGTACCAATTTTACTAATGTAGATTTTATCAAACATAACTGAGGTTATTCATGCAATTTGAAGAAAAATAAAAGATTACACAAATTCAAATTTATATAAAGTACCCATCATGACCAACTTCAGTCATTTGAGTTTTAATAAATTTTGTTCACGATTGTTAATTTTTCATGTTTTTAAATTTTGCATATGTATATTGACATTAAATTGGATGTAATTGATAATGTATTATGCTTAACTTTTGTAAATTATTAAAGTTATAATACAAAACCTAAGACCGCCTAGGCACCCGCCTAGGCCCCTGGGCGCTAGGCACCTGCTCGCCCCCCGCCCAGCGCCTAGCGATTTTTAGAACACTGATTACTGGTGATTGATAACATTGGTTGTTTTCGAACTGGTTGTAATGCTTGCATTACCAGTTAGATTGTTTTCAGGACATTTGTACATAATTTTGTTAATTGTAACAAACCGGATAATGTAGGTCTAACTAGCAGTCTTGTTTCTTTAACTTCTTTTTATTTTATTATTTTATTATTATTATTATTATTTTTTTAAATTTCCTATTTAATTTGTGTAACCTATTGGAGGCTTGGAGATATTTTATTTCTATACATTTAATTTATAAAACTAGGGTTGAAAATCGAACTGACGGTTCAATTTTTCGCCCAAATCGAAAACTGAACTTACTATTATCGGTTTAAAAAATTTTCAACCAAAACTGAACCGAATATATAAGAAACCGAACCGACCATATCGGTTTAAAATTTATATAAAACGAAAACCAAACCAACCGCCTAAAATGTTACTAAAACCGACATAAAATAGAATCGTCCGACTAAATTAATTATAGTGTTTTCACATATAATATATGTTATATGTATTCGTTGGTTAAAATTACTTAAAAATCAAATACTGAACTGATTGATTTGGTCGGTGTAATCAGTTTATTTAGTTTTTTGTTCAATCCTATGTATTTTGAAGTGCAATGTTTTAACTGTGTACATGTTGATGGTGTGTTTTGTTGTAGACATGGGAAAAAGAAAATCACGTAAGTTGTTCAGTTACAATTAGAATGTTGGTAGTATGAGTCGCGCCTGTGTTGTAAAGAAGGTAAATCCAAAGATTATGCCCAAGTAACACAACCGTGATGCTAAGGCAAATCGATGTTCAATAAATAAACTTATGAAATTCTTTGAGTCCTTAACAAATGATGAGAAGAGTGCCTTTATGAACATTTGTTTTTCTCATTTCCTTAACCTTAAGAGGATTCATTTTTTGAAATATCAGGTGACGGGGGTGATAAATTATTGGAAGGCGTATGATTCCTTCTTGATTAACCACAAGCGAGTTCGATTTAGTATGATAGATGTAATTGTTATTTTAAAACTTGGAGTTGGGCCGATTTCTAAGTCTTTTTACTATTTGTCTGAAGCCACTACTTGAACCAAGTTCCCCACCACATATTTTTCTTGTAATGTCATTGGTGAAAAGGATATTCTATGTGCCAAGGAAAAGGCTAGGAGCGAGGATCATGTTTTGAAGTTATTACAAAGTTAAATTTGTTGTACCATTTACTGATTTTCCTCATTCCCACTAGAGGTCTTAAGGTAGACTAGATATGTTGATTTAGTCGATAATTTGAAAGTGCTAAACAATCATCCATGGGGCCGAACGTGCATTTTGTTCTGGTGGAGGGTTTCAAGTATGTTGCTCAAGATATAAAGAGGAATCAACAACCGGGTTGTTTGTTTGCTTTCTAAACATGGATTTTCATGCATTTATCAATCTCGAATATGAAACTTGAGCATAATTTTGAGTTACGTCCTAGAGTTGTATGCTACGATGTTGCACTCTCTTGTGCAAAAAGAATTGAAAAGAAATTTAGTAAAGGGTTTGGAAAGATTGATGTAGTTGTTGATGTGAAGCTTAGTGAAGACGAACTACCATGGCCTTGTGCTCTCGAAGCTAGAGGGGTATTGTTTATTATTATATAAGTTAAATTAATATTAGTAAATTTATACAAGATTTGTCATTAATTTAAACCATAAAACCTTTTTGTAGATAAAAAATCGAAGGCTTGTTCCATTAGGCGTAAACTGCGATTGAGTTCTGATGAGGAGGTGAGATATAATCATTGATTTTGGTTTACATCTAAATTATTATTGATGTAGTCGATTCTTGCTCTCCTTCCTGGCCTTTACCTAGACTTGCACAAGTAGCACATGTGAGCCAAAGACCACCGTGTGGCGGCCGATGGCACTCCTATACTTAAGTTAGATAAGGCTTAGGAGAGAGGGTTAAAGATGTAAATTGGGATTCTGTAGCGTACCTTAGTTCCTCGACCTTATCTCTTTTTTATAGTGTGAGAGTCAGTGTTCGGCTAGGCCATTGGTGGCGTAGTTTAGGGAAAGAGATCTGGCTGGAGATCCTTTCCTGTTTGGGAGCTGTCAATGTAGAAACGTTTTCTTACACGACTTGTGCTCCTAGATCTGTGGGAGAGGTTTCCGATACTGAGCTTTGTCCATGCAAGGAAGTTTCCTTGCCCAACTTATACTCTAGTATTTGTTTCCTAGTCAGATCCGATGTATTGTTGGCCTGCCTGTCTTGGGTCGATCCCCCATATACTTGCCTTATCAGGGCTTGCGAGTATTCGGCTTGACCGCGTGACTTATGGGCTTATTAAGGCACTGCAATTCAGATCTAACATTATGGAATTTGCCAATAATGGGCTTAATGATGTCTGAGCCTCGTTGGATTGAGCATGCAATTGGGCCTATTGTATTCTATTGACGAGATTATCATGACAAGCATACGACGCTGATCAGGGCACAGTTTGATGTATAATCCACTCAACTGGTGCCGAACAGGTATAGGACTGTGATTGCCATTCTGATTAGGGCTAAGGACGCTGGTGTTCGAGTATCTTCGAGGGCGATCGAAGAGCTTACTCCCCCTCAGATAAATGAGCATGCTGATGTTGTTGAACTGCTTTTGCAAGCTACTTGATGATTTTTAATCCTAGCAGAAGTTTTGTTTCATGGCTCCTGCATACTTGCAATATTTTGAGTTTGTTTGCCCTTCGGTCGAGCGGGAATTCAGACAACTGAGTAAGTTCGATTCTTTTTTTGGTCTTGCTTGTGTTAACTGCATGTCAGATTGACCTTTGCACTTTTTGCAGAGAAATTCCCAACTTCACCACTTTCTGTTGAGGATAAAGTGACTCTGAATGCGTTTCGCAACATGCCTCGTCTGACGATGGAGGATGTCATTTTGTCTTCTAATGTCAAGTGCAGCGGATTGTTGGCTTATTGGCATGAGGCTCCTATTTTTTTTTATGGTTTTGAAGCCAAAGCCAGAAGGTGTGTCTACTTCGAGGAAGATGAAACTTCCCAAGATTAAGGTTGCAAGCCCTTCATGGAGGGCAAATATAAATGATGGATGCTTGAAGGGCTTACTTAGTTACTAGAGCGGAGGCCTGGTGCACAAGGTCGGAGGCTCAAAAAATTTGCATGGAAACGCTTGAGTCCGACTTGGCGGGGGCAGTGTCCTCGAGGGATCGGTTTGAGAATGAAATGAACCTTGTCCATCATGATTTGCAGCTTGCTCGCGAGACTGTAGCTAGAGTGCAGGCTGAACTGCAGGCTCTGCACGCTGAGAGGGTCAAGAAGAAGTCTGAATGGATTGTCCGATGTCAGCAGTTGGAGATCGACGTTGATTTTAACACCAAGAGTGTGCAGACTGCTGAAGAACAACTTATCTTGGCACAAAATGAGCTAAGTATTGTTAATGATAAGCTGGATGCCGAGTAGTCGAAAATTGATATGTTGTCGGGCAAGAATGAGTGGCTAGAGCAGGAGCTTGCTGAACCAAGGGTACGCAAGGAGAAACTTCTCAAGGCCCAGGGCACGTTTGAGTTCAATAGAGTTGTGCATAGAAGGCAGGGGCTGTTGCATTTGATGAAGGAGGAACATCCCGACTGGGATTTCTCTTATTATAAAGATATTGCATACGCAGAGTTTGGAGTAGTCTCTAATTCATCCGAAGAAGAAGGTGACCTTGATGAGGGTGATCAGGAGGTAGCCCACATAGTTGTATCTCTTGCTATGTTTGGTTTTGTTGTATCTTACTTTCCTCATGATGAGTAGTGTACCTTGTATTTTCTTTTTGACTTGCAAATAAATAATACTTTGTACATGTTCAATTTTTTTTTTTGCTTTCTGTTAGCTTTTACCTGCTTTGTCTTATTTCGACATTAATTGTCAGACGAAGAGATAGGCTAGACTAGGAAGCTTTATAATTAATCTGCTGGTGAAGGTTCTGACTTTTTATGCTGCGATAGTTCGTGCAATTCTGGTCAGAATTCTTTTAGAGATCAGGGAGTGTAATCCACTTTTTGTTTGGCGGCTTGGCTGTATGTTGAACCAACAGTTATTGTTGCTATTATAAGCAAATTAGTCAGACTATGGTCCCAGCACGTGCACCATTGTAGATGATTGAACAATAGTCCTTACGAGTCGAGTTTCCAGAGTTCTGACTTGTCTTCATCTGCTATTCGTGGAATAGGCTTATTTAGATCGGAGGTTGGTATCGCTAGTTATAACTGACTAAACCGGTGTCAGGTTCGGCAACCATGGTGGTCCTTGGCAAGTCATCTTGATCAGGCATCGACGACACTGACTAGACTCCTACTTTCCAACCCATCTTCATCCACTCTTGGCGGACTAGGAATTGGAGCGAGCCAAAAGTTATCATCGTCAGTTATTTTGACTGAACTCTGGTAGGGTTCGGCGATCATTGTCTGTAGTTGGCCAATGATACCTGGCAAGCCAAAGCAGTCAGGCGTCATTGCGCTGACTAAGCTCCAACTTTCTAGGCCATCAGAATCCGCACGGAGCGAACTAGGGTTCGAGCAGACCAAAGCCATCGTCATCAGCGACCATTAACTAAGCTTTGGTGGGGGTTCGGAAATCACTATATGCATATGAGTAGTGACCTTGGCAAGTCATCTTAAGCAGACCTCGAGAGCACGAACTAGACTCCCACTTTCTAAGTTGTCGGAACATGTTATTAGCGGACTAGGCTTCGAGCAGACTAGAAGCCATCGTCATCGATCGTCAATGACTAAGCTTTGGTCGGGTTCGATCACTATTGCCCATGTTTGGACAATGATCCCTGGCAAGCTGTCTCGATCAGGCATCAGAGTGCTGACAAAGCTGCGACTCTATAAACCGTTGACACCCGTTTAGTTTAACGGATTGGGCTTAGAGCGTACCAAAAGCTATTGTCATAAGTCGAAACCGACTAAGCTTTGGTTAGGTTCAGCGACCATTATCTTTAATTGGACAATGGTCCTTGGCAAGCCATCGTGGCCAGGTATTAAAAAGCTAACTAAGCTCCTACTTTCTAACCCATCATCGTCCGCTTTTAGCGGGCTAGGTGTTAGAGCGGACCAGAAGCTATTGTAATCAATCGAAGCTGACTAAGCTTTAGTCAGAATAAAATTTTGGGCGTGTAACTCTGACTTGGATGTCCTGACTCACTTAGTTTGCGTGGCAGTATGATTCTAGAGTATGATCAATTGATCAAACTAATAATAGATTGACCGGCTTCTGATAATAATAGGGCTGATGCCTTGGATTTACTGATAATACTCTGTAGGCGTGCTCTTTATTCAATGGGCGCTCAAGGCCTTTGTTGTTTGTCTCTTTGCATGTGTTGGGTCGGATCTGGTAGGGCATAAGCTTGGGCCCATTAGTAGAGGAGCCGAATTAGAAAAAATCTTTATAGATCAGCGTGCCAGGGATGCGACGCATATTGCGAGACAGTTCATTATCGATTATTCCTCCCAGTTAATGGGGCTGCTTGCAGGGTCATTAATTTGATGTGGACTCGTGCAATTGCAAATGGAATCGTTGTTTTCCAATTTCCCGTACGACATTTAATGCTGAAGTAGATGTTGGTTGACATTGCTTCGTAAACCATCATGCCTATATATAGGCTGATCGTTCTTTGTTCAAGTACTGCAATGAGAATAGTAGAGCATGTTAATCAAATGCAACTTACCAAAAAATTTGTTTTGGGTTTTCCAAAGGCTGAAGGAAGATCTCCCTCACATGAGTCTTTGAGTGTTCTAACATTTGCGGCGATGAATCTTAATAAGACTTGCTATTATGAGGTGTCTCCTGATCTGGGTTGGCATATGATTGATCCAATGAGATCTTGTAATATTGCGAAGAAGAGTTACGGCCTTCCCCTCAGGGGTCAGGCCTATCTTACATGTTTTTGTGCTCAAGCGCCCTTTCATGCGTCACTACCGTCGGGGGATGGTCATCACAGCTATTTTATGGTAGATGGGAGTGTTGGAGGTCGTGACTTTTGTTCCTGGGGTGGTATCTCTGCATCACCCCAAGCATTACACATTTGAGAGGCATCCCCATTTGACAACACTGTGAGACCTCGACGATTCCGCTGTTCAAGGATATTGTCATCTACTCTCTTTTGTTCCCTTCTGTTCCTCTTCACGAGGCAGATTGGCGGAGCAAATAATCGAGGGGCACTCACAGCCTTTTTCAATCACTTTGCTTGCTACATTCAAACCATCCTTGTTAGGTGATTCGACAGAGCAATGAATTGAGCATGCTCTTTCGGCTTCTTTTTCAGACATTTTACATTCACCACCTTCTTTTCTGGAAGCAGATTGGTAGATTGGAATCTTTTGCTTGTTTCAACAAATAGATACTTGCATCGGACTAAGATACTTGTAGTATTTAAACCTTTGTACTAGTTGTTCGGCAAGTTTTGTAATAACTTTCATTGTAATCAATAAAATCTATTTTATTTCTGGAATGTGTTTGGTACGAACAATTCTCCTTAACTGAAAAACAAAAAACAGAATCAAAGCAACAAAATAATATAACTCCGAGCAGGGACTAAACTAACCCGGCCTTTTAGGAGGCGCATATGATCCTTGCTCGGATTACATAATCCCTCTAGCGAAGTGTCTTGTTTTGCCAAAATTAGTTATTGAATAGTGGACTTCATGCTGGCGAGCAGTTCCTTGCTGATTATCATCTCTTAGAGTAGGTGCTTGTTTGCTGAAGTGTCGCTACTTAGCTCTTTGTTGGTATTGATTATGCTGCTAGCTTTGAATTCTAGCTCTTTGTATAGCTGCACTTTGGTTGTTGGGGCTCTTCCGCCCTCGCAGAGTGATTCTCTTCTTTTGTCTAAGCCTGGTGCCTGACATGTTTGATCTGCGGGCTTGAGCTGCAGTTGGCAACAATTCAACTATTTCAGGGTTGCATAATGGCAATCTCTTGCTGCAGGTTGATCTCCTCGGATAGTTCCTTGGGCCTGGTTGGCTGTATATTTTATGCATTAGTGCATAGTAGAAACTGCTACCTCCATATGGTGAAGCCACGACATTCCTAGAATAATGTTGTAGGTGGACGAAGTGTCAACCACCATAAATTCTTGGATAAGGTACTTCGGCAATTGTGGCTCTCCTGCCTCCACCATTAGATTGATATTCACGATGGGGAAACATTTCTCTCAACTGAATCCGATCATGGGGTGTGTGGCAGGGTTAAGTTTTTCTCTTGTAGCTACATGTTGCGGAATGCACTGAGAAATATGACATTGAGTGAGCTTCCTATATATACCAAAGCTCTCCTTACCTCCCACTTAGCGATGAGGACGGAGATGATCAGGGCATCATTGTGAGGAGAATGTACCCCCTGGAGATCCCTTTTCGTAAACGTCAGTGGTGGGATCAGGCTGTGAACTTGTGCATGCTGCACCTGTCGGTCTTGACATTGAGATGGTGTCTGCATTTCAGCCAACGTCCTCTTGTAGGACCTGTTAGATTGCTCCCCTTCGGGACTGACCCCGTGGAGGAAATAAATGATGTCAAAAGCTTCCTTTTCAATCTTTTTGACGTCTGTTCTTTTATTTGCTTGACCCTACCTCCTGTCTGAACCTAGGAACTCCTTGAGCTTGCCTTTCCTTATCCAGTACTAGACTTCTCCTCAGAGGTTTCTGCGATCCTTAGTATCGTGTCCGCTTTCCTTGTGGTGAGCGCAATATTGTTGTTGTCGCGCCAAGTGATGTTTCCTTGCTGCTTAGGTGACCACTTTAGCTCTATCCAATCCTTGATGGAATCAAGGATGTCGGACAGACTGGTATTAAGAGGAGTGACAAATTTAGACCCAACATAATTAGAGGCCATGTCTTGCCTTTTGTGGCCCGAGTCGATCTTGCTGTCAGTGTGCTTCCTCTTGTTCCCGTCTTCGTCGTTTTAATTCTTCCCCTCTTTCCTGTCCTTGGGGATAGAGAGTTTCTTCTCTAACTCCGTTTCCCTCTTGGTGGCCAACATCTCGTCTAGAATGATATATCTTTGGACATCCTTGAGCAGGTCTGCCATATTGGTTTGAAGGTCCAGAGTAAGGAAATTGTAGAATTTGCCTCCTTTCAGACCCGACGTGAAAGCTGTGATGGCAGTGTCATCACTACAACCATCGGTGAGGGTCAACTCATCGTGAAACGAGTGACGTACTCTCTCAACGTCTCATTTTGTTTTTGCTTTAGGGTCAGGAGATAATGCAGACCCTTCCTAATTCGTTGGCTACCCACGAAGCGTGTGCGGATCGTCGTCGCCAATGTTCGGAATGAATTGATAGATTTCAGAGGGAGGCTGTGGAACCAGGTCAGCGCTGACGTCTTCAGGCTGGCAGGGAATGATCGGCACATTATCGCATAGGACCCTTCCTTGAGCGCCATAACGTGTTGGAAGTGAAGCAAGTGATCGGACGGGTCTCATGTCCCGTCATAAAATCCATCTTCGGTGGTGTGTACTTCTTCGGCGGCGGTTCGTCCATGATATAATCCATAAACGGAGGGATCATCAGATTAAACTTTACATTTAGGTTTGTGGTTCCATTCTAGATGGGGTTGTGCGAGACGTGCCTATCGGCTCTGGACATTGGGTCTTTATTGGTCGCTCCTCCAACTCTGGTCCATTGAGAAGCTGCTAGGGCAGTACGACTCTCCTAAACATGTTCTCTGGAACTCTTTGGGGACCGGGCCCTTCGTTGCTTGTGGTCTCCTTTTGTGGGTAGAGGATTTCGCTATTTGAGTGCCTCCAACGCTTCTGTGATTTGCTGCATCTGGGTTGACAATAGGTCCACTTTTGGGTCCACCGTGGTTTTCACCGGCGCGGGTGTTTGAGGGGGTTCCTCCCACGATGGTGGTGAAACTGGAGGCGCTTTACCGGTTTGAGAGTTCGAGGGTTCCGTAGCATTTCCATTGTTGCGAGACCTTGTTGTCACCATCTTTATGGTTTTCTGGGAAAGGTGTAATGTTGTTTCTTCTGAGAAACACTGTCGTTCCCCACGCACAGTGCCAAAATGATGTAGTCGATTCTTGTTCTCCTTCCTCTCCTTTACCTAAACCTGTACAAGTAGCACACGTGAGCCAAAGACCAACGTGTGGCGGCCGATGGCACTCCGATGCATAAGTTAGATAAAACTTAGGAGATGCTTAAACTTGTAAATTGGGATTTTGTAGCGTACCTTAGTTCATCAACCTTATCTCCCTTTTATAAAGTGAGAGTCCTTGTTCGGCTAGGCCTCTGGTGGCATAGTTTAGAAAAAAAGATCTGGCTGGAGATCCTTTCCTGTTCGGGAGCTATCCAAGTAGAAAAGTTTCCCTATACGACATGTGCTCCTAGATCTGTGGGAGAGGTTTTCCATTACGAGTGTTGTCTATGTAAGAAAGTTTTCTTGCCCGACTTATACTCTAGTATTTGTTTCCTAATCAAATCCAATGTATTGTTGGTCTGCTTGTCTTGGGTCGATCCCCCACATACTTGCCTTATAAGGGCTTACTATTGCATTATCAATGATTATGAGTATTGGGCTTGACAACGTGACGTATGGGCTTATTAAGGTGCTGCAATTCGGATCCAACGTTATGGAATCTGTTAATAGTGGGCTTAATGTTGTTTGGCCTCGCTGGATTGAGCATGCAATTGGGCATGTTTTGTTCTGTTGACGAGATTATCATGACACGCAGACGCTACTGATCAGAGGACGATTTGATGTATCATCAATTATTATAATAAATTTTTTCTTATTTATGTAAAACCATTCATAGTGAAGGACGATGGTGTAAAAGGGTCCACAATGAATGTGACAGTGATAAGTTAAATGTTGGTGAGTGAGATGATCCCCTTGTTGAAGGTAATAGTCGAATTTACATCAAACTTCACTTTACTTAAGGTTCATGGTTATTTTATTAACATGTTTACTATTTGAGCAGTTTATCAGCATGAAAGAAAAATTGATGTCTATGATAGTTTCTCTTGAACGGCTAGTCAAAGCCCACGAGGAGGTGAAATATAAGAAGATTTGTTATAAATATATTTAGAAATAATTATGTCAATAGTTAATTTTGTAAATGTTTACATATGAGTTGGATGTGCTAACACATCTGACATGGATAGATGACCCCGTAAGAACGTTAATGTTGAAGGTTCTGATGACGTTATTAATGTTACTGCACAAGAAAAGGATTCCATGGCTAAGGTAATGAGTTAATTTATATTACTCTTTACTGAGCTTATAGTATTAGCATGTAGTTCTCAAACCCCGCGTGATTCTTTATTGAATTTATTTTGACCCATTTTCCTGATAGGATGACAAATATCCATATTGCTAAATTGCATGAATTTTGTATTTATATTATTACTAGGGGGAGGCTGTTGTTGTTGGCACAACCACGCTGTCTCTAACCTTTTATAGCTATGTTGAAAGTATAACACCTCTAAACCCATCACGGTCTGGCAACTTAATTGAGCCTTCCATATATAAATCCTCAAAACAATCTTCAAGTTTCAGTTTACATAAAAGGAACGACAAATTAGAAGAGAAGAGTAAAAGTCTTGCTTGAGAGGGAGAGTAACCAAACTCATGGGGATGCCACAGAGGAGGAAGGTTGTTGAAACCCCCCCACCATCAGATGTTCATTTAGGATTTTGATTTGAAGTTTATAGTTCTTATAAGCTTTCTAGGTAGGATGAAGACTTGATAAATTCACAATCTTTTCCTATTTACTATTGATTTCATCCATGTTTATATTGTTTCAATAATTTATTGAGATGAAATAAGAAATTAGAAGAATGAATCGTGGTTTTGATGCACCTGTGAACTTTGTTAACGACCAAATCGAACAACTGCTTACTAACCAGGAACATAAGGTGAAGTCCATGAAAAATCAGTTTGCAGAATTTGCTGAAACTTTGAATGGGATTTTGAAGCGTAATCAAACTCTGCGAATATTTTTGGTAGTAGGCTCAGATAAGCAGACAGGCATGCAAATGGTGAACTTCTAACCCATCCATAAGGCGATTTGTTTGTTGATGATCATGTACATACTTCCTCCAAGTTATATAATAATATATCATGTACGTTTTGTCTGTCTTGTAGATGTAGATAGCCAAGCGTTGTTAATAACGGTTTCAAAACTTGAGTAGGTCAACACTTGTACTCACATGAACACATGACATGACTTGTAGATAGATTGCTTTTGAAGGGTAAAAATAAGTTTGACAGAAAACTAAATGCGCATAAATGTGTTTCTTTTAGACTATGAAACTTACTAGTGTCATGTGTTTTTGTTTGGTTGTCGAGATTTTCTAGAGAGCCAGGCCCGCACAATCAGGCTCACGCCAGGCCAGCCCAATACCATCCATCATCCTAGAGATTGGGCCATTTCCAGCATCTCTAGAATGGTGGATGGTATTGGACTAGCCTAGCACGGGCCGGCTCTCTAGTTTTTTTGTTGGTTGTCATATTTCAGTCAACTTGGTAGGGACGAGTAACTTAAATATGTATTGTCATTTGTACGATATTACACTAGTCACTTTTATGTTGAAGATGACGTGTGGTTCCAAATGGGAAAATAGTCCAAGTTCGTCGCACAAGTAGGTTCAATGCTACCGTAATTGCGGGGAGTATGTATAATCGAATTCATACAAGATGTTTTTCTTTGGCCCATGTTCCACTCTCAGATTCAAAAATCCTCCTTAGCAGTATTGGTTTGACTTCTCGAAACTCGAGTAAGTTCGATAGTGTGAAATCTCTGCATTGCTTACCTCATGTGATCCAAAATGCAAGGGGTGTAAAATTTTTAATAAACCAGATAGTATGCTAGAAATTGATGGAATCTGTGTTTTGGACAACTTCTTGACGAGTATGAAAAAACAAAGTTTGGGTATCCAGTGAAGTTAGTTTAAGTTTTTTTTTTGTGTTTATCATATTTTGTTTTTTTCTCTATTTATTACCTAAACATTTAAATGATTTTTAGGTGATTAACACATACATTGGTATGTTGAATAAGTTGTTGATTTCTAGGTGTGGCAGTCAACCACCCTCAGTACAACGTTACTGAGACCACATTCTGGGTCAGTTATTTTGAAATTGTCGTATTTGATATGTTTTTCAAAGTTATTTTTCGCTTGAGACACTCATTAGATGAAATTGTCGTATTTGATATGTTTTTCAAAGTTGTGGTTATGTTTTTGCAACAACTTCAAATTCAGAATCGAGAGTTCCTCCACTAGACATAAAGGAATAGATTTGATTCTAAGTTGGACGACAAAAAGTCAGCAGGGCATCTTTCTTAATCATGAATTAGTAACTGCATCCAATTATAAAATTCCCAATTGTTTTGAAACTTATGATTCTTTAAAAGGGAATATTTATAGAATCCCCATGAATAAGATCAAATCTTATTCCATGGTATTTATATTAGATTCCTTTTTATAATTCTTAAGCAAGCCCCCAAGAGGGCTTAGTTGCTCATTGGTTTATGTTTGATCTTTTGTTTCCTTTACGTTTATTTCAAGAAAGATATAGATCAATTATTTCAACAACGACTATAATAAAATGATAATAGAAGGCTCTTTGTTCGTGTCACTCTTGCATATTTAGTTTCGAACTCAAGAGCATGTCACTTCTTCTTTTGTGGGCAACGACAAAACCTAAATGTCAAATTTCAGATATGAACATCAATGTCTCCAATCAAATCTAATTCATAACTCGAATTTGGTTAGATCAATGAGGGATAAAACCATATTATTTCAATGACGACTACAAAAAAAAATAATGGATGACTTGTTGTTTGGGTCACTCTTGCATATTTGTTTCAAACTAAAGACCATGACACTTATTCTTTTGTGGGCCACGAGCAAACTTTATTGTCAGATTTCAGATATGAACTTCATGTCTCCAATCCAATTTAGATCAAAACTCAAATTTGGTTACATCAACAATTGAACGAAGAAACAATTTTATCTTAACTACTACTACAAAAAAACTAAAGACGGATGGCTCGTTGTTCATGCCACTCTTGCATATTTAGTTTTGAACCCAATACTATGACATTTTTCTTTTGTAACCCACGAGCAAACCTAAATGTAGGATTTCAAATATGAACTCCGATATCTCTAATCATTACAATTCATAAGTCGAATTTGGTTAGATCAATAATTTAGCGACAAAACCATTTTATTTAAACTACAACTATATTAAACTGATGACAGAGGGCTCATTGTTCATGTCGCTCATGCATATTAAGTTTTGAACCCAAGATCATGACACTTTTTTTTGTAAGCCACGAGCAAACCTAAATGTTAGATTTCGGATGTCAACTTTAGTGCCTTCAATCCAATTCATCACTCAAATTTAGTTATATAAATAATTGACCGACAAAATAATTTTATTTCAACGACAACAACAATAAATAAATGATAAATTGCTTGTCGTTCGTGTCACTCTTGCATATTTAGTTTCGAATCCAATACCATGACATCTTCCCTTGTGGATCACGAACAAATCTAAACTTTGGATTTCATAAGTCAATTTCGATGTCTCCAATCCAATCCAATTCATAAGTCGAATTTAGTTAGATCCATAATTTAACTATGACTACAAAACTCTGATTACAGATGGCACATTGCCTGTGTCACTCATACATATTTAGTTTCGAACCTAAAACCATGACACTTCTTCTTTTGTGGGCCACGAGCAAACTTGGACGTCAGATTTCATATACGAACTACGATGACTTCTGATGCAGTCGATTTTCGCTTCCTGCTTGACCTTGACCTGCTAACCTGTTGACCTACACAAGGAACGCACGTGAGCCACGAACCACCGTTGTGGTGGCCGTTGGCACTCCGATGCTAAAGTCAAACATGGATCTAAGGAAGGCTTACTGCTGGAAACAAGGAATTGTAGCGTACCATTGTTCACCAACCTCATGTCTTATTTATAGTGTTGGAGTCCTGGTTCAACCAGGCCATCAGTGACGTAGTTTAGGGAAGGTGATCTTCTTGGATATCCTTATCTAATTAGGAGTCGTCTTGAGGAGGGAAGTTTCCCTGTTAGATTTGTGCTCCTAGATACGTGGGAGATAGTTTCCAATTAGATTGTTTTCCATAGATGGAAGTTTCCATGTACGACGTATACTTTGGTATTTTCTTCCTAGTTGAAAACAAGGTGCTATTGGTTTGCCTGTCCGAAGCTGATCGCCGAGATACTTGCCTTAATAGGTCTTACGAGTAGTGAGGATAGCTGTGAGACGTGTGGGCTTAGCAGGCTGTAGTAATTTGGGCCCGTCTAGCAGATTGTGTTACGTGGGCTTGATGCTACTTGGGCTGGATTAGTGTTAAACTGACGCTTGGGCCTGTTATTTCTTGAGATCATCATGACACGTGTACAGTGTATAAGAGACGAAGTTTCAGTGTATCATCAGCTGCTCCCTCCCGAGTTAGTGGGTTATCGTATCGATCCACTAGGTCACTTCTTGAAAAGATACGCCGCTTATGATGATTGAGTCTGAACCGTTACTTGAGCGACGCACACCATTAATTAAGCATGCGCCAGTTCAGTGGAGAAAAGGCGAGAAACCAATATCTATTTAGATCTCCTTTTTTTTTGCAGAGATTGACTCTTCCATTTCTTCATTTCTAGACACTCTGTTCTGTTAAGCTTTTAAGTGAAAACTTATTCACTTTTTTCATAGCTTGCCAAAATCACCTTGACGATGAGCTTATTTGCTCTGGCAAAAATTTTGCTTCCTGGCTCCTTCGAATTCGAAGTATTTCAAGTTCAATGGTCGTCCGCTTGAGTGGGAGTTCGGGCCACTTCGTAAGTATAATTTCGTCATTGGTTTCCATTCTGTTGGTTGTATGTTGATCGTTGCATATGTTCTCTGCAGGGAGGTTCCCCACTAACCCTCTTTCATCGGAGGAGGAAGCTGTTATGAAGGCATTCCGTGACACGCCTTAGATGAGTGTGGAGGATGTTATCTTCCCTTCCAATTTCAGTCGCAGTGAGTTATGGGCCCATTAGCATGTGGCTCCCACTCTTTTCAGAGTGTCGAAGGTTAAGTTAGAAAGTGGAACTCCTTCCAAGAAAAGGAAGGCTTCTAAAGTTAAGGCTCCTAGCCTGTCAGACATAGAGGGGTTTTCCGAGACACATGCTTCCTTTGTAGACTCAAAAAGGTATCGAACTGGGGCTGAGTTTGCTTCCAAACGGTCCGCTTCGTTGAGGGTGGAACGTGATTCTGACCTATCCACAGAGGCGGAGGTTGTAGCATCTGATTTGGGAAAGGACCAACTGCGGCTAGCAGGGGTTGATGATGCGTTGAAGCTGAATACCGAGCAGGCTGAAGTTTTGAATAAGAAGTTGATGCTGGCTACTGTGGCGACTTCTACTAATACTAACCAATCTAGATCTATTATACTGGAAGGTCTTGACAAAGATTTGTCTGTGGTCTCGGTGGTAGACCGTCCTGTTAGTGGATCATTTGACAGTGGTCGTTGTAGCGTAGACCGTCATTCTTGCAGTCTGCATTGCCCTTTATCTCTCCCTAGGTCATATAACAAGATAATGGAGGGTTCGATTGATAATTCACCTCCCTTTCTCCCTTCAGATTCTACTGTGCCAGCTCGCAACAAAGGGTCGACTGCTAGTGACAAAGGGAAGGTTATAGATGAGGGCCCAGGTGTGGTGGAGACTGCAAAGGGTGGTGCTGGCGTAATTTCGCATTCGGGAAGCTTCATCCAAATGCGCGGATGAGTTTGTTTACTTTAGACGTAGTGAAAATGAGCCACCAGGCTTGGCACCAGTAGGTTGACATTGATTAAGCTTCGAGGAAGCACCTAAGCAAACATTATAGCTGGTCAGCGACCGTGCTTTGAAGCTCGAGGAGGATGCGCTGGAAGAGCATATGTATAAGAGGCCGAAACATCTTATGCTGGGGATATCGCATCTGAGCCAAGTGGTCGTCGCTGGGATGGAAATTGAGGAGGCACGTGAGAGGGTGTACACCATGGAGTGCGTCTTCTTAAATATGCAAAAGTCTTATTTTGATGCACTCTTTATTGAATCGCTGAGAAAACAGATTGAAGATATATAGGAGGCTGGAACTATTAACCGTTGATGCGGATATCAAAGTCATCTATGTTTTATATAAATTAGGATATGACGACTTTGATATAAATTTGGAAGTTTGAAAGCTTAAAGTAGTCAAGTGAAAGAACATATCCTATCTTTGAATAGTTCTTGAACTGGCATTTCAATTTGAGCTGGAAAGTGAAAAAATAGGTAGGAGCAATTTTGTGGTGGCGGATTGATAAGAAATTAATGTGTCTTTCCCACGGTTAGGTAAATTAAATTTAATTTCAACCCTGCATTAGTAACAAAACTCTAGAGTCGTCTGTCATTCATCTTGTTTGCACATCATTTTGGTATCGTTTAGGGATCCGTTATTTTTTTTAGAGTTAGATCATCTTCATTTAGTGATTAGACTTTGAATTTAAAAAATAAATATAAAAAGACCTAAATTAAGGAGATGGCTTAGGAGAAAGCGTTTAAGGATTACTTCTCCTCTTCTGCCTCAATGCTAAAAGCAACTGTTATGACTATGGCTCAGAAAATAGATGCAATTTTGAATTTGACTCAACCCCCAACTCCCACGAATGTTTCATCTGAGGTTTGTGTTACATATTCGAGTCTTAGTCATTCAACAGCTGATTGTGATTTGCAATATGATTATCCTGCATATTTTGCTGAGAAAGTCAATTCTTTTTATGTAATTTGGCGACCTGGTTATAATCCACAGTCCAACTATTACAACCCTGGTTTCACTAATAATCCAAATCTCTCCTGGGCTCATGGCTCATACCAAGGGGGACATGTTTTCTTCCAGGCTCCTCAACCATCCAACACATCCAGTTTAGAAGAAATGATTAACCATTTTATACAGCACGCATAACAAATGCTTGAACAAGATTCTCAGGCTATATTAGAGTTAAAAGCCATGACTCAACACCAATATCAAGCCATAAATAGTTGCGAGTCAGATTGCTCAGGCACTCTCTGAGAGAGATCTAGGAAAAATTCCTAGTCACCCTGTTCAAAACCCAAAGGGTCAATTAATAATTGTTATCACATCGAAATGCGAGTCAGATGATGTTTTTGAGGATAATGTGATTGAAACTACTTTGTTTCTTAACCCACCCCTCCTCACCTTTTCATGTTGACTACTTCGACGTATGCCTTCATAGTAACTCATGCATTAAATCTTATTTTCAGTATTCTTTGGAGTCTTGCCTCGACTATTTTCACGATACAAATCATGCATTTAATGAAAAAATCCATGCCATAGGTAGTGTTAAATCGAGATTTGAGGGTGTTGTTCAGTTGTCTAGCCCATCATCTTGGTGTAATTCATTTTGTTATGATGAGCCTGTACCACCCGATATATCTATTGACATACCTATTTGCATCCCTTTCACATTGATTGACTCTACTTATGTGGATCTCTTGTTTTAAGAATTGATTTTAGTTTCGACCATCCTATTTTGAAACATATTCAATCTTGTGACTTGACACATGACTTAGGATGTCCCGTTTTAGGAGTAGGCAAGAGTCATTTGCTGGATATCACTGTCTTTGACCCCTTTCTGCTCCAGGTCCCCTCGGATTTCCTAGGAATGCGAGTTCATTTTCATTTTCTCTATGATTTTGCATGTCTCCTTCGTAGCTTTTAGGATGTGTTAGTAAATGTTGTGTCGCATGTGGTTACTACTATTTGTTGGACGAATCCTCAACCTTTTAGGTTGTTGCTATATGATAAGTCCATACTTCTTATGTTTTTGAGCTTTCATTGGTGGATGATCTCTTCTAAATTGGTAAAACTTCACCGTGGTAATATCACTTTACCCTCATCTTTTTTTATCCTTCATTTGTCATGCTTATTCTTTTTACACATTGAAGACAATGTTTGGTTAGGTTTGGAGGTGGGGTTTATGTAATTTTTTGCAGATTTCAAAATTTTTGAGCTTAAATGTATTTCATAACTCTACCGATTAATTATTATATTCTACTCAATCTCCATTGAATACTTAGATGATTATGGTAGTTGTGAAATTTTCATTTAAAAAGCATTTAAAATCTGAAGTTCATTTCCATTGAATATAACATGCTTTCATATATGTTATTAAAATTGAGAAAATACATGCTATCACTTGTCAAATTAATATATTAATAGGAACATAAGGTTTGATATTGTCTTTAAGTTAAATATATTTCATGAGATTTTCAACTCGACTATTCTTGCACAATAAGCAAAGTTAGCATGATATGAAGTTGATTAGTGAGATATTAACTAGAAAGCCTTAGAATGATAATGGAGACTTAAACCTGGTGAGTTTTGAGACATTCTATTTTTTCAGGGTTATTAAATAAATTCTTATTTTTTTTAAGTCCACATTATCTCGTTGATGATCTCTTTATTCTTGTTTCTTTATTAATTCCTTTGAGAATGACGTTAAAATTGAATCTTACCGCCTAGAGCTTAGGAAGTGATATAGACTTTTTTCTTTGAATCATTATTTAGCCTACTCAGTAATAAATATTTGTTTGTTTCCCTTTGAGCCTTTGAATAACATTTTCGTTGAAATCACATCCTCATTACCTACTCCATTTATGGACTAATACCCTATATTATTTTAATCCTTACCCAATTTCTCTGAGAATGTGTATGGTTGATATATTTTTGGAATGGGCAAATAGAAAGAGTTGAAACTAAGTATTCCATGAATCCTCAAACTGAAATGTTTCGTTGTGTAGAAAGGGACATGTCATTGATAAAAAAAATGATTGATGCTTAAAAAAAAGATATGAAGAAGAATTGAGAATAAAGAAAAGAAATTATTCTTTGGTGCCTCATGTGTTTATTAAAAGGTGTAACCATTCTCAAAGAATTTTTGTATATCCTTTTCCATTCTAGTTGGCCATAATCTTAACCTCATTATAACCTAATTGATCTTAAGTAAAGGTTCGATTCATAAAAGTGGAGATTGAACAGACATGAACTATAGTGTTTGATCCAACGTTCTCAAAAGTAATTAATATTCTTGTGCATGAGATCATATTCATTTCGTTATTTGAAAAGTCTATTTTTCATGAAAATTATATGTGAGATGTTTGGGTTTCCTTAATTTATTCATTTTCTCACATATAAACTGAGTGATAAATACTCAATCTCAGAGTGACATGAGAGATTTGTAGTCGAAGTGTACTTTCTAAAGTTTATCTAGTCACGTTTTGCTGTGAAATAGAGAGTTATGTTGATCAGGTTATGCGCACACACACTTTGAGTTGAGAATGATAATAGAGTTTATTTAACCTTTGGATACTATTAAATCGGTGCCAAAATTTGTTGATATTTAACCCCGGTCTGGCCAATCATCTAAATCTCTCCTGGGCTCATGGCTCACACCAAGGGGGACATGTTTTCTCCAATGCTCGTCAAACCTCTAGACTTGATATGCCTCAGTTTAAGCAAGTTCTTCCATCCCACACATCCAGTTTAGAAGAAACGATTAACCATTTTACACAACACACATAACGATTGCTTGAACAAGATTCTCAGGCTATATTATTGTTAAAAGCCACGACTCAACACCAATCTCAAGTCATCAATAAACTTGAGATAGTTGTGAGTTAGATTGCTCAGGCACTCACTAATAGAGATCTAGGAAAAGTTCCTAGTCACCCTGTTCAAAACCCAAAGGGTCAATTTATAATTGTTAGCACATCAAAACCCGAGTCAGATGGCGTTTTTGACGATAATGTGATTAAACTACTTTGCATTCTGACCCACCCCTCCTCACCTTTTCATATTGACTCCTTCCACGTATGCCATCCTAGTGACATGCATGAAGTCTGATGATTTCCAGTATTCTTTGGAGTCTTGCCTCGACTATTTTCACGATACAAATGATGCATCTCATGAGAAAATTCATGCCATAGGTAGTTATAATTCTAGGTTTGTAGGTGTTGTTGAGTTGTCTAGTCCATCATCTCGGTGTAAATCATTGTGTTATGATGAGCTTGTACCACCCGATATATCTATGGATATACTTCTTTGCATTCCTTTCACATTGACTGACTCTACTTATGTGGATTCCTTGTTTTTATGAAATGATTTTAGTTTTGACCATCCTAATTTGAAACATATTCAATCTTCTGATTTGACACATGACTTAGGATGTCCCTTTTTAGGAGTAGGAAAGACTCATTTGCTGGATATCACAGTCTGTGACCCCTTTCTAGTCCAGGTCCCCACGGATTTCCTAGGAATGCAAGTTCATTCTCATTTTCTCTATGATTTTGCATTTCGCCTTCATAGCTTTTAGGATGTGTTAGTATATTTTGTGTCGCATGTGGTTACTACTATTTGTTGGACAAATCCTCAAATTTCTAGGTTGTTGCTATACGATTCGTTGACACTTTATCAATTTCTCATGATAAGTCCACAATTCTTATATTTTTTAGCTTTCATTGGCGGAATATCTCTTCGAAATTGGTAAAAACTTCACCACGGTAATATCACTTTAATCCTCATCTTTTTTTTTTCCTTCATTGGTCATGATTTTTCCTTTTACACATTGAGGACAATGTTTGGTCTAGGCTTGGGGGTGGGGTTTATGCATTTTGTGCATTTTCAAAATTTTTGAGCTTAAAAGTATTTCACAACTCTACCGATTAATAATTGTATTCTACTCAATCTCCATTGAATACTTAGATGATTATGGTAATTGTGAATTTTTTTTATTTAAAATGCAATTCAAATTTGAAGTTCATTTCCAATGAATAGAACATTCTTTCATATATGCTTTTAAATTTGAGAAAATACATGCTATCACTTGTCACATTGATATATTAATAGGAACACAAGGTTTGATATTATCTTTAATTTAAATATATAATGAGATTTTTCAACTCGACTATTCCTGCGCAATAAGCCAAGTTAGCATAATATGAAGTTGATTAGTGAGATATTAACTACAAAGCCTTAAAATGATAATGGAGACTTAACCCTTGTGAATTTTGAGTCATTCTATTTTTCTTGAAGGTTATTAAATAAATTATGAGTTTTTTAAGTCCACATTATCTCCTTGATGAACACATTAATCTGGTTTCTTTGATTGATTCCTTTGATAATGACGTTAAAATTGAATCATACTGACTAGAGCTTAGGAGTGATATAGACTTTTTTTTTTTTGAATCATTATCTAGCTTTTTACCCTACCCAGTAATAAATATCTGTTTGCTGCCCTTTGAGCCTTTGAATAGCCTTTTCTTTGAAACCATATCCCAATTACCTACTCCAGTTGTGGACTAATACCCTATATTATTTTTATCCTTACCCAATTTTTCTGTGAATGTGTATCGTTGTTATCATTTTGGAATGGGCAAATAGAAAGATTCGAAACTAAATATTCCATGAATCCTCTAGACTGAAATGTTTCATTGTGTAGAAAGGGACATGTCATTGATAAAAAAAAAGGATTGATGCTTAAAACAATATATGAAAAAGAATTGAGAATGAAGGAAAAATTTATTCTTTGGTGCCCCATGTGTATATTAAAAGGTGTAACCATTCTCAAAGAATTTTTGTATATCTTTTTTCATTCTAGTTAGCCATAAAATTAGCCTCGTCATAACCTAATTAAGATCTAATTGATCTTAAGTAAAGGTTCGGTTAATAGTTGTGGAGATTGAATAGACAAGAACTATGGAGTTTGATCCAACATTCTCAAAAGTAATTGATATTCTTGTTCATGAGATCATATTCATTTCATTATTTGAAAAGTTTATTTTTCATGATAATTATATATGAGAAGTTTGTGTTTCCATAATTTATTCTTTTTCTCACATATAAACTGAGTGATAAATACTCAATCTCTCAGTTATTCATTTCTGAGTGACATGAGAGATTTGTAATCGAAGCATACTTTCTAAAGGTTGTCTAGTCGTTTTTTTACTGTAAAATAGAGAGTTATGTTGACGAGGCTATGCACACACACACTTCGAGTTGAGGATGATAATAGAGTTTATTTAACCTTTGGATACTATTAAATCGTTGCCAAAATTTGTTGATATATTACGGTTAGTTGTTTTTTGAAATTTTTAGCGATTAGATGATTGCTATGAATAAAATAAAGAAGGGTGACCATGTTTTTTCAATTTTTTAAAGTAGGTTTTCTTGTATTGAGTCAATAATGTTTGTGGATAACATTTCTGAAAACCCTAACAAAACTATAACTCATCCACTGGAGGTAATCTAGGTGTTCAAAGCCTTGTTATACGTTAATTTAAGTGCAACCGATGATTCCTGCAAAAGTGATTTAAGATTTTAATTTTATTTTGCTCGAGGACTAGCAAAATATAGGTTTGCGGGTATTTGATATTCAAATAATTATTACATAAAATATCTTCAAATTTATATTTGTTAGTGTTACGAATATTTTATTTTATTCTAATTATTTTGTTTTCATGTTTTTGTAGGAATATGAGCTTAAACAAATAAATTTTTTTAACGCGACAAGTTTGGAAGAACAAGCCCAAAGTGACGGTTTCGGTGAATTTGAAAGATGTTACAACATTAGAAACCCATTCCCAAACCCATGTGAATCAAACCTAAACCTAAACCTAAGCCCAAGCCCAAGCCCAAGTCCGACCAAAACTTATTTATTATTCTTCTTGCCACACACAAACCCTTCCTTGTCTTTTGGGGGCAGAGAAGAGCCGACCTCTCTTTTCTTCCTCTATCTTTTCACGCCTTTCTCTTTCACTCTTCCTTGCAGACAATTCTCACTCGATAGAATGACCAACAACCATCATCTTCTCGCCTCCAACTCGTTTTAGTCACATAGATTTCATCAATCTTTTTTCTTTACAATCCTTCTCTCCTTCTCCATCTCAACCTCTTCTACTTCCGCTCTGTTCCCAATCTCCTTAATTTTGTCATAGACGAAGACACAACATCTCCATCTCCCTGTTCTTTCTCAACTAATCCACGCCATGCATTTTCCTATCCTCTCTAAATCACCCAACAACGAACACCACAAACGAACCAACCACCATCTCACATCAAGCCTCACACCACCTCACCTCGAGTTTTCCCCTTAGTCTCACCCTATGTCCTCTCTCTTTTGCAACAAACATAACCTAATCTCACCAAAACAAAATCTCATCCTTCTTCTTTCCTCTCTCGATCTAGCCATCGTCTCCATTTTTTTCTTCCTTTTCATCTCACCAGACAAAACTAGCATTACAACATAGACGAAACAGAGGAATTGCAACAACACAAATAGGGCAGCATCTCGCTCTTTTCTTCTCCCTCGACCTTCATCCCTGTCCGTTCCTCTTCTCCATCTCATAACAACATCATCGCTCCTCACAAAATTCATCTTCGTTTTCTCTCTCTCCTGCAACAGAACGAAAAGCCCCTTCGATCCCACAGAGCAGATCGAAAAACAGACTTTTGAATTTGTCATTATTCACACTCCTCACTTTATTCTGTACCACCACATTGAGTTTGTACACGTTTGTAAAACGCGACCGTTGAGAAGATGAAGTTCGCCCACACCATTGTCACGAACCCTACCACTATGATCTTCTAAACCTACCGCTAAGGCATAGATAATTCTTCAGCCTTAGTAGAATATTCTCTTGACTTTTATTTTTATTCGATCCATTGTATGATTTGACATTGGGTTGATTTGTGAAAAAATGCATATGACTTTCACTGTGTATGTCTTGCATCCATGGTAGTTAGAATTGTTCTATGTTTTTGTTTAAGCATGTTTTATTCTTATTAGTTGAACCTGTAAATAGTTGTGCCTTTACAATTGATGTTATGAGTTTGCGTCTTTGCTAAAATCAATCTATTACATTACCAGTTAAACCTGTGTTAGTTGTATCTTGAACAAACAATTAACGCTAGGGGTTTGTATATTTACTAAAATCAATCCACTACATCGCTAGGAGATAATAATCGACATTAGTATAATTTTATGAACCTGATGGATGATTCTAAAGGCTTAGCATCTCTTTCTTTAATTCTCAAACTTAATTTTCAGTTGTTTTTCTACTTTCCATTAGTTTAGAAATTTCTGATTGTTGTAACCCGCTTTCAAATTCATTTAAATAGATTATAGTTTTCGATTGTGTCTTCAATCCTCGTGGGATTAACCTGTATTTGCCATTGTTTAATAGTTAAATATCTGTGCACTTGCGGTATAACAATCAGGTCAAATAAGCCTATTAATTTAGGTTAATAAAATCTACATCATGGGCCACGAGTAAACCTAGGCGTCGAATTTCATATGTGAACTACGATGTCTCCAATCCAATCCAATTTACAGCTCGAATTTGGATTGATCAATAATATTGATGAAACAACTTTATCTTAATGACAACTACAATAAACTGATGAAAGATGGATTGGTTTTCGTGTCACTCTTACATATTTAGTTTGAACCCAAGACCATGCCACTTCTTCATTTGTGGGCCACAAGCAAACGTGAACATCAGATTTCAGATATGAATGACAATGCTTCCAATCCAATTCAATTCACAACTCGAATTTGGATAGATCAATAATTGAATAACAAAACATTTTATTTCAATGACTACTGCAAAAAAAAAAAAAAATGAAGATGGATAGCTCGTTGTTCGTGTCACTCTTGCATTTTTAGTTTCGAATTCAACACCATGACACTTCTTTTCTGGGCAAGAAAAAACCTAAACATCAGATTTCTGAGAAGAACTTCAATGTCTCCAATGAAATCCAATGCACTAAAATTTGGTTCTATCAATAATTTTGAGACTAAAGCGTTTTATTTCAACGACGATTGTAATAAACTGATGATAAATGCCTCGTTATTTTTGTTGCTCTTGCATATTTCATTTTTTATTTCAAGACTATGACACTTCTTTTTTGTGGGCCATGAGCAAACCTAAACGTCGGATTTCAAATATGAACTACTATGTCTCCAACCCAACCAATTTCCAACTCGAATTTGGTTAATCAATTAATGAGCGATGAAACCATTTTATTTTAATGATGAATACAATAAAAGGATGATAGATGGCTTGTTGTTCGTGTCACTCTTACATATTTAGTTCTGAACCCATGACCATGACAATTATTCTTTTGTGAGCCACAAGCAAACCTAAACGTCAGATTTCTGATAAGAACTTCTATGTTTGATGTGGATTTAATCAACCTATATTAAAGGTTATTTGACTCGATTGTTATACTGCAAGTACATAATTGTCTAATTGGTAGGCAATGGAAAATACGGGTCGATCCCATGAGGATTGAAGAAACAATCGAAAACTAGAACCTATTTAAACTAATTTGAAAATTAGTTACAACAATCAGAAATTTCTAAACTTATGGAAAATAGAAAAACAACTAAAAATTGAGTTGAAGAATAAAAAAGAGAGATGCTAAGGCTTTCGATTCATCCAATAGGTGTTCTTAGAATTATACTAATATCAATTATTATCTCCTAGAATTTGAGAAATATTATGGATGAGAATTTTTTATTGTCTCCGATATCAACGTAATGGGCTCACTTAAACCAATGTGCAAACCCCTAACATTAATTATTTGTTTAAGGCACAACTAATCACATGCTAGACTAATAAGTACCAAACAGGGCTCAAACAATAACATAAAATAACTCTTACTACCATGGATGCATGACATACATGTTGAAAGTAATATGCGCATGTTCACAAGTCAATCCAATATTCAATTATACAGTGCATCGAAAATTAGTAAAAAATAATAGTAAATGCTACTAAGACTGCAAAATCATTTACGCCTTAGCTGGGGTTTTATAAGATCATGGTGGAGGTGGTCGCAGAGATTGCACATGCAAAATCAACCATTTCCTCTACTTGGGCTGTGTGGTGGTACAGAATAATTGTCGCTGTGCAAATAACAGACTACTTTGAAAAACAATTTCTTTCACTTCAACAAGTCTTCTTCTCCATTGCTCCTGTTGGTTCTGCGTTCTACTGCATGATTGCTCTCCAGTATTTGCAAGAGAGAAAAATAGAGAACAATGAAGATAGAGAGACGAGATGATGTAGATAACAGAGGTGCAAGGTCCATGTTCCTTCATTGCTCTATAACTAGGCGAGGTGGACTCAGGTGTTGGCTGTGAACTAGTATGTTTCGCAGAGGAAACAGATGGTGAAATGGTGATGAAGAATGGCTGTGAAGGAATCCTGAGAGGAAGAAGAAAAAAGGGTGTGAAGGAGAGCAAGATGGAGGATGGTGCCGGTCTTTCTAGCTAGCGAGAATCGCCGGCAAGGGAGGGTGATGAGGTGGTTCTTTGTTGGATAGAAAAATAGAGAAGAATAGAGTCATTAAAAGATAGAGGGAAAACGGGGTTACCCCCAAAGAGAGGGAGAGGGTTTTTTTGAGTGGGAGGAAGAAGAATAAATACGTTTTTTGTTGGGCTTGGGCTTAGGTTTAGGTTTGATTCACATGAGTTTGAGAATGAGTTTTTATTGTTGTAGCACCTTTCAAATTCACTGAAATTGTTACCTTGGGCTTGTTCTTCCAAACTTGCTGCACTAATGCAATTTCATCGTTTAAGTTCAAATTCCAACAAAAACATGAAAGCGAAATCATCAAAAGAAATACAATATTTTAAATAGTAACAAATATAAATTAGAAGGAATTTTATGTAATAATTATGTGAATATCAAACACCCCCATACATATATTTTCCTAGTCTTGAGCAAAACAAAAATAAAATCCTATCTCACTTTCACAGGAATCATCGGTTACACTTACCCTACACGTGTAACAAGGCTTTGAATCCCTAGCTTATCTCTAATGGATGAGTTATAGTTTTGTGAAGGTTTCCAGAAATGTTACCCACAAACATTACTGACTCAATAAAAAAATGTCTTTCTAAAAAATTGCAAATACATGGGTTACTCAACTTTATTTTCCTCAAAATAATTATCTAATTGCCAACATTTTTAAGAAAAGCAACTAACAGTAGTATATAACATATTCTAACAACAATCTTATACTATTTAAAGTTTAAATAAATTTCATCTCTATTCTCAACTCGAAGTGTGTGTTTGAATAGCCTCATCGACCAAACTCTCCACTTCACAGTAAAAACACAACTAGATAACCTTTAGAAAGTACCCTTCGACTACAAATCTCTCATATCACTAAGAAATGAATGAATATGATCTCACTCATAAATTATAGAAAGATGAACATCTCACATATAATTATCATGAAAAATAGATTTTTCAAAGAATGAAATGAATATGATCTCATAGACAGGAATATCAATTACTTTTGAGAATGTCAAATCACACACCATAGTTCTTGTCTATTCAATTTCCACTTCTATGGACCGAAATTTTACTTAAGATCAATTAGGTTGTAATGAGGCTAAGAATATGGCTAACAAAAATGAAAAAGGATATATGATAATTCTCTGAGAATGGCTATACCCTTTAATAAACACATGGGATACTGTAAAATAAACCAATGTTGTACACCATTAATTTTTCTTCCTTCCAAATTCTTTTTCATATATTTTGAAGCATCAATTTTTTCTCGTTTTTTATTTTTTTATTTTTTATATTTTATAAATGACATGTTTTTCCCCTTCTGCACAATGAAACATTTCAGTATTGAGGATTCATGGAATATCTAGTTTCAACTCTTATTATTTGCCCATTCCAAACATATATCCAAACATAAACATTTTCAGAGAAATTTTACAAGGATATAATATAATATAGTTATTACTCCATAATTTGAGTATGTAATGGAGATAGAGTTAGTAAAGAAAAGGCTATTCAAAGGTTCAAAAGGGTTGCATATAGATATTTATTACTGGGTAAGCTAAAAGGCTAGAAACAATTCAAGGAAGAAAATGCCTATGTCACTTTCTAAACTCTAGTTGGTATTATGGCATCTCAATTAAATAAACCAAAAAGTTCGAGTGTAATGATTCAATTTTAATGTCATTTTCAAAGCAATCAGTAAGAGAAACAAGAATATTGAGATCATCAACAAGATAATGCGGACTCAAGAAAAATCAGAATTTATTAAATAACCCTCAAGAAAAATATAATGGCTCAAAACTCACAAGCACTACAAGAAAACAGGATTTTAGCGGCTGTTTTGTAGCGACGTTTAAGTAAAACCGCCACTGAATGTTATATATAACGACGGTTTGTCAACCGTCGTGGATTAATAGTATTTAATGGCGGTTCCGTTAAATGGCGACGATCATAGCCGACGCTGAAAACTGTATATAACGACAGTTGGTCGATCGTCGTGGATAATACTATTTAATGGCGGTTCTATTAAATGGCGACAGTTGTAGCCATCGCTATAAGTAAAATCAGATTTTATAACCGAACCTTAAACCCTATACCTAATTTTATATTTATTTTACTCTCCATCATCCCCACCTCTCCACCTCCCCTATAGCTCCTCCCTTCCTCCTCCCTTCCCTCCCTTTGTCGAGCAACCCCTATTCTTCCAATCTTGTTGGATTCCTCTCATTGTAAGTAGATTCCTAAAACCTGCACTGATATCATGCTCTTTTTTTTTTAAAAACTGTTTAGTTTTTGTATAATCTGTATTGTATCTTTAATTTTGTGTTTTATGCTCTGTTCTCTTTATGTTTTTTTTTTTTGATTCTTTCTAATGATTTTTTACTGAAATGTATAATTGAGAATGGAAGTACAGCAAGATCCACCAGGATGTTCTTTTAATAAGTTACTTATGAAGCTATTAAGGAGATTGTCTCTGGTGTTTTTTGACAAAGTTCAGACGAGCTTGCTTCTTCGGCTTGTTGGGAACTTTCTTGCTTTGCTTGTTAGATGTAAGAACGGTTGATTACCACTTCTCGTAATCAACTTTCTCCATACGTTTTTTCCGCTTGTAGGTTGGAAGCTCTAGTTCGTCATCATTATCTGCTGAAGAATCATCAGATACTCACTAGTTTCTTCTCTCCTCCTTTTGCCAGGTAATGCATCCAATAGTTCTCTGTGGCCAATCACAACTTTTGGGTTTTTTTTTCCTTAGCCACGCCAAAAACGTCAAAGCATAGGTCTTTCATTGATGTTGAGACACTTTTAAATTTAGATTTTGAAGTTATTGATAATTTTTAATAGGTTAGAATGCTTTATGTGACACTTTGTTGGGCACACTTCTAACTAAAGTGTTGCCTTCAGTATGCTAGTGGCCATGCATTGGGATGTTGCTTTACAAACAATGACTTGTGGCATTGTAGACTTCAATATGTAGTTTTATGCGTTTTGTTAATTGTAGAATGTAATTTGGTTTGATTCTTTTTTGGCCTGACAACCTCTTTAAGGAAATCTATGACATACTTCAATTATGATATTGTGATATAAGGATCGCTTAATTATGCTTGAATGCTTTATTGTCTCCCCTTGTATTGCAGAAAAATATGGAGATAGATCTCAGAGGCAGCTTTTTCATCTGAATTGAAACTTTATTGTAGTAGAATTTGATGACATTCTATCTCTCTACAAAAATTTTGATTAACTCCAAGAAGGAAGGATTTGATTCTTGGGGTCTTCCTAAAATCTAACTAGAGATTAACAAATAAAAATGCTTGTTTCTACTTTAGGGATCAAATTTAATTTAATTTTCTTTTATTCTGCTTTGGGTCATGTCCTTCTTTGGTTCATGCATTGCTATACATCAGTAGTGTAGCTTCAATCCTCCTTTGTTCATTCATTCTTGCAATGAAATCTTCAACTCTTTTGCAATGAATTGTGATATGCTGACGTTCATAAATTAGGAGGTGCACTAGTTACCCACAATCGCGATGTGCTGTTACACAAAGAAAGTGATGACACAGGTGGTATTGTTTCTAATCCTAATATGAAATTGTGTTACAAGTCCTCTAGAGGAGAAAGTTTTTACAATACCCCCTGTGACAGTTCATTTAACTGGAGCTAATGTAAAGTTCGCGATTAACACCTTTATTACGATTCAAGAGGGCGTAGTGTGCTTAGCCTTGATTCCTAGCACTCAGTCTGTTAGTATCTATGGGAACATTGCTCAGATAAAATATATGCCTGATTCCTAGCACTCAGCCAGTTACTATCTATGGGCGTAGTGTGCTTAGCCTTGAGTCTAAGCACTCAGCCTGTTACTACATGCTTGCTGCTTAAATCAAATATATGGATCAAATATATGCATATTTCGTAGTTTTCTTGGGACTTAGTTTCATATCAAATCTAATTAGGAATCGAGTTGTATCTTCTGATATCATGGGAACATCCCTTTAGATTCTTTTCTTGATTAGGAGTCTAGCTTTGAGTTTAGACAAGTATTTTAGTTTACTTGTTTATCATATGTCAGTTTTGCAATTCACATGTTTAGTATGGTGGATTTTACTCATACTAACATGGTAAGCAAGCAGGTTAATCATGCATGTTAATCAAGCATGTATCCAAGGCTAGTGATTCATCTGAGCAGGTTAATCCTGCATGTTAATCAAGCAGGTTAATCCTGCATGCATCTAGGTTTAGTGATTCATCTGAAAAAACAAATTCATCCTTTTATTGAATTTTTCTTCAACCATTGAAAAAACAAATTCCATTGAATTGAATTCTGTGCAGCTTAACATCAGATATTTTGAAATGGATAAAACTTGGATTTCTAAGCCAAGGAATACACTTGAATATTCAGAAGGGTTGAACCAGTTTCTAGACTTTGCATTTTCAAACAAGTCATCTGATAATAGAATAAAGTGTCCTTGTCCTCGTTGTGCTTTTAGAAAAGGGGAGACTATAGAAGTGGTGTATGATAACTTGATTTGTAGATCATTTTCGAAAGGGTACACTGTTTGGTTACAACATGGGGAGTTCGACACCAGTCAAAGTTTCACTGTCATGCCTGTAGTGCAAGATAGTCAGCCTATTCAAGATCCAATGCGAGACATGATCCATGATGCTTTTGCATTCTCTAGGCACCATGACCATGAAAAATCTTCCACAACACATGGACCACATGAAGGGGATGGAAGGATGGATGACGAAGTTAAACAATTTTTTGAGTTACTATAGGATGGAAAGCAAGAGCTATATGAAGGGTGTTCAAAGTACTCAAAATTATCTTTTTTGGTTAAATTGTATCACATTAAGTGTATTTGTGGGGTGAGTGACAAAGCAATGTCAATGATAGTAGAGTTGATGCATGATGCATTCAAACATGCAAGGATCCCCGAAACATTCCATGAGGCCAAGAAAATAACCATTAATAAACTTGGTCTTAATTATACTAAGATACATGCATGTCCGAATGATTGCATGTTGTATCGGGGATTGGATAAAAAGAGACAAACATGCAAACGATGTGGCACATCTAGATGGAAGCCAAAGATGACGGGAAATGCAAATAATGTGCCTATAAATAGTAAGAAAAGAAAAATGCAACCTGCAAAAACTCTTCGTTATTTTCCGTTGATACCACGGTTGCAACGGTTGTTTATGTCTTCTAAGACTGTTGCTGATATGAGATGGCATGCTAATGAGGATAACAAAGATGGTTTGATGCGACATCCGAGAGATTCTGGGGCGTGGAAAAAATTTAATTCAACATTTCCTGATTTTGCTTTGGATGCACGTAATGTACAACTCGGATTGGCTAGCGATGGGTTTAATCCTTTCGAAAATATGAGTACTAATTATAGCATTTGGCCAGTAGTTCTAGTTTCGTACAACACTCCTCCTTGGAAGTGTGAAGCAAACTTCCTTCATTCTTTCAATGATCATTCCTGGTAAGCGGATGTCAGACAATGATATAGACATTTACTTACAACCTCTTATTGATTAATTGAAGGAGTTGTGGGTTGGTGTAGATGCATATGATGCTTCGTTGAATGAATGTTTCACCATGCGAGCAACTTTAATGTGGACAATTAGTGATTTTCCAGGGTTAGGGACACTATCAGGGTGGAATACACATGTTAAACTAGCTTGTCCTTCATGTAACTTTGATGCGGAGCATTGGCGCCTTCCATACAGTAAAAAGTGGTGTTTCATGGGTCATCGGCATTTTCTAAATGCCGATCACAAGTTTAGATTGAATCGAGTTCGCTTTAATAGCAAGCAAGAGAAAAGGAATCTACCGATACAACTATCAGGAACAGATATTTTGAAACAAGTAGAAAATGTTAACGTTACATTTGGAAAGACACCCGAGGTTGAAGTTATAGGTAAAAGAGCTCGTGGGAAAAATACTAGAGTTGGTGAGGCGCCACAATGGAGGAAGAAAAGCATATTTTTTTATCTTCCATATTGGGAGCATAACTTGATCCGTCACAATCTTGATGTTATGCATATTGAGAAAAATGTGCGTGACAATGTGAAACACACCTTGCTTAATGTAAGTGGAGAGACGAAAGATCATCTTAATGCCTGAAAAGATCTTCAATCAATGGGTATAAGAGAAGATCCCTGGCCAAATGAGAACGGGAAATACCTTCCTAGTCTTTTTACAATGACTAATGCAAAGAAGGACATATTTCTTAAGACTTTGAAGCATTTCATTGTGCCAGATGGTTACTCAAGTAATATATCCAGATGTGTTGATTTGAAACAACATAAGTTGTTTGGGTTGAAAAGCCATGATTGTCATATTCTTATGGAACAATTGTTGCCAATTGCAATAAGAAATGCATTGCCTATTCCAGTGTCCGCAAATTTGGTTGATTTGTGCTCGTTTTTTTGGCACATATGTGGTAAAGTGTTGAATCCTCAAGACTTGGACAATCTACAACATCAAATTGTGCTCACTTTTTGCCATATGGAAATCTTATTCCTTCATTTTCTTTATTTACGGTCATGGTTCATTTTGTAGCTCACTCTTTACAACATCGAATTGTGCTCACTCTTTTCGAACACCTCGTATTGATGATGTGATAATTGGTGTTGGATCTTCTGAAATGGCTACTTTGTTTCTGTTGGTAGGCAGACCAGTGGGGGGTTCTTCATATTTTTGTTTAACACATTTAGAATATATGCAAGCACATCGTCATGTGTTGATCAACTGCACAAAAGTCGACCCGTTTCTTCAGTGAGTAAATTCTAACACTTAATATGATTCTTCAAAAACTTTGCAATGGCTTATACTTATTTTTGATGATATAACATTTAGGGAACATAGGACAGAGACTAAGACAAGGCTAAGGAGTCGTCCACAGTCACAAGTTGAGATAGATAAGGTGGTTAATAAAGGATTCGTTGATTGGTTTAGGAGTCACGTAAGTATATATTATATCAATTATCTATTTAAGCAATATAATCATGCATATCACTAATATGGTGTCATTTTGATGTTAGATTGTGAATGATGTAAATGGATCACATCCAAATGACATTATATTTCTTGCACGAGGACCACTTATTCAAGCAAGAAGGTTTACTGCATATAATGTTAATGGCTTCAAATTTTGAACATTTGCACGAGAAGAGGGATTGAAAACTCAGAATAGTGGAGTATTTGGTTCACTTGGAACTAGAAGCTATGCAAGCAGTCGTGATAATAATGTCAGGAAAGGAAGTGTTCCTTATTATTAAAAATTGATAGATATCATTGAGTTAAACTATCATGGTCGTTTCATGGTTACCTTGTTCAAATGTCAATGGGAAAATACCACTACTGATAGAGGGATTAGAATAGATGAATTAGGCTTTACTTCCATCAAATTTTCTAAGTTGATACATATTGGTGATCATGAAGATCATGAGCCATATATTCAAGCTTCAGAGGCACAACTTGTGTATTATGTGGAGGATGAGGTGGATAAAGAATGGAGTATTGTTGTTCATTTAAAGCCAAAAGACTTATATGACATGGGTGAGAATGAAACTCAAGACTCATTCTATGAGAATATGCCTTATGAACAACAAGACTTAGATGGGTGGTTTCAAGATGATATTGGAGATTTTCCATTGGCAAGGGATGATATAGATGATGAACCTGCAATCAATGCTAATAATGACAATATTAATGAAGAATAAAATTTTGTATGAAAAATTGTGTTTGTTATAATACATTAGTATGAAAATTTAGCTTATTGGTTTCAAATATGTTGTCTTCTTCTATTCATTATATAATTTGTTATTTCACAATTTTGACTTTTGTTTGAAGTTTCAGTAATGCCTAGGCCTAAACGTTTCCAAGTTGAATCAAATTCTACAGAGTGCCCGATAAAATCTCGATCATTTCAATCTAGTGCTCAGTCTCATCCAACTACTACATCTGATTCTCATCCAGCTGCTACATATTTCTCTCATCCAGCTGCTACATTGATCTCTCAGCCACCTGCTACATCTATCTCTCAACCACCTACTACATCTGAATCTCATCCAGATGCTACATCTGAGTCACGGTGAAGTGTTCATGAACGCAAATCCAGGAAGTATTGGACAGTGAATACAATTGGTATGTAAATTAAACTTATTCAAGATCATAATATGTTAGTTGCTAATTTTGAATGAAGTATAACGAATATCAACTTATCTTAGATGAGTAAGGGCTAATTAAAGAATCTCAGATGAGGCACATGATGTTTGGTCACTTCCTAGAGGCATAAAAGTGACGATTCCATTTAATACCGAGCATCAACCTATTGGAGATGCAGCTGGTTTCTTGGGAAGTTTTTTAGGAGAACTTGGATCAGATTTTAAGGCTTTTCCAATTGGACATAACTCTTGGAAGGATGTGCCAAAAAGTTACAAGGATGGCGTGTATACTACTATTATACATGTATGGCTTAATTTGTGCTTGTCACTTACCTTGTTTGTAAGAATATTGATAACGATTTGAATACTAATGACTATTAATTTTGAAGAATAAACTACATGTGGAAGATCCAGTGACAAACCATTATATCTTGCAAAACATTCGGAGGAAATGGAAGGACAATAGGCATAATTTGTTCCATGAATTTTATGATCCTACACTGTCCAAAGATGCTAATATTGCAAAACATCCCAAAGGCATTGATCGTAATGATTGGGCGCGTTCATTGACTACCGCTTGGATGAAAGGACAAAGGTAAAAAAAAATACTTACATTATTCATTTAAATAACTAGGAATATGCTAACAATATGTTTTTATCTATGCATTGACAGGAAAAATGCAAAAAAAAACATTGAAATTTGGAAGAAACTAACCGATACACACACTGGAGGATCAAAAAGTAATTCCAGGTTAAAGGCTGAGATGGTAATTAATATTTTACATCCTAGCACACTTTAAGTTATCATTCTCAGCAATACTATTTAAAGTTATATGACTTCATAATATCGGTGTAGGAATATGAACTTGGGAGACTTGTGAGTAGGGGAGAGGTGTATATTGCAACACAAAAAAAAGGACAAGTCTTATGTAACTGACGAAGCCAGGCAGATAAATGTAAGTAATTTAACTATTTTTTTTATCGAACTATATTAATTAATGTTTACATAAATTTTAAATTCAAAGTTTGATGGCTTGCCTCATTAATGTAGGAGAAAATTTTAGAGATTGAGAAAGAAGATTCCACATCACGATTCATATCACAACAAGATTCACTTGCTAAAGAGTTAGGAAAAGAACATTCAGGCCGAGTTCAAGCTTTGGGATTTAGGTCATGTCCATCTCAAATCTTTGGCAGCACCAATAGTAGGTTTACTGGGATGATGTCCTCACATCCATCGCAAAACACTGATCCTCTAGTGCAACAGAGATTTCACCAGCTGGAGTCACAGTTAGAGACAAAAATTAAAGAGGCAGGGATTTGAGGGAGCATTTACATACATTTTTCAGAAGTTGGATGGAAATGTGCTTGCTGAGTTTGCAAGCTTATTCACTACACCCGTGTGTTTATTTGCCTTTACATTATTTGAATATATATTAGTTATCAGTGATATTGGTTACTTACTAAATATAAATCAATTAATTATTGTAATTTGGTTCAAGTTTAGAGTAATATTATTGATTCATCATTTTTAGGCACAAGACAAAGAAAGTGGGCAAGCTTCACCAGCACTTGCAAGACCCTCATCATCTAGTCAAAATAATAATGAGGATCTTCATCGACTCAACACTCCATAGCATTGTCTAATTTCTTTCAAGAGCATGGTACAATTTCAGCTGTAGTAAATTTGATTTTAACTATCAAACTTCAAGAAATTCTACATGTACTAGCTTTGATATTTTGTTAACTTTGATGATAATATATATATTTTTTTTTGTTAAAGTTGATGACAATATAATTGAATTCAAGTTTTCTTGAATGATTTTGATATAAAATAGTTGTGTAAAATTGTGGGTTGTTTACAGATTGTTTACAGGTTGAAAAATGTGATTACAGGTTAAAATGTGACTACAAATTGTTTACATATTTCTAGTGCGCATAATAGAATTATCATGATAATAATGACAGGCATTAGCGAAGGTTTTAACCGTCACTAAAAGAATTACCAATTAGAATTTGGCGGCGGGTATAAACCGCTGTAGGTGCCATGGACTATAGTGACGGTTAAGAACCGTCGCTCGCAACGAATGGAACCGTCGCAGCATATTATAAAACGTCATTCTTGCCCCATATTTAGCGACAGGTGGTAACCGTCGCTATATGGTATTCCGCGACGGCTTTACCAACGGTTACTAATAACTGTCGCTAAATAACATAAACCGACGTTTATGCCAGCGGTTGCTAAAATCTTGTGACGCCTTTATCAGCGGCGGTTGGCCAACCATCGCTAAAATCTTGTTTTCTTGTAGTGAAGGGTTGAGTCCACACTATTACTTTAAGGTTTTCTAGTAAATATCACATTCATCAACTTCAAAATAGTGATCAATGATCTTCTCCCTTTGAAGAGATAGAGTTCAATATCAAATTCTCTGATATCTCTGTCTTTTCTTTCTCCCTATTTCTGATTTTGTTTTTCTTACATTCAAACATAACAATAGTGAAAATAGATGAAATTTCGTTTCATTTTCTTATTTGCATTTCATTGTGCATGTTGTTTTATGGTGAATTCATGGAGAATAAAAAGGTTGAGCATGGACACACATTAATCGTGATAAAAAATGAAGAAAATCATTGATTACCATTGCGTTTGGAAGTTAATTACCTTAAGTAAAAACCATGTGACATGCTTTTAATCATATTTTTATACTAGCTGTCAAATAAATTTGAGCAAGTTTAGATACCTTCCGTAAACTCTATGGACATGCAAATCTTAGATAATGAAACCAACCAGACTTACTTGGGTGAATGTATTAAACGTTGACATTAGTTCATTGGAAGCCAGCGCGAAACGTCAAATACAATGGATAAACAATTAGGTAATGATGCATTTGAATGAAGAACGAGAAGATGTGTTCCTCACTAACCAGTCGGTTACATGTGGCAAGTACTGCAGTTGGGTTACATTTATTAAAATCAACTATAAAATTTGTTCTTTTTCGTATGAGACCGTCTGTTGACTATTTTGCCAAGTTGATCCTCATCCCAATCACATACAACAAATGGTCAGGTAAACATTTTCTTTTCCTTGTACATCATCATCTTGTTTGAATATAACCAACCCAAACATTATTGGAAAACATAGAACAAACATAAATTTTACATAATCCATAACAGAAACTCTAAAACACAATTGAAAAGATTGTATTGATATATGAACCAAGCAACCAAACAAATCTTAAAATAATAACAAATCAGTAAACTTTCTTTTGACTGGTTTGCATATACCCTCTACAAAACAAGAAATCCCAAAGCCACAATTAATTTTATTTTAAAAAGCAAACTTGGCTAGCATAATTGCCAGTATTATCCTCCTACTATTCATCTCTATCTATTTACTTTGTTGTTGTGTGCAAATGCGTTTATGAGAAGAACTTGTAAGTTCAGGAATTGAGAATGATCTGCCTTAGCCTACCAATGGGTAATAAGATCACCAACAAAAATGCTAGAATGATACAAATTTGAAAATACACAAAGCCAAGAGTTATTGTCAGTTTCTTCATTTTTCCTAACAAGAAGTTACGATTTGAAAAAAAAACAAATCCTTTTAACTTACCCAATTTTTCATCCATGATAAGTTGAATCTCCTGGGCTTTTTTTTATAGCGAGCCACATGATGCAAGGGATCATGAAGGGGGGAAAGAGGCAAAGTTTAGTATTAAAAACAACGAGTAAGGTAGTATTTGAAAGAACATGATATAGAAAATACTAAGAAAATATGTTATAAGGGCAAAAAAATTCCTCCGAAGAACCCAAGAACTCCAAAAAAGGGGAAGCAAATAGAAACAAACATTGTAAATGCTGCTTATAAAGAAGAGTGTGAAGAGTTAGATTTGAATTGCCATTCAGAAAACTAAGTACAATACTTTTGAAACCATAAAGAAATGATATATGAAAAAACTGGAATTACTTACCAACATAAAGAGTATGTGCAACCAAACGAAGAGGAAGACCATACATGCAATGAAACTTCTTCACCAACAAAGTTTCCAACACTTCGAACACTGGCATCTACATGCGCAGAAAATTCAATTAACATTTGATAAAAACACTTGGAAAGCTAGTTTCATGGTGATTATGTAAGAATATTCATGTTCAAGACTAAAAGCTTTGTAGAATTTAGTATCTATTGTAATACCTGATAGCTTCAGATAATGTGGACAAAATCAAACATGTTAGCCATCACGATTAACCAAGTAGGCTACTCAAACGTAATGAGGATGTTATCTGACATTGGTTTCCAAATATATAGTATCCAATGAGTGCAACGGGGAAGTAAGATATAGCAACAACAATATATGCAACAACCACACCATTCCACATAGGTTTCTTGCATGGTTTCTCAAGTGTTGAAGGGATTGTGGCTGGAATCTCCAAGACAAAGTTATGTCCTGCGTAAGCAAATGCAATAGAGAGAGGGGGGAAAGGAAGAGGACAACCGGCGGTTTTGAAACAGAGAGATAAGAAGGAAGAGAGAGACAAATTAAAATAATTTGACAGTTTGACACCTACAATATTCTAGCAATTCTTGTTTGGTACCCATCACGTGCTTTACAAGTGAGGGATTTCAGGCATTTCAAACATCTAATGGTTTCCGAAATGGGAGTTAGACGGAATAAAAGAAATTAATGGCACCCTAGTAGGGTTCGCAAAAATTAATGTGGGAGTTAGACGGAATAAAAGAATCAACACTCAAAATGGGAGTTAGACGGAATAAAAGAAATTCTAGCAATTCTTGTTTGATAGTCAAAACCATTGACTTAACAATCAACACTCAAAATGGGAGTTAGACGGAATAAAAGAAATTAATGGCACCCTAGTAGGGTTCGCAAAAATTAATGTGGGCTTAAAGGTAAATAACCCTTTCAAATACTACTAATAAAACTTATGAAAAATGGCTTGTTGTTTTTGTCACTCTTGCATATATAGTTTCGAGCCCAAGACTATGACACTGTTCTTTTGTAGGCCACAAGAAACCTTGTTGTTCGTGTCACTCTTGCATATTTAGTTTCGAACCGAAGACCATGAAAGTTCTCTTTTTGGGGGCCATCGAATTTCAGATATGAACTCCAATCAAATCCAATTCATTACTCAAATTTGTTTAGATCAATAACTGAGTGACAAACCCATTTTATTTCAATGGATACAATAAATTGATGACAGATGGATCCTTGTTCGTGGTTCTCTCACATATCTAGTTTCGAACTCAAGACCATAACACTTACACTTTTGTGGGCCATGACCAAATCTGGATGTCGGATTTCATATATGAATTTCCAAGTCTCCAATCAAATTTAATTCGCATCTTGAATTTGGTTACATCAATAATTGAGCGACGAAACCGTGTTATTTCAATGACGACTACAAGACATTAATGATGGATGTCTCGTTATTTTTATCACTCTTGCATAGTTAGTTTTTATTTAAAGACCATGTCACTTCTTCTTTTGTAGGCCATGAGCAAACCCGAATGTCGGACATCCGAAGTCAACTTTGATGCCTCCTATCCGATCCAATTCACAACTCTAATTTTTTTAGATCAATAATTGAGCAACGAAACAATTTTATTTCAAATGCAACTATAAGAAACTGATGACAGATGGATCGTTGTTCATGCCACTCTTCAATATTATGTTTTGAACCCAAGACCATGGAACTTTTTTTTTGTAAGCCACTAGCAAACGTAAACATCGGATTTCATATCTAATTTCGAACCCAAGACCATGACACTTATACTTTTGTGGGCCACGACCAAACCTGGATGTCAGATTTCTGATATGAATTTTGATGTCTCCAATCAAATCTAATTCACAACTCGAATTTGGTTAGATCAACAATTGAGCGACGAAACCATGTTATTTCAATGATGACTACAAGACACTAATGACGAATGTCTCATTATTTTTATCACTCTTGCATATTTAGTTTCGATTTAAAAACCATGTCACTTCTTTTGTAAGCCACGAGCAAATCGAAATGTCGGATGTCAGATAGGTACTCTGATGTCTCCAATCCAATCCGGTTTAGGACTCATAATTATATCAATAATTTAGAGACGAAACCATTTTATTTCAATGATGAGTACGACAAATGGATGACAGATGGATCGTTCTTCATGTCACTCTTGCATATTTAGTTTCGAACCCAAGACCATGACATTTATTCGATTATGGGCAACGAGGAAACCTAAACGTCGGATTTGAGATATGAATTTTGATGTCTCCAATCCAATACAATTCATCTTTCAGATTTTGTTAGATCAATAATTGAGCGATAAACCATTTTATTTTAATAACGACTACAATAAACTAATGATAGATGGCTTGTTGTTCATTTCACTTTTACATATTTAGTTTCAAACCCAAGACCACAACACTTGTTTTTTTAGGGGTCACGAGCAAACTTGGGCATCAAATTTCATATATAAACTACGATGTCTCCAATCCAATCCAATTCATAACTCGAATTTGGTTAGATCGATAATCGAGCGACGAAATCATTATATTTCAATGACTACTACAAAAAACTAATGTCAGATGGCTTGTTACTCGTGTTACTATTTCATATTTAGTCTTGATCAAAAGACCATGACAATTTTTCTTTTGTGGGCCACGAACAAAACTTGTTGTTCGTGTCTCTCTTGCATATTTAGTTTCGAACAAAAGACCATGTCCCTTTTGCTTTTGGGGGCCACTAGTAAACAAAAATGTTGGATTTCAGATATGAACTATGATATCTCCAATCCTATCTAATTCATCACTCGAATTTTTTTAGATCAACAATTGAGCGACAAAACTATTTTATTTCTACGATGAATACAGTAAACTGATGACTGATGGATCACTGTTCGTGTTGTTCTCGCATATTTAGATTCAAACCCAAGACCATGAATTTTATACTTTTGTGAGCCACAAACAAACCTGGAAGTCGGATTTCAGATATGAATTTAGATGTCTCCAATTTGGTTAGATCAATAATTGAGCGACAAAACCATGTTATTTCAATGATGACTACAAAAAAACTGATGCCGGAACATTATTTTTGTCACTCTTGGATATTTAATGTCGATTTAAAAACCATGTCACTTATTTTATACCGTGAGTGAACCTAAATATCAGACTTCAATATCAACTTCGATGCCTCCAATCTATTTCAATTGACAACTCAAATTTTGTTATATCAATAATTGAGTGACGAAACAATTATATATAAACTACAACTATACTAAACTTATGACAGATGGCTCGTCATTCATGTCACTCTTACATATTTAGACCATCACACTTCTTCTTTTGAGGGTCACGAACAAACCTGGATGTCGGACTTTAGATATGATCTCAATGTTTCCAATTCAATCCAATTCGAAAATCGAATTTTGTTAGCTCAATGATTGAGCGATGAAACCAATTTATTTCTATAACTACTTTAAAAAATTGATGACGGATGGCTCGTTGTTCGTGTCACTCTTGCATATTTAGTTTTGACCCCAAGACCATGACACTATTTTTTATCTGGGACACGAGCAAACCTTGTTGTTCGTGTCAGTCTTGCATATTTACTTTCGAACCGAAGACCATGATACTTCTTATTTTGTGAGCAACGAGCAAAAGAAAATCTCGGATTTCAGATATGAACTAAGATCTCTCCAATCCAATCCAATCCAATTTAGCACTCAAATTTGTTTTGAACAACAGTTGAGCTACAAAACTATTTTATTTCAATGACGAAAACAATAAACTCATGACAGATGGATCATTGATCGTGTTGCTCTCGCATATCTAGTTTTGAACCAAAGACCATGATAGTAATACTTTTGAGGGACTTGAAACAAATTTGGGTGTCGAATTTCAGATATGATGTTCGATGTCTCCAATTAAATTTAATTTACAACTTGAATTTGGTTCAATCAATAATTGAGCGACGAAACCATGTTATTTCAATGACGACTACAAAACAACTCATGACGGATGTCTCATTATTTCTGTCATTGTTGCATATTTAGTTTGTATTTTTTTAAATGTCACTTCCTATTTTTTTGACCACAAGCAAACCCAAATGACGGACTTCAGATTCAACTTCGATAGCTCCAATCCAATCCATTTAACAACTCGAATTCTTGTTAGATCAATAATTGAGCGACGAAACAATTTTATTTCAACTACAACTATAATAAACTGATGATATATGGCTCATTATTCATGTCACTCTTACATATTTAATTTCGAACCCAAGTCCATGATGTTTTTTCTTTTGAAAACCAAAAGAAAACCTGGACGTGTGATTTTAGATGAGCTACGATGTCTCTAATCCAATACAATTTATCATTCAAATTTGGTTAGATCAATAATTGAGCAACAAAACCATTTTATTTCAATGACTACTACAAAAAGCTGATGATGGATTGCTAGTTGTTCGTGTTACTCTAGCATATTTAGTTTCAAACCCAAGACCATGACACTTTTCATTTTCTAGGCCACGAGCAAACCTTGTTGTTTGTGTCACTCTTCTATATTTAGTTTTGAACCAAACACCATAACATTTTTTCTTTTGTGCGCCACAAGCAAACATAAACTTCATATTAAGGATATGAACTATGATGTCTCCAATCCAATCCAATTTATCACTCAAAATTTTTTATAACAATGATTGAGCAACAAAACTCTTTTATTTTGATGGCGAATATAATAAATTGATGACAGTTGAATCATTGTTCATGTTGTTCTCGGATATCTAGTTTTGAACCCAGGACCATGACACTTATACTTTTGTGGGCCATGACCAAACCTGGATGTCAGATTTTATATATGAATGTCTCTAATCAAATCTAATTCACAAATAGAATTTGGTTAGATCAATAATTGAGTGACGAAACAATGTTATTTCAATGACTAATACAAAAAACTGATGGCGGATGTCTTATTAATTCTGCCACTTTTGCATATTTAGTTTCGATTTAAAGACCAAATCATTTCTTTTTTTGTAAACCACGAGTGAACCCAAACGTCAGACTTCAGATGTCAACTTCAATGCCTCCAATCCTATCCAATTAACAACTCAAATTTTGTAAGATCAATAATTGAGCGAAGAAACAATTTTGATTCAACTACAACTATAACAAACTGATGACATATGGCTTGTTGTTCGTGTCTCTCTTAAATATTTAGTTTTGTTCCCAAGACCATGACACTTTTTCTTTTGTAGGCCATGAGCAAACCATAATGTCAAATTTAAGATATGAACTCCGATGTCTCCGATCCAATTCATTTCTTAACTCATAGTTATCCAAATAATTTAGAGATGAAACTATTTTATTTCATCGACGAGTACGATAAATGGATGATAGATGGATCGTTCTTTGTGCCACTCTTGCATATTTAGTTTCGAACCCAAGACCATGACACTTTCATTTGTGGGCCACAAGCAAACCTAAACATCGGATTTCAGATATGAACTACGATATCTCCAATCCAATGCAATTCATTACTTAAATTTGTTTAGATCAATAATTGAGGGACAAAACCATTTTATTTCATTGATGAATACAATAAAATGAAGACAAGTGGATCGTTGTTCTTGTTAGTCTCGCATATCTTGTTTTGAACCCAAGACCATGACACATATACTTTTGTGAGCCTCGACCAAACGTGGATGCTGGATTTCAGATTTGAATTTTGATGTCTCCAATCGAATCTAATTCACAACTAAAATTTTATTAGATCAGTAAATGATGATGAGACCAAGTTATTTCAATGACGATTATAAAAAACTGATGACGGATGTATCGTTATATTTGTCCCACTTGCATATTTAGTTTGATTTAAAGACCATGTCACTTCTTTTGTAGGCCACGAGCAAACCCAAATGTCGGACATTAGATGTCAACTTCGACGCTCACAATCCAATCCAATATCGAATTTAGTTAGATCAATAATTGGGCGACAAAACCAAATTTCAACGATGACTACATTAAAGTGAGTCGTAATGGATCGTTGTTCGTGTTACTCCCGCATATTTAGTTTTGAATCCAAGACCATGAAACTTTTACTATTGTTGGCCACTTCCAAACATGGATGTTGGAATTGAGATATAAACTTTGATGTCTCCAATCAAATATAATTCACAACTCGAATTTGGTTAGATTAATAATTGAGCGACGAAACCATGTTATTTCAATGACGACTACATGACACTAATGACGGATGTCTCATTTTATTTATCACTCTTGCATTTTTAGTTTCGATTTAAAATACATGTCACTTCTTTTGTAAGCCACGAGCAAACCGAAACTTTGGATTTCAGATAGGAACTCCGATGTCTCCAATCCAATCCGATTTAGGACTCATATTTATATCAATAATTTAGAGACGAAACCATTTTATTTCAATGACGAGTACGAAAAATGGATGACGGATGGATCATTTTTCATGACACTTATTCGCTTATGGGAAACGAGGAAACCTAAACGTCGGATTTGAGATATGAATTTCAATGTCTCCAATCCGATACAATTCATCTCTCAGATTTGGTTAGATCAATAATTGAGCGATAAATCATTTAATTTTATCGATGACTACAATAAATTGATGATAAATGGCTTGTTGTTCATATCACTTTTACATATTTAGTTTCGAAACCAAGACCATGACACTTCTTCTTTTGGGGGTCACGAGCAAATGTGGGCATCAGATTTCAGATATAAACGATGATGTCTCCAATCCACTCTAATTCATAACTCGAATTTGGTTAGATCGATAATCGAGCAACGAAATAATTATATTTTAACGACAACTACAAAAAACTAATGTCAGATGGATTGTTATTCGTGTTACTCTTTCATATTTAGTCTCGATCAAAAGACAATGACACTTTTTCTTTTGTGGGCCACGAGCAAAACTTTTTTTTCGTGTCACTCTTGCATATTTAGTTTCGAACCAAATATCATGTCCCTTTTTCCTATTGTGGGCCACGAGTAAACAAAAACGTTGGATTTTAGATATGAACTATGATGTCTTTAATCCAATCTAATTCATCATTTCAATTTTTTAGATCAACAATTGAGTGACAAAACCATTTTATTTCAACGACGAATACAGTAAATTGATGACTGAGGGTCCATTGTTCGTGTTGTTCTCGCATATCTTGATTCGAACCAAAGACCATGAATTTTATACTTTGTGTGAGCCACAATCAAACCTGGATGTCGAATTTCAGATATGAATTTAGAAGTCTCCAATTTGGTTAGATCAATAATTGAGTGACGAAACCATGTATTTCAATGACGAATACAAAAAATTGATGACGGATGTCAGGTTATTTTTGTCACTTTTGCATATTTAGTATCAATTTAAAAACCATGTCACTTTTTCTATACCATGAATGAACCTAAACGTCGGACTTTAGTATAAACTTCGATGCCTCTAATCCATTCCAATTGACAACTCAAATTTTTTTAGATCATTAATTGAGCGACAAAACAATTTTTTATAAACTACAACTATAATAAACTAATGACAGATGGCTCGTCATTCATGTCACTCTTACATATTTAGTTTCAAACCCAAGTCAATGATACTTCTTCTTTTGGGGGTCACGAACAAACCTGGATGTCGGATTTTAGATATGATCTACGATGTCTCCAATTCAATCCAATTCACAAATCTAATTTTGTTTGATCAACGATTGAGCGACGAAACAAATTTATTTCTATAACTACTATAAAAAATTGATGACGGATGGCTCGTTGTTCGTGTTACTATTGCATATTTAGTTTTGACCCCAAGACCATGACACTATTTCTTATCTAGGCCAAAAGCAAACCTCGTTGTTCATGTCACGCTTGCATATTTACTTTCAAACCGAAGACCTTGTCACTTATTCTTTTATGAGCAACGAGCAAAAGAAAATGTCTAATTTCAGATATGAACTAAGATCTCTCCAATCCAATCCAATACAATTCAACACTCAAATTTGTTTAGAACAACAATTGAGTGAAAAAAATATTTTATTTCGACGACGAAAACAATAAACTGATGACAAATGGATCATTGTTCGTGTTGCTTTCGCATATCTAGTTTTGAACCAAAGACCATGATACTAATACTTTTGTGGGCCTTGAACAAATATGGGTGTCGAATTTCAGATATGAACTTTGATGTCTCCAATCAAATTTAATTTACAGCCCGAATTTGGTTCGATCAATGATTGAGCGACGAAACCATGTTATTTCAATGACGACTACAAAACAACTCATGATGGATGTCTTGTTATTTTTTTCATTGTTGCATATTTAGTTTCTATGTTTTTTTAAATGTCACTTCTTTTGTAGGCCACAAGTGAACCCAAACGTCGGGACTTCAGAATCAACTTCGATAGCTCCAATCCAATCCATTTAACAACTCAAACTTTTGTTAGATCAATAATTGAGCGGCAAAACAATTTTATTTCAACTACAACTATAATAAACTGATGATAGATGGCTCATTGTTCATGTCACTCTTACATATTTAGTTTCGAACCCAAGTCCATGACGTTTTTTCTTTTGTGAACCAAAAACAAACCTGGACGTGTGATTTTAGATATGAGCTACGATGTCTCTAACCCAATCCAATCCAATCCAATTTATCACTCAAATTTGGTTAGATAAAAAATTTAGCGACAAAGACATTTTATTTAAATGACTACTACAAAAAATTGATGATGGATGGCTCATTGTTCGTGTTACTCTTGCATATTTAGTTTCGAACCTTGTTATTTTCTGGGCCACGAGCAAACCGTGTTGTTTGTGTTACTATTCTATATTTAGTTTTGAACCGAAGACCATACACTTTTTCTTTTGTGGGCCACGAGCAAACGTAAACATCGGATTTAGGATATGAACTACGATGTCTCCAATCCAATCCAATTCATCACTCAAATTTTTTTTATGTCAACGATTCAGTGCGAAACTATTTTATTTTGATGAGGAATATAATAAATTGATGACAGTTGGATCATTGTTCATGTTTCTCTCGGATATCTAGTTTTGAACCCCAAACCAAGACACTTATACATTTGTGGGCGATGACCAAACCTGGATGTCAGATTTTATATATGAATGTCTCTAATCCAATCTAATTCACGACTCGAATTTGGTTATATCAATAATTGAGTGACGAAACAATGTTATTTCAATGACTACTACAAAAAACTGATGGCAGATGTCTCATTAATTCTGTCACTCTTCCATATTTAGTTTCGATTTAAAGACGTATTCATTTTTTTTTGTAACCCACGAGTGAACCCAAACGTCAGACTTCATATGTCAATTTTAATGCCTCCAATCCTATCCAATTCACAACTAAAATTTTGTAAGATCAATAATTGAGCGAAGAAACAATTTTAATTCAACTTCAACTATAACAAACTGATTACGTATGGCTTGTTGTTCGTGTCTCTCTTAAATATTTAGTTTTCCTCCCAAGACCATGGCATTTTTTCTTTTGTAGGCCTTGAGCAAACCAAAACGTCAGATTTCATATATGAACTCCCTTGTCTCCAATCCAATTCAATCCAATTCCATCGTAGTTATATCAATAATTTAGAGATGAAACCATTTTATTTCATCGACGAGTACGATAAACGGATGACAAATGGATCATTTTTTGTGTCACTCTTGCAAATTTAGTTTCGAACCCAAGACCATGACACTTCTTCGTTTTTGGGCCACGAGCAAACCTAAACATCAAATTTCATATATGAACTACGATGTCTACAATTCAATCCAATTCATCACTCAAATTTGGTTATATCAATAATTGAGCGTCGAAACCATTTTATTTTACGACTACAATAAACTAATAATATATGGCTTGTGTTTGTGTTACTCTAATACATTTAGTTTCAAATAGAAGACCATGACACTTTTTTTTTTGGGGTCACGAGAAAACCTGGACCTCAGATTTCAGATATGAACTATGATTTCTCGAATCCAATCAAATTCACAACTCTAATTTAGTTAGATCAATAATTGTCAATGAAACCATTTTATTTCAATGATTACTACAAAAATCTGATGGCGGATGGCTCGTTGTTCATGTCACTATTGCACATTCAGTTTCGAACCAAAGACCATGATTCTTTTTCTTTTGTTGGCTAGGAGGAAACCATGTTGTTCGTGTCACTCTTGCATAATTAGTTTCAAATAGAAGACCGTGACACTTCTTCATTTGTGGGCTACTAGCAAACCTAAACGTCAAATTTCAGATATGAATTGCGATATCTCTAATCCAATGCAATTCATCACTCGAATTTGTTTAGATCAATAATTGAGGGACAAAACCATTTTATTTCATTAACGAATAAAATAAAATGATGACAGGTGTATCAATGTTCGTGTTGGTCTCGCATATCTAGTTTTGAACCCAAGTCCATGACACATAAACTTTTGTGAGCCTCCACCAAACCTGGATGCCGGATTTTAGATATGAATTTCGATGTCTCAAATCAAATCTAATTCACAACTCAAATTTGGTTAGATCATTAATTGATCGATGAAACCATGTTATTTAAATGACGGCTATAAAAAAACCGACGAGGGATGTCTCGTTATATTTGTCCCTCTTGCATATTTTGTTTGATTTAAAGATCATGTCACTTCTTCTTTTGTAGACCACGAGCGAACCCAAATGTTGGACTTCAGATGTCAACTTCGACGCTCCCAATCCAATCCAAGTCACAACTCGAATTTAGTTAGATCAATAATTTAGCGACGAAACCATTTTATTTCAACGACGACTACATTAAACTGATACCAAAAAAAAAAAATACAATCCAATTAACAACTCAAATTTAGTTAAATTATAATTGAGCGAAGAAACAATTTTATTTCAACTGCAACTATAATCACTAATGACAGTTGGCTCATTGTTCGTGTCACAACTATATATTTAGTTTTGATACTAAGACCATGACATTTTTTTCTTTTGTAGGCAACGAGCAAACCTAAACGTCGAATTTTATGTGTGAACCCCGATGTCTCCAATCAAATTCATTACTCAAATTTTGTTATATCAATAATTTACAAATGAAACCATTTTATTTCAACGATGACTATGACAAACAGATGACGGATGGATCATTCTTCGTGTCACTCTTGCATATTTAGTTTCAAACTCACGACCATGACACTTCTTATTATGTGGGCTACAAGCAAACCTAAACGTCGGATTTTAGATATGAACTACGATGTCTCCAATCAAATTCATCAATCAAATTTGGTTAGATCAATAATTGAGTGACGAAACCATTTTATTTTAACGATGACTACAATAAACCGATGATAAATGGCTTGTTGTTTGTGTCACTTTTACATATATAGTTTCAAACCCAAGACCATGACACTTCTTCTTCTATGGGCAACGAGCAAACCTAAACGTCGGATTTCAGATATGACCTATGATGTCTTCAATCGAATTCATTTCGTCATTAAAAATTGTTTTAATCAATAATTAAGCGACGAAACCATTTGATTTCAACAATGACTCGGTAAACTGATGACAGATTGATCGATGTTCACGTTACTCTCATATATCTAGTTTCGGACACAAGACCACGATACTTATACTTTTATAGCCCACGACCGAACCTAGATGTCAGATTTCAGATATGAACGTCAATCTTTCCAATCAAATCTAATTCACAACTCGAATTTTGTGAGGTCAATAATTGAGTGACGAAACCACATTATTTCAATGACTACAACATAAAAATGATGAAGGATGACTCATTGTTCATGTCACTCATATGTATTTTGTTTTAATCCCAAGACCATGACACATTTTTTATTGTAAGTCATGAGCAAAGCTAAACGACGATTTCATATATGAATTTTGATGTCTCCAATCCAAATAATAAATCAAGTTTAGTTATATTAATAATTAAGAGATGAAACTATTTTATTTCAACGACATACGATAAAATGTTGACGGATTGATCGTTCTTCATGTCATTCTGGCATATTTAGTTTCAAACCCAAGAACATGATACTTATTTTTTGTGGGCTATGAACAAACTTAAACGTCAGATTTCAGATATGAACTACGATCTCTCCAATCCAATTCAATAAAATTTGGTTAGATCAATAATTGAGTGACGAACGCACTTTATTTTTATGACGACTACAAATAACTGATGATATGGCTTGTTGATCGTGTCACTTCTATATATTTCGTTTTGAACCCAAGACCATGAGGCTTTTTCTTTTGTGAACCACAAGAAAATGTGGACGTCGGATTTTAGATATGAACTATGATTGATGTCTACAATCTAATCCTATTCATCACTCAAATTTGGGTACATCAATAATTGAGCGATGAAACCATTTTATTTTAACGACGACCACAATAAAACGATGATAGATGTCTTGTTGTTTGTGTGACTCTTACACATTTAGTTTCAAACCCAAGACCATGACACTTCTTCTTATATGGGTTACTAGCAAACTTGGGCGTCGGATTTCAGATATGAACTACGATTTCTCAAATCCAATCCATTTCACAACTCGAATTTAGTTAGATCAATAATTGACAATGAAACCAGTTTATTTCAATGATTACTACAAAAGAAGATGCTGGATGGATCAATAATTCGTGTTAGTCTCGCATATCTAGTTTCGTACCCAAGATCATGACGCCTATACTTTTTTGCGCCTCAACCAAACCTAGATGTCAGATTTCAGATATGAATTTCAAAGTCTTGAATTAAATCTAATTCACAACTCAAATTTGATTTGATCAATAATTGAGCGATGAGACTATGTTATTTCAATGACGACTACATTAAACTGAGGAGTATTGGATCGTTGTTCATGTTACTCTTGCATATTTTGTTTCGAATCCAAGACCATGACACTTACTATTTTGAGCATTGCCAAACCTAGATGTCGGTTTTAAGATATGAACTTTGATGTCTTTAGTTATTTCAACAATGACTTCAATAAACTTATAACAGATTGATCGTTGTTCATGTTACTATCGCATTTCTAGTTTCGAACCCAAGACCAAGACACTTATACTTTTATGGCCCACAATCAAACCTAGATGTCGGATTTCAAACATGAACCTTAATGTTTCCAGTCAAATCTAATTCACAATTGGTTAGGTCAATAATTGAGCGACGAAACCATGTTATTACAGTGTCTTCTAAAAAAAAACTGTTGACGGATGGCTCATTGTTCGTGTCACTTTTATATATTTAGTTTTGATGCCAAGACCATGACACATTTGCCGTTGTAAGCCACAAGCAAACCTAAATGATGGATTTTACATATGAACTCTGATGTCTCCCATCCAATCCAACTCATAACTCAAATTTAATTATATAAATAATTTAAAGATGAAACTATTTTATTTCGAAGACAAATACGATAAAATGATGACGGATGGGTCGTTCTTCATGTCATTCTTTCATATTTAGTTTCGAACCCAAGACCATGATGCTTCATCTTTTGTGGGCCACGAGCAAACTTAAACGTTGAATTTTTGATATGAACTACGTTGTCTCCAATCCAATTTACAACTTGAATTTGTTAGATCAATAATTGAATGATGAAACCATGTCATTTCAATGACTATTACAAAAAACAGATGACGAATGGCTCATTGTTCATGTCACTCTTGCATATTTAGTTTCAAACCCAAAACCATGACACCTTTTCTTTTGTGGGCTACAAACAATCTTGTTGTCCGTGGCACCCTTGCATATTTAGTTTCGAACCAAAGACCAAGACACTGGGCCACGATCAAACCTATACACTGGATTTAAGATATGAAGTACGATGTCTCCATTCTAATCCAATTCGTCACTAAAATTTGGTTAAAACAATAATTGAGCGATGAAACCATTTTATTTTAATGATGACTATAATATACCAACGATAGATGGCTTTTTGTTCGTGTCACTCTTATATATTTAGTTTCGAACCTAAGGATACTTTTGATCTTGTGGGAAAAGAGCAAACCAAAATGTAGGATTTTAGATATGACCTATGATATCCCAATCAATAATTGAGAGAGGAAACCATTTTGTTTCAAAGATGAGTACAATAAACTAATGATAGATTGATCAATGTTCGTATTACTCTCGCATATCCAGTTTCAAACCCAAGAACATAAAACTTATACTTTGACCAAGCCTAGATGTCAGATTTCAAATATGAACTTCGATGTCTCCAATCAAAACTAATTCACAACTCTAATTTGGTCAGATCAATAACTGAGCGACAAAACCATGTTATTTCAATGAGTACTACAAAAAAAAACTAATGACGGATGTCTTGTAATTTTGATCACTCTATCATATTTAGTTTTTATTTAAAGACCATGTCATTTATGCTTTTAATAGGCCACGAGCGAACCCAAACGTCGGACTTCAGATGTCGAGTTTAATGCCTCCAATTCAATCCAACTCACAACTCGAATTTGGCTAAATCAATAATTCAGTGACGAAACAATTTTATTTCAACTGGCAACTATTATAAATTAATGATAGTTGGCTCATTGTTTGTGTCACAATTATTTATTTTGTTTGATCCCAAGACCATCAAAATTTTCTTTTGTAAGCCATGAGCAAAACTAAACGACGAATTTCAGATATGAACTCTGATGTCTCCAATCCAATTCATTACTCAAATTTTGTTATATCAATAATTTATAGACGAAACCATTTTATTTCAGCGACAACTACGATAAACAGATGACAGATGGTTCATTTTGTGTGTCATTCTTGTATATTTAGTCGAACTCAAGATCATGACAGTTCTTATTTTTTGGGACACAAGCTAAGCTAAACGTTGGATTTTAGATATGAAAAATGACATCTCCGATCCCAATGCAATTCATCACTCAAATTTGTTTAGATCAATAATTGAGCGACAAAACCATTTTATTTCAATGACAAATACAGTAAACTAATGACAGATGGATTGTTGTTCGTGTTTGTCTAGCATATCCATTTTCGAACCCAAGACCGCGACACTTATACTATTGTGGTCCTCGACCAAACCTGGGTTTCGGATTTCAGATATGAATTTGATGTCTCCAATCAAATCTAATTCACAATAGAATTTGATTAGATCAATAATTTAGTGATGAAACCATTTTATTTCAATGACGACTACAAAAAAATTGATGACGAATGTCTCATTATTTCTGTCACTTTTGCATATTTAGTTTTGATTTAAAGACCATGCCACTTCTTCTTCTATAGGCCACTAGGGATGGCAGTGGGGTGGATTTTCACGGATATTCTACCCAACCGCCCCGAATGGGAGGGATTTGGATATGCATAAACAGATTTCAGGGCGGTTTCGAGGGTCCAAACCATATCCGTTAACTAAATGGGGTGGATACGGATTTGGCCATATCCGCCCCGCGGATATCCATTTATGTATGTAATTTACAAAAATACCCTTAAGCCTTTAACAAACAAAAACCTAACCCTAAACTCCATTCTCTTTCAATCTCTCATTTGTTTTTTCTCTGCCACTGTCTTAGACTCAGACCACCTCCTCCTCATTTTCTCTTTCAATCTCAAACTCATTTTCTTTCATTTTTTCTCTTTCAATCTCTCATTTTTTCTCTAGCCTCTATCTCAGACTCAGACCACCTCCTCCTCTACGGCTTAATAATACAAGAATGGGTGCGAGTGAGAGACGATTAGGAGGTATTCTTCTTCTTTTTCGACATCCTCAGCAGCAGCAAAAATGAGCTCTTCTAGGTGGTTGAAGAGCTGGAAACCCATCTGCAGCGTCCCCCTTCATCGTTGATGTCGATGTTGTTGAAATTAGATGATTTGGTAGCAGTAATTGGGGTCGATTTCTCAGTGGAATCAGTAGAAGCAGAGGTTTTCTGTAGGGAAATTGAAAGTTGATATTTGGAAAGAGGGGAAATGAAGTGGGGTTGGGTTTGGGGTTTTCTCTTTCTCTGGGAAGAAAAAGAAGATATTTGAATTGGAAAAGAAATGGGTACCTGTATACGGATTGGCGGGGCGGATATCCGCCAATCCGTACGGGGCGGTTATGGTTTTTAATTAAAATTGTAAATGGATTGGTGAGGGGGATTTGGGATCCGCTATTCCTGATGGAGCGAGGATGGATTTGTTCAAATCCGCCCCATTTCCATCCCTATAGGCCACAAGCGAATCCAAACGTAAGACTTCAAATGTCAACTTTGATGCCTTCAATCCAATCCAATTCACAACTCCAATTTAGTTAGATCAATAATTGAGCAAGGAAACCATGTTATTTCACCGGCGACTACAATAAAGTAAGGAGCAATGGATCCTTGTCCATGTTACTTTCGCATATTTAATTTAAACCCAAGACCATGACACTTTTACTATTGTAGCCACTTCTAAGGATGTCAGATTTAAGATGTGAACTTCGATGTCTCCAATCAAATCTAATTCACAACTCGAATTTGATAAGATTAATAATTGAGCGACAAAACCATGGTATTTCAATAATGACTACAAAAAACTAAAGGTGGATGTCTTATAATTTCTATCACTCTTGCATATTTAGTTTTTGATTTAAAAACCAAGTCACTTATGCTTTTGTAGGCCACGAGCGAACCCAAACGTCGTACTTCAAATGTCAACTTTGATACCTCTAATCTAATCCAATTCACAGCTCGAATTTGGGTAAATCAATAATTGAGCAACGAAAAAAATTTATTTCAAAAGCAACTATTATAAACTAATGACAGTTGGCTTGTTGTTCGTGTCACAATTATATATTTTGTTTTGATTCAAGACCACCAGATTTGTTTTTTTGTAAGCCATGAGCAAAACAAAACGTAGGATTTCAGATGTGATTTATGATGTCTTCAATCCAAACCAATTCATTACTCAAATTCTATTATATCATACGAAACCATTTTTTTAACGACAACTACGACAAACAGATGTCGGATGGATCATTCTTCGTGTCACTTTCATAATTAGTTTTGAACTCAAGATCATGAAACTTTTTATTTTGTGGGCCACGAGCAAGCCAAAACGTCAGATTACAGATATGAACTACGATTTCTCCAATCCAATCGAATTCATCAATCAAACTTGGTTAGATCAGTAATTGAGCGACGAAACCATTTTATTTTAACGACGACTACAGTAAACAGATGACGGATGGATTGTTTTTCGTGTCACTCTTGCAAATTTAGTTCGAACCCAAGACCATGACATATCATTTTTTGTGGGCTACGAGCAAACCTAAACGTCGGATTTCATGTATGACCTATAATATCCCAATCCAATCCAATCCAAATTATCACTCAAAATTGTTTTAATCCAATCGAGCTTATTAATCAAACTTTGTTAGATCAACAATTGAGCGGCGAAACCATGTTATTTTAATGATGACTACAAAAAAACTTGCGACGGATGGCTCGTTGTTCGTGACACTCTTATACATTTAGTACCAATGTTCTAAAAAGCGCTAGGCGGTGGGTGAGAGGCGAGCAGGTGCCTAGCACCCAGGGGACTAGGCGAGAGCCTAGGCGGTTTTAGGTTTTGTATTATAACTTTAATAATTTACAAAATTTGAGCATAATACATTATCAATTATATCCAATTTAATGCCAAGATACATATGCAAAATTTAAAAACATGAAAAATTAACAATCATGAACAAAATTTATTAAAACTCAAATGAATGAAGTTGGTCATGATGGGTACTTTATACAAAGTTGAATTTGTGGACAAATATCCAAACCTACTATTTATTTTTCTTCAAATTGCATGAATGACCTCAGTCGTGTTTGATAAAATCTTCATTAGTAAAATTGGTACCTGCAGATCCTTTGAGAATTCCATTAAGTAATCATCCTTTCCTACATTCAGACATATACTGAATAAAAAAAATTTTAATTGTTTATTTCCAAAAAATGGAAAAGAAAAATAAAATAAGAACACAATCAGCCTTATTAAAATAAATAAAAAAACCCGCCCAGACTGCCCTGACCCCACCCAGACCGCCCAGACCCCGCCTAGACTGCCCATTACCCGACCAACCATTAATCTGGGTGTTTCTCTATCGCCTAAGCCATTTTTTAGAACATTGTTTAGCTCTGATCCCAAGACCATGGCACATTTTCTTTTGTAAGCTACGAGCAAACATAAACGTGGGATTTCATATATGAACCCCAATGTCTCCAATACAACCCAATTCATAACTCAAATTTAGTTATATCAACAATTTAGAGACAAAACTATTTTATTTCTGAGACGACTACAATAAACTGATGATAGATGGCTTGTTGTTCGTGTCACTCTTACATATTTAGTTTCGAACCCAAGACCATGACATTTTTTTATGAACCACAACAAACTTGGAAGTCAGATTTCAGATATGAACTGGGATGTCTCCAATCCAATCCAGTTAACAACTCGAATTTGGTTAGATCAATAATTGAAAGACAAAACCATTTTACTTTAACTAGGACTACAATAAACTAATGATAGATGACTTGTTGTTTGTGTCACTCTTACATATATAGTTTCTAACCCAAGACCGTGACACTTGTTTTTGTGAACCACGTGCAAACCTCGATGTCAGATTTTAGATGTGTACTACGATGTCTCTAATCCAATCCAATTTACAACTCGAATTTCGTTACTTCAATAATTTAGTGACAAAACCATTTTATTTCAATTACTAAAGAAAGTGATGAAGGATGGCTCGTTGTTCATTTCACTTTGGCAGATTAAGTTTCGAACCCACGACCATGATGTTTTTTCTTTTGTGCGACATGAGAAAACCTTATTGTTCATGGTATTCTTGGATATTTGGTTTCAAAGAGAAGACCATGACACTTCTTCTTTTATGGGCCACGAGCAAACCTAAATGTCGGATTTCAGATATGGACTACGATTTCTCCAATACAATCCAATTAATCATTTAAATTTGGTTAGATCAATAATTAAGCCACAAAACCATTTTATTTTAACGACGACTACAACAAACTGGTGATAGATGGCTTGTTGTTTGTGTGACTCTAACATAAATTAGTTTCTAACCCAAGAACACGACACTTTTTCTTTTGTGGGTCATGAGCAAACCTGGATGTTGGATTTCATATATGAATTCTGATTTCTCTAATTAAATGCAGTTCACAACTCGAATTTAGATAAATCAATAATTGACAATGAAACCATTTATTTCAATGATTACTACAAAAAATGATGGCGGATGGCTCATTGTTAGTGTCACTCTTGTATATTTAGTTTCAAACCCTAGACCATGCCAGTTTTCTTTTTTTTGTCCATGAGGAAACAATGTTGTTTGTGTAACTCTTGCATATTTAGTTTAAAATCAAAGACCATGACACTTCTTTTGTGGGCCACAAGCAAACCTAATTGTTGGATTTCAAATATTAACTATGATATCTCCAATACCAATGCAATTCATCACTCAAATTTATTTAAATCAATAACTGAACGACGAAACCATTTTATTTCAATAACGAATATAATTAACTAATGACAGATAAATCGTTATTTGTGTTTGTCTCGCATATCTTTTTTCGAACCCAAGAACACGACACTTATATTTTTGTGAGCCTCAATCAATACTGGATGTCGGATTTTAAATATGATTTACTATGTCTACTATCAAATCTAATTCAAAATTGGATTTGGTTAGATCAATAATTGAGCGATGAAACCATGTTATTTCAATGCCTACAAAATTGATGACGGATGTTTCGTTATTTTTGTCACTCTTGCATATTTAGTTTTGATTTAAAGACCATATTACTTATTTTGTAGACTAGGGGCAAACCCAAACTCGACTTCAGATGTCAACTTCGATGCCTCCAATCCAATTCACAACTCGAATTTGGTTAGATCTATAATGGAGTGACGAAACCATTTTATTTCAACGATGACAACAATAAACTGAGGAGTAATGAATCGTTCGAGTTACAATCGCATATTTAGTTTCAAACCCAAGACCATGACACTTTTACTATTGCGAGCCACTGCCAAACCTGGATGCCAGATTTAAGATATAAACTACGATGTTCAAATCAAATATAATTCACAATTCGAATTTGATTAGATTAATAATTGAGCGACGAAACCATGTTATTACAATGACGACTATAACAAAGTGAAGACATATGTATTGTAATTTCCATCACTCTTGCATAATTAGTTTTAATTTAAATACAATGTCACTTTTGCTTTTGTAGGCCATGAGCAAACCCAAAAGTTGGACTTCAAATGTCAACATTAATGCCTCCAATCCAATCCAATTCACAACTCAAATTTTGTTAGATTAATAATTGAGCAACAAAACAATTTTATTTCAATTACAACTATTACAAACTGATGAAATATTGCTTATTGTTTGTGTCACGCTTACATAATAATTTTGATCCCAAGACAATGATATGTTTTCTTTTGTAAGCCAATAGCAAACCTAAACATCAAATTTCAGATATGAACTCTGATGTCTTCAATCTAGTCCAATCCATAATTTAAATTTTCTTAAATCAACAATTTACAGACGAAACCATTTTATGTCAACGACAACAATGATAAACAGATGATGGATGGATCGTTTTTCGTGTCATTCTTGCATATTTTGTTTCAAACACAAGGCCTTGACACTTCTTTTTTTGTGGCCCATAAGCAAACCTAAACATCAAATTTCAAATGCGAACTACAATGTCTCCAATTTAATCCAATTCATCACTCAAATTTGGTTAGATCAATAATTTGGCGACGAAAACATTTTATTTTAACAACGACAACAATAATCTAAGGATAGATGGCTTGTTGTTCGTGTAACTCTTACATATTTAGTTATGAACCCAAGACAATGACATTTCTTCATTTGTGGGTCATGAACAAACCTGGACGTCGGATTTCAGATATGGACATCGACCTATCCAATCCAATCCAATTCACAATTTGAATTCGATTAGATCAATAATTGAGTGACAAAACAACTTTATTTCAATGGCTACTACATAAATAATGACAGATGGCTCATTGTTCACATCAATCTTGCATATTTAGTATCGAACTGAAGACCATGACACTTCCTTTTTGGGTCAGGAGCAAACCTAAATGTCAAAATTTCAGATATGAACTACACTGTCTCCAATCCAATCCAATTCATCATTCAAATTTTTTTAAATCAATATTTGAGTGACGATATCATTTTATTTGAAGACGACTACAATAAACTGATGACAGATGGATCATTGTTCGTGTTACTCTCGCATATCTAGTTTCAAACCCAAAACTATTACACTTATACTTTTGTCGACCAAGACCAAACATGAATGTTGGATTTCAGATATTAGGGTTAAAAAACAAACTTACTTTGGTCAGTTTCAAAAATTTCAAGCCGACACCGAACCGATTCTAATTTATGCAAACCGTAACCCAACCGAACCGACTAAAACTGAAATAAAACTGAATCAACTGACTACTTTAAACATGTTATATTATTTTTATATAAAATATATTTTATTTATTATATATATTTGATCGGTTTGGTTTTGTTAGTTATAATCACATAGAAACCGAAAATCAACCAATTTTGAATTTTTTAAAATCGAAATCGAACCGTTGGGTTCTGTTTTGATTGGTTTGGTCGGTTTAATTGATTTGGTCGATTTTATTGTTCAACCCTATCAGATATGAACTTTACTGTCTCCATTCAATCTAATTCACAACCCGAATTTGGTTAGATCATAATTGATTGATGAAACCATGTTATCTCAATGATGACTACAAAAAATTGATGACGGATGTCACATTGTTTCTGTCACTATTACATATTTAGTTTCGATTTGAAGACAATGTCACTTCTTTTTTTAGGCCACAAGCGAACCCAAACGTCGGACTTCATATGTCAAACTCAATTGCTATAATCCAATCTAATTCACAACTCTAATTTTGTTAGATTAGTAATTGAGCGACAATTTTTTTAATTTCAACTACAACTATAATAAACTGATGATAGATGGCTCATTGATCGTGCCACTCTTACATATGTAGTTTTGATCCCAAGACCATGACATTTTTTTCTTCTGTAAGCCACGAGCAAACCCAAACATCGGATTTTAGATATGAACTCTGGTCTCCAATCCAATCCAATTCATAATTCAAATTTTGTTATATCAAAACATAGAGACAAAATCATTTTATTTCAACGATGACTACGATAAATGAATGACGTATGGATCGGTCTTCATGTCACTCTTGCATAATAAGTATTGAACCCAAGATTATGACACTTCTTTTTTTATGGGTCACGAGCAAACCTAGATGTTGAATTTCATATGTGAACTTCAATGTCTACAATTCAATCCAATTCCCATCTCAATTTTGGTTAGATCAATAATTGAGTGACAAAACAATTTTATTTCAACTGCAACTATAATAAACTGATAACAAATGGCTCATTGTTCATCTATTTAGTTTTGATCCCAAGACCATGAGATTTTTTCTATTGTCCGCCACGAGATAACCTAAATGTTGGATTTCAGATATGAACTCCGACGTCTCCAATCCAATTCAATTCTTAACTCAAATTTTGTTATAACAAAAATTTATAGACAAAACCATTTGGTTTCAACAATGACTACGATAAACGGATGATGATAGGATCATTCTTCGTGTCATTCTTGCATATTTAGTTTCGAACCAAAGACCATGACACTTCTTCTTTTGTGTCCACAAGCAAACCTAAACATCAGATTTCAAATATGAACTACTATGTCTCCAATGCAATCTAATTCATCACTCAAAATTTTTTAACTAATAATTGAGCGACAAAACCATTTTATTAAACGATGAGTACAATAAACTCATGAAAGATTGATCATTAATCGTGTTTCTCTCGCATATCTAGTTTCGAACGCAAAACCATGACAAATTTTCTTTTGTAAGCCACGAGCAAACTGAAATGTCGGATTTCAAATATGAACAACGATATCTCCAATCCAATTCATAACTCAAATTTAGTAATATTAATAATATAGAAAATAAATGATTTGATTTCAATGATGACTACGATAAATTAATAGGAATGCTCGTTGCTTACAAAAGAAAATGTGTCATGGGCTTGGGATTGAAACTTACTATGCAAGAGTAACTCGAAAAATGAACAAATTGTCACTAGTTTAATGTAGTTGTAGTTGTAGTTGTAGTTGTAGTTGAAATAAAATGGTTTCGTCACTCAATTATTGATCTAACCGAATACGAGTTATGAAGTAGATTGAATTTGAGGCATCAAAGTTGACATCTAAACTCTAATGTTTAGGTTCGCTCGTGGCCTACAACAAAAAATGTCATGGTTTTGAGATTAAAGCTAAATATGCAAGATTGGCGGAAACAAGGATCCATTTATCATCAATTTTTTGTTGAAATAAAATGAATTTGTCGCTCAGTTATTGATTTAAACAAAACCAAGTTTTGAATTGGATTAGAGACATAAATTTTCATATCTAAATCCGACGTCTAAATTTGCTTGTTGCCCACAAAATTATAAATGCCATGGCCTCGACATCGAAACTAAATATGCAAGAGTGACATGAACAACGAGCCATCCGCCATCAATTTTTTGTAATCGTCAATGCAATAATTTGTTTTTGTCGATTAATTATTGATCTAACTATATTTGAGCAGTGAATTGGATTGCATTAGAGACATCTTTGTTCATATCTGAAATAAGACATCGAGGATTGCTCGTGGCCAACAAAAAAAAAGTATCATGGTCTTGGCTTCGAAACTAAATATATAAGAGTGACACGAACAACAAGCCATCATTTATTTTAGTCATCGTTGAAATAAAATAATTTTGGTGCTCAATTACTGATCTAACTAAATTCGAGTTGTAAATTGGATTTGATTGGAGACTTCAAAGTTCATATTTGAAATCCGATGTTTAGGTTTGCACACACAAAAGAAGAAGCGACATGGTCTTAGGTTCGAAACTCAATATGCAAGAGTGACAGGAATAACGAGTCATTTATCATCAGTTTATTGTAGTCATCATTGAAATAGTATGATTTTTTTTTCTCTAAATTATTGATCTAACTAAATTTGAGTAATGAATTAGATTGAAGACGTTAAATTCATATGAAATTCAATGTTTAGGTTTGCTTGTGGCCCACAAAAGTATAAGTGGCATAGTCTTGGGATCAAAACTAAATATGAAATAGTGAAATGAAAAACAAGCTATCTATCATCCGTTCATTATAGTGGTCGTTGAAATAAAATGGTTTCCTTGCTGAATTACTGATCTTACTAAATTCGAGTTTGTGAATTGGATTGGAGACATCAAAGTTCATATCTGAAATCTGATGTTTAGGTTTGCTCGTGTCCCACAAAGAAGAAGTGTCATGATCTTGAGTTCAAAACTAATTATGCAAGAATGACATGAAGAACGATCCTTCTGTTATTTGTTCATCGTTGAAACAAAATGGTTTCATCTATAAATTACTGATATAAAAAAATTTGAGTTAAGAATTGGATTGGATTGGAGACATCAGAGTTCATATATAAAATCAGACGTTAAGGTTTGCTCGTGGCTGACAAAAGAAAAAGTATCATGATCTTGGGATCAAAACTAAATATATAAGAGTGACACGAACAACGAGCCATTTGTCATCAATTTGTTATAATTGCAGTTAAAATAAATTGTTCGTCGCTCAATTATTGATCTAACCAAATTCGAGTTGAGAATTAGATTGGATTTGAGGTATCGAAGTTAACATCTGAAGTTCGATGTTTAAGTTCACTCGTGGCCTACAAATGAAAGTGTCATGGTCTTGGAATTTAAACTAAATATGCAAGAGTTACAAAAACAACAAGTCATTTATCATCCGTTTATTGTAGTCATCATTGAAATCAAACACTTTCATCTCTAAATTATTGATAAAACTAAATTTGAGTTATAAATTGTAAGATTAGAGGCATCAAAGTTGACATATGAAATCTGACGTTTAAGTTTGTTGGTGGCCTACAACAGAAAAAGTGTCATGGTCTTGGGGTCAAAACTAAATATGCTAGACTGACAAAAACAATGAGTCATTTATCATCAGTTTATTATAGTCATCATTTAAATAAAATGGTTTCTTCAACCAATTATTAATCTAATTAAATTCAAGTTGTGAATTATTTTTGGATTCAAGGCATCAAAGTTGATATCTGAAGTTCGACGTTTGGTTCTCTTGTGGCTTACAATTTATAAAATGTCTAGTCTTACAATCAAAACTAAATATGCAAGTATGACGCGAACAACGAGTCATCCATCATCAGTTTTTTGTAGTCGTCATTGCAATAAAATGGTTTCGTCCCTTAATTATTCATCAAACCAAATTCAATTTATGAATTGAATTGGATTGGAGACATCGAAGTTCAAATCTGAAATTTGATGTTTTGGTTTGTTTGTGGCCCAATAAGAAGTGTCAGGGTTTTGCATTCAAAATTGAATATGTAAGAGTGACAATAACAATGATCCAACCGTCAACATTTTTATTGTAGTCGTCGTTGAAATAAAATGGTTTTGTCGTTCAATAATTGACTTAACTAAATTGGAGTTGTGAATTGGACCTAATTTGAGGCATCAAAGTTGACATTTGAAATCCGACGTTTAGGTTCGCTCATGGTTTACAAAAGAAAAAGTCTCATTGTCTTGGAATCAAAACTGACTATGCAAGAATGCCACGTACAACATGCCATCTGTCATAGTTTATTATTGTTGTAGTTGAAATAAAATGGTTTTGTCGCTCAATTATTAATATAACTGAATCTGAATTGTGAATTGGATTGGATTGGAGGCATCGAAGTTAACATCTGAAGTCTGAAGTTTAGGTTTGCTTGTGGATACAACAGAAAAATGGCATGGTCTTGGGATCGAAAATAAATAAGTGTGACACAAACAATGAGCTATCTATCATCAGTTCATTGTAGTTGTAGCTGAAATAAAATTATTTTGTCGCTCAGTTATTGCTCTAACCAAATTCGAGTTGTAAATTTAATAGGATTTGAGGCAATGAAGTTGACATCTGAAGTCTGACGTTTAGGTTCACTCGAGGCATATAAAACAAAAAGTGCAATGTTCATAGGATCGAAACTAAATATGCAAGAGTTACTGTAACACCGAGTCATATAACATCCATTTATTGTATTCGTCTTTGAAATAAAATTCTTTCATCTCTAAGTTATTGATCTAACTAAATTTGAGTTATGGATTATATTAGATTAGAGACATCATGTACATATTTGAAATCCAATGTTTAGGTTTGTTCGTGGCTCACAAAAGAAGAAGTGTCATAGTCTTCGCTTCAAAACTTAATAAGCAAGAGTGACATAAACGACTATCTATCCATCATCAGTTTCTTCTAGTCGTCTTTGAAATAAATTGATTTATTCGCTCAATTATTGATCTAACTAAATTCAAATTGTGAATTGGATTTATTTAAGGCATCGAAGTTCATATCTGAAGTTTGACGTTTAGGTTCGCTTGTGGCTTACAAAAGAAAATGTGGCATGGTCTTAGGATCAAAACTAAATATCTAAGAGTAACATGAACAACGAGCCATCTATCATCGGTTTATTGTAGTTGTAGTTGAAATAAAATAGTTTCGTCACTCAATTATGAATCTAACCAAATTCGAGTTGTAAATTAGATTGGATTGGAAGAATCGAAGTTGACGTCAAAAATCCATTGTTTAAGTTCACTCGTAGCCGACAAAAGAAAAAGTGTCATGGTCTTGGGTTTGAAACTAAATATGCAAGAATTGCATGAACAACAATTCACCCATCATCAGTTTATTCTAGTTGTCTTTGAAATAAAATGGATGTGTTGCTCAATTATTGATCTAACTAAATTCTAGTAGTGAAATGGATTTTGATTTGAAGCATCGAAGTTGATATCTGAAGTCCGACGTTTAGGTTGACTTATTGCATATCAAAAAAAAAGTGTAATGATTTTGGGATTGAAACTAAATATGGAAGTGGAACCCGAACAACGAGCCATCAGTCATCAATTTTTTGTAGCCATATCAATCTTTTATCTAACCATATTCAAGTTGTGAATTAGATTTGATTGAAGGCAATGAAGTTGATATCTAAAATTCGATGTCTAGCTTTGCTAGTGGCCCACAAAAGAAGAAGTTTCATGGTCTTGGATTCAAAACTAAAAACGCAAGAGTGACACGAACATCGAGCCATCTATTTTCAGTTTATTGTCATTGTTGTTGAAGTAAAATGGTTTCGTTCGTAAATTATTGATCTAAGGAAATTCGAGTTATGAATTGTATAAGATTGGATAAATCGAAGTTCGTATCTAAAATTCGACGTCTAGGTTTGCTCGTAGCCCACAAAAGAAGAATTGTCATGGGTTTGGTTTTGAAACTGAATATGCAAAAGTGACATGAACAACGACCAATCTATTTTCAGTTTATTGTCGTTGTTGTTGAAATTAAATTGTTTTGTTTGTTAAATTATTGATCTAACTAAGTTCAAGCTACGAGTTATATTAGATTGGAGACATCAAAGTTCATATCTGAAATCTGACATTTAGGTTTGTGCATTACCCCAAAACTAGAAGTGTCATGGTCTTGTGTTCGAAACTAAATACGCAAGTGATACGAATAAGATCCATCATCATCTTTATCGTCTTCATCGTTGGATTAAAATGATTTTGTCACTAAATTATTGATCAACTAAATTCGAGTTGTGAGTTGGTATTGGATTTGAGGCATCGGTGTTGACATATGATGTCCATCGTTTAGGTTCACTCGTGGCTTACAAAAGAAAAATGTCTGGTCTTGGGATCAAAACTAAATATGCAAGAGTGATAGGAACATGAAGTCATCTGTCACCAGTTTATTGTAGTCATTGTTAAAATAAAATGGTTTCCTTGCTTAATTATTGATCTAAGTAAATTTGAGCGAAGATTTGGATTGGATTGGAGGTGTCGAACTTGACATTTGAAATATGAAATTTATGTCGCTCCTGACCTACAATAGAATAAGTTCATGGTTTGGAATCGAAACTAAATATGCATGAAATTGTTGTGTCGCTTAATTCTTGATTTTATTAAATTTGAGTTGTGAATTGGATTGGGTTGAAGATATCACAATTCATATCTAGAATCTGATGTTCAGGTTTGCTCGTGGCCCACAGAAGAAAAGTGCATTTGTCTTGGATTCGAAACTAAATATGCAAGAGTGACACAAACAAGGATCCATCCATCATCAATATATTCTAGTTGTCTTTGAAATAAAATGAATTCGTCGCACAATTATTGATCTAACTAAATTTCAGTAGTGAACTGGATTGGATTTTAGGCATCGAGGTTGACCTCTGAAGTCTAAGTTTAAGTTCGCTCTTGGGATATAAAACAAAACGTATAATGTTATTTGGATCAAAGCTAAATATGCAAGAGGAACACGAACAACGAGCCATCTGTCATCAAATTTTGTAGTCGTCATTGAAATAAAATTGTTTCATTGCTCAATTTTATTTCTAACCAAATTCAAGTTGTGAATTAGATTTGATTAGAGACATCGAAGTCGATATCTAAAATCCGGCGTCTAGGTTTGTTCGTGGCCCACGAAAGAAGAAGTGTCATGGTCTTGGGTTCGAAACTAAATATGAAAGAGTGACAGAACAATGAGCCATCTATTTTCAGTTTATTTTTGGCGTGGTTGAAACTAAATGGTTTAGCTTTTAAATTATTGATTTAACTAAATTTGATTTATGAATTGGAGACATTAAAGTTCGTATCTTAAATTCGACGTCTAGGTTTGCTCGTAGCCCACAAAAGAAGAAGTGTCACAGTCTTGAGTTTGAAACTAAATATGCAAGAGTGACACAAATAACGAGCCATCTATTTTTAGTTTTATTGTCGTTGATGTTGAAATTAAATGGTTTTGATTGTTAAATTATTGATCTAACTAAATTTGAGTTATGAATAGAATTGGATTGGATACATTGGAGTTCTTATCTAAAATTTGACGTTTAGATTTGTTCGTGGCTCACAAAAGTAGGAAGTGTCATGGTCTTGTGTTCGATGTAAGTGTGACACGAATAACAATCTATCAATCATCTTTATCGTATTCATCTTTGGATTAAAATGGTTTTGTTATTCAATTAGTGATACACTAAATTTGAATTGTGAATTGGTATCGGATTTGAGATATCGGTGTTGACATCTGGAGTCCGACGTTTAAGTTCACTTGTGGCTTAGAAAAGAAAAAGTGTCTGGTCTTGGGATCGAAACTAAATATGCAAGAGTGACAGGAACAAGAAGCCATTTGTCAATTTATTGTATTGTAGTTAAAATAAAATGGTTTCATCGCTTAAATATAAATCTAACAAAATTCGAGTTGTGAATTGGATTGGAAGCGTTGAAGTTGACAAGTGAAGTATGACATTTAGGTTCGCTCATGGCCTACGATAAAAAAAAGTTAATGGTTTGGGATCGAAACTAAATATGCAAGAGTAACAACATCAACGAGCCATTCATTATCATTTTATTGTAGTCGTTGTTAAAATAAAATGATTTCATCACTCAATTACTGATGTAACCAAATTGGATTTGAATGGAAACATTGTAGTTCATATCCGAAATCCGATGTTAAGGTTTGCTCGTAGCCCAATGAAGAATAAGTGTCATGGTCTTGGGTATGAAACTAAATATGCAAGAGTGGCACAAACAAGGATCCATCTATCATCAGTTTATTCTAGTTGTCTTTGAAATAAAATGGATTTGTCTCTCAATTATTGATATAATTAAATTCCAGTAGTGAATTGGATTGGATTCTAGGCATCGAAGTTGACATCTGAAGTCCGACGTTTAGGTTTGTTCTTGGCATATAAAACAAAATGTGTAATGTTCTTTGGATCGAAACTAAATATGCAAGAGTGACATAAACCACGAGCCATTTATTTTCAGTGTATTTTTTTATTTTTATTTTTATTTTTTATTTTTAGAATACCTATCGAATTTCTTAGTTTTCTTTCTATTTCTTATTTTTAGGCCTAGTTTATTTTTGTTTAGTTGTTTTAAAAAAAATGTAATTTTCGTTGCTTAGTTTATTTCTCTTTTGTTTCGTGTTTAATTGTCTAAATTAAAAAAAAAAAGTGTTGGGGGTGTATGAGTTGGAATAGATCGAGACTAACATGGAAGACTAGTTAGAGTCCCATAGTTAGAATTCCCATAGTTAGAATACCCATAGGGTCACGGTGAGAGCAAGAAATGTCCTAGCTCATATCCAATCTTAAAACCTGAGTAATCACGGAGATGACCCTATTCAATCCCTTAAGGACTATCTTCACCCCACACACATTGTTGCACCATCATGTATTATGTTCCCACCGAACACACCACGGATAGATTTTAATGTGGGCATGATACAAATATTACCCACTTTCCATGTTCTAGAGACTGAAAACACTTATGTTCACATTAGTGAATTTGAAGAAGTGGTGGCCACGTTTCACAACAAACCTAAGGCTGCAGACTCGGTTAGACTGAGGTTTTTCCATTTTCCCTTAAGGAAAAAGCGAAGAGCTGGTTATACTCTTTGCGACTGAGGTCTATAGGTTCATGGGAGGAAATGACCCAAGCATTCTTTCATAAGTACTTCCCTTACCACAAAACCAATTGTCTGAAGAAACAAGTTTCTACCTTCACCTAAAAGGATAGCGGGATCATTATATAAGGCATGGAAGAGGTTTAAGGATTTGTTAAATATATATCAACACCATGGATATGAGTTGGCGCTTATTCAGTTATTTCTATGAGGGGCGTACAAGTAGAGAGCGCCAATTTGTTGAGATGATATTTAATGGAGAGTTCCTCCATAAGGACCCCAACAGGCTATTGAGTACCTAAATGACTTGGATGAGAAGGCTCACACTTGGACCAAGCTGAGTGTTACTGAGAGCACTACTAGCTGGGGTCTACCAACTTAGGGAAAAAAACAGCTTCGAGCCCAATTAGAGAGAGCGACTAGGGAATTAGAAGCACTTAAGACTGAGGATGGTAAAACTACGCATACTATTGCCAGAGCCGAGTCACGGGATACTTGTTTTATTAACGGGGATGGAGCACCCAGCACAGGATTGCTCGACCTTTGCTGAGATGAGAGAAGTTTATGAGGAACAATGTAACACTTTAGGGATGTACAAGAAGCCTTACTCACTCTTCTCTGACACTTATACTTCTGGCTGGAAGGATGACCAAACTTTGGTTGGAGGTCCGACCCGAACCAACCCACACACCCACAGACACAACCACCTAGACCATACCATGCACCTTTATACAATGCACAACCTAACAGGAATTCCTTAGCGGATACATTACATGCGTTTATAGAGGCACAAGGTCAAACTAATCAAAATTTTGAGGCTACATTAACACAGGTGGAATAAGAGAACAATGATATCAAAAGCCAGATCACCAAGCTGATAAGTTCTCTGATAGTGCAGGAGCGAGGCCAATTTTCATTCCAGCCTCAAACAAATCCTAAAAGGCAACATATGGCATGAAACCCCACCTCAAACTCTTAGAACGTCAAATATGTCAATGCCATAACTATTCGTTGTGGTAAGATACTAGATGGACCAAGCCTATCAACCACTATAGGCACATCTCCAAATAGCAAGGAGAACACCCCTGAGGATGAGCCAAACAATAGCATTCCGGTCCATCTCCCATTTCCCCAAGCACTCTGACCTACTGGGAAAAGCTCGAAAATAAAATGTGAGATCCTAAAACATCTTAAACAGGTTAAGATTAACCTACCTTTGCTACATGTGATTATACAAGTACCAACTTATGCGAATGCCATCAAGGATCTATGCTCCATCAAGAAGAAGCATCATGTCAAGAAGACTATTTTCATGACTTAACAGGTAAGTGTGATGATTGAGCAGAAGACACCTCCCAAGTACAAAGATCCAGGGTATCCCACGGTCACCTGTTAGATCAAGACTCATGAGTTCGGCCAATCGTTATTGGATCTAGAAGTAAGTATGAATTTAATGCCCTATTCTATCTACTTGCAACTGGGTCTAGGAGAAATCAAACTCACATCTGCAGTACTACAATTGTTTGATTGATCGAGTAAGAAGCCAAGAGGAATAGTCAATGATGTATTGATACAGATTGATAAGTTTTATTATCCTGTCAACTTTCTTATTTGGATACACATTATGCGGTTAATATGGAGTCCACAGTTCCTATCATTCTAGGTCGACCTTTCCTTGCAATAGCTAACGCTCTTATTAATTGCATGAATGATTCGATGAAGTTGTCTTTTGAGAACATGAGTCTAGAGGTCGATATACGCAACACTGGAAGGCAACCACGTGACGATGATGAGTTTTATCACACTGATATGATAGACATATTAATACCAAAGGAGGCTCTCTTATGCGAAAATTCTGAATCTTTAGAGTATCTCCTTTGTGTTTTCGATTTTGAGAGTTCCCCTTATCCTGATAATGTTTTTGATGTTTTTTTTTTTTTTTGAGTCAAAGGATGAAGGAGGACGACAATAGAAACCATTCTTTGAGGAGTTTCCCATAGAAAGAGCAAGACCACAACCATCCACCATGGAGATCCCAAAAGTTGACCTAACTCCACCGTGGAGTTGAATAGAGGAACCGTGGATGGTTTCCCTTGTTTACATGGATTGATATTCTCCACTTCTATCTAGATTTTTGTTTTTTTGTTTTTTTAGTTTAGGTTATAACTTTCAAGTTTAGGTTTATTGTTTCGTTGTTTGTTTTTATGTTTTTCTTTGAGTGTTTCGAGTTATTTTAGGTTTAGTTACCAAGGTCGCTTCGAGCCAATCACCCTCACGTGTTCCTCTCTCCCATATGCATGATTTTATTATATTTTGGTGAATGTGAGGGCACTCTCAGATCTAGGTTGGGGGTGGTAGCATATTTATGCTTGTTACTATTCACTATTTTGTGTGAAACTATAGTGGCATGTTGTTTGTTTTTTAGGCTTTGTGAATTGTTGATGCGTGATTATAATGTTTTCATCAAGGTCCAATGATACTATCTTGATCAACATTGATTGATTTCTAGAAACTCACTTCTATGCACTTGCTAAGCTTTGTGAACCGATTTGGAAAGTTGATGCATATATTTTTTATTTTGACCATGTTTGAAGCACAATTTTCTTGATTGAGTGGAGAGATTGTGATATCTGGCATTGCTAACTTTTATTGCTCATTGGAATTGGTTTCGTCACCATTTGAGATGTTCTATTTGGTTTACCTTGCATGTGGATAAACGATTTGGTTAATCTTTGAAGCCTCCTAATCCATCAATGACATTTTTGCTAATTTTTTTATCGTCGACAATATTTTGAAAATCCTCCTTATGTTATCTGTTTATTTTCATTTAAATCAGTCGTTTCATGTGATAAAAAAAATCGTCAAGAAAAAGTCTCAAAGTTTCATTTTTTGATTCAAAAGAATGGAGATTCAGCTGTGTAAGGAAGATACGTCGTATCAGTTATATTCAGAAGGGAAGAGCTTCAACATCAATGCTTTATTGATTAAACAATGAAATTTCAATGCATAATTCTTGATTAAGTGTTTTGAATGGTGCGACGAGCCTATCCTGCGATCAATTCATGTTTACTTGCATGTCCTAAATCATTTGACCTTTTCTAAGAGAGCTACATTGATTTCCAACTCCATGAGTGAATACCTTACATGTTCCGACTGATAAACACTTTATCTGTGAAGACAATGGAGTTGAGGCTTTTACATGGTTGAATTAGAGGTTATATGCATTATTGGTTTGTGGTAGTAAAGGTTGTGGCCAAGTGCACACTCCACTGTTTCTCAGAAGTCATGGTTTGGAGATCTTGTTAGCTTCTGTGAGCTATGGCTAACATTTGTTGGAGTGCTAAACAATTTTGCAACTTCTTGGATTCCGACTTACATGTTATGCACATTTTCATACTATTTATTTCGCTTGTATTTCTAGGTACTAGTAATGAGCTGGTTTGGGGTTGTGATAAGGGCATGAAAATGCACTTTATAGAGAGTTAATTATTTTCACTTGTTAAGATTATGTTGATAATACATTGAATTACTTGACAAGTGTGGTCTTTTGGATAATTTTGTGTTTTAGTGTATTTTTCAGGTAAAAGGCCTTCAAAGATATGATCAACATGATCCACAACTTCTGGACCAGTCCAAGACAGTCTGAAGCAAGCCCATGTGTGCATCCATCCCAAAACGAATAAGAGGAAGCAACCTGGCCTTATGCGTGTTGGTCGTGTGCATCTTGTCCCATAAGAAGTATTTTTTCTTTTTTTTTTCGTGGTTGATGCCTCCCTCCCTGTTTTCATGTTTATAAAATGACAAACAATCACAATTTATCATCGGAATTTTAGAAGAGAAAACAAAAAAAAAATTCTTAGAGTTTTGGAGATGTATTGTAGGCTAGGCTAAGCTTCCACGCAAAGCGAAGAGATGAACTAGATGTTGCTGATTTGATTTGTAATTTATTCAGTTTTCATGCTTTCACGAACAATGATATTTGAGAATCTTACCCTTTATTTAATATCAAAGTTATGTTTTCGTGTGACAGTCGATTATATTTTCTTCTTCCATAGATTCTTTTAATCCTGTGATTGTTTTCTTTTTCTCCATGTAAGTCTAATCGTGCTCTTCTTATGTGTGGAATATCATGGTTCAATTTATTCTGGTAGATTGGTTATATGTGATTGTCTGTTTCTGCGTTATTGTCTCCGGATGTTTCATTGATTTAAAATATCATATGTGACAAGTCTTTTTGCTTTCTAGAAAAAAGGAATTCTCATATCTATATATAGCGGCGTGATAAAGATTATTTTTTGATTATGTTGTTTGGGATGTGAAACAAATAATTGAGTTATCACAACTGAATCAATATAGGTTGAGGTGGTAAAATCTAGGAGGGATTCTTGGACCCCTGTGATTTTTCTTTCTTGATTTTTGTTCACCTAAATTCAATTACTTATTCTTCTCAAGATTTTCTTAGTTTTATTTCCTTGTTTTGTTGGTATTACTTTGAACATGTTTTGTAGATTGTTTTCCTCGTGGGATCGACATCTCGTTCTCTACTGTATTGACTGCATGCATTGTTTGGGTGTAATCAATTAAAACTCATAAGTTTTTACTACACTTAGACAATTTAGGTCATCTTAATCTTTAATCGGACTAGGCTGCATGAAAGTCATATTGATAAGAACTTTTAAGTTCTAACTAGACTTAGACAATTTAGCCATCTTAATCCTTAACCGAACTAGTCTGCAAAGAAGTCATCTTGATCAGAACTCTAAAGTTCTAAATAGACTTAGACAATTTTAGGCCATCTCAATCCTTATTCAGACTAGGATGCTAAAAAAGGCAACAAATTATCTTAATCAGGCTTCATAAGTTCTTACTAGACTTAGTCACTTTAAGTCATCTTAATCCTTAATCGGACTAAGCTACTAAAGGGGCGACAAGTCAACTTAATCAGACTTCATACGTTCGGACTAGACTTAGTCACTTTAATCCATCTTAATCCTTAATCAGACTAGGCTACTAAGAGGGGCAACAAGTCATTCTTAATCAGGTTTCATAAGCTTTGACTAGACTTAGTCGTGTTAAGCCATCTTAATCCTTAATCGAACAAGACTACCGAGAAAGGAAACAAGTCATCTTAATCAGGCTTCATAAGTTCGCTTTAAGCCATATTAATCATAATTGGACTAGGCTACTGAGAAGGGCAACAAGTCATCTTAATCAGGCTTTATAAGCTCTAATTTGACTTAGTCGCTTTAATCCATCTTAATCCATAATAGGACTAGGCTTTTGAGATGGGCGAGAAGTCATCTTAATCAGGCTTCATAAGCTCTGACTAGACTTAGTCATTTTAATTCTTAATTTTACTAGGCTCTTAGATGTCATCTTGATCAAAACTCTTAAGTTCTTATTAGACTTAGACATTTTAGGCCATTTTATTCCTTAGTCAGACTAGGCCCTTTATTTTTCGTATTTTCATGTTCTCTCAGAGTTGGATATGAAAAGGAACTTTTAAAAAAAATACCTTTATTTTATTGATAATACTTCTTCAAGTGTTTCACATTCCATGGTCTTTTAAGTCCCTTTACACTCATCCTTTCTAACCTGTAGATTCCTGGCCCATTGATCTTTGTCACCTTATAGGGCCCTTCCCAGTTTGGATTCATCTTGCATGCCCCAAGTTCTTTTGTGTTCAATTGGAATTTTTGAGTACCAATTTCCAACTCTAAACTCTCGAGGCTTAACATTCTTGTTATAGTACCAGACCATTTTCTGCTGGTAGGCCACTATTTGTTGGAAAATTTGTCTCTTATTTTTTCGAGAAGATCTAGCTCGACTCTTAGAGGCTTTTCATAGTCTTCCAACCTGAACTTTTCTGTTATTAATATTGGAATTACGAGTTCCATTGGGATCATTTCCTCGGACCCATAGGTGAGGTCAAACGGTGTTTTTCCCATCGCGATCCTCTTTGTGGTCCGGTAAGCCCGGATACCTGGAAACTTCGATACCCTGAGTCCTTTAGTTGCTTTGAGTTTTCTAATTGCGTCTGATATGGTTCAGTTCGTGACTTACACTTGTCCATTGGCTTGGGGATGTCCAAGGGCTGAGTGATGGAGATTTGAATAGTCTAAATTAATAAGCTAATAAACCCTACTTGTAACACCGTAAGCGCATGGCTATCTAACTAGTAAACCATGGAAAATACAGGTCGGTCCCACGAAGATTGATGTGATAGTCGAATTCTAAGACCTATTTAAACTAATTTAAATTGGGGTTACAACAGATGTAAGTTACTAAGTTAAGAGAATAAAATTGAATTAACTAAAAATTAAAGTGATAAGACAATGAGAGAGTGGACCGAGACATTGAATCCACCACAAGTTCTTCGAGACTTGTTTAACAAAAATTTTTCTTTTCGAGATTCATGTCAACTAATCTAAAGATTAATCTACAATCACAATTGATTTCAGCAAAGGCATAAACTCCTAGCATTGAATGTATTTCTATGGCACACACAATCACAAGTTTAACTTAATTAATTATAAACCCCTAGCATTGCATGTCTTTGTACGGCACACACAATCACAGATTTAAATTAATTGATTAAAGCAGACTTCGAATATCAATAAAGAGAACTTCTAACTACCAATTAGTCTAGATTCTTATACCGGATATAATCGGTGAAAGCAAATTATTGAAATTCATAAATCAATTGTATTTAACATTCAAGCATATAGAAAAAAATAAATTCAAATACGACAAACTCTAGGAAACCCTATGGTTTCATCTTCGCCTCAGCGCGGGGTCTAGAATATCATGGTAGATGAGGTCACAACACTGATAGGTGAAATCCATTTGTTCCCACACGAACACGCGACGGGAAAGGCTGCAAGTGTATTGTGGTGGTACAAAGTAAGTAATTTGGATCCCTCCTTAACTAGTCGTCCCTTACCTCTCAAGAGAAGTTCCCTGCTTCTCTGCTTCTTCTTATCCTTGTTGCTTCTTCTTTGAACCTGCGAGAGAGAGAAAAGGAAATAGTGAAGAGGGTGAGAGGAGATAGTGAGGAACGAGATAGAGGAGAAACAGGGGATGAGGTGGCGAGTGGTGTTTTCTGTGCTCGTTCTCTGTTGTGCAATGGAATCTGGACCTGCGAGAGAGACAATCAGATAGAGGAGGTGAAGTGAGATGGAAGGAAGGAGGCAAGGCAAGGCGATGGTGAATGCCTTACTGCTTTGCGTCTTCTCTATTTCTTCGTGGCTGCTGTGACTCGGCTGCAAGACAGAGTGAAGGGAGAGGAAGCTGACAAATAGAAGAAGGAGAAGAAGAAGTCGTGAGGAAGATGGAGGTGGCGTAAAGTCTGTTGGCTGCAAGCTCTGTCTCGTGATGGTGAACAGTGATATCACTACACCAAAAGGCCAGTTTAGCTACGCCGAGATGGCCACGGTTCTAAACCGTTGGTTTATTTGCCACGGCCAAAAACCGTAGCTATAATGACCAACGACCTTAAACCGTTGCTAAAAAAAAACTGGCCACGGCTGAAAACCGTTGGTTTATTGGCCACGGCCACAAACCGTGGCTATAATGACCAACGGCCTAAAACCATGGCTAAAACAATGGCTACGGCTCAAAACCGTTGGTGTATTTTCCAGGCCAAAAACCGTGGCTATAATGACCAACGGCCTAAAACCGTGGCTAAAAAAAAATGGCCACGGCTCAAAACCGTGGCTATAATGAGCAACGGCTCAAAACTGTGGCTACACTAAAAAGCTGAAAACAAATTGGGCGGGCTATTTTGGCGCTCGACTTCCACCTTCCCTCCACTACTTTCCCTCCACTAGACTTCCATCGACTTCCACCTTCCCTCTACTCTACTTCCACCTTCCCTCCACTCGACTCCACTCGCCTGCTCCTTCCACTCGACATCAACCCTCCATGCTCCCCTCCACTCCACTCGAAGCTCCTCCTTCCTTGCTCCCCTCCACTTGACTTCCCTGCTCCCTCCCTCGACTTCCCTCCTACCTCCTTCCCTCCTCCCCTCCTTCCCTGGTCTTCCCTCCTTTCTCGGCGTCTTCAACCTCCAAACCATTTGCAAAATCGATCAGCGACTGCAACCTCCAAACCATTCTCTCGTACAGGTACTCTCTCTCTCTCTCTCTCTGCTTTCTTTTTGTGTCTTCTATCTTAGTTTTTATGGGGTGCTAAGTGTTTGATTAAATTTTTGAAGTGTAAATTTTTGAAGAGTGAATTGAAGTGTATCTGAAGCGTGAATTGTTTGATGAAATTAGGGTTTCTAAATCTAGAGTTTTTTTATTTAGAGGTTTTGAATCTCTAGGGTTCGAATTGTTTTTTGAATTTGTAGGTTTTATTTAGAGGTTTTTTGAAATTAGGGTTTGAATCTCTAGGGCTCAAAACCGTATGCCCGAATTCCTATTTTCACCTTCTCTCACAACCAAATCTCGACTCTATCAACAATCTTGTTCAAAATTTATTGAAAACTTAACATCAGTATCCTTATCAGAATCAATCCTTAACAAAAATAAGGAGCCATAAAGCATTTCACCAAGAAAAAATAAGTTTACAAACAAACAAAAACAAAAAAAAAACACAATGAATACTTCAGCCAAACTTCTCGCCATTTCATCCTCTTTTATTTGTGCTTGTAATTTTGTATTTGTAGGTGAGAATCTGAGGGTTGGGTAGCATTAAAGATTGCTTTGGATTGGTTGTTGTCTTAGAAAAAAGTCATTTTATGTACCAATAAGTTGCCAGTCACATTGACATTAGACCTCCTTGATCTTTAATTTTTGTATGAAATTCCTGATATAATTTGAAACCAGAAAATATTTGTGTTCCCTGTTCACTTGTATTATAATCATAGTGGCTGTAATGTGCAGTGTCGTCAGGTAAATGATCCCCTATTAGATGAAGAGTGAGTTTGAGTTTGCTATGGTGTTTGGATCTGATGGAGGTAATAACATATTTGGTTCATATCTAGTTACATGTTAGCATCTCAGGAATATAGATTAAAAGTAGAAGTAAATCATTGCTAATTTATAAATTAGTTTAAAACAGTAAACCTACTATGATGGTTGTTGATGCTCACCGACTGCTAGTGTACTTGAATTTGACTGATTGAGCACTTGTAGCTGCCTATAATTAGCCTTTAAGGTGCGTTTTTATTGTTAATATGCATTTTAGTTTCAAACTGCAGAGCTGTGTATTAAGCAACAAATTATTGAGTATTACTTGAAGATTTTTTGTCGGCATCTTATTTGGAAAATCAAAGTGGGAAAAATTAGAAAAATTGATGTCATTGTAGGGAAATTATCTCAGATAAGCATGTTTGTTGAAATCTGACAGATTAGAGAATCTAAGAGAGCAAATTTTAATAGTTTGGCAAAAGGAAGTATATGGGTCATGTTGCTTTTGCTTGGGATCTTACAGAAGTATATGGCGTGCATAAAGAAAAAAGATAAAATTTAAAGATAAAATGACTTGAGGCAACTTTAAAAAGATGAAAATTTGAAAGAAAAAGTGAAAGGGGGATTCTACTTCTTTACTTGGATTATTCTTTGAACTCAAATTAGACGTGTGTTTGATTATATATATATATATATATATATATATATATATATATATATATTTTTTTTTTTTTTTTTTTTTTTTGAATTCTCGAATATGTCAGATTTGCTTATAGGAAATTCCCTGTTGGAAGTATTGTAGGAATTCCTAGATCATCTGTTGTGCATACACTTTTACACAACCCGAGCATCATGCACATATTGTAAATTCTATGAATTCTAGTATATCATGAAATTAATTCTTATTTACCTTATTGATCATTGAAGAACTATTTATTTGCTACGAGTCTCACTCACCTTCTAAGTTAATCAGGATTACAAACTATTGTTTCTCTCCTTCACCGGGACTAGGACATCAACTTCTACTATTAGTGAGATTAGGACATTATCAATTTCTCTTCCTAATTTCATCATCATAAGAATAGTTGTCACCACAACGATCCTCGTGTCTCTACTCTCTATTACCATTTTAAATAAAAACCGAAAGTTAAGGGATATTTGGGTTGGAGGAGAGAAATAGAGTTTGGTAAAGAGGATGTAATGTCGTGTTAGTTTTGTTCTTATTCCTTATCAGCTAAAATTGGGTTCCTTAATAATATTTGGGTTCATTGAAGAATTCCTATCATTTTTGTTGTTGTTGTAGACGTGCAGTTGTTGTCATTGAGCATTCATATTTCAATCAAGAAGCCTCAACTCAAAGAGAAAACACGTTTTGATTTTAATACCTAATTAATAAGACATGTAATGGTTTACTGGCAAGGAAAAATATATGGTGACTAAGCTAAAGAGGAAAGATAGATGGTGACTAAGCTAAAGTGAACAGCTAGAATCATCTTGGATGCATAACCTGAAACTTGTGCATACCGTTTTAACTAGAGATGAAAGAAAGGATGGATGAGCATGCAAGAAAAAACTCATCAAAAGTAATCTCTAATACTTTATGTGCTAGTTACCAGAGTTTAAGGAAAGCTTAATTGAGAGGCACAAGGTGGTGGTGAGGTTCCAGGAAAGCATATTTGGGATGTGAACGAGTGAGCTAGATGATCATTAACACCAAATAACGATGTCATTAGGTGTGTGTAGACGACGACTTTTGAGTCTTCTTATTTAAATACATGGTCCTTGGTCTTAGAGGAAGGAAGGTATTCAATTCATGTATTCCCAAAGCCACTTCATTATGTAGATGTAATTAACAATACCATGGTTAATCATCATTCCTTAGTATCTTTATAATATTTGGAATGAAGCTGCAGGAATCCAGTTTTTCGATCTAGCTATAGTACAATATTACATTCATCATTTTATTTGTTTGCCCCCTAAAACTAAAATAGATTCATTTTATTACATCCTTAGTATCTTTTTTTTCAAGAAATTTCGTTCGTGTAATTTATTTGTTTGCCCCCTAAAACTAAAATAGATTCATTTTCCTGTTGTAGGATAATTGCCTTGCGGAAAGCAGAAAAGGAGGAAGAGAGAAAAGCAAGGGAGAAGATCCGTCAGAAACTCGAAGAGGATAAGGTATATGTTGAATTCTCAACTTATCTTTTATTGCGGTATGATTGAAGAATAATACACATCATATTAGAACATTCTTCAACACAATTCTAAGAACAATTCTTTATTTCTATTTGTTTTCTTAGAACAATTCTTGGATGAACACCTCGTTATACTAGCGGTAACCTAGTATCGGCACCGTTCTCTTGAACTGTTCAAAGAATTATCTTCAAATGATTATTGTTATTCTTGTCTATTTTTATCTGTGTGTTTTACTATTTCTGTATGTTATTTCTCTTGTGTTCAACTATCTGTTCTAGACTGTAAGTTTAGTTTGCTTTCTGAAACCTAGTAATCCTGGGTGCAAAATTGGTATCAGATGAACTGAAACTGATTGGAAAGATGGAGATAGTGTCAATAAAAGCATATCTTTATTTCTATTTGTTTTCTCAAAACAATGTTATACTAGCGGTAACCTAGTATCGGCACCGTTCTCTTGAACTGTTCAAAGAATTATCTTCAAATGATTATTGTTATTCTTGTATATTTTTATCTGTGTGTTTTACTATTTCTGTATGTTATTTCTCCTGTGTTCAACTATATGTCATTGATAGAAATGGGTAGTACTCGCGGCAATCTCTCCACCAATGATGTCACTACATCTACAAATGATGACAGTGAAGTTAAAAAGACCATACTGTTCAATGTCCATGGTTTAGCAGTTGGACCTGGTGCTAGAAATTTTAATAAAAACATTGGAAAGCTTGTTGAAACCCTTGTGCCCATCAAATTCAAGGGTTGGCACCATGTTACTGACAACTACAAAGAGGATGTGTGGAATGGCCTCAAGGTGAGATTTTATATCATTGATTTTCATAATGTCTTATTTTATTGTCAACTTATATCTCAATGGCTTATTTGCAGCGTGAATACGACATCCCAAATTATGTGAAAAGGAGTGTGCATTTGAAAATGCCTGAATATTTTAGAAGGTTCAAGGAAGATCTTAGGAAGGATTATTTGGATAAGTATCCTACCATTGAGGAACAAGAGAAGCATGTTCCAAATGGTGTAAGAGAGGAGGATTGGAAGGAGTTTGTTCGCTATGAGAGCACCCCTGAAGCGAAGGCAATTAGAGCCCAAAATGCCAAAAACAAAAAGGCTTCAAAGTATGTATGGGGGGGGGGGGGGGGGGGGGTGGCCAAAAGAGTGCTGCAGAAGTAGAGTATGAAATGGTAATTGAGTTTCTAGCTACTAGTACAATAATAACCATTTAACTATATAGGCTGAGACTAATCTTTCAAGTATATAGGTTGAGAAGAACCCTGATGGGGAACCAGTCACACGCACTGACATATGGATTGCTTGTCACACAGGAAAGGATGGAAAACCCACGCATGGTGCTGAACTATATATGGTATGTGCCCAATGATGTCTTTTATACACAATTCTTAATTTACTTTGTAGTTGTTTGAATATTATTTGTGTCCTGATTTATTTTATTTTTTCATTCTTTTGAAGGAACAAGTTAAAGCAAAAAAGGCCGCCTTGCAAGAATCTTCAACCCAGGGTACCACTGACTTCACTATTGATAATGATCCTCTAAGCCAAGTGTTTGGCCAAGAAGAAAGGGGACGTGTTCGTTGTGTTGGAACCACTGTCTCTAAAAGGAAGTATGATGCTTCACTTCCCACTCGTTCATTATTTTTCGATAAAACATTGGAAGTAAAAAAAATTAGCGAAAAATATGATAGATTGGAAGAAAATGTTCAATGGATACGAGAGAGACTTGAAAATGGAACTTATGTGAGACCATCAACAAGTGAGGGAACTCAAGGAGGGACAAAAAGAACTGAAGATACATTACCTCCATCGACAAGGCAACCAGAAAATCCATTACCTCCATCTCCATTACCACCATCTTCTCAAGGTGTTGCGAGGTTTCCTTCTCCAAGCAATCATGTTCCTTCAGTGTCAAGAACTTACAAAGTTTGTGATTGGCATAAGAATGTCATTGCGATAGCAATAGAGGTTGTAGATCCTATCCATCGATTCTCTTGCGATTGCCATGGATCATTGAACCCTGCAAAAGAGATCAGACTTTCCTTACGCTTCAAATATATGACTGAGGTGAAACTTTACAAGAGTGATCCAAAAGGAGACATGATGGGGGATTTGGACGTTGGTGATTTCTTTGTATGGTGTAAAAATCCTATGGAACTTGATGATTGATAGTCACAACTATGTTGGAAGCAATGTAATGGTGGCAGCAAAAGAGGAGCTGAGTAAAATACACTATGGGCACGTGATTGTTCATTTTAAGGTAATTGCCCCCTTCTTTCATGGAGTCTACGCTCTGAATAAAAAAAAAGCAGGAAAAAGCTTATGAATTAATTCATTTGATTGTCTGTATAGGAATTGAAACAAATGAGTGTTTGGAGAATAACGGCGGATGCTGGATGGATAAGATTGCTAATATTACTGCTTGTCGGGTATGTTCATTATCTCAACACTCACTTCCTGACTGTTCCATCGCAATTGATGCATTGAAAAATCAGACTTTCTACTAAAATCTAGTTAGGACTTCGACCATTCTGGCTTCAGTTATTTTATCAAAATTTTATTTCAGAAAGTATCAGAAAGTTCTCACTGATTTCCAATAGATTCAAAGCTTATTAAGCTGTGTTTGCTAAACTGATTGATAGGAAATAGAAGTGTCTAGGTTAGGCTTTCAAAATGCCTGTTTTCCTTCTTTTCAAGCTTTATGAACTGAACATTGTTTTGGTGTCCACTGACAAAAAGACCATGAAAAAAGTTGATGTTTTATTCTTGTTTTCTCTGTGTCTGTTGATTCTTGTTGTCTGTAGACAATTTATTTAACTTAACATTGTGTGAATTGTGTTTCAGGATACTTTTTGAGGAAGAGTGTGTGAATGCCCTATTGTGTAAGGCGTAAAGTTTGTAGGCAATGGTTATACCCACTGTGAAGGTGAGTCTGGTTTGTGGTTCGATTCCAGTAAAAATCATGCAATAGTAGGCAACACCTCTTAGATATGTTTCAGTTGATATTGAGATTTATTATTATTATACTCATTTGCTATATTAGAAAGTAATTGTAGTTTTAGAATGACTTGTACAATTGCAAACATGAAATAGTGTGCATTTTGGTGATAAATGATGAGAAATGTGTTAATATTATAGTTGTAATGAGTTTTAAGAGCTCTTGTAAAAACTTCTTGTTGCTCCATTCTAAATCTTGTCGTCATCATCCTTGAAAATAATTGTGTTATACCAAATGATTGATATTAGTCAGTTGTGTTAACAAACTTTTTACTGACAAAGGTCCAGTCCTCTATCCTAAAAACTTGAATTCTGAATACCTATAAATTTTGAAGGTTATAATCCTTACACCACATCTACAAACAATGGCTCCAGTCTGCTATCCTAAAAACTTGATTCTGAGAACTTATAAATTTTGAAGGTTATAATCCTTGTATTATATCTACTAACAATGAATGCAGGGATACAAACTAATTTCCTTCATGCAAAACTTTGCATTATTGGCTTACCAAGTCAGTTGTTTGCCTTGATTCAACGACATCAGGAGCTCTACAATGTGAAATTAACAATGGAGGCTGCTGGAGACAAACACAAGAAGGCAGGACCTACTCTGCTTGCATAGTAAGTGCTTCAAGAGCACAAATAACTTATCTTTTAATGGTTTTGTTCAACTATTAAACATTGTCACTTGAGTTGAATGCCCTTCATGGTAGTTTAACTTTATTGTGGGTTCTTCAGGACCCCTGCCCGTGCGCGCATCTATTATAAAATTATATGACATCATGTTCTCAACAGGTTTTTGCTTGCGCATGGAGTCCAGCGGGTTCACTTTTAGCATCAGGGTAAGTAGAAGTTCACTTGAGCAATGTGCTCAAAGGACACATCTGTTGATTGTTGTATGTGAATTGGAATTCTAGTTATGGCCTATGGGGCTTGAAATCTCTTGGGTTTTTTTTTATTATTTGTAATTCTCTGAAGCTGCCTGTCTGACTCCCTTGCTTTGTTTATTCTTCACTCTTATAAATGTTGGCCTCAAACCTCATTAGCAAATAGTAATATAAACGGTTCTTCATTCTTGTAAAAGCAAGGACGTTACCACCCTCGATTGGAGTGTCAGTTGTATGAATATCACAGACATGTTCAATTGCTTTCTATAACATGGATACCTAGTTAAATGGTACTATTTCGCTGCCTCTTGTGGTATTGGAAAAACAAAAGTTAGTTGTTATTAGTGGCCTAGGATTATGTTGCAAATTGCAATGAATAAGTGAAATGAAAATTCATTGTTTTTCATGTTTGTTGTCCATTAGAAAATAAGAGTCATTTTGTTGATTTATGTCAATTGTTACAGTTCCCTAAGATGAACCCCCCCCCCTGCCGCCACCACTTTATGTATGCATAGTACTCATTTGAATTATTAATGTTTTGCAGTGTCATATGGAGTGTCCAGTGTCAAAAATCAGCCTACGGGTGCCAGGACTGCACAATGTTCTCAATTCCTTAGCAGTAAGTGAATGATCTTTCCAAATCTCCTCTCCATTTCAATTTTTTTTTTTTTTAATTATGCATTTTTCTGGATTAAGCAGCCAGATTGGCATTTTTTGCTAATCTAGACAGGCATTAACACTTTCTAATACCTATCAATTCTGTATTTATTCACAGAAACACAAATGCAATATATAGTTTATTTTTTACAACAACCTGTGAAATAGTTAACCTTATAGGATGTTGGGAACTTCTTTATTATGTGAGCTGCAGGTGATAGCTACTATCAGAGCACTGATTGATGATCAAAGAATTACTCATGCTTCAGTTGAAGATGTAAGATTACACTGGAGCAATTTCATTGGTGTGTCTAGACGATTTGAGATGATCGGTCAGTTCTATGGATGTCATATATATGTTGATTACGCTCACCATCCGACTGAGGTTGGTGTAGTTATTCAAGCTACCCGACAAAATTTTCCACTCAAAGCTTTATGGGTGGTATTTCAACCTCATACTTTCAGGTAAATTGGAAACAAAACAAAAGATACAAATTTGACTGCAGCTCCTTATTCTATGTTTTATGGGTTATGATTAACATTGTTAATCTATGTTTAACCATGTTAACAATGTATCTTTTTCAGCCGTCTAGCGGCATTAATGAAGGACTTTGCAGTTGCATTAGGTGCAGCAGATCAGGTTGTAGTTACAGAGGGATACATTCATCTGCCATCTTTCCCACACACTTCTTGTAGTACCATGATTACTAACTTGCTTCCTAACTTCATATCTATGCTGCTAGAGAAGCGAATATCTGGAATGTTAGTGGAAGGGATTTAGCTAATTCTGTCGTTGGGCCACCGTCTGAGTATATCCCGTTAATGGTAAGCAAAAGTCACAGTTCTGCTAATTAAAAACAATAATAATAAATAAATAATGGATTCAACCATATTGTTATTGTACATGTGTTCACACATCTGAATATTGCTATAGTACAATTGCAACTTACGAATGATATTTGTTAGCTGTTCTCGTATGCTACTTTCCATTTTAAACGTGCTAATGTTTAATTGAGGTGGTATGCATTCTCAGGGGGATGTGGTTGATAAACTGGCTGTTGAGATATCAACCAACCTTGATAAAGAAATTGTTGTCTTGACGCTTGGTGCAGGTACTCTAATTCTGAATATTGCTATAGTATATTCTACTGGAACATTAGGGATCAAGTGGTTAAGATTTAGATTGGTAATGTTGCACCCACTACTTCCATTTTGATAATTCCTTGATTTTTTGACAATTCTAAAAGATTTTGTTCGTCTAGATATTCTCTATTTCATTTCAAAATGGCCCATGATGTGCAGTAAACATTATAAAATCATGATGTGCATATAAAATGTAAGAAAAATTGTTTAAAATCAACACAATCATATAATAAAATGTAAAATGTGCAGTAAACATTATATGACTATCAGTTTTCTGTATTATCTTTCATCCTCCATTTTCATCAATCTGCAGTTGTTAGCTAATTAGATCACAATCTGATCCCCTTTCAATTACTTTTAGGTGGTCCTGAATCTTCTGATGTAAACTTGGTAGGTTTGTCTAACAGGTGATAAGAAATGGCGAATGGTGAAGATATCCAGCCTCTTGTTTGTGACAATAGAACTGGAATGGTCAAGATATGAATTCGGAATATATCATTTTTCCCCCATGTCCCTCCTTTAATTTTTTACTTAACCTTTAAGACAGAGTTTACTTTATATTTGGTTTGTTTTGCTTTCAATATTTCTTTTCTGTTCTAATCATACTTGTTTTTCGCAATTATGGAAATGTGACTTTTAGGCTGGTTTTACCGGTGATGATGCTCCCAGGGCTGTGTTCCCTAGTATTGTTGGCCGACCACGACACACGGGTGTTATGGTTGGCATGGGACAGAAAGATGCTTATGTTGGGGATGAGGCTCAGTCAAAGCGTGGTATTTTAACTCTGAAATACCCAATTGAACATGGTATTGGGAGCAATTGGGATGATATGGAAAAGATCTGGCATCACACGTTCTACAATGAGCTACGTGTAGCTCCAGAAGAGCATCCTGTCCTCCTCACTGAAGCACCTTTGAACCCCAAGGCCAATCGTGAGAAGATGACCCAAATCATGTTCGAGACCTTCAACACTCCTGTCATGTATGTCGCTATCCAGGCCGTTCTTTCTCTTTATGCTAGCGGTCGTACTACTGGTAAGCAACTCATTCATATTTAGGTTCTTTCTTTGTTCATAATTCACTTGCATCCATAAGTGGCTAGGGGAGAGTTGGTTGTAGTAATTTTGGGGTCAAGTGTGCCAACTTATCTATTTTTAGTTATTGTGTTGTTTGGGAAGGCATGTAGGTTTTAAAACTACGACACTTACGTTAGTTGGCATATGGATCACTTGTAGTGCTCAAACATGTAAACCCTATCATGAGTAACAATCTGACTAGCTGAAACATAGTTTTGATTCAATTTTACGGTATTTTAGAAACAAATTTTTTAAGTATCAGTGAATCATTGTCTTTAATATTCATTAGAGTGTGATAGGTGCACATGTTTCAAAGCCACTCTAGATGCTTTTTATCTCCTTTTAAGTGTTAATGATGCATTTAACACTTGTGTGTCATGTGCTTGTGCAGGTATTGTCCTTGACTCTGGGGATGGTGTCAGCCACACAGTCCCCATCTATGAAGGATATGCTCTTCCACATGCAATCCTGCGTCTTGACTTGGCAGGTCGTGATCTTACTGATGCCTTGATGAAGATCTTGACTGAACGTGGTTACTCCTTCACCACTACAGCGGAGCGTGAAATTGTCAGGGATATGAAGGAGAAGTTGTCCTACATTGCTCTAGACTACGAGCAGGAGCTAGAAACTGCAAAGACCAGCTCTTCTGTGGAGAATAGCTATGAATTGCCTGACGGACAGGTTATCACTATAGGTGCTGAACGTTTCCGATGCCCAGAAGTACTCTTCCAGCCTTCCATGATTGGTATGGAAGCTGCTAGTATCCATGAGACCACATACAACTCCATCATGAAGTGCGATGTAGATATCAGGAAGGATTTGTATGGAAACATTGTCCTCAGTGGTGGTTCCACCATGTTCCCTGGCATTGCTGACAGGATGAGCAAAGAAATTACAGCTCTAGCACCTAGCAGCATGAAAATCAAGGTAGTGGCTCCACCTGAGAGGAAGTACAGTGTGTGGATTGGAGGCTCCATCTTGGCTCCCCTCGGCACTTTCCAGCAGGTACGTTTCTTTGATATGTTGTGTGTGTACACAATGTGCTCGTGGTCCTTTGAAAAGTATCTGATAGAAATGTGCTATATTCTGCAAGACAGTAACTACTATTTTTACTCTTACTAATTAAGTCCAATTATTATTGATGCTGTAAGACAGTATTTATGGCTCTTTGAAGAGCACAATGTGATGGAGTTTTTGGTTCTTGCTGGAGATCATCTATACTGTATGGACTATGTGAAGTTTATTCAAGCTCATAGAGAAACAAATGCTGACATCACTGTTGCTGCGCTGCCAATGGATGAACAACGTGCCATTGCATTTGGTCTGATGAAAATTGACGAAGAAGGGCGCATTATTGAATTTGCTGAAAACGCAATTGCTAGAATTTGCGGATCAGAAGTTGTGAATGATCTGAATTGATTCACGTGCTGTAATGAATTGTGAATGATCTAAATTTCTGCTGTAATGAATTGTAAATGTTGCTGCTGTAATGAATTGCTTGAAAACAATTGCTGGAATTTGCTGATCAGAGGTTGTAAATGTTGTTTTTAAATTTAATAAAAAGTCATATTAAATTTTACTTACCTGATGCAAGAATTGATGCACGTGTTGAATTATACTTACCTATAAGATGTAATAAAATGTCATTTGATAGCAAAAAAAAAAAACAAAAAAAACAAAATTGCCACGGCTTAAAACCGTGGCTAACATTATTGCAATGGCTAAGAACCGTGGCCATAACTTGCCACGGCTTATAACCGTAGCTAGTACTTGCCACGGCTTAAAACCGTGGCTAAAACTATTGCAACGGCTTAGAACCGTAGCCATATCTTGCCACGGTTTTAAGGCGTGGCTAGTCCTGATCACGGCTTAAAACCGTGGCTACCATTTTTGCAACGGTTTAGAACCGTGGCTAAATCATCAACCGTCCTCGAGCATAAAACCGTTGCTAATATGTTTTGCCATGGTTTGTAGCCGTTAATGGTGATTTAGCGACGCCTCTACTGCCCACGGCTCTAAGCCGTGACAATTGGTTACCTTCACGGTTCCAAACCGTTGCTGATGGGTATTTTTGGTGTAGTGTATGGAGATAAACATGGACGGTGGTGTGGTGGCTGTTTGGACGGTGTGGTGTGGTGAAGAAAACAGGGAAGTGGAGGGAGAGAGGAACGGTGGAGAACTGCAGTGATGGTGGTCTGCCGGTCCTCCTATAGAGCGAGGATCGCCAGCAATATGGATGTGGCGTGGTGGCTTGAAAAACAGGAAGGGAAAAAAGAAAAGGGACATGGAAGATAGGAGGCCAAGGAACGTAGGAAAAAGAGGAAGAGGAAATGGGAGAGGGGAAGAAATTAGGTTAATTTGGGCTTAGGTTAAATTAGGTTAGGTTAGGTACGAGATTTTAAGTCAGCTTTTGGGCTAGGGCTTAGGTTAAATTAGGTGAATTTGGGTATTCGGGATAGGTTTAGACATGTGATAATCGACTTGTCACCTGTTATTTTGTACCGCCATTCGAACCAATCAATTGATCATTCCTCAAATTGCCGCCTTAATGCGATTTCATCATTTACGATCAATTTTTTACAAAAAACATGAAAACGAAATAATTAGAATAAAATATAATTATCGAAACACTAACATATATAAATTAAAGTATATATTATGTAATAATTACATGAATGTCAAATACCCCAAACCTATATTTTGCTAGTCCTCGAGCAAAACAATAAAAATAAAATCCTAACTCACTTTTGCAGGAATCACCGGTTGCACTTACCTTAAACGTGCAACAAGGCTTTGAACCTCAAGATTACCTCTAGTGGACAAGTTATAGTCTCGTAAGGGTTTCCAGAAATGTTATCCACAAACATTATGACTCAATAAATTTCAAAAACAAGGTAACTTGATTACTTTATCTATTATCCTCAGAGTAATAATCTAATTGCCAAAAATTTCATAAAACAACTAACAGTGTCACAATAATATATTAAAGAGTTTAACAACGACTTACTAGTATCCAAAGGTTAAATAAATTTTTATCAATCATTCTCAACTCGAAGTGTGTGTGCATGGCCTTATCAACATAACTTTCCTTTTCACAGTAAAGATACGACTAGATCACCTTTAAAAAGTACGCTTCGACTACAAATCTCTTTTGTCACTCAGAAATGAATTATTCAGATATTGGTTATTTATCACTTAGTTTATATCTCTACAAGAAAAATGGTCATTAATAGCATTTCAAAAATGCTATGGTAGGATACATAGCGTTTTAGAAAATGCTATGTCTGCCAGAGCTATAATAGATACAGGGTCTATTATAGCGTTTCAGAAACGCTATCGTATACTCTACCATAGCATTTCTAAAACGCTATTGCCTTCCCTCACGTAACATTTAACAAATGCTATTGTATTAGTTTCTATAGCGTTGCTCAATGCCTTTTTTTTCTATAGCACTCATCAAGTGCTATCAAATGACTTTTTATAACATCTTATAAGTTTTATTTCTAGAAAATAAAAACCAAAATGTGCCAAACACTTAAACATTTTCATGAACGGAGGCAAAGTAATGTAATTAATAAGATAATGTATTACATCGAGTCACAAAATCTATCAAATAAAAAAGATCAGACTACATTTATTTTAGTTGAAGCATGGTAAACAACCAAACATTGACCCAAAAGCCTGTACAAACTCTGCCCAAGACACCATACCAATCATCGCTATTCTGACCATATGTATTGGTGGTGGTCCGATCTTTGACACTAGTAAAACTACAGATATGGTATAGGAGAAGGATAAAATGACTCCGCACTTCGGTTTGCACTGTTTCCTCCGTCCTGACGCTTATCTCTATTTCTCGCTTAGTATTCATCCAAGAAAGTATACAACGACTCTTCTTTTTTTTATTTGCGTCTGTTGAGCAATGCTTTGAGTAAACATTTACTTTTGGTGGGTTGTTGTTCAATGTCTTTATGACTATCCTTTTCAGCATGGAGCCGCATTGAAGCTGATCTCCCAGGTTCTGACAGGTACTGTATAGGCACAAAAAAAATCACAATTCCAATTTAAGTTGTGACAAATCTTGAAAACAAACATTCTATCAACATAGATAATAGTTTATGCAATAGAAATTTGTATATTCTTATCCATCCTGTGCTTACCCGTTTTGTGTTAGAAGTGTTTGGAGTTGTTGGCCTACTAGAAAGAGGTGTAGTTGGCCTGCTTGATAGAGGAGTAGTCGGTCTACTTGAATGAGGGGTCGTTGGCCTACTTGAGAAAGACCCAGAACGTATGAGCAAAAATTTAGCACAAAGAGGTGAGGGCGATCGTTTAACTGGGATGGTTTGTTCCTCTGATTTTCAAGTAAACACAATCAGTAGTCTTGAAAAGAAATTTCCAGCCCAAGGCACTATAACTGAAAGTAGAGTTTTTTGAAGATATAATACCTGAGAATGAAAAGGTTCCAAGTCCAAAGGAAGGTCGACGAGAGGGTGATGGAGAATAACATTTTCTGTAAGGAAAAGACAATAAATTAAAACATGGTTTTCATGAATTTAATACCATAAACTATAGAAATTGGAGATGACATTTTACCTGACTGTAGAAGATGGTGTGTCCCTAGCCAAAGAAAGAACGACTTTGACAAATAATGACATCATACAGGTGATCAAACACTACACCAAAAGGCCTGTTTAGCTACACTGAGATGGCCACGGCTCTAAACCGTTGGTTTAGTTGCCACGGCCAAAAATCGTGGATAGCCTGGCCAACGGCCTAAAACCGTGGCTATAAAAATAACTGGCCACGGCTCTAAACCGTGGGTACATTAGCCACGGCAAAAAATCGTGGCTATAATTAGCAACGGCCAAAAATCGTTGCTAAACAAAATAGTTTTGCACGTGCGCCGCGCTCTACCGTGTGATTTGGAGAGTGGAGTTTCGCGCTCTCGAAAACGGGTTTCGCGCTTGCGAAAAAAATTGGGGAAAAACGAATTTGGCGCTGATTTAGGTTTGCGAAAGAGGTTTGAATCTCTCAGTTTGCGACCTCTCTCTGTCTTTTAGGGTTTACGAAAAAGAGAGAGAGATTTGCGCGGTTTAGAGTTTGCGAAAAAGAGAGAGAGATTTGCGCGGTTTAGAGTTTGCGCGGTTTAGAGATTTGCGCGGTTTAGAGTTTGCGAAAAAGAAAGAGAGATTTGCGCGGTTTAGAGTTTGCGACCTCTTCGACCTCTGGTTTGTCGCATAGGAGAGATCGAGGAGCTTGAGAGAGCTTCAGAGAGAGTTAATGGAAGATTGCAAGTGATTTCAATCCAGTACTGTAGAGGAGAAGAGAAGATTAGCCACAATGGTTCTCAAGTGAGTTCATTTTCGATTCTTGATATGGGTTTTTCTTTCTATCTTTCACTGTTCTCTTTTTGTTGTGTTAGTTTTCTGTTTTATAGTTGGTTTTAACATTTATCATCTAGTTTCTGATCTGATTTGATATGTAGAGTTGAATGAAATCGTTTTATACTGAAGTGGGGTTTGAAAAATCATAATTGTTCGTAATGGGTATTCGTTATTTTTCATGGGTTTTGGCTTGTTAGATCTGATTGGATGTTAGGGTTTATTTTGATTGGGTATATGACTTGTTTTATGAGATTTATGTGTTCTGTTTCGAGAATGTATATCTTAGTTTTCTGAGATTGTTGTCCCATGGAAACTAGTAGGCTCAACCATAGGAATTGTTTTATTGCAAGTACATTATGTATGCACTTGATGTGTAGGGCTTGAAACTGTGTGTACATTATGTATCGCGGGAATGTCAAATATTTTGTTGTTTGAGCATACCATATAAAATTTTGTGTGTATATGGGGTACTTATCTCTTGTTTATGATTGCAACTTTCAGAAAGTTTTGAATTGAATGATTTTTTATTGTCTGTTCTTCAGAACTGAACTCTGCCATTTTAGTGGTCAAAAGATTTACCCTGGAAAGCGTATAAGATTTATTCGATCCGATTCACAGGTACCATGTGAACTATTTGTTTCCCAATACAAGAGTGATGTAGTTTTCTAATATGTTCGCATCATAACAATATGAAACTCTAAACAATTTCATAAATGTAGGTTTTCCTCTTTGCAAACTCAAAATGCAATAGGTACTTCCACAACCGACTCAAGCCATCGAAGCTTACATGGACTGCCATGTACAGAAAGCAACATAAGAAGGTGCTTATCTCTTATAGTTGTCACCTATTCAAGTTGAACGCCATTTTTTATGTGGCATTTTATTTTTGTTTAATTTATGTAATTGGATTGAACTTGTGATGTTTGCAGGACATTGCTGCAGAGGCTGTGAAGAAGAGGCGCAGGGCTACCAAGAATCATTTTATGGATGGTACCTGTTTTCTGGGAGTGAAAGTGCTGAAATAGGTGTGTGTAAGTGGCTTTCCAGATACTGGCATTGCTTTTACTTGACGCATGGTGATCATGGATTTTGTCTCAGAGATATTGGTCTAGCTTCCCCTAAATAAAGAATCAATGTAGGCCGATATTAGATCTCACTGCTTTTATACACAGGTTTACCACCCAAACATCAACTCCAATGGCAGCATCTGTCTTGACATCCTCAAGGAGCAGTGGAGCCCTGCTCTAACCATCTGAAAGGTTCTCCTTTCAATCTGTTCTCTTCTCATGGATCCCAATCCGAATCAACAACTGATATAATCATTGACTTATCAAAGATGCAAAATGACATTGTGGAGGTTGCATCAACGTCAGAATGCTCAGTATCAACATCACAGTGCTCGGTTACAAGTTATACACCTGCTGATGTGAGTTTATTTGTTTTCTATGTTTTTGATGGTTCTATACTTTGTTAGTTTAGTAACATGTGATCGGGTTAATTCGTAGGATGATGACACAAGAGATCAAGTTGAACCTTCTATGCAGGTCATAGAATTGGAGGACTCAGAATCTGGTACAATTAACAAAATATTTGAGACAGAACAAAACAATATGGTGCTTCTGTCTTGCAGACAGTCCACTCATGTTTCTGTGAGTATTTGTTATTTCTTTTTTCCACTTCGGATTAATTTGTACAGGATGATGATGACATAAAAATATGCACAAACATGTTATTCATTTCATCACAAACATGCACATTTGCATTGCTTACAAGTTTTTGAAATGTGTCATTCAGGGATTCAATACCTATGTAAAGAATATAAATGATGATGTGGAAGAGGAAGAGTTTAAGCAACTGTTCAGTATGTGTGGGACTGTGCGCTCAGCCAGTATGGGAGGACTGCAAACCCAATCTGTAAGTGATCAATCTTTCTATTACCCCCTGAAATTTATAGGTCATGTTTGTCTATCATTGAGTACTGACTAATTTTTATACTGCAGGGCTCTGAAGGTCTGAGCCAGTACGGGCAGCAGTATGTTGGACAGGAGAATGCGCATACATTGCTTGTTTCCGAGGTGCAAATGAACTGGTGGTAGAAGTTTGATGGTATATTGAATTGCCATTGCAAGTTTTTTTTATGTGTTTTACTCTTTGAATCTTTACTAAGTATTGAAAAAGCATGTGAGTCTCTTTCAAATAAGTTTAGGGTTACAATAAATTGCATACCCCCTTTTTGCAAATTTCAACTACTAGTGCTTAAGGAAATTGAAACACCTTAACTCACTCCATGTCAACCTGACTTTTTGTTTTTTTATTTTCATGAAGATTAAGCTAGAGCCTTTTTCTTAACACCTTCATGGTTTTGTTGGGGGCTTCCTTGTGTTCTTTTAACCCATTTCTGAGACCACTGCATTAAAGTAATATGACATGATGTTGTTTGTAATATGACATGATGTTGTTCTTTTGTTTGCACTGGTAGAATGCTTGCAAGAGTGGATGGTTCCTAGTTAAAGCTACAGAAGGAGTTTGTTAGCACCATTTCTGCAGGAGGGATGCTTATCAATGATATTGTTCTCCATGTGAGTATCTTCTTATTATCATGCAAACGTTCTTATACATCTGCATGCCAAGTCGGCCATGTGTTGTGTTGTGTTGTGTTCTTATACATACGTTCTTTATACCATATTGTTCTCATCAACGTGTAAAACATTTTGTGATATATTTCAGATTTTGTTCATTTTTTACTTCTTAATAAAGGAGACTAGTGATCTGTGGTTGTAGGAGTTCTACATCCTAGTTAGAGTCATTTGTTGAAACTTGTAATGTAGAATGCTTGTAGTTCTTCTAATAAATTGGTTGTAAAAGATTGCATGCATTACGTTTCTTGTTTATCTACTGTTCTCTTGACAAAGTTTTATGTCATCGGATGGTTGCATGGTTTCCCGATTGGCGATCTTGTTGAGTAGGAAGAGTCAGATTATTCCTATGTGGGATTCCAATATCTGCTTTTATTTTATTGACCTATGGATAAAATTATTTAGAGATTAGTGTTTCCCTTTTGTGTTTTTCTATTGCCGTGATGTATATTCTTTTTCCTGAATAAATGTCTTTGCCTCTTTCAAATAAAAAAATGCACTTGAGCTTACTTCTTTCTTCTCCTGTTTCATTTATGTTTCCTGATACTGCTACTTTACTATTTCCATTTGAATATTAGATGAACGTCAGTATGGCGTGAACATCGTTAAGCTAACTGTATCTCTTAATTGACTGCCAGGTACTGCTGCGTAGATTTCAAGTAACCCACAATCTCTCATTGGATGGAGTTCTAGACTTCTTGAACTCAAAGAAGATGACAGAAGCTGGGCCCCTCGATTTAATTGATGATGAGGCTAGTGATGTAGAAGAAGGCATTAATCGCCAAACTCGGGGAAAGTTGGGTTATGATCTACCAGGTTCCATGCCCAACAATGGAAGGCCAGTTATCCGAACAAAGTGCTTGAGGATTGCACCTACAGGTCGATGTTGGGCGGCAGCAACAACAGAAGGCGTTTTGATTTACTCAATAGACGATTCTTTCATTTTCAATCCCACTGATCTTGACATAGATGTTACACCAGAGGTACTTGCTTGTTTAGCTTGCACATTATTTCTTTCAGCTATCTCTGTCTTAAGCTTCTTTGTTCCAATGCACTGACTATTCTTGTCACCACGATGTTTAACAGGCAGTAGATATAGCTCTCAGTGAGAGTCAATATCAGAGGGCATTGGTGCTCAGCCTTCGTTTGAATGAAGATTCCCTGATTAAAAAATGCATTATTTCTGTGGTTCCTGCTGATATACCAGCGTTGCTTCATCAGTGCCCTTAAGATATTTGCAAAGGCTCATAGAGGTGTTTGCTGACCTTCTGGATAGCTGCTCGCATTTGGAGTTCATTCTTCGTTGGTGCCAGGTTTGTTTGTTGGCAAAGTTTTCTATGATTTTAGTTAGTTTGGACACTACTAGTAAATATTGTTTACCATTTGAGTGTTAAAGTGGTAATGAACTTGTTTATGTTGCAGGAACTTTGTAAGGCTCACGGGCAATCCATTCAGCAAAGTTCCAGAACTCTGCTTCCAGCTCTAAGATCCTTGCAAACGACAATCACATTAGTCATGGAAGGTATGTTCCAGAACTCTTCTCTAGCTCTTTATTGGTTGTGATTTCATAGATCAAAACACTTCAAATGGTGTTTTTTTATTTTTTATTTGTGATTTTATCAAATTCTAAAAAAATTTCAGTGGGCATCTCTCCTATGATCTTGTAGATCAATGGGTATCTCTCTTTTTTATTGAAAGAAGTTCAAATGAGTGTTTTCTGTTGTTGTTCACGTTTTTTGAATGGGGCTTGACCTTCTCAAGTTTGTCACTTAATGAGCTTCCTCTCATTGAGACATCCATCCCGGTCAGTTTTTCTACAAAATTTTAACATGTATTAGAATCACTTATATCGTAAGCTCTGTTGAAAAATTGAAACAAAACAAAACAAAAAGAAAAGTCTTATCATTTTCTACATACAATTTTCAATCGAACTCATCCACTCATTCTTCCTGCTACGTACTATATATTCTACTTCCTCTCTGTGTTCTGCATATCCCAATTCAGCCAGGATGGGTTTTCATGGTTTTATTCGATTACTTATCGCTTTGTTATCTCTTTAAGCATGCCTTATAGAGTCATTTATCGCTTTGTTTTTCTTTCTTCTTTAATTCTGACATGATATAATACGATGGCATGTATGATTCCAGCGGAGAGCTTTGGCCTACCTTATCTCAGTGCATATCTCAATGCCATTGGATCCAACTTCACCACTGGAGCAAATTTTGCTACGGCATCATCAACCATTGTACCTCAACGCAATGTTTTCCCCCTGGGTGGCTTTAGCCCTTTCTCCCTTGATATACAATACAAACAGCTCCTTCAGCTCAAATCTGGATCACAGTTTTTCACCCGAAAAGGTAGCCATTTTTTTTACTGTCTACCATATATACTAGTATTGGTTGATTAATCATTATTGATTTTTTACTGATCGGTTTCAGGAGGCATTTTCAGTGAATTCTTACCTAAAGAGGACTATTTCTCAAAAGCCTTATACACATTTGATATCGGGCAGAATGATATTGGGGCAGGATTGTTCAGTAACATGTCGATACAAGAAGTGACTGCTTCTATCCCTGGTATAGTCAGTAATTTCTCAGCTGTTGTTAAGGTAAACTGTCGATTCAGATATTAAACACCTTGTGTGAGTTTTGTCATCCACAGTAATCGGATGTTTAGTAAACATATATTAATTGTGCAGAATGTATATGATCAAGGAGGTAGATCATTCTGGATACACAACACTGGCCCTATCGGCTGCCTCCCCTACATTTTCGTTAATCTTCCTGTCCCAGTGTCTCAAATAGACAAAGCTGGATGTGCAGCTCCTTACAACGAGGTGGCTCAACATTTCAACAGCAAGCTAAAAGAGGCTGTTTTTCAACTACGAAAAGAACTTACCTCTGTAGCAATTACTTATGTCGATGTTTACTCGGCTAAGTACACTCTCATAAGCCAATCCAGCAAATATGGTTAGGAGTGATGCTTCAGCCCTGTTGGTTTTCTATGGGTTCATATTGCTAGATTCTAATTGTAATTCATACGACTTTCCATGCAGTTTTTTTAAGAGAGTACCGTAAGTTTATCTTATTGTAGCATCTTTGTTAAGTTTTTCTACGGACATTTTGTGTTGTAAATGTTACTTTCAGTTTGTTGATATGTTTCAAATGGTAGTAACCGGTTTGCAACAATTTGACATGCAAGGACATCTAATCCAGTGTATTGCATGGTGCAGGAAAGACCTTTCTAGCTCTGACTGTATCTTGCTTTACTGCAGCAGTGATGCAATTCAGTAGGTGTTCAGCAGCTAACGGTGCACGAGTGATCTATCACGGTTGCTTCTTGAGGTAAGAACAACAAATTTCAATTGGAGAAGAGTATTAAGGTTTTCTTAAAGTTTATTTTATTTTTTGACACTAATTACAGCAATTGATTGTGCATGAAACATGTTACTGCTCTAGAAAACATAACTTGTGTTACCCAATCTCGACAAATCATCAGTGATATTATTTATTTGGTCCTCTAGCGAGGGCCCAAAAAGTCTTATGTAAAATGGCTAGCAAAGTTGGGCTGTGAATAGACTCATGATTTAATAGTAGTTCTTATGAATGATGATATATATAAACATGTAGGATTCTGACTTGGTGGACCAAACTCATACAAATGGGACCCTCACCAAAGTGGATTCTCTATCTGCTACACATTAAGCAGATGTTGGTGATCTTTTCGCTATTGAAGGTCTATGGATGTGTTTGTTTAAATATGCATATATATTTTTTCACATTTTTGTAGAGTGGTTCGAAAGACATCTGTCCAAATATCCAGATACTGTTGGGAGGGTTTGAAACAAAAACAGGGGAGCAGGTTAGTTTATCAACTATTTAGTTGTTAGGTGTATTGGCATTCCTTCATTAGATGTGACTTAAACATGCTTTCTTCTTTACAGTGGCTGGCTTTCCGAGATGATGGAAAATATAGTGCAGCAGACTATGCAAAAATTAAAAGCGAAGCAATATCAGAGAGTCTTTCTGTAGGAGAACAAATGTGGAATCCTTTTGATCAAGAGCAAAAGATAAAACGTAGGAGATTTTTTGTTATTAAGCTCCTTCGAGGTGTTATGGATGGTTTAGCCTACATGCATGACTGTGAGAGATTGCACCATAGTCTTGGACCTGCTTCTGTTATCCTCAAGTATGCTATTATTCCTGAAATTATTTGGCTTGGTGAATAACTTCTTCCATATAATTACATCAAAGGCATGTTTTAACCTTGTCAACATAATGCAACCTCTTTACTGTTGGCAGTACAACAGCAGAGAGGGAAGCAGCATATCTAATTCCACGGTTGCGAGATCTAGCCTTTTCGATTGATATAAGGTACACTCGGACATTTGGTTTTCTTCTTTTCTTTCCATTCATTTCATTGATCTTTTGTCCATTTATGTGTGGAAATCGGTTGAAACTTGACTCCGTTTATGTTACTGAGATGTTGAGGCACTTTTCCTGAATAAGGATCCCCCTTCATTTATATGCATCTATAAATAATATAACATGCCATTGTATATGCTTGCCCTCCCTGCAATGCAGCCTTTTTCGCCTACATGTTTGGAATGACTTCTTATTGATACAATGGTTGGTTGGATTATGCCAAATGTAGCAAAAAAGATCAATTTTTCTTGTAGACTTGTATTAAACTATGACATTATTCTGTAAGGATAGTGGCTGATTCAGTTGGAAAACAATCATGAACTTTTTTTATTGGATCATTGGATTATTCATTGTATCTTGTATTAGTGTGGTTAAGGTGCAAAGGTGCAGTGAGGGAGTGATACCCTATTTGTGCCTAGGCGCAAGGCATGCGCCTAACGTACATTAGGAGCACCCCAATTTGAAATTTTATTGCTATGTTCTAGTGCTTTGAGTGAACACTGAAATTGAGTTCAGTTTATTGAAATTCTGTTGAGAAACATTTTAAATTGCATAAAATTGCATATCAACTATCTTCTATGTGATCGTATCCTGAATGCTTCCTATACTTAGAGTAATTAAGCATCTTGTACGAAAACAATTCTTATTATTGGTGTGAGATTTCAAACATGGAAATATTGTCCACTCATAACAACTATTACTTATTACTGATTCTTATTATTCAGAAAATGAAGTATGTGCTTTGCTTGAGGGGTTAATTTCATCCATCGGATTTTTAAATAATAAGTTTTCTGAAGATAGAACAAAAGATAGAACATGAAACATGCTTCTTTTTATTGTTTGTAAACAACTAACGAATGCAATTTAAGGACTGAAGGATAAACATGATGTCAGAAAATACGAATTACAATTCAAGATATCAAATTATGATTTGTATCGTTTAAATGAGTTACTTCATAAACACTGAACATGCTTGGTTGAATAATGTGACTGACTTATGTTAGCAATCGAGCCATCATCACTGTACTTATGTTAGCAAGATCTCAGGTTCCATTAAAAGCATGAAATAAATATTATAATTCTTACAATGCATGTAAACTTTTTTTTTATCATGGTTATATTTTAATCTGTTTTTGTTTATGGTCTGTAGGGGCTGTTCAAAGCATGAAATAAATATTATAATTTTTGGTTAATACAATGCCGCGAGTATGCGTCGAGATTCCTACATGCATTTCAGTATACATAATGTTTGTGCTGCAATGCAGTATAATGCATGTATTACTCCATCATATTATATATAGAAGAATTGGCTTTAAAGCAACATTTTTATATATAACAACTGTAAAACATCATAAAATAATATAAGTAATTTAACTAAACACAGTTTCATATTATCACCCTCATCTCTTTTGTGCATGAATGGAATGCAAGCTGCTAACACAAGTGTTGTTACTAAAGGGAGCAGGTTGTTATATGTTGCAAAGTGCTATGTTGTTACATGTAATGTTGTTTAGGAAGAATTTCTGTTAGATTAGTTGTCAATAAATGTAGTACTATAAATAAGAGAGCATAAGAGAGAAAAAGGGATTCATTTGATTTGTAAGAAAATTGTACACTTGAGCATTTGCTCTACAGGAGATTAGCTATCTCGAATTAGCTTTCTTATTGAATACAATCCATTCCATTTACTGTCATCAATCCAGAATTACAATTACAAGTTCTTCAGTCTGTAATTTATCTTCATTGCCTGTATTGCATCACTGTCAGTAGAACTACATTGGCTTAACACTGTGACCAAAAAAAAAAAAAAATTTTGCCACGGCTTAAGACCGTGGCTAATTATTGCAACGGCTAAAAACCGTGGCTACCTTGCCACGGCTTAACCATAGCTAGTACTGGCCACGGCTTATAACCGTGGCTAGTACTGGCCACGGCTTAAAACCGTTGCTAAAACTATTGCAACGGCTTAGAACCGTGGCCATAACTTGCAACGGTTTTAAGCCGTTGCTACTCCTGGCCACGGCTTAGAACTGTGGCTAAGATTGTTGCAACGGTTTATAACCGTGGCTAAATCATCAACCGTCCTCAAGATAAAACCGTTGCTAATATTTTTGCCACGGTTTTTAGCCGTTACTGGGGATTTAGCGACGCCTCTACAGCCCACGGCTCTAAGCCGTGACAATGGGTTACCCCCACGGTTTAAAACCGTTGCTAATGGGTATTTTTGGTGTAGTGAAAACACAATGATGTACCCAAACATATGACATTGGAAATGAAGAAAAAGCATATTACCATTCTTAAGTTGATGCCAGTCATCTTCATCTTCTAGACTGCATAATTGATGTTTGGTTACAGAGCGACTAGAGTTGTGCAATGTACTACCGACTGAAAAACACCATTAGAGTTGACTTCTAAATCTGAAAACATGTTTGGCAAGTTACAAACAAGACGGAAAAGTAAAGATAAGCAGGGAAGAGTTCATTTGCCTGGCAATAGGTACCGCTTGTGAAACTTTGGAGTCATTATCTCAAGGGACTGCTGGCGGAAGCCCTGCTGGTTGACATAATTTTGACATGCTCTTAGTTTCTAAAATATTCACAAACAAAAACAGTAAGTGATTACAAAAGGTCAGGTTAACAATTATATATGATCTCGACAAGGAACTGAAGAACTGAAAGATTAGAGAAACGCTGTTATTCATGAAAAATGCAATGAATTGAATACTAGACCATCGTTCAATAACCCAATTCGTTAAACAGATTTTTTGTGTCTCGTCTTCTAGACACAAATATTGCCTTCTTTTAAGTTATTGAATTCTCTCAAATCCTATGTTTGAAACACCGCAAAATAATGGGTGAACTGATTGATTGGATACCTGTTCTGTGCAAGAGAGACTACACTCGGTTCCTGAAACTACATCAACTCCTTCATCCAAGAAACCATTCAGCTTATGAGCCACAGAACCCAAATGGTCCACTGTATTTTTTAAAGCTTTGATAGCATAGTCTTTCAAGGTTTTCACCACCTTACATTAATATCACTGTTTGAGAATCATTCATAATCTATAACAATCAAATCCAAAGGAATTCAATCAAAGTCACCCACATGTGCTTCTGGTCATCATCATTTACATAAGATACTTCAAAATACTCGGCGGCATAATACAACTGTGTTCTCAAATTCTTCAAATCCTGAAAACCCAAAAAAAATCAACAATGTTTTCAAACTCGAAACACTCATTTCACCAAATACAACATAGCCATACACACCCTTTTCCACAAAAAGCAAATTCATTTTGTTTGAATAAATTGTGAAGCTAGTGTCCAGCAAATAAACACAATAACATTGTTTTCCTTGTTACCTGTGTTCATTTAACTAACAAAATCCCAATTCTCTATAAAGAAAAACTAATGGAGTGATTCTCAAACAGTGATATTAATGCAGCTCTTGCTTATCAAACAGGGGGTCAGGTTTTCATTTACCATGTCCTTGAATGGAAATGCTAGTGTAGTGAGTTCCAACCGGAATGAGACCTGAGGCAAAGTATGTAATCTTTTCAACATAATTGAGGGAAAAAAATTCATGGTTGTCATTACTTACCTCTCCCAAGGCATCATCAATATTCATATCTTTCACAAACCCGCATGAAACATTGTCTATTCCGAAATCAGGATCAGTGATCAGGGAAAAAGCTGCCAGTACATCTTTTTAAGCTGTGAGTGATGTTGTAGAAGTGCCAGCTACAAGAAACAAAGTTGTGGCAGATTAGATAGTTAAATTAGAACAAGAATAAGATAAAACGAGAGTTTACCTAGTTGGCATCGGTGTTTATATATTAGTACCTGAACAAATAATGAGCATAACTCTCCTATTGTTCCAATGGAGAGAAAAACATACCAAGTCATTACTCAAAGGTGGTATTGTCACTGATATAACACTCATGCTTTCGAGTCTGAGCGATAACATTGCATCACAAACTTTCATACCAGAAAATCATTTAGCATAAAACATGCTTCAGTGCCTTTCAAAATCCTGTTAGGATCCCATTAGTGAGACCACCTACATCTCAACAGGCCTATGGTTATTATCTCTCCCACTATTGGGCCAACAATGAAGACGTCCAAAAGGCACTTAAAGCCCTAGGCATCAGGTTCTTGGAAATACGATTGGATGCATCATCAGCGTCCCTTAAAGCATCGACCTCACCGGCCTACAGTAGATTGAGGTAAAAGGACATGAACCCAAATAATTGCAGAAGGAAGCTGAATGCCAGAAAAACACAAATGACAGTCAAAACAGAAAGTCCCAACAACGTCAAAGAGAAGTTGGCATAGAATGAACAGGTTACCATCTTAGACTTCTCCTGTTCAAGCTCTTTCTTCTTCTGAATCTCACTATTAATTTGATCTGATTCAGCCTGAATAACAAACCGCACAGGTGGTAAGTTAAAATTGCAGTTATAATCATCCAACATAAAACAGTAAGAGTTACAAGAAGTTAAACCTTTTTCTTTCAAATTTCCTCTTCTTTGGAATCTAAGAACTGCTGAGGGACACCACTAGCATTACCCTGAGCACTAAGGAGGAGACCCCAAAGCTCTTTCATGAACTTTCCAGTATTTTTCTCCATGAATACAGTAATCTAGATTTGAACTTGCTTCCCATTAATCTCCTATATCAAACAGAATTGTCAACACCCACACAAGACACATACACTATAATTGAACCAAAATTAAGAAGAACTGTTGAGGGACACCACTAGCATTACTCTGGCTCGGTTGCTGCCGTGATATTCACACAACAAAAATAAAATTAAAGGAATGGGATGTAACCAAATGATGTTATAGTAGTGCATAGCCTCTGTAATTAAAATTATACAACTTTTGTAGCCACCATATTGTTTACACTAATAGATGCATCCCCATGATCATCCAGACAAAAAATTCAACTACTTCAGATCATCTTGACTAGCAGGTGATTTCACTATACATGCATGAAATCTCATGCACATATAATGAGTAATTGAATAGGTGATGTATCACCAGAAGTGGATCGTTGACAAGATTCAAGGCTTCTACTATTATTTATATCTTCCTGTTTCACTTTGCCGATAAAATTCACCTGGTTATAATTTTTGCTTAGCGAAAAGAAACATTTCACAAATTAGCATATGGCACGTGAGATACTGTGGTTCTTTTACCATTTTCCTTCAGACAGAAACTAAAATTAGGGGCTCAACTTACTACGCAGTAGATTATGCTTTTGCTTAGCATTGCTGACAGTAACATGCTCAGACAACATACTGAAAATGAACGTTATATATTTTAATCCACGAATTCACAATCTTGAATCAATAAAAGATATTATGCTGGTTTCGCAAGATAGTCAGAGGGTAGTTTTCCCTAAAACCAGATAGGAAGTATGATAAGTGAAACAGAAACCAATGAGCAAAACAAACTTCATCTCGTTTGTGTTGAATCTTGATATCAATTTTAGGTTTCCCTGTTTCTTGAAATCCAGAGATACATTTAAGCTCATCTAGCATCTAGGTCTATCCATAAGGACACTCAAATAAGATGAAATAAATGAGAGATTGATGGAATAATTGCAAATTTTAGGATTAAAATTTGATTTACAAAACAAGATCTACTAAAAAAAAAGATGTAGAAGAGTATATACCTTAACAGGACCAGAAATCCAAACATCAGTGGTCTCACCAACCATTACTTGGACTTCAGATCTTGCTTGAGAGGATGAAATCGAGCTATGTAATCCTTGGGTGTTGAAGTTGAAGGAGTGACGAATCAGTCTGGGCACGTCGTAGCCCTTGCTTAAGGTTGCAGATTAGGGAGAGAAGGATCCGAGGGCTTTAGATGGTGAAAGGTTGACCATGGTCGGCGATAAGAGGAGAGGGGGTTGTGGTGCTTGGTAGAGAGGGGTTTTTCTTTTATGGAGAGAGGGAGAGGGAGAGATATGCGATCAAGAAGGTAAAAAAGATCAACGCATGGGATAGAGAGGCAAGCAGGGCGTGGTTATGCTTTTAGGTTCAGTATACTGAAATATTTGGAGGAGACGAAGAGAGAAGTTGTGCTAATTGAAAATTTTTGGGGAGCGCCTAAATGCCCGCCAACTTTACACAGCGTTTCTCATTTTCAAAGTCATTAAAATTGACTTTTCATAGCACAATTGCAAAGAGTGCTATTAACAAATGCTATGAATAAGCATTTTTCTTGTAGTGTATGTGAGGAAAATAATAAATTATGGAAACACAAACATCTCACATATAATTATCATGAAAAACGGATTTTCCAAATTATAAAATGAATATGATCTCATGGACAGGAATATCAATTACTTTGATATTGTCGAATCACACACCATAGTTCTTTTCTATTTAATCTCCACATCTATGAACCAAACATTTACTTAATATCAGTTAGGTCTTCATTAAGTTGTAATGAGGCTAAGATTATGGCTAACAAAATTGGAAAAAGATATGCAAAAATTATTTGAGAATAGATACACCCTTTAATAAACACATGAGGCTCTGATGAATAAACCAATGTTGTACACCATTAATTTTTTCTCCCTTCGAAATTCTTCTTCATTATTTTCTTTTCGAAAACTCAATTTTTTTTAATGACATGTTTTCCCCTTCTACACAATGAAACATTTCAGTCCCGAGGATTCATGAAATATTTAGTTTCAACTCTTTCTATTTGCCCATTCCTAAAATATATCAACCATACACATTCTCAGAAAAATTGGGTAAGGATAAAAATAATATGAAATATTACTCCGTAACTAAAGTAGTTAATGGAGATGTGGTTAGCAAAGAAAATGGCTATTCGAAGGCTCAAATGGTTGCAAACGGATATTTATTATTAGGTAGGCTAAAAGGCTAAATAACGGTTCAAAGAAAAAAAATGTCTATGTCACTTCTTAAGATCTAGTCGGTATTATAACATCTCAACTAAATAAACCAAGAAGTTCTAGTGTAATAATTAAATTTTAATGTCATTCTCAAAGAAATCAATAAAAGAAACAAGAATAATGAGATTATCAACGAGATAATGCGGACTCAAGAAAAAACAAAGTTTATTTAATAACCCTCAAGAAAAATAGAATGTCTCAAAACTCACAAGGGTTAAGTTTCCACTATTATTCTAAAGCTTTCTAATTAATATCTTACTGATTAACTTCAAATTATGCTAACTTGGCTTATAGTGCAAGAATAGTCGAGTTGATAAATATATTTAACTTAAAGATAATATCAAACTTTATGTTTTCCAATTAATATATCAATGTGACAAGTCATAGCATGTATTTCTCAATTTCAAAAGCATATTTGAAAGCCTATTCTCTTCATCGGAAAGGAACTCAGATTTTAAATGCATTTTCAAATCAAAAATTTTCACACAATCATAGTTATCTATGTATTCAATGGAGATTGAGTAGAATACATTAGTCAATTGTGAAATACATTTTAGTTCAAAATTTTGAAAAATGCAGAAAACTCATAAACTTCACCCCCAAACCTAAACCAAATATTGTCCTCAATGTATAAAATAATGATCATGACAAATGAAGGAAAAACAAAAGACGAGAGTTAGAGGGATATTACCATGGGAAAGTTTTTTTTACAAATTTCGACGAAATCATCCACCAATAATCCTCAAAAACATAAGAACTGTGAACTTATCATAAGAAATTGATAAAAATACATAAAAATGCACCAACGAAAATGAATGCATATACCAATTGTAAGTCAAAATTGTTATGGAGCTAACGAGTATGAGTGGAATGCAACTAGAACTAACTTGAAAATCAATCCAGACTAACCATTATGACACAACTGAAGTTGGGTTGCCTCCTAAGAGCGCTTGGATTAACGTCGTCAGCCCGACACATATTCTTCCTCCTAAATGATGTACCATGAAATTAAGAGGAAGAACATAGCGAACACCCCCAAACCTAGACACTTATCCAATGATGTTAACTAGATCATATAGCAATAACCTAAAAAGTTGAGGATCTGTCCAACATATTGTAGCAACGACATGCCGCACAACAGAAACACACCCCTAAAATGACGAAGACGCCATGCAAAATCATAAGGAAAATGCAAACGAACTCGCAGTCGTAAAGAAGTCATAAGGATCTAGAGCAGAAAGATGTCACAAACAGTGTTATCCAGCAAATGACTCTTGCCTACTCCTATAAAGGGACATCCTAAGTATGGTGTCAAATCAGAAGATTGAATATATTGCATGATAGGATGGTTAAAACTAAAATCATCCCTTAAAAACAAGGGAACCATATAAATAGAGTCAGTTGATGTGAAAAGGATGCAAAGAGGTATGTCTATAGATATATCAGGTGGTATGGGCACATCATAACAAAATGAATTGCACAAAGATGATGAGCTAAACAACTCACCAATAACCCCAAACCTGGAATCAACACTACTTATGGGATGTAGTTTCTCCTTAGATGCATCTTTCGATAGCGACTTGACTATTTCTTGAATTATGGGAACATTCGTATCATGAAAATAGTCGAGGCAGGACTTCAAAGAATATGGGAAATCAGACTTCATGCAAGAGTCACTAGGAAGACATATGTCGAATAGATCTGTACTGCCAATGATGATTGTTGGCTTGATCCCACAAGGATGACACCAACCAATGCCCAGGCTAATGACATCTCCATTGCCCCTCGTGGAGATGCTAAAGAGAATGAGAGGGGACATGAACCTACGACTGACCATGAAACAAATCAGGAACAGAGCAGCAAGGCTGCTAATACTGTTTCAACAAATCTACTGATCCCAGATGCAACAACGGTTACGGATGGAAACCATGCAAACCCTACGGCCGCTACACCCAACAAAAATACATCCAAACATGTTAGTTGGGCATCGTTGTTTGCCAGCCGCAAAGAACAGGGAACAACAAGGTTGTCCTACGTTCCTCCATCCATGATTGATGGCCACGCTATGGTGCAGATCAAAGTTGGAAAGCACAACAACAGACTGGTTGAATGCGAGCAATACATTATAGGTAACTTTGTTGGTTAGAGGCTCTCTTATAACTTTGTTCATGAAACTTTGAAGCGTATATGGGGTTTAAATAATGGCTTCGAGATGTCTGTTTATGGTGAAAAGGCCTTTGTTTTTAAGTTCTTAATGAAACAGACAAGATGCACGTCCTCGAAATGGGACCAGTACACATAGCAAGCAGATTATTCCTTATCAGGCCATGGAACCCTTATATAGAAGATGATGTAGAGGTTCTTAACTCAGTTCCTGTTTGGGTCAATCTGAGGAGAGTTCCACTTTTTCTTTGGAGCCCTGACGGACTGCAGGCCATTGCTAGTGCAATAGGAGTACCCCTAATGCTAGACAAAGCAACTGAGCAAAGGTCTAGGCTCTCTTTTGCGAGAGTGTGTGTTGAGATGGCCTCAAATAGTAAGTTTCCAACTGAAGTAAGAGTGGTTTCTGATGATGGGAGGACCACTAGAGTGGAAGTTGAATACTCATGGAAATCGGAGAGGTGCAAACACTGTGTGGGTTTTGATCACAACTCTGCTAAGTACCCAAAGCAGAGGGAGGTACCTAAGCCAACTGCAAAATACTGGAAGCAGCAAGAGACTCAGGGGATCCCAAACACTGAACGAGCATCAGATGGCTGCACAAAAGTCACAAGTAGATGCAAGGATACTAGCAACCAGGAAGCGGTGAAGAGTCCCAATAAGGACACTCAGAGTGAGACACACCATCACCCCAATGAGATCCAATCAATTAGGCCATATGTCAAACAAAATGAGGTGCCAAAAGACATGCAGATTGTGGAAGTTGTGAGTGGTACGCCAACTGCAGCATTAGATACCTCAGAGGAGGGGATGTAAGCTGATGTGCAGCATGAAAGCATGACTGAAACAACAATTGAGTTGTATCACTCTGGACAGAATAACTTGATAAATGCAGCCTGAAGTAGTTGACATTACTGCTGATGTGCAAATAGTGGAGGCGAATGTGCCAAATGTGGAAATCAATGAGCAGACAGGTTTGCACGTAGTAGAGGCCACAACACTATCAATCGCTGCCAGTGGGCAAGAGGAAACAACCAGTAAGCACGAAACATGCACTCAACAACCAAGGGCCACACAACCTACCAGTCAGTCTGATAAGGCATCTCCTAGCCAGATTAACAAAGAATCAAATGCACCTAGCACAGTGAGAGCTACTGGACGCCGCAAGGAGACAACACCTAAAGCTTCTCAAGGAGTCACAAGCAAGGGATTGGAGACTGGAACTAGTCACAAGGGACATTCTAAGCAGCCACAGACTTAGGCCAGAATTCACAATTTAAGAAGCAAATGCAACCCTTTTGATGTCCTACAAATTATGGAGTCTGACCCTGTTACTAAAAGGACTCAAGCAACTAGAGCACCTAAGCATACAATGGGACATGATGAATCTAACCTAGTGGGGGGTGGAAACCCACAAGCGCAAGGATTATATGATTAAGTCAGCTTGCTGGATTGTTAGGGGCCTTAATGACCCCCTGAAGCAAAGTGAAGTGGGGAAACTAATACACAAACAGAAAGTCAGTATTATAGGGTTGGTAGAGACAAAAGTCAACAATGAAAAGAAAGACAAAATACAGAAGGAAGTGATGCGTGATTGGCAAGCAGTGGACAACAACGACCTAGTCCAGGGAGGGAGAATATGGGTCCTTTGGGACCCTCAAGCAGTAAACATCAGCGTAGTCTCAAGGTCATAACAGGCTAATTTTCTGAATGCTATCTGGCCAAATGGCTTCACATCCATCCTCACTTTCGTATATGGTAGCAACTACACTACAATCAGGAAAGAATTATGGCTTGAACTTGAAACCTTTTCAGTCACTAATAAGTTGCCATGGTCAGTTTTGGGTGACTTCAATTCGATACTAAACTCACAGGAAAGAGTAGGAGGGGAGGATATAAGGCCAAGACAGTTTATTGACTTCGCAGAGTGTGCTTTGAAGTCAGGTCTTTTTTATTGTCAGTATAAGGGGTGCTTCTTAACATGAAGCAATAAGCAAAATGGTGAGAATAGAGTTATGTCCAAACTAGACAGGGCAATGATTAACAAGGAATGGTTAATAGACATGCCTAACTCTGAGGTGGATTTCCTAAACCCGGGGGTCTCAGACCACTCCCCAGTTCTCCTAACCATCTATGAGCACAAGAATCCAGGACCTATCCCCTTCAAGTTTTACAACTACTGGGTGCATGAGCAGGGCTATATGGACGTGATACAACAGGCTTGGGGCCAGCCGGTGAGTGGTAATGCAACATACTGTTTCGTATAGAAACTAAAGATTGTTAAACAACAACTGACGGAGTGGAGAAAGAACAACTTTATTAATGCCAGTAGTGGTATCATTGCAGCTAGACAATTCATGGAGGCAACACAGAGTTCACTACAAATGGACCCCCTTAATCCTAACCTTGCAAATACTGAGAAATTGGCAGTTAAGAAGTATGCAATTGCAGCCCATAATGCAGAAGCAGAAGTGGTACAAAAAGCTAAAGCGAAACACATGCTTTCAGGTGATGAAAATGTCACCTATTTCCATCAGCACTTGCGTGAAAGGAGGGCAAAGAACAAGATATTAGCAATCTACAATTTTCATAATGAAAAACTAGAAGATGTGAAGGATATATAAAATGAATGCATTCATTATTTTGAAGAGCTGTTTGCTAAAGAACAAAGTACCTATGACTCAACAATCATTGATGGCTTGCAACCTGAACGAACAATCAGTGCAGTGGAGGCCTTGGAGTTGGTTCAAGAGGTGACTAGGGATGAAATCACTGAAGCGCTTTCTTCCATAGGATCAGAGAAGGCACCTGGCCCTGATGGGTTCTCTTCACTCTTTTTCAAGACAACATGGAGGGTTATAGGAAATGATTTTACAAGGGCAGTAAAGAACTTCTTCAGATACAGGAAGCTACTTGGGGAGGAGAATGCTACGTGTATTACTTTGATTCCAAAGGTGCCTAATGCTTCCTACTTGGCTGATTACAGACCGATTTCCTGTTGTAATGTCTTGTACAAGTGCATCACCAAGATCATGACAAATAGGATGAAGAAAGTGATTCATAGGCTGGTTAGCTCAGATCAATCAGCCTTCATACGTGAAAGATACATTCATGACAATGTGATGCTAGCTCATGAACTAGTCAGGAACTATCACAGAGACAATGGAGTACCTCGATGTGCAGCAAAAATCGATCTTCGGAAGGCCTATGATACCGTTAGATGGGAGACAATTGAGCATGTCATGCGGAAAATGCAATTCCCTGATTTGTTCATTGACTGGGTGAGGGTGTGTATCACGACACCTAGGTTCTCTATATACCTCAATGGGTCGCCTAAAGGATTCATCAAGGCCAAGAGAGGCATAACCAAGGGTGTCCGATGTCACCATATCTGTTTGTTCTGGTGATGGAAATTTTACACTTGATACTCAAGGAGAAGGTGGAAGTAGGAGAGTATGAGCTGCATCCTAAGTGTACCAATCCATAAATCACTCATCTATGCTTTGCAGATGACTTACTAGCCTTCTTCAAGGGAACTTCCAGGTCTGCAATGGCACTCTCACAGGCTTTGAGCACCTTCAAGTCATGTACTGGACTTGTTATCAATTGCTCTAAAAGTAACTTGTTTGCATCTGGGGTGCCCAGGGACGAAATTCAGCTGATTACTAGTTGTCTTGACTTCAATCTAGGGGCGCTTCCAGTAAGGTACTTGGGTCTCCCTTTGATATCTTCTAGGTTGGACTATAATCAATGCCTTCCACTGATAGACAGGGTCAGGAAAAGGGTTCAATCATGGAAGAACATAACTCTTTCATATGCAGGCAGAGCCACCCTAATAAAAGCAGTCCTAAACTGTCTCCGTGTTTACTGGACAGCTTGTTTTATTCTGCCTCAAAGTTTCTGTGATGATATAACAATAATAATGAGGAACTTCCTGTGGTCAGGCTCTGATACATACGCAAAGAAACCTATTGTTAACTGGCAACGTATTTGCAGTCCTTACAATGAGGGAGGCTTGGGCATAAGGTGCATTGAAACGTCAAACAAGGCAGCAATGATGAAGCATGTATGGAATATTGCTTCTCATAAGGATAACCTATGGGTATAGTGGACTAAAGCCAACTTAATCAAAGGAAATAATTTCTGGACCATGGACATACCGAATGAAGCCTCTTGGTGCTGGCGCAATATCCTGAAGTGCAGAGGTCAGGCTAGTTCACTTATTGTGCACTCTATTGGTGATGGAAAGGACACTAAGCTGTGGAAAGACCCTTGGCATCCTATGGGTATTCTTCTTAATAGATTTCCACAGCACCTAACCTACCATTCCTCACTGCACCGCAATGCAACAGTCATTGCACTTATTCACAATGGCAAATGGGATATTGGCAGGCATGGAAGAACAAACCTTGCTGATATATGTGACGACCTTGGTATGGTGGAGATGGACACTAAACATAAAGATGTAGTCACCTGGATGGGGGGCCAAGCTGGGGAGTTCTCAAACAAGAGTGCATCTCACTCAATGAGGAACAGAACACAATCAATATCATGGTCCAAGTTGGTGTGGTTCACATGAAGAATACCGAGACAGAGCTTCATCACCTGGTTAGCAATGCATAAGGCTCTTAAATCACAGGATAAGCTGCTCAAATGGAGGGTTATTGAACGGTCTATATGTCCACTATGTAGTGATGAACCAGAGTGTGAAGAGCACCTCTTTTTCAAATGCAGGTACTCTGGCTTCATATGAACACGCATCCTTCTCTTATTAGGCTACAAGCACCAGGCAATGAATTGGGCTGCTGAGTGGAGATGGTGTGAGCTTAAGTTCTCTGGTACATCATCAAGCAGTGTGCTAAAGAGGCTTGCCCTGAATGCAACCACGTACCACCTCTGGACAGAGAGATTGCAGACTATTTCAGTCAAAATTCAGAGCATCTATTGAAGTGGAGACAAAGATTATCGAAGATGTCAGATTACGTGCCTCAGTTCTGGACCTTCAAGTTGAAGATAATGCAGATAATAGGCATCTCTTTGACAAATGGAGACTTGATATGCAGTTCTTTACTCGCACTATCACAATGCATGCATGGCAGCGGCCTGAACAAGGTTGGTTTAAAGTAAATTCGGATGATTCACTCACTAGAACTATAGGGGGCTACGGAGCATTGATTAGGGACCACGATGGATTGGTAGTAACAGCTGGGGCAGGGAGTCAACGAGCACAAATGGTTCTTTTTCATGAGCTACAGGGGATTGAATTAGGAATCAAACTAGCGCAGAGATATGCCCTACACAGAGTGGAGTTGAGTATGGCTCCAATATGGCTTTCAAGTACCTTACTATTGACAAAGTCCCTCCATGGGAAGCAATCCATATAACTAGAAGGATCAAGGAAGCTTTAAACAAATTTGCAGGTTGTAGGATCATGCATGCAGTACGGGAAACAAACCAGGCGGCGGATAAACAAATAAAACTATTACCAAGTCATGAGTTTGTTGAGATCATACCAAGTTCTTTTGCGGAAGATATTAAAAAGATTGTATTTGATGATGCTAGAGGTAGGAAATATGCGCGAATGTAACCAATTTGTTCCTTACTTCTTTTTTCTATGGTCTGGGGAGCCCATATAAACCCCCACGCTTGCCTTTCAAAAAAAAAAGACATATGTCGAATGGATCATCATAAAAAGGTGGGGAAGGCAATGGGTCGAAAAGCACAATAGTCTCAATAGAAGGGGTCAGTTTTGACTCAATGAGTGGAAGGAGTTCCACTTTAGGCTTTCATGTGTAACCCGAATCCATAATAAGGGTTGAATCAAGCAAAGAATTCACTTCCCTAATGGAATCATCAATATCGAAGTCTAAACCGAAGTGAGTCAAACATGCTGCTAAGGGATCATCTAATGTAGACTGCAATAAGGAATTCTCCACCGAACTCTCAATCATGTTAACTTCACAAACATCCTTAGACTCAGGAGGTTGTTGGCTTACATTAAAAACATTGAGCTCGACGATCATGTTACCAAATGATAGTTTTATGATTCCATTCCTACAGTTAATAATGCTTCATATATTCTTCATGAAAAAAGTGGGCAGCTCTATATAAGTTATATGTCTCGTCGTTCCACATTTTTTCAGGAAAGTTGTCATCAATAATTATCTGCTCCCCATGCTCATACCAATCTTTACTTTGTTTGTACTTCACATCCATTCCCCTTGTAACCAAATGTTCAACAACAGGACTGCCACACTGATGCTCTACATTGCGACAATCTATGCAAGGGCATAAAATCATTTAAGGATTTCCCAAGTTGTTTGTAACCATTTTCACAAAATTCCATGTTCCTTTCTCGTACTCAGGATCAACTTTATGACAAGAAAAACAAGAAAATTCTATTGCTCTAAGACCTCTGACATTTCTAATTCTATAATAAATATCTAACTACGCACAACTAATTTTGTACCTGCGAAGACCCACCCAACCTTTATCCAGCATCATATATTCTTGTAGTACTCAGCCCAACAAATTCTAAAATTCAAACAAATAACTACTTAAATCTTCATGGGGTAATTGAAAGTTTCATATATATATATATATATATATATAAGCAGTACTTGAAGACAAGTCCAATTTCATACTAAATAGATATTCATATCCATTCTGAAAGCATTACAAACTGGCAGCATAAATGTTAAACACAAAGACAGAAATTAAATTCAGACAACACTACAACATAAATGTGATGAAGGGGTACAAATTGGACAAATTTTGGCCTTTTCATAGCACTAAGTGAAAAAATGTTATTGTCATATGCTATTAATGAGCAATTGTTGTGTAGTAGTGAATGCCATCTTTTTAAAGAAATCGTAATTATAATACGTTCAAAATATATGTTAGAAACTTTTGAATGATACTCGCTACGGCATCATTTCCTTGCATACATGACAGTGACCTAAAAACTATAACTAGATCAACCAAGAAAATGAATCAAAACACCATCTTTCAAAGAATAAAAATTTGTATTACTCAAATAACAAAATTTACATAACTTTTGAATAGTATTCCCTCTGCAATATCATTTCCATGCATATATAATTGACCTAAAAAAATTTACACCTATCTCCTAGTGATCACTTGCTGAGTGTGTGTGTGTGCATTTTTTTCTTAAAGGATCACTTGCAGAGTGTTAATATGGCCATTTTCATGTTCGGTTGTTTGTTTTGGATTCAGAGTGTTAATATGGTATGTATGTTTGCCTAAATAAATTACTGAGGTACAAAAATTGGCTCCAGAGCTAATACAAAAATATAATAAAACATAAATCCTTATCTTTTATGAAGATAGAAATAGTAATTCAAGAAAGCAAATAAACTAAATGTTGTTTCAAGAAAAAAAGTGACAAACCTTTTAGTTTTCCTCCTAATAGAACTATTTTAATTTCCCCCCTAATAGAACTATTTTAATTTCCCCCCTTCAACCTCACCGTCACCTGGTTCATATTAAAACATAGGTAAGTTGAAACAAACAAACAAATAAGAGGGGGGGAAAGGCCTAAAATATTGATCTAAACAAAAAGATTTTAAAAAAAAATAAAACCATTACATGGGAATCATTTAGTTCAACAATAGTAATAGGCTACTATCATACTAACCTAACCCCTGGTTTTCCTTTTGAGCTCTCAAATGGTCATGATTGCCAGGTGGGGAGCAAAGAAACCAAGATTAGGTCTTGATTTCTTACTCTATGAAGCATGTAATCAATATATGTTACTTTATGTAGCCCTACATTATGACTGTAGTTATTAAAAGGAATTGGTACACAGTAGTGTAGAAATAGAGATGAAGTGGAAATAAAAAAAGCAATAAATACAAAAGAAGTAGAACCAACAACATCAAGAAGGATAAAGAAGTTGGTTTTCTTTCTTTCTTTCAAACCTCTCTTCCATTTTCAAGTTCTCTTGTTAAGCTCAAATGGGAATCTGTTAGAACCAAAAACTAAGGCTTCTAAGCACCAAAAATGCTGGTGGAGGTGTGAGGGGTGTTTTGGAAAAAAAACTTGAAGAAGAAGTGAGAAAACTTTTCTTATTATCTCTGTCTAACCATTTTAGATAATTAAGGTCCTTTAGCTTGAATAGGTATTTGTTAGATTTTGTAGTTGGAGAAGTAAAAATAACCAAAACAAGACTTCAAAACACCAAAACTAGAGGTGGGGTGTGAGGAAACTTGGAGAGGAGGATATAGGAGAGTGAGAGTTTGTAAGTTGTTTTCAAGCTTCTCCTATATCAGGTTCCTGTACATTTTGAAGTTTGGAAAAAATACATGGCCAATCATTGTGTTGAGATTTTGTGAACTAGATTAATATGAGACCCAAAACCAGTGTAAATATTATACATAATGGATTCCCTCAATTATTTCTAATGTGAAACAAATCATTAATATGTAGATCTTATGAAATGACTTTTTACTAAGCCTTAACCTGACTTGGACAAAGACTCTGACTGCGTTGTATAGAAGCCTAGCTAATTAGACTGTGACTGTGTTGTATAGAAGCCTAGCTAATTAAGACTATATAAAGTGTTAATGCTATCTTAGCAAGAAATGAGTTTTTTCAGTGAGTGAGTGTGTGTTTTAGCAAAGGGGGTGGTGGGGTGTGGTGTGGTAACCAAGTGATGCGTGCAGGAGGTTGTACAGTGCAGCAGACCCTCACATCAGAGGTTGCTTCTGTCCTCAAACACTCCTTGAGTTTGGCAAGGAGGTGGGGCCATGCTCAGGTCACCCCTCTCCATGTCGCAACAACTCTACTCAGTTCAAGAGTGAGTATGTTGAGAAGGGCATGTCTCAAATCACACCCGCATTCGTCGTCACATCCACTTCAATGTAGAGCACTAGAGTTGTGCTTCAATGTGGCTCTTAACAGACTCCCAACTTCCCCATCTCCACTTCTCCATGGCCAGCCTTCACTCTCCAATGCTCTCATTGCTGCCCTCAAAAGAGCTCAAGCACATCACAGGAGAGGGTGCATTGAGCAACAACAACAATAGCCTTTATTAGCTATTAAGGTTGAGTTGGAGCAACTCATTATAATGACAGTATCAAAACTACGTCAGACAAGCTTGATCACATGTGACCAATACCATACAGATAGACTTTCTTTTACTATGCATGGAAGAAGAAGATAAATATAAATAAGGTAACAGAGGTACAGCTTCATTGAATTCAAGAAATCATTGTGATTACCGTTACTAGGTTCATTATTTTAAGGAAGAATTATGTGTGGAAGGGCGGGGTGCGATGCTTTAATTGCTTAAAGCATGCAGGATCTTCCTTAAAGAATATCATAACAACTTAACAAAATGTAGATGACGGGATTTACAGCGGAATAATCTAACCTAACAAAAAGAAGCTTAACTTCGAAGCTTCGAGAAATTGAGAAACCTTCAATTCAACTTAATTCTGCCTAATACACCTTATAAGGCAATTATTTATAAGTGAAACAAAACTCAAGTCCTAGACCCTAGCCAATGCTTCTGCAAAATTTTCTGAACTGACTTCAGAAAAACACGCGTACACACATTAACTAAAAATGTTGTTAGGTTAAGCAACACAAATTAGGATTGCAAGACAATTTTTTTTGTATTTATCACTTAGGGTAAGATTGCAAGAGCACCCTTAGAGTATGCCGCAATTACAGAATACAAGACAAAAGGACAAATAAACACTAACATCCCCCCTCAAGCCATATAGGCAGACAAACAAAGTGAGAATGTGCCACGAAATAAGAACCAATTTTTGAAAGAAATAGAGGGCAGTTGGATTACAACAAATGTGTTAACGCATATAATGTAGACACACCTTCTTGTTAGTGTCACAGACCACATAAGCTCATTTGTTTCATTAGTCAGTGGTGTGATGAGATGTTCCACAACACCAGTTTTAGCCTGTTTTCTACACCTGTACATAGTAATGCAAAAAAAGTCATTTCTTCCAAATATAGTCAATTTGAAAAGAAAAAACAATACTTTGTCTACAATGTCTCAAACATCAAAAATGCAATTCCGTCAACAACCAAAAAAAATCAAAAAAGCTTTAACAAAACTAAATGCATACACATCCTATCTTCCTTAAAAACATTTCCATGTTTCTTCACTGTGATATAAAATTGAAGAACAAAACAACTCAAATTGAAGAACAACACAACTCAACCAAATTAATACTCTAATAAGGAAATCAAAGAGGAAAAAAAATTACAATTCCTCTCCCCTAAAAACATTGACAATTACCTATCTGAAAAAATTGATCCTTCAAAGCCTTCAATCTACCAATCCATAACATCCATTACTTCAAAAACTGATACAAAAAAAAATTTAATAAATAAATAATTGTTAGGGTTTGCTGTGAAAGCAAAGCAAAGCAAGAGAGAGTGAGTGTGTTGAGAATGAGAGACCTAAAACGGAGATGGAGAACACGGCGAGAAGTAGAGCACGTTGGAGAGGGAGAGCACGGCGAAACAGGTTGGAGGTTGACAGCTAGAGGGAGATCGATCGGAGAGGGAGAGTGATCGAAGAGGGAGAGCAGAACGGAGAGGGAAAGGGAGATGAGAGCAGTCGGAGAGGGATAGGGAGATGAGACTTCGGCTACTGCTTCCTTCCTTCTCTCTTTGTTTTTTTTTTGGATCGAGCGGGCACTTTGGCGCCCAGCGAATTACAACTCCCGCCCAGCCTTTGATAGCATTTCACAATGTGAAAGAAATGATACAAATTGAACAAAGTTCGGCCCATTCATAGCACTTTATGAAAAAATGCTACTGTCATATGCTATTAATGAGCATTTGTGTTGTAGTGTGAACTCCATGTATGGGGTTTTTATAGGTAAAAAGGGTTTGAGTGAAACAAGGAAACATGGTTTGAGTTAAACAATGAAACATGGTTGAATGAAACGAGGAATGGTGTTGGAGTTCAATAAGGAAACATGTCTTGTAGATATTTTTTTATGATAAAATTCGCCATGTGGACGTCAAAATCTTCATGTTGATTTTCTCGTGATCCGTAGGTGTTGTTGCTTTGTGGGCTTTACTTCATGGGTCTTGAGATTAGAATTCTTTAATCCTGATGAATGCATTTGAATTCCCATTGGGCCTTCTAGTTAATGAATTTAGCCTTATTGTGCCACTTTATGCATATTTTGATATTTGTACTTGAATTCCTACAAAATGCACAAAATACACGTAATGAGATATTTTTATTTGATAATTGGACTTAACAATTGTATATTTATGAGTGTAAAATCGATGTTTTGGGTGCTTATCAATGACTGAGAAATCTTACAGCTATCTCAAGTCTATTGATGGCTTGAGATTGGTGTTGAGTCGTAGCTTTCAACTCTGATATATCCTTAGAGTGTTGTTCAACTCTACAATTTGTGCACTTCATAAAACGATTAATCGTTTCCTCTAGATTGGATGTGTTGGATGGAGGACCTTGATTAAAGTGAGACCTAACATGGCTAAAGGCTTGAGGAGCCTGGGAGACAACAACATGTCCCCCTTGGTGTGGGCCATGGGCCCCAAAAAGATTTGAATGCTGGGTGAATCCTGGATTATAATAGTTAGGTTGTGAATTATTACCAGGTCGCCACATAGCATTAAAAGAGTTGACTTGCTCAGCATAGTATGCAGGATAATCGTTTTACAAATAACAATTAGTAATTGAATGACCAGGACTCGAACATGCAGCACAGACCTCAGATGAAGCATTTGCGGGAGGTGCAGGTTGAGTCAAATTAAATAATGCATCTAACTTTTGAGCCATAGTCATAACAACCGTCTCTAACTTCAAGGCAGGAGGGGTGAACAAATGTATCACTAACTTCATATATACCGCCCTTACGCCTATCAGACTCCTTTTCTAGAATAATCCCATAACTGCAAATTTTGAAAGCATTTCAAAGAACTCCCATATCTCATTAACGCTCATCTTCATTAGTGACCCACCACAAGTGGCATCAATCATACTATGGTTTTGAGGGGTTAAATTGTCTTGAAAGTAATGAACTAACCGCCACTTCTCAAATCCGTGATGGGGACACCTGACAATGAGTTCATTGAACCTTTCCCAACATTCATAAAAATGTTCACCTTCTTTTTGTTGAAAATTAGATAAATCTCGTTGGAAGGCATCCGTTTTAGGAATGGGGAAATACTTAAACAAGAACTTTCTTGACAACGCATCCCACGTTGTGATGGATCCTGTCTCTAATGAATTTAGCAACGATTTTGCCTTATCTTTAAAAAAAAAGAAAAGGGAAACAACCTGAGACAGACCGAATCATTAGAAAAGTTTTGGTACTTCAAGGTAGCACAGATGTCAAGAAACTCTTTGACATGAAGATAATGGTCTTCTTTCTCAAAACCATAAAAAGAGGGCAACAGGTTAATAATAGCTGGTTTGAGTTCAAAATTGTTTGCAGTTGTATCAGGTAAGACAATACAGGACAAAGCACTGCTAGAAAGAGGGGAGAAGTGATTCTTAAAGGCCTTCTCCTCAACCATTTCTTTGGTCTCAATATTTTTTTTATTTATTTTTATTAAATGTAAACCTAACCTCTATATAAAGATGACCTAACTCTAAAAAATAAAATAAATAAAAACAGAACCCTAAATGACACTTAAATGATACACAAACAAAATGAATGGCAGACAACCCTAGAGCTTTGTTACTAATTCAATTTACCTAACCGTGGGAGAGGCACGATACTTTCCTATCAATTCGCCACTACAGAGTTGCTCCTACCTCTTTTTCCACTTTCTCGCTCAAAGTGAAATGCTAGTTCAAGAACTGTTCCCAGAGGATATGTTCCTTCACTCGACCACTTTAAGTTGTCAAATTTCCAAAGAGGGACCCTACGAGCGTCAAACCTATCCTAGATAATTATCTTGCTACAAATCTTAAATAGTGAAGGCTTAGGTTCCTAACTCTAAAAATGAAAGTTTTAAATCAATTCTGCCACTATTCAAATTTGCATGCAATACTACCTCGAACGAGCAAAACACAAGTGATCACACAGAAACCGCGTGCAGATGTGGTGGGTAGAAGTTACCTCAGGCGTGAACCTCTTTCAGGTTACTTGCGACGCCGCGTAGAAGTCGATTTCTAAGAGCTTCCTAGCGAATCACAATTTTTCACTTCATTCCCACTTGAGATCTTATGTGTGTGACCGCCTGCAAAATAAATGCAAAAATAATTCAAACTCAAGCAAATCAAACAAATAAGAAAGCGACTTGCAACATTGTTCCTAAAAGGAAAATTAAACATTATTTATAAACTAGTAAAAACAAACCCTAGATTTCGATTGTACAGTTACAATCCCCGACAACGACGCCAAAAGCTTGATGGATATTTTATTAACCTAAATTAATAAGCTAATAAACCCTACTTGTAACACAGTAAGTGCACGGCTATCTAACTAGTACACAGTGGCAAATACGGGTCGATCCCACGAGGATTGAATAGACAGTCGAACTCTAAGACCTATTTAAACTAATTTAAATTGGGGGTTACAGCAGATTTAAGTTACTAAGTTAAGAGAATTAAATTGAATTAACTAAAAATTAAAGTGACAAGACAATAGAAGAGTGGACCAAGACATCAAATCCACCATAGGTTCTTCGAGATTTGTTTAACCTAAATTATTGTTTTCGAGATTCATGACGACTAATTTAAAGATTAATCTACAATCACAATTGATTTCAGCAATGGCATACACCCCTAGCATTGAATGTCTTTTTAATGGCACACACAATCACAGGTTTAACTTGATTAATTCTAAACCCTAGCATTGCATATCTTTCTAAGGCACACACAATCACAGATTAAATTAATTGACTAAAGCAGACTTCAAATATCAATAAAGAGAATTTCTAACTACTGATTAGTCTAAATTCTTATACCGGATAAAATCGGTGAAAAAAATTATTGAAATTCAAAAATTAATTGTATTTAACATTTAAGCATATAGAAAACAATAAATTCATATACGACAAACTCTAGGAAACCCTGTGGTTTCATCTTCGCCTCGGCGCAAGGTCTAGAATATCATGGTAGATGAGGTAACAACACTGGCATAGGTGAAGTCCATCTATTCCCACACGAACACACGAGGCGAAGGGCTGCAAGTGTAATGTGGTGGTACAAAGTAAGAAATCGGGATGCAAATAACCTAATTGAAAAATCAGTTATTTCCCTCCTTAACTAGTCGTCCTCTACCTCGCGAGAGAAGTTCCCTGCTTCTCTGCTTCTTCTTCTCCTTGTTCCTTCTTTTTTGAACCTGCAAGAGAGAAGAAAAAAAATTGAATAGGGTGAAAGGAAAGAGCGAGGAACGAGAGAAGAGGAACAAGGGATGAGGTGGCGAGTGGTGTGAATGGTGGCTTGCGGTGGTTGTCTGTTCTCTTTCTCTGTTGTGCAATGGAATTTTGACCTGCAAGAGAGACAATCAAATAGAGGAGGTAAAAGGAGAAAACGAGCGAGATGGAGAGAAGGAGGCAAGGCAAGGCAATGGTGAATGCTTTACTGCTTTGCATCTTCCTTGTTTCTTCATGGCTGTTGTGACTCGGCTGCGAGACAGAGTGAGGGGAAAGGGAGGTGACGAATGGAAAAGGGAGAAGAAGAGGTCGTGAGGAAGATGGTGGTGGCGTGAAGTTTGTTGGCTGCAAGCTCTGTCTCGTGATGGTGAACAGTGATAGGTAGATAAATAGGGACGGTGGTGTGGTGGCTATTTGGACGGCATGGTGTGGTGAAGAAAATAAGGAAGTGGAGGGAGAGAGGAACGGTAGAGGACTGCGGTGACAGTGGTGATGGCGAGGTGCGATGTAATAGAGACCTTGACCTTTTGATTGGAGATCAAACAACCTAGATTCTTTTATTGGGGATCAGCCACCAATAAACTAAAATAAAAACTTGTATTGCTTGCCTAAACTCTATTACATCATATGTATTTATAACTGAAAGTAAAAATAATACTTCCTAATTGAATTCAAACCTAATTCTAATCAAACAATAACTCCTAATTCAAAACAAGCTAATATTCCCTAAAATAGAATATTGTTTTAACTAAGACATTCTAATTTCAAGTAAATACTAAATAGGATTGGCATCCTAAGATCCCACGCTACCTGAAACAAGGCTTGTCCTCAAGCCAGAAAATCTGGAAAACGTACATGAATTTGCTTGTAGTCTTCCCAAGTAACTTCCTCCACGGGACGACCGGTCCACTTGATAAGCCAGCGTGTACTGGCTGCCCATAGTAATTGTATCCAGTGTTTGGTTGAGGCTGCAGAGGTACAGCTGATGGGTTTGACTGGTCCCATCCGGTTGCCTGACGGGGTAGTTGGAATAATACGGAGGAGGGGGAGCAGAATAACTCCCAAGCTGTGCATACCCATAACCAGGTTGCTGCATTGGAGGTTGGCCTCAATTGGCAGGAGGGCGGTAACCCTGCTGTGTGTAGTTACTGGGATTAGATAAAAGCCTTGCACGATTCCCAGTGATTACATCGTTGACTAGTTCTTTCGCTAATTCAATTTGCTCTTTTGTGCCATTTATGTAGATCGTTCTTTCAATTGACATATCACCCGGTGGAAGATGTAATGGTATAATCTGAATACGAGATCCAGACCTGCTTTGTATGCTCTTGATGGTCTCACCCCCTTTACCAATCATTAAAGCAACGTTGTCATTAGGAATCTTCATTGTAAATTGTTCAACTCCATGTGGCAGTGAACTCAATCCATGCCCTGTAGTAGGAGCAAACCCTCCTGCATATGTGTCTCTGCAATGACATCATTGATGAGTTGTTCTGCCCTGCTAACTTGCTCCGGTGTACCCGACAATGTCACATCTCTTGTCGGAGATAAGAGATCAACATCCGTATCCTTAGTTATTTGGATTCTTGCTCCTGATTGATGCTGGAGGTATTTTATAGTTTCACCTCCTTTACCAATAATAACGCCAACCTTCCCATTTGGAATTGTTATTTGCTTTCTCATGCTCTGACCATAAGATGCAGCTGGTTGTTGACTTGCAGGCTTTGGTGCAACATCTAGCACCAAATTAGAGAGCTTCTCGAACTCGGTAATAAATGAGCGAACTATGCCTCGTTGTACTAACTTAGAAAGAGAACTACACATATCGATATGTTTGCGAGAGCAAAAGGCTTTTGAAAAATGTTGCCAAGTTAATTTGCCCAGTGATTGGCGAATCCATCGGTACCAAGAGTTGGCATCACCCTGAAGGTGAAGAGCGGCAATGGAAAGCATCTGTTCGCTAGAAAGGCCGTTGAGTTCCTGCTACTGCTCGGCCTGAAATAACCAACCATACGAAATAGTTCCATCGAAACGGGGTAAATCAATATGGAGGCCCTTGCCAGAAATAGGAATAAGTGGTCGTTGTTTTTTGGTTGAACGTATGGTGTCGGGCGATATGGATGGAGATTCCTTAATGCCTCTAGAATAGTGGCATTAGTGGTCTCAAGTGTGTGGAGGTGGGATGAGATCCCGGCAACTTGAGCAGTAAGCTCATCGACTTTCTCTTATAATTCAGCAACAATCATTATAAAGAGGAGGGTTGTTATGGAGTTGTTGGTGATGCGCGAGGAAGGTGATGGCCGGTGAAGAACAAAGTAACAAGAAAAAAAATTTGGCTCAAAATCGATGATGTTCTGATACCATATAATAGAGACCTTGACCTTTTGATTGGAGATCAAACCACCTAGATCCTTTGATTGAGGATCAGCCACCAATAAACTAAAATAAAAACTTGTATTGCTTGCCTAAACTCTATTACATCATATGTATTTATAACTGAAAGCAAAAATAATACTTCCTAATTGAATTCAAACCTAATTCTAATCAAACAATAACTCCTAATTCAAAACAAACTAATATTCCCCAAAATAGAATATTGTTTTAACTAAGACATTCTAATTTCAAGTAAATACTGAATAGGATTGGCATCCTAACACGCTGTCAATCTTCCTATCGAGTGAGGATCTCCGACAGGGTGGATGTGGCATGGTGGCTGGAAAAACACAGAGGGAAAAAATAAAAGGGACGTGGAAGAGAGGAAGCCAACGAACATAGGAAAGAAATGAGGAGGAAAAAAAAAGGAAGCCTAAATAGGGTTCTTCCTCTTTCTCCTGGTTAGTTTAGGTTTGAGATTTTAAGTCAGCTTTTGGGCTTGGGCTTAGGTTAAATCAAGCTAATTTGGGTATTCGGGTTAGGTTTAGACATGTGATAATCGACTTATCACCTGTTACTTTGTACCACCATTTGAACCAATTAATTGATTATTCCTCAAATTGCTACCTTAACGCGATACATCATTTACACTCAAATTCCTACAAAAACATGAAAATGAAATAAATAGAATAAAATATAATAATCAAAACACTAACATATATAAATTAAGGGATATATTATGTAATAATTACGTGAATAACACTGAGAAGCAATGACTGATGTTCAAATTGGCACAAAGTTTTTCCACGTTTTTGCCTTCAAACCGGGTCCCATTATCATTAACCATCGTCATCGGAATACCAAATCTGCAGATAATGGACTTCCAAAAGAAGTTCTCGATTTGATTTTCTCCTATTTTGGACAATGTCTCAACCACTACCCATTTGGTCCACAACTACAAGGAGGAATTTCTTTTTATCGGAGAGAAGTGGCCCTATGATGTATGTTCGCCATAAGACCATGGGCTAGTCATTGGGACCAAGTTCTAAGCAGACATGTGCATGTACAACGCATACCTCTAACATTTATCACATTTTCGGGTCAGATCTTGGCTTCTTACTGCATCTTGGGTCAATAGTACCCTAGGGTAAAGGCTTTATGTCCAAAGTTCTTCCTTCGGGATGGTTCCCACATATTCTTTCATGGATCTCTTTGAGGACATAGTCTGCTTCTCTAGGAGTCAGGCATCTGAGTAGTGGACCAGTTGTTGATCTTTTGTACAGCTTGTCATTGAGGACTGTATATCGTACTGCCTAGTTTTCAGCTTACGAGCTTCTTATTTTTCTACTGGGTCCCATCTTTAATGTACCTGACTATGGGACTCATCTAGCTAGTGTCTTCACTTGTGGTGCAAGCCTAGTAAACTCAACAATGTAGTCCACTAACGCTTGCGTTTTGATGGTCGATCTCGAAACATAATGGACATCAAAATGTCCCAGCTCTACTGAGCATCTGACCATCCTTTCTAACATCTCTGATTTATGCAATACTGATCAGAGTGGATATTTAGTAAGGACCATTATTGAGTAAGCTTGGAAGTAGGGTCTCAGCTTTATGGAGAAGGTAACTAGCACCAAGGCATATTCCTCTAGGTTGGGGTAGTTAGCTTTTGCTTTAACAAATGTTTTGCCAACGTAATAGACTTGTTTTTTTTCGCCCCTTGTCATCCCAGATTAGGCCGAGCTGACTGCATGTTCTAAGACCGAGAGGTACAAGTAAAATGTTTCTCTCGAGTTATGCTTTGAGAATAACTCCGTGTTGTCCATGTACACTTTTAGACTCTAGAAGGCATGCTCGCATCCTTCATTCCATTGGAACTCCTTATTCCTCTTCAAAATTTTGAAAAGGAAAGCATTTATCTGAAGATTTGGAAATGAACTTGTTCAAGGCTGCCACCCTTCTGGTCAGACTCTGAGCTCATTTGATTTTTGTAGGGACCTCATGTCAAAAAGAGCTTGAATCTGCTCTGGGTCAGCTTCTATTCCTTTTTGGTTGACTATTTATCTCGAAAATTTTCAAACTCTACTCCGAATGTGCACTTCTGTGCATTGAGCTTCATTCAATACTTATGGAGTTGAGATAAAACTTCTTTTACATATGCAATGTGGTCAAAACTATGATGGCTCTTTACTAGCATATTGTAGATGTAAACCACCATTGTCAACCCAATTTGTTATTTGAACATGTGATTGACCAGCCTTTGATATGTTGTTCTTGCATTTTTTAATCCGAATGGCATTACTCGGTAGTAGTATATACCCCTCTTTGTTATGAAAGAGGTTTTTTCTAAGCTGGTGGGTGCATCTTGATTTGGTTGTATCTGAAATAAGTATCCATAAAACTTAGGAGGCTATGTTTGGATGTTGTGTAAATGATCTGATATATTCGGGGGAGTGGAAAGTTGTTTCTATGGCAAGCCTTATTGAGGTCTACATAGTCCATGCATACTCTCCACTTCCCATTGTTCTTTTTCACTAGGATCGTATTTGTCAGCCAACTCTGGATAGCATAACTCTTTTGTCATGCTGACATTCAATAGCCTCTAGTGTTATCATGGCTATCCAGATAGACTGTGACTGGCTCTTCATTTGGCTGTCTAGCGTTTGGTCTTCCTCTCGGACTAGGCGATGTTTCATTTTCTGAGTGTGTAGACTAGTCGTCTGATTCAGGGCTTGGGATCTCCATAGATAACTTCTCCCTCCCAGAATGGTTATCGGATAGATGGTCCCCACTTCATCATTGGCGGGGTACTCGAGGCATTGGTGTTGTGTGGAAACCACTGCCCCATGTGATGAATCCATGGTCTACCTAAAATTATGTTGTATGTAGAAGGGGCGTCTACAATCATTAACATCGTTAACAGGGCCTTTTACAGTTCTTGCTCATCTACTAATGTCAATTTGATCTTGGGAAACATCTCTCTCCACTGAAACCGATCATGGCGTGGTTAGTCGATGTAAACTCCTTGTCCTTCAATTGGTCGAGCTCCTATGTCCACCAAAGATCTTCTCGCGTCCCACTTTGTTATCCCGATCGAGATTACTAAGCGTCATTATGAGCGAAGTAGACTCCTTGCAGGTCCCCCTCCATCAATGTCAAATTTGGATTCATAGTGAGATCTAGTTCGCAGCTCTCAGACTGATATTTTCCTTGATCGGTTAGACTGTCCCTGATATTCATACGCACCATGCAATACATATATAACGTTCAGAATTTTCCATCGATCTCCCTTACAAAAAAAATTTTCTCTTTTCCTAAGGATTGTTTTTCTCTCGAGTCCACGAATTCTTTGAGCCTCCCTTTCTGGACCCAGTATTCAATCTCATTTTTAAGGTTTTTGCAGTCCTGATTGTCTTGGCCATTATCCTTGTGGAAATAACAATAATTGTTCTTATCACGCCTTGAATGATCTCCATTGAGCTTGATAAGTCATTTAATAACCTCCCAATTCTTCATGGTATAAAGGAATTTAGATAGACTGGTATTGAGCAGAGTGCAGGCGTGACACTTGGAGTTGATGTAGTTGGTAGACTTTTTGGACTTTGCCTTGCCATACTCAGGTTTGTCATCACCCTATCTACTCTTGGATCTGTCTCCAACTTCTCATTTCTTCTCCTCTCTCCTATCCCAGGTTTTAAAGGAGTGTTTGGTCTCGTTCTCACCTCCTTTCTTGGCTGCCAACTTCTCCTCCAGTGTGATGTATTTTTTTTGTACTTTTCAACAAATTTGTCATGTCTTTGGAGGGCCCAAAGGTCAGAAAGTTGTAAAACTTGCCTTCTCTGAGGGTGGAGTGAAGACAGTGACATGTTTCATCACTACAGCCATCGATCAGGGTCAACTCTTCGTTGAACTATGTCACATACTCTTTGAGAGTCTCATTGGGCTTCTGTTTGAGGTTGAGCAGATAGTGAGGCCATTTTCTAATCTGCAGGCTTCCCACGAATCCAGTGATGGAAGCCTTTGCCAACATTTGGAATGAGTCAATTGACCTTGGCTGGAGGCTGTGGAACCAAGTCAGGGCTAAAGGTCCGACACATGATGGCATTTGATCCTTCATTCAATACCATCACGTGGTGGTAATGGCGTAGGGGTCATATGGAACTGTAGTTTCATCATAAAGCTCAAGCTTCAAGGGTGAACTTCATGAGCAGATGTGCATAATTTGTTCGAAGAATGGAAGGACTGTGAGGTTGTATTGGACACCTAGGTCGATAGTTTCAGTCGGAGTGGATATGAGACGACGGTTCTGTCAGCTCTTTATACATGGTCTCCTCAAACTCTTTCATTCCTCTGGTTTCCTTCATGGTTGGCCCTCCGATCCTCAGTAGGGACGTTGTTGCTTCCATGAACGCTTTCCATGTTTTTCCTGTTGAGTTAGGGTTGGCTCTGGGTATCCGTTAGTTTCCAATGGTGTGGACGCTCTTGGGTAAGCATCTCTACCACCCGAGCAAGCTGATCCATATGAGCCAGGATATGGTATATACAGGGGTCCACCGCGACTGCTCCAAGGGTAGAGCCTTGTTGTTGTCCTGCTCCAGTGGCTGGAGCACCATGGCCCGGTGGTAGGACTCCATCGATTGGAGCGTTGTCTTGCTCATCTGCCGTTAGCACGAGATCTAGTGTTGGTCACCATGCTTTCAGGTTTTTTTTAATTTTATTTAGGGTGTGTGTTTTGTTTTTTAGGGTCTAAAGAAATTGTCTTTCCCCACAGACGATGCCAAACTCATACACGCAAATTCATCCTCCTTGACTTTGACTTGCAGAACAAGCAACATTCAACCAGGACCACCGTGTGGGTGGCCAAAGGCACTCCGATGGTAAAGTTTGGCTTTGAACAAGAAGGTGGAATTAAGCTTGGTAAAATTAAGTTGCATATCTTAGTTCTTCCTCTCGTTCACCTTATATAATGAGAGAATTTATCCATTCTCTGACTCTACCTTTGATTGAGCAATAAAGGGAGAAAATCTTATTCAGATTTTCTCTCTATCAAGTTACGTCCTTGTAGGGTTCTTACACTTCCATGACTTGATCTTCTTTAGTATTTATTTTCCTTTATGACTCAATATCCTTCTCCTAGATGGACTAGGAGTGGTCTAAGTAGGCCTTGGGCTTATTTCGATCCAAGGGCATGTGTTCTGGCCTCCCGTCCTGGGTCAAGCTCCTAGATTCACGCCACATTGGGCTTGTTCAATCTGAGCTTGATATCATGACTTATGAGCTGAATTAGGCCTGACTCAAGCATACTGGGGCCTGATCCGTCCGGCTATCATTTATAGGGTTATTTTGTACCACGTGTCTTGCTATGATTGAATGAATATTCGATGTCTCATCAACTTCAATTAAGAGTTCCTTTCTATTAAGCAATACAAATTGTTTATCTTTCACTCCTCTGTTTTTATTTAGGTATTACTTGTTGTTTTCAGTTCAGTTTCAAGTTTTGTTTCAGTTAATTCCAATAAAATGTTTGTATTTTGTGGATTTCGGATTGCGGTGATTTGGCACTTGCTGATACCATTAGCGGTTTAAGGGTTGGATAGTTGGAGACAATAATGAGGGGTCATAGTCTTCGATGTAGGTTGTGGATGAAGTCTTAATAACTTGCAAATAACTTTTCTCAAGTTTTTCTTTTGATTTGTAGTTTTTCCCTTTACCCTCACTTTGTGGGTAAAGTTTAGCAATGTGGGGTTGATAATCAGTTGATTGAAAATTAAAAATGAATTAGGGGTAAAAATTTAATCTTATATATTATTTATTTATTTAAAGCAAAACCCAAGTTCAAGAGAATTGTGACTGTGTATATGCAATCAAAAGTCAAAACTTGTATGCAAATGCAATGCCTCTCACCACTGCTATGCTTAAACTAGTACCACAGTCAGTCACTGTTTATTATACAAGAGGGGTTCAGCCTAATAATAAAGGTTGTCGGGGGTACAAAATGTACTAAAACTTGGGAAGCTACTGTTGCGCAGATTTTGTTGGCTTGAAATTCAAGCATTGTAGATAGAATTAAGACAACTGGACTTGTAGAAACAAAGATACGGCATAGCCTCCCTCCTTAGTATCATTTGGTGTGGTGTGTGAGCAAGAGATTTTTTTTTTTTTTTTTTAAATGTAAGCTAGAGATATTTATTTCTGTTTATCATGGGTTTGGTATATTACACTATATATCTGAAAATGGAGGTGCAATTTAAGGAGAGACCACATCTGCAATGGATGACCATCCATATATAATTGGCCTCCCATCTTCCATACAAATTTCCTCCATTGCAATCATGACTCAGGTCCACTTTATACCCCCACCATGCGCTCCCAACCTCAGACCAATTAACGAGGTCCCATTCCTTGGATTCAAAAAGGGTAAGACGACGCCAGGCTATTTTTTTTCTCAATTAAAATAAATAAATAAATAAAATGCTATTGCCACCACAATTACTATAGTATGCTTTCAAAACATGGTAGCATTCTTCCTAGACTTTTAGATTGAAATTCTATGATCACAATTACTTGGGCACTTTTATGTGTGTTTTCAACCAAACGCATTAAGTATTGCGGAAAGAGTTTGTGTTGAGTTGCCTTAGCAGAATAACAAGCGAGCAGAGTTTAAGTTGACTAAAATCATCTCATGTCAGTATACATTTAGAATATGTATCACGATGACAATTAATTATAAGTATCACAATCAGAATTACCTAATTCAACATTTCAAGATGAGCTCTCCTAGGGAGTGAGGGAGAAAGCGACGTGGGGTGAAGCTCGTCCACTACCATCCATCATTCTCGAGATACACTCATAATCAATATCTGTGGTAGTGGGCAGGCCTCCCCCACGCCTCGCTCTCTCTCTCTCCTTCGCTCCCTAGAATCAGGGTTTCAAGATATTTTTGTATTAATTGTCTAAGAAACAATAATTTAGAACATCACCACACCTCGTAATGATGTAATCTGTATCGCTTGAAAAGATAGTTCCCATGTTGTAAGAAGAAAAAATCAAATGGCCAGAAAATAAAAAGTTCTTTCTTTACTTTCCATCTCGATCTGAGGTGAACCCACCCCCCAACCCATAAAACCCCAGTCAGTCAAATATACCTACAACTAGCTAGCTAGATAGCGAACCATTCTATTAATATCCATATATAGAGGAGCATTGCATACATAAATCCATGGATCCCTTTGAAAGTTAGTAAAATAAAAATCTATCGATCCAATTAAAGTCTTTTGAGTTGAGTTGATGAGTCTCTAATCCAGTGAAGTCTTCTCTCCTTGATGAGCTCCTCCCTAGTGAGTGAGGCTGACATGACTAGTAATGAGTGAAGGTGAGGGTGAGGGTGAGGGTGAGGGGGTGAGGCGCTTTTGGAAGTGGGCAAGCCTGTTATCAGCCAACCTTGTCATGTAAGCTGACTTTTTGAATTCACACCACGTGAATTCCTTGTACAAACTCTCTTCTCCTTCTGACATAATTGATCTAATTGGTCTTATTCTCTCATTTGGCGGTGGTGCCCCAAAATAAATCATCGATATCCTTGATTTCGAGCTATTTGTTATTACTCTGTGCATCACACTCCTCATTCTTCCATTGCTCATCACCTGCATGAGCGCAAACCGCAAACAAAATAATACCATATTTAGATAAGATGTTTAAGGTAGCCTCCACTTGTATTTGATATGATTCCCACTCTCTATACTAATTTAATAAATAAATAAATATTTGCTTACAACGACAAAAGGTATTTTCTTCTTTTGTTAAAAGGCCGTCCATCGGGGTCCCAAGTGTGTTTTTTAAAACTTTGACTTAGAAAGGTGGGTCAAATGGATTAAAAAAATATTCATTAATTTCAAAAGACTAATAAAAACTTAATAATCACACTACTAGCAGCTATAGCTATTAAGGAAGGAAAGAATGAAGGAAAAGCCTATCCCACCACTTGCTGCTTATCTTTTTGAACTCGGAAAAGGAATCACTTTTTTCAGTTTACACTAAAAATATATACAATCTAATTGATGATGATGAATGTTTTGGTTTTGGTTTTGTTTTTGATAATTACCTGCATGGAGTCGCCAACAATGATGAAGAAAGAGTTGCGATCAGCTGGAACTGAGACCCAACTCCCATCTTTGAGACAGATTTGAAGGCCACAAGTATCATTAGACCTCAAAATTGAGATTATCTGAGGATCAGTGTGTTCACCAAATCCAATCACACTCTTATTTCCTTCTGGACATGGAGGGTAATGGTTCAGCCTGAAAACAGAGTCACTCTGTTCATCCATTAATAGCTTACTAAACACATTTCTCTCTTCAATCTTCAACCCGTCTGCCAATATTTCAAGAATCCCAGATCCCAGTTTCCTCACATATGACAAATATTCGCTTAAAGCGGAGCTACAAGAAGCAAAGACAGAGGTGAATAATTTATTTAAATCATTCAAACATACATATTGGAAATGAAATGGGAATTTAGTTACCTAGTAAGATTTGGGTTTTGAGAAATCGATTGAAAAGGAGAGGTGTTTAAGAGGAGATATTCGACCAAACCAACATCACCGTTGGGACCGATTCGCTTGTTTCCATACCCAAAAGGATTAGCAGGACCAGATTTTTCCTTGTCAGATTGAGGTAAGGAGAAGAAGTTGAGGGCTTCAGATTCCAATCTAGTGATGATATCAATTGGAACACCATGGTTGACCACTTTAAAGAACCCAAACTCTTCACAAGCTTTGACAAGGAGAGTTTTGGAGTCTGGGTTTAAGAGATCAATAACGGGGACGTTAGAGCAGGAAGAGAAGTTGTTGGTGTTGGTGCCTGCACCTGCTTTGCAGCTTTTGATAGGTGAAAATCGGTCTAATGAAGTCTTTGACACGACCACCATGGCTTCCCTTGGCTTTAGATACTAGGATCCTTACAGAGAGAAGAAATTGCTTCTGCTTTCTATTCTATTGTTGTTGTAAGAGTCGTCTAAGTCTAAGAGAGAGATAGATGAGTTGAAGTTGAGGTGTGAAGGAAGGGGGGTTGGGGTATTTAAATGGTTGAAAACGCATGAACAGGGAAGCGTTACCAACTATATAAGCTTATGACATCTGGCATTTCATTTTAAGGGCTTCTTTGGAAATTGACGGTTTTAGGAGACACCCCCTTGTTTTTGTTTTGAATTCTAGAATAATATATAAAACTATGTATAGTCATAAAACTTGTTGTATTGGTATTCTGCCAAATAAATATTTTATTGGTATTGGTCAAAATAAATATTTTGTTGGAGCCCTTCTTATTAGTGAGGAAACGGGCGAGGGAGGGGTGCAACCCTCCATTCTCTCGAGATGCGCAATGGCATATGTCTAGAGCGGCTCGCTCATTTCGTCGACAATAAGAAAAAGCGATTTTGTTGATATATATGTATAATCATAAAACTTGCTGTATTGGTATTCATGTATATATATATATATTGTGCCCAATAAATATTTTTTTTATTGATATATATATATATATATTTTGTCTTTATCTGTTACATTATTTTTTGTACTAAAAATTATTTGTCATTTTAACTGGAAATATCAAAGTTACCAAGAAACTCGTGTGAGCAGTGTAAGATACATCACAATTATATATAATCATTAATGAGTTGTTTTGCCAGTAATGTAGTATACATTCAGATAAGTGGTTTTATTTGTGTGAGAGACATTTTGACTCATTTATTTGTTAGGTTTTAATTTGTAATAATATTTAAAAAAAATTAAAAATAAATCAATACTTAAAAAAAGACCTCTTTAAATTGTAAGATAGATTTAAAAAAATTAAAAATAAACCAATACTTAGAAAGGGAGATAGACAATTATATTTTATCAACAGAACGAAGTAGTTTTTAGTTTTCTTATGTAACAATCCTTCTATTTGGCTGCCGACGTACAAACGGAAGAAAAAAAAATTCAAAGGAAGGAAAAAAAAAGTTAAAAATAATTTTGAAATGAGTGCCTGAAAAAGAAGAGAAAAGAAATGGCGAAATTAGTGAGAAGAGAAGATTCGAAGAAGGAAGTTTACGCGTCCGTGTCGGTGTTGAAGTGCGACAACTGGCAAAGTGGAGCGAGTGTCTGGAAGTATTAAACCCAAGGTATAAAAAAGCAGCAGTGTGAGGTGGACTGACCTGGCCGAGTGGCGAGTGCGTATATTTTTAGCATGTGGCACAATTATATTGAGTTCACATTTCATTTCATGGACCCACTTCACTTCACTACTAGTGTTAACTTACTCCATCCGCACCATGCAAGCAGTTAGCATTCCTGGAGGGAGACCGAATTTGATCCCTTAAATGCAAGGGCTGAACTTGTAAACAATCACGTAGTATATTTAGAGTAAGTCTACTCAGTCAGATTTGTTAGTCACTTTTAGGTCTAAGTTTTGGCCTTTTTTATATTTTTTATTTATTTTCTTTAAAACACAGCAACAAACATCACTTATAGAATAGTAGAATTGTAAAAAAAGCAAAGATTTGACCCCCAAAGGTAGCTAGCAAACCTGACTGGCTAAAATCTTTGATATTTATGACACTATATTTATGAGTAATAGAAAGGCCAGTTTGTGAGTTACTTTTTTGCTAAGTTTTGATTTTTTTTACGTTTTTTATTTCTGTTTTAAAACACAACAACAAACACCATTTATAGAATGGGTAGAAATGTAAAAAAAACTAAAACTTGGCCAAATAGTGATTCCCTAAAATTATTGTACATTTATTTAATGAAAAATATTTTATGCATCCACAGGGTGTTGAATGTGGATTGCATCAGGTAACTTCACATGTTAAGGTTGGTAACTTTTGACAACTTAAATTGGTAAATTAAGTGAGCGGAGATGACTTTTAAATTATAGTTTATAAATAAAGGGTCGGAATTCGCCGACTCATGAAATCTTACTCATATTTTTACATAAGATCTGGGGCCTTTATTTATTTAATCCAATGGTAAATAAAGACTCCTCCTCCCCCTCTCTTATATATTTCTCTCCTTATTCCTTTCAAAACAAAAACAAAAAGATAACAAGAACAAAACAATTACGTCGCCTCGACTCATTGATAATACTCTGTCTGCCTGACTTTATCGTCGACACCATGCTCCGCCTTCTTACTGGTCGATGCCCTACACCTCTCTTCACTTCGTTTTCTTTTCAATTAGTTGTGGAAAGGTATTTGAAGCAAATCAAGGGGTGGGGTGGGTATGGTTTACAAATTTGGATCCAACCTTATGGATTATGCCAATATGGGCTTATTGTTGTCTGGGCTTTGCCAAATTGGATGGTGGTCAAGCCTGATTTACTCTGCTGAAGAGATCATCATGACACGCGTACGACACAGATTAAAAGACGGGTTGGTGTATCATCAACTATTCCTCTGAGTTGATGGGCTAGCTCGTCGTTCCACTAAGTCATGTCATAGAAGATCTGAGCAGTCATGATTACTTAAGTCTGAATCGTCTCCTTGAGCGGCGTGCTTCATTAATTGGGCGTGCATCTGCTCGAAAAAGAAAAAAGTGTGAATTCTATTTTTTATATAGATCCCCTTCTCTACAGATTTTATTTTCTTTACTCTTCGATCTTAGAGACTCTATTTTATCGTTTCACATTCCGTGCTTTTGACTTTGCTCAACTTCCGTAATCGAAAGTTTGTACGTTCTTCCATAACGGGCTAGAATCAACTTTCTGATGAACTGTTCGCTAAGGGTCATAAGTTCTTTAAGGAGAGATCAATCTCTAAGTCGAATTTGGGAGACCTTCGTGGGATCTATGGGATCCTTGACAATCTGGAGCTCTTCACATTTGGCGAAGGTCAAACGTTGTTATCTCCTCTAGAATAATTCATCTGTTTGCACAGAGGTATGCTCCAGTCGGGTGACCGTTTCCTGTCATCAAGGAAATTTGGATTTTCCTGGCTTACCTTGGCATGGCACCCGCTTAGCTGGTGCCGAACGGGTATAGGACGGTGATCGCCATTCTGACTAGGGTGAAAGATGTTGTGTCCGAGTATCTCCGAGGGTGATCTAACTGTTCACTTCTCCTCGGATAAATGAACATGTTGTGTGTGTGTTGACATCGCTGGACGGCTTTGGGAATCTCCTTGATGACTACAAGTTCTACCTGAAGTATTGTTTCATGGCCTCTGCGGACTCAAAGTATTTTGAGTTTGCTGGTCATCCGATTGAGTGAGAGTTCATGCAACTGAGTAAGTTTGATTTCGTTCCTGATTTTGCTTGTGTTAAATGCTTTTTGAATTGTTATCCATGCTTTTTTTGTAGACTGGTTTCCAACTACACCATTTTCTTCTAAAAATGAAGCAGCTTTGGATAAATTTCGTGACATGCCTTGAATGTGGGTAGAGGATGTCGTTCAATCTTCTAATAACAAGCGCAGCGGACTGTGGGCCTATTAGCATGAGGCTCCCACTCTTTTTAGAGTTCCAAAGTCGAAGTGAGAAGGCGAACCCTCTTTGAAGAAGAGGAAGCTCCCGAAGGTTAAAATTCCGAGCTCGTCAAGTAAGGTGGAATTGAATGAGGCGTTTCTTCTTCTATGTTCTCTAAGAAGCCTCGTGCTGCCACTAAGCCCGCTCATGAGTGTTCGACTCTTTCAAAGGGACGCCAAGCTGTGGGGCAGATTCTTGATTTGCCCACTGAGGCGGAAGCTATTGTGTCCGAGGGGCAGGATGCTCCGACAAGGGCCCCTATCTCTCTAACCGATTTGGAGAATGAGTATCTGCAAATGTTGGGGGTTGAAGATATAACGAAGCTGAGCACTGAGCAGGCGAAGGTTTTGAACAACCTGTTGCTATAGGTGGGCATGGATGTTTCTTCTGATGCGAGTATGATTTGTCCCTTTTTGTTGAACGATTTCTAGTACAACCTTTCTTTGGATCGTGAGTCTTTCCGACTTGTTCAAGAGGCGTCTGACTGTTGCCACTACGGCATGAAGTCCCCTCCTCGTCGCTCTTATTGTCTTCTGTCCCGATCTCGACCCGATATTGAGGTGATGACGGATCCAAGAGATAACTTACTTCCTTCTTCCCCGTCAACTGCTTCCGCGTTGCCTCATGAGAGAGATGTGGTCGTTGTTAGCAAAGGGAAAGCAGTGGATGAGGGCCTTGATGCAGCAAAGACAACGAAGGGCAGTGCTGGAGTAATTTCGGTCCCAGAGGACCTCCATTTGGATTTGCGAATCAGTTTATTCGTTACAGATGTGTTAAAGATGAACAAGCAAGGCTGGCACCAGGAGGTCGATATTTCTTATGCCTCTAAGAAGCATATAGTAGGTTGAATGATTGGCTGGCAAATTTTGTTCTTATGCCAGCAGGTGATACGTTGGGAGTGAGTATGGACAAGGGGCAGAAATATCTCGTAGTAGGGATGTCATATCTAAACCAAGTTGTCGTCGCTAGGATGGAGGTTGAGGCCGCCGCCCGTGAGAGAATATATACCATGGAACGAGTATTTGAGAATTTGCAAAAGTCGTACTCGGATGCACTCCGTGAAATTGAATCACTAAATAAGCAACTTAAGGAAGTGAGGCCTGCCAATTGGCTGTTGATCAAGAGGTCTGGAAGACGAGATCGGATGTTCATAGGAATCGCTTGCAAACATTTGAGTCCGAGTTGGCAGAGGCAATGTCCGCGAGGGACAGGTTCGAGGAAAAACTGAACCTTGTCCGTCGTGACTTACAATTTTCTCAAGAGGCTGCAGGCTGAGGTGTAAGCTCTTAATGCTGAGAAGGCCAAGAAGGAGTCCTAGTGGACTGCTCCATGTCAGCCGCTGGTGGCCGATGTTGATTCCAATTCCAAGAATTGTGGACAGCAAAACAACAACTCCTCCTAGTCTAGAATGAGCTAAGTGCTGCTAAGGACAACTTGAGTGCCAAGCAATTCAAAATTGATGCGCTGTCGAGCAAATTGGAGCTGTTGGAGTGATAGCTCGCTGAGTCAAGAGCACGCGAGGAAAAGCTTCTGAAGGACGACTGGAGCTGTTGCAGCTGATGAAGGAGGAGCATCCCGATTGGGACCTCTTTCATTAAAAAGAGGTGTCTTTTGCAGAGTTTGAGGAAGCCTCCAGTGAATCAGAAGAAGAGGGTGATCAAACAGAAGAAGAAGGTGATCAAGACCAGAGTGTCCGAGCGGGAACGCATACAGACACATCCCCTACTTCTTCTCCTGCTAAGTCTAGCCCCGTTGTATCTTAACCTCCTCTTGACAAGGAGTGATCTCGTATTATCAATAAGAAATAATATATTGAACAACGTTTTATACTTATGTGTTATTTGACTTTTCCTACTAGCTTCTTTTGCTATGTCTTATCGCGATACTAGTTTTTAAACAAGAGGTTGTGCTGAGTCAGGAAGTCGTAATATTGATCTACTAATAAGAGTTCTGACTACTTACGTTGCGATAAATGATCAAACGATTGTCTTTGTGAGTTGTTCCGATTTAAGCTTCCTAAGCTCCGACTTGGCTTTCAAATCGTTTCTGCCCGCTTCTGGCGGACTAGGCTGTAAGGGGGACCAAAATTTATTGTTATCAGTCAGGGTTGACTAAACTTTGGTAGGGTTCAGCGATCATTTTCTGTAGTTGGACAATGATCTCTAACAAATCATCGTGATCAGGCATTGAGAACGCTGACTAAGCTCACACTTTCCAAGCCATCTTTACCCGTGTTTGGCGAAGTGGGTTTTGCAAAATGGGTTTGTTGGCCTTAGATGTCGGGTCTCCATAGGTCGCTCCATTGTCTTTGGTCTACTGAGAGCTAACAGAGACATAGTGACTCTCCTGAACGCACTCTCTGTTGTCTTCTAGGGACATGGCTTTTTCCGCCTCCCTGTTTCCTTTTGCCGGTGGTGGGTTCTGCTGAATGAGCATCTCCACCACATGCGTGATTTGTTGCACTTGGGCTTCTAGTCAATCCACCCTAGACTCTGTCATGGCTGCTCCCGGCGTGGGTGCCTGGGGTTGTTTTCCCGTGCTGCCGGTATCGCTAGAGCAGGCAGCACTATACCCGTTCGAGCGTTTGAGGGCTCGGCGATTTCTCCATTGTTACAAGATCTCATGGTTACCATATTTCTGGATTGTAATGAAGGAGTGTTTTCATTGTTTTCTTAGGAACTTTGTCATTTCCCACAGACGGTGCCAAACTGATGAGCCAGTTTTCGTTCTCTTCGACCTTGGACTGCACAGGGAACACACGTGAACCAAAAACAACCGTTTTAGTGGCTGATGTCACTCCGATGCTTAAGTCAGACAAGGCTTAAGAAAGGTGTAATGCTAGAAATTGGGTTATGTAGCGTACCTCAACCTTGTGCCCAATTAATCACGCGAGAGTCCTTGTTCGGCTATGCATTTGGTGACGTGGTTTAATGAAAGATATATGTTTAGAGATCATTTCCTTGTTGAGAGTCATCCGTGCAGGTGAATTTTCATACACGACTTGTACTCTGATATCCGTTAGGGATTCTTTTCTTGTGGAATGTTGTCCATGCAGGGGAGTTTCTAGCACGACTTATACTCTAGTAATTGTTTTCTAGTAGGAGTCAATGTGTTGCTGCCCTGTCTGTCTTAGGTTAAACTCCTAGTTACTTGCCTTATTAGGTCTTATGGGTACTGGGCTTGACCATACGACTTATGAGCTTAAGAGGGTACTGTTGATTGGGGCCAACCTTTTGGAACCTGCCTCAGTGGGATTTGTCAAATTGGACGCTCATCTGGGTCTGTTTTTCTCTGTTAACGAGATCATCATGCCATGCGCAAGAAGTGGATGGTTTGGTGTATCATCATATATGAAAGTAAAAGAAAGTGTGTATGCCCTCATAAAGGTATGAAATTCATTTTTACCTCCTCTCATTAACCCTATTGTCCAAGTGAAATAAGGAACCAAAATTTTTAATTTGACACCCCCTAAACGCACTAGTCTTATTATAAAATTTATATATTGCGCGGCTAGGATATAGTTAATCACAATGGAATATGTTTTATCATATTCAGTCAAATATTATATAGAAGATGCAATTATATCTTATAGGCTTAGTTGACAAAGTAGCTAACATTCTGAAGCACTTGCACTAATAAGCCAACCTAACCCTTAAATGATAATGATACCCCGCTCCTAATTAATTAAGTCAAAGCATGACAATAGCTAGTTTTAGCTTGAACTGAATTCCCTAGAGAAGTCCCAACTTAGATTTATCCATTCCAATGTGTGTTTGTATATTTGAAGACAACTTTACCGCCTACTGGTGGTATAACCAAAGAAGTTCATCTAAAATATAGCCAGCCATCTCTCTACCTTACATAGTTTCACTAATATATTTTACGATATCGTCAAATCGGAACAGTCACGTGCCCTCAACGTGTTCTTGGCTTTCACCTAAAATATAAAGCTACACTTTGTCCAACGGAATTTTCTATAAAGCTCAATGAAGCTACTTGTTGTAAGATGTTTCTATGCAAACAAAGACTTAAATTATGTCGTCTACCTCCAAACAAGAAACTCAAGGATAACCTTTTTTATTTTTCATTCTTGACATGAAAGAAATATAATTCTTGGCTAATATTTTAAGGGGTCATTTGCACTTCCCTACTATAATAAATAATTAATTCAAGGTCACTTTCAAAATAAATCGTATTGCATTTTACCCCAAGACTAACAGTTAATGTCCTTTGCCTGACAAGGTAATAACTGGTTTCAAAAGGGCTACATTTTAAAGACAAAAATGCCCTTGAATGATCTGAGAGCTTAGATTCAAAGTTTAAAATTCACAAAATGCACCTAACATGTCCTAATCTGATGGGTGAGATTCAAACTTTCCAATAGTCGTTAGGATAATCGACGGGGAAGAAGAAAGAGTGGTTGGCTTGAGCAAATGTATTCAAATTTAAAGCTATTTATGAAATTGGAGTTCCTCATATGTTATTTCACTGTAGATGAAAGGTATTTGAAGTGGGAAACCTTGAGCTAACCCAAGTTTTGATGTTAGGGCTTCGTTAGGATTTTATTACATAAAAGTTACACAAATCCTCAGATCTGAGTTATTTCATAATTTCTGTGGACATTTGTTTAGAGTTACATGCCATCTTCAACCTCTCGCAGGCTTGTTCTGTTTCAGGGGCATTCTTAAATTAAAATTTATTATATGAGGTTAAGTTACTACCAATATTTATTATAAGGGGGGAACATATATATATATATATATATATATATATATATATATATATATATATATATATATATATATATATATATTTTTTTTTTTTTTTTAAATTTTTTTTTTTTTTTTTTGGAAGTCCAAAACAAAATAGGATGTTCATAAGCAAATAGGATATTCTTGACAAGCCTAGTTCATTGAGTTTACATATAAAACACAATGTCAATTACAATTCATTGTAAATCAAATCAAATAATTGGTTGTTACTATTTAAATGCATAACAACCTTGCAAAAAATGTCAGACATAACACAATGTAAATACATCATTGCAACAAAATCTAGCATAACACATTATAATCAAATGCCATAACATCCTTGCAAAACCTGACATAGCGTAATGCAAATCATATGCCATAATATCCTTACAAATCTTGACATAGAACAATGGTAATTCAAATGCCATAACATCCTTGAAATACCTGACAAACACAATGGTCATTCAAATGCCATTACATCCTTGCAAAACCTGGTAGCACAATATCAATCAGCATCCTGACATGGCACAAAACCTGAAGTGTATAAAAGTGTGACTCAACACAGAGTTTGATAGACATCCAATACCATTCAATACAAAACAAACCTGAAGTTACAAGCATTCAATATCATACCAACATGAAATACAATCCATTCAACATAACTTCCAACATGTGTATCATTAACATACCACACCAATAAGTCTGACAACTATAAGTATGACATTCCATACCAAGTGTATCATACAATCCATCAGACAACAAAAAGTTAGTTTGTCATAAGTAGACAAAATGTCATCACATGCAACACAACCTTCAAACAAAAAAACAATCTTCAATTAACTTATATGTTTGGTCCTCTTGGTCCCATAGGTTGCTTGTTCCAAGTGCCTTGTCCCCTTGCAAATTGGGTTTGTCCCTCCTTGCCCTTGCCATTGAATGTGTTCCCAACCTAAAACACTGGATTTACTGGTGGGGGACTAACTACTTGTGGAAATGGCTGAGTTGGGAACATGGATGTCTGAATGTTTTTCATAATTGGAGCTGTAGACATCTGAGGGTGAAAATTTTATTGTTATGGAAGAGCTGTGGGCATTTTCTTTGGAGGTTTACCTCTTCTTCTTCCATATCCACTACTAGTCTTTCCACCCTTAGCTTGTTGTTCCTAATCCTCATGAATCTAGGTCCATTGGACTTCTCAGATGTTTCTCCATTAACAGCAGTATGCTCCCTAGGAGGTTTTTACAGGTTCTACTGTTGTGACTGTCCATTCCACACCTTTTGCAACTCATGGCTTCCTTCTGAGCAATTATATCTTCATCCTCATCCCTTCTTCTCTCTATCCTTGGTCTCCTAAGAACTATTCCTAATTGAGGTGGCAACACCAAGTATGCTGACTACCACATCAAAACCAATATCAGATATGCAAACAAGCAAATGATTGTAATACACACAAGTAATCAAGGTAATACTTACTTCATTCCATTTCCTCATATCTCTGATGCTAACAATACCCTTGAGTATACCTCCACATAGGCCTTAACAGAATGGTATGGACTGCAATGCCTGCATAAAATGCAAATAAGTATGGGAGCAAAGATTATATAGGGAGTTAAGTTACGGAGAAAACTTATACTTACTATTCCTGATGCGTCCAAATCTCGTCCTCCTGTGAATTTGACCTATAAAACAAATGTTAGACTGCCAAAAGCCACCTTTTTGGTGGCCGAAGGCACTTTGATGCTTAAGGCAGCAACTCTGTTTGAAGAAAGAAATAAATCTAGACAAAACTCAGTTAAATTGCATACCTTTGTCGAATGTTCTCTTTACCTTTTATAATATCACAGTTAATTTTCTATGTGACTTAAGCATGTGAGACGCAACGGAAGGAGATGTTTCTCGTAACAATCTCCTTCTTTATGGAGATGTGTCCATAGAGGTGTAACTCCCTCCACGACTCTTTTTATGCAATGTTCTTCTTCTTTATGATAGAACTCGTGTCAAGCCTTGATTTGGGTTTTGATTCCTGCGGGGCTGGATTTGGGTTTCGATTACGTGTTCTTTTAATGGGCCATGTTTGGGCCTTTATGATTGGTTTTAACATTTTTGGGTTTGACAAGCTGGCCAAGTAGATGGGACGCCAGATCCTCGTGATGGATGTTTTCTGCCACGTGTATGGATGCGATGTTGGTCTATTTTGATGTATTATTAGCTACTCCCTCATTAGTTAGTGGGTATGCTAACGTGGCCACTAACTTCATGACAGTTTGTCTTTCAATTCCATCATTGTCTTGTATTTAATATTGTCAGCAACTTTTGTGGGTTGGTATCTTGATTTCCTGCTCGCCTATTCATTTTTGTGCACATTTTGGGGATTTCACGTAGCCATCATATCTCCCACATTGAAGCATAAGTAGTCCCCTTGTTGCTTGGCTGTATAAAATAGGGCATGATGGGTTTGCTTTCCCGCTTTACACTATCTTTGAAATTAGGGTTATTTTCTTCCTTCGTTTCCTTTGTTCCCTTTGTTTCTTCGTTCTTTAACGATGTCTGTTGGCAATAAATTAAGCGGTAAGCCACTAGCTACTTGTGAGGCTTATTTTTCTCCCAAGAAAGCTTCTTAAACGATGTTGGACAACCTTGGTTCTGACGATAATTTGCCACCCTAACTTGAGATATTTTGTGTAGATAGAACGACAACCCTTGTCGTCCAAGGTCTGGGTACGTTGCGCTGTATCCATGCATGTTTTCATTTGGCCTTCGATTCCCAGTTCTAGAGCTATTTTGGGAGTATCTGGATTTTTTGGGCATTCCTCATGCCCAAATGGGTCCTAATGGTTGGAGAGTAATGGTTTCTTCTTTTGTGAGGGCTATTCTATCCAGTATTTATTTGCCTATGAGGGTTCTGTATTCGGTGGTTAGTCTGATGTCTGTTTCATTCATTCTCCTGTTTGCTTCACGAAACTTAATGATGACATCCTCGATTGATCGAGGTCCTTGTTTTGTGTTTCTGTTAGCTCTGGCTACTTCCAGTTGTGAGGTTGTCTAATTTTTAGATCGTTCCGAGTTCCTAACAAACGAAAGGATCTACAGTTGACTGTAGAGGAGCGGAGGGTCAGTGACCAAATCTTTCTGAGAACATCTTTGATCGCAGTGGTTTGTACACCATGAACGAAGCAGTGTGGGCTTTGCTTACTGAATCCCGTGCTGAGGAGATCGTTGCTCGCGCTACTTGTACTGGCATTAGTGGTGCTAGCATTGATTGGTAAGTGAGTTCGAACAAGCGCATTATGGATCTCGATGCTCCTGTCAATGTTGTAGGCCCGACCTCTAGGAAAAGGAAGCTAGCAAGCTCGTTAGTCCATCAAGGCGATTGTTGGTAGATCCTAGTCGAGTTTCGAAGAAGAAGCGATTATCTACTCGTAGCGCTACTCGAACTACATCTCGTCCGAGTCCTTCTGGCAAGGATGTTACGGAAGCCACCTTTTGTCCGAGTCCATCCTGCGAGGATGTCATGAAAGCAAATTGCACATCCCTCGAGGAGGCTGACTAGATGAGTATGGTGCTGGAGAGGAGCGAGAAATAGACTACTCGTTTGTTGGACATTAATGAAAAAAGGCTCTTCTCCGCCTATGGCATTTGGAATGTTGCTGAATGGTTTAACGATGATCCTCGGGCTATTGATGATAAGATGCATCAATTGGCAATGGAGCAAGCTAAAGAGATTGTTGCTAGTGGTCAGAGTTTCGAAGTTCATCCTCCTTCTTCTCCTTCTATTAATGTTAGTGATTCGGTCGGATTCTTTGTTTATTCTCCTGTTCGTTTGGACTCTCCTACTTCTGCTACCATTACTAGTCCTGCTCCTGCTATGGTTGCTCTGCGTCGGGAAAGCAAGAGTGTTTTTTGTTGTCACTGCCATTCCACCTGCTGTTGAGGTTGAGTGTTTTTTGTTGTCACTGCTATTGTTGGCAACATTATGTTGTTGAGGTTTGTTCCTCGTGCTTTTGGATTCCCGTGTTCTTCATCCATGAGTTAGCTGGACTGAGCCTAGATATATGTATCAAGTCAGACAGTAAGTTTTGTTGGTTCACTCAGCTTGACGTGCAAGATGGTGCGCCCAAGTTGATAAACGAATGGCACGGGCGGTCGGTGGAAAAACCTTCGATGCCGTATTGGATCCAAGTGATCACCTTGATTATGGTCTCGAGTAGATAATGGACGGGATGAATCATCTCACCTATGTAGGGGTGATGGGCTCGGTTTATCGACCTGGTTGTGATCAGATGGTTTCTTTGGAGAGAAAATTGGCAGTACTATTGCTGGTATTTTCTCACGTCCTTTATCAATTCTACGTGTTGAAAGCGCAATGCAGAGTCGAAGAAAACTGCCAGGGCTGCTCGGATTTTGTTGATTGAAGCGGAAAGAGTGTGGGATAAGTCTGCCGTTGAGCTTGAGTCCTTGAAGGCCAAGTTGGATGGGGTCTCTGCCCGTTTGCATGATGTGGAGAAGGAGTTATCTGCCAAGAAGGAAGCTTTTGATGATGTTTCACGCACTGTGATTGAACAATCCATCAATCGTGATATTGCTGAGAAGCGGGTAGAACAATTGACAGTCGCGGTGAAGGCAGATACTTCTGTTATTCTTACCACCGCTGCGGGACAGCTTATCGCTGCCAAAAACAAACTCGCTACTGCCAAGGACAAGCGATACATTGTAAAGGCCGAAGATTGAAAGCGAGTTGTTGATGGGCGGGTTGAGCTTCTTGATTCTATCGAGGGGCTTAGTGTGGATTTGTCCAAGTACCGCTACTTGGTTGATCAAGCTTTCGAAGATGATGACGGTAAAAAAGGTGCCCCCGCCCCTTTGAGTGCTCTAGTGGTTGAAGAGCCATTGTTTCCTTCTCTTTCTAAAGAGATAACTTCGCCCTCTCCCGTAGACGATGTTGCCAACGATGATGTGGTTGCCTCTATTTTTTTCCTACTTCTTCATCTTCTTCACCGGATGTAACAGAATAATGTTATTAATGAAAAAAGCTTCCCTTTTTGGTATTGCATGTTTTCGTAGTTTATCTTGTCGATTCGTTGTGTTGCTTGTTCCTTTTTAGTTAAGTTGTAGTCGTGTGAATTGCATATTGGACTTTATTCACTCGAATTCCCTTATGGCTATTTTCATGCTTTGACACATTAGCTGTCTTGAGATGGGTTGAACTTATCCTTCCTTATTGATGAGTTGAAGCTTACTCGAGAAGTTGACTTTTCGATGTATCAGTTGACTCGTAACTCTTTGAATTAAGTTGACTTGTTCATTCAACTCTTACCTCGTTGGTTTGACTCAGTCAGCTCGAAGCTATTTTTTAACCAAGCTGACTTATTTGTCTAACTTTTATTTCGTTGGTTCGACGTACTAGTCAACTCAAAGCTTTCGAAATTGAGTTGACTCGTTCGTTCAACTCTTACTTCATTGATTTGACGTACTAGTCAACCCGAAGTTTCCTTTTAATTAAGTTGACTAATTTGGCCAACTCTTACTTCGTTGGTTCGACGTATTGGTCGACCCGAAGTTGCCTTTTAAGTTGACATGTTTGTCCAACTTTTACTTCGTTGGTTTGATGCACAGGTCGACCCGAAGTTTTCTGAATTAAGTTTACTCATTCATTCAACTCTTACTTCATATGTCGACGTATTGGTCGAACCGAAGTTTCCTTTTTACTTAACTTGTTTGTCCAACTTTTACTTCGTTGGTTTGACGCACCGGTCGACTTGAAGTTTTTTGAATTAAGTTGATTCGTTTGTCCAATTTTTACTTTGTTAGTTTCACGTACTAGTCAACTCGAAGTTGCGTTTTACTTAAGTTGACTCCTTTGCCAACTCTTAGGTTGTTGGTTCGACGTATTGGTCGACCCGAAGTTTCCCTTTGAGTTGACTTTTTTGTCCATTTTTTACTTCATTGGTTTAACACATTGGTCAACCCAAAGTTTTCTGAATTAAGTTGACTCGTTCGTCAAACTTTACTTCGTTGGTTCGATGCATTGGTCGACCTGGAGTTTTCTTGATTAAGTTGACTCATTCATCCAACTCTTACTTCGTTGATTTGATGCATTAGTCAACCTGAAGATGTCTTTTTACTTAAGTTGACTTGTTTGTCCAACTATTAACTCGTTCGTTAGACGCACTGGTCGACCCAAAATTTTCTGAATTAAGTTGACTCATTCGTCCAACTCTTATTTCGTGGTTGATCAAACCAGAAGTTTATTATATTATCTGACTTGTGTCTTGATTTCTTTTGGTTTGGTATGTCGATTGTTTTATATGGCTGAGTTTTGATGCATTTATCCTGTGGTCCACATGTAAGATGGAGATTCCGAATTTGTAATATTATTGATATTCCCTTCTGGATATTCTGACCAACCATAACAGTTGTTTTTCTTGAGCAATTATGCTAGATTGAAGAGTGATTTGTTTTGTCCTCTTGATATTTGCTTGGTTGATGTCAACCCTTGTGTTAAAAATTTATGTCTTTGTTGTTTTGTCTCGTATAGCCTATGTCTTCATTTGCCGGATTTGCTATTGGTCATGCTCTGCTCGTTCGTCGTACACGTTATCGTACCTAACGGACTCGGGTGCTTTTTGATCTGGTAGCTGAGCAGTATTGATTTGATCGATCATGCTCACATTAGTGCCAAATTGTCCAAGATGCTCACATCAGTTCCGAACTGTCCAATCATGCTTACATCAGTGCCAAATTGTCCAATAACTCTCACGTTAGCACCGGGTCCGACACCAACTGCCGAGGTTTGGTCGAGTTCGTTGTCGTGAGTTTCATCGTTGGTAATTCATGTTTGGGTCCCATCCATCGGTAGGGTTCTTGAATCGTGTTAGTTGATCGGTGCAAACTTCTCCATGTTTTGTGCATTGGTATAATGGTTCATCTGGTTTCGTTAGTACTCCAATTTTGATATAAATCATCTCGAGTGGGAGTTATTTCTGGCTACTTCTTTTGTTGGATTGATCGTTTTGTTTCCTTTGACCATACAGTGTAGGGCATATATTAGTTCTCTGGGTTACTCTTTGGACCATGTAGTGGTATTTGCTTATTCCTTTCCCTTGAGCTGCTTGTCCAACATTCCGATGAATTCTTCAAGTCATCCTCTCTGAACCCAACATTCAATTTCATCTTTTAGATTGTAGCAGTCTTCGGTATCGTGCCCATGATCCTTATGAAAGGAACAATATTTTCTTTTGCCAATCTTTTCGGGTCTCCTCTCATTCTTAATGGTTAGTTGATGTCGTCCCATTTCGCTATATGCTTTAGTATATTGGTCTGGCTCGTTTTCAAGGTCGTGTATGGTTTGTATGTCTTCTTCATCACACTTGTTACCTGCTCGTGTCGGGGTCGTGCTGACTGCAGCTTCCCAGACTCTTGCTGGTTAGATTTGGTTCTTTCGCTATTTTGATGCCTATTTGAATGAATGTATCCTCCCAGGGTCCGTCATCTCATCTTCTTTCCTCCCTCATTTTTTTGCTTTTTTGAGTGATTATCCCTTTCTTGGTCATTTTTCCTCCTGGCAACTTTCATCTCCTCGAGAGAAATGTGCTTTTGGGCTGTTTTCAACAGGATAACCATGCTTTCGGGGATTCCAGGTTGAGAGCATAAAAAATGACATTTTTTTTCTTCAGTCTGGCAGTGAAAATAGCGACGGCTATGTCATCACTGCATCCATCGATCATCGTCAATTCGTTATTAAAATGAGTGACGTATTCCTGTACCATTTCTTCGGGCTTTTGCTTGATATAGAGGAGGTAGTATTGTCTTTTCCTCATCCGTTGGCTTCTGATGAATTGTGATAAAGGCGGTGGCTAACGCCTGGAAGGAGTCTATTGACCTCGGTGGTAAGTTGTTGAGCCAGTTCATTGCCATGGAGGTAAGACTAGTCGAAAATGTTCTGCACAAGATTGACTCTGTGGTCCCCTTCAATGTCATCATGTGGTGGAAGTGTCTCAAGTGATCTGTTGGGTCGATGTTGCCATCATATACTTCGAACTTTGGTGGAGTGAACTTTTTTGGCATGGAAGTTATCATGAGGGTGTTGGAGAATGGTGGCTTGACTAGTTAGTACAATGTGTTAAGATCCGTGACTCTTATTCTGAACGGGATTTCACTAGGCGTTTTGCCGCTATATGGAGTCTTGCCCTGGGGAGATTCATTGCTCTCGAGGTTTCCCTGTTGAGGTTCAGCTGGAACTTCGTTGCTTTTTTGAGTTCGGTTGGTGGAGTTTTGTTGGGGCAACGCTTGGATAGAATTGGCTGACTGAATGCACTCCTGGATGAGTTTTTTCAGCATCTTTATCATGTGGTTCATCTGGACCATAAGCAGGTCTACCCGAGGATCCGTGGCAGTGTCGCCGGATGTCTGGGTTAACTGAGCTATTGCATGTTGTGGATCTAGATTGTCAGGTGCAATATGCTCGATGGTTTGAGCTATGTCTTGTTCGCGAGCTGTTTGCGATACATTGTTGCAAGTAGGAGGGATATTGTGATCGTTACTGGGTTGAGGATCTGTAAAATACGTCATTTGTTATGATAGCTCATTGATCGTTTATTAGATTTTGGTGAATTTTGTAACTGTGGATCTTTTTTAGAAAGGAAACTCGTCGTTCCCTACGGATGGCGCTAAATTGATGCATCCAAATCTCGTCCTCCTGTGAGTTTGACCTGCAAAACATATGTTAGACTGCTAAAGACCACCTTTTGGGTGGCCGAAGGCACTATGATGTTTAAGTCAGCAACTCTGTTTGAAGAAGGAAGTAAATCTGGACAAAACTCAGTTAAAATTACATACCTTTGTCAAATGTTCCCTTTACCTTTTATAATGGTCGCGGTTAATTCGCGCGAGTTAAGGATGTGAGGCGCAACAAAAGGAGATATTTCTCGTAACAGTCTCTTCCTTTTTGGAGATGCGTTTGTGGAGGCGTAACTTCTTCCACGACTCTTTTTTGTGTAACGTTCCTTTTCTTTATGAGATAATTCGTGTTGGGCCTGGATTTGGGCTTTGATTCGTGCGGGCCTAGATTTGGACTTCAATTATGTCTTCTTATAATGGGCTCTACTTGGGCCTTTATGATTGGTTTTACGAGCTGGCCCAGTAGATAGGACGCCAGATCCTCGTGATGGATGTTCTCTGCCACGTGTATAGCTGTGATGCCGGTCTATTTTGATGCATTAACAATGCCCATGTAGGCTTTTGATTGACCAGAGTCAAGACTCCAAGCATACATATGATGCCTGTGAGCCTCCATAATCTACAGTTACATTATCTAATAGATGTCTTGACTTTATACTTATCACCAGTAATGTTATACTGCACTGTGATGAAGACATCACTGGACCCATGCAAGCTAAGTTGGTTTTTCATTTCCTTGTACTTGTTAACTAGCTTCTTAGCTCTAGATACTAGCCCACTGATGTACTTTTTACCCTTCTATCAAACATAAGCCTCATGAGAAGCATGTGATAGTCATAAATGAACTTGCAAATTGATTTGTCCCTTAGCTTAATAATCCAATTATTGAAGCTTTTATTGAAATTATTTGTGATGTGCTCTAAGCATAGTCTACTGTCAAAAAAGACCTACACCAAGTCATCACATCCCTATCAACTAGCCACTCATGATCCCTTCGATTAGCTTCCTTCATCTCTTTCAAATGGGAGACACACTCAACTTTTTTGTATGCCATAGCGATCTTCCAACTTAGTGTCATAAGAAACTTCCCTCCAAAATCAGCATTCTTGAAGTTCTTGTACGTATGCCTGAAACAAAATGTATGATCTGAATATGGAAAGAGTTGCTTCACTGCCTCAATCAAGCCTTTCTAGCGGTCAAAGATAATGGCCAGCTTCCCTGTATGCATCTTCAAGTGTATATTAATTATACTCAAAAAGGTGTACCAAGTTTGGTAGCATTCAAATTGGCAATGTAGATGGCCAATGGAAACGGACCGTTGTTGCCATCCAAGGTGGTAACTGACAAAATACAACCCTCATAATTTCTCTTCAGAAAACACCCATTCAACTCCACCAAATGTCTACAACCATGATGCCAACCAAGGATACTAGCAAAGAATGCAAAACAAAGGCCTGTGAACCTATCACAATCATAATTTCTTGAGCATGTAGCAATGCCTTTTAGGATTGTTGTCAACAACTCCATGCAACAAGAAGGGGCCTTATTGTAAATGTCCTCATAATTGCTAATAACTTTTGGCATCAGTCTCTCTTTTGCCCCTCTAGCCTACATGGTAACTGACGTCAACAGTGTGGTCCTTCCATGTCTATTTGATAAGACTGTCAATTGTGAAAGTTTGGAAATATTCATTTGATGCAGTCGATTTTGCTCCGTGCTAGACCTTGACTTGCTGACCTGCACAAGGAACGCAGTGAGCCACAGACCACGATGTGGTGGCCATTGGCATTCCGATGCTAAGTCAGACAAGGATCTGAGGAAGGCTTAAAGCTGTAAACAAAGAATATTTACCATACCTTTGTTCACCAACATCATGTCTTATTTATAGTGCTGAAGTCCTAGTTCGACCAAGCCGTCGGTGGCGTAGTTTAGGGAAAGATATCTTTTTGGAGATTCTTCTCTAATTAGGAGTCGTCTTGAGAAGGAAATCTTCCCTGTTAGACTTGTGCTCCTAGATACGCGAGAGATATTTCGCAATTGGAGTGTTGTCCATAAGTAGAAATTTCCACGTACGACGTATACTCTGGTATTTGCTTCCTGATTAGAGACATAATACTGCTGGCTTGCCCGTCCGAAGATGATCCCCGAGATACTTGCCTAAATAGGTTTTACGGGTATTGGGGATGGTTGTGAGACGTATGGGCTTAATAGGCTGTAGTAATTTGGGTCCGGCTGGCGCAATACACTTCACAGGCTTGCTGTCGTTTGGACCAGATCAGTGTTAGACAAACGCTTGGGCCTATTATTCCTTAAGATCATCATGACATGTGTACGGTGTAGAAGAGAGGACGTTTCGGTTTATCATCAGCTACTCCCCCCTAGTTAGCAGGCCATCGTATCGGTCTGCTAAGTCACTTCCTGAAAAGATATGACAATCATGATGATTGAGTTGAACCATTACTTGAGCGACACGTTCCATTAAGCATGCATCAGTTCAATGGAGAAAATGCGAGAAATCAATCTCTATTTAGATCTCCCTTTTTGCAGAGATTGACTATTTTACTTGTTCATTTTTAGAGACTCCGCTCTATTCAACTTTTTTCATTGAAAGCTTTTTCACTTTTTTCATGGCTCGCCAAAATCACCTTGATGATGTGCTTCTTGTCATGGGCCTCTCGTTCTTTCAAGATAGGTTGGCCTTCGAATCGAGCCTGGCTGAGATTCGGAAGACATATGGGATCCCTGAATACCTGTAATTCTAGACATTGAGTGATGATCAGACGCCAATGTTTTCTCCGAATGGATTAATCTGTTTGCACCACAGCATGCTTCAGACTGGTGTTCATTTTCCTGTGATCAATGAGATATGGGGCTTTCTGGAATTCCCTTTTATCCCTTCTGCCCAGTTGGTACCGAATGGGTACATGATTATTCTTCTTATATTGATCAGGGCTAAGGATGTTGGTGTCCAAGTGACTCTAAAGGTGATTTAGTTACTGACTTCTCCTTGACTAAACAATCACTCCGTGTGTAATATGAAGTTGCCGGCTTGCTTCAGAAAATTGCCAGATGACTTCAAGTTCTAGCAGAAACACTGCTTCCTGGCTCCTTCAGATTCAAAATATTTTGAGTTCAATGGTCGGTCGCTTGAGTAGGAGCTCATGCCACTTTGTAAGCATGATTTCGTCATTTGATTCCATTATGCTGATTGTATGCTAATTGTTGTGTGTGTTCACTATATGGAGGTTCCCCACTACTCCTCTTTCCTCGGAGGAGGAAGCTGCTATGAAGGCATTTTGTGGCATGCCTTTAATGAGAGTGGAGGATGTTCTCTGCCCTTCCAATTTTAGCCATACTGGGTTATGAGCCCACTGGCATGTGGCTCCCATTCTTTTTAGAGTGTCAAAGGTTCAGTCTAAAGGTGGAGCTCCTTCGAAGAAGAGGAAGGCCTCTAAAGTTAAGGCTCCTACCCTATCAGACATAGAAGGTCTTCTAAGACGCTTGCTTCTTTCATAGGCTCAAAGAGGTTCCGCACTGGGGCTGAGCCTGTTTCTAAACGGTTCGCTCCGTTGAAGGAGGTGCGTGATTCTGACCTGTCCGCATATGCGGATGTTGTAGCATCTGATTTGGAGCAGGACCACCTGTAGCTAGCAGGGGTTGATGATGCGTCGAAGATGAGTACCGAGCAGGCTGAAGCTTTGAATAAGAAGTTGATGCTGGCTGCTGGCTACTATGGTGGGTTATACTAATATTACAATTCCAGACCTGTTCTACTAGAAAGTCTTGATAAATATTTGTCAAAGGTTTCCGAGGTCAATCGTCCTGCTGGTGGATCATCTGACAGTGGCCATTGCAGTGTGCACTATCCTTCTTGCAGTCCACATTGCCCTCCATCTCGTTCTAGGCCGTATATCGAGATAATGGAGGGTCCGATAGACAATTTTCCTCCTTTTCTCCCTTCAGATTCTACTGAGTTGGCCCGCAACAAAGGGTTGTCTATTGCTGACAAAGGGAAGGCAGTGGATGAGGGCTCATGTGCGGTGAAGATTGCAAATGGCGGGGTTGGTGAAATTTCGCATCCGAGAGAGCTTCATCCGGACACGTGGATGAGTCTGTTTGCTCCGGATGTATTAAAAATGAGCAACCAGGCTTGGCATCATGAGGTTGATATTAATTATACTTCGAGGAAGCATATCTGCAGACGTTATAGCTAGTTGGTGAACCGCGCTCCAAAGCCCAAGGATGCGCTGGAAGAGCATATGGATAAGGAGCTGAAACATTTTATGCTGGGGATGTCGCATCTGAACCAAGTGGTCGTCGCTTGGACGGAAGTTGAGGCGGCTCGTGAGAGGTTGTACACCACGGAACATGTCTTCTCAAATATGCAGAAGTCGTATTTCGATGCACTTTTCGAGATTGAATCGCTGAGAAAATAGCTTCAAGAGTGGAGGCTGGTACAAACACTCATTGATGTTGAGGCCAAGAGGGTTCATTTGGAAGCCCTTGAGTCCGATTTAGTAGAGGCGGTGTTCGCAAGGGATAGATCCAGAAAAGAGCTGAACCTGGTCCTCCATGCTTTAGAAGTTGCACAGGAAGCTACTGCTATGGTGCACTATGAGTAGTAGTTTCTTGCGAGGAGAATGCCAGGAAAGAATCTGAGTGGGTTGTTCAGAGACAGCAGTCAGAAGTCGATGTGGAATTCAACGCTAGGGAAGTAAGGAAAGTTGGGGACCAGCTTATTTTGGAGCAGCATGAACTTAGCGCAGTTAAAAGTAGCCTGATTACTGAGTAGTCTCAGACTGACGAACTTACAGGCAAGCTGGAATTGCTGGGCCATGAACTTGGTATGGCAAAGACACGCGAGGAAGAACTTCTCAAGGCGCAAGGCGCATTTGAATTCCGTAGGATTGTGCACGGGGTTAGAGCTGTTGGCTCTGATGAAAGAAAAACATTCATAATGGGATCTTTCTTATTACAGGAAGGTATCCTTTGCAAATTACAGAGATCTCTGAGTTGTCAGAGGAAGAGGGTGATCCGAATCATGGTGCTCAAGCTGAGGCACGCATGGACGCAACTCCTACTTCTCATATTAAGCTTTGTTCCTCTGTATTTGTGCCTTCTCCTAATGAGGAGTAAATTTTGTGCATCTACACATTTTGCTTAGACTGTTAATGAAAACATTTCTCTTTCAAGTGGACCTCGTACCCTTGTTCTATTCGGTCCCCATGTTGCATGTTTTTCCTTTTTGCCTTGTTAGGTTAGCAGGGAGCCGAGTGGTCCGTTTGCTGTTGAGAGCTCGACTGTTTATGTTGCGAGTAATTCTGACTTGTACTTCCATGAGGTCTCAGAGTCGCTGTCGCGTGGTTATGCCCAATAGTGAACATTTTGCAGATGGTTTGGCAGTGATTTACTTTACCCAGGCTGCATTTCATCCTTGAGGTATGTTGTTAGAGGCTCAAGTTATATATTTCACCGTCGTTTGCATGAGTGAACTGTTGTAGTCGACCACATGCGTTGTCATCTATAGTTGAGCAAGAGCGCTTGGCTCGAGTAAAGTTTCGTAAGCTTGGACTGGTCTCCCATGTAGCAATCGTTTGTGCTTAGCGAAATAGTTTTCGAGTCGGCTCAAGTGGCCATTGTTGATAACGAGGTGTCAGCCTATGCTGGCGTGAAGACGCTACTTGAGCTGTAATTAGATTTGGTGACCATGGTCTGTAAAAGAGCAGTGGTCCTGTGGCAAGCCGTCAACATTAGTCGGAGCTAACTAGGCCCCCACCTTCCAAATCATCTAAACCCGCGCGGAGCGAGATAAAGATTTGGGATGAGAAAATTCAACAACCATGGTTTGTAGAATAACAATGGTCCCATGGCAAGCCATCGGCATTAGTCGGAGTTGACTAGGCTCTCACCTTCCAAACCATTTACACCCACGCAGAGTGGGATGCAAATTTGGGATGAGAAAATTCATTGACCATGGTCTGTAAAGAGCAGTGGTCCCATGGCAAGTCATCGACATCAGTCGGATATAACTAGACTCACACCTTCCAAATCATCTACACCCGCGCAGAACGGGCTACATATTTGGGATGAGAAAATTTGGCTACCATGGTCTATAGAAGAGCAGTGGTCCCATGGCAAGCCGTCGACATCAGTCAGAGCTGACTAGGCTCTCACCTTCCAAATCATCTACACCCATGTGCATCGAGCTACAGATTTCAAAGTTTGAGATTCGGCAACCATGGTCTGTATAAGAGCAGTGGTCCCGTGGCAAGCCATCGACATTAGTCAAAACTAACTAGGCTTTTAACTTCCAAACCATCTAGACCCATGCGGATTGAGCTACACGTTTGGGAGTTGGAAACTCGGTGACCTTGGTTTGTAGAAGAGCAATGGTCCCGTGGAAAGCCGTCGACATCAGTCAAAGTTTACTATGCTCCCACCTTCCAAACCATCTATACCCGTGCGGAGCGAGCTAAAGGTTTGGGAGTTGACCAGAAGTTGTCGTCGTCAGTCATCACTGACTAGGCTTACCTGATCGGATTCGGTGACCATCATTCACGGAAGGGGTGACAATCCCTGACGATTCGTTGTCATCAGGCGTGAGAGCACTAACTAAACATTCGCGCGCAGTGAACAAGGCATCAGGGTGAACCAGAAGCCATGGTTGTCAGTCGAAACTGACTAAGCTTACCTGCTAAGTCAGGGCTCGCCTGTTACGGGTGTCTGAGCCTTATTCCGCAATCTGATTGTGCAAATTAGTTTCCGCTAATTTCAATGATAGTTATTTAAAAAGTGGTACTTTAAATCAGCTAATGATATGTAGGTGTGCTCCGTGTGTCAAGGGTAACTAGGGTCTGTACTGCTTGCATCAGTGCACGTGGTAGAGTGCCACTTGGATAGTGGGCCAAGCCGATGGGCCCGTATAAGAAAAAACTAGGTCCTGTCGCAGGATCATGGTGCCACACATACGGCGTAGATTGCAAGACAATAGAATATCAGTTACTCCCCTCATATTAATGGGGTTGTGTGCAACATCATTAATTGATAGAACGTGGACCTTGCGGTTTTTGTGGAAACCATTGCTTCCTCGTTTCCCATACAATATTCAATGCTGGCATTTAATGTCGACGCGCCTGTTTGGTGAGCCACTTTTTCTATATAATGGCGTTTCTTCACCATTATAGACATTATCTTCTACATAGTGCACTCTTCAGATGCTCTTACTCAAAGCTTTGGTTTTTCCAAAGGCTGAAGGATGATCTCCTCATCTAGAGTTTTCGAATGTTCTGAAATTTGCGCTGATGAGTCTTAATAAGACTTGCTATTATGCGTGGTCACCCACTCTGGGTGAACACCAAATTGGTTTACTGAGACCTTGTAATTTCTTCTCATATTTTGTAGAAGAAGTACGGACTTCCCCCTCAAGGGACAATCTGTCTTTTATGTATCGGTGCTGCGTCGGCACTTCGAACCACATAATTTTTTAGATAACATCAGGATCAAACTTTGGAGCGGCCGCTTTCCTCCCTCCTCAGCTATCCTTGACACGTTGTGCTGCAGTGAAGTTTAACATGGCCTGTCAGAGTGGGCCATTAACTCCCAGACGCCATTCTCATCCCTCAACGAGAGGGTGCACTCAATCTGTTTCAACCTGATACTTGTCCCAAGTTCGGCTGATTGGGTGGATCGAGTGTGTGAGTTGGCTGTAACTTTGGCCGGTGTGTCGCGGGGCCTCTAGTTGTTAAATTTGTACCAACTCATGTCATCTTTGTGAGGTGGCTCCGACAAAGTTTTGAATTGGGTGCGCTTTTTCATACTTCCTTTTGTACATTTGCTTTAGCTCGTAAGTCATCTTCTCCAGAGAAATCGCAAATCGGAACACTTAGTGGGCACCGTAGTTTACTTTGGGTACCTTTGTTGTCACTTATGAGTCCTCTTCTGAAGTCGGACTATTTAAGCGAATATGTATTGTACATCGCATTAGATTTGGATGTTTGTAGTTTGTAATCTTTTGTGTTCGTCGTCTGGGCAGACGTTGTAACATCTTTCCAGTAATCAATAGAGAATGTTTGCGTAATTATCTTTTATTTATCAAATTAGTGCAACTCACATTAGTTCCTAAGAGTTAAAATTCTAAATTGACTACTAAAAGAAAGCTAACAACTGGATAGGAAGACTGTTGGCAGAGAGAGGTTAATCCGACCCTGAAGTAAATTCGTTTGGCCCTTGTTCGGATCGTAAGTACCTTCGGTGAATTGTCATGTTTCATCAATGCCATTGAGGTTACTGAAGAGTAAACCTTGCATTGGAGGGTTCTTTCGCACCTGCTAACAGTTGTGGGGTTGTGCTCTTGTTTGCAAAGACCTTTCCGCTAGGCCAGACATCATGTCTGCTAGAGGGCGGACCGCTTCTATAATGCTGGATTGTCCTCCGTCTATAAGTTGAGGCACTACTAGGTCTTTGTCTTCATCTAAGAGAAATAAATTCTCCCCAGTTTCTGCATCTTGCTTCTGTTCAACTTGTTTGGCGGATTCCAGCTGTATCTGAGAACATTCTATCTGCTTTAGCGCGACATAGTGGCAGCCAGCCCTGTGCCATTGGTTGGTCCCCTCGAATTGTCCCATCTGAGTGGTTGGTTGTATACTTGACGCACTAATGAAAGGTGGAGATCGGTGCTTCCATCTGGTGAAGCCTGGGTCTCCCAAAGATGAGGTTATAGATAGACGATGCATCTACCCCCATGAAGTCCAGGATCAAGACCTTCCTCAGTTGTGGCTCTCCTGCCTCCACTGCTAGCCTCATCTTTCCAATCGGGAAGCTTTTTTCTCAAACCCAATCAACGGGTAGTCAGAAGGTGTCAGGTTATCTTCCTTGAGGTCCATACTACAAAATGCATTGTATAATAGGACATTGAGAGAGCCTCCCATGTCCACCAGAGCCCTCTTTACTGTCCACCTCGCAATAGAGATCGAAATGATAAGAGCATCATTGTGTGGTGCACGGATGCCTTCGAGGTCCTTATCTGTGAAAGTCAAGGTCGGGATTGGGCTTTGTACACACGAATAATACATGCGTCTGTCTTTGCTTGAGGGCTACATCTGCATCTCAAGGAGTGTCCGCTTTCGGGACTTGTTTGACTGTTTTTTTTATCCGACTTTGCAACGGATATATATAATGCCCGAAGCGTCATTCTCGATTTCTTTGACCGCCTCTCTTCTTTTTTTTGGTCTGGTGCTGCCTTTTTTCCGAACCCAGTAACTCTTTTAGCTTTCCCTTTCGAATCCAATACTCAATTTCGTACCTTAGACTCTTACAGTCGTTGGTGTTGTGGTCACTTTCTTGTGGTATGAGCAATACTTGTTGTCGTGTTTGGAAGGGTATCTATGCTGCTTTGGGGGCCATTTTAGATCCTCCCAATTCTTCATGGAATTAAGGTCATCTAACAAGCTAGAATTGAGGGGGTTATGGTTTTGGATCCGACATAGTTTGAAGATTTCTCTAGCCTAGCGTAGCCAGAGTCCGACCTGTTGTCGTTGCACTTATGTTTGTTTCTATCTTTGTCTTCTCACCTCTTTCTCTTCCTTCTATCTCTAGAAACGGTGGGGTTTCTTTTCTATTTCAATTTACTTATTTTTTGTTCTCATTTCCTCCAAGGTGATGTACCTTTGGGCACTTTTAAGAGTTCTGGCATATCCAAGGGGGTTTCAAGGTAAAGAAGTCATAAAACTTTCATTCTCTTAGACCCGTAGTGAAAGCCGTAATGGAGGTATCATTGCTGTAGTCGTCAATGAGCGTTAGCTCGTCAATGAGCGTGTGACGTATTCCTTAGCATTTCGTTTGGCTTCTGCCTCATGAAGAGTATATCATGCAGACCCTTCCTGATCCGCTGGTTACCAACAAGTGTGTCAGGAATGTTGTGGCCAGTGCCTTGAATGAGTCGATTGACTTCGGCAGGAGGCTATGGAACCATGTCAGCGCTGACTTCTTCAGGATGGTAGGAAACATTTTGCACATCACCGATTCAAAACCTTCTTTGAGTGCCATCACGTGCTGATAATGACGCAAGTGATCAAACGGGTCACCGGTCTCATCATAGAACTCAAGCTTCAGAGGGCTGAACTTTTTTGGCTGAGCTTCGTTCATGATGTGGTCCACGAACAGGGGAACATAAAGGCAGTACAACATGTATGGGTCATGAGCCCCTCGGTGGATAGGGTTCTGCATGGCGAGTTTGTCTGCCCTGAAAGTTGGTTCTCTGTTGACCGTGCTGCCACCTCTAATCCAGTGAGAACTGGCGGGGGCTTAACTCTCTTGTACCTACTCTCTGTTGTCGTCTTGAGATTGAGGCATGTGCTGCTCCTGATCTCCATTTGTGAGTGGAGGGTTTGGCTAAGTGAAGATCTCCACTGCTTTAGTGATCTGTTGTATCTGTAATGATAGCAAATCCATCCTGTTGTTCGTCGCCACTACTGCTGGCGCGAGGTGTGAGCCTACTCCCCTTCTGTCACAGACACTATTGGAAGCGATGGTATAGCGCTAGTTTGAGCGTTTAATGTGTCCCCCTGGTTTCCATTGTTGCAGGATCTGGTGGTTACCATCTTCTTGAGCTCTGAAGTGAGATGATGTTAATGTTTTGCTAAGAACTCTATCGTCCCCACTGAAGACGCCAGACTGATGCAGTCAATTTTCACTCCCTGCTTGACCTTGACCTGCAGACCTGCACAAGGAATGCACGAGAGACACGAACCACCGTTGTGGTGGCCGATTGCACTCCGATGCTAAAGTCAAAAAAGGATCTAAGGAAAACTTAAAGTTGTAAACAGGGAATTTGTAGCATACATTTGTTCACCAATCTCATGTCTTATTTATAGTGTTGGACTCCTGATTCGACTAGGCCATTGGTAGATCCTTATCTAATTAGAGTAATCTTGAGGAGGGAATTTTCCCTATTAGACCTGTGCTTATTGATACACGAGAGATAGTTCCCAATTGGAGTGTTTTCCATAGGTAGAAGTTTCAACGTACAACGTATACTTTGGTATTTGCTTTCTAGTTGGATACAAAGTACTGCAGGCTTGCCCGTCCGAAGCTGATCCACGAGATACCTGCCTAAATAGGTCTTACGAGTCTTGATCTTCAGATGGACTTGCTGGCTAGGCTTGGGCTTGCTCATGGGTTTGTGGCTCTTGTGCTTACTTCCTTGTTGTTGTTGATGTACCTGTGGACCTTGTACATCAGGTAGATCATAATACTCTTCTTCAGTCAACTCATCATGTACATTATTCACTCCAATAGGACTCTTCACTCTTGTCTTCTTAGTTGAATTTTTCTCATCTGTCTTCTTTTCTTTACTATCCTAACCCTCCCCCTTGTTGTTTTCTTGGCACAACTACCATCTTCACTCACAAAATCAAACATTTCATCTTCCACACTCAACTTTCTGGAAGACTTCCTTGGAGAGTACCAATCATTAGGTGTATTCTTCCTTGGGGTTGGCTTATTCCTTCTAGTCGAAGGCCTTTTGGCCTATACCTTATGCTCAAATGATATTAGGAAGGGTGGGTTGTGTGATAGGGGCAGGGTCCACATCAACAACAGGTGGGGTTGGAATGGGTTCAGGGTCCATTAAACTAATCCCAGGAAGCAAACAAACCCCTACAAACAAACATGAATAATAAACTAAAAACAAAAGACAAGTACAACACATATAACATTATGCAAACATCCATGGACATACATATGTGCAATCATTCCATCAAGAATACACTGAGAATTACCCTAATCAACAACTTATTAAAACCCTAACCATTATATCATAGTTTCACAGTGAACATTGTGACTGATCCATGGAAGCACCAACTAATTTCAATACTATCCCACCAACAAAATTTCAGTGTCATAGTGAACATTGTGATTGATGCATGGAAGCACCAACCAATATCAACACTAATCCACCCACAAAATTTCACTATTAGAGTGAACATTGTGACTCTTGCAAGCACCAACCAAATACATAGTGGAGAAATGCTAATTTGTGCAAATGAACAAAATTCTAACAAAAATAATACCATTGACACCATCCATTCACACATGCATTACATATTGAAACACCAAAATGTAAACCCTAAAATAACAAATAACACTTATCAGTGTTTGAAAGAGTGAAATCACGTCTCAGATCTGGTTCCTCATCGCTTTGAAGCTCACTAAAGTCACTGAAATCATTGAATGAACTGTAATCGTCTCAGTGTATGCTCGAAGCAGTGTTCCCACCATCGTTGCTACCGCTACTAATGACAACATTTAATACAATCTTATTCCCATTTTTATTTTGGTTCAAAATTGCACACAACATAAAGCACAGACTGGAATGACGAGAACAAACTAGAGAGACTCTAAAAATGGAAGGAGTTATCCTTCCACTCTCCATCTCTACAAGGGTATGATAAACCAGATGTAATCATTGGCCGTCCATGTTTGTGGTTCAAGTAATTGACGGTTGGGAACAACATGTTCACGTCATGCGTGAGATGCGCATGAGGGGTACCTTCATCTTCGAAAATGGGTGGAACGATAACACTTGAGCTGTTTGACAGTCAAGACACATTTACTACTAGTCTTGGAGGAAAGTGCAATGCCGATTTATTCCGGGGGTAACCCTGAATTAGTTATTTATTATAGGAGGAAAAGTACTAATGACCCTATTTTAAATGATCCATGTAAATTATTTTTGTATAGAAGATTTTTTTATAATAATTACGGAAGATATTTTGAAGTGCAATGTAACACTATCAAATTTGTTTTAAAAGAATGTTACTGCAATCTTTTAGAAATTAGAGATTTAATTCCATATCTATTGTCTCTTGGTGTCTGATAAAAACTACTAAAATGACTTGAAAGTATCACTTCTAAGTACTAATGAAAGTCTAGTCAACAATTATTTGCATGCTTGCTAGTAGACTTGCTAAACTAACATGTAATCTCATCTCAAATGCATCTTAGTAGGGGTGGGCATTTCATATTGGAAAATCAAAATCAATCTCATTCCATTCCATATAATCCTGATCCTATTCCGCAAAGAATTTTTTTTTTCTACTTTATGAGTCAGTAGGAAGTCTATTATAGTTTGAAAAGATGAACATATTCGAAAATTCTAGGGGTCGAGGGAGAGGGAGCGAGGGCTGGGTGTAACCACCCATCCTCATCGAGATGAGCGCCAACGCGCATCTCCAGGGCGATGCGCTCATCTCGAGAAGGATGAGTGGTTACACCCATCCCTCGCTCATTTCCCTCGACCCCTAGCAAAGCTCGAACATATTACACCGAACTGAATAATGTATTTTATAAATATTTTATTCATAATAAGTATTCTTTTCTTTTTCCTCAATTTCATCTCTGCCAGATGCAATTCATTCAGCCACCAATCCTTAACATGAAGCAACCTCAACCTTCGTCCACGGTGCTACCGTAGGGTTGTCGACGACCATCAACTTCCTTCTTTGCATGCGTCCAAAACAACCACCAACATTTCATATTCGCCTATTTGGGCATGTTAGCTAGGGGCGCGCAAAAATCCCGTTCCAACCTGGACAAGATGGTCCCGACCTAGTTCAAACTGGGATAAAGTGTTTCATATTATTTTTATCCTAGTTCGGGTCCCGAATTGATTGGAATCGATTTCCACAAATTCAATATTGATTACTGTAGCAAATGCAAATTAAAGCCCATGCCCAAGCCCAAATCCAACCCATTTTGCAAACTATAGATCTAGTTTTTTTTTTAATCTTTTTCTTCCCTCTCTCGTCTCCATCGAGAAAAATTCTAGAGAGTCAGGCCCCTAGCGCCAAGGGAGCTCCCTAGAACATGATTATGAAAGAGTGATAAAAAAAAAAAGAACAGATGAAAAAGAAGAAGAAATGAAAAAAAAATGGCACTCTCCTAGCGCCTTGGGCCTGACTCTCTAGACTGACTCCTCCACCTATGTTTCTTCTCTCCTCCACCTCCACCTCTGCCTGCTTTGTTTTTTCCCTCTCTCTATCAATAGAACATGCACACCACCATATGCTTTATTCATTAGCCTCACACGTATAAGACCAAACTAAGTCCAAAACATTTGATTTTCTTTTATCAATCATGCTTCCATGAAATAGTGATTTAAATGCCAATGGTCATGCATGAATGTGTTTAAACATGTGAATATTGAGAAGAGAACATGGTATATTCATAGTTTCACACAAGCAACAAAAGTGTAGCAAAATTGTCAAAAATCTTTAGTAACAAATATTAATCCAGTGACAATATTTGGTGATGATTTCTCATCATATTCACAAAGTCATTAAACAAGATTGTTATTGTATAATTTCTAGAAAACAACCAAGTGATCACCATCTCCTAACAAAAAAAATGATGGATGGAAGGATAGACCACTTGAACGAAAACTTGTTCATTGTTCGTTCGTTCTCAGTAGTGAATGCAAATAGACGAGACCATCATTTTCTCCTCTTTTTCTTCAACCCCCTTAGGGTTTGTTTGGTTGCATGGAATCCTGTGCCATGGGAATCCATGAGATGACCACCTAAATCTAAGCTAATTTCAAGTTTACTCAACAATCCACCCTTGCATTTTGTGATCAATGGTGGGAATGGAAGTCCCATGAACATGAGAATAACATATTTTGCAGAGACCAAAGAGTGTGATTCTCATGTTCATGAGACTTCCATTCCATTCCTACCATTGATCACAAAATGCAAAGGTGGATTGGTGAGTAAACCTCAAATTAGCTTAGATTTTGGTGGTCCCCTTATGGATTCCCATGACATAAGATTCCATGCAATGTGTTTCAATAGAGAGAAGCACCAAACAAAAAGTTACATCAATGGGCTAAAGACATAAAGCCCATGCCCAGTTCATGCTCCATAAAAGGAAACCCCTCACACAAGCAAAGCTAAGAACAATCTCTTTCGCGCCAAAGTAGAAATCCCTGAAGAAGAAGAAAAAAAATAATTTCAAGGCTTTTTTTTGTTTTTTTACCTCATAGTAGTAGTCACCACCACTTGTGCTCAACCACTACAACTAGCTCCTCCACCTTCACCTCGTCCTTAACTTCCTCCGAAGTGGTTTCAATAACAATAGTTTCTTTAAAATCTACCTTTACCAGCTCCTTTGTTGGCTCCTTTGCTGCTACAGCAACCTCAACATCATGTTTGGCTTCCTCTTCGACCTTCCCCGCCAACCTTACTTCTTTTTCCATAGGTGCTGGTGGTGGAGGCAGTGTTTCAAACTCATGCTTGTTCATGGCTTCCTAAATCAGAACCTTCAACTCATCTAGGGTTTTCTTCTCAAGATCCTCTAGATTAGCAACAATGTTGTTTTCCTCCTTGAAGGAAACCGATTGATCAATTGGTGTTTCTCCCTTGTCACCAGTCTATGGTTTCTCCTCCTCCAGAACGACATCTAACACTACTGCAACAGGTTTCGCCTCTTCGGCAACTAGTGGTGTCATATTTTTCCTTTTGGTTTTGACCGTTACCATTTCTTTTGTTATTGTTGCTGGTGTTGGAGCAACTACTAGAGTTTCTTTAGCCATTGATTAATCTTTTCGAATAAAATGTGTTTTCTTTCAAAGGACAAAAAATAAGAAATAAGAAATTGAACCGGGATGGCCAGTTCAAACCGGTTTGAAACCAACCGGGTCTGCCCTAAAAAATTTGTTGTCTCGGACCATGCCCAACCCTAATGTTAGCAGATAGCAGCAGTTGCTCTCTAGCCAAATAGAGGTTTTTTTTTTGTTCCTTTTTGAATTAGAACAAGTGTAAAAAGGAGACGAAATAGAGAGGGGATTGGGGTTTTGTTGGAGTTGATGTAGGCGCACAAGTAATCAAAATGAGGGTTATTGCATAGAGATGTAAATAGTTTCTTTCGGTTCTTATCCTTTAATGTATTGTTGGTTTTATTGTACCCTTTATCTTCTACAACCGCTTAGATTTCATTAAAGTTATTTAGTGTTTTTTATTCTTCTAAAGTATAGAGATGCACGATACAATACCAAATTGGTCTCATATCATTACCGATCAGGACAGTATGGGGCGATATGGGGCGATATAAATTTTGGAAAATCGTCAATATCAAACCAAATCGTATCAATTAAATTTTATGAGAATGAGACTGGTATCACCCCCATGCCTACTTCTAAAAGGAACACTATTTTTCTATGCAGTAAAAAAAAAAAAACAAAAACAAAATTATCATGACCTCATTCATCAATCAAATATTACCACCAAATTCCAGTCACAATCCTTTTTAAAAACATCTACAACAAGCCACAACCATGACCAAGAGCTACTTATCAAAAACAGTGGCGGAGCCAGGATTTTGTCGAGGAGGGGCAACATAGGTTAGTTAGTCTCCATTAATATGGTGATTTATAAAATACATTTTGTAAAACTTTAAAACAAAAAGTAATAAGTGTAATCTAAATCAAATACATAAAAAAATTGGAAAATTAATCTCAACTACAGATGTATATGCCATAAATATAAATTAAAGGTGCATATTGATAAGTAAGAAATAACTATTATCTGGTTGATTAATTAAGCCATTGAATTTTGAAAAACAAATTTTATCTTTGATCCTATTTCACAAAATAAATATGAGAATGAATGAAAGACAAATAAATATTGAAAATAAACTCAAATTTAATAAGAAAGACACCTAAATTTTTTTAACTTAACTTTTATCAACATTGTTACAGTAAAATTACTATGAGTTGTTGGATAAGTAAGCTTTGAGGTTGATGTGAAAAATACATTAATACTCTGCAATGGCTTCCAAGGGAATCAATTATAGTAGTAGATTGGTGGATCCACATGAACTATGGTTTGTTAAACAACTTCAAAATTGAGAGTTTAATAGGTATAAATGTATAATATTAACAATTTGCGTGTGTAAAAAAAGGAGTGAGTTAGAGATAAGTGGACACACAATGGTTGAGAGAACTTGAAGGGGGCATGAGAAAATTTTCTTTATTTCAAGGGGGCAAACAAGTGAGAGAATTAAGTGGACCTCAGAATTTTCTTTATGAGTTGTTAAGATTTTAAAGTTGACCCCCGGGGGGAACTGTCCCTCTTGGCTTGTATGTGTCTACGCCATTTATCAAAACCACGTCCATAACATAAAATCTACACCATCTAAACTTATTGAATCGTTGAAACATAAAGCTTTTGAATGAAAAAAGAATACCGAAAAATGAAGGTGAACATATCACCCTGAACAATTAACAGAAGAAGCAACGACATGGAAGTGTACAATAATTTAAACTTATCAAATAGAAGATGAAGAACTTAAGCACAATTAGAATCTTGTGGAAGCCATTAGGGGAAACGAAGGTGGGGCAACTGATAATGCATGTACAAATTATGTCAGAACTACATTTGTCTCGTGTAAAAATATATAGTGAAGTTGTAAACCATATATGGAGTATTGGGCTTATTAGGACTTAGGCTTTGCAATGGTCATTTAAATGATATCTATGGTACAAGGGAAATTCTAAATGGCGTCCCTCGCTAGTTTCCCCGCCCCTTCCCTCACTGTTTAGACAAACCCATGGTATAATGTTCAACTCAAAACTATCAATTTCAAGCCAAAGCAAAAGGAAGGAGTCTAACAAGACCAAGAGCGCTACTACAATGCTTGGTGGTGTGCTTGGTGTTGTGCCCGGTGGCCACCAGGCACACCACCAGTGCATTTAGAATTTTCCCCAAGAATCAGGTCATCCCAAATCAAGAATCACTACAAAAAAAAAAAAATTCAGCGACGGAGGTTTATCGTTGCTAAATATGAAAAAACCGTAGTTAAAAGCAAATTCGCTAGTTTCTGTAGCTAGTAATGCTTTTTTTTTTTTTTTTTTTTTTTTTTTTTTTTTTTTGTAGTTAATGGTTGGTCAAAGATGAGACAGTAAAGGGAAAAGATCAAATGAGAAAACAAAGCCACATGACTCATTGGTGTTTGAAATATAAATTTTATAGTTGACTATGCCTAGCTAGATGTGGCAAGTGGACTTACCATAGACACTTTGGCGTGTCTCTGATGTTAATTCATAACTTGAAATTTTCAACTCAAACGTATTATTATTATTATTATTATTATTAAAGTGTAAACAATAACTTATGAGTCCTATATAGACAGTTGAAATTTTCTTTTGTTCCTAAACTGTAAATGCCCCTAATTGCTAGTTCTAGATATCTTAAATACAACTTGTGAATTTAATAATTTAAAGATACTTGCGACCAATAGATGTCATTGAGTAAGTACTGTCAAAATACATTTAATAAAACAATGTCCATTATCAGCATACCTATAAAAGTACATATATATGCTTGCCTTGGAAGGAAATCGAATCACTCATGTATTCTTTACTGACAGCATTACTCATACAGATACTTATGTATGATAATGATGTATACAGATCATGACTGAGGAGATATACTTTGGTTGTTGAAGTTCTCTAATAGTCTAATAGATAAGGCAATTTGAGGATAGTAATGCATGCAAGTTAAATCTGCAGGTGTTTATGAACTTTGGCTTGGTAGTGGTAGGGTAGGATTATGTAAGATTTCTCATTCAACCAATCATGCATGACGTCCATCTCCACTTCCAATGTTCAACATGTTCTAACCTATCAACTTCGGAACTTGACTCGCATTATGATAAATGTGATCTTCAACATATGGGATGATTGATTTAATCAAAGTTAGGGGCGAGGAAACGGGCGAGGGGGTGGGGTTTTACCACTCATTCCCTCGAGATTCGAGCAGATGCATATTTTGAGAGTGTATGCGCGTATCTGGAGGGAATGAGGGGTCACACCCACCCCTCGTCTGTTTCCTCGCCCCTTTCCTCGCCATTTAGAATTTCTGTTTTTTTTAGTCATGTTTTCAAAAGATCCAAGTCAAAGATTCATTATTCCAAGAAACCTTTTGGGAAGCACAGTGGACAGACATCTTTCTTGAGAAAGAGACATGTATTGTTGAAAAGTTTGACACGGACTAGTCAAAGAATTTATATGGGACATTCAAACCTCTAAGTACATTATAAGTAGTAGTATTCAACAAGTAAACATCTATAATGGATTTGATAGGAGTGTGATGATGGAATGACTATGGAATGAAATGACACCCCAAGAATGGTTATCATTGTGTTCTATAACATACTTTAGTGGACATTATCTCATAGGATTAAATTGACAAGTGTACCTTCAAAGAAATTGACACTCGGGGTCGGCCCTGGGTATATGCATCTGTTGCGATGCTACGAAGGCAATCCAAAGAAGCAGCGCTTTGGGGACCTTGCAAATGTTACTTTTCAGGTCTCAAAAATTTGGGTTTATTTATTGTTTTTTTAACTTGGACACTTACTACACTAAATTGACATTTTTGTAATAACCCTCAAAATAATATCACTTTTGAAGTGTAACAATTCACCTAACAATTTTACACATTTTTACAAACAAAATGATACAATAATAGTATCACCATGAAGAGTACGGTTATAAAAGTGATATTGTTCATGGTGATCCAACTTATTGTATCATTTTTTTGTGTTGCCATTTTTCATTTTCTTGACTAAATTTAGTTTTGACTTGAAATTGTTTGGTGGATTGTAAATCTCAAAAGTGATATTGTTTTGAGAGTTGTTACAAAAGTGTCAATTTAATGTAGTGACTTATTTTTTTAGCTTAGTGTGTGGTGGGTTCAACTAGGTATCTTAGATTCCTCCTTGGGATTTCTTACTCTCAGAATAGTTACAAAAAATCCTCTTTCTTTTACTACCATTTTAGAACTGCCTTTCTCTCCTCTCTTTCCCTTCTCCTTTATAGGTGTAAGAGGATATCAACGTTCCTCCCATCACGCTGTACGACTGATGGGCTTTTCTTTTATGGAGAAATTTTTTGTCTAGATTCAATGCATCTCTTTTCCACACATATTCGTTTGCTTAACGTCCCTTGCTCGTGTTGCACATTCTGGAAGACTAAGTCATATGTCTGTCAATATACCGACTTCCATGGATTGAGGGGGGCTCCTGCGCACAGTGGGCAGAAGCAGCTCCTGCGCAGGCCTCCCAGCCGTTGGATTCTGATTCAACGGCTCAGATCATATAAATTTGAAATTCAAATTTTATTTAAAAAAATTTCCCGCCAAAAACCTCTCTCCTCCCAGATGATCTGAGCCGTTGGATTCTGATCCAACGGCTGGGAGGCCTGCACAGGAGCTGCTCCTGCCCACTGTGCGCAGGAGCCCCCCTCAATCCGACTTCCATTGGGTTAAATCGAAATTAGCCCATTACAAACCCCTCCCCCCCCCCCCCCCATTCTGGGAAAGGTTCACAGTTTCGAGGTCCAACCATTTATGAATATCAATAGTCTTGACGCTTTGTCTCTTGTCTTGGGAACTGCAACAACTTTATGCCCTACCTTGAAAACATTGCCTGGAAAGTCGAAATGTCACTTCACCATTTAATTATGTATAATATAAAGGGCTTCACTAATTTGGGGGCATTCTCATCACATTATTTATCGCGTAATTAGAGACCGTAAGATTATAAAAGGACATGATCTGGATGGTTTCTACTAGGTCGATCGTTCTTGGCCATGGCGGCTTCTCCAGTTGTCCATAAAGGTATTCCCTCGACTGGGCTTGGAAGTGGCTCAGTCAAGGCTACCAAGCCTCCTCGTATGTTTTTGCAAGCTTTGGGAATCACAAAGGTGGTGTCCTTTGATGTGAAGCCTATGGAAGGGACACATTTTCTGAAGGAAGGAAACCATGCCTTGTCTCTTACTTCATCGGATACACATCGTTGGGAGAGATACATTGAAAGGTACTCCATTGTGCTCAAGTTTTCTAGTTATCATCTCTCTCAAGAGGCTATCAGGGAAACCATTCACAAAACTTGGGGAGTTAATGGTGAGTTCACTATGGGATTGTTTAATCCTAGACATGTTATCGCGAGGTTTCAAGCGGAGGAAGAGGTCAAAAAAACATTATCCTGGGACTCATACCTAATTCAAGGTGTGTGGTTTAAAGCTTTTAGATGGCACCAGGATGTCAATCGTAAGGCAAGTCCTATTCGAGCTCTTATATGGGTTGATCTTCTTGAGCTACCACTTCAATTTTTTCACTCAATGTTTCTGAAGGCAGTAAGAGACTCCCTTGGTACTTTTCTGCGGATAGATGAAAGTACAAAGTGCTTCACAAGACCTAGAGTAGCACATATCTATGTGGAGATGGATTTATCTATGGCACTTCTTCCATCTAAAATCATGATTAATATTTTGGGAAGTAATGGTTTTTGGTAAAAAACTATTTTTCCTAAATTAAAATATTGTAAATTTTATGCTATGATTGGGCACCATGAATCTTACTGCATGAAACGATTAGGTTGAAAGAGAAAGAGGAATCAACCTCCACACTTGGAAGAGAAAATGAAGAGGAAGGGAGGTGAAGAAGGTATATAGACCGGTGGGAAGGAAGGTAGATGGGGTCGTTCAAGTCGTTGGGTTGAGTAGTGTTAAAGACTCTAAGGAGAGGTTATACTGAGAGAAAACAAGGTGTTGCGTTCATGTTGAAATATGGAGATGCAGACAGCTCGTAATGGCTCTAGAACCAAGTTAGATATAGACAATTTGGTAGTGACGCCCATACATGTAGCTATACCAGAAAAAGCACCACACACAAAGTTAGAGCAGACTGAAATGTGGAAAGATGTGAATTTGGAGGTGATTCATGTTTTATCCATAGAGATCAAGTCTGGGTAGAGATCTGACATGGATGGCAATAAGAAGGAAGCTAGTAGTTCGAAATGACGGGGCGCAAACTAAAGAAGAAAAAAAAATAATTACACCCTAGAAAGCATTCGTGAAGACTACCAAGATGCTAGCTCGGAGTCAGTCTTGGGTCTGTAAACTACAACGATTAGAGGCATGAAATTGGGCAGACAATTAGAAGGAGAACATGGCATCAAAAGTAAGAAGTTAGTTATGGTGGCCTTTCTCCTGGGAGAACATCAATTGACTCGGCAGAATGTCATTACCTCCCAGTTTAAAGATGATTGAAAACATTATGTTCTGGAACGCTCGGGGAATCAGGAATAGGATTACTCGATGTAGATTAAAAAAATGGTTTTTGAATATAAAATTAGGCTATTAATAATTGTAAAACCAATGATTGAGGGGAGTGGGCATTTGGAAGTTGGTAATAAAATAATGTTAGTTGGATTTGCCTCTAACAAAATTGTGGGTGGTAAAATTTGGATTTATGGGCGTCTTATATGATGGTATTTGTCCTTGATATGTCTAACCAGATCATTCATTGTAAGGTAATGGATAACTTCAATTCATGTTCCTTTGTAATTTCCTTTCTATATGCCTAATGTACAGTAAAGGAGAGAAAATGGTTATGGCATGACAGGTTTTTTGGACTGTATTGAAAACTGTGTTTTGTAGAATTGTGGTATCGCATGTCCGAGGTATACCTGGTATAATGATAGATGAGGAAGAGATTGTATTTGTGCTAGGTTGGATAGGGTTCTAGTAAACATAAAATGATTGTCGCAGTTGCCGAACATAAGGGTGGAACATTTTCACTGCACTTTCTCATATCATGCCCTTATTCTGGCTTCCTGTTGTGCAGGCAAGATCAGGTATGACCCCTTTTAGTTTTTTAAATATGTGGATTACACAACCCTCTTTCGGTGAACTGGTGGAATCGGTATGGAATGTGGATTTAGATAATATGCAAACTTTAGACAAATTTGATATTAAACTTAAGGCTCTCTGCAGAGCTTGCATTAGTTGGAATAGGGAGGTCTTTGGTAATGTGCTTAACAAAATCAGATCATTGGAGGATGAAATTTAACAATGGGAGTCTATTTTGCTATTAGGTTGGGATGATGTCAAAATCAACAATTAGAATGTCAATGCAAGCTCGAATATTAGAATATTGAGCCCTCATTCCTAAGGTAGACTCTCTAGGTTCTTTCTAGGACTTTAGACCTATTAGTCTTTACAATGTTATTTATAAAATTTTCAGTAAATTACTTTACAATAGACTAGCTACGTTGCTACTAGAAATTGTGTCTCATGAACAAAACGCATTAAGGGAAATATATTGTAGAAATTATAGGTCTGCACCCCCAATTTGATGCTTCTTTCATAATGTGTTCTGCTTATGAGCTACTTGGAGAAAAAGGGGATAAACCACCATTGTATAAGGAGATTTGGCAACCTTTATTACTGTAAAAAAGTATACGTTTTCATATGGAAAGTGTTGAAGAGAGGTGTCCCGGTGAATAGGGAGTTGCTTCATTGTGGTTTCAGTTTGGCATCAAGGCGTCGATGTTATTTGGAACTGGATTTTGAATCATTGAAACATTTGTTTATTGAGAGAACATTGGTGGCAAAGGTATGGGAGCATTTCAAAATTATTTTTGATGTTCATGTGAAGAGACCAACTGAGGTATCCACTTTGCTTTCAGTGTGGTTTCATCGAGCAAATGGGTATTCGACTATCTCGTATCTCACTTTCTTTGTTTCATCTCTTTTCCTACAAGCATACCAGAGCCAGGCGGAGGAAGAAGAAACAGCAAGGAGAAGAAGCTCGCGAGGAGTAGGGAACTCTCGCGAGGAAGAAACGCAGAGAAAAGAGGAGGGAAAAGGGAACCAACTATTTTTTTAAATAGTTGGTTATTTTCACCCCAACTATTCTTCTGAGCCTTCACGGTGTATTAGCAGCCCTTCACGTCGCATGTTCGTGTGGGAACTGATGGATTTCACCTCCGTTGTTGTGACCTCCTCCACTATGATCTTCTAGACTCCGCGCCGAGGTGAAGATGAAACCACAAGGTTTCCTAGAGTTTGTCGTATCTGAATTATTGTTTTCTATATGCTTGAATGTTAAATACAATTGATTTCTGGATTTCAATAGTTTGCTTTCATCGATTATATCCGAAATAATTATCTAGGCTAATCGGTAGTTAGAAGTTCCCTTTGTTGATATTCAAAGTCTGTTTTAATCAATTAATTTATATATGTGATTGTGTGTACCGTAGAAAGACATGCAAAGTTAGGGGTTTAGAATTAATTAAGTTAAACCTATGATTGTGTGTGTCGTAGAAAGACATGCAATGCTAGGGGTTTATGCCTTTGCTAAAATCAATTGTGAATGTGGATTAATCCTTAGATTAGTTGCAGTGAATCTCGAAAACGGTAATTTAGGTCACACAAGTCTAGAAGAACCTGTGGTGGATTCAATGTCTCGGTCCACTCTCTCATTCTCCTATCACTTTAATTTTTAATTGTTCAATTTAATTCTCTTAATTAAGTAATTTACATCTACTGTAACCCCCAATTCTAAATTAGACTAAATAAGTTTTAGAATTTGGTTGTCTTGTAAATCCTCATTGGAGTGACCCGTACTTGCCACTGTCTACTAGTTGGACAACCATGCACTTGCGGATTACAAGTAGGGTTTATTAGCTTATTAATTTAGGTTAATAAAATCTGCATCAGTGGGAGATATTATTTATTAAACATGATTACAAGGAGTCGAAAGTGGTGGAATATTTTTGGCAAGTAGGGAACATATGGATGGTCTACCACGAAGATTTGATGCATTCAACCTTTCGGCTAGAATTTTGGGTTTGGTTAGGTTGGGTAAAACACAAACAACTTATATTTGAGAATTAGTTTTATGGTGTATAGCTATTTTTCGGGTAGAGTTGTACCGTAACCCTGGTGTTATTTTTCAATCACGTTTGGGACAAGTAATAAAGGTCTGACATCCCAAACTTGCCCCTCCATACCGGATGTTTAATTAAAAAAACTTAATTATAAGGAGGCATTTGCTACAAATGTGATAACTGTGATCATGGCAGTTAGAAGATGGTTGCGGTTGGTGAGCTCGATTTTAATTTGTTCCAGAACATGGCAGTTTGAATAGGGCATTAATCTTGGCTATTAAATTGCAAGTGATGTTGTTGACCAATAGGTTTGTCTACTGGGAGATTACACCAGCTGGTTTTGATGGGTTGAATATTGATGGGTCTTCCATTAATAATAGAGCTTCAGGGGGAGTGATTTTCAGGGATGAGATGGGAAGATGTTGATCTACTCGACTGGTGGTCTTTGGGGAGGGGACTAATAGCCGAGCTGAAGTACTTGAGCTTTTGAAAGGAGTTCATCTATGTAACCCATTGGGTTGTTTGAACATCATAGTTAAGACGGATTAGGCTTTGGTTAGAGGATCGTTCCATGATGAGTTCAAAATTCCTTGGTTTTTTGAAAACATTTGGAGGGAGATTCGTAAACTGTTTTGTGGGTGATATTCACATAATTATTACATAATATATCCCTTAATTTATATTTGTTTGTGTTTCGGTATTTATATTTTATTATAATTATTTCGTTTTCATGTTTTTGTAGAAATTTGAGCGTTAAAGATGAAATCGCATTAAGGCGGCGATTCGAAAAATGATCAATTGGTTGGTTCAAATGGTCGTACAAAGTAACGGGTGACAAGTTGACTATCATTCCTAAACTTGACCCAAAAACATCCAAATTCACCTATTACTAAGCCCAAGCACGAAAGTTAACCTAAAAAACCCAAACCCAACTTAACTAGGAAAAGAGAGAAAAGAAAACCCTATTTAAAGTCTTCCTTTCTCACTTTTCCCGGCTCTCTCTTTACTCATGTTCCTCTCCCCTACAGGCTTTCCTTTCCACGTCTCTTTTTTTCCTCCTCAGCAGAGACATAGAAACCTTCGTCTCTCTCCAGTAACCAACCACCATAACCTCGCTATTATCACCATCTCACATCCCATGCCCCCTTCTCTTTACTTCAATATCTCTATTCCTAACGTCTAACACCACCACCAGTTCATCCCTCATCTTCTCCCTCACAACAACACCACCCACACCGTCCCCTATTTCATCTCCCCACCACGACCATCTATGTTCCTTTCCCTTCCAAGCTCTCTTCCTCGTCCTCTTCTCTCTTTTCGCTCCTTCATCACAAACAGACCATGCACCACCACCACCATCTCTCTCGAACTGAAACAGAAGAACAGGAACAACAACAGAGCAACATCCAACCCCTGCTCTTCTCCGTTCACTCTTCATGTTTCCTCCTTCTCTCGTCCGTCTCTATCCCATCTCATATCTCATTTTCTTTGTTTCCCTCTCTTTTCCTGCTGGTATACCGGAGCCAGACGAAGGAAAAAGAAGGAGCAAGGAGAAGAAGCTCGAGAGGAAGAAACGCAGAGAAAAGATGAGGGAAAAGGGAACCAACTATTTTTTTAAAAATAGTTGGTCATTTTCACCCCAACTATTCTTCTGAGCCACCACAGTGTATTAGAAGCCCTTCATGTCAGGTGTTCGTGTGGGAACTGATGGATTTCACATACGTTGTTGTTGTGACCTCTTCCACTATGATCTTCTAGACTCCGCGCCGAGGCGAAGATGAAACCACAAGGTTTCCTAGAGTTTATCGTATCTTAATTATTGTTTTCTATATGTTTGAATGTTAAATACAATTGATTTCTGGATTTCAATAATTTGTTGTCACCGATTATATCCGAAATAATTATCTAGACTAATCGGGAGTTAGAAGTTCCCTTGTTGATATTCAAAGCCTACTTTAATCAATTAATTTAAATATGTGATTGTGTGTGCCGTAGAAAGAAATGCAATGCTAGGGGTTTAAAATTAATTAAGTTAACCCTTTGATTGTGTGTGTCGTAGAAAGACACGCAATGTTAGGGTTTTATGCCTTTGCTGAAATTAATTGTGAATGTGGATTAATCCTTAGATTAGTCGTAGTGAATCACGAAAACGGTAATTTAGGTCACACAAGTCATGAAGAACCTGTAGTGGATTCAATGTCTCGGTCCACTCTCTCATTGTCTTATCACTTTAATTTTTAGTTGTTCAATTTAATTCTCTTAATTAAGTAATTTGCATCTGTTGTAACCCCAAACTCTAAATTAGTTTAAATAGGTTTCAGAATTCGGTTGTCTCATCAATCCTCGAGCGGTCGACCCTTATTTGCCACTGTCTACTAGTTGGACAACCATGTACTTGCGGTATTACAAGTAGGGTTTATTAGCTTATTAATTTAGGTTAATAAAATCTGCATAAGTGGGAGATATTATTTATTAAACATGTTTATAGGGAGTCGAACACGGTGGAATATTCTTTTGCAAATAGGGCACATAGGGATGGTCAACCACGAAGATTTGATGTATCCAACCTTTCGGCTAGAAATTTCCGTTTGGTTAGGTTGGGTAAAACACAAACAACTTATATTTTAGAATTAGTTTTATGGTGTATAGCTATTTTTCAAGTAAAGTCGTACAGTACCGCAGGCGTTATTTTACGATCCTGTTTAGGGCAAGTAATAAAGGTCTGGCATCCCAAAGTTGCCCTTCCATACATGATGTTTAATTAAAAAAAATTTATTATAAGGAGGCATTTGCTACAAATGTGATAACTGTGATCATCGCAGCTAGAAGATGGTTGCGGTTGGTGAGTTCGATTTTTGTTCCAAAACATGGCAGTTTGAATAGGGCATTAATCTTGGCTATTAAATTGCAAGTGGTGTCATTGACCAACAGGTTTTTCTACTGGGAGATTACACCAGCTAGTTTTGATGAGTTGAATATTGATAGGTCTTCCATTAATAATAGAGTTTCAGGGGGAGTTATCAGGGATGAGATGGGAGGATGCTTATCTACTTGACGGGAGGTATTTGAGGAGGGGACTAATAACCGAGCTGAAGTACTTGAGCTATTGGAAGGAGTTCGTCTATGTAACCCATTAGGTTGTTTGAACATTATAATTCAGACGGATTGGGCTTTGATCAGAGGATGGTTCCATGATGAGTTCAAAATTCCTTGGTTTTTTGAAAACATTTGGAGAGAGATTCATAGACTGTTGTGTGGGTGATATTCACATAATTATTACATAATATATCGCTTAATTTATATTTGTTTGTGTTTCGGTTATTATATTTTATTATAATTATTTCATTTTCATGTTTTTGTAGGAATTTGAGCTTAAAAGGTGAAATCGCATTAAGGCGGCGATTCGAAGAATGATCAATTAGTTGGTTCAAATGGTCGTACAAAGTAGCGGGTGACAAGTCGACTATCATGCCTAAACCTGACCCAAATGAATCCAAATTCACCTATTACTAAGCCCAAGCCCGAAAGTTAATCTAAAAACCCAAACCCAACCTAACTAGGAAAATAGAGGAAAAAAAAAAAAAAAAAAAAAAAAAAAAAAAAAAAAAAAAAAAACCCTATTTAGAGTCTTCCTCTCTCCCTTTTCCTGACCCCTCATTTTTCCTACGCTCCTCTCCCCTACAGGCTTTCCTTTCCACGTCTATCCTTTTTCTCCTTGGCAGAGATATAGAGACCTTCGTCTCCTCACCACCACCATCCATGTTCATCTCCATTCCACGTTCTCTTACTCTTCCTCTTCTCTCTTTTTGGTCCTTCATGAAAAATAGACCACGCACTACCACCACGATCTCTCTCGCACTGAAACAGAAGAACAGGAACAACAATAGAGTAGTGTCTAGCCCCCGCTTCTCTCCGTTCACTCTTCCTGTTTCCTCCTTATCTCGCCCCTCTCTCTCCCATCTCATATCTTACATTATTTGTTTCCCTCTCTTTTCCAGTTGGTATACCAGAGCCAAACCACCATAGTGTATTAGAAGCCATCATGTCGCTTGTTCATGTGGGAACTGATGGATTTCACCTTCGCTATTGCTGTGACTTCCTCCGCTATGATCATCTAGACTCCGCGCCGAGGCGAAGATGAAACCACAAGTTTCCTAGAGTTTATTGTATCTGAATTATTGTTTTCTAAATGCATGAATGTTAAATAAAGTTTATTTCTGGATTTCAATAAATGCTTTCACCGATTATATCCGAAATAATTATCTAGACTAATCAGTAGTTAGAAGTTTCCTTTGTTGATATTCAAAGCCTGCTTTAATCAATTAATTTAAATCTGTGATTGTGTGTGTCATAGAAAGACATGCAATGCTACGGGTTTAGAATTAACTAAGTTAATCATTTGATTGTGTGTGCCGTAGAAACACGTGCCTGCTAGGAGTTTATGCCTTTGCTGAAATCAATTGTGAAGTGGATTAATCCTTAGATTAGTCGTAGTGAATCTCGGAAACAGTAATTTAGGTCACACAAGTCTCGAAAAACCTGTGGTGGATTCAATGTTTCGGTCCACTATCTCATTGACTTATCACTTTAATTTTTAATTATTCAATTTAATTATCTTAATTAAGTAATTTTCATCTGTTGTAACCCCCAACTCTAAATTAGTTTAAATAGGTCTTAGAATTCGGTTGTCTCATCAATCCTCATGGGATTGATTTGTATTTGCTACTATCTACTAGTTGGACAACCATGCACTTGCGATATTACAAGTAGGGTTTATTAGCTTATTAATATAGGTTAATAAAATTTGCATCTGTGGGAGATATTATTTAGTAAACATGTTTACAGGGAGTCGAGCGCGGTGGAATATTTTTGGCAAGTAGGGCACATAGGGATGGTCAATCACAAAGATTTGATGCATCCAACCTTTCGGCTAGAATTTTGTGTTTGGTTAGGTTGGGTAAAGTACAAACAATTTATATAGCTATTTTTCGGGTAAAGTCGTACCATACCCCCGGTGTTATTTTTCGATCCAGTTTGGGGCAAGTAATAAAGGTCTGGTATCCCAAAGTTGCCCTTCCATGCTAGATGTTTAATTAAAAAAAATTAATTATAAGGAGGCATTTGCTACAAATGTGATAACTGTGATCATGGCAGTTAGATGATGGTTGCGATTGGTGAGCTCGATTTTTGTTACAGAACATGGTAGTTTGAATAGGGCATTAATCTTTGCTATTGAATTGCAAGTGGTGTCATTAACCAATAGGTTTGTCTAATGAGATTACACCAGCTGGTTTGATTGGTTGAATATTGAAGGGTCATTTATTAATAGTAGAACTTCAGGGGAAGTGATTATCATGGATGAGATGGGAAGATGCTTATCTACTCGTCGGGTGGTCTTTGGAGAGGGGACTAATAACTGAGCTGAAGTACTTGAGCTTTTGGAAGGAGTTTGTCTAAGTAACCCATTGGGTTGTTTGAACCTCATAATTTAGACGGATTGGGCTTTGGTCAGAGGATGGTTCCATGATGAGTTCAAAATTCCTAATTTTTTTGATAACATTTGGAAAGAGACTCATAGACTGTTGTGTGGGTGATATTCACATAATTATTACTTAATATATCCCTTAATTTATAATTGTTTATTTTTCGATTATTATATTTTATTCTAATTATTTCGTTTTCCTGTCTTTTGAAGGAATTTGAGCATAAAAGATGAAATCGCGTTAAGGTGTCGATTCGAAGAATGATCAATCGGTTGGTTCAAATGGCCGTACAAAGTAACGGGTGACAAGTCGACTATCATGCCTAAACCTGACCTAAATAAATTAAAATTCACTTATTACTAAGCCCAAGCCCGAAAGTTAACCTAAAAAACCAAACCCAACCTAACTAGGAAAATAGATAAAAGAAAACCCTATTTAGAGTCTTCCTCTCTCCCTTTTTCTGACCCCTCTCTTTTCTCACGCTCCTCTCCCATACAGGCTTTCCTTTCCACATCTCTCCTTTTCCTCCTTGGCAGAAATATAAAGATTTTTTTCTTTTGCCACTAACCAACCACAGTTACCTCGCCATCATCACCATCTCACATCCCATGCCCCCTTCTATTTACTTCACTCTCTCTATTGCTAACGTCTAACACCACCACCAGTTCATCCCTTATCTTCTCCCTCACAACACCCCCGCCCACACCATCCTCTGTTTCATCTCCTCACCACCACTATCCATGTTCCTCTCCCTTCCACGTTTTCTTCCTCCTCTTCTTCTCTCTTTTCGCTCCTTCATCACAAACTGACCATGCACCACCACCACCATCTCTCTCGCACTGAAACAGAAGCAAAATAACAACAACAGAGCAACGTCTAGCCTCTGCTTCTCTCTGTTCACTCTTCATGTTTCCTTCTTCTCTCGTCCCTCTCTCTCCCGTCTCGTATCTCACTTTCTTTGTTTCTCTCTCTTTTCATGCAGGTATACGATAGCCTGATAGAGGAAGAAGAAACAGCAAGGAGAAGAAGCTCGCGAGGATAAAGGAGCTCTCGCGAGGAAGAAACGCAGAGAAAAGAGGAGGGAACAGGGAACCAACTATTTTTTTAAAATAGTTGGTTATTTGTACCCCAACTATTATTTTTAGCCATCACAGTGTATTAGCAACCCTTAATGTCGCGTGTTCGTGCGGGAACTAATGGATTTCACCTCCGTTGTTGCTATGAACTTCTCCACTATGATCTTCTAGACTCCATGTTGAGGCGAAGATGAAACCACAAGGTTTCCTAGAGTTTGTCATATCTGAATTATTGTTTTCTCAAAGCTTGAATGTTAAATACAGTTGATTTCTTGATTTAAATAATTATCTTTCACTGATTATATCCGAAATAGTTATCTAGACTAATCGGTAGTTCGAAGTTCCCTTTGTTGATATTCAAAGCCTGTTTTAATCAATTAATTTAAATTTGTGATTGTGTGTGTAGTAGAAAGACATGCAATGCTTGGGGTTTAGAATTAATTAAGTTTAACCTGTGATTGTGTATGCCGTAGAAAGACATGCGCTGCTAGGGGTTTATGCCTTTGTTGAAATCAATTGTGAATGTGGATAAATCCTTAGATTAGTCGTAGTGAATCTCAAAAATGGTAATTTATGTCACATAAGTATCAAATAACCTATGGTGGATTCAATGTCTTGGTCCACTATCTCATTATCTTATCACTTTAATTTTTAATTGTTCAATTTAATTAACTTAATTAAATAATTTACATCTGCTGTAACCCCCAACTCTAAATTAGTTTAAATAGGTTTTAGAATTCAGTTGTCTCATCAATCCTCATAGGATCGACCCATATTTGCTACTGTCTACTAGTTGGACAGCCATGCACTTGCGGTATTACAAGTAGGGTTTATTAGCTTATTAATTTAGGTTAATAAAATCTGCATTAGTGAGAGATATTATTTATTGAACATGTTTATAGGGAGTCGAACGCGGTGGAATATTCTTTGGCAACTAGGGCACATAGGGATCGTCAACCGCGAAGATTTGATGCATCCAACCTTTTGGCTAGAATTTTTGGTTTGGTTAGGGTTGGGTAAAGCACGAACAACTTATATTTGAGAATTAGTTTTATGGTGTATAGCTATTTCTTGGGTAAAGTCGTACCGTACCCCAGTGTTATTTTTCGATCCCGTTTGGGACAAGTAATAAAGGTCTGGTATCCCAAAGTTGCCCTTCCATACTAGATGTTTAATTAAAAAAAATTAATTATAAGGAGGCATTTGCCACAAATGCTATAACTGTGGTCATGGCAGTTAGAAGATGGTTGCGGTTGGTGAGCTCGACTTTTGTTCCAGAACTTGGCAGTTTGAATAGGGCGTTAATCTTGGCTATGAAATTATGTGGTGTCATTGACCAACAGGTTTGTCTATTGAAAGATTACACCAACAGGTTTTGATGGGTTGAATATTGATGGGTTTTCGATTAATAATAAAGCTTCAGGGGGAGTAATTATCAGGGATGAGATGGGAAGATGTTTATCTACTCGACGGATGGTCTTTTGGGTGGGGACTAATAACCGAGATGAAGTACTTGATCTTTTGGAAGGACTTCGTCTATGTAACCTATTGGGTTGTTTGAACCTCATAATTCAGACGGATTGGGCTTTTGTCAGAGGATGGTTCCATGACGAGTTCAAAATTCCTTGGTTTTTTATAACATTTTGAGGGAGATTCATAGACTGTTGTGTGGGTGATATTCACATAATTATTACATAATATATCCCTTAATTTATATTTGTTTGTGTTTCAGTTATTATAATTATGTTTGTGTTTCATGTTTTTGTAGGAATTTGAGCGTAAAAGATGAAATCGCGTTAAGGTGGCGATTCGAAGAATGATCAATTGGTTGGTTCAAATGGTCGTACAAAGTAACGGGTGACAAGTCTACTATCATGCCTAAACTTGACCCAAATAAATCCAAATTCACCTATTACTAAGCCCAAGCCCAAAAGTTAACCTAAAAACCCCAACCCAACCAAACTAGGAAAAGAAAAAAGAAAACCCTATTTAGAGTCTTCTTTTCTCACGCTCCTCTCCCCTACAGGCTTTCCTTTTCACGTCTTTCCTTTTCCTCCTTAGCAGGGACATAGAGACCTTCATCTTTAGCCACTAACCAACCACCATAACCTCGCCATCATCACCATCTCACATCCCATGCCCCCTTCTCTTTACTTCAATCTTTTTATTCCTAGCGTCTAGCACCACCACCAGTTCAACCCTTGTCTTCTCCCTCACAACACCACCACCCACACCATCCCCCGTTTCATCTCCTCACCACCACCATCCTTGTTCCTCTCCCTTCCACGTTCTCTTCCTCCTCCTATTCTCTCTTTCTGCTTCTGCATCACAAAAAGACCACGCACCACCACTACCATCTCTCGCACCGAAACAAAAGAATAGGAACAACAATATAGCAGCGTCCAACCCCTGCTTCTCTCCGTTCACTCTTCTTGTCTCCTTTTTTTCTTGTCTCTCTCACATCTCGTATCTCACTTTTTTTGTTTCCCTATCTTTTCCTGCAGGTATACCAGAACAAGACGGAGGAAGAAAAAACAGCATTGAGAAGAAGCTCGCGAGGAGCAGGGAGCTCTCGCGAGGAAGAAACGCAGAAAAAAACGGAGGGAAAAGGGAACCAACTAATTTTTTTAAATAGTTGGTTATTTGCACCCCCAACTATTCTTCTGAACCACCATAGTGTATTAGCAGCCCTTCACGTCACGTGCTCGTGCAAGAATTGATTGATTTCACCACCGCTGTTGTTGTGACCACCTTCACTATGATCTTCTAGACTCCTCGCCGAGGCGAAGATGAAACCACAAAGTTTCCTAGAGTTTGTCGTATCTGAATTATTGTTTTATATATGCTTAAATGTTAAATACAGTTGATTCCTAGGTCACACAAGTCTCGAAGAATCTGTGGTGGATTCAATGTCTCAGTCCAGTCTTTCATTGTCTTCTCACTTTAAATTTTAATTGTTCAATTTAATTCTCTTAATTAAGTAATTTACATCTGTTGTAACCCCCAACTCTAAATTAGTTTAAATAGGTTTTAGAATTAAGTTGTCTCGTCAATCCTCGTGGGATCGACCCGTATTTGCCACTGTCTACTAGTTAGACACCCATGCACTTGCGGTATTACAAGTAGGGTTTATTAGCTTATTAATTTAGGTTAATAAAATTTGCATCAGTGGGAGATATTATTTATTAAACATGTTTACAGGGAGTCAAACGCGGTGGAATATTCTTTGGCAAGTAGGGCACATAGGGATGGTCAACCGCGAAGATTTGATGCATCCAACCTTTCAGCTAGAATTTTAGGTTGGGTAAAGCACGAACAACTTATATTTGAGAATTTGTTTTATGGTGTATAGCTATTTTTCGAGTAAAGTCGTATGTTACCCCGGTGTTATTTTTCGATCCCGTTTGGGACAAGTAATAAAGGTCTGGCATCCCAAAGTTGCCCCTCCATATTGGATGTTTAATTAAAAAAACAATTATAAGGAGGCATTTGCTATCCCATTACCCCATATATTTTCAGCATATCTCTGATGTCTCCCTCAAGCACCCTCGCACGACATTGTCTCTCTTATTGCCAGGTAAATCTTCTTTACCCTCATATTTGTTTTAGTAAAAAAAAACATGTTTTTACCGTCATGGCCACCTATCAAATACATAGGACTACACCGGCTTGCACTATTCACATCCCAATTTTACTTGTCCAAGACCCGTCAGCATGCGACTGGCCAGAGATGTCGTACTGAAACAGGGAACTCGTATACCTGTGTACACTTTCGATGGCCCCATGAATCTTTGCATCTATGCCATCACGATCCTTATCCCAATACAAAATTGTGTCTCCACATCGGTCAATCTATGTTGGCCTTCAGTTTCCTCTTTCCGAGCTGAGTATCAATTTGTTGAATCAATACAACATCGCTCCTTGCCAAGGAACTAGTAGTTTTTGGTGGTACATTAGGTCCTTTGACAAAATATCTCAGGCACTCAATATCACTATTACTCAGGATCATGTTCGTTCCCAATACAACCCGAAGCATACCACTAGGAAAGATAAGAGATGCTTATTGTGGATAAGCAAATCGGAATAGTTTGGGGCCTTTTGGATTTCGATAAATCTTGGTATATGTATCCCATTTCTATTTTCAGTGGCGTTTACCCTTGATGTTGACCTATTCTTATAAACAAATGGTTTTTCCAAACCACTAATTTATGTTTGCAACTTCCTTCCTGTTTTCTTATCATGTGTAAATTTATTCTTCTTGTGTACTGACACGATTGTATCCTTGCATTGGAAAAAGTTATCATCGACCTTTCCAACCACATTTCATTTACTCGCTTGCAGCCCTTCCCGTTGACAGTTACCGAAAGTTCACCAGCATTATGAAATTTGGAACCATGTCTGACAAAGAAGTACCCTCTGCTGCCTCAATCCGGGCTCTTCTAGACAAGCCGAGTGTTACAACTAACATTGCCTTGTATCGTTGTAATGAGCAACCTTGGAAATTCTAGTTAAATCTCTCAATGTCACTACAAAAAAAAGTAAATTCAGCAACAACTTTTTACTGCTGCTAAGTATCAAAAAAGCGTAGCTAAAATGAATCAGCAACAGCTCAACGATCATCGCAATACCATAGCTATTTGAATTGTCACTTCAATATAACAGCAACGGTGTGTTATTCCGTAGCTAACTGGCAACGGTTTATAATCGTCGCTAAGTTGCCAAAACCCCGTCGCTAAACAAATTTGAATTCCAAGGTTTTATTTGAGACGGTAGCAATGACAACGACTTTTAAAATGTTTGAGACGGCTAAGGCTGTCACAAATTGACAAAATAGAGACAGTATTTGCCGTGGCTATTTGGCGACGGCTTCAAACCATTGCTAAGTTGCAAATTCTGAGACGGCTGTAGCTGTATCAAATTGAAAAAATAGAGACGACATTTGCCGTGGTTATTTGGCGACAGCTTCAAACTGTTGCTAAGTTGCACCTTCTAAGACAGCTGCAGCTGTATCAAATTGACAAAATAGAAACAGCATTTGCCGTGGCTATCTTGCAACAGTTTCTGACCGTCGCTAAGTTGGCCAAAATAGAGATGGCATTTGCCGTTACTAACACTAACTTGATGTAGCTAAAAAAATTACTAATGAAAATTCATTTTTTATAATGAAATTAGTTATTTCTATTAATTTTCAGATTTCTCATTGCCTTTTTTTTGTCATTGAAAAGAAACATTTCAAACTTGAACACGATTATATTAATTTTCACCGTAAATGATGACTAATACACTAACCTTGTTTGTATAATCAATAACTTGTCCATCACAAAAATTACAATCCCAAAAAATACAATGTGGATCACCCCCATAACACCACCTGCATCAACACATGAAGAATGTGCTCTTGAAAGAATCCGAAACCCCACCCAACCATTACAAAAATCCAATATGACGATACTATGCCGATCACAACAAACTCATTCTTAATTCCGCCAGCCCCAGCATCATACCTTCCCTCCCTACCCCACCTCTTGAAATTTCAGGGACTGACGAGGGATAGGATGTGTATATCAGGTACAACCATTTGAAAACAAATATGTGCACAAAATTCACCTAAATTCCTCATAGCAAACCAGCGAGCATGGCACCAGTCATCCGAAGTTGGGTTCTGTCTGATGGATCTGTTTCAACTCTTACCTGAAATGAAATGATACTAACTTAGCAGATAGCAAAAGCAATGTGTTAAGGATTCAAAACAAGTTCAACTATACACAATATAATTTTCAAAGAAACAATTTTTCCTGCTGCTATTTGGTTTAACCTACACAAGTTATTTCCGAAGAAAAATAAATAACGTATAATACAAATTTTCAGATATATAATGGCATGTTGATATTTTCAGATATCGATAGGAAATCAATTTGCACACTGCAAAACCATTCAATAATCAACAAAAGGTCTTTTATTTCGTAAACTCCAGAACCTCTGATGATTGTTCCGATATTTCATGGATACAAAGAAGGACATGGAAAAACAGGTAAGCAGATTTGAATATTCCTTACCAAACAAAGCATGGCTCGTGTATTATCTGAGTAGAACGTTGTGCTTGCAACCAAATTATTTGGATTCGGATCCTAAAAGAGAGTATAAATCTTTAAGCATTCTCAGTAGGTAAAAAAAAATAGAGGGAAAAGAGAAAAGTTAACTTACAAGTCCTGGAGAAACCGTTGGCTGAAAGCTATTGAACAAGTTCGCCATTTCAGGTAGTGAAAGTGGTTTTACTCCTCTAACCTGCTCAATTTTTGAGAAAGTACATGCATAATGTTTCTTATAAAACAGGCATAATGTTTCTCATAAACAGTAGTTAAGTGTGACAGCAGGAATCACGCCTAGCCAGCTTAATGGTAGCTGAGGTTACAAGTAAATAATATTGTCAAAATAGATCTCTGTGGTGACTATCATAGTTCATAATTAACAGAGATTTGGCCTTATGCCCAAATATTTTAGGCACCATCAAATCACGATTTCAGATGATCAAAGAACATTAAATCCATGGAAGTAGTTACCAACACACAGTGAAAAGAATCAAGTTATTGAGTAGCTGTAGTTTAATACACCTTGAAAAAATTGTGCATCATCAAGTGAAATATTTAAATAATAGTAGGACGTGTTTGCACCACTCCTATGAGTTTGAGTGGCAAATCATAGCAACTCAAGGAAGTCACGATTGTTTAATCAACTCATGCTCTTTTGGAGGTGAGATTTCCTGATCTTAGGCAGTCAAATATAAACTTTGAGACATGGTCCTCAACAAAAATAAGTGGGGGGAGGGAAAATAAAACTACAATCCTAATTATAACTAAGATTCTGCTGCAGATGCACCAGTGAAGCAGAAAGAAGATAAGATGAAGATGAAAGCTTTAGGTAACAGAATTACTATTCCTAAAACAATAATAGCAGGAGAATCATACCACTTCTTGTAGCTTCAAAGGTGGTCCAGAAATTGATCTCTACTGTGGGAAGAAATTCTTCAGCAGTTAATGATATATGCTGCATAAAATTATTCAAGACAGCTGGAAGCCGAAGCTTGGGATTGACCTGTGTAGAAGCCACGAACAATGAAAAACAGAACCAGGAGACCCTTGCAAAGAGAGGAGCGAACAGATAAATTTCAAGCTGAGCACAGTACCAATGTAGTTCCAAACTTATAAGAGAAATCTAGAACAGCTACATCCCTGCTTGGACGAAGATTTGCAACCTCAAGTGGGCATTGCACCTGCAAAGACGGGAGATGGGAAGAAAATATAAGAAGCAGTACCATTGCAATGACATAAAACGACATTTAGGTAATTCGTAATGATCTTCACCTGTGCTCTTGTGCTCTTGGAGGAATAGTATCAGGTACTTTAGAAAGATCTATATTTAGATGAAGAGGAAGCAATATCAGGGCCTGATCTGAAACAAGTGAAGATGTGTTTTTGTTTCCCAAGAAAAGAACAAGACGACCATGATGGGCACGCCATTCTGCTTTTATGCCAATCTGAGAGTGGTCAAGAACATCGTCAGTGATTATGCACTCAAAGCTACCAAAAATCAAGAAAATATGTATTTTAAAATAAATAAATCTGGTGTTTTTGTAAGTTTTTAATATAATCCATATGTCCTTACAAAACATACTTCTATTGAAGATGGGACACTGATTAAAAAATGCAAACCTGAATGTAGGGGTCCTCGTATAGTACACCACTATCCTTCAGACATAGAGCATGAAACCTTTCAGCAATATTACCAATTGGCTGCGAACACATGCTTAAGATTAGTATGCCGAACATAATACAAATTGCAAATCAATTTTCTAATACTTGTGATCTGCAACAACTTTTTAAGAAGAAAAGTAAACCATTATTATAACAAGAATAAAGGTTTAGATGGAATATTTTCTCTGAAGATGATAAAGTAGCTTGTAAATAAATCACTTGGTTTGCGAAATTTTGCAAAATAAGAACTTACTTAACTGTAAATAAACCACAACTTCAATGGATACACACAATGTTGATAACAAAAAAAATACCTGAACAGTAGTATTTGATAGTTCATAAAAAAGAGCAAGTGCTAAGGCATCTACTGCATTTGTAACACCCTCTAATCCAGAATCCATGTTTTGCTCTGCACTCTGGAGGACCTTCAATAGATTGAGTAATGTAAATAAACTAGGAAAAGATTTTTAAGTTTTGTGTTTCCACTTGGAAGCATCTCTTCCAGATAAATAGATTCAAAACCAACCTGGATCCAATTTCCCAATACATTCTGCAATTGTTTAAGCAAATATTAACATATAAGTAATTATGTACGCCTTTAAACTTTGTTTTGAATCTACAATGTGAAGTCTTTGGCACTTAATGGATTGAGTAATGTACCTTTAGACGAATATGGATTATAGACATTGACACCATGAAGCATCTACCAAAGAGACCTAGTTGACAAAGAGAATTAGAAATAATAGTTTAGAATTAATATTTGTTATTTGAAATATTAAATATAGATTCCAAAACTTACCCCATATCTTTGCAGACCAAGGAGTAAAAGAGTACTAAAGCCAGTTAAGAGAACCCCAGCCCATACTGGGATGTTAAAGAGTATATTCAGTGCAAAAGCAATCCCTATCATTGCAAGAAAAAAATCAAAGAAAAATTGAAAAACAACATAAGTTCTCTTCTTCTTTAGACCACTAGAAATTGCAATTATTTATGATAAATAAATATATAATACTTAATGATAACTTAAAGATGATATACCTTCGGTGATATCGGTAGCAATGACAGTCACCTCTGCTAACAACCATAAACAATTCTTCACTAGTAATGGATATTCAGCTTTACAAAGCTCCGACAAGTGTTTGCCTATCAATGGGGGAGAATCATAGTACACGCCGACACAAAATTCGATTAAATTTCATTCGTTAATCGAGTAAAATGATCATACAAACACTATAAACAATGGTAATACTTGTTATATTAGGGGCACTTTTTCGAAATCAAAACTTCAACAAAAAGAGAAGCCTAAAGTTTTCGCATTACAATAGTAAATTTTGGCATTATAGTAGTAATAGATAATTGATAAATCAATGACAAGAATTTTTCTCGATGAATTGAATTTGTTTGCAATATTCAAGAAGATAGAATGGAAGGCCAGGTATGGGTCCCAGACACTCCCTCACTCCTAGAAGCTTACCATGAATAGAATTTCAATGTTAAAATTGACTGGCATGAACTTAAATGCAATTGAATAGAAGAATGAGATTCCAAAAAACTTGATAACAACTGCTCATTCCCAATCATCACTAATTATATACCACTAATCTACTTCACTGTTTGAAAATAAAATCAACATGGAAATGAAATAAAATCATTAATCCAATTCTCCGCTTACCAGTTGACACGCCTAGATTCGCAGCAAGTGATTGGATTATAAGTGCGAATATCAATCCAATTAGGATCACCCACAACAACTGTTCACCAAAACAATGCTCCAATTATACTCATTTGAATTTGAATACTTAACTATTATAGAATTAAGTTTCTAATATCTCAAACAACAAAAAGAATTGGAGCTAATGTTCATTTTCTACTAATATACCTCATATCGATGATTTGCTTCGGCTTGTAAATCAGTTTCCACTGCATCAAAATCCCATTAAAAATCAATATCCATGCATATTTTCAACCTATTAATAATACTTTAACTTAAAATATATATATTGAAAATGGTGACTTACAATTTCCAGGGTCCAGATAGGCCAAGGACACCAGAAAACCAGGGCCAACATAAGAAAAAAACTTTTTCACCCAGTTTCCTTCATCATCACAACAAAATTATAACAAATTCAACATATCTAAGAAAGAAAAAAACACTATCTTATATAAAAAGGGGGTTCAAGATAGAAAACCAACCTGGGTTTCTTGAACAGGTGGTAGGGTAAGGTTCTCTATATCAAGAAAAGCTATTCTATTGCTAGATGCCATCTCTCCCAAACTCTCTTTCTTGCTGGTTTTCCATCTCTAATTTTCACTACACACTCTACTTGTTATCTTCTTTTACAACTTGATATCAACTGCACAATCAAGACCTGACCGTAGTTTCCGAAATGCTCCGTGAACTTCTCCTCTGTTGTATCCCATGAAATCCCTCTGATGAAGAGCTTTCCCTAATCTGAATTCATGATGGGTTTTGGGTTTTCTTCTCTGACTCTGAAGGAAGAAGAATAAGCAAAGAAGAGCGAAACAATAAAAAGATGGGGAGAAGAGACGGAGATGAAGAAGATGAAGAAGGATGAAGAAGTCTGCAAGACCTTGAAGTTGAAGAAGATGAAGAAGGAGATGTTCTCAGCGATTTCTTCTCTCAACGGCTGACGCTCCTTGCCGATTTCTTCTCAGCGATTTTTTCTCTCTAACAAAAACCCCAAATCTCAGCAATTTCGATTTCGATTTCTTCTCTCTCAGCGATTTCTTCTCTCACACAAAAACCCCAAATCTCTTTGCTGGGGTTTGGGTGACGCGCGGCTCCGAAACCTATTCGCGCCCAATGTTTTTTTTTTCTTTTGTATATATATATATATTTTTTTCTTTTGTATATATATTATTTTTTTTTCAAATAAATTCATTGGGGACAGCAAATACCGTAGCAACCAGTTTTTATTTGTAAAACTTAGCGTTGTCGCAAATGTTTGAATTAGCTACGATTTTTTCTGAATTTAGCCACGATTTTTCCGTCACACGCACAGTTTTTGTAGTGGGGACGGCTTATACCATAGCAACCAATTTTTATTTGTAAAACTTAGCAACAACTAATATGCCGTCGCAAATGTTTGAATTCGCTACGGTTTTTTTCTGAATTTAGCCACGATTTTCTCGTTACAAGCACAGTTTTTGTAGTGGGGACGGCTTATACCGTAACAACCAATTTTTATTTGTAAAACTTAGCAACAGCTAATATGCCGTCGCAAATGATTTAATTAGCTACGGTTTGTTCTGAATTTAACCACAGTTTTCCCGTCACAAGCACAAATTTTTTTTATGATTATGGTCTTGGTCAGCTACCAAAAGAATTAGTGACGGTATTTTGTCGTCGCAAATCTTTTAATTAGAGACGGCTGTCTGACTACCGTCTCTAGTATTTGTAGCTATTAGGCCTTTTTTTGTAGTGTGTCCAGGCTCAGCGGGATCTTTGTAGGTTTCTTCATATGGCGGCTACTGCATGAGCAAGCAAAAAACTGAAGATATAACATGGTCCCTCCTAGGCTATATCTTCAGCTCTGCTTCTTCTGTCCCGGAATCCAGTCACGTCGATTCTTGCCAGGAACCGAGTCCGACCTCGAAGGTGTTGGCACTACTCTCGATCTCTCATGGTTTCACAACTTTCGTCTCCTACCCATCCTCTGACTGAGGATGATCTCGATATCTTTTATGATGTCGATTTTACTTCTCTTACAGGCAACGTTCTTGCTTCTATTCTAGTTGCCTTGCCTTTATCTTGTACTCATCCTGGCCATACTCTCAATCATAAGAAGAAGAACACTCCCGCTCAGGAAGCACTGACCATGGAACCGAGGTCGGGATATGATGCTCGTCTCGAGTTTCCTCTTGTTTCCATTACGAAACTCATACCCCTATTGATTTGAGTAAGGATTCCATCAAAGACCCCAACGTTGTGGCTAGACTCCTTCAAAATTGTTTAATGCCCGCGGATTTTGTCCCGGCTATGGAGAGCTTTTCCAGGGATCTTCACCATAGAGCTTGCCAGGGTTTACCATAGGTAACGGTTTGTTTCCGGATCCAATCACCTTTATTTCTTTTGACTTACCTTCAAATGATTTTTAGGCTAGTCTTTGTTGATGACTATTTTCAAGCTTTTGGAGAAATTTGATATCTTTTCTTCTAAGAACAAGAATCTCATGGAAGAGAATTCTTGCCTGCAGGCCCAAATTTCCACGAAGGATGCCGAGCTGGCTAAAGCTAGGGAGCAAGCGAAATCGGACCAAAAGAGCATCAAGAAAACCAATGGATAACTGACTGCTACTCGAAAGGAGTTGACAGGTTTTTGTGTGACTGTTGAAGCCTGGGAGAAAGGGGGACACAACAGAAGCTGCATCTCATCATGTCTCGAGCAATATCTCAACTTAGTACACCTTACCCTCACTACAACACAAATGGTGATAGATAGCACATGACAATAGCGTTTTTTTAGAAAGTGCTATGAAAGGGACTTTGCTCAATTGTGAAATGATATCAAATGTTGGGCGGGAGTAATTCGCTGGGGGCGCCAAAGTGCCCGCTCGATCCAAACCAAAAAAAAAAAAAAAGAGAAACAAAACAGAACAGAGAAAGAAGGAAGGAAGGAAGCAGAAGCCGAAGCCAAGTCTCATCTCTCTCTCCCTCTTCGACTGCTCTCATCTCCCTCATCGTTCTGCTCTCCCTCTTCGATCGCTCTCCCTCTCCGATTGATCTCCTTGTGTTGTCAACGCCCAACCTGTTTCTTCGTGCTCTCCCTCTCCAACGTGCTCTACTTCTCGCTGTGATCTCCCTCTCCGTTTCAGGTCTCTCATTCTCAACACACTCACTATCTCTTGCTTTGCTTTCACCGCAAACCCTAACAATTTTTTTATTTTTTATTTGTATCAGTTTTTGAAGTAATGGATGTTATAGATTGGTAGATTGAAGGTTTTGAAGGATCAATTTTTTCAGATAGGTAATTGTCAATTTTTTAGGGGAGAGGAATTGTAATTTTTATTTTTTCCTTTTTGATTTCGTTATGAATTGCATTTTTTATGTTTGAGGCATTTTTGTTGTTTTTTTTTAATCTTAGAAAATGAGTTACTTTTGAGTTGGGGATTTACATAGTTACCAAAGACTGCATTCCTAATTTGCTTGATTCATTTTGCTTCGGTTGGAAGATGATGGGAACTTTTATAAAGTCTGATAGGCAGAGAATGCTGTGGGAAATGTTCTGAAATTCTAATTTGTGCATGATAATACTCAATAGTTGTGCCCTTTAATTTATTGATAATATTTTAGACTTTTTAAATTCAGTACAGTACCTGCAGAAATGCTTTTTAGTTTGATCTTTGGTGGTATTGATGAAATACATGATGAAATTATAACTCTAGATGTCTAAATAAACAGTAATGTAATCATTTATATGGTATAGGCTGAACTCTTTTGTTCTAATGGCATGGCATTGTAGTGAGAAGTTTTTTGTTGTTGGAATAAATTGTTCATTTATTCTTTTCCTTGTGTTTTATAGTATTGTATCTATATCTATTTGATTTGTTCAGTTAGAATGTTGGAAGATGTTGAGAATAGTTTCATTCTATATCTTGGGCATTCATGAGTAGGTTAGAGGATGGGAGGAATCCTTCATATCTTTACCATGATTTTAATGCTTTTTTATAGTGGCATGATTTTCTGCTTTTCCATTTCTTGATTAATTAAGGCTTCTTTTATTATAAGATATGTTGGCACATATAAGTTGTAGGTGTTGTTGATAAACTACACTACAAGAAAAATCCTCATTTATAGCATATGTTTATAGTGTTTTTGTCCAAAATGCTATGATTGACTAACACTATGCCTTATTAATAGCATTTTTTTGCTTATGCTATGAAAAGTCTGTGTTTTAATAATATTTTAATCTTAAAACGTTGGTGAATAAAAGCGGGAATTATTTCACCCAAATTTTTGAATGTGCACTCGTTCTAACCTAGAAGGGGAAAACGACGCCTCCCACTCTCTCTCGCTCCCCCTTTGTGTGTCGCTTTCCCTCCATTTATCTCACCCTGCTTCTTATCTCTATTTCTCTCCTTCCCCCACTCCATTGCTCCCCCTCTTTCTCGCTCTCACTGTCTCTCGTTCTCGAGCTGTGGCTCTCTCTCGATGGAGTTGTTGTTGTTGTCTCTCCGTGGTGCTCATATCTCTCTTTATCCAATCGATCGTCAGTTCTTCATCTCTCAAGCTTGAATTCAACTCTTCAGTTAGGTAATTTCGTCTATCTCTATTGATAATTCACAACAACGAATCGATTCCAAATTGAATTAGGTCAACTATTACTCTTTGCACTCTCAAGATTTTCTGATTAGCTTAGGGCATCTGTTTTCTTGGATGATTTGTTGAAAATTTTATATCTTTTTTGTTGTTAGGGTTTGTTGCATATTGGGTTTTTCTGAATTGGTTGACATTGCAGTATGCTAGAATTATTTGTTTGAATTAGGGATTTTTATGCTACTGTTAGGTAGGGAATTCTATTTTCTCTTGTTTTTCCTCTCTATTAATAGAATCACAACAAACAGAGATTTCCTCTTTCCTCCAATCGAGCTCTTCACTCAATCAAGCTCTCTAAACATTGGTTTCCCAATTGATGCTAAGTTCAGCTATGAACCCATTTTCAAATAAGCAAAATCATCCACAAAAAACTACTATTTTGTGCAATTTATCACAAATTTTGACCCCTTTGTTTCAGTTTTTGTTTTGCAGGTTCTATGTGGGAGTTTACTCAGTTGCATGTGCGTTGATTGTGCTTTCTTTGTCTCTGTTCTTGTACTTTGTTACATTGGTGAGTCCAGGAAGAACTAAGTATTTCACCATCTTTTTTTTATTGATTTGGTGAGTTGGTCTTCATTGATATAACTCTTATAATTTTCTCTCTCTCTTTCTTTTTATAATATATTTATTCAGGGAAGTTTCAGTGCAACTTTTATTGACAGTCCGGTCGACAGAAGAAGGTCAGTCGACTTACTGTTATTTGCAACTGTTCTTCTTCTTCGAATGTCTGAAAAATTGGCACCTTAGGACACATTTGTGGAGATTTTATGACAATATGATCTTATACCCACAAAAAATAACCAATTTCAGTTGACGATATAGTATTGTGATACTGAACTTTTGTTTTGAATGTCTCAATCTTCTCATCCTAAAGATAAAGAAAGAGATAGAGAAGAAGATCAGCTGATGGATACATGGTATACACTTGACTTACCTTCAAATATGCCTTTGACTATAAACTGTCAGATATATACTGGTATATTTCCAACTCTGGCTATATGTACTGAATGTTGAGCATATATTTCAGAACTCCCTTTCTGCAATCGGATTCATTAGGAGCTTGCAATATATACTTTTTTCAGTTGCACTGTTGATTATGGTTGGATTACTGGACATAGCTATGTTACTTATGGTCCACTTTTGAATCAAGCTTCTGTTGTAATTTTTGAAGGGGTAACTTAATCTTGTACCTTGATACGAATAAAATCATACTGCATTCAGATTCTACAGAATTTTCTATGTTCTTATGAGGATGAGACTTTAGGGCTTGAGCAGTTCATATTATTCAAGTTATCTGCATATTTGTCAATCGTTCACAAAATGTGTAGCATCGGTATTTTTTATTTTTATGCAAATGTTCATTTATATATTATTGAGTTATATAAACAAACCTGGCGTCTTGAGTGGGTTAGATGCATGGCTAAATTGTAGATTCAGTAAGGCATTTCACAAGACACCTACCCCCATCCCCTAAGAAGACCACAAAGGCGGCCTCAAGCAATAAACTCCTGACTCCACTCCACACATTTTCTCTAGATGGGACTGCCTTTAGAGATAATACTAGGACTGCCTATAAATATGGTTGATATTTTAAAGAAAATGAAAGAAAAAACTTTAGGACTGTTTTCAATTGAATCGACATTTCTTATTAATTCCATTATGTAAGTCATAATTATATCTTTCTACATAAAGCTAAGCTAGCTATCTACGTTGAAAGAATCTATCACAAGTAGTTTCAAAAGGATGTTTTAGTATGTAAGTATAAAATTAAGGTTTTTGAGTTATTCTTCATCCTGTCAGTATAATCTTGCTAGCTTGTTCAAGATGATTGATTGCCTTACACTCTGACCAGCGAAGCAAACCACATACACCTACCATGTCATCTCTAGAATGGTGCATAGACTTAAATCTCAAATTCCCAATGCAAAGATAAGCACAAGGAAATCATCCAAACAAATTCAGCATAAAGAACTCGTACGAAGACGCTGACTTAAGTGAGGAATCCAAGATGGAGGACTGACATTGCTTCCACAAGTTATTTAGTAAGTCTTATAAGTTATTGATTTAGATATGGGTTCTCATTGTAACACGGTCATGTGTTTATTGATATGCTTACTCATGATCATGATCATATTAACAAGAAGCTTGAGGCCTCACCCGCCCAGCGTGCACGCCTTTCTTATCTTTGTTTTTCTCCCAACTAATTTGCAGTTTGTTTGTGGCTTATAATAACTAACCTATATTAATAATCAGTGTTGCAGTTTTTCACGTCCCAAGTAATTTTCAATTTCCTGTTATGACATACACAGTGGATGTTATTTAATTCATATTTTTGTTAAAGTGAATGACTTCGAGTCGAAAGACCAGGTAGTTTTTTACGTTTTATATTTATTTTTTAACTTGAAGAGTATCTAATCTGACTGAGTTTGCTACAATAAATGTATGTCAGCGGAAGAGATCTTCTATTACCAAGCCAAGATGAATCCACATGACTAAATGATTTGTTGTCCCATTGCCAAATTCGTAACTTCAAGCAGAGTGTGTGATGAAGAAATGTATGTCATCGTGTAGTGTCATTGGACAATCAGTTGAAGGGCTCTTCCAGAGTGTGTGATGATGAAATGTCAGGCCACCAACTTGAAGCTCAAACTGCAAAGAAAGATAAGGGTAAGGGTACGTAAGGCTGTGCAAGAAGAAGAAGACCAAACTAGATGTTGATGTTAGAGTTTAGTTCAACAATATTTTCCATGTAACGGTGGACGGTGGGTTTTCCCAAATTGGGGTTGCAGACATGCAGTCTAATGTAAATCTTGTAAAATTTCGCTGGAACTTGTAAAATCTTGTACAATTTCTCTTGAACTTGTTCAAATTGTTTAGCTTCTATGGTTAAAGAAATTAGTGTTATAATAGTGTTTCTGAAATTTCAAATTGATAGCAAATGAAATTAAAAAAAAAAAAAAAAAAAAAAAAAAAAATTGCTATGTATACCTACCATAGCGTTTTTGAAACGCTATGGTAGACTCTATCATAGCGTTTCAGAAATGCTATAAAAGGATCTACCATAGCGTTTTTAAAACGCTATACAGGGTAACTTTCTACAGCGGTTTGAAACCGCTATAATAGACCCAGGGTCTATTATAGCGCCGACAAACAAAGCGTTTACTAAAACGCTATGGTATCCTACCATAGCGTTTTTGAACCGCTATTAAAGGGTTTTTTTTTTGTAGTGCTAGATGATGTATTAACTAATGTGGTACAGTGACATTGTTTTGGCTCAAATGATTCTGGGTGACTATTGTCACTTTCATTTGGAAAGAGAATTATGTGTAATTCCTTCCTCGGTTATTTGAGATATTATTAGACTGATTTACGAAAGAGGGGTGTTATTAAGTGCATTATGAAATGAGAAAAACGGCTCATGCTCTTGTGTGTAATATAGGTTATTTAATTTTGTTATCTTAATTAGATTTTATTTTTTTTAAATCATTGGACTCGTCCATAGTAAATCCTGAGTAGTATTAGGATTTGGGTTAGAGTTTTGTTTTACCTAAATAGACCCAAATCTTTATAGTGTAAGTTTTTAGAAGCCAATTGAAATTGAGTTTTCAAGCTTTGTCTAATCAAGCTTAGGTTGTTTTATCTGCTTCTGCTAGTTTCCAACATTTTATTAGTGACGCATGTTTTTCAAATTTGTGATGATGATCATGTTCCTAGTTCTTACTGCTAGGTGTATGTATGTTAAGTTTATTTGTATTAAACATGACCACTGGTGTACACGTTGTAATGCTAATGTTGTGGTTGGATTTATTTTGCCAGAAAGGAATTATTTTTAAACATTACTGTTTTTGAAATGGTTGAAAATCTTTCTTGAACTTAGTTTATCAGAAACAAGGAGACTAAAACTACTTAGTTTCATACACTTATTGTCATTTCTCCTGTTGGTTGTGTTTACCGATGTAGTATTTTTGATGACTTTTTTTTTGTACCATGCACAGGTTTTATGGCTGCAATGGGAAGAAGGGAACCACCTGGCTGGTAATCTTTGTTTACGTGTTTCTTTTATCAATAAAACTGCAATGAAAAAAGAAGAGGGTGTATATTGATATTCATTCAAAAGAAGAAAACTAAAATGGCTAGGATATAATAGGCAGATTATAGGTGAAACCAACATGGCTAGGGTATAGATCTTTGTTTAGTGATGAAGGAAGAAAATTGTAAAGATGGTATGTCGAAAATTCTTTAAAATACAGAACATTTTATAATCTATAGTTTTATCTTGGATTTTTTCCACCTTCCTTCCATACATAAGAAGATACTCTTAAAGTATATATCGTCATGTTTTTCAAAGACGGTGACTTTGATTTTTATGTTTAGTCAATGAAAAAGATTTTGTAATTAAAGTGAATTTTCTATAGATGATTATTATTACATAGAAAATACTCTTCTAAACTTAATAAGATTTTTTGCTTCTTCTCTTGAGAGATTTTCTTTCATTTTCAAGTATTGCTTCCTTGTTAGTTTTCTCTATATACATACAAGAAACTTGAACTTTCAATCGTCAATAATGATTTCTAATGTATAACTTTTTTCCCAATTCACACTTTTCTTAGAAACATCATCTTCCTTCCTATTTGTATATATTTATCAACTATACCGGCCCCCCTTCTTAGAAAATCTCAAATAATCCAAGATAATCTCAAACTTGTGCTTATGTGATCTTTCTTCCACTAACCTTCTTAGATTTTGATTCCTATATAAGATTTATTTATAATGTGTTAGTAATGACAAATGTAGATTGCCATAAAATAAACGGCACTAGAAAGCAAAATAAAAAAATGTTTTGATGATACGTATGGTCAAAACTTGCAGAGGGAATCAAACCAAAGAAACATGTCAGTTGGATCCATCAGAGCACAGACAGTGTCCACAACACCAGATATGAACCAAGCTAGCTTACAAGGGAAAAAAACATTGAGACAAGGCTGTGTGATAGTCACTGGAGCTTCATCAGGCCTAGGTCTAGCCATAGCCAAGTCTCTTGCTGAATCAGGAAAATGGCATGCAGAGACTTCCTCAAGGCAGAAAGAGCAGCGAAATCAGTTGGCATGAGCAAGGAAAGCTACACCATTATGCACCTTGACCTCTCGTCACTTGACAGTGTCAGACAATTCGTAGACAACTTCAGACGATCGAGCAGGCCACTAGATGTTCTAGTATGCAATGCAACAGTTTACCAGCCTACGGCTAAAGAGCCAAGTTTTACTGCCGAAGGATTTGAACTGAGCATTGGAACTAACCACCCAGGACACTTCCTATTCTCTCGGTTGTTGGTCGAGGATTTGAAGAAATCTGACTACCCATCTAAGCGTCTCATTATTGTTGGCTCAATTACCGGTATACTACTTTACAACACAGTACAACAATCGAGTAAAACTTCCCCAAGTTCTTTGAATTAACCACTTTTCTGACTGTAGGTAACACAAACATGTTGGCCGGTAATGTGCCTCCAACGGCAAACCTTGGAGACTTGAGGGGGCTAGCAGGAGGTTTAAATGGGTTGAACAGTTCATCCATGATTGATGGAGGGGAATTCGACGGTGCCAAGGCCTACAAGGACAACAAGGTCTGCAACATGCTTACGATGCAGGAGTTCCATAGGCGTTTCTACGAGGAAACTAGCATTACCTTTGCTTCTCTATACCCTGGATGCATCGCTACAACAGGCTTATTCAGGGAGCACATTCCCCTGTTCAGACTTCTATTCCCTCCCTTCCAAAAGTATATCACCAAAGGTTACGTCTCAGAAGAAGATGCTGGCAAGAGACTTGCACAGGTAAGAGAAAACATTAGATACAATTTAGATCAACTTAATTGAGTTCCGCATATTTTTGGTGATTTTAATTAATTGTGTAATGGCAGGTGGTGAGTGATCCAAGCTTGACTAAGTCAGGTGTATACTGGAGCTGGAACAAGAACTCAGCTTCTTTCGAAAATCAGTTATCAGAAGAAGCTAGTGATGTAGAGAATGCCAGGAAAGTGTGGGAAGTCAGCGAGAAGCTTGTTGGCTTGGCTTGAAAAACATCCATGGAGAAAGTTTATGTTTTTTACCATTTCACCTTTGGGTTTTTTCAGATTTTGACCATTTGTTTGCAGGATGGAAGAGGAGAAGGAGAGAATGGGAATGAAGTGAAGTATGATTTGAGGAGCAGAGGATTGTTTGATATCATCTAGGTATGAGTTTATTCACTCATTTTCATTCTTTGTTTCTTAAGCCTTGATAATAATTGGAACTTTTAAGTATTTGATTTGGCAGAAACTTTTATGTTAGTGATAGTTTGATCTATAGGGTGTGTTTTGGACTTGATTCAGTAGTTATATTTAGTCATCTTTTTAAACATATTTTGTTGGGTGCATAATGTAGAAAGCGAAAATCATAATGAACTTTCAAAGGAGCAATGAACAAATCAAGGGTTTGGGGTTTCTATGCCGATGATATTCATCCATGTGTTCTATAGAAGTTTCACTACAAGAAAAGTGTTGTCCGCACTTATGATAACACACTTATAACTAATTTTTTGGTTTTCACAGGATCAAACCTTCAAGTGGACAAAAGGTAAATCTTTACCTGTTGAGTAATTTATTTTGTTCTCTGTTTTACATCATATTTGCCTCTGGTCCTATGGCTTAATTGCGGTAAGTATAACTTGGTTACAATCTCTGAGGCATGTAATACAAATTGTTATAGCCATGGTGGTGCATCTTTCATAATTATGCCCTGCAATGTAAGGAGGTCATGGTAGAACACAGTCAGTAGCCCTAAAAGGAAGAGACCTATATAGCGTAGCTTGCACGATGAGTAGAATATAATTGAATTCTCTATAAGAAACATATAATTTTTAAGGAGCATGTAGTGTTGTTCTTAGACAATCCTACATATCAAACAGCTCATGTTTTAATACTTAAATGGATTCACATAAAAGAGAGGTCAATGCCAATATGTTATTCCTGGAATCTCCAGTTGGAGTTGGCTTTTCATATTCAAATACAACTAGTAATTATGATATTCTTGGTGATGAATTTACAGGTGAGTTACTCATGTCTTATGGAAGCCATCCTAATCATTCACCAATCTTGATGAATATTTGATGATGTTTGTATCTGATGATCAGTTAGTGTGCATGTTTGTGCGTTGTGTGTCTTCAAGCATCCCCATGTCTAGTCCATCTATGTGTATTCATACATCTATGGGTTACTCTGACTTCATGTCTTCTATTGCATTCAGCAAATGATACCTACAACTTTCTGCACAAGTGGTTCCTCAAGTATCCCATGTACAGAAAATGAAGTTTTTACATAGCAGGGGAGAGTTATGCAGGTACACGCTAAGCATTTTAGAACCAGTCCATAAACTCATTTATTAATAGCATGATTAAATTTTCTCTGAGCATTTTTTATGGTGCCCTTTTTTCCTAAATTTTCTCTGATGTGTTATAAAATGTGGGAAGGTTTTATAGCATGATTAATAGGTAAAAAGATTTTATTTATTTATTTTCTCTTGCTTGTTTATCTAATGATGAGTTTGTATTTGTAATTGCCAATCTATACAGCTGAAATGGTATTCTAATTTGTATTGGCATTGAAAAGAGAGACTTTTGTCCGTAGTTAACATAAGATGCTTTGGTAGTAATAAAGATACCATTAATGTGAGCACTTGATCATGATTTAGGATTTCTTGTGTTAGCACCTCAAGACTTGTAGGGTCTTAAACGCCCTCGACTGAAACCAACGTGGTTTAAAAACTTCCCTTGTATAGACAAATCAATAGAAGGAATACAAAATGCAAATGTAGAAAGTACTTGTGATCATGTGGTTATTGACAAGCCAAATGAGTCAACGATAGAGAACTGAGATTTTATCTGTGAATGTAGTATCCAACACTTTCCCATAGTCCTCTGTAGTTATTAATATATTTTTTCCGTATGCTTTGAAGGAGGATACTCGCTCTAGACAAGCTAACATTTGGAGTTGACATGAAAAGGATCAGGCGTTGTGGTATTCTCCAGGTTTTTCAGATGGAATATTTCTAATTGTTGAACTCTTGTCATGGTTTTTATTTTCTAATGGATTGGCTTAAACCACACATTTTACCATTTGTAGAGGATTGCTCTTGCATATCTGATAGTTGCACTTTTGGAGATATCAACCAAAAGACTACAGAATCCATCACCTGGCTGGTGGCCCATATTCAAACTATACGGCTTCCAATGGTAAGTCATTTTGGATTTGATATGTACATTAATTTTTTGTAGGGATTATGAGTTATGATCCATACCAGCAAACATTCTCTAAACAATTAATGTTACGTTTTATCTGCAGGCTGACTTGTAGGGTAATAAATATGATATTCTTCCTATTGCAAATCATGACATCCTTTTGGCAGAGTCTTAAAATTATAGGTAAGTTGTAGTGTTAAAGGAAACCTGGATCCTCCATCTAATGTTGTTGCATATGTTGACAGAGAAGTGTTAGGAATCAATCACATGTATGAACATCCTGCTTGGAGGAGATCTAAGGTGTGTATTTGACACAATATTAGAGCCTGATCTGTTTCACCTTTTGTATGGCCCATCTATGATTTACTTTGTTGTTAATGGAAAAGTTTGAGTCTTACCCTTTTTAAAGGTACACAGGTTTGCACTGAGAGTTCCCCTTATGCAGGGGCATTGCGTAAGGACGCACCATCTTGGTGCCATGCACCATTTGAACATGAAGGCAGTCTTAGTTCTGCTCTATGATTAATTACTTTTTTTAAAACTATTATTAATTTCTGGATCACGTTTTTCCTGAAAAACATGCAAAATGGTTTTTTGAATCATTTACAGCTGATATTTTATATAAATAACAGTTAATAAAAGCTTAAAGAATAGTGATATGTTTATTGCAAACAAAGTCAAAGTGGCCTCTTTTCCTGAGCTCATGAACTTCAGCATTGGAGGTGTACACGTACTTAAAAATACGGCTTTATGGGAAGATCTGTTTTGTCTATGCCTTGATTAGTCCTTTCAGACATTGTCTTGGTACAATCATTTTCTCATAGACTTGTCTGCAGAGTTAATCTCTTAAAGACTTAAACTAGTTGGTACTTTCTGTTGTGAATAGGGACAAGCTTGCTTCAATTTTTGTTTCTTGTTTCACCTCTCAAATTTTTATATGATGTTATCTTGATGCGAGGATGATCCCCTCGCTTTGCACCTCAATCACCCTCAAAATTGCTATTTTGATATTTGTGTCTCCATAATTAAGTTCAAGCCCTCATTTTTAGTGTTAACTTTAAAATCAATTTGATGACCACAGAAATTTCAAAATTGGTTGGTCTATTCTGGAGCTGGTTTAAAGATTGGGCCATTGAAATTTCTAACCATTATAAGCAGTTTGGGTGGTAAGAGAGATGTGCTACTCCATTTCCTTGTGTAAATGATCTCTATGGTAACACCAACGCTAAGACCATATGATAATTGTGGGGAAATTCATTTTGCTTCCTAGACTATCACTTTTTTCTCCTCCTAGAATGGAGCTGTCCCACATCCCGCCCTTGATATACATGACTGTGTCTTCGTGCAGTTCACTATCAGCTATTCTAATGACAATTATCGGAGTGCAATGTGGCCATGTTCTGGTACATTTGGAGGTTTGTTGCTTCACACCTTTCTATGGGGTCTTGTGTTTCGTTTCCATGATGTCTTTTGATTATTGTTTTTGCTCAATTCCAGGGTCACTCTAAGAGATTAAAACATTGGATGATCAACGGCCTTTCTCTCCTCAGTTTAGGATTTGTTATCCATTTTCACAAATGGTCAGAAAAGAGAATTGGATGATACTTGTTTGCTTTCTATGACTTTATTGTCTAATACTCTGCCTCTGTCCATTTCAGCTATCTCATTAAACAAACAGTTGTATAGCTTGAGCTACGTCTGTGTGACAGCAGGTGCAGCTGCATTGGTGTTCTCATCTTTTATGTTCTGGTACGGCATTAATGTAGATTAGTTACTCCCTCTTTTTTTCTCTCCCTTGGTATCTATGTTTATGTACATGTCATTACTTTGCAATGTCAAATATATTGCAAAAGCAACAAACCTTTTATTTTCCCCATTTCATTGTTATTTTAGGTCTTGCCCATTCCTTCTCTTACGATTCATAATTAAAAAGAAATTTTGAAATGACCCTCCCTAAAACGAACAGTGAGTTGACAAAATTTCTCAAGTACAACGTGGTTTCTCTGATAGCATGCCACTTATATCATATTATCAAGCAGAGTGTGGTCTATCGCCCCAGTTTAACTGCAGTCTCAGATTGCATGCCGATCCTAATCCTTTTTTTTTTAAATACTTTTTAAGAAACTCTGTTTTAGTTGTTTCCCAACGTATGCAACTCCTTTTTTTTTTAAATACTTTTTATCTATGCAAAAATGACCATCGATGTTCTAAGCCTTGCTAATCAGGCAAAGTTTGCACATTATTTGTCCAGGTTGACATTTTGGGCTGGCGTTATATTCTTGCCATTGAAGTGGATCGACATGAATGCAATGTTTGTTTATGTCATGGCAGCAGAAGGCATCTTTGCAGGATTTATTAATGAGCGTTATTATGATGATCCCCATAATACCTTGGTATGCATCCATATATTTTTTAGGCTGGAAAGTTTATGGTCCTTGTTCTGTAAATATAGATGATCCAAATTGAATATTAGGTGTTGGAAAAGTTAAATCTGAAACAATAATCCCAATGGCCTTATCCCACATTACCTGTCAAATTATGTGATTCTAGCTCGTTAGGTCAAAGTAATGAGTAGAAAATGCTGCATATCAGCCTTCCATACTTTCATGATTTTCATCAGACCAGCCTAGCACTCAGATAGCTGGATTTGCATGGATTTTCTGCTTGTCAATCTTTGATTGGGTTCTCCTATGAGATTTCTAAGCTTTTTTGCTTGTCTGATGCCCAATGGGCATGAAGTTAGCATCAGCAGGCCTTGTGAGGACCTTGTTGGGTCAAGCTCCTCCAGTGGGAAATGCCATGCTTGTATTCTACTGGTGCTTGTCCTAAGCAAATGCCATATGCTTGTATGTAGGAGGTTAGGATGTGTTTTTGTGTGCGAACACTAGCATATGTGTGTATGATCTTGCATATTCTGCTTGACACGTTACTGACATTGATATCCAATACCAAGGATAACTTTTTTTTGGGAATCAGCATTTTCATGATATCCAATACCTAAGACAAATGCTTCCCCACCACCCACTATTGCAAAGAGGTCCCAGGTAATTGAACTATTCTATCACTCTCTTGGTCGGATAGGCTATCATGTTACATACTGCCTAGCTATTTGCAGCCTTTGTTAACTTGAGAGTCTTTTTGTTGTTTAATATATGAAAAAAAAAATGGTTTCTCAATATATGTTTAATAAAGATCAGCTCTCTGTATTACATCGAGTCCAAAATGTTTTAGTTCGTGGTGAGACTGCATATACCTAGTCCTTTTATGACATTGTCATGAAATTTCTTACAAGACAAGTCCTGTTGCTTTTATAAAACTTGTTGGTTGCTTCTTCAGATTTTTGTTTAGATGGTTACTTTTGTTACAAAATTTTCTATTAACTTTTCCCTTAACTATCTGACAGTCTTATACATTATTTTCAGGGACTTTACTGATTGAGCGAGGCTGACAAGAGGCGTTGTGATCAAGTTGTTGATTGGTCGAGCTCCTGCTGAAAAATGGAGCGCTCTGTTGAGGTGGACTGATGAAGATGATTGTGGTTCTGTTGAGGTGGTTAAGGTGTTAATACAGGGGGTTGTGGTACTTTATATTTATTTTTTTATTTAGGTTTTGAAAAGCTGAAAATGTTTTGTGACTCGATGTAATACAAAGAGCTGATCTTTATTATTAATTTGATAGATTTTGTGACTCGATGTAATACATTATCTCATTAATTATATTACTTTGCCTTCATTCATGGAAATGTTTAAGTTTGGCACATTAAAATTTTTATTTTCTAGAAATAAAACTTATAAGATGTAATAAAGTCATTTGATAGCAAAAAAAAAAATAAAATTGCTATGTATACTTACAATAGCGTTTCTGAAACGCTATAAAATGCTAACATACTATAAAACGCTATAATAGACCCTGGGTTTATTATAGCTTCGGCAGACACAACGTTTTCTAAAACGCTATAGTATCCTACCATAGCGTTTTTTAATGGCATTTTTTCTGCCTCATGCCAGTTATGGGTTCGGTCCATCAGATGCCTAGTTTTGTTTACTAGTACAACTCCGGGTTAAGAATTCTCAGCATGCGTGTCGTTTTCATTACCTTCTGACATTTTGGCCTGCGTGTCGTCTTTTTTATGTCTTAATTTCTTTCTTGCAACATATTTCAACAATCATTTGGGTTTTGGATTATTACTTTCAAACAAAATTGCTGTAATATTCAAACAAAATTACTGTAATTTTTAGACGAAATTGCTTTATGTCGTCTGCTTCGTTTCGTATGCAAGTTTGAAATTGTTTTACCGTTTGCTTCATTTTATGTTGTTTGCTTCATATGCTGAAATATGACTTTGTCTTTATCGTTTTGTTTCTTTTTCGGTGGCCCGGTTTGACATGCATGTAGGAGAAAATGAGGAATGCTTACTTATTAATTTACTTGAGTACCTAGTAGTAACATTGTCTCAAGTTCATTGCATTCCAGGGGTTCTTGATTGGTTTTCCTTCTAGACTTTCTAATCGATAATAGCCCGTTTCGCCTACTTTGACAGCAAAAAATGGGCTTTCCCAAACAGCAGTTATTTTCCCGGCTCCGACTTCCTTTGTGTTGGGTGTGACCTTGCGCAAAACTATGTCTTCTAAGGAGAACTCTCTCAAACGGATTCGTTTCCCATATGGTAGAAATATTTCCTGATGATAAGCCTCCAACCTCAACTTAGCATTTTATCTGAATTCATCCATCGTGTCGGTATTGAATCTCAAGAAGTCATAGTTTTGTCGTGTCTCCACTACCGCATTTCTCCCAGTTTCTACATGTATTTGAGTTGGAATCATAGCCTTCATCTCCTAATTCCATTACGAAAAGGGATTTCCCGTGGGTGACATGTAGGTGTTTTTGTATGCTCACAAATAACCTTCCAACTCGTTTGGCCACCTCTCTTTCTTTGCTTCCAACCTTTTCTTCAAACATTGTATTGTTGTCTTGTTTGTGGCTTTGGACTGCCCATTCCCTTTTGGATAGAAAGGGGCAGAATGATATTGCTAGACTCCAAACCCTTTCCAGAAAAATTTGTACCTCAGACCCTCGAACCGTGTTATGATGCATGTCCGAATGAACTTGATTAATTTTGGTTTCTTTATGTCTTTCAAGGTCTTTCTTCTACCCATTTCATGAAGTAACCCATAGCAACGAGCAAAAATTTATTTCTGTTCTGTGCTTGGCCACTTGCAGACTACATCCAATCTTCATAGAGAGAACGGTCATGGACTCATCTCGGAGTGTAGTTCTCCCACAATTGCCCTGATGCATTCTGCATGCTTCTAGCATCCATCGCACTTTTTTTATACAACTTAGTTTCCCTGATGTATTGTGCATACTTCTGGCATCTGTCGCACTTTTTTTGCATACAACTTTTCATCTGCCACCATATGCGGCTAGTAGTACACTTGAGTTCATATTCTATCTGCAATACTTCTTCCTCCCGATTGATTGCCACACCGCCCTTCACGCAACTCTGCTAGAAGCATCTCCCCTTGGTTTTTTGTCACGCACTACAAGAGTGACACATTTACTGACCTATTGTATAACTCTTCCTCAAGGACGACAGACCGTCTGGCCTTTTGTTGTATCTTTCTTGCATGCCTAGGTCAATTGGTAGTACACCATTTCGAATATAATTTCTTATAATAGTCATCCATGTTTCCTCTTCTTCGCACACCATGACTGTCTTCTTCCATAATAGTCGGGTTTGGAATGAGGGCCATCTCCAGGATCCTCTTCCCTTGGTCACCTATCATTGCCGCGACATACACCATGGTTTGCGTGCCTATTTTTCCTCCCTGGGGATGTGAAAGGGTTTCACCCTTTTGAATTCCTTGATCCTTCGTTCAGCCACTATGACTCATACTCTCCTCTAGTGTGGTTAACGACCAACTTGGAATCCAAATATTCCAGCAAGACTCCACCTACAATTCCTTGGACATTTTTAGTCCTGCTAACTAGGCTTCATACTTGGCCTTATTTTTAGTAGCGAGGAAGTCCAACCTCGCAACAAATTTTATTTTGGAATTGTCCGATCTCACCAATACTACTTTGGTCCTTGTTCCTTGCCTTCTTGTAGATCCATCAGCAAATAACCTCCAACCGTTCCATGCGTCCCAAAGATCTGGCATGCCTCCTAGTTCAAAGTCGACCAAGATATTTTTCGGCTCAACATTCCATAATGATCCTCAACAGGGAAGTCGGCCGGGAAATCTGCAACAACCTGTCCCTTTTTTGCGGTACATGGCTATTAGTCAATATCAAATTTGGCTAAGGCCACCGCCAATTTTTTGAATTTCGGCATCGACCAAAGTCTTGCTGAGGAAGTAGATAGGTTTCTCTGTACCATTTTTTGACCTTGATTAGAAAAGAACCAACAAAAAAAAATTTGACTTACCTAAATAAGCCAGCAAGGTTTCTTCTGGCGATGCTTTGGACAAGATGGCAAGTTGTCCCATATATAGCTTCAACTTTTGAAACACCTCCTCAAACTCTCACTCCAATGGAATGCTAACTCCTTTTTCAAAAGTTGAAACAAAGGTTGACACCGATCCAAAGATTTTGATATGAAACACTCGACAGCTTGCCACCATCCAGGCTAGACGTTGTACTTGTCTATGGTTTGTCGAAGATGACATCTCTACCAATGCTCGTATCTGGTTGGGATTAGCCTTTATTCCATGCTAGGTGACCAAATATTCGAGGAACTTACCAGATGAACTCCGAACATGCACTTCTCTAGATTTAGCTTCATATTGTACTACCTGAGGATCTGGAAGTTTTGTTCTAAGTTTGCCAAGTGGAGTTCTTGTTTCTCACTCTTGAACAACATATCGTCGATGTAGACTTCCATAGTCTTCCCAAACTCTTCTTGGAGCATCTATTCTACTAGCCTTTGGTAAGTGACCTCTGCATATTTCAAACCAAACAACATCAGTAAATTTCACTCTAGACATAGAATGTTGTCTTCTCCACATTTGCTTCATCTACCTGTTTGTGGTTGTAGTTGGAGTACCCGAAGGTTAGGAGTTCATATCCCATTGTTTGGTTCACTAACTCGTCCACCTTAGGCAAGGGGAAGTTGTCATTGGGCATGCCTGGTATAGATATGTGAAATTGATGCACATTCAGACCTTCCCGTTCTTTTTTGGGACAACAACTATGTTCGCAACCCACTCAGGCGGTGTCCCTACTTTCCTAATAAATCCTACTTCCAATGACTGAGCCACATTTTTCTTCATTGACTCCAAATATTTCTTTGGTAAAACTACCTAATTTTTTGTGCTACCAGCTTGTTTTCTCCTACTTTCAACTACGACATGCAAAGTGTAATGGTATTCCAGTTATTTCATTCATATTCAAAGCAAATACATATGAATTACCTTTTAAAAACTATATTAGTTCCACTTTCATTCCAGGCTCCAATTCCGTCCCAACATAAGTGTTCTTCGGTTACTCTCCTTCATTCCCCAAGTCAACACTGACCACTGGTTCAATCATGGGCCTTCTTATGCAACAAGGATCAGGCCCAGTATGTAATTGTTATTTGTTCTTCCCTTGAGCATCTTCGGCACCGGTTTGGATGTTGAAGCATGACTTTGCCGCCTCCTGATCTCCCTATATTTCAACAGACCGTGCTCAGTTGAAATTTTCACCACCTAGTAGTAAGTCGATAGTAAGTACCACTTTCAAGGAATGGATCCAAACCCTTTCCAATTATGCTTTGTGAAGCCAGTATGTCCACCACTACGAATCTCATATCAAGAGTAACTGATCCAGCCAAGTAGATACACTCTCCCAGTGGCATTGTTTCCACGTTATTAAAACCATAATTGGGTTTTGGGGGGGGCTGACCTTAGTTATCAAAAGTATCTCTAAAATTAGTCCACAAGCCGGGCTTTATAGCTAAAACTCGTTATTATTAGAATTTTATCAAAAATAGCAAAATCCCAATAATCATGCTAAAACAAAATACGTAATAAAAGAAATAATCTTCCAAAAATCTGGCCCAAATTGGGTTCAGAATCACTTCCTAAACGAAGAATGAAATATTAACATAAAAAGAAAAAAATTACTAAAATTGTGGATTCGGAAGGGGAAACAGTGGATTTTAGCCTCTAAAAGATTTGCACCCAGCATGGCTAGGTGTCCACGTCGTGCGCACTGAAAAGAGCTTTCCGATTAGTTGGAACTTTGATTAAGTAACATCTTTTTTTTTTTGACCTCCTGCGGATTAAAGAGAAGGAGGAGGTCAAATTCAGATTGTTTTTCAAGTCAATAAAGTTATTTCGTTGTTGGGTCATATGCGCGATTCTGATACCCATAGACAAAGTTATGGCCAAAATACCGAAACGCGCCCAAAACTGTCCCAATTAGGAAAAGATCACGATTTCCTACCATCTTTGCACTGATATGCCAATTCAAGGTATCTCAGTGCCAACAACGTGTTATCTGACAGTTCAACATCATCTGACTCGGATCCCCTTGCATCATTCCTGCAGCTTCACCCGCCCATAAGCAAATTTGAAAACAAATCTTAGTTGAGCTCTCACAATCCACTAGTATTCATCTATGCAGGGAATCACCAATCTGAATCAAAAACACAAAAGGTCCCAGTGTGGACTGGCTCCCTCCTTGCATCCTCTTCCAAGAACCAGGTTACCGCTTTCACGCCCTCTTGCTTAGGATCTTTTTTTTTTTTTTGCCAACTTCGATTCTGGATCGACATTCATGACCTTCCTGATGTACACAATTTTTTGTTTCTTGTAACTTCTATCCATTTTGATTTTGGGCTGCCACTGATAAATCATGTCACCAATATGTCGAGGCTGAAGTGCCTTAGGTAGAGCTAGTCATTCAGTGTCTAGGTTTCTTCTATTTGCGCCACATATTCTTCCAGCCGCCCCTGATAGATCAGTTTCTAAACAAATTTTCGCAAAGCATAACAATCATTAGTCTTATGATCATGTATCTGATGATATTCACATTATGGTTTTACGAGACGGTGCATCGGCTAGAAGGTGCCTCAAAATTAGTTACAACTTTACTTCTTTGAGTATTTTTTCCAATGGTCGATTCTAAGGTGTAAGGGTGGACGGGTCGAATTTCAGATTGTCCTTCCTGTATGGTCATTTTCCTTTATACCTTTTATCCTGCTGATAACTTGGGTCCTCGTCTGTTTTTTGTTTCTCGACTGGTACATCCCCGACTTCATTCACTTTCGACCCTCTTCACTCTCTACCTGGAATCGAACCTCTTCTTCAATCTTAATTGTGTCATCGGCCTAAGAATACGCGTCTTTGAAAGTGGTAAGTTCCTTCTTGATCAGTTTCAAATGGAGTCGTGTTCCTAGGAGTACCCCATTAAAAAAGGCGAAACAACCGACTATTTCATCCATATCAACAAGTTGCATGGCTTCTGCCTTGAACTTGGTCACGTAATCTTGCAACTCTTCTCCCTCATTCTGTCTTACTATCAACACTACGAGACATTCAAAGCTCTCCTTTGACAATGAATGTAGAAGCCTATAAACACATGTAAGTACGTCCAGGAAAGAATCTATGGAACCCTCCAGGAGCGCATGGAACCACCTCTTGCTCGTATCCATTAGGCTCAATGAAAACAACTTGCACCTCAATCCGTCGTTTCTAGCTAGCGCAGACACGGATTCACGTGCCCACTTACTTTTGAGATTTTTTATTTTTATTTGTCCCCAAATTAGTTTTTTTATTTGCCCATCTTTTCTCACTTTTCACTTCAACCAGGACTTCATCCTTCAAATCATGTACATATCAAATCCAAACTCTACTTTTAGAGTTAGAGATAGGTTAAATCCCTAAAATCTCTCTAAGAAACCAAAATCCACATTTTCTTCTTCACACTCCGTTGATTGGATAAGATGAGAGAAACTCATATTTCATCATTTTCAAAGATCTATAACTACTGAGTTATTTGAGCTCATCTTCACAAAATAGTCCAAACCACCTTATTCTTATTCTTCTAGGTACCAGGTGCCTTCATTAATCATTGTGTTGGTCATCTCCACAAAAAAATCGTAAGCAACCCTATCTCCTCCTCCTTTTCTTCTTGTAGTAGTAATCAACGATTCAAACCCTTATCTTGTATTGTATTTCTAGAAGTAGTAATAATTTTCAATGAATATAATAGTAATCATCTTCAATGACTGTCTTTGTTGTACTCCCCTTTTTACTGTATTTAAAAAAAAATAAATGATAAAATAACTAATTTTTATATTATATTTAATTAATTATGAAATCACTCCGTCTCTAAACAAAATCCTGGCTCCATCACGAGCTAGCGTATTCCCTCAAGAGTGTTTCCTGTTTGATATGCAACAAATGCTCTACTGGGTTGATGTCCCGTCATACTGCGCAAACTTCAGCATCTGGAACTTCTTCGGGAGCTCAACGTTCTGGATCCTTGGCGTGACAGGTGACCTGTCTATTAGTTTCAAAGCTTCTAGAGCTGTAATACCAAACTTTTTTCCTTGCACAACTAGCAACTCCTTGATCATTCCCTCTGCTATTTTTTTATACAAACTCTCTCGACGTCGTAGCCCCCGGCGGGACCCTCTTTCTCGGGAAAGAAATCGCTCCAACCAGCGCTACCTCTTCTTGTTGTAAACTGACTTCTCGGATCTCTTCGCCCCCATGTACATCCAAGTGTTGTTCCTCTTTGTTCGCCGCATTCTCCTGCCCGACCTTCTGGGTAGCCACCTCCTCCCTATGCGCCTTTTTCATGTTCTTAATCTCCTCCTGCAATTTGATCATGTTCTCTTGCATCTGCCATATCTCTGCCTCCTGATTTCGACCCTCGCGACTTTTTCTCTTTCAACGTCCACTTCCATGCCTCGATATGTCATGCTGCGAGTAACTCTCGTTGGCTCGACATCGACAGGATTGGAGTTCTTCACAAACGGCATTCCAAGTCATCCCTTGAAGAACCGAGAGGATAATCAAATTTTTTTTTTTCTAAAAGCACTTGATATATCCATACAAAGGGTAACCGTTAGATTAAAGCATAAATTCATGTGTAACGGCTCAGATTCACGGATTAAATTTTTTTTTTTTTTTTCGTCTTTCTCTCTCTCTTCATATTTCTTTCTCTTAAGACATCTATGGACATAGTCAATCAACAAAACTCAGGATGATGATGATCATGCTGAGAAGTCCCCCTATCAATCATGCCTTTGACATGGCGAAACTCTTCAAGGTGGCAAGGGATGGTAATGGTACCCTTTTGATCAAACCCATATTCCTCCTCAGCTTCCTTCAGCAACTGCATAAAGAGTGGATGATTGAAGTACAAAACAGGAACCACAAACTTCTGTTGCTCCTCCCCTTCACCTCCCACCATGATTGCAAGACACCCCTTTGGAATATCTCTTATTAATTCTCTCTTCCCATGACCATGGAAGTTCAACAGGAACCACAAACCTCTGTTGCTCCTCCCCTTCACCTCTCACTGCTGTGCTCTGCTCTGCTCTGCACACACACATATACACAACCGCATATATTCTTCTTTTCTTCTTTTTTCTCTCTTCTTTTCTTGAACAAAGAGAGTGTGAGAGAGAGAGGGACATTTGAAGAGAGGCCTCTGGCGTGTTTAGGTAGAATTGTTCAGACTAACCACCACAAGAAAACAGAAACAGAGAAAATTTAATTGAAAACCAATAAAAGGAGAAAGCAAAGCAAAGCAAGAGAGAGAGGGAGCAAGCAAGAAGAAAGTGAAATCCCATAAACTTCACCGCTGTGAATTCATGTCTGTTTCTGGGAATCGAAACTCTTCCTGGGTTTTTGTTGTTTTCGATTGTTCGTTTTCTCCTCACTCTCCTCTCTACTACACTACATTACACTACACTCATCTGTCTCCCTCTAAACACTCTGCTCCTTTGTGTGATCTCTTTCTCCTCTACCATAAAATCTTCATTGTTTTGTTGGCTCATGAACCGAGGTTGGGTTTCCCTTGTACCCTTTTTTTAGTTAGTGCCTTTGCTGCTTTCTTTTTGCAATCCTCTTGTGAGATCCTGGAGTTGGCGGACCTGAGGGTGAGGGTGAGGGTTGGAGCCCAACAGGTCCGAGAGAGGTTGGACGAGCTACAAAGGGGGACATAGTCTCACATCGCCTGAGTGCGGGATGGTGATGTGCTACATATGTGCGAGGTTGGATCCCCATAGTAAGAGGCCTTTTAAAGCCGTGCGGGCCGATTGGGCCCAAAGCAGACAATATCTTACTGTGCGGATCGGGTCGTTACAGAATGGTATCAGAGCCTGACCCAGCCGAAAATGTGCCACGTGGAGGTGGGCCCTCGGGCAACGTGGACGTTGTGCTTGTGTGGCCAACGAGGACGTTGGGCCTTAAGGGGGGTGGACTGTGAGACCCTGGAGTGAGTGGACCTGAGGGTGAGGGTGAGGGTTGGAGCCCAACAGGCCCAATAGGCCCGAGAGAGGTTGGACGAGCTACAAAGGGGGACATAGTCCCACATCGCCTGGGTGCGGGATGGTGATGTGCTACATATGTGCGAGGTTGGATCCCCATAGTAAGAGGCCTTTTAAAGCCGTGCGAACCGATTGAACCCAAAGTGGACAATATCTTACTATACGGATCAGATCGTTACACCTCTCCTCTTCCATCCCTCGAAAGCTCACTCATTCACTCTCCCTTATTATTGTTATACAAAACCCCATTAAGAAAATGAAAGCTCATTCTCTGCTACTACATGCAATTCAATATCTCCCCGACTGACTTCTCATTTTCTCTCTTTGCAGAATTCACCCATCTTTGTAAGCCAGCCCACCACCACATCATCTTCAACTCTATTTAATCTCTCTTTCACTTTCCACCCTTTCAAACTAATTAATCATCAACACCACCTCTCTCTCTCTCTCAACTTACTAGACTGGAAGTCACTGGAAGAAAGTAACCCTCGCTTTATTTCTTTCATTCATTCACTCAATCAAGTCAGAAACACAGCAGCAATGGGCTGTAGTCACAATTGCTGCAAATTTCCACATTCATCATGTCTTTGCTCATTCTCTTGGTTTCAAGCACAACCCATTCCAGATTTGCTGTTGAAGGTAAATGGGTTTCTCTTCAAATCTCAAAACAACTCTATTTGAACTAAAACCCTGACTTTTATTCTCTCTGTTCTTGTTTTTTTGTTGCAGGCAGACTAGTTTTCAAACTCTTTGAAACACCACATGTGAGTGCTCTCCTTGATTCTTCCATTTTAATTCATGTTTCTTAAAATTGTGTCAAATGTTATAAATTGGAGTGTTTGGGTTTCAGATGGCAAATGAAGAGAAAGCATTTATAAGAGCACAGATTGGTTCAAGGCCTCCAAGATGTGATAGAAGATGTGGTTCATGTGGGCATTGTGAGGCAGTACAAGTGCCTGCTGTGCCACTAGACAAAAGCAAGAGTAGACATTTCTCAATGGCTTCAATGAGAGGAGGTGAAGATAGTTCAAACTACAAACCAATGAGTGCTCCTCCTGTTCTACCTGCCGCTGGTTTCGTCTTTTCACCATTTCTGCAACTCTCACTCACTCACTAAATCGATCGAGAAAATCTCTTCTTCTTTTCTTCTAGTCTCCCTGAAATGGAAGATTTGAAATGTGATGAGATGTAGTTGGCGGAGCTTAACAAGCTTGTGCTTTGGTTGTAGATGCGAGCAAGTGGGGATCCATATTTGCACCATTGTGTTCAAACTGCAATTTTGTTGGCAGCTATTGGAGCTAATTGCACAGTCGTTGCAGCTGGGCTTGTTAACAAGAGAGAGAAGAAAAAAAGAAGGGAAGTTTGGAGAGAGGCGATGGAAGAAGTGGGACCCGGAGGGTTAATTAAAAAAAAAAAATTTAAGTCCAATCCAACTATAAAAAAAACTGTGAAATAATTTTTTTTAAGTTTATCAATCTGGACCGTCGGATTAAATCCTACGGATGTGATTTGTGCGCTGGAGCCCGTGCTGTGCTTTGTGCGCAGGAGCCCCCCGGGTTCTACTCTCTCAAAACAAAAATTCTAAATGGCGAGGAAATGGGCGAGGGGGTGAGGGTGTGTCCTCGAGATGCACAGTTTCACAAATCTCGAGGGAATGAGTGGTAATGCTCACCCTTCGGCCCTTTTCTCGACGGCTAAAAGGGCTACTCTCAAAATAGTTACACAAAATGATTTCTCTTCTCTACTGTTTCTGAATTGCCTTTATTTCCTCTCCTCCCTTCTTCTTTTATAAGTGTAAGAGGATATCAATGTCCCTCCCATCATGCCGCATGATTGAATCGTTTTCCTTCTTTGGAGAGATTTTTTGTTTAGATTCAATGCATATCTATTCCACACGTGTTCACTTGCTTAAAGTCCCTTGCCCGTGTTGCGCATTCTGGAAGATTAAGTCACGTGCTAGTTAATTTCCTAACTTCCATATGACTCAAGTCAAATTAGCCCATTACAGTTCGTAAGTCTAGAGTTATTATTTTTTACTAGCCAGAGGGTTCAAGCCTTGCCAAATACACCAATTAATTTTTATTTTTTTCTAGCGAGCCCCAATTATGTAAATGATTGTTGATGCGTCCAAATCTTGTCTTGTCGTGAGTTTGACCTGCAAAATAGATATTAGACTGCCCAAGACCACCTTTTTCGTGGCCGAAGGCATTCTGATGCTTAAGTGAGCGACTATGTTTGAAGAAGAAAATAAATTTGAACAAAACTCAGTTAAAATTAATACATTTGTTGAATGTTCCCTTTACCTTTTATAATGGTTGTGATTAATTCTCTGCGTGACTTAAGCATGTGAGGCGCAACATAATGAAATGTTTTTCGTAATAGTCTCCTCCTGTATGGAGATGTGTCCGTGGAGGCGTAACTCTGTCCACAACTCTTTTTTTGTTCAACGTTCTTCTTCTTTATGAGAAAACTCGTGTCGAGCTTGGATTTAGGTTTGATGAATGCAGGCCTGAATTTAGGCTTTGATTACGTCTTCCTTTAATGGGCCAAGTTTAGGCTTTTATGATTGGTTTTAACTTCTTGGGTTTTATGAGCTGGCCCAGTAGATGGGGCACCAGATCCTCGCGATGAATGATCTTTGCCACATGTATGGCTGCGATATCGGTATATTTTAATCTATCATCAGCTACTCCTCCCTTAATTAGTGGGTATGTTCATGTATCCATCATGAAGGGGAGTTTACAAACAAGAGTGCTTACTACTCGCTGCGACAGAGAATGCACGCAGTATCTTGGTCCAAACTAATGTGGTTCACATGTAGGATACCCAGACACAGTTTCATAACATGGCTAGTAAGGCACAAGGCGCTCAAAACCCAGGACAAACTGAAAAAAATGGCGAGTTATAGAATGCTCAATGTGCCCTCTCTGTGGTGATGCGCCAGAGTGTGAAGAGCACCTGTTTTTCAGGTGTAGATATTCCTTGAAAAAGTTAGCCTTGAATGCAACCATTTATCACCTATGGACTGAAAGAAATTGCAGGGTGTTCCACTCTAAGTTCAGAGTCGCTGCTGACCTGGTCCCAAAGGTCATTGAGGATGTCCGATTGCGAGTCTTAGTCCTGGATCTACAAGTCGTAGACACTGCTAGCAATAGAGAGCTCTTTGACAGATGGAGGATTGGAGCCCAGTTTCAGCTGCGAACAGGCACTCTGCTTGCATGGCAAAGACCTGATCCAGGTTGGTTCATGCTCAATACAGACGGCTCACTCAAGGGCACTAAAGGAGGCTACGGTGCAATAATCAGGGATCATGAGGGACATGTAGTGGCAGCAGCAGCAGCAGGGTCTCGAAGAGCACATTCTATTATCCTGCATGAGTTGCAGGGAATTGAGATAGGGATCAGATTAGCACATCAACATGGCATTCATCGGGTGGTCTTGTGCATGGACTCAAGTAATGCAATGAAGTATATTTATACCAATAAAGCTCCTCCCATGGAAGCGGTTCACACAACTAGACGCATCAAGGAGGAAATGAGAAAATTTGTTGAATGCAGGGTCATGCATGCAGTACGAGAAACGAACCAAGTAGCAGATAAACTAGCCAGCCTTTTACCAAATCATGAGTTTGTAGAGATCACTCCTAGTTCCTTTGCGGAGGATATTAGGAAAATTGTTTTTGATGATGCTAGAGGTAGAAAATACACTCGCATGTAACTGAGATATACCTTGCCTTCCTTCTTTTTTCAGTGGTCTGGGGAGCCCATATAAACCCCCACGCTTGCTTTTCAAAAAAAAAAAAAAATGTTCATGTATCCACTAATTTTGTGGTGGTTGGGTTTTCGATTTCAAGATTATGACGCATTTAGTGTTCTTACTATCTATTGTTGTTGTTGTCTCTCTGATGTTTTGTCTGTCTGCTCGTTTCAGCATGATTTTTGGCATTTCGTGCGATTGTCATATCTTGTACGTTCTCCCAAGAGCGAACCTTTCAATGCTCGTCCCTTTTTACACCTTTTCAATGTTCTTGATGCTTGTGAAACTTTCTTTTCGCCTAAGCAGGCGACGCATGCGATTTTGTATAGCCTTCGTTATGATTATTCGTTGTCGGCCAAGGGTATATCATTCTGTACCCTGGTATGTTCCATTCCGGATTTAGGCTTCTGGCTCTCGAGATCGTCTTGGAGTACCTAGATTTTGTGGGCATCACCCCCGCCCAACTGGTTCCTAACGGTTGGAAGGTGATGATAGCGACCTTAGCAAGGGCTATCGCATCCGGTATTCCTATGAATGTCAGGGTCTTGCATTCCTTAGTGAGGTTTAGTGTAAATGCTAATCACACATGTTGTCTTCACTCTCCATCTTGTTTCAAGGTCTGCAAGAGGAATACGGGAGTTGGCCGAGGCCCTAGTTTTATGCGTCCCTTACCTTCAATTATTCTATATTGCGCGGAAATCAGATTTTACGGTCATTCTGATAGCCTAAGAGGGTAAAGTTGCCGATGTCGATGGAGGAATAGGAGTTTTGTAGTCGGTTTGGCAAGCTTCCTTGAGTCTCGGAGGAAGATTTGCTTACTACAGATGCCATTATCCGTAGTGGCTTATATTAGCTAGGTGAGGCAAGTTGCGTGGAGCCTATTGTAGGTTGTGCCTTGGAGGTGATTGTTGCACGTATTGGTAATGTGGATGTCGGTTGTAGAGAGAGTTATGTTGACGAACTTGTAGGCTAAATTGCTTCTATCGCTATTAGAGGTTATGGGAGTATCGGCTCGATTGTTAGGAAGTGGAAAGTTCCCAGTCTTCCTAGCCCTTCTAAGATGTTGGCAATTAGTTTTGGCCGCATCTTGAAGAAGAAAAAGCTCACCACATCGGTTCGTGATACTACTAGGGCTCTCTCCCCTCCTGCTTTTCCCCGAAAAGGAGGTGGTGGTTCAAAGGATGACTCTTCGTACTGTTTGCCCATTTATGCTAACCTGATGATTGATGACTCTCACATCATTGAAAGCAAAATGCTTCAGCTTGGTCTTTGGCAGTCTGAGAATCCAAATAGTACTAAGACCTTGGATGACTTCGAGTACGATCCGACACTGAAAAATTGAGTTGTTACTCGAGCTCGGGGCTTCAAACTCCATGTTTCTCCTGTTGTTGTCGATACCTCGGGATCGCCTGCTACTCCCTCCATTTCTCGTCCTATCTTGGCTGCGCTAGAGAAGTTCTACTGTCCTTCTAAGATTGATGTGAAAGACAACACTCGCAACCTCATTGGTTGTTGGCTAATAGGGTTCTTATGCCCGTACGTCCACCACATCGTCATATTGATGAGGGCCTCCAACACCTTATGGAAGGAATGATTCATTTTACTTATGCGACCGTGATGGGGTCAGACTGTAAGTCTTCCTCTGATTAGGTGGCGCTCATTGAAAGAAAGCTGGCAGGACATGTCCTGGTTCTTTCTCATGTTTTCTGCCAACTTGATTCATTGATAGCGCACTGCATAGAGCATGCAAGGGCTGCACAGACCTCGTTGAGGGAGCTCGAGACCATTCGGGACATGTTTGCTTCTGATATCAAAATGTCTAAAGTTGAGTTGGGTAGGTTGCCCTTCTGTCTTGATATTGTTGAGAATGAGTTGTCCGAGCGAAGGGTTGAGTGTGATGAGGCCATTTGTTCTATTGAAGAATGTTCTGCCAGTCTCAAGGCTTCTATGACTCGAATTGCTTAGTTGAATTCTGAGGTTGTTGCGGCCAAGTCTGCGGTTTCCACTAGAGTTACGATCGTTGATAACAAATTAGCGTCGACCCAAGCCAAGCTATCATCTATTACCGAAAGGCTACAGGCTATAGAGGACGCGGATTGGAAAAGAGTGGTCAATGGTCGTCATGACTTCTTGGATTTCCTAGAGACGCAAGGCTTAGATTTATCTAAATACCGTTGCTTCGCCGAGCAAGAATTCGATGACGTCGAGGAAGTCGTTCCGGATTCGCTGAGTTATCCAGCTGTCAGAAAACCTTCTCAACATTTGTCTGAGTCTACACCACCTAGTGATGCTGCTACTAACACCGATGTTTCTCCTTAATTGTCTCTTTTGATTCCTTTGCAACCTCTTTTTTAAAAGATCAATGGAAAATTTATATTTTGCATTTGTTGTGTCCAGTATGTCTAGCTTATCAGCTTTTTACTTACGACATTCCTGGCAGATTTCTGACTTGTTCGTCCAGATTTTTATGAATGGCTTCAATGTTTGACATACTAGTCGTGTAGAAGCTCTTATTTTACGGAATTCGATTTTATATCTCATATGTCCTGGTACTTTATTACTTCGTGGTTGATTAGGCCAGAAGTTTCATGTTTATGTCCGACTAATTTGTCTGGTACATATATTTATTTTTTGCTCGATACTCTAGCTCTGCTGAGTGTTTTCATGAGTGAGATTTTCAATCTGACTTTCTTGTCCTGACTGAATTTTTGTCGTTTTGAACTCGAGATGGAAGATTGAGCGAAGAAGTATTGATAATATCTTTTGAAGTGTTCTACATTCCATGGCCGTGGTAGCTTTTCACCCTCGTTGTTTTCCAACTAGTATGTTCCTTATCTGTTGATCTTTATTACTCTGTATGGTCCTTCCCAGTTTGTGTTTAGTTTTCCTGCACTTGGCTCCTTTGTGTTGAGCTGGACTTTTCGGAGTACCCAATCGCCGATGTCAAAAGTGCGGATTCTTATCTTCTTATTGTAATAAACGGCCATACACTATTGGTAGGTCGATGTTTTCATAGAAGTCGCTTCTTGTTTTTCCTCGAGGAGGTCTAGTCTGACTCTTAGTGCCTCTATGTTATCTTCAGCACGAAATTCTTTGGTTCTGAACATCAGCATTCCGATCTCCATGGGTATCATTGCTTTGGATCGTATTCAAAGGCGAAAGGGGTTTATCCCATTGGAGTTTTTTTTGTTCTGTATGCCCAAAGGATGCCAGGCAACTCGAATGTCCACAATCCTTTCGCAGCTTTGAGCCTTCTTTTGATTGATTCCAAGATTGTCCTGTTGGTGACCTCAACTTTCCCATTTGCTTGTGGATGGGCGGGTGCCGAGAAGCGTTGCTGGATATTCAGGTTTTCACATAGCTGCTTGATCTTTTTGCCTTCAAATTGTTTCCCGTTGTCCGTGACAATTACCCTTGGGATCCTGAATCTACATATTATGTCTTTCCAAAAAAACTTCTCAACTTGGGTTTCTCCTATCTTCACTAGGGGCTCTACTTCTACCCACTTTATGAAGTAGTCTACTGCTACGAGGAGAAACTTTTTTTTATCAAACGCGATGAGCAGTCCTACGATGTCCATTCCCCATTGTGCAAATGGCCAAGGGCTACTCATCGAGATCAAGTTTTTTCTCGGCATGTGAGTGTATGGGGAGAATCTTTGGCACTTGTCGCATGTGTGAACGAGTTTTTGAGCATCTACTTGCATCATTGGCTAGTAGTATACTCGCTTTATGGGCAAGCGTTCTTCCCCTTGGGTGATTTTTGCATGTACTGTGGTGGATCTCTTGCGGGACATATTCAACGTCTTCTGGTGAAAGGCATCTTAGCAATGGACTCGTGGCAGACCTTCTGTAGTGTCTGTTGTTGATTATTGTGTATCGTGCCGCTCGATTTAGTATTTTTCAAGCCTCCATCTTATCTGTTGGGAGTTCTCAATTTAATATATACGCCAGGATTGGAGTTGTCCAGTTGTTCTCTTTATTCATGGCGCATGCTTCTTTCACCTAGTTTTCAAGTATGGAGCTTCCTTGCATCATGATGAGTGGATTATCATTATTTTTATATGTTGATGCTTCCTTTGTCAGTTTGTCGACTCTTTTGTTTTCCATCCTTGTGCACCGATGAATGATCGTAGTCTGGAAGCCTTCTATCAATTCAGTGGTTTTTTTGTGGTAGGTTTTCATTCGGGGTTTTTTGACTTGTAATTCGTCGTTTAGTTGATTGACCAACAGTTTGGGATCAATAAAGACATTGATATCTTTTATTCCCAAGTGTTTTGCTAACTGTAGCTCGACTATCACAGCTTCGTTGTTTGAGACTTTAAAGTTGAATTTTATTTATTTCTCCAACGCGGCACCTTCTGAGTTGTACAAGACTAATCCAGTTTTGCTTCTCGCCTCGTTGGGTGCTCTGTCACAGCGGAGGATCCATCCGTCGGTGATTAGTTTGTTTTGTTCTTTTTCATTCTTGTTTTCTATCGGTTGATCGTTGCTTCCTATGAATTCAGCGATCAAATCCACCAATGTCTGGGCGTTGATAACGAATCTGGGGGTAGAGCTAATATCGAACTGCCCAAGCTATAATTCCCATTTTACCATCCTTCCTAATAAATCTGGTTTGTGCAATACCTACCAAAGTGGTTGTTCGGTCATAGCCGTGATTGGACGTGCTTGGAAGTATAGTCGTAGTTTTCTTGAAGACAAGATTACGGTGAGCGCAAAGTCCGATAGTTGATCTCTACGTCCGCAAGTGTTTTGCTAATGTAGTATACTGGTTTTTGTGCACCTTTTTTCTCACGTACTAGCGTTGAGCTTACTGCGTGGTTGGACATAGATAAATATATATACAGTGCTTCCCCTGTGTTTGGTTTCGTTAGTAGCTCTGTGCTACCCATATATGTTTTTAGGTTTTGAAAACTTTCTCGCACTCCGCATTCCATTCGAATTTCTTGTTTCCCTTCAAAATTTTGAAAAAAGGCAGACCTTTGTCCGAGGATTTGGAGATGAATTTGTTCAAGGTCGCTATTCTTCCATTAAGACTTTGTACACTTTTATGTTTGTTGGCGGCTGCACTTCCTCTTTTATTGCCTGATTACGTTCTGGAGCCACCGACTTTTTTTCGTCAAACCAGCTTCTTGTTTGGGTTCACTTGTAATTTTTTAGAAATGACGGACATATCTATTCCTTCCATGTCCTTCATCGTCCATGCAAAAACATCTTGCTTAGCTTTTAGCAGTTGGATTTGTTCCTCAGCAAGCTCAAGATGAATCTTCATGCAAATCATGATTGCTTTCTCCTCTTCGTTGTCCAACTAGACTATGATTGTATCTTCTTCTGGTTGTCCGGTGTTAGGTCGATCATGTGGGCTGGTTGGAGCCATATTATCATCCGGGAGGTCGAAATTCGTCTAACCAGGTTGCTGGGAAAGCTCTTCCGGTCGTTGCAGTAATTGTTATTTGTGGGGAGCTTTTATTGTTGCGAAATGACACTCACGGGCCGCTGGTTATTCTCATTTGAGTGTCCCGACACCATTGTCGATATGGTACTTTAAGCATTAATGCATAGTTGAGGAGACTGTGCCCATTTTGTGTATCTAGGGTCTCCGAAGTAGCATCGTTGCTTTCCTGGTTCTCCTGATTCGACTGGTAGTTGAATCATGCCCAGTGCACGACATTGTTCCCCGCTGAAACACACCATTGGTTGATCGCTAGGTGAGAGCATCTCATTAGTGAACCACATCCTTCGAAATGTTGTTCAGAATAGGAGCTACCTGTGTCGACCAACACTATTGATTTCCCACCTGGCTATCATGACCGAAATCATTAAGGCATCATTGTGCGGGAAGTTGACCCCATATGCGTCTTCGTTGGAGAATGTCAGAGTCAATTGCATTGTTCTTGTGCGTTGTTCTGATGGCTCTTGGTATCTAATCTTTGCTTGTAGGTTTCTGACTACTCATTTTCGGGATTGGTTGGATTGCTTTTTTCTCCAGCTGCATCACTGTGCAAGACGGAGTGATGTGATTATTTCTCCTTCGAGCTCTCTCAACTTAAAGAATTCTTCAAGTCATCCTTCTCTAACATGACATTCGATCTCGTCCCTCAGGCTGCGACAATCTTCGGTATTGCATCCGTAGTCGTCGTGGAAGGAGCAATATCTGTTTTTGTAACGTCTTTCTGGATCTCCTCTCATTTTTGGTGGCCATTTGACGCCTTCCCTTCCTACTATAGCTTTAAGGACCTCACATCGACTCGTTATAAAGGTCGTTAATGATTTCTCTGTTGCTTCACGTTTGGGATTCTTCGATTGTAGTCTTCCAGACTTTCGTTGGTTGAATTCGAAACTGTTATTGGTTTGATGTCTCTTAAGTTGGGTGATTTCTTTCAGAGGCTTCCTGCCCTCTAGGTTTTTGGTGAGTATCCACCATTTTGATCATGTGGTTCATCTGAGTCATGAGTATCTCTACATGAGGGTCCAAGGGGATTCCCCAAAATGTTAGAGCGTCTGAATCGTTATTTGTCGAAGCTCCCTCCTTTTTGGCGCAGTTGGTTCGATGGTTGTCACTGGGTTGATATCATAAGACATGTCGCATCGTCCATTGCCAGATTGAGGATTTGTAGAACATTCCATTGGCTTTGATAACTTCTTTATTGTTAATCATATCTTGGTGAATTTTGTTACTGTGGACATTCTTTTGAGAAAGGAAACTTGTCTTCCCCACGGACGATGCCAAACTGATGCATCCAAATCGTCCTCCTGTGAGTTTGACCTGCAAAACAGATGTTAGACTATCCAATACCACCTTTTTGGTGGCCGAAGGCACTCCGATGCTTAAGTCAACAACTTTGTTTGAAAAAAGAAGTAAATTTAGACAAAACTCAGTTAAAGTCGCATACCTTTGTTGAACATTCCCTTTACCTTTTATAATGGTCGTGGTTAATTCTCTGCGTGACTTAAGTATGTGAGGCGCAACGGAAAGAGATGTTTCTCGTAACAATCTTTTTTTTTTATGGAGATGCGTTCATGGAGGCGTAACTCCCTCCATGACTTTTTTTTTGTGCAGCGTTCTTCTTTATGAGAGAACTCGTGTCGGGCCAGGATTTGGGCTATGATTCATGCGGGCCTGAATTTGCACTTCGATTAGTCTTCCTTTAATGGGCTCTGTTTGGGCCTTTATGATTGGTTTTAACCTTCTTTGCAAAACTCCATCATTTTCGTCAAAAACATTGTTTGATCCTTAGATTTGTCTCCCTTGCTATCAATTCTATGGCATCTTTTTCCGATCTTACTCTTTGCCCACTGAGTCACCTACCTCATCTCTTAATGAGGAGTCTCTTTCCCCTTGGCTACAAGAGTATCACAATGTACCCTCTAGGGGTGTTAATCGGGTTATTCGATCAACAATTGCAACAAAACCGAACCGAACTTGTGTTCCAATTTTCGGTTCAGTTCGGTTTTCAAAATTTTCAAAACTCTAACCCAAACCAGACCGACTGAGTTCGGATCATCGGGTTTTTTTAGACAGATGTAAAATAGCAAAAAACATGCTTAAAACAGTCATACAATTTAGCTTGCTGAATCATGTTTAAACAATAAGTATTTTAACTATGCTTAACAAACAATTTAACACAGCAACAATTAACAGCAGCAGAAATGCGATCTAACAACAAATTAACAGCAGCAATTAACAACAAATTAACAGACAATTTTATAGAAACAATTATCATCAAAACAAATTAACAAACAATTTTATAGAAACAATTATCATCAAATTAACACAGCAGCAATTTAACACATCAAATTAACAGCAACAACACCCATCATCATCAGTTTAATAAACTAATAAACTAATAAACTTAACAAGTTCTCTATGCATTAATCTACATTCATGTAATCAAGAAATTACAATCCAAAATGCTAATCCAAAGCTAATAAACTTAACAAGTTATCTGTGAAAAAAAATTCATCTCAGCAGCATTCATCATCATCTAAACCTCGAGGCTTAAGCACATTTGAGAGATAGATAGAAATATGATCTGCAATAAAACAATTAATCATTTAATGCCAAAACCATACAAAACTAAACAACAAATAAGCAATCATTCTCTAGCCACATAAGAGTCCATTCAACTATAAACATTCAGAAACAATGATCTAAACTTCGGATATCAATCATTCTCTAGCCACATGTGAGTCCATTCAACTAAACATCTATCTCAAAATTTTCAACCCTTAAACCAAGTGAACTTCAGATATTACACCATATAGTAATAAGAATGTAATGAAAAACAAAACTAACCATTTAATGAAATTGTTACCAAGTCGATTTACGCTGAAGGCACTCAATTAATATATCTTGAAGCTCATATTCAAGACAAGTAAGTATTAGTGACTGTTTTGCAACAAGCTAGTATTAGTGACAAGCAGTGTGTTGTTTTGCAACAAGCAAGTATTAGTGATTTGGACTAGAGGATGGGAGTAGGTGTTGACAAAACAAGACCTACAGAGAGCTGCTTTGGATTTCAAAAGCTTTAAAATAAAGCAAATCAGGTCCGAATAATCCACTATATTTGAAATAAAGATGGACAAAAAAAATATAGCTCACTGAAAACAAATGGCCAAAATATAGCTTATCAATCTTCCACTATGACAACCAGTTACTCATTGGTACCTCTGAATTCATCCAGTAAATGCAGCCAAAGCAATGGAGGAAAAGCACAATGTTCCCCATTATTGCAAAGGATACACTGATTGAAAGAATACACAACACCACAGTAAGAGTACGCAACAGTAATGGATATCAATGAAAGAATACTCGTTATTATAAAATGAATGAATACACAACACCACAGTAAGAATACACAACAGTAAAGGATACCCATTATTACAAAAATATAGCTCACTGGATTCCTGTTAATCATAATGGATGTCAATGAACAAATACACAATAGTAAGGGTACACAACACCACCATCTAATATGCAAGAATGGTTCTCAAACATGGAATAGAAAGCTATGTTTAACTTGTAGATTTCAAACTTAATGAGGAATGGTTCTCAAACATGGAAGAATTGTAAGCTGTGTTTAGTAAAGAAATGGACTATTTAGGAAAGCAATTACCTTTCAAAGCTTGGACTTTGGAGGCAACATCAGACCATTTTCAACTTCTACATAGTACATAATAGATAAAAGATATTAATCATTGTAAGATAAACAATATTAACAATTTAAATACTAAGTGTAAAAAATAAAAACCAATTACCTTTTTCAATAGCTTCATAAAACTCCAGTTCCTCATTAGAAGGCTCGTGATGCAAAGCAACATTGTACTCAAAAGCCAATTTTGAGTACAAATCAAAGCCTCTACCATCTTGGGACTCAACGAGCTACGGAATGAATTAACTATCCGTCCACTTGTGCTAAAGCAAGACTCCGAACTATTGTTGATACCAGAATGGCTAAAACCTCACGTGCAATCCGTGCAAAAATGGGATATTTGGATGATCCATAAACTTTCCACTAACACAAAATATCAAATTTTGAATCTTCAACCTCTTCAATAGGATCCTGAAGATATCTATCCACATCAGTAGTAATAACTTCGTTTTTTTGGCTTTCCTCAACTTGATCTTTGCTTCCAACTTCTTTTCGGACTCCATTGAGGCCATATTTGGAGTACCACTATCATTTGATGATTGACTACTACCACTACTCTCATCATGGTGACATTCTTCCATTGGGTGAGAACGTTTGGATGCCTCCTCATAGATACTATAAAGATTAAGCAACAAAATTTTCAGAATTTTTGTATGAGCTTCAACCTTGTCATTCTCCTCACCAAATATGATCTCCAAATAGTCAATCACTTTCTCCAACTTATGACGCGGATCAAGGACAATGGCTATAAAATAATACTTATTGACAATCACCTAAAGTTTTACCATATACAATTATACATATCCAAAAAACGTTATCTAATGTTTACTTGAGATTTTGTCTTCTTTGATGAAGCATTTGAGTTCGTGATCATCATCATGTAAAAAAAATTCTCTGCCTACAACATAATACACACTGTCATAATTGAGAAGAACCCATTAAAAAAGAATTCCCTGTTCATATACAAAAATCTCAACTTTCATATACAAAAATCTCTGCTTCAACCATTACAAAAATCACCAAGGCAGCCAAAAATCTCTGCGTCACATGAATGTATATGCATATCGGAGTGCATATCTATAGTAGGGGTGGGCAAAGTCGGTTCGGTTCGGTTTGAGGCCCAAACCGCTTTCGAACCGCTTTCAATCGGTTAGCCCAAATCCAAAACCGAAACCGATTTTGTATATGGTAAAACCGAAAATTCGGTTGGTCCGAAATTCGGTTCGGTCCGGTTCGGTTGGGCTGAAAATTCGGTTTTAGCTATTTCAGCCCATTTTAGCAGGCCCATTTTTAGCCCAAATGAAATTTGAAATTGAATTTTTTTGGTTTTTGGCCCATTGATTGAAAAAAACATGCTCTCATCCTGGAAAGAAAAAAACATTTTTTGGCCCATTTTTTGGCCCATTTTTAGCTATTTCAGTTGCAATAGGGTACATACACAAGGTATGTTATGTTGCTATTTCAGTTGCAATAGGGTACATACACCTGGAAAGAAAAAAACATGCTCTCATCATACACATTAACATGCTCTCGTCCTTCACATTAACATAACTTATGGCCAAGAACTCTACATGCAGAGCAGGCTAGCACCGGTAATGAGATGCCATACTTGATTCCTGGATGTCCAGTTAAGATCAGTGGAACTAGAAGGATAATGTTTGCTGCAACAACTGTAGCAATTCCTTGCCACCATGCCATACCTAGATCAACCAGGCTGCCTTGCTGATTTACTGACTTCCTTACTGAACTCTGCTGATTCCTGCCTTGCTAATTACTGACTTGATTCCTGCCTTGCTAATTACTGACTTGATTCCTGCCTTGCTGATTCCTGCCTTGCTAATTACTGCAACAACTGTAGCAATTCCTTGCCACCATGCCATGCCTAGATCATCCAGGCTGCCAGCAAGATAGTAAGATGGCACATTTACATTCAAAGTTTTCTTGAGCAGTGTAATGGTAATAATGGTATTAATGGAAAGGAAAACATTGTACAGCAAGATAGTAAGATAGAAAATCTAGTGGAATGCTATTAAGTAACTATCCAGTTGAAAGAGACCGAAAATATTATTGGTCCCGAGGATTGGTAATGGATTCCGAACACCCTCTAAATGAGTCAGAACCTATTGCATCCAAGCCAAGGATGAATGGTCAATTGCAAATACAATAAAAATGAAGAAAAAATCAACATCATTGAATTACTCCTGGAACTAGACTAATTTAGTCATGAGGCAAAACATGTTGGAATATGATTAGACAAAAAATGACAAAATGTGAATGATAAAATGATTTTCTTCAAACTTCTGAAACATACATTTTAGTTAGTGACCAAGTGGAGTTTGTACTTATATAAACAGAAGCATCTACATAACTCTACTCTTTAACTCTATATAATGGCCAGAAAACTTTTTCAGAAGCATCTACATAACTCTACTCTTTAACTCTATATAATGGCCAGAAAACTTTTTCAGAAGCATCTACATAACTCTACTCTTTAACTCTATATAAACAGAAGCATCTACATAACTCTACTCTTTAACTCTACATTCAAACAGTAAGATGCCATGCCTAGATCAACCAGGCTGCCAGCAAGATAGTAAGATAGTATTTGTAAAATCACCTTGAACTTGAAGTATAGTTGATTGAACATGAAATCACCTAATAACCAAACGTGTAATCTTAAAACTGAAAGTCTGAAAGTAAATAATATAAACCCAAATAGAAATCTTAACTACTTCAACTTAAAAATAGAAATTCATTCTTCAGCAACTCAACAATTCAGCAATCAGCAACCAGCAATTCAATCTTCAGAAATAGAAATATGTGCAACCCCAGACTCTAGTTCATAGAAACAAAAACAAAACCAGAATTAGAAATCTGTAAAGTCTAGAAATGAGAAATAAATAATATTATAATAAACAATTAAGATTACCTGCTTCAAGTTTCTCCAGTTCGGTATACAAATCAAGCTCAGTCTTGGTTGGCTCTTTATATAGGGAACACATACTATTACCCATCAGCCAATCATTGCAACATACTAGACATTCAACCATCTTGGGAGTTAAGCTGGCCCTAAAAGGATCAATGACCTTTTTCCTAAGCTGAAAGCACTCTCGGATGCAACAGTAGAGGCAGGAACAGCAAATACATCTCTTGCAAGCTGAGATAAAATAGGATATCTAGTTGCATTCTCCTTCCACCAGCCAAGAAGATTGAAATTGCTATTTGAAGGGTCTTCAACTGGTTCTAGCAAATATTTGTCCACCTCAGTTTTAATCTCGACAACATCCTGCTCCTGCCTGAGCTTCATAAACTCGTAAATTGTTTGAGCATGAATGTCCTCACCAACATCAACAAGTGCATTTTCTGATCTTGGCATGGTGGCATTTATAGAAGCTTGGGCAGCCTCTGGATCAGCATCAGAATACTCATAAAAAAGCTGCAAAAACATGGTCTTGATCTCTTCAACCATCACTCCAACCATGGTCTTGTCTTGCTGCAACTTGGGAAAGAAGTATTGCAGATACAATAACTTGTACCTAGGATCCATGACTACAGCAATCACACATATTTTGTTCAAGTCCTCCAGCCTTCTCCAATACTTGTCAAACTTCTTCTTCATTGATGTCCCAATGCTGACTAATAGGGGATCATCACTACTGATGCATTTCTCTATCTCTCCTACAATTGTGCACATCCAAAGAAGAGGTTGGTTTGCTGTCACAACCTTGGTACCACTGAACTGTAGTGTTGCATCATAGAAAATCTTCAAAAACTTCACAAGTCTTGCTGCCTTATCCCAATCACCTGAATTTGGAGGCCCATCCCTTTTTTTTCCACCCACCCTTTCTAAGAAATAACTCTCCATCTGAGTATCCTCATCCTCCAACCTCATAAAAGCCTTCTTAAACTTCACAGCTATATCTAACATGAAATAGGTAGAGTTCCACCTTGTGCAAACATCCAAAGGAACAATCCCACCCTTGTACTCTATTTTTTCCTGAGCAGCACACTTCCTAAACTTCTCTAGTCTTGCAGGAGAGGATCTGATGTACTTCACACAATTCCTAATAGCATCTATAGAGGCATCCAACTCCTCCATGCCATCCTTAACAATTAAGTTAAGGATATGGCAGCAACACCTCATGTGCAAAAATATCCCATTCAGCACTAGCTCCTTCCAATTTCCTATTTTTTCCCTCATATAATCAAGTGCAACTTGATTCGGGCTAGCATTATCAACCACAATAGTAAAATTTTTATCTATTCCCCATCCTATCAAGCATGACTGTACAAGCTTCCCAATGGTCTTGCCCTTATGATTAGGAATTACAACAAAGTTTATTATTCTTTTATGTAAAACCCAATTGTCATCAATAAAGTGTGCTGTTAGGACCATGTAATTGACATTCTGGATTGAAGTCCAGGTGTCAGTTGTCAAGGACACTCTCTGAGAATAGGTACTGAATATTGACTTCATCCTAGTTTTCTCACTTTGAAAAAGATCCCAGATATCTCTCACTAGAGTCCTACGGGAAGGGAGCTTGAATAGAGGCTGAGTTACCCTCATAAAATCTACAAACCCTTGACCCTCAACATGACTAAAGGGAAGTTCATCTCTAATTATCATCCTAGCACAAGCAAGCCTAGAAACCTCAGCATCATAACTAACAGACCTCATATTACCACCATTTTCAGCTGAATCAAAAGTAAGAAACCTCTGTTTTTTACCTGGAATGTAGAGGGGACATTTTTTGCATTGATAGAGCATGTGAGTCCTCATACTTGAAGTTCCATTAGACTTGGAATGAACATTGTAGACTTGGGGGCAGTAGTTGCACTTAGCTTGAGGCTTGTCCATCTTAGAACCATCTGGGTTGGTGAGCTTGGTGAAGTGATCCCATGCTACACTCTTGTTCTTCCTTTTGGGTAAAGAATTTTCACGAGGAACTTCAGTAGGCTGGACAGCTGGATTGACTACCAAACCACTTGCTGCAGGAGTAGTTAATGGTGTGGTTCCATTGGTTTCTATGTTAGAACAAGTTATTTGAGTCGGTGTTGGAGTCTCACAATTGCCTTCCATAATCTGTACAATGGAACGTACATAAACAATCTGAAAAATGCATATTCAACAAACTACTTCACAGACATTACACTTATTCATTCAACAACAAATGAATATTCAGGCACTATTAAGTACATACTGCATGTATAAATGATTGGAGTAAATGATCCCTATATATAATTAGCCTTTTACTGTCTTGCTTTTAACTTCTTTCATTTGGTTATTGCTGATAGTCATGCTACACTTATTTATTTATACAGGCAATCAGGAAATTGAAGAGGACGATGTGGCTACAACATGCATCGAGGAACGACTTAAATCAGTAGGAATTCTTTGTAATAAAGAAGAGCTAAATATGGAAAGTTATGCAAAAAATTCTGAATCCCTCAAACCAAAGTAAACCCAAGTGATAAAATTGAATAACACAATCATGTTCTTATTTTCCACCAGATATCACTGAAGAAATAGATGACATGTTATTGTCTTCATGATACCTTCTTTTAGTTCTGGAATAAATTTGTATCAAGTTGGGATCCTTTTGAAGTTTGAACCACTGTAAACCATACAAAAGTGATTTCTATGCAATACTGAGCCAAACGAATTGGGCATTGTTGTTCGCAAAAATTGTGCTATTTATTTGAAACTATATATAACACTTTTTATCTATTATGTTGTTTACATACATTAGATCAAACCATTATCATAAATAATGAAAAAGAAAACACATAAAAAATAAAATCTTTCAATGACTAACCTGAGTTATTGGAGAATAACTAGAAGCCAATGAGGAACAAGAAAGGGCTTCAGTGGGTGTTTAAAAGGAGGCTTCAATGGGGTTTTAATGAATGATTGCAGAGAAGTTGATGAAGGATTTCGATGAGTGATTGCAAAGAAGAGGAGGCCTTTCATTGCAGAAGAGGAGGAGGTTTTAAGGTTGGATTTAGGGTTTGAGAGTTTGAGTTTGAGTGAATCTCAATTTGAGATACGGTGATATTGATTGAGAAATAGAGAGATTTAGATTTATTTAGGTTTCCTCGCTGGTTTCGTCGCCATTTAGAAATTCTGCAAGAGAAGAACTGAAATAGAAAGAAACAGAGAGATTTGGGGTTTTTGCCTTTGGGGTGTGATATAGTGCTACAGGAAGCAACATAAGAATCAATCGGTCGGTTCGGTTTTTAATCGGACGGTTTAAAATGGTGAACCGATTCCGAACCGGTTTCGGTTCGGTTTTACAAATTCTCTTATCATCCCTTATTCGGTTCGGTTACCGAACCGTATTTAAAAACCGGTTCGGTCGGTTAACCCGAAATAAATCGGTTTATGCCCACCCCTAATCTATAGCACTGAATTATCAGAGTATATGTATATCATATCAGAGTATATGCTTAAATGTATATATCAGAGTATATATGCATATCATATATCAGAATGTATATCAGAGTATATATGTATCATTTATCAGAGTATATATATATGCATATAATATCAGAGTATATATAGTATATATCAGAGTATATCTATATCAGAGTGCATAAATGTATAGGCATATCTATATCAGAGTGCTTCACATAAATATCTGAACGCCATAATCCAGAGTTTATTCAGTGAGTGCCTAGCCTTCCGTAACTTCTTGCCATAGACAATTATGTGAAGTACACATGTAAGAATACATGATTAGGTTACATGACCTGCAAGTAGTTTTTTTAGTGCAGCAGTTAGATCAACCAACATGTAGGTCCAATCTAAGAATTTAACTTCAGCAGGGTAATAAGCCTAAAAATTAAGGCAGAAATTTTCCGTGAATATTTTTGCCTAATGAACAACAACTTAGTAAATTTACAAAGGTTAAACTTCGCTAGCAAATAGAACTTGGATCCAACTGTTAGATTGTACATTTAATACAATGAACAAGCCCCATATACATGAAAGCTAGTGCTTGATATGTTACAAATACAGATTGTCAGCTATATCCCAAAGAAGTAGTTCAACATATGCCAATGGTATATGCCCAGTTTAAGCATATTCATTTATGATGAAGAGTATTCAAGAGAATTGTGAAGGACGAACCAAATGAAGAGCTTGCTCTTTCGCATAAAAGGAGAATAACCACAACTACAGAGCATAGAAGGGGAAAAACAAAAAGAGCTTGCTCTTGCTCTTTCACAGTTTAAGCAAATCCATTTGATTTTTCTTTGTTGTTGTTGACGACAGAAAAAGAAGGGGGAAAAAGAAGGGAAGAATAAGAAGGAGGAGGATCATATCTTTGAAAGAGAGGAAGGTGGTTGATGTGCCTTGACGGTGGCCGGAGGTGGCTTGGTGCTTAGATTTGCTCTTGGAGTTGGAACTTGGAAGTCTGAATTTTCCGATTCAGAGAGATGAGAAGTCATTGACTGCTTTTATTGAGGAATTGAGGAGGCGTACAGAAGAAGAAGAAGAAGAGACGTGAAATGAAATTTTGTTTAGGGTTTGGGAGAAATTTCCTTTTGTGTTTAGGGTTTGGGAGTGTGCGTGCGTGTCAGGTGTGTGAGGGAACGAGGGTATTTGAGGAAGGATTTTTGCATACGGTTCGGGTTTTTCGGGGCTGGAAAATCTCAAACCGCAACGGTTCGGGTTTTTCGGTTCGGTTTGGGTGATTTTGCTTCGGTTTTAGTTATTTTCGACTCGGTTCAATTCGGTTTGGTTAATTCGATCGGTTTTCAGAGACGAATTAACACCCCTAGTTCCCTCTCCAGAGCACAATAGATTCTGAGGCAATTTTTTGTCATAATAGTTGTGATAAGCACCTCATCGTCTATAACTTTTTCTGCCAACTGATTGTTTGATGATTTGGCATCTACACCTGTGTTGGAAATTCCCGCCAATTCTTTTACATCTATATGGGGAAAATCTCCCAAATCGATAATAGATGTTACATTCCCTTCAGCTTCATGGTCTCCTTTTAGAGTACCAAAACATCACACGCAATACTCTCATTGTCCAATATGCCCTCTTTCAATATGTAGCTCTTGATGTCTCAAACTTATTCGATATTTTGTTTATAGCAGCTAGCGAAAGTGACAAATAATCTATTTTCAACTTCCATTGAGCTTTTGACTCGTCTCATGCTAATGTATAAGAGATCAGTAAGTTCAAACGATCCCTTAATGGGCCTTCATTAGATGAAAAAAGGGCTCTAACAACCTTTTCCTATCATGACTTTTACAAGGATGCAAAGATTGTTAGTGCTTCTTGTTATGCTCCTCCTGTGGTACAATTGGATGATCGCAAAGGGAAAGCTCCCTTGTATGATTCTGTTGTGGATACTCGAATAATGACTCTTGCAATCAAGAATTTATTTATTTACTTAGGAGTCACGTGGAAGAACCTACTCTTCACTCACCTACTTCCCCTCAAGGTGTTTCGAGCATTATTCCCAGTGGTCCTAAGATTTCCGTGTCTAGGCAAGCCTTACTGTTGTTCTCTAATCAACCCTATTCTATCTTGATGAATCCTAAGGCCATGCATAACTTTGAGTGGGGTGCCACAATTGTCGTTTGGGGCTCCAGAATATCCATTGCTTCCTCTTTTGTGCCTTACTACCTATATATCCTCCCAGTGGTCATAAATTGGTACCAGTCATACTAAATCGGGCGTGATGATCTTGACCAATGAAGGATGAACTAAAAGCAAATAGGGGATCTTTCAAGGATTTCTTAGATGGTTATGACGAGTTTTAGCAAAACTCATCTTGGTATGATGACGAAGAAACTGGTGTTAACCATCCTTCCAAGGAAGAAGAATGATGCCAAAGAGCTAATAAATGTTTGAAGATTCTTATACTTTGTATCCCTTGAGCAAAAGATCTTCGACCTTTCTGGTGACCGTAACACTGAAGATGTGTTCTTTGATAAATTTTTGAAGCAGTTCCACAAGCTGGTGACCTATGAGAGCCTCATTTCTATGTTTCTTTTTGGAAACCCCGATTGTTTTGAGTGGTTTTCTTTTAGTTCTCAAACAAACCAATATACCTTTTGTCATTTTGTTCCTGACAACGTTGATTTCTTTTGGAATTTATCGCTTTAAATTCCAATAAATTCGGCAATTTGGTGCTATAATTACCAATTTATGCATTTCTCACATCATGTTATAATGTATAAGCTATATTTATTTGAGAAATGCCTTTCCCAAATAGTACGAATATAGAGATCGAGAAATCTACCATTGATTTATGCACCCATTTAGATGTTTCAAAAGATAACATCCCTTGTTTAGCCCTTTATGTATTTGGAAAGGAACCTCCCACGTGATGGACCATTTACCTATCTTAGGATCCTTGTTCCCATTGGTGATGTAGTTTTCCAAACTAAGGCCCATTCATCAAAAGACCTATATTGGACCTTCTTATTATAATATTCAGCCACTTTTTTCATTTGGCTTTCAGTTTGATTTAAGGCTTGTGACCTATGTTCTGCTTGGTCATCTAACTCTAATAACATGGCTTATTAATATTCATCTAAGAGTATTTCATTTTGTTTTAGTACTCTTAGAGATTGAAGTCGCACTTCCATAGATAAAATAACATCATGACCATAAGTCAATGCATATGGAGTTATTTTGACATCAGGCAGCAGATTGTGCCAATCCAATCACCTTAGCAATAGCTTCCTCGATCATTTTATTTGTGGATTCTGCTTACCCATTTGATTGTGCATAATGGGGTGCAAATTTTGAAAGAGTAAGTCATTTTTATTTACAAAGTACTCAAGATGACTATTTTCAAATATTGATGCATTATCTATTACAATGGTTTGAGGTGAACCAAATCTTCAAAAGACTCTAAGATCTCTTCAGTTACAACATTTTTTATTGGTTTGGCTTCCACGCATTTGGTGAAATAGTTAGGTGCCGACATTATGAATCTATGTTGCTTTGAAAATAGAGGATAGATTTGTCCTATTACATTAGTTGTCCATCCTCTAAAAGACCATGGCTTGATGTTATATTGCATGCCAATAGCAAGCGTGTCTTAAAGGACCGTGTTTTTGACACTCCACACATCCTCTGGCATAATCAAGGCAATCCTTCAACATTGTAGGCCAATAGTACCCATGTCTCTTCCAGATCCATCTATAACAAACCCCTTTATGCACATGTTTGATAGCTTATAAACCATCTTCCTTGCTTAAACATTTAAGTAGAAGTTCATCCACACTCCTTCTATATAGAGTCTCATTCAACACCACATATTTCAGTGATTGATTTTTCTGCTAGCTTTTTCTTCAGGACTCTTGAGGTATTATATGATTGGCTGCTTAGTCTTCTCCATGGTTGATTGCATTGACTACTATGTTGTTAGGAATTGTAAATTTGTTGATTGCTAGTTGTATTAACCTTCTTTGAGATGAACAAACCCTTTCTTCCATGCAAGTATACTCCATTCCTTACTCGACATTTTCATAGTCATCTCATCTGCTTCAGTGTTCATGAAATTGGGTACATATATCAAGGTAGGTTCCGCTATTAATAGAACATTTAAGCTTAGGTCGTAATAGGGTCTTACTAGCATGTTGTTGCATTGGGAATCCCCATAAACTTGTATATCATTAGCTTGGAAAATCATCAATATTTTGAAGTAAATCAAATAGTGTTTCATATTTAGCCTGATTGTTGGTACAAGTATCACAATCTAATCTGAATCCATGTTTGGACTTCATCCATCTAGTGATTCAATTATAACTTCTAGTCCACGATACTACTATTAGTCTTGGATCCTTCAAACGACATCTTCCAAAGTGAAGAAGTAATGTATGATTTTATTGTTATCTACTTGTATTCGTTTTTTATGAACCAAGTAACCTAAGAAATTTCAACTTAAACATCGAAAGCACATTTCACGAGATTCAATTTCAATTTATAAAATCTCATCTTTTCAAAAGATTTTGCAAAGTTTGCTAAATTTTCAATGAATGATTGTGACTTCATCACTATGCCATCATTGTAACATTCTAGGAATGAGCCAATCATGAAATATAGTGTTCATAGCCTTTGATTGGGAGTCCCTACATTCTAAAGTCCAAAAGGCAGTTTTATCCATGCATAAGTTCACAACTTTTTTGACATCTAAGGGCAATTTTATGCACATCTTCCTCAATTATGCATATTTGATTAAAACCTGTATGTCCATCCATCATGGACAATAAGGTATTTTCGGCTGACCTATCTACCACAAGGTCGACTATAGGCATTGGATACTCACCTTTGGGTGTTGCTGCGTTGAAATTTCTGAAATATATAAACACTCAGAGTCTCCCATTTTTCTTTACGACTAGAACTATATTAACAATCCTTATAAATCCAACTTTGAAATGTCTTTCCACCTCTTATTTAACCTTGGAAGTCACCTCTAGTGTCATCCTCCTTGGTTGTTGCTTGATAGGCCTGCAATTAGATTTAATTGGTAATTTATATTCCACTAATGATCAATCTAATCCAGGCAATTCATCATAGTCCCAAGCAAAACAATCTTCATAAGTTCTTAAAACTGAGATAAGCTTCAAACCTGTTGGAGAATCTAGTTTAGCACATATAAAAGTAGGTTTAGGATCATCACTTTCTCCTAAGTTTACTTCTACTGAGGTATTTTTATGTGCAATATTTGAATCTTTTTTATGGGCTAACTCTTTGACATGGTTTTTATTTCTTGAAATTCTTACATTTTGTCAAATTTTGTATATAATTAGCCCAATTGGTGTTGCCATTTTTTTTGCAGTTTGCCATCGATATCAAATTCTATGACTTTGTCTAAAACCAATTGCATGGTTTCATAGATTCTATTATGGTCAATACATCCCCATAATTCTTCTTCATTTCCAAATGGTCTAATTAAACAAAATGGGTATTCATCTTATTCACATAGAGCCATGTTTTTTCCTTTGTCATTTATATCAATAGGGCCTATGTCATCATGGTAGAGTCTATCATCTACACAATTCGAACTTACATTGAATGGTTGAGGATCCGTAATTATTTCTTCAATATCTCATACCTTCTTCAGAAATAATAGTTTTTTCATGCATAAAGGATGGAATACATTATTAGCATGAATCCAATATCTGCCTAATAAAACATAAAATTTTGGTACACCATCTATGACAAAGAATGATGTCACCGAATGATTACTTCCCATTGTTATTTCTAACGACACAATTGTTTTGGCCATCTTCTTATCACCGATAAAAGAAGAAATACTGATCTTGGTTGTCACTAATTTTGCTTGTCAATCCTTTTCAAAGTATTGGTAGTAATGATGTTAACTGATGCACCATTGTCTATTAACACTCTATTTATAAGTTTTTCATTGAAACAAGCTTTGATAAATAATGGTTTAATATGTTTCATAATTTATTGAGTTGGTTCTTCAAAAGCATAAGGTAAGCTAGCAAAAGTGAAATAAAATTGCGGAGTACTCACATTTTTAGTCTCATTCAACCAAATCTCCAAATCATCTAAGCTAGCAGTGTTATTATCCACCTATTTACTTCCCTAGGAAGCAAAAGTCATAAGCAAGGTGAAACCCATGTTCACTGCCAAATCTTGAAGTAAGGTTGCAAACTGAATTACAGGCTTGCAGTAGATCATTTTACAACTTTGGATTGATATTTTCCTTCATTTTTGCAAGTTCCTTGTCTTCTTCCATGTCAGCTCTAGCACACCTTGGATTTGGTTTATTAGAAACAGATTTCCACGGAGAGTACTTCCTTTCAATCTTCCTCTTATAGGTCCTTGTAAGCACTGAATCAAGAGTAGTAGACCTCGACTCTATGACGTTCCATTCACCTACTATAGTTGACTTTCGCTTCACAAACTTAGGCTTGTCTTTGCTAGATAATGCTTGCATACTCTGACCTACACTCGTATTCTGCAAAACAAACCAGTCAGGTACACCCACTACTAATCCTTTGGTTGGGTACTTTGAACTTACAGACCCATTAGTCAAGGTTTTTTGCCTTTGATTTTGTTCCAATTTGGCATTATACTATCTAGGCCAGCAGAGAAGCATATACTCAGTATTTTATAGATGGGTTTATTGAACCCAATTCCTCTAGGCAAGATTATTTGTTGTTTTTTAACCTTCACCCTCTTCTGACTTTCTTCTCATAAAAATTCACAACCACGAGCTATGAATTGGTGTTGAGCACAAATGTTGATTATCTTAAATACTCATTTGCTCGAATGGTAATTTATATTACTGATGTAGACTTTTTCCGCTCCCTACTTTGACCTAATCTCGCTGACCTGCACAATTAACACACATGGGCCACAGACCACCGTGGGGTGGTCGATGGCACTTCGATGCTAAAGTCAGACAGGACTGTGAGGAAGGTGTAATGTTGTAGCAAGGAATTTGTAGCGTACCTTAGCTTACCAACCTCATGTCTTATTTATAGTGTAAGGAGTTTTTCTTTTACCAGACCATCGTAGGTGTAGTTTAGAAAGGAGATCTTAGTGGAGATCCCTCCCTAATTAAGGGTCGTGTTGTAGGAGGGAAGTTCCTTGTTAGCTTCGTGCTCCTAGATACGCGAGAGATAGTTCCCAATCCAAGAGCGATCCGTAGAAGGGAGTTTCCCTGTGTGGAAGATACTCTGGTGTTTGCTTCCTAATTGGAAGCAGAGAGCAGCTATAGTTACCCGTCCGAAGCCGATCCTCGAGATACTTGCTTGAAGAGGGCTTACGGGTATTGAGGATAGTTGTGAGACGTATGCGTCTAGCATGCTGTGAGAGTTCGGGTCCGCCTGGTGGACTACAGCTGGGCGGGCTTAGAACCGTTTGGGCCAGATCAGTGTTGGGCTGACGCTTGAGATTGTAATTCATCGAGATCATCAGAACACTTGTTCGGCTTCTGGGTGTGATCATTTTTATGTATCATCGACTACTCCCCTCGAGTTAGTGGGCCATCACATCGGATCGCTAAGTCATCTCTTGAAGGGATGCGCCGCTCATGATGATTGAGTCTGAATCGTTGCTTGAGCCACACGCTGCATTAATTGAACATGCGTTCGTTCAACGAAAAATAGGCGGGAAGCCAACCTCTATTTAGGTCATCCTCTGTGTAGAGTCTGATTCTTCTATTTTCCTTGCCTTCGAAGCTACTGCTCTGATTAGAAAAAATTGTTCATCTTCCTCATGGCTCAAGAAAACCTTATTGATGACACTGTCTTGGCCGATGGCCTAGAGTTTTTCGAAGACAGGTTGTTGTACGAACCTGGTCTCGCTAAAATCCGTACAAAGTTTTGGGTCCCTGAAGACTTGTCGTTGTATCTCCTGATGGGCGACCAGACACCAATGTACCTCCAGCTGATTTTATCTATCTGTGTTTTTCGGTTCTAGATGTGATCTGGGAGTATTTGGACTTCATAGGGATTCCTCCGACTCAATTGGGGCCAAATGGATATAGGATCATCCTCATGATTCTACTCAGTGCTAAGGAGGCCGACGTTAGCATGACTCCGCCGATGATTCAGTTGCTGACCTCTCATCGGCTAAAGAGTAATGTTATTTGTAAGATGAAGTCGTTGAATTGCTTCATTAAGTTGCCTAATGGCTTCAAGTTCTGGCAGAAGTATTGCTTCCTGGCCCCTGAGGATTCAAAGTGTTTTCAATGCAAGGATCATCCGCTCGAGCAACAGTTCAGGCCACTTCGTAAGTTCATCTCTTTCCTTGTGACTTTGATATGCCTGATAGTAGGACGACTATCCATCGCTTGCATTTTTCTGCAGAAAGGTTTCCCTCTACTCCTCTTACCTTAGAGAAGCAAAATACCATGGAGAAGTTTTGCGTCATGTTGAAAAGAAAGGCGATCGATGTCATAAAAGTTTCCTACTTCATCCGTAGTGAGCTGTGGGACAATTGGCACGTCGCCCCCACTTTATTTCAAGAGTCACGCATTCAGTTGGAAGATGGGGACCCTTCTAGGAAGAAGAAGGCTACTGGGGCCAAAGTTGATGTTCTGTCTGATGCGGAGGAGCCATCTTAGACTCGTGCCTTCTTCGTGAAGAAGAGGTCTCGCGTTAGAACTGGGTTGTCTTTGGCACAACCCATTTCGGTGAAGGGGGAGCGTGAGTCTGCTAGACCTGTTGAGGCGGAGACTGATGTTTTCAGCTTGGAGAAGGATTACATGTGATTGGGAGGAATTGTAGACAGGTCAAACCTTAGTGACGTGCAGGTCAAGGCTCTCAATGATCGTCTTGTGCGAGTTGCGATGGCTGCTTCGGCTGGTGTTGATTCGCGTGAGGCTGCTCAGACAGAAGGCTCTTGTGAGGATTTGCCTGAGGTGGTAGAATCTGATCGCCCCATAGTTGTTTTGCTTGATAGTGGCCGCTGTACTGGTTGTGTCTATTGCAGTCCGCATTGCTCACCGTCTCGCTCTAGGCCTCTGCTAGAGGTGTTGGAAGGTCCTTTGGATACTTCGTTGCCTTCTTTCCCCCCAGATCCCATTGAGTCGTCTCACATGAAAATGGTTGCTGCTATTGACAAGGGAAAAGCCACGGAAGAGAGCCTGAGGACGGTGACAACCATGAAAGGTGATGCCGGCATAGTTCCTGATCAGGGAAATCTTCATCTGGATGCACAGATAAGCCTGTTTGCACTGAATTTGGTGAAGCTAAGTTCTCAGGTTTGGCGTCAAAAGGTGGACATAGAGTATGCTTCGAGGAAGCATATAAGCAGGCGTCACAACTGGCTGATGGATCACACTCCAAAACTAGAGGAGGATTAGTTGGAAGGGTGATAGATAAGGACTTGAAGTACCTTATGATGGGTATGTCTCATTTGAGCCACGCGGTTGTTGCTGGGACGACAGTTGAGGCGGCTCGTGAGAGAGTATACACCTTGGAGCGTGTCTTCTCACATATGTAGACGTTGTATTCTGATGCGCTTCATGAAATTGAGCGGCTTAAGAAGCAGACCGAAGAGAAGTGGTTGGATCAGTCAACCGTGGCCGTTGAGACTCAGAGGGCTCGTTTGGAGGACCTTGAGCATAATCTGACAGAGGCAGTGTCCGAAAGAGATGAACTTAGACAGGAGCTGAGTCGTATCTGCCGACAAGTCGAGGTTGGGCAGGAAGTTGCGGCTAAGGCGAGTTCTGAACTGTTGTCTTTCGCTGAAGAGAGTGCTTCGAAGGAAGCCGACTGGGCTGCTGAGAAGCAACAGTTTTAAATCTGATGTGGAGTTCTATGCTCGAGAAGCGAGGAAGGCCGAGGACCCACTCGAAATGGGGTGGCATGAATTTAGTGTTGTGAAGAGTAGTCTAGCCATAAAGCAATCTCAGGTCGCACGCTGACTGGCAAGTTGGAGCTACTGGAGTGTGAACTTGTTGATGCAAACGTGCTGGAGGAAGAGCTTCTCCAGGAACAAGGAAATGTGAGTTCCACTGGGTCGTACATGGACGGCTGGAGCGGCTGGCGCTGATGAAAGAGGAGCATTCTGTGTGGGATCTTAGTCGTTATAAGAAAATGTCGTATGTGGACCTATCTGTTACCTCGACATCATCGAGGGAAAAAGACAAATTGAGCCCTGATGTCTAGGCTGCGGCGTGTGTGGATGCAATTCCTACTCTTTTTTCCACTAGGCTTAACTCTTATATTTTTATACCCTCTCCTGATAAGGAGTGAACTTTGTTTGCTTGTACTCTTTTTTTCTTTGACCATTAATGAAAACAGTTTTATCCATTTCGTACTTGTTGTTTCTATTGCATGTCTTTCGTTTCGCCTTGTCGTCTTGTTTTGGCATAGGCTAGTTGAATCAATAGGATGTTGACTGGTTTATCTACGGTAGAGAGCTTGACCGCTTAGTGTTATGAGTGACTCGAGGTCATCGCAGTGTAGTCATGTCTGGTAGTGGGCATGTTACGAACAGTTTAGCTGGGGGTTGAGTCATCCGAGTTGTGCTCTGTCCCTTAGGTAAGCTGCTTGAGGGTTACCTTGCTTGTCTGACCGGTCGGTTGTAGCTGCTACTGTGAGCGAGTTGTGATGGTCGAGCGTGCGTGTTAGAGCATTTGTGTCGATTTAGGTGTCGTAAGCTTGGGTTGGCATCCTAGGTAGCTTTTATCTTGGCACTGGCCATACGATCTTTGTATTGTTGCGAGTGTCCTTCGCTTAACATTAGAATGTCAGTCCGTTTGAGCGTGAAGACGCTAACTCAACTAGATTAATGTCCGCGTCCATTGTTTTGAAGGGAAGTAGAGGTCGTGTGGTGGGCTGCTTGAGGTCCCTACCTTTCGAATTGTTTACGTCCGAGTTGTGTGGACTACAGGTTTGGGGAGTAGAGGCTTAGCGACCAGGCTGAAGAGTAGTAGTCTCGTGGCAAGCCGTCGAAATTAGTTCGGGACTGACTGGGCTCCCACCTTCCAAATCATTTGTCCGAGCAGAGCAGACTACAGATTCAGAGAGTAAAGGTTTGGCGACCAAGCTGAAAAGCAGTGGTCTCGTGGCAAGCCATCAGGATTAACTAGGCTCCCACCTTTCGAACCATCTACACCCTCCCCGCGCGGTGGGGGCTATGAATTCGAGAGGGTTTTGGCAACCAGGTTGAAAAGCAGTGGTTCTATGGTAAGCCATCAGAATCAGCTCAAGATTGACTAGGCTCCCACCATCCAAATTATCTACACCTAAGTGCACCAAGCTACAAATTTGGGATTTTTTCGACGGCCACGCTGAAAAGCAGTGGTCCCGTGGCAAACCGTCAGAATCAGGTCGTGCCTTATTGGGCTCCCTTAGTCCATTGAGAACTAGCGGGGGTCTGGCTTTCTTGTGCTTGTTCCCTATCATCTTTTGGAGGCGGAGGTCTGTGTTGCTCCTGGTCTTCCATAGCAGGTGGTGGATTCTGTCGCATAAGAGACTCCATCACCTTGGCGATCTACTGTATCTGAGATGCCAACACATCGACTCTGGGGTCCATCGTTACTGCCGTTGGCGTGCGAGCGTGAGTTAGGTGCTCGTGCACGACAAGAATTGTTGAATGAGGCGGTATAGGGATAGCCTGAGCGTTGGACGTGTCCTCTGGTTATCCGTTGTTGCGTGACCTAATGGTCACCATCTCTCTGGGTTTTGATAGGAGAAGACGATTAGTGTAAAGTTATGAACTTTGTTGTCCCCATGGACGGCGCCAAGCTGATGCAGTCTTTTTTCACTCCCTGCTTTGACCTAGTCCCGTTGACCTACACAAATAACGCACGTGAGCCACAGACCACCATGAGGTGGCCGATGGCACTCCGATGCTAAAGTCAGACAGGGCTATAAGGAAGGTGTAATGTTGTAACATGAAATTTGTAACGTACCTTAGCATACCAACCTCATGTCTTATTTATAGTGCAAGGAGTTCTGGTTCTACCGGGCCATCGTAGGCATAGTTTAGGAAGGAGATCTTTGAGGAGATCCCTCCCTAATTAGGAGTCATGTTGTAGGAATGAAGTTCTTTGTTAGCTCCGTGCTCCTAGATATGCGGGAGATAGTTCCCAATCCAAGACCAATTCGTAGAAGGGAGTTTCCCTATGTGGAAGATACTCCGGTGTTTGCTTCCTAATTGGAAATAGATAGCAGCTGTAGTTGCCCGTCCGAAGCTGATCCTCGATATACTTGCCTGAAGAGGGCTTACGGGTATTGAGGATAGTTGTGAGATGTCTGGGCCTAGCATGCTATGAGAGTTCGGGTTCGCCTAGCGGACAACAGTTGGGCAGGCTTAGATCCGCTTGGATCGGATCAGTGTTGGGTTGACGCTTGAGATCGTAATTCTTTGAGATCATCATGACACTGTACGACTCTGGGGTGTGACCGTTTTTATATATCATCAATTACCAACATTCATACTCACTTCATTGACTATTGGAAATTGATCTTTGCCAATTCCTATTGATGAATTTGGAAACTTTAGCTTTTTTTTTTTTTTACAATTCTTGACTTTTGTCTGTAGAAATAGAACATTCATTCGTGAGACCAACAATTATGCCATTTTCAATAAATTTTTCATTCCAAGTCTGTTTTGTTAGGCAATTTGACTCCCTTTGGAAGTTTTAACACTTTTCCTTCCAACAAGTAATCAAATATCTTATCGATTTTAGAGATGTCAAATGTGTACTTCTTTATAGGTCATTTTGGGTTCGTCATGTATGCTTCTGCACTGATTTTTTTTGTACTAAAGCCTCACATGTAAAGGGTTTTTGATCAACTATCTAAGCTGCATCTATTTCTAGATTTGGATATTTATAATAGGTTTTAATAGAAGAACTATTCCTTTATTGTTCTTTTTTCCAATAAAGCTTCAAATCTAGAAACTATGGCAACTTAGTCCACCAAGTCCTTAAATTCAGTGTCATCAAACATTTTCCTTAATTAAATTCTAAACCACTTTGGGCTAGTTTGACAAACTCACTTTCACATAGAACTATCTTACATTTAGGGTTATGGGTTCAGGATTCTGTTTATGAGATGGGTGTTTGTTTAAGTCCTGTAAGATTCACATAGAACTTAGGGTTTAAGGATTGAGGTCTGTCACTTCGTCTTATGTAGGATTCAAGATGCATACATTATGGGATGGGGGTGTTGTAGATGACAAAAATCAATTATTATACATTTCTCTATCTCAGGGTTAGATATTTGCCACGTGAAGGGGATATTGAGGACTTAAGTTTGGAGGGCAACAAATAAATAAAACTACCTAATGCCCTTGCATCCATGCACCTTATTTCAAACACCACTTTTAAGCATTAGGTTTGAAGATCGTTAAAGACTATCTCACATGAACATGAAAAAACGTGGGATCATGCTGCCACATTATCCAATACCCACAATGATGCACAACCCACATTCTCCACAACGGACACACCAACTTCCTCTCTCTTCAATCACCATAAATAGGTGGATAGGAGAAGAGAAAAGGGATGGTTATTTATCTCACTTTTTGTTCAGTGCTCTGCGATCTTTGTTTGTTTGATCCTCTCTATCAAAGCCTCTGTTCTCCTTTTCCCTCATCTCAGGTAAAGTTTCATCCCAGATTCTCAAAAAGACTTTGGGGGGCTTGATCACTCCACATTCTCAAGACCATATCCACAAACTACTTTCCAAACCCCACTTTCACATAGTATTTATCAAGGATTTGAAAACACTTGATAATTGAAGTAAAAGGTTTTAGTTTTATTTACTTATTTAATTTTCTTAGAGATAGTTTTGACTCCTCATTTTTGGGTTTTCTTTACCAACTAATCTTATATTATATGTCTAATCTTATATTATATGTTTTGAGTAGACTTTTTATGGATTAAAAAACATGTAAAATATAGTTTAATTAGTTCCTTGTGCCTCTTACGAGAGTCTAGTTAGCCATGTTTGTTAGCCCTTTTTAATCTTTTTTTGGGTGTTTTTACACTTTTTATCCATTTTTTTTAAAACTCAACCACAAACACTTTCTAGAGAAGGGGTCGAAGTGCAAAAAAAAAAAACTCAAAAAAGACCAAAAAAAAGACTAGCAAACAAGGCTGACTAGAATTGTGCTTTTCTATTACTTCGTTTTTCTTTTTCTCAATCTCGTTGGATACACATAGGTAGGCAAATAAAATAGGCTATTCATTCATTAAACATGCGACCAATGTACCAATGTATAAGGTGCCACTCCCATGGCTAATAGATAGATATGCACCCAGTATTGGGAGCTATAGAATAAGAAATGTTGTAAAGACATGCACCTCTAGTTTTTTCTTTACTATAGTTGTACATTGGCTGGATCACATGCCACGATAGTTCCACTTCTCTTCCCACTTAATGCACATTGAGGGAATAACCATCATTTCTGTAGAACCAGAAAGAAAGGGAAAAGAACAAAAATAGGAGTAGAAATAAAATATACTTTACAGTGTAGAAATCTTGAAGCATAACTAGATTCTAATGTTTACTGTACATTGATTTCGTAAAGGAATAATGAGCATCTTCCCACTGAAAATGGCAGCTTTTTGTTTCATTTACAGACAACCCATCACATACTGAAATGTATCATGCCAGATAATTATATATCTGAGGATTATTCTTGTCGCGCTCTAGGTACTCCCTGTCAATGAGACTTTCAATCCTTTTTTTCAGATCAGCAGGTTTTATAGGAAATTTGAGCTGTTTATAACCACGGAAGATTCACATTAGTTTTCTCCAATTGGTCAGTTGTTTTCAATGAACAAAATGAAGGAATATTAAAGAATTGTACAAACTTTCTGACCAATTCCAGTTACCTGCTGAAAAAGTTCAGTTATCAAGAGTGTGTGACTTAAAACTTTTCTCGTCTTCATTATGCGAACAATAGCAGCATCAACCTATCAACATAAATCCAGTTACATTCATTTTAGAGGGAAATTGGAGGCTTGAAGGTTGAAATATTGCAATAATAGATAAAGCAAATAATCAAGAATAGACCTGATATTGGCGATCTTGAAATACTCTTTCTGTCGTGCTTGTGTTCTCCTCGACTGTCTCCTTTAACTGGATAGCATTTACCTGTTCGCATGAGATAAGTTAGCATTTCTCAGTCTAGTTCACGAAACAGCATACACAAAAAAACACAATACAAATAAGTTACATGCATAATTCAGGTATTCTATCCAACAGGGAAATTTAAAAACAAAAATCATTTAAGAAATTCGCATAAAAAATAAAATAAACATTGAAATGCAGTATAGATCCTGTTTGTCTAAAACTCCATGTAATACACAAACTTTGTAGTGTTGGGTATCAAGCAAGCCAGTAGCTGTTGTTATCTATAACAAAGAAATAAAATTAAATAGAAGCAAAAACCTTTATGCGATAGAGAGGTGCATTGAATTCTTCATTGAACACGAAACTGTCTTTGTCCTCAACTTCTCTCCCTCTGGGAATCTGTAAATGATCACACACTAATAAGAAAAGAAATTAAAACAGATGTAGCTAACAGGGCTTCGACCAACCTTTTGAAGCACTCTAACTTTTCCACAAGCTAGTGACTGCAAAGTCCGTCTTAGCTCCTTATCCTCAATTCCTGTAGACTCCTTGATGTCTTGAAAGCTAAGCTTTTGGGCATCATTAAACAGCATCAAAACGACAGTCTGATGCACAATTATCAAATGACACTAAATAGTCAAAGACCTATGGATGTGGATCAAATTGAATGAAGGAAACAAAAGTTGAGTAATAAAACAAATGCATGATAGTTGAGGGCCTACCTGAAATAGTGACACTGCCAATTCCTTTTTGCCTTTTGGAAACTCGGCTTTTAATACACAGTGGCCTAACGAGTTTTGCCACATTAAGCGCCTCCCGCTATACTTGCTCAAGTAAAATTCTTTGAAGATGTCCTGTTAGACAGTGTGAATTGGTAAGAATAGTTACACTCTTTATAAAACACAGGAAGAAATACTGAACACTTTGTGCCAAACCTGATAAACATTCAACTCATGTGGAAGCCGAACATCCATTGGTGGATAAGTCGGCCAATATCTGCAGCCCACCAACCAAAAACCCCAATAAAAATCTCTTAGCAAATGAATTTAATAACTAGAATCATTTTCCTTCGACAGTAGAATTTAACCTACCCGGTTGTCAAGACATGGACACTCATCTCAATGCCGGAAGGAAGTTTTGTCCTAGCTTGTGATGATTGTTTGAAGGATTCATTTATTTCTTTGGATAGTTCAATATCCTGCAACAATGGCATTGGATTGTAATAGAGTAAAAGCATATAAAATAACTGTCATGAGATTCTATGTTATTAAATCGGTGAATAATGGCAGTTAATCACCGATTTATCTCTTCTCGCTAGTAGATAATTACGATTTTCGAATTAACCGTTTCAACAATCTCTAGCCCGAGTAATCAGCGATTTCTTGCTGATTTGCTGATAAAAATAATAAATAAATGATAGAAATTAATTGTTAATTTTTCTAATTTTGTCTGAAACTCATGAATACTTTTTCTAACTTTGTCTGAAACTCATGAATACTCCAACCGATAAGGCAATAACAGGTGTATGAAAAGGTTTACGAGAGAAAAATCAATATATATATATAATCTAAGAAGAGCTAAAAACGACCAAATGAAATAACAAGCTAAGCTAAGGAATATGGAAATGCACTTTTATCTAACATTGAATTTTTTATTTTGTTATAATTTGCCTTAAATTGTGCTATGTGAGGTATACTAGTTCAATATACATTTTTACAAATATTGTAGTAAACATATTATAGAACAATAGAGAAAATGTGTATAAAATGTTGGCTTATTAATTCTGATTAATCCTGATAACTCTCATATCGCTCCTAATCTAATTAGGGGGGTCGGATTAACGATTTAACTACATAGATGAGAATACAAACATTAACATAAATTTCCATTGATTTATTTAGAGCAATAACCTTAGGAGTTTATTCCTATTATGTTAATTCTATATCAGAGGATCTACAATGAATGCAACATAAAACAAACACACAAAAAAAAAAGACATGTAACTATCTATCTATCTATCTATCTATCTAACAAATCACATCCCACTTAGAAAATGTGTCCTAGGTGGCATGGATATAAACATAAATCTCCAAGGGTTGGGAATTTGAATTGTGGTTGAACATGTAATTTTGAGTGAAACAAAGACAATATGTTAAGTTGAATTTTGGTGATATTTACTAAATGCCTCCACTAAGGTGTAATAATTATTTGACTGATCTATTAAAAATCAAATGCTTGCATGTGTACTCATGCACATTCAACTTTTAACTTTTATTTTTCTTTTAAGCCTTGGCTACTTTATTATATTATTGACGCCATCCAAAACTTCAACAATTTACACCCATGTCATTACCCTCCAACCACTCAATAGTTATAAATAGGTACTTAATCTAAATTATTTAATGCCCCTCTAAACATTAAATCATCAGTAGGTCCTTAAGTATAATAATTTAATAATATTATTATCAAATTTGAAAAAATTATTCCCTTCTCTTCATTTTATTTATTTATTTATTTTTGTTAAATCTCTAGCGTGCGGGGAGGGGGCTAATATTTTCTTTTTGAAATTTGTAGTGTATTTGATTTCTCATTTAATATTATTTTTTCCAATTTTTTAAATCGACAAATAAATAAATATTCATATGAAAATGAGACGAGACAATCTATCAGTTCAACAACCAACTTAAAATAAATTTTTCGAATGAAAAAATAAAGTCAACTTTCTCAAAATTAATTTATGTTTGAATCACATTATTACTTCTATTACACACTTCAAACAATCCAAGTATCGAAGGCACAAATAAGGGTGGCATGTCGAAGGCACAGGTACACACTAAATGGAAAGTGTGTGACTGTACCAACAACACTAGTAATAAATTAGTATATATAGAAAGATCTAAACATATATATGAGATATAACGAAGCACCCTATCATATATTTTTGTGTCATTAGATGGTCCCAAAAAACCTTCGCGCTCGTTAATTATAAAGATTAAGGATAACATAAGGGCCATGCCCCCCACTTAGTATCATATATACGGAAATCATTTAGTTTTATTTATTTTAATTAGGCTTTTATGTTTTAAAATAATTAGGTCATCCATTGTAAATTTGAAGTTAACTTTTATAGAGACTGAGTATTGAAGATTTGTCAACTCAAGCATCGATTGTTTTATTTGCTTTCGTTGTTTCCACCAAACCAAATTGGTATCAGAATGGCAAAATGCTTGAGAAATATGTCGCCTAAGGGGTCTCAAGTCACTATCACCATAAAAAGGATGAACCACTAGTAGAAAACCTTTGTTGACATCTCAGTGCAGTTGTATACGATTTTACTTTGCTAAGAACCTAAAGTTTTCTGCAACAAATATTGTCGTGAAGCTAGACACGGAGATGGAAATTTTTCGAATTTGTCTAGAGAAAATTGTGGATCTCAATGTCCTTGATTTAGAGATATCCACCACCTTGTATGATCATTACGAAGGTAAGGAACATGAATTTGATTTCTTAAAGTTGGATCTTAAGGCTATCGTGAGATGTCGTGTTGTGACACGTGCGGCCACTAAATCACAAGCAATTGGTTTGGAAGGCAAATTCCAAGTTTTAGCGGTTCACAACAATTTCCTATAACAAGATGAATGCCAGAGAAAAATGGTGGTTATTAAGGAGAAACTTAACTTCCCCATGTTTGTTCTTCAAATCACTAATTGGAAGGTTACAAAGGACAAGCAATTTGTCACAAATAAGACAATATGAATAAATCATCATTATCATGAAATCTCATTCTTGATACTTTCAGGGTGGGCTACATGGATTTTGGTTCTCCAAGTAATGCAGTCCTCCCACATATCCTCACCTAATCCAAGCTCAAAGATGTCTTTGTTCACTGCTTTCATCCAAGTTTTCAACGGTCGTCCCCTCCGTCTACACCCCCAATAACTTGCCAATCTAGATATTTTTTAATTGGCGCCGTGCTTGGTCTCCTCCGCACGTGACCAAACCACGTTAAACGCCTTCCTCTAATTTTGTCCTCTATGGGTGCTACACTTAAGTATCTCCTAATTATTTCATTCCTAATTTTATCCTTACGGATTTTACCCACATTCATCTTAACATAAGCATTTCTGCTACCGCCATCCTATGCGTAAGTTGTCCCTTAGTAACCCAATGTTCTGAACCATATAACATTGTTGGTTGCTTATAGCATTTCCCTTTCAACCTTGCAGGCATCCTCCTAGCGCATAATACTCCTGACATCGTTCTCCATTTCGTCCAACCAACTTTAATCCTATGGTCTACATCTTCAATAGCCTCATTCTTTTTACTTACAGATCTTAGATATCGAAAAGTCTCACACTCTGGGACCTTCACACCTTCGATCTCAATTGCATTACTCATCTCTTGCGATTCACAACCAAAGTTGCACATTAGATATTCTGTCTTCGAACGACTAATTCTAAAATCCTTACTCTATAAAGCCTCCTGCCACCTATCTAATTTCGACCTAAACCTTTGCTAGTCTCATCAATTAAGACTATGAATAAATAAATAATTAGCATCATCATTAACATGTTAGCTGCAATTTTTTAATTCATCAATAGTACAATATCTTGGTTTTCTGATAAAAAAAGAGAAACAAATCACACGATGTGCAACATAATAGAAAGATATATTGGCAATCCAATGGGCCATGAACTAAAACATCGAAAAACACAAATTGATGAAGAGTTTTGCAAAAAAGAAAAGGATTAAGAAATCTTTCAATTGAAGAAAGGAGATAGAACTTAATGATGCAAATAAAAGTACTATCGATTTGAAAATTAGTTACAAAATCATGCTTTTGGAGCTCCATAACTCCATAAAAACAACTTAGTAACCTACTAAAACATTGAAAAATAACTTTCCTAAATTTATCTATAATAAAATAGCAACCTTCTAAACCTATTAGGACTCAAAGGACACGTGATATTTTCAAATACGCTTGCGACTTATTTTATTTGTCTTCTTTGATGGATTTTGAAAAATCTCAAGAACTTGTGAAAACTTTTATTCAACAGTAGCAAATTGAAAATAGGAATTTCCAATCAACAACTTGTGAAAAATATTGGAAATTGTAGACTTTTCACAATATCTTGCATAGGGATCCTCAAAGTCATATTTCGTGTACTCACATGAATATAGGGAAGATCCTCCACTTTTTTGAAAGGCAAATGTAAGAAATTTTGATAAAACATTAGGGGATCGATAAGTGCACAAAAAGTTTGGGCTTTTAAAGATTGTTCTCGAAAGGTTGAGCTTTAATTCAATTGTGGAAGGATGTCAGGCGTTGGAAATGTTAGTTTTGATTTTGGAGGTGTTACTTGGACTAGGTTGGCTTTAGGAGAGGTTTTTGTAGTTTGGGTTGGTTGACTTGTGTCTTTGGTTTGGGCTAGTTTTGGTGGGATGTAATAATTTGGGTATAGTGAAGTACTTGTAGGGACTAGTGTGGTTAGACGTAGAGTAGATAGGTATAAGAGGACTATTTAGGTGTAGGGAGAATGTCTTTGGTTATTGGAATGGGCAGTAAATGAGAGAGGGTTTTTGGGATTGCTAACATGGATGCTTATTATAGGTGTGAGCAGTGTAGTCAAGGCGACCGCCTGGGCGCACCAAAGTGTTTTTACAAAATTCCGCCTCAAAGTGAGGCAATGCGGTGCGGTGAAGTGAGGCATCCGCCTCGCCCTGCCTCACCGCCTCTGCCCAAAAACTAATTGTAGCAAGCCCAATTGCAACCCATTTGCTGCAAAAAGAGGTTGCAACCCACTCTATAATAAGGTTTCATGTTTCTTTGTGTAATATTTGATCAATTTGATAAAAACAAGATAAAACGTTTTTAAGTTTTAACAAATTTGTCACCTTATATTATTTTTTGGAGAAAACATACCATGTTTTGATCAATATGCGATCAACATCAATCTTGATTTTTCATAGCTAGTTCAATGATTTTTATGCTTTTGGAATACCAATAGTGATTATACTTGTGGATTTTTACCAACAATTTCTTCTAACAAATGTTCAAAATTCTCAAGTTTTTATTCTTTCAAGATTATTGATTTTTAATTATTTAGTGGATGTTTACAAGTTACTTAACACTTATGAGTGCATCTTTTCGCTATACTATGCAACTTTATTATATTTTCATTTCGATTCTAAGTAGTTGTGTTACGTTTTGTACATATTTGCTTATGATACTTATCAAAATGATGATGTATACTACTATGCTGATATGTTTCAATTTATTATAAAAATCTTTAAAAAATATTTTGATTCTAGGTAGTTGTCACTTTTTGTACATATTTACTTATGATACTTATCAAAATGATGATGTATAATACTATGCTAATATGTTTCAATTTATTACAAAAAAAATCTTTAAAAAAAGTTAAAGATCGCCTTAGTGAAGTGAGGCGTTCGCTTTGCCTCATGGCTCACGCCTGAGGCGTTTTCAGGCCTGTACGCCTCACTTCCGCCTCAACACCTTAACTACAATGGGTGTGAGGCTTGAAGGAATTTTTTTTTCAAAAGCCTTAACCCTCTCCACCCATGCCGCCGGCCGAGTTCAAACCCGTGACGTGTGCAGGTTTTTGAAATAGTGGTGGAGATGAAGTGATTGTGGAAGGCGAAATAAGTGTTGTTGTGGTGATGGTTTTTTAGTTGTGGTGTCTGGGTTTTGTAGTGGTGGTTGGGGCGTAGAATATTGTAGTTATAGTAGTGAAAGGATATGCTCACGAATTGCTTCATTGTTTTTGTGCAAGTTGATCGCATATTCTTCTTCCAAGTCAAACAACTACTTTGTCAAACCTTTAATCATTGATTTAATAAATGCAATTGGTTTAATAAAAGCATAGTTATGATAAGAACGCTTCCAATAAGCAAGGTCAAGAATGACAATGTATTTCCTCATAGATTCGATCCAAAAGATGTACAAGTGAAAGACGTTTATCATACATAGCTGATAAGTGTGAATAGGTGATATTGGAACCAAGAAGATGGTGACAGAACCTTGATGAACACTTCATCTCGATAAGAACTTAACGTAGGAGCGAAGCTGGATTTTTTTTGTTTTCTTTCAATAGAGTAAATGCTGGCGAAAAGGGTGGTGGTACTTAATAATAAAGGGTGTAACGGTAAATAAAACGATGATGGATGATGACAATAGAACAAACCAGGTATTTTGTTGAGGAACCAATAAACCTGCTCTCGTACCACTTGACGAAGGAGAGTTTTTTGCAAAATGAAGGTGTTTCGGAGATTCTTCAATAGAATGTGAGAAGAATGGAGATTGCAAAGATGAAGAAGGTGAAATAGGAAGAAAAATAAAAGAAAATCAAGGAAGAGAACTCTTGAATCCACCAGAGGAGAAATAAAACTTAATAAAGCAAAAAACAATACTATTGATTTGATAATTTGTTATAAAACTCGTTTTTGGAGCTCCTTAGATAGACAACTCTATAAAAACAACTTAGAAATTTATTAAAACATTGAAAATTATTTTCCTAAACTATCTATGATATAAAAACAAACCTTTCACACCTATTAGGGCTCTGAATAGATAGTCATTCCCTTCCTCCAGATTTTAAAGCTCTCTTAGGTATCGTTCTAGGTTGTTTGAACAAACTCAAGAAAAGTAGGATCGCGTATGACCCATTCAACGCATTAGATTTATGAGTTTCCAATAGCAGCAATGCCTGCAAGCATCACAATTACATTCCATCTTGGCCCCTTCCTCTCCTCGACAATAGGAATTTTTTACCGAGCTCACCACAAATTGCCTTTTCTTAATAATCCTATGGATACGAATCACAATTCACGTTTATGGAAAATGGTCTCTTCATGGTAAAAGGGATGGGTGCATTTCTATATAGATGGATTTATGTGAAAAGGATTTCTCATGGTAAAGGGATGGATTTTCTTTTATTAAAAGTGTAAGTTGGTGGCTTTTTTCATTTCTGTCTTTAGAGAAGTTCAATTTTATTTTAAAATTAAATAAAGTAAAATATTTCCCATCTCACCTGAAAAGTGTTCTTAAAGACATTATGGGAAGAACACATCAACCAATGGAATCCCCATAACATCCATCCATGACAATAAGATCTCTCCACTCGGATAGATCTTGAAACAACAAAATAATCCTTTCTCTTAATGATTTCTACCCAATGTGGTTCAATGTTTCCAATCTTGGAGAGAGAAGGTGCAACAGTTTTATATTTTGGGGGGAGGTTGGAACCTTCCTCTTACGACTACTCTTCATCAATAGAATGAGGATGGAAACTTGATGCTAGCCCTTGATCTAGGATGCACAGACTTCGAATAACCATCGTTTTGCGAATCAAATACGTGTCGGACACGCACCCGACATTTATTCAACTGTGGTCAACCACTCCGATACATTGACCCTGTTAGACACGTGCCCAACACGATCGAGACTCGGTTTGGACACGGCAAATTTTTTTTTTTTTGGCTTGGGTTTAATAGCACCCAATTTGGGTCTTCTTCTCCACCCTAAACTCGGTCGCACAGAACAGAAGAAGAAAAAAGAAGAAAGAAAAGATGAAGAATAAGAAGAAAGAAGGAGATGAGGAGAGGAAGAAAAGAGGTGCTATTTGGGTCTTCTCCACCCTGAACTCGATCACACAAAGCCGAAGAAGGAAAAAGATGAAAAAAATATGAGAGGAAGAGAACACTAACTTGCAGCCATCATTCCAGCTGATCGATGCAATTAGCTCAATTGTCGTCGCTTCTCCTTCACGATCCTTCAATTTCTCTATTCAGTGAGGTGTTTCCCCATACGTTTATAGCTCCATGTCTCTCCTTTCTCCAAACCCAAAACGATGACCCCATTGATTGATGAATAGGGGGATAGTTAAGAGACATGAAAGGTCTAAGAGGGAGATATGGAGATCTACAACTTGGTCGTGAATGGTGTTTTGGGAGAAGGAGAAATAGAAACAAAAAGATGAGGAGAAGTAGAAATCGAACCGTTTAGAGGTGGTGATGTCTGTAGTGTTGATTCTATAATGAATTGGAAGGCCTTTAGGGCTTGATTGTTAAACACTTGGGCCCAATTCATATGGGTTAAATAATAGTCTTCTTAAATTAAAGCCCAAAAATAGATTCTTGGGTATATTAGGGGAGGCCCAATATTAAAATACATGAAGACCTATTCGAATTGGGATTGGACAAGTTAATTCTCTTAAACCATGTTCTCTATTAGTTGGTGGGTCTAAAGGATTTACAAAATAACCCAAATTAGATGTATCATGAGGGATTAATATCAAAAATATGTATCATTGGTCCATACAAAATTGCTACAATGCATTTCCAGTTATTAATGAAATTTCAACAAGTGTAATTTGATAAAACGACATATAAATAAATAACGAGCTTCTTAGATGTTTACAATTTCAAATTATGTTGCTCACGATGTATTTGAATGTTTATTTGTGTTTGGGGTATTAATTATTATTTATGTTCATATGAAAAAAAAAATTAAAAATAGTAAGGTTTGTCATGGGGCCGAGTCCTAGTTTTGAAAATTGTCGAGTCGTCGTGTCGTGTTCGAGTCCATGCATCATTGCCCTTGATTAATAGGTGGAAGTGGTCTTGAGAGGTTCTTTTACGGTGTTCGTTATGTAAGCACTTTGGTTGATGCAAGTCTGCCTTTGGGGGAAACATGTGGAAGGATTCTTTACCTCCCAAGAGCTCAACTGGAATCTGGCCGTCACTCACATTGTCTTAGTTAGTAGGCTTACGGAGGTCAACTTTGGGTGCCCTATGTTCAGTAACTGCTCTGTTGTGACTTTGCAAGATCAGTATGACACCATTATATTCGAGCTTGTGCGGTAGTGTGTGATGTTGCGATCCATTGTGGACGTTTTTTTTGGGTGGAAATGCCAAGCTTATGTACACTTGATTGGGTGATTTGGAGAGCTTCCTTACTATCGCATAAATCACTGCATCTGAGCCCATGCACCACAGATCCACCCTCAGCCAAGGTTGATTTGTCACCCTCTGTAATCCCATCACAACAATTGTGCTGGCATATCCCCATTTCCCACACCATTGACGACTCTAGCCACTAGAGTGCCAACAATGCCCTGCTCTAAACCCACATTTGAATTAAAGTACTCTTTCCTGACACCCTCAAAATATTCCCACCAAATATTCATGTCACCCTCAACTTCCATAACTTCCATACTGCCACACGGCAGCCAACCAATCCATATCTCCCATTTTGTTAAGATCCTCACCCACCACCACTTCTTTATTCACCCCATAACTCACCTCACAATTTTTGTTCACCTCCCCATAGCCCTCACCCTCGCCTTCAATCAATCTAAAAACACCATCTGATGACTTCTACCTCATTTGCCCTACCTAGTCCCCTCTCCTACAAGTCATCTTCCCCTGTCTAACCTCTATGCTACAACAATTTTCTTCCTTTTGTGCAACACCTCCTTCACCCCCTTCACCATCTTCAGGAGCTCCTTCATAAGCATAGACCATTGTTGCTTCTACTCCACCCGGCAAACCAAGCAGTGACCTTTGAATGGGAATGCAGGGATAGAAAAGGAAAGCCATCAAATTTTCGTAGATATCTTTGTCTAGGGGTGGGCACGGGACGGGATGGACCTCATTCCTATGCCATCCCATTCGTTCGGGATTGGGACGAGACCACCAGGCAATAGTTCATACTGCTATGAAAAAAAAAAACCAGCAAAGAAAACAGCCAATTATGCGACCCGGCATAGTTCATACTGCTGTGCAAAATTTGAGCAAGAACTAGGACTTATAACAGCAAGGTATGGGTAAAAATAAACCTACATCCATGGGGAGATTCACCCATGTCTTTAAAAGGGGTAAATCTCTGTTAATGACTTGACATTACAGGTGACCTTAATGCATGTTAACATATTAACATGGAGATAACACTTACAATGACTATTAACCACAAGCGATCCAATGCGCAGTTGAGATCGCAGTCCAATTGACATGGACATTTGGTCATTTTATTACTGTAGCTTTGTGTGCCTCTGGCAAAATCGCTTAATCCTTCCTAACCAATCCTTAAGTGAAGTGGGCTCAATTGCAAACACGCAGCCAACCTTTACAGAAATTATCTCTGTTTTGCTGAAAGTTCAGTTTCATTGGTTTGTGATTAGTGACACCTTTTAAAGGTATGACTTCTCATTGTGCCCTAATAATAGTTATTGGTGTTACTGACCATTCAAATTTTGATGATTTAATGTTATGTGTTGCAGGTTCCATTCCAGGTTCCTCTTAAAATTAATGTTGTTCTTGTTGGTCTCAATGGTGATGGGGCCTATTGGTACACAGTAAATCCACACAGGTTGGAAACATTCTTAAAAACTAGCTTCCCGACGCACAGGTCTGCATGTCTTGAGACAGGGGAGACACTTGATATTGAGCATCATATAGTCTATAATTTATAGACGGTAAGCTCCTCTTAAACCAAGTATCGAAAAAAGTTTACTATAGTCTGAGTTCTTTATCAATTTCTTTTGTTATTGATACTCATGTTGTATCATTTTGGTGTCATATAATTCACATGACCTATGGAACCATTAATACGTGTTATTACTCGTCTATGTTGTATCTTGAGAAGGATGACTGATTGACAGCTGACATGTTTAGAATTATCTAAGCATGTTTTCAAGACTAGGGTGTGATATTAGTCTCTTCAATAGCCGAGATGTCAAAGATAGAGTGACAAAGAGATAGAAAGATAAGATGGTTTTTGTTCTCCCTTAACAAAAAACAGAGATAATTTCTAATTTTATTGTATACATAGATAATTTCTAATTTTTATTCTATACATGGGTTTCAATTCGAGACAGGACGGGCGGGATTGAAAATCTTGAACCGATCTCATCCCACTCTAGATCGAAACGGTACGGGATCGGGATGGGATTGATAAATTCAAATAGGACCAGGAAAAATCGGGACGGGATTGCGGGATGGCACCACTGGAATCACTTCTATCCCCTAGCAATGAGCGAGCATTTCATGTGTAAGATATGTAAGTGGTGACCACCATGATGACTAATGTACATTCAAATGCTTTACCTTTAACCAATCATCGCCCTTCTATGAGTATGTACCGCTGCTACATATAAGTATAGAAGGGTTTAGAGTTTGGCTTAAGCTGCTTGTCCTACCAATTACCAAGATTCTAAATAAACCATTAGGCAATGTTAGTGAATCGTAAATCGTATTGTAAATCGTAACGTGTAAGATTTAGATTTAATCGTAACGTGTAAGATTTAGATTTAATCGTAACGTGTAAGGAAATAAGGGTTTACAAAGGGTTTTCTTTTAAGGATCGTTTTTTTACTTTAAAAGATAAAAACATTGTCTAAAAAATATGGGTTTAAAAATGATTATAAAGTTCTTTTAAGGGTTTAATTACAATATTTAATAACAAATATTTGTTTAGGGGTAAAAAAGAATTTCTCTCAATTCTCATACACTCACAGACAACATATTCTCAACCTAGAGTTCTCTCAACTCAAACACAAAGAACGAAAGGTAAACAGAGAGTTCTCTCAAACAATCTTCAGAAACCAATATGAAACAATCTTCAGAAACCGATGGGATATCGACATTGAAAAGGTAAACAGAGGGTTTAAGAAAAGCAAAGAGAAGGACGTTCTTCTTCTTCTTCAACAATCTGATTATCAACTCCTTCAACAATCGGTCGAAGTAGCTTGTTCTTTGAACCAATATGAAGCGAAAACAACTCGAGAAGGAGCAAATCCGAGCGGATCTGAGCTGGATCTGAGGGATTGGCCTCGACAAGCGGTGGATCTGAGTCAGAAATGAGGGAAAGAGCTCGTGTCGGAGTGGATCTGGTAAGTGTTTGGGTGGATCTTTAAGTGTTTGAATATTGATCTTCTTCTTCTTCCCTATCTCTGTTCTTCTTCTTCCCTTTTTTTTTTTTTTTTTTTTTTTTCTGTTGGATTTCTCGCCTTTTATAAATCGAACGATTGTCGTTCAATCGCACTTAACGATTTCTTTCCTAAATCGGAGACGATTCACTCCGATTTGGGTGAAATCCGATTTGTTTGTCGATTCACATCGTTTGCATGCCGAGTCGAGTCAAATCGGCGATTTGACTCGCGATTTGTACCGATTCATACAACACTGCCATTAGGGTTTTGTTAGATGGTTGACTCTTTGTCAAGTTTACGAATGATTCATTCAGTTATATTTGAAGGATTTTGAGTAAACCCTAGCTAGTAGTTCTGTGCTGTTATTTAATTTTTAATTTTTTGTGAGTTCTGTATTTGCTTTCGCCACAAATCATGTCATCATAAATGAAATCCTTCCTTTTGAACCCTCTAATCGTACCTCAACTTTGCAAGATACTCTTTAACCAACTCAACATGAGAATCATGAAATTTACCACCAGTGTCAAAATGCGAAAAAAATATTTGGGCATGGCATGGAAATGAAAGTAGAAATGCGAAGTTGTTCTTAAAGTACTTGTAAGTTTTAATGTGTAACAAGATTACCTGTGTTTTTTATGTTGCACATTTAAAATAAGATTATCTGTGACGTGCCAACCAATCTCCATTACTTTACATCATTCCATGCAACAATAACACGTACCAAAAAAAGTTTCACAATTATCGTGTCGACACACATGGATACTTAGATCATCAATTTTTTTATATTCTTTTCAATTGTTTATGCCAAGTTAGCAATACATGTGAAGCAATATTGACCTACAAGTGAATGAATATGACTAATAATACTAAACTTAATATAAATAGTAAATAATACTAAAATCTACAGGTGTGCCACTAGCATGCCCTGCATTGTGCTTTTGTGCCCTACGTGTATAACACCTCGTATATGCGCCAAACATTGTTACTCGTCTCCATGTCATTGTTACATAGACTATATTACTTATTCCCACTTTGTATATGTGCTGGGAGTACAGATCCAACTTTTGAACTTAAACGGATTGATGTTCGCATCCTAAGGGATAGTATGTAGCTGATGGGTATAGGAGCAATATTAGTATTTAATTTTAATTGTTATTTTATTGAATAAGTGAGCTTGGACCCAACAAATAAAATTACGGATTTGTTTTTCACTAGAATCAAGGCTTAATTCCCTACTTATATTTTATAGCTATGTGTTGGGAGTACAGATCCAATTTTTGAACTTAAACGGATCGATGTTCGCATCCTAAGGGGTAGCATGTAGCTGATGGGTATAGGAGCAATATTAGTATTTAATTTTAATTATTATTTTATTGAATAAGTGAGCTTGGACCCAACAACTAAAATTACAGATTTGTTTTCACTGGAATCAAGGACTTCTATTTCAACTTGAATTAGAAATTACTTTGCCTTTAAAAATAAAGGCCTTGGGCAAATGCAACAATTAGTTTTCAAGATTTTAGATGAGAATCGAATGCAATTTTGAAGCTTTGTCAAATCAAACTTCAGCTATTTGTTTGTTTTGTTTCACTCAACCCATCAATAGCACAGTAGCTTGTGGAAGTAACTGGAGACATATGATACAACATTCATTCCTAACTAAACGGTAATATGTACTTTCAAGTAACTTTATTTTATGTGAATTTGCAAACATAGGTGCATGGTTGAATTTACTCATATCAGTAAATAACTCTAAAATTGAAAAAAGTGGTAAAAAATAACTACAACGATGAATGGAGGTAACAATACTGATGGGAGCTACCACATTAGAAGATGGAATAGTGTTAAGATATCATTTGCAATTCCACCAACACTACATCTATGTGGTAGCTTTTGAAGTTAATTTGATAAAGGGAAAGCAAATATATACCTTAAACATTCCTTCTAGCTTATTTGTAAACTGGCTCCCGCATTCAGTTTTCAGCTGAAAGAGTGAAAGTTAATGACAAGATCAGCTGATGCAAAGTTGTTCCAGAAGAAATCACAATAATCAATATCTTCACCTTGGAAATCATTGACTTCTCTGCATCAATGGAGGCACTCTTTCCCAACAATAACCTTTTCGCAAGATCCTTCTTATAGAATGCTTCAAAAACATCTTTACCCTGAATAACCGGCCAATGAAATATTACAAACACAACCATACAAGTAATTATGCTTTTATGACAAGTAATGCAACAGCATAAATGTACACCGAACAATAAAACGTATACAGAACAAAAAGAATGTCAAGTATTTGATACTTCATATATACAAATGCAAAATCTCATATTATCAAAAGGAAACATTGTAACTTACTTGTATAAATCTAAATAACACCAAAACTTTATCAAGGGTACCCTCTAACTCCTCTTCAGATGTACCCTTATTACCAGCACGAAGCTTCTCATCCAGGAACTTTGCAATTAGCTCCGCAGGCCGATTCTACAAAGAGGAGATGCAAGTCAAATTCTATGTTTTAATTGTGACAATACTATTCTAAGTTTTCGATAAGAAAGGTGGCAAAAACACAAAAAAGTAGCGCCATCAGAGATGCAAAAAATATAAATACATATAATGCAAAACATGATAGTTTCCTGCCATAAGTTTGGGGCAATGAGCAGAAGTTCTCAGTTAGCAACTACCACAAATTCAGTTCAGACTTAAATTTCGAGATAATTTACACAAAAAGCTTCAAAACTTGGTATACAATTCAGAGACGACTCTGATACAATATTAAACTATTGCAAAAACAATAAGCTAGCAGACAGCCTCAGACAGTGTTTCTTGATTTCAGAATTCAAAGGCTGGAAGTGGAGCTTTTTTTTGCTGACCATTTTCTTTTTCCTTTGGGAAAAAGTAAACTTCTAGTGTCCATATTTTCTTCTTAGTTTTTTATCAGCACAGAAAGCATATGTATTAATTCATAATGAATTCATGCAACATTTTGAGATGATATTTTCTAAAAAAATTACTAGGACAGTTGGATAAATCACTATTACAGCAAAACTTTGGGGTAAAGCTTGTGAGCGCTTAGGAACGGATGATGCTTCACTCTTCTAGGTTGAGGTAGGAATCCATGTTAGAGACTTATGAGTAGGTTAATTTCTTATTAAGGAATATGCTCCATGTTCATTTAATTGCTAGTGTGAGCAACGAAATAATAGCTTCTTTAGAAATAGAAAAAGAATTAGCTACCAGCGCATCCTAACAATCCACTTGTCAAAGACCTAATGCAACTTAATTCGCTTGGTACAATTTTATGATAATATGAAACACATAATAGCTTATAGAACAGGTAATCGAAACCTAAAAATTCCAAGGTAACATTCCAATTGCATCATCTTTAACATCTGTAGAAGTTTCTTTGTTACTTGGCACTTCTACATGCACATCTCACTGTAGATGATATAACTAAGAAAAGGATCTGTATCAAGGTTGAAAGGAAGCAGGGATTGGGTTCTACATGCACATCTCACTGTAGTTAATATCAGTAAGAGAAGGATTTATATCAAGGTTGAAAGAAGGCAGGGATTGGGTTCAATAATTTCTTTACTAGCTCCTAAAAAGAACTGGTAGATTGAAGACGAGATCATATATGTGAATAAGGAAAGATCATCTCACTAGATAGAAATTGTTAACTTTGCATTTTATCTGTATGATTCTTCTAACAGATTATTAGCAGTGCTGTTAGACGGGTTATCTAATGTATGTTAAAAAGGTCACTCTTTGAACAACATCACCGACACTATTGGAGTCTAACATGGATATAAGCTGTCAGGCACGCCAACAGCCAAAAATCAGAAACTCACTTAAAAGTTTTTTCGATGTGTGCAAATTGAGGTATGGAATGATATCAAGCAGGAAAAAAAAATTAAAAATAAAAAAGTAAAATCGATTAATAAAATAAATCAAGAGTAGAAGAAAGCAGTAGGACCATAAAACTATAAAGGTAGGTTTTAATGGTAAACAATTGGGAATAAAAAAAAAATTAAAAAGGAACTTGGACTATAAAGAGGTAACAGATTTGTTTTATCAGCAAAACACACTGTTGTATTGCATTACCAAATGCAACTTCCAAACAACCAACTTCCCAAACAAAGAGGCAACGTAGCAATACAAGCCGATTGGAAAATCAAAAATGTATTGTCAAGAAAACTCAGTCTGCTGTCACTTGAAATTGAAAATGCAAAAACAACTCCTTGAGCTCCATGGAAAACTTGACCGAAGGAACAATTGTTAGTTAATGTCTACGACACACTTGTACATACCCTAGGATACACCAAAACTATTATCGCATTGATCTCCCTCCACAATCTCCACTATGTTACCAAAAGTACCAACTGTAAGGTCCATGAGCACCAAATCATGAACTTCCGCTACAAACCACTATACATATCAAACTCGGCCAAAAGGACTGCCAAAACTGCGAGGAGCAGCTGAAAGAAAATGGTTGGAAACTTCCTCAAGTCAAAGGCACAAAAAGGACACCAATAGTTATTGACTTCCCCGAAAAATTTCGTTTGGCGACCTTTCGGCCACAGTTTTTTTTCATGTAATCATCTAGCCACTAAGATATTTAACGAAGAATGACAACTGAACATAGTAGTTGTGGTCAAGCTCATAAAAACCCGGCCTGTTTCTTTCTTCAGTGTAGCCTGGTTCAAGCCTTTTGGTACCATTTCTTTAAATTTTTTGAGATCGCTGTTGGTTGGACCATGTATAATCCACCTTTTAGCACAAAATCTCTAAGACCATAATCATTGACGAAATCTCAAAAATCGTGTGTTCTCCTAGACTTGTGAGTTGAGCCTTTTCCTTCATGGCCAGCCCTTACGACGTTGAAATCACTTCCTAGAAGCCATGACTCATCCCATAAGCTCTTCCAATAATTGGTGTGAGTAAGCCCTGTCAAATAAAACTTTCAACTTGATTAACTCCGCTTAGTTTGTCCATGTTACACCCCAAGAGTAGACCCCTTGATCTACCTTCTACTGGGATAAAATTCCATTCAAATGTCTCTTCAAAATATGATCCTGGGTGCATCCTTTGAAATTCAAAATTTGAACATCTATCCTTCACCTCTCCCATGTGAACTCTTGTTGTCCCTTCGATCAATCCCTTGCCTTTGTGCAAGAACACAATTCTACCATTTTTTTTCCAATGATGCCCTTTTCCCTTATTAGCAACTTTAGTCATTTTCTTTTCACGTCATGTTCTGTCAAATTCCTTAAGTGGTGCGTTTGAGTGGTGTTGGCAGCCGTGATGCTTCCATATCAATGATTTTTTTGCTGGAAAATCATAATTCTTCGCAGGTTGTTGGGGAGATCCATCTTAGTCCCCTGGAAAGACTTCTTATTACCCTTATCACCATCCACTCCTTCCTGTGCTCCATGTGCAAGTCATCAACCAAAACTTATGTTCCACCCACCATGGAGAGGAATTGGTGGAGTTGATTAATCTTGGTGCATGAGGAAGACAGATTTTGCTAGTGCCAGGACCGGCGGTTGGATTACTAAGCCTTGGATGCATACTCCACCTGTTCCGGATATTAAGGTTTACAAAGCATCAATTAATGGCTGTGGGTGGCAACTTTACTTTGGCTACTACTTCCGTGTGCACAACTCCTTCAATCATTTGCTATAATTCACTCCAGACTCTTTGTTCTCCTTACTAGTAAGATGAAGAAAAGATTGTAAGTTGACCTTCAATAGAACCAAGTCTCTGCAAAAGAATAACTAAACCCGTGCCTATCTTGCATGATTTTCACTTGCATCCATGTTGAACCAGTCCTCAAGAGATTCATGACAATTGGCAAGACGAATAGACAGTTATTATTCAAGAAAGACTTTGTCTAACGCCATTTCAATAATCAGACTAGTTTGTAGCCTGCTCCATTTAGCATTTGAAAGCAAAATAATTTTCTTTCCACTTTGACAAAAATTCCAATCCCAAGGACCCCTTACCATTCAGCTAGCACACCTTTTTCCAATTAGGGAGATATTTCTTTGTCGTCGAAGTCATTCCCTAAAGAACATTTTTCTCAATCTTTATACCACCGGACATCGGAATAGTGCAAAGGGACATCACATGAACCACTTTGTTGGCAAGTCTGGTTCGGCCTGCCTTTGCAATGTGTTCTTCTTTCATTGTGCTAGTCATTGCTTGATTCTTTCAACCACGATATCCCATATCTTCCAATCTTTATATCTTGATCCAAGGGGGAGGCCAAAATAGGTGCAAGGGAGTTGACCCTGCTTGTAGCCAAATAATTTGGCAAAAGATGTGTGACGTTACCAATTGCAAAGATGTGGGATTGAAATTCAATCTTAATCCCGATGCCACAAACCACGGAAGAACATGTTTAAGAGATAAAATCTCATCTTGCTCAGCATCCACAAAGAAGATGAATCATCGGCATATTGAATTACAGTAGTTGATTGGCCAGCATTGTTGACTTTAAACACAAATATATACCATTTTTGTTCAGCTTTGAGAACAATAGTTGTAAGCTCTTTCTCCCATAATTGCAAAGAGCAACGAAGATAACAGGTCTCCTTAGCACACACTGTGAGAGACTTTGAAATGTCTCATTGGGCTAGGAGTGAAAGATATAGAGAAAAAAGTCATAGACGGAGATGTCTCCATTTGGAGCCAAGGCCAATATGATTCATCATTTCATCCAGAAAATTCCACGAGACTAAATCACAGGCTTTGGAGAAATCAATTTCCACTATCTACGGGGAGGTCAGCTAACTAAAGATGGGTGATCATCTCATGCACTACACTTCATAACCAAAAGGAAAACACTTTGGAAATAATCTTGTAAACAGAGAAGATGAGGCCTGAAGTCTTCAATTCGGATTGCTCTAACTTTTTTGAGGATGAGAGTAATTAGCGTGACACTCAATCACCAATCTTTAAAAGCTCTGCAACAAAAGTCATTAACCATCTTCAGCACATTGTCTTTAAATGTGTACCATCCTTTGCGAAGAAGTCGAATGAAAGAAACATCTAGGCTCAGGGAAACATCAATCCTTAATTCCTTAATTCAGTTTAAATTCTAGTTCAATGATTTCTCCTTGAAGGAATGCTAAAGAGCCATTCCAGAGTTGAAGAATAGATTCTTGTAAGAAGTTGAGGAACTAGATGATGAATAAAATTAGACAACTTGAGGCATTTGACTAATCCATGAAATAATATAGAACCAAAATCCCCATCTGACACCTACTTCGGACTTCAATCAGGTGTGCTCTCCTCAAGGTAGAGAAGGACTGCTGGCCGTTTGACAGTCACAAATCAAGGTGTCAAGCTTGCCGAAGACGTCATCACTCCATTGCATGAGGAAGAGCTTCAAGTTCTTCAATTTCATTCCAACACTACCCATATGTTGCCTTGCACTAGGCTGCCTTTATAATAATTATCAATGTCTTAGGTTTGGGTGATCAGACCATATTCTTTCCAAGATAGCAAAGGTTGGATCATATTGTCTTCTTTTTCTCTTTTATTATTCCATTCTTTTTCTCTTTCATTATTCCATACATACTCTGAAATACGTATCAAATACCACTTCTTTGGGCGGGATAACATTATGATTCGAGCTTGTCATTTCTATATTCTAATAATAGCATATTCATCTATGGTGTTCCTAAAGTGCAAAAATACGGATTCAGTGTAGATCTGTTTTTGACATCCTAACTGTAGGCATAGTTGAAGATGGCTAGGTGGGGAAGGGGGTGATCTTCATGGAGTATCCGATTGTTTCGTATATAGTATTCACTAAGCATGAGTTAGATTAGATTGTAGAGGGTGTGAGGCTAGGAAGGTAAAATTTTATTGAGGGACAATACTATTGCAATCAGGAGTCCTCTGAGAGTAATGCCCCAAGATTGAAATTTTCAATTCGCAAAGAATGAATCAAAACGGCAGCCCGTTAAAGGAAGATGAGACATTCAACCCATCAAGGTACCCATAACCTCCATCAGATCCTTCATCTAGTTGTAAGATACTAGTTGTTGGATTCTTACAATGGCCAACACATCACAACACAGCAAAAGGATGCAACTTCCAAAATGCCTTATCCTTCAATGTTTTGAGGAGATGGAACCACAGAATTTTCCAACCTAGATATAGGCATCCCCGACACATTCAGAATAGGCCTAAAAATTACATCCACACCCTACATCCATAATGCAGGAGCACATGCACTGATGTCTCCAATGATGCACCCCATATCCCCTCATACCTTTGTGGATCAAATCTAGCTTAGACGAAAGTTGGCCCCAACTAGCTGTCCACATAAAAAAGATGTCCCTTCTTCTAACCGCTTTAATGGAACTTGGAAAGCTATGTAGTCTCATGCAGTGCTTAGGCATGCCTAAGTGCACTAGGAGAGTGTTTCATGACCTTACCATTTGGCCTAGCCCAACCGTCTCCTAAAACTGGTGGTCTCAGGATGTCACCTAGGCACTCGCCTTTGACTGACTACAGGTATTAATTTTTATTTTATGTTTTACATTGACTTCTTTTTTATGTTTGAAAGTTCAGGTTTTGAGTGAAACTAATTTGTGAAATAACTGTGTATATATAGAGGCTATGAAAAATTCCTACAAAGGTTGCCCAAGATGTTAGGGGCCCATACCACCCTCCTCGCCTCGCCTCGCCTCGCCTAGCGCTTGGGAGTACATAATTGGAAAGTTATGATATCATCCACGAAAATTTTCAAAGATAGCCTAGGGTAGTGAAGTAATAACCCATTCGGAAAACACATTCACTTCTATCTCGCACTAACCACCCCCCCCCCCCCCATGCACACCTTCTTGAATACTATAAGTTCACAACTACCATCAATTCCCCATAGAAAATGCTCCTCCATGAAAAAAAAAAATTTCAATTCATAACCCGACAACAAAATACCATCACCATGCCCCACTTCTTGTTACATTGATCGAAAAGCTTTTGAACCCAATATTTAAGAGCCCAATCTCCAGCACACATTGTACCCAAACATGGACAAGATCATCCTTGTAATTGGAAATTTAATTCCAAGTCTCGGTGTCGTAAGACCGCACTGGATCCAGTTAGATCCAAAAGGATCATATTTATCTCTCTGACATCTTTTTCCAATGATGGCTCCACCTACCTCTCCAAGAATATGAGGTTAAATAATGAAATAGCAAAGGGAAAAAAGACATTTTTACACCCAAGTAAAGAATCGTGTAACTGGACTCCCCGATGTGAACTTTGTCATTGCATAGCTCCCTCCCACATAGCCAGATGGAACTTTTAATCACCTTCTGAGAATTGCATGTAACAAGAGTTTTCAATTGAAGCATGAACCGCAGAGGAAAATCTTAACAAGCTGGGATGCGGGTACAACATGGATGTGGTGGTAAATGTTATACACTGCCATTTGGACATAAACATGAAAGCAGTAATATCATATACATTATACTTTTCTTTGAATCATAGATTACAAATTTTAACATTTAAGATGAGAATAGCACCACGCTAACCGCAAGTTGTCATCCATCATTCATATAAATTAAAACACAATTCTCAAGTCATGATAAGTCAGTTGATAAATAATAGGCATGTTCATCCTTCACTATATAATTCATTAATCATGTCAAAATATCAAAATACATAGACATGTATCCATTTTTTGTATCCATTTTTTTGATATGCCTAGTAACATTTGTGTCCTCATGGGTAAGGGAATAGGTGGGGGAGTCGTCTCATGCTCTTTTGTTCATCATTCCAATCAATGGAGAATGGTTTTGGAGAGGTTAATTCCTTTGGAGCTGATAAGCTCAGTAAAAAATGTGAAAAAATGTGACATGTAAATGTAAAATGAACTTATGTATGATATAGTATATAGGCTTATCAGAGTATACAAAAACTATCATAGAATGTCAACCTATGACATTTAAGGCATGCTAACCTGACATGTATGCATGTCTCAAAAACATCCATGACAAGGATTGCATCCGATGCGGCCTAGAACACGGACATAGTGATGCCACAGAGTTTTCGTGCAATGTTGTTGCATGGAAAGAGGGGTTTTATGATACATGGTAGGGGCATGGGTACAGAGTAGGATACGTTAGTGGTAAGCGGCACATTGGAGAAGTCTCGTTCAAGATCGAGTTTCAGGTCTCGAATCGATTTCAAATTCTTATTTGATTATGAACCCGAGGTTAGTAGTGTAATTATACACGAATATATAATTATATATGATAACATCCATTTACTATTTAAAAATATATCAATTACTTTCATCTAAAACTAGAATTACATACTTCCCAATATCGAAATTTACAAATAATAATAGAAATTAATTTGATCAAACGCTAATACTCTAAATGAAAAAATCTTATGTAACGACCATGTTTAGGAACAAGATATAAACAAATATAAGTAGACTAATACCTACACAAAATAGCTCATAATTAATCTGGCAAGAATTAAGAATACAATAATATCAAGGTATGCTAGCTAAGAAGTAATCTGGCAAGAATTAAGAATACAATAATATCAAGGTATGCTCGTATATTTTTTGTTCAATATTATTGTTCTTCTTACCATTATATATTTTTCTTCATAAAGCATTTTTAATCCTTTTTCTCTATCGTTTAATTTCTCAAAAATTACAATATTAAACTATGATCCTTATGCTTCAATATAGTCGAAGTCCCAGGACACGAGTTGAAGGATGGGTGGTTGGGAGGTAACTATATTATTTTACTTCTTTGATTTTTAATTGTTTTTTTTTACTTTTTCATATCCAATTTAAAATCACACATTTTATATCTAAATCACATTATCGACAACATTGAGCGTCATGGTAGCAAACCCGATTGTTCTCTTGCTCTCACATGGTTGATGGTCACGAAACCCATGATATCCTTCCACTTTCAAGATGCTAAATCCTTCTCTGATCATGAAGAAACTTCAACCGTCTCGAGCTAATAGGATCTCGAGTGTATTCCAATCCTCCGTTGTACAAATACTTTGCAAGATGGTTTGTGTGATCTAATCCCTCAATAATCAAGTTCATCCGAAAATACCAACATGCAAGCGATTGGAAGCACTGGAAAAGTTGAATTGCTCTCACTTTTCGGTGGATTATTTTGACCCCAATAAGATCACTTTTTAGGGATGCCATGTGTTTTCAACATTCAACAACGTATAACAAATTGAAAGGGATATTTTGATTGTAATTGAAAACTGAACTCTATAAAAAGAGGTGTGTTCCTCATCCTTGTTCCTGAGTTTTGGCATCGAGGTTTACGATCTCCTTAAGAATCAAATTTTCAACATCTTGAATTCATCTGATGGAATCAATATGTTGGCTTCATTTTCCGAGTTGCCTAGCAGTTAAATCATATGGCTTGGGACTTCACTTCCCAGCCTAGGCAAGTCAACTTTCCTCTCAAATCAGCCATATCTGGGTTTCAGTGAATTAGAATCCTTTGATTTTGATCTTAAGAAAGGGTTGGATGGTTCAGCTCCTTGTTAAAAAAGAGTGGGTGCAACCCAACCATGCATCCTCTTTAGAAGCGAAGTATATTGAAAAGCTTTATGTGTGACTGAGACGCAAAAGAAGTGTCGCATGTAACTTATCTACCATCCGTAAAGAGTACTGAGTCTCGTGTAAGTTTTGATTATTGTCATGGATTGAATGATTCTTTCCACACTTATGAAATAATGTGACATACAGCACATCACATGCATATATAAGCACCGACAAGAAGACGATTTATTCTTCACAAAGTTGCTCTTCTCAACAATGAGATCAGTGACGCGAACACTCAGCCCTAGTTACATCCTATCAGCGCCCACAATTTCCTAAACGAAATCCATGTACGGATGGAAAAGCTTATTCTTCACAAAGTATTATCGGAAAAGCTTAATTTATCTTCTTCAAGTATTGAACCTAATCCATAGATTATACAATAAAACCATCCCTTTCAGAGACCAAGGATTGTCAGCCCACAGAGATAATAAAATGAGAGACTATTTTGCAGGAGATGAATAAGAAAGACACTTCATTTAACTGAATGTTAAAGATTTCACATTCGTGCAACTTGGTTATCTAAGACATAATGAGGTTCATTGAAGTACTCAAAGCAACTTTAATTTTTTCTTGTTTAGCTATGTACTTTCAACCTCACACTTCTACCTTTTTCTTGTGCATTGTATGTCATCCTGATTTCCATTATTTTCTTCATTCATCATAAAACTAGGCATGTTGAAAGAATCAAACCTGACGAAGATTAATTAGATGCTCAAATGCATCTTTTATAGTGTTGGAGAAGATTTCATTCCTTGAGAAGCTTTCTTCCCATATCATATCGAGGGAAGCTTTGAAGTCTAGAAGAGAGGATACTAAATCTTTGTCTTTCTCTTCATCCATAATCATTCCCTGTCCAGTACCACGTATGTATGAGCTAAGGGCTTGCCGCAACAATTCAAAGGCATTAACCCTTGCAAACAGCACATACATCCTTCGTAGATCTTCAATGCGATTCCCATCCATAAGCATTGTGAATCCCTGAAAAGATTACAAGTTAAAAGAATTACATAGAGAACAGAAACACCTAGTGAACATTGAATCATTAGGCACTATCCTACTTAAACAACCCACCAAAAGAAACAAAATGGAAGGGTACAAGGGAAAGCTAATACAACCTTGTCAAGGATTGCAGATGTATGACGTTCAAGAAGTTGTTTTTCTGCAGTCGTCACCAATGGCTTCCTTGTGCCTACATCCAAATAGAGTACGCATCTTTCATGTTCTTCATGCAACCGTAACTGCACGAATGTAATATCTCAGTTTATGCAAGAGCTACAGATACAAGAAATGCTAACTGAATAACCAATGAAAGGACCTCGAGACAGGAAACAGACAGAAAGAAGAAATGTCTATCACGAACAACGAAGTTGTTGAAAAAAGTAAAGATACAAAGAATAAGGAATACAATTGCACAATCAAAAAAAGAAAATATAGTAAGGAATATCAACTGCACTATCAAGAAAGAGAATATATAGATATATATCACAGCAATGCACCTCCACGTGCTTCAAGTAGTCTGGAACATCTGATAGCTGCATGTATTTCACACCTTCAGCCGCATAAAATTCAGATGTGCATCCAAGAAAAGGCTTCTCGAAGCTTTCAGAATAGATCCCAAGAGCAGTAAACATTTTCAGAAGATGATTAACAAGCATCCTGTCAATTGCTTCACCTAATCTGATAGAACATATGAAATGCCGCACATCAAAAGATGCCACAGAATAAAGATCATATTGATATAGAAAAAATAAATCTTATGAAGAAGTACAAGTAGTTCAACCAACCTACCACATCAAAAGAAAGGTTAACAAGAAATGATGACAATAACAAAAATTCATTCAAATCAAGGATTGTGATTTTGTTTTTCGAGTTCATTTTGGTATCCTGATTTTAAGAAATATTTCGGTGTAAAGAAAAAACGTAAAAATTTCAAGGATATATAAAAAATATATAATAAATTTCGAGGGTATATGAAAATGTGAAAAAAAAAATAGATGCAAGTAAATAAATCTATTAAAAATATTAAATGAAGCCCAAATACTAAGAAATGAAATTAATATATAATTAAGAAATCAGGGGTGTGGTTTCAAATATCAATATATAAGTAGAGGAAATGATAATTAGAAAATTAGGGGGTGGTTTTAAAAATCAATAAATAATTATAAGAATTGATAATATGAAAAAATCTTGAAATTTATGAAAAACTCCGAAATTTTTCGAAAAAATATAATTTTTGGTAGCTGGGTTTTATATGTTTACGTAAAAAACGAAATTTATAAAAAACAAATTCGAAAAATCTCGAAATTTTTCAAAAACACCCTCGAAAAAATGTAACTTTTAATTTCGCCCTTTTTCTTTTCGTAATTTCAAAAAAACGAAATTTTCGTTGAAATTTCGCGAAATCACATTCCTTGATTCAAATGCACTTTTACATGTGCAGATTCCCATGTGCACATTGGATGACATTTTGACATACTAATTGTAATCCAAGTTTCATTTTGTGGCACCGAATTAAAGAGTTTACACAGAAATCAGTGTAATCAAAGCAATCTGCATTGGTCGTTTAAAGCGAAAAGTGAAGCAGAGTCTCTTCAACTTAACTGAAGCAAAAGGCAAATTATCTTTTGCTTCAGTTAAGTTGACTGATATAAAGGTAGGTGGTAACGGTAACCGATATATCGCTCATATAGCGGCCGTTATGAATAAAGCGTTATAACTGGTAACGGCGTTATAAAGTTTGTTAAATATATTAAAAAAATAATAATAAAAAAAATCAATTCGTTTTTCTTTTATTTTTCAGATCTAAGCAAAGAAGAAACTGAAGAAGACGAAAACCGTGCGATCGAACTGAAGAAGACGAAGACCGTGCGATCGAACCTCCGGACCGTGCAATCGAACCGACAGCCTTCATGCGGGAACCTTCCTTGAACCTCCATTTCTATTTTCTGCTTCCCCACCCATTTCTGGTAATCCTTGATGGAATTTTGGATTGTTTTGAAGAATTTGGGTCTATAAAATACACAAAAGATATGTTTGATGGGTTTATAAACCTCCCTGGTCTGTTTGTTTGATGGGCAATTAGATGGGTTTATAAAATTAGCTGGTGTTGGGTTGTAAAGATCTTACTAATACACAAGAAATCAGTTTGATGGAACTTTTATTTTTGTTCTCTCGGTTTCCATTTGATTTCCTTAAAAATACATTAAATCATAAATACTTAGTGCGGGTATAAAAATATATTTAAAATATATATTTTATTATAGACCTTTATATACTGTTATATTCCTATATAATCCTTTATAACTTGTAACGCTCCTAGGCCGTTATGGGTCCGTTATCTGTTTTAACTGCATAGGAGTCAAGTGCCCTTTTTTCTCAATTTAGCTTCTTTTTCTAGCTAACTCGGGTTGCCTAGGTAATGCCATATCCTCTTCTCTTGGAAAATCTGGCATATTTCATCAAACGAATTCTGAATCTTACCCCATTTGTCATTCTTTGGGTATTCGGTTAAAGCAAAGTAGAAAATTAAGATAATTTGAAGGGATAAACAAGGGTTATATCAAAAGATGCATCTTTTGCAGGATGTCTTTGGAGTAGGTTCACTTCAACGACTATATGGTGAATCGGAAGTGCCTCATCAACTTGTAATATTTTTTTCTAGTTTTATTCCCTTTAGTTGCATCCGTAGGCTATCTCAGCATTCCTTGTTTTGTTTATATTCCGCTTGCATTAGAAGGAACCATACTTTCCTTCAATATCTTAATTGAATTCTATATAATGATCAATAAATTCAATTTAATTTTACAACTACACGTGTCAAATCCTAACAACAATCTAATGGATTGCATTCATATTGGGGTGGGAATTGACGAACGACCAAGGGAAGATCCATTTTACTAGCTTAATTCCATTTTAGGTTTTGATTACTCATTGATATCCAGACCTAATGCACTGTCATCCAAGGGAAGATCCACATAGAAAAGGGGCATTCGTACACCAAACCACAGTATTATGTAGGGAAGATGAAACTATTAACTAGATCAATTGTAACCATGCTACAAGGGGATGGGTTTCCTTTCTAAATGAATTCAATGTGCAATGGCCTATCCAATGCTCCATTGAGGATTGGTTGAGTGTGTGGAACCAATATGCCAACAGTGAAAAATCGATCTTGTAGAAAGGGATCCTACTTTGGCACTTGGGAAATTTGGAAGGAAAAATAGGAAGGAAATAAAGAAAAAGAAGGATTTCAAAGGGAAGAATCATACAATGGAGGAGTGGTCTCTAGCCATTAAAGAAGATACTTGGCAACGGAATTAGATAAGAAGATTATTCATAATGTGAACCTTGACCTTTTTATGTTAGTTGGGTTATTACTTGCTACTTTGTGGCTTTTTCCTTTGCTCCTCCTTTATATTGGGAGTTCCTCAATAAAATCTGGTGTATATGAATAAAATTACAGACTGAGAAAAATAAATAACTCAAATCAAATAAAAGATCACTCAAATTCCGAATAACCATAATGGGTCCCTTATGACCTGAAATCATGTATATATAGGGCTAAGCCTCACACAAGGGCATTTCCCCTACTCTTACTTACCCCCTGAACTCAATTTTTCTAGGCTAGCATCCTCTTTTATGATATTTTTCCACGAACCATATCCATCCTTAAAACCTAATGTCTAGCCAGAAGTTCACAAAACATCCAAAACCATTTATCTAAAAGGGATTCATTTATCACAATTTGAGTACATTGTATTCCAATTATGATATGTGATGATTCATCAAAATAGACCGTCATCACAACCATACACGTGGCAGAAAACATCCATCACGAGGATCTGGCGTCCCATCTACTGGGCTAGCTCGTAAAACCCAAGAAGGTTCAAACCGATCATAAAGGCCCAAACAGGGCCCATTAAAGGAAGATGTAATCGAAGCCTAAATCCAAGCTCGTACGAATGAAAGCCCAAATCCAGGCCCGATATGAGTTCTCTCATAAAGAAGAACGTTGCATAAAAAAAAAGTCGTGGAGAGAGTTATGCCTCCATGGACGCATTTCCATAAATGAGGAAACTGTTACGAGAAACATCTCCTTCAGTTACGGCTCACATGCTTAAGTTACGCAGAGAATTAACTGTGACCATTATAAAAGGTAAAAGGAACATTCGACAAAGGTATGCAACTTTAACTGAGTAGTGAGTTTTGTCCAGATTTACGTCCTTCAAACAGAGTTACTCATTTAAGCATCAGAGTGCCTTCAACCACCCAAAAAGGTGGTCTTTTGCAGTCTAACATCTATTTTGCAGGTCAAACTCACATGAAGACGAGATTTAGACGCATCAGTTTGGCGTCGTCCGTGGGGAATGACAAGTTTCCTTTCTGAAAAAAAGATTCAAAGTAAACGAAGTTCACCAAAGTCGGATCAACGATCAACAAGCTGTCAGAACAGATGACACACTCTACAGATCCTCAACCAAGCAACAATCATAATAACCCTCCTATTGGCAACACTGTATTGCAAGCATCTCGCGATCAAGACGCAGCTTGGACCATCGGGCCAATTGCACCCGACAATTGAGATCCACGGGATGCAATAGTTCAAACAACCCGGACATCTAACGACACCGCCACGGATCCTTGGGTAGACCTGCTTATGATCCAGATGAACCACATGACAAAGATGCTGGAAAAACTCACCCAGGAGCGCATTCAACCAGCTGATCCTATGCAAGTACCACCCCAGCAAAACTCCACCAACTGAACCCGAGAAAGCAACGAGGCTCCTACAGAACCTCAACTGAAAAATCTCAAGAGCAATGAACCTCCCCAGGGTAAGACTCCACAGAGCGACGGAACGCCTGTCGAAATCTTGTTCAAAATCGAAGTCACGGATCCCAAGGTATTGCACGAACTAGCTAAGCCACCATTCTCCGACGCCGTCATGATAACTCCCATGCCAAATAAGTTCACTCCACCAAAGTTCGAAGTGTATGATGGAACCACCGACCAAACAGATCATTTTCACCACATGATGGCACTGAAGGAAACTACGGAGTCAATCTTGTCCAGAACATTTCCGACTAGTCTTACCTCCATTACGAGGAACTGGTTCAACAGCTTACCACCGAGGTCAATAAACTCCTTCCAGGGGCTCACCACCGCCTTTATCACAAGATTCATCAGAAGTCAGCGGATGAGGAAACGATCACACTACCACCTTCATATCAAACAAAAGCCTGAAGAGATGATAAGGGAATATGTCACTCGTTTTACTAACGAGCAAATAATGATCGATGGATGCAGCGATGACACAGCCGCCGCTACTTTCACCGCCGGGCTGAAAAGATGCCTCTTTTTTATGCTCTCAATCTGGAACCCCAAAAAGCATGGTGATCCTATTGAAAACAGCCCAAAAACACATTTATCTAGAGAAGATGAAAGCTACCAAAGGGAGAATCACTCAAGGAAACGGGAAAGAAAAGAGGAAAAAAACCGAGATAACGGACCCCGGAAAGATAGCATTCATTCAAAAAGGCATCGGTCTTGAAAAGGAGTCGGGCCAATATACTGAAGCATATGGCGAAATGGGATGACATCAACTAGCCACTCAGGATTAGAAACCTAGAAAGAAGAGACAAGAGCAAATATTGTTCATTCCATAAGGATCACGGGCACGATACCGAAGACTGCTACAATCTAAAAGATGTAATTGAACATTGGGTTTCGAGAGGATGACTCAACGAATTCATTGGAATGCCAGAAAAGCAGGACAAAGGAAAAGAAAAAACAGATACCACTACAGGATCAATAGAACAGCCCAGAGAACTAATATACACCCTACATTGCATGGCCTAAGGAAACAAAACGATCAATCCAACTAAAGAAGCAGCTAGAAATACCTCCCACTCAAGTTGATTTATATCAAAGTAGGAGTGGAGTACTAATGCCAAACGAAACAAGATGAATGTACAAAACATGGAGAAGCTTGCATCAATCAACTAACACAATTCAAGGATCCTACCGACGAATGCAAGCCCAACCCGAATTACCAACGACAATTGACGTCAACGGACTCAATTAAACCTCAGCAATTGTTGCCGAACCCAGTGCTGACATGAGCATGATTGGACAATATGGCACTGATGTGAGCATGATTGGACAATTTGGCATTGATGTGAGCATAATCGAACAAATAAATATTGTTCAGCTACCGGATCAGAAAGCACCTCGAGTCCATTAGCTATAATAACATATCTAACGAACAGTGAAACATAACCAACAGCAATTCCAGCGACAGAAGACATAAGCTATACGAGACAAAGCAACAAAGACATAAATCTCTAGCATGAGGATCGACGTCAACCAAGCAAAAATCAAGAAGACAAAGCAAATCACTCTTCAATCTAGCATAACTGCTCAAGAAAAACAACCGTTAGGGTTGGTTAGATTATCCAGAAGGGAATATCAATAAAATTACAAATTTGGAATCTCCATCTTATGCAACAGGATAATACATCAAAACTCAACCATACAGAGCAATCGACATATCAAGCCAAAAAAATCAGGACACAAGTCGGATATATATAATAAACTTCTGGTCTAATCAACCACGATGTAAGAGTTGGACAAACGAGTCAACTAAATTTAGAAAGCTTCAGGTCAACCAGTGCGTCGGACCAACAAAGTAAAAGTTGGACAAACAAGTCAACTTAATTAAAAGGCAATTTCAGGTTGACTAGTATGTCAAACCAACAAAGTAAGAATTGGACGAACAAGTCAACTTAATTCAGAAAGTTTCAGGTCGATCAGTGCGACTTCGTTGGACAAACAAGTCAACTTAATTAAATGGCAACTTTGGAATGACTAGTACGTCAAACCAACGAATAAGAGTTGGACGAACAAGTCAACTAAATTCAGAAAGCTTCAGGTCGACAAGTACGTCGGATTAATGAAGTAAGAGTTGGACAAATAGTCAAATTAAAAATCAACTTCGGGTTGACCAATACGTCAAACCAACGAAGTAAGAGTTGGATGAACGAGTCAATTTAATTCATAGAACTTCAAGTCGACTAGTATGACGAACCAACGAAGTAAAAGTTAGACAAACAAGTCAACTTGGTTAAAAAGTAGCTTCAAGATGACTATGTCAAACCAACAAAGTAAGAGTTGGACGAACAAGTCAATTTAATTCAAATAGCTACTGGTCAACCGATACGTCGAACCAACAAAGTAAAAGTCGAGACGGAAAAGTAAACTTGCTCGAGTAAGCTCCAACACATTAAGAAGAAAGGATAAAGTCAACCCATTTCAAAACAACTAATTCGTCAAAACACGAAAATAGCCATTAGGGAATTGGAGTCGAGAAAGTCTGACATGCAATTCACGCGACTACAACTAAACAAGCAACATACGAGTCGACAAGATAAATTACAAAAACATGCAAACAAGAATACCAAAAACGGGAAGTTTTTTAATTAATAACACTATTTTGTTACATCCAGAAAAGAAAATGGGGTAGGAGAAGAAATAAAGGCAACCACAACACCGTTGGCAACATCATTTATGGGAGAGGGCGAAGTTCTCTCTAAGCAATGGCTCTTCAACCACTGGAACACTCGAAGGGTCTGGAACACCTTCTTCACCGACATCGTCTTCGAAAGCTTGATCAACCAAGTGACGATACTTGGACAAATCCACACCGAGCTCGTTGATATAACAAAGAAGCTCAACCAGCCCAGCGACAACTCGCTTCCAATCTTCGGCCTCCACTATGGGAAGCTTGTCCTTGGCAATAGCGAGTTCATTTTTTGCCACGGTCGTCCCTCATAAGTGGTAAGCATAATGGAAGTATCTGCCTTAACCTCGTCGAGCGCAACTATCAACTGTTTCACTCGCTTCTCAGCAATATCACGATTGATGGATTGTTCAATCGCAGCACGTGAAGCCTCATCACAAGCAGCCTTCTCAACGGATACTCCGCTACATCACGTAAACAGGCACAGACCCCATCCAATTTGGCCCTGAAGAACTTGAGCTCGGCGACAGACTTATCCCGCACACTTTTCACTTCGATCAACGAAATCTGAGCAGCCCTAGTAGTTTTATCCGACTCTACGCATTGTGCTTTCAACGCGTCAAATTAAAAAGGACATGAGAAAATACCAACACTGCCAACTTTCTCCCCAAAGAAACCACTTGACCACGACCAGCTCGATAAACCGAGCCCATCGCCCCCGCATAAGTGAGATGATTCATCTTGTACATTATCTGCTTAAGACCATATTCAAGGTGATCGCTTGGATCCAATACGGGCATCGAAGGTCTTTCCACTGACCACCTGTGTCATTCATTTATCAACTTGCGCGCACCATCCTGCACGTCAAACTGAGTAAATCAGCAAAATTTGTCGTCTGAATTGATACAGATATCTTCTGAGCTAGGCTCAGTCTAGCTAACTCGTGGATGAAGAACACGGGTATCCGAAAGCACGGAGGAACCACCCCCAACAACCGGAAGGGCAGGTGGAACGGCAGTGACAACCAAAAAAACACTATTGCCCTCCCGATGCAGAGCAACCATAGCAAGAACGGGACTAGTAGTGGCAGCAGGAGCAGGAGAGTCCAAACGACCAGGAGAAGAAACTAAGAATTCGGCAACATCACTGACTTCAATAGGAGAATGAGAAGGAAGAACTTCAAAACTCTAACCACTACCGACAACCTCTTTAGATTGCTCCATCGCTAGCTGAAGCATCTTGTCATCAATAGCCCGAGGAGCATCGTTGGACCATTCAGCAACGTTCGAAACACCATAGGCAGAAAGAAGTTTTTTTTTCATTATCGTCCAACGGACAAGTAGTCTCTTTCTTGCTCTTCTCCAGTACCAGCCTCATCTCCTCAACTTTCGCGAGGGACGTGCGATCCTCTTTCATAACATCCTTGCAAAAAGGACTCGGACGAGAAATAGCTTCCGTAACATCCTTGCCAGAAGGACTCGAACGAGATGTAGTCCGAACAACGCCACAAGTATAATCGTTTCTTCCTCAGAATCCGACCAGGATCTACCAACAATCGCCACGATGGACTAACGGGCCTCGCAACCTTCCTCTTCCTGGAGATCAGGCGTACGACATTGACAGGAGCATCGAGATCTGTAACGCGCATGTCCGAACTCACTTCCCAATCCATGCTAGCACCACTAACGCCAATACTAGTAGCGCAAGCAGCAATCTCCTCAGCACAGGATTTAATAAGGCCCGCTCTACTTCGTTCATGGTGTACAAACCACTACGATCCAAGATGTCCTCGGAGAGAAATGCCTCCACAGGGAACTCAGGAAGCTTCAAGAATTGGTCCCTGACCATCCACTACTCCGCAGTTAACTGTAGATCCTTCTGCTTGTTGGGAACTCAAAACGATCAAAAAATCAGACGACTTCGCAATTGAAAGTAGCCAGATTTTAACAGAAACATAAAACCAGGACCTCGACCAATCGCGGATGTCATCATTAAGCTTCACAAAGCAGGCAGAAAAACGGAGAAAGCAGATATCCTTAATCACCATCAGACTAACTACCGAATGCAGAACCCTCACAATCAAAGGAATGTTGAACAGAATAGCCCTCGCATAAGAAGAAACCATGACTCCAACCATTAGGACACATTTGGACAGAAGGAATGCCCAAAAAAATCCAGATACTCCCAAAACAGGGAATCGAATGCTAGAAAACATGCACGGATATAGTGCAACATACCCAGACCTTGGATGACAAGGACTGTCGTTCTGTCTAGGCAAAATAATCTTGAGGTTGGGTGGCAAATTATATTCAGAACGAAGGATGTCCAACATCGCTTGAGATAGGGATGGCAACGGGGCGGATTTTAGCAAATTAATCCCCGATCCGTCAGAATAACGGATCCCCAAATCCGCCCCGCCAATCCGTTTTACAATTTTAATTAAAAACCGTAACCGCTCCGTGCGGATTGACGGATATCCGCCCCGCCAATCTGTTTACGATTTGCGGTTGTGTTACTGGATTGCCGGATCTCAGCCCCTAATTTAGTTATTCCTTTTCCTAATTTGCTAACCCTTGGAGTTGCTGGTTATCCATCTAACTACAGTAAAATATACTTCATTCATTAGATCAGTAACACAAAATTATAACAAAAAATTACAAATAATCCATACAAAAATTATAACAAAAATTACAAAAAACCATACAAAAAAAATAATAATAATTCGATCTAAAGAATCTTAGATCTCAGAACTTTAATCTCAGATCTGAGATCTTTCTTGTAGCTAGGGAAAGGCGAGGAAGGGAGGGGAGAGGGAGGCGACCGGGATGGAGAGGAGACAGAGATGACCACGATGGCCATGGCCCAACTGTGAGAGCTTCGAGTGTCCGTGAGAAGAGGAGACGACCCTTCGGCCTTCGCTGTGAGAGAGAAGGGATGACCCTTCGGCCTCCGCCTTCGTTGTGAGAGAGAAGAAGGGACGACCCTTCTGCCTCGGTCTTTGCTGTGAGAGAGAAGAAGGGACGCCTTCGCTGTGAGAGAAAAGAAGGGATGACCCTTCGGCCTTCGCTGTGAGGAGACTGGAGACGAGAGTGACAATAAGGGGAGTGTGAGATGAGAGTGAAAGATGATAGGTTTATCCTTTTATATAGTCTAAGGGTAGTTTTGTAATTTCACCGATTAAATGGATATCCGTGGGGCGGATATGGCTAAATCCGTATCCGCCCCAAGATCCAGGGAGCCTTTACTAAATCCGTCCCAAACGGGGCCAGTGGGGCGGATATCCGTGAAAATCCGCCTCACTGCCATCTCCAGCTTGAGATGCTTTCTTGAGAGAAAAATAAGCCTCATAAGTAGCTAGCGGCTTACCGCTTAGTTTATCGCAAACAGACATCATTAAAGAACGAAAAAGTAAAGAGAACGAAGGAGATGAAGGAAGAAAAAAACTTTAATTTCAAAAATAGCGTAAATTGGGAAAACGAACTCATCACGCTCCCTTTTATAGAGCTAAGCAATGAAGGGACTGCTCATGGTGACAGCGTGCGAGATATGATGGCTACATGAAATCCCAAAAATGTGCGCAAAAACGAACGGGTGAGCAGGAAATCGAGACACCAACCCATAAAAAGTTGTTGACAACATTAAATACAAGGCAATGATAGAATTGAAAAACCAACCGTCACGAAGTTAGTGGCCACATCAACATACCCACTAAGGGAGTAGCTGATAATACAACAAAATAGACAATCATCACAGCCATACGCGTGGCAGAAAACATCCATCACGAGGATCTAGCATTTCATCTACAGGATCAGCTCGTAAAACCCAATAAGGTTAAAATCGATCATAAAGGCCCAAAACGAACCTGTTAAAGGAAAACGTAATCAAACCCCAAATCCAGGCCCGCACGAATCAAAGCCCAAATCCAGGCCCAGTACGAGTTCTCATAAAGAAGAAAAACGTTGCACAAAAAAAGAGTCGTGGAAGGAGTTACGCCTCCACGAACACATCTACATAAAGGAGACTGTTACGAGAAGCATCTCCTTCCGTTGTGCCTCTATCGTGACAATTATAAAAAGTAAAGGAAACATTTGACAAAGGTATGCAATTTTAACTAAGTTTTGTCCAAATTTACTTCCCTCTTCAAACAGAGTTACTAACTTAAGCATCGGAGTAGTCTTTGGCAGTCTAACATTTGTTTTGCAGGTCAAACTCACAGGAGGACGAGATTTGGACGCATCAATATGTATGATCTTCATGTTCATCATTCCAGAGAAAATTCATGTGAACCTGACACAAGTCGTCAATTACCAAATGGAATGCCATGAAAAGTAATACACGACACATTTGATGAAGGGGTTTTTTTTTCCCTAACTTGAGTGACCCAACCCCATTATAGTTTAGATAACTATATACCTTTCCAGGAAGCTAACTTTTCGCTAAATCTTTAGGGCAAGGGGTCCCAATATCTTCTTAGAGCAACTAGAAGTTCCTAAAGGAAGGCCTAAGTACCAAAATCATATCCCCACCACACGCCCAATGAAATTAGCAAGCTTCCCGCAATTCGAGATCCCACCAATAACATAGAAACTAGTCTTCCAATGATTGACCTCATGCCTAATACCATAGAGCAAACCCTATCAACACCACCGAGTTAAACCTTTCCCCTCCCATAAATAGGTGAGTGCCATCCACAAATCTGAGACACTGAAACATTCTTGCCCACTTTAAAGGCCTGAAAATAACCCAAATGCATTAATCAAGCCATCCTACCAAGAACATATACTACCATGATGACCAAAATAGGGACAGATGTACCTTTAAGAGTGTCATTTTTCATGTGGACGACAGTGTGGAATAGGCTCCAATGTTGAGTTGGCTCATAGGGGTATGGATGTTGAGGTGGGATGTAGCCTTTGTGAACTTATCCAGAGAGTACATTTCATCTCTGGTATAGTTTATCTTCTAATCTTATACTCTATTGCGGTTTGGTAAATATGGTGTCGATGCATTTTATTATTTGGTGTGAGTTGGGTAATGCCTGGTTCCATAGAGACGTTGATAAGAAGTTGGAAGACTCCAAGGCATCTTTCTCCAAAAAGGAAGGCATTATGAAAGCTAATTCCTTCTGTAGTGTCTTTGAGAGTGTGGAAGTAACGGATTAATCTTAGTGTCAATGATAGAAATCAGAGATTGAAACCTTAAAAGGCTACAGCTATGAAAAAAGTTCCTACCAAAGACCCATTCACCGAAATTGGAAAGGGAGTAGTCAACAAGCATTTTCACTCCAACCTGCCTATCTCCCACCAGAACCATCCTCTAGAATAAATAATCAAAGAAATTATGATTCACGTGGTCATAAGCTTGTTCTAAGTCGATCATACAAATGACACCTTCCCCCCGGCCTATTCACTTCTTCCATATTCCAATCCGATCAAGAGGAAAACTCACTCGCTTAAACCTCTGTGCAGCAATTTTGCACTAACCAAACTAATCATTCATACCCCTTCTAAAGACTAAGGATAAGGGAGATGAATGTACTAGTACGGCTGTTTCAAAAAACTAAAACTTTGAAATCTTACACCATCACCATGAAGTTTCTCTAAACCTCCCAAAATCTCAAATAAAAACCAACCATACCGGTACAGAGCTCTATCCCCACCCATAACCTGATAGTGCAAATGACTTCATCTTCTAAAATGGCCTTTTCAAGCCCGGAATTTTCTTCCAGATATGGATTCGAATCACACATTATCCTTTGGATTTTCAACATTACATTTTCAGTTTCGCCAAGTCACTCATCTATCGGAATATTTTTTTATAACTCCTCAAAGCAAGAAGCTTGTACTATTTCCAAATAGAAGTTCCATGTTGGATTCAATCCCATTTAGAACATGTTAACCATGAGACCAAAGATCTTTCTGAAGAAAGTTCCTAAAACAGGAATCTAACAGACATAGATGAGACGCGAATGATTATGAAACTTTCTAACAGTCATGTTATTTGCAAGTATTACCTATGACATCATCCTATGCAATGAGAAAAAGGAGTAGCTTATTATTACATATAAGAAACAGGATTTATGCATTGGAAACCACATAATGGAAGAGAGGCTGCTTCTCAAAGGAAAAGGATGTGACGGTGCACAGTACAGGTATTTTTAATGGATTAAGAAATACAGAGGCTCGTTTTGGCAGTTAGACATTGTTAAGAAGAAATCAGATTAAAAACAGTGGCCATCCACGAATTTGAATAGTCATTAATGATAATCAACGAAATTGAATAGTCATTAATGATTGCATTATGTAGCCTTTGTCCCTGAAGAAGACGTATTCAGAAAGATGGATTAGTTTCAACTTTTAAGTTCTGTCAAACAGACTTTACATCCTGAAAGATGTGTTGTAGAAAATTTCCATCCTGAATAACAAGGACTTCTCAACTCTGTTCTCTCCACCTAGCAACAAAAGCTATCAGGTGCAAACTCTGAAACTTGTAAGGCCAAGGAAGTTCTTGTAGAAAGAAAGTTAAGGATGGTGATTTAGACATATGGGGAACATTTGAAATTGATATTAATGAATAACGATGTCACCATAAAAGCACACTGTTCAAGGCCAAGATCACATCCACCAGACACCTTAAATGTTATTGAGATCAAGTGGATATGCTAAGAGATCAGGGCCCACAAGGAAAACACCATAAAACCCTCCATGGATAAAATCAAAGTGTTCTCCCAGAATATATCTCCCCAAATAGAAGAATGGTGCACCCCCAAAGCAAGGACGCCGCCCCACCCACCCATTCCAAGAGGTCTGCCCTACACTAAATACACTCATGATGAGTCAATAGGATCCTCCCCTTTGTCAATCATTCCCAAAGAAAACATCTTCATCTGAAATATTTGTTATCAAGAGCCGAGATATATAAGAAACCTTAGATCATCAAACAACAAAGCACCCATGTTCCTCCCTTGCCAAAACCCTAAAGAAGAGTAATGATTTTTTCTTTATCCAATGCTTTTATGTGTGGCTTCATGCAGATCAGATTTCAATGTTTCGTACTCGTTTCCAAGATATTTACGAAGCTCAACTTTTGTCAAAGATTGCAGTAATAGTATTGACGAATGCCTTGAAAAAATAAAACTCTAGACACTCACCTAAGTGATTGTAGGAAAAACATTATCAGCAAAATTTGTCGAAATTTAGTAGTGTGTCAGTTAATTATTATCCATCATGATGTAATTTGGGATTTAAGTTTATTTACTATTAGTACTATTTGGGTTGGTTTGTAAAAGCCAAAAAGTAGTAGTTAGGGCATAATCAGAATTAGAGTTAAGAGTAGTAGCTTGTCAGGCATGTAATTGGCAAGATAAATAAGCCTTATGGCACTCATAAATAAGCCTTATGGCACTCAGTGTAGGTCAGTTGAATGATAATGAAGAATTAGTTTATTAAGAATTAATTTATTAGTAGGGATGGCAGTGGGGCGGATTTTCACGGATATCCGCCCCACTCACCCCGTTTGGGGCGGATTTGGTTAAGGGTATATGGAGGTTGGGGTGGATACAGATATCCAAACTGTATCCGTTTATTATTCGGGGCGGATACGGATTTAACCATATCCGCCCCACGGATATCCGTTTAACCGGTTAAATTACTACAATACCCTTAAACTATAAATAGCGAATAAACCCTCATCTCATTCTCATAATCTCATTCTGTGATTTCATTCTCATTTCTCACAAAAGGGGTCTCACAGCGAGGTCAAAGGCTGCATCAAGGGTGGTCGCAGGGTGGTCTCGGCCTCAAGGGTGGTCGAAGGCTCTGAGATCTGAGATCTCTGATCTCCGATCTTTGATCACAGATCTGAGATCTCTGATCTCTGATCTCAAATCAAAGATATTTTTTGTAATTTTTGTAATCTCTAAGATCAAGAATATTTTTTGTAATCTCTGAGATCAAGAATATTTTTTGTAATTTCTGAGATCAAAGACGGGGCGGGGACTCGGCAATCCAATAACAGAACCGCAAACCATAAACGGATTGGCGGGGTGGATATCCGCCAATCTGCATGGAGCGATTATGGTTTTTAATTAATTTTATAAACGGATTGGCGGGGCGAATTTGGGAAACCGCTTTTCCTGACGGATCGGGGATGGATTTGCTCAAATCCGCCCCGTTGCCATTCCTATTTATTAGTTATCTTTTATTTTTGCAGTTATAGATTTCTTCTCGCTATTTTCTATGTTAGATTTAGAGCGAATCAAGCTTCATTCGTTTGGGTTACTTTTAATTGGAGAAGATAAGAAGAGAAGTCGAAAAGGAAATAATTATGCTTGAAGAAATCAAAGTTGAAGAACAAAATCAAATTGGATGAGAATTGTTCATCGTCGGTCATCGTCCAATCTTGTTCATCACAAAACGTATGTGCAACATTGTCCAAAAAATGAATCAAATCATAGCTGCCCCAGATCTATCGAAATAGCCGTACTCCGATCAATACGTCGTCAAGCCAACCCCAAAAGTCCCCACTGAATCTCTCAATTACATCTGACTCCAACAACCCTTCCCCCTCCTTTCTATTACAGATCGTGTTGGGAAGAAAGAGGTTTGTTTTAGAAATTAATATTTTTTTATATTTATTAAGAACCCCCTAAACTATCCAATTATTCAAGAAATTCCTTAGAAATTGCACACTTCCATGCTCCAGAAACAATGTTATTACAATTAGAAATCTGTAAAAACGTCATTCTAGTACGTACTCGTATCCAATGTTGTCCTATAGTGATTACACTCATTTTCACTATCTTACACCATAAGACACATCCCCTATTAACCCAAACATGAACCTGTCTCTCTTATACCACCACTACCCCCAACCTGTGATGTACACTCCAGTAACGATTCCAATATACCACAATTAATCCCGACTGCAAGGAGTTTTGGAGAGGATTAGAAGAACGGATACTCATTATTTTAAAAAGTGTTTTCAAGTATTAGGGCGATTAGGTTTTTCTCAATGCGAAGCGGCAAATTAATGCGTACAAGGCGTACGCCTAGACTTTTCAGAAAATAGAACAATGATGAAAAATATTATAAATTGATAAACAAATAAATAAAAATATGAAACAATCATCAATGAAAGAGATAACATGAAATCAATATAATAGTAGAATAACATCGTGAAATCAATCATCATGCGCACTATAGCCAACACTCAATTGAATATAAGAACAATCATCGTGTGTACTATAGCCAGCACTCAACTCATATGCACTGAAGCGGCTGCTTCGCATCAATGTGTGTACTGATGCGTACGCATCAATGTGTGTACTGATGCGTACGCATCAATCGCCTTTTTAAACTGTGCAAATACTCACCCACCTTGATGCATTTTTTGATGTTTGCAAAGAGCGAAACGAGGCAAGGGAGGGAGATAGGCATTAAATGATGAAAGCCATGTTCGACACAATACCCATTTTTGGTCAAGCAGAGGATGTTCCTATAGAGGTAGAAGCAGACAGGATGAGTGTCGATGTTTATAACGACACATACTGAGAGTCTTGTGGGAGATAGCAAATGAGAAGTTGTGTCCAGAAGCTCTTGTGCAGATTATTGATATTTGGACCATTTCTTATTTGGGTCCATTCCCTTTACTATAGTGAGTAGTTATAAAAACAGAGTTCGTGGATGATATTTTGCCTATTTTGACAAATGTTAGATGACTAATGTGGTTGTTATAGGTCGAGCAAGTATGTATCGTGGCAAAGTTCGAGGTCAACTACTTTGCGTGCATTTCGCATTGTGTTTTGTAATTAGTTGTTTGTATTCGTTTGATTCTTCGACTCCAACCTCAAGGTTGAGCTTCTTCAAATGGGGAAAGTGATGTAATTTGGGACTTAAGTTTATTTATATTAGTATTATTTGGGCTGGATTTGTTATAGCCCAAAAGTAGTAGTTATGCAACAAGTCAAAATCAAGGATTGTGATTTCGTTTTTTGAGTTAATTTTTGTTCTTGATTTTGAGAAAGAAATATTTCGGTATGTAAAATGCAAAATTTTCAAGGATACATGAAACATATAAAGATAAATTTCCAAGGGATACGAAATATGTGAATTAAAAACTATCAACTTGTAAATTAGAAATTTGTAGACTGAAATGGCAATGAGTAATACAAGAAAGACAAATTGATATTTTGGACTGAGAATTTGAACAAATTTCTCATCTATTAGAAGGAAGATAAAATGTAAAATGATAATATAGTAGAATTTTTAGAAGTACACATGGCAGGATCTCATCCATATAGGTATGAGTTCTAGAATTTCTCAAAAAGAGGGTTATTAATGATATGCAAGGATCAATGATGTTTATCTTTGCTGACAAAAAGGCTATTAAAATTAAATATCATAAGGACCCGTGTTTATTCTCTCTCTTCTCTTTAATTTATGCCTCTTCCCCACACACTGCACAACCACTGGACCAGACCTCCATTTTTTCATATGCTTCAACACTGAAACAAATAAACCAAAGAAAAAGAATGCTCAATCACACCTATCTCTTTCGATCTCGGAAGCAATGCCAGATTTGCAACTCTTCTTCATCGAAACGGCCGATAATAAGCAAGATGAGCTCTTATTCCTGGTCGATTCAGTTTGATCCAATCTTGACATTTTGCCGACAACTTTTCATTGTGCACTGTTAACAGGAGGAGATGTATCAAGAAGAAGACTAGAGCAGATCGATTTTGAACTTCAAATAGCAGATCCAATCGATCTTAGTGCGTCGAAAATTTTCGAACGAAAAAATGGGATTTTGGTTGGTGCGTGTTTTTTTTTGCGAAAAAATCAAAATTTACGAAAAAAAAAAACCCAAAAATGGCATTTTTGGTTTTGCACATTTTATTTTTGTATTTTCAAAAAAACAAAAAATTCACTGAAATTTTGCGAGATTTTGAAAAATCAGTCCTTGGTCAAAATTAGAGTTAAGAGTAAGGGTTAGGGTTAGCAACTTGCCAGGAGAGTATTGGCAAGATAAGTAAGGCTTATGGCCCTGAGTGTAGGTCAGCATTGGCAAGATAAATAAGGCTTATGGCACTGAGTGTAGGTCGGCTGAATGATTATAAAAAATTAATTTATTAGTTATTTTGTTTCCGTAGTTGTAGATTTATTCTTGTTATTTTCTAGGTTAAATTTCATCAAATTTCCACACTCCATCTAATTGGATGAATGTTATCCCAGTTTCTCATATTTGTTTCTCATATTTCTCTCATAAAGGATAGAGATATTCAAGTATCTCCAATAACCATCATATGGAGCATAGGAAAGGAGCACGAGGCAATTGATAATTGATAGTTTGTTCTTTCTCTAAACATTTGACAGGTCAATTACAATATAGCTAAAATGTATAAAGACAAAGACCTTCGCTCATATAACTAATCTTCAATCAACAAAATGAGCAATTTGGCTTCAAAACAAGAAAGGGGGAGTGACTGAATAAATCCTGATAGTTACTAATATAAAAACTTCACATACGTTAATAGTCTAAAAGTACTTAAAATACCTTTCCCTTTCAATCAATCTCAGAAGACCAGTAACAGTTTTATGCTCAACTTCTGGTGACAAAAAGAGATGTTTGCGGAATAGCTGCAAGCCCATGTCCCACAATGAACACACATTTGGTGTTTGCTTCACATAAGTTCTGTCAAGGTACAAAGCTATACCACGAATCATCAACATCTGGTCACAAAGGTCTTGCCAGCATTTCTCAATCAAAGACAAGAATACAACCAAATCTGGGCTCTGACCAACCAAAGATTGTAATGCAGCAGATATGTGCGCTTCACATTCCTTCTCAATTCGTTGATAGAGAGTTCCTCCCATCTTGTGTATGCACAGATTAACAACAGCCTAAGGACAGGAAACTAGTTATTTTCAAGCCAAAACACATATATTATAAAAATAAGAGTAAACTAAATTTAAAAATAAAAAATGAAAAACCTGCCTGATAAAGCTTCTCAGAGTCACAAGGATCTGGTTGCTTCAAGAAAATGGTACTAATCGCCGACTTTAGTGTTGCCCATGTATCCTCCTCAAAATTTATCGGCAACTGTGGTTTTGCTTCATTATTTAAAAAGGGAAATGAAGAAAGAGAATATCAGACACCTTACCAAAATCAAGCAATAAAGGGAACAGGCACAGGAACAAAATCTAAAAAAAGAAAATTATAACTGCCACCATTTTTACAGTAACTCGGGGTCAGTTATAAATTTATCATGTTTTAATAAAACAATAACTAGAACTACATATGCACTGTGCCATGTACATTTTTGCGAGTAGAACTACGAAAGAAAATAAGTGCATGGGAGAAAATAGGTACAATTTGTACTCTAAGCATTTTTTGGTTCAAGATGTCATATCTCAGTTTGCCGAAGGATATTCGTGAATCTTGGGCTTATGAAGGAATCTGAATGTTGGGAGTTTGACAGTCTTACTAATCCTAGATTTAGACTTGAACCCACCCATCCTCCTGCTCCCAATTTTCACGTGCGAGAAGGAAGCAAATCAAGTAAATTCTTAGTTTAGATCTAATGACCTACCATGATAATTGATAGGCCAACATTTTAAACCAATTATCTTTTATTTTTATTTTTTTCGATAAAACAAGAAATTCCATTAGAGGAAGAAAAGCAAGTGCTTCGACAAATACTCTGAGCACCAATGTTTTAAAAAGCGATTTCGACTCGCGAGTCGCCTCGACTCGCAAGAAAAACGTATTGGTGGGTACAAGTCAAAGTGAGTCGGTAAAATGGATGCTTTTGTGAAGCGTGCAAGTCAAATAAAACTAATATTTTTATCTGATCACATTTGTTTAAGATCTAGAGAAACATTTGTTTAATCTATGTTTCGTGCTTATGATTTTCATTGTTTCATTTTCAAAGAAGATGAAGAGATGGCAGTCGACACATCGACTCATACAAGATAATTGTGACTCTGAGAAGAAAAAGAACCAATAGAAGAAAAAGAAGGGGAAGAAGAAGAAGTGGAACATACTAACTGATCCATCTATTCCTCATCTGTCTATTCCTCATCTGTTCCGTCTCTTCCTCCTATGTTCCTTGGCTACTTGGGTGTTTATTCGTTTGATTTCAGTGTGAGATAACAGAGATGGGTATTTATGAGAGCTGCTTGGTTGTTTCCTCATTTGATTCCAGTATGAGTGAACAGAGATGGGTAATGGGTATTTTATGAGAGAGGGTGTGACAGTGATGTGTATTTATGAGACGGAGAGGAAGTGCGACATTTGATGTTAATTTTTCAGAGATATATTATATTGGCATGCTAACACTCCTTGTACTAGAAGACATTGAATTTGGATATTTATTATACCCTCTCCTAATTAAAGTCACATAGCACTTGTTCCACTGGACCTTCACATGATTTGTTTTTTCTTTTTGTTAAAGTGGACCTTCACATGATTACTTGATTTTTTTATTTTTTATTTTGTTAAAGTGGACCTTCACATGATTAATTTAAGAAGACTTCTACAGTTTTCAATGCTAAACCAAAGATATAAACTCATTTATATGGCCACCCTCAACCTCCAAGATGAAAAAAAAAAGTTATTATATTAAGAAGGCCATGTTGCACGTAAAGAATGAAAAATATATATTTTTTGTCCATTTGTTGTTCTTCAACCTTTGACTGTTAAACAAACCAACATAACACATCAATTTGATTAAAAATTTAAGCTTGCAAATGCTTACAAAGAGTAATCTCATTGTAATATGCAAAAGAAATTCAAAATTGTTTCAATTAGACAGCAAGACTTCAAGAATACATAAAATAAGGATTAAACAAGAATGCAAGTCTTCAATAATTCTACCGCCTCAACCATTTTTATTATTGAATTCATGTTATCTCTTGCATTAATGATTGTTTGCCTTGTTTTTTTATTTGTTTGTAATTTTTTATATTTTTTATCTTTTTTTATTAAAAAAAGCCTCGTTACGCCTCGAGACACCGCTTCGCCTCGAAAAAAGCTTGATCGCCTCAAGGCTGAAAAACGCTTTTTAAAACATTGTTGAGCACAATCAACAAAATTAAATCAAGTGTTTCCATTTTGCACGATATCTCCCCAATCAAACATACAAGAGTTAAGCTAAAGCCCTTGCACATACCCAAGTAACACCCCAATTCCATTAAGTCAATTTGATGTCTATCCACAAGTTATCTACATGTTTATGAATATCCTTAAAGATTTTATTGTTACTTTCCCTCCAAATCAATCAGGTTAATGCAGAAAGCAATCTTTTTCAAAACCCAACAACCCAAGTGAGTGAAGTTCATCCGATCAGTTTTAGTCAAATTCCATAGTTCAGGCAAATCAAGGAAGGTGCAATGGGAGGAGCAGAAACTTCAAACTCGGAAAAACATTTTTGCCACACAGCTAGAGAGCTCACAGGACAGCAAAATATGAAGCTTCGTTATGGACACTTTAAGGCTTCTACAATGAATATAAAAGTATTTTGAATAGTTGAAGTTTCATTATGGATATTTAACGCCTTGTACAGTAATAGACTTTGACGAATTGGAAAACAGGGGAAGCATTCTTGAATCTTTTTAAGTGAATTAGGATCATTGTAGTTAAGGCGTTGAGGCAAAGGCGAGGCGGACAAGCCTAAAAACGCCTTAGGCGTGAGGCGTGAGGCATGAGGCGGATGCCTCACCTCACTTAGGCAGTCTTAACATTTTTTAAAGATTTTTTATAATAAATTGAAACATAATAGCATAGTAGTATACATCATCATTTTGATAAGTATCATAAGTAAATATGTACAAAAAGTGACACAACTACCTAGAATCAAAATATTTTTGTAAGATTTTTTATAATAAATTGAAACATGTCAGCATAGTAGTATACATCATCATTTTGATAAGTATCATAAACAAATATGTACAAAAAATGACAAAACTACCTAGAATCGAAATAAAAATATAATAAATTTGCATAGCATAGCGAAAAAATGCACTATATAAGTGTCAAGTAACTTGCAAACATCCACTAAATCATTAAAAATCAATAATCTTGAAAGAATAGAACTTGAGAATATTGAACATTTGTTAGAAGAAATTGTTGGTAAAAATCCATAAGTATAATCATTATTGGTATTCCAAAAGCATAAAAATTATTGAACTAAGCTATGAAAAATCAAGATTGATGTCTCGCATATTTACCAAAACATGGTATGTTTTCTCCAAAAAATAATATAAAGTGTAACAAATTTATTAAAACTTAAAAATATTTTATCTTGTTTTTATCAAATTGATCAAATATTACACCAAGAAACATAAAACCTTATTATAGAGTGAGTTGCAACCTCCTTTTGTTGCAATTAGGCTGCAAATGGGCTGGCTACAACAAGTTTTTTGGCTGAGGCAGTTGAGCCTGTGAGGCGGGGCGAGGCGATCTGAGGCGGACGCCTCATTTCACCGCACTGCATTGCCTTACTTTGAGGCAGAATTTTGTAAAAACGCCTTGAGGCGACTACTAAGTTATTAATGCGGCGAAAAATCGTCGATTAATCGCAATTCGGGGTTTGACCGAAGCGAATTGGGTGAAATCGGTTGGATTTTAGTGAACACTGATTAATCGGCGAGTCCCCGATTAATCGACACAGCCGACTCGTCGATTTACCGTTATGTATAAAAAAAAAAACCTAAACTCAAAAATAAGAAAAAAGTGAAGATCTCTAAATGACGATGGCGACGATAACTAGATCTCTAGCTTTTGAAGGCGACGGCGATCTTAGTCGCTCGTTTTCTCCCTTCCTGCAAACCAAATCAGAAAGGTATATACTACTTCAACCCTAATTTCCCTCTTCCCTCTCCTTCCAGTCCGCATCCCACTCGGCCTCCTCTTTTCTCTTTCCTCTTGTGTAGAATTCATATGGACTAGGGGAGCTTGTTAATTGAAGTTGTTTGTAGTGATATGGATTTTGGCGAATCAGTTGATTGTTGTCAAACAAATTGGATTCAACTTGTTGTTGATGTTGAACTCCCATCTTTCTGTGTATTTGACATTTTTGGCCTTTTGATTGAGCACTAATAACTGAACCTCACAATTTCTTTAGAAGTTTGTGATTGTGTGGCAAATCCACACAATTTTCATGCACTTCAGTCATGACTTCCTTTATTCTTTGGTCTAAAATATATTGGCATGATCCTCTGGATTGGAGTATTTTTGTTTGTACAAAGTGACCCTTCTAGAAATATATTTTGTGCAAAATAATACAGTTTACCTTCATGGGTTAGTGGGATATGTACGTTGGTTTTTCCTATTAAGCCTGGTATCTATTTTGCTTCTGAATATTTGTATTGGAAACTTGGTTGTTAAAACAATCTACAATTTTCTTTTAGTTTCTTCTTAAGTAGCTTGGTAGATAATTAGTAAAGTTATATAATTACAAATTTACACCATTTTGATTAATTATTTATTTTTGTAATCTATGACTATGATTAAATTTTAAAATATATACTTTGAAAAAATTGCCCGATTAATCCCGCTTTATCGTAATTCAGTCCTAAACCGCGTTGCGACCACTTTCCGATTTAACTGCATAGCTTGACTACACTGACTGGGATCACACTAGGGAAACTTTAAACTCTCTTTATGGCTAGTCCATTTTGTGTTAAACTCTTAATAAGAGGGATGAGAAGTGTTTGTTTAGACTCTATTTATAATCTCTTAACTCATAAAAGCCATTGGTTCACCAAAACTATTGGTTCCTAGGTTATTCAAAGGTTCATTAATGTCCGATGAAAATCAAAAGAACCAAGCGTATCATTAAACACTAACCACCATATTTCAAAAAAGAGTCTGAGATATATATTACGCGATTCAGAGATAGAAAAACACCCCCTTAGTCATATAACATAAGAACTTATGAGGGAACCACTCATCGCGTCATAGGCTCTAAGGAGTGCAAGGAGAATCGAGGCCAACTAGGAAGTGCAGCCTAACCCAAATAGTTATGGCATGGTTTACAAGATCCTTAGTGTCATTATCACATTTTCTATATCTTTCACAGAGAAATACCAATATATGATACATCCCGGAAGTGCATATACTTGTGTGATTCATCATGGCTAACTTTTGACTCGGGTAAGACAATGAAACATTTACCTAATTTTAGTTGAATGGCATTGAAGATTAAGATTTCATTTCACGCAAAACCACAATCCTACTCTTAATTTCTATGCCTCCTTTAGTCAACAGTGTTACGGACGACCCCATAAAATGCTAAACATAAATCCTGGGAGATTAAATTATCTTTACTCTCGTGAATCTTCTCTTCCACGGCTGCCAGTACTCTAAACTCCCCTGCTCCTCAACATACATTCTTTCACCGTGGCTCCATGCCCTCTCAAGCAAGACAACCTAAGTTATACAGTTGTCATCGACCCACGATATTTCTTCTTTGTCTCATTTTCTTCATAATTCTGTCCTGAGATTTATAACAGTATTAGGCGGTATATTTTGTGATGTTCTATTCAAAGTAAATACGTAACAACAAACAATTTCTCAAATTGGCATGGAATTAGCTATAACTCTGATAAAGAAGAGAATCAGTAGCATCTGTGAAAATAGAAATTAGTTGAAATAAGAGAATGATGTTCAAAATCCAAACAACCATAAGAAGTCGAAACCCTAGAAAGAAATTTAAGGTGGGATTCGAAGAAAGAAGAGAAAGCTAGCTAGTTTTGTTAGGTTGGGTAGGGCAAGAATAAAAAAATGGTACCTTTAACGAGCTTGATGACGAGTTGCTTCTTAGCAGGCTGAGGAGGAGTAGCTCTCTTGCTGGATAAATTGGCAGCACGAAGAGTGGTGAGGGGGTTTGAGGCCATGGAAGAGACATCAGTCGAATCGGGCTTGAGATCGTCGTCTTCGACACCCATGGGAGATGTGCTGTTGAAATCGTCGTCATCGAAATGTTGTTGGCCATTGGACCAATTGAGAGCTTGAGATTTGGCTTTCTTCATAGCTCCGCCGCTGGCGCTGCTACTGCTGCTGTTGTTGTTGTTGTTGTTGCTTGTGTAGTAGTATGGACGCTTTGGGTGAGACATCAATCAACCAAACCGCAAGCGCATCGTATTTGTATTGTATCTTGAGGGAGAGAAGAAAGATATCAATAGAAAATAAAGAGAGAGAAAGCGAGAGATAGAGAGAGAAGAGAAAGGCATGGGAAGCTCAAGAGAAAAGAAACACACGTACCGGCTACAGAACGGGAGAGAGACACAAACTAACTTCAAAAAAAAATGGAATGGGGATGGATTTATTTAATTATTTTCTATTTTCTAGGTATATAAAAATGCTTACTCTTGGATTAAATATTCGAAAATGACTTTGAAGACCTACTTTCATACAAACTAGACCATTTAGGTACCATACTTCAAGGGTATATTCAATTAAGCATTTTAATGGATTGTGAAGGATTTTAAAACTCTTGAATTTTAAAGAATTTCAAAGTATTTTAATGGATTAAATCCATATGATTTTTTTTTATGGATTTTAAAGGATTGGATTTTGATGAATTTTAAAGGATTCTTACGGATTTCTATGAATTATTATGAATTTTTTATTACTCATAGAAAGTCATGAAATAACACTGCATGTTGAAATCATTGCTTGATACTTGCCCTGCTCAAATCAATTCCTCACTCAATTCATGTAATTTTCAATAGATCTCTATGGCCTTTAGATGATATCGATCTTTAGAGTAAAAAACATGGACTTTTACATCAACCTCTACTCAACTACACTCTAGCTCTTTTTTTATACCTTTACTAGACATTATTGCCCTTAGCAACATCTTCCCACATCCCTTTGGCAGCATAAATATTGGATAGTAATATACAGGTCCATTCCATTTGGGGCTCGAAGAGTTCCCTTGCAACCTTTTCTCCCATTTTCACATTTCCATGCTTGCAACTCATCCAACTTTGTCCTAATTTTGATTACAAGATAATGAACATCCTTGTAATCTTTTTCTCTCTAATAGGAATACAAGTAATCTGATGGATTTGGAACAAAAAACGATATAGAATTTTTTCGAAAAGCTTTGGTATTCTTCTCATACTTCATTATTGCAGTTATGCTTAGAATGTTAAGAATATAAAAATTCCTTATTATCGAAACAAAAAACCTAAGAAGCTAATTGAAGACAATGACATTTATAGTAAGAATCAATCAAAGTGTTGTAAATGGAAAGTGTTGATCCATCACTCAATTTACAATATGGCATGAATCTGAATGACAGTATTCTTCATAGTGGTATGAAATCACAAATCTGAAAGCCTTATTGAAATGTTAAATGTTATGTGTTCTGTAGTAGTAGTTGTATGCCTGTATGGATGTTAATGAATCTGATTGTGACGGGGATGCATGGTGGAAATAGTGGATGCACTAGCTGTTTAGATATTCAACTGTAGTATTTGTTCCTCTTTTCACCTTTAATCAAAAGAGAAAATGCATGCAAAAAGAAACTTTTACTCCTTCCATTCCTAGTCTTCTTCTTTGCTTGTGTACCTTTTACTTGCAATCTATTCAAAGCTATTGGGTACTAACATTGAGTTTGGAATGATAGGTAGATTCGTAAAAAATAGATGATGGGTTCAATTGAGATTGCAATGGGGGTGTTTGTCGATCTTTGTCATAAAAAAACAAGAACCCTATAAGAAAAGGGAGAAAGAGAGAGGAATGAGAGAAATGGGGGAGGGAGAGAGAGAATACAAGTTTGTTGAAATATGAGGAGGGGAGGTTGGATTTGAAATGACTCTTATTATTTATACTTTTCATTCACAAATCCTTCAAAATCCACAACTTAAACAAATCCATCAAAATCCACTATTTTTTTAATACCCCTGATTTTGGTAGACTTTTGAAAATCATGAATTTAATACCCCCTGATTTTGATGAATTTTAAAACAATCCTTTAAAATCCATATTGAATACCCCTGAATTTAGATGGATACTTTTAAATACTTTTAATTGAATATCTCTAGATTTAAAAAAATTTTACAATCTTTAATTGAATACACCCCCTTAGATTTTGGCTTATAATCTACATGGTAGATTTCGTTTTCGTTTTCGGTTTTGGAGTTTTTTCCATGGGTTTAAAATCAAAATTTCACATTTTTACATGTGGGATCTTATTTATATTTGATTCTTCATACACATAAGTTCATATGAAATTTTTAACATTGGATTTGGGGTTTGAAATTCTTATGTACCAATAGTGGAGAGAAGCATATGTGTTGAGTCGTTATTATTAAAATGTAAAGGAGTTGAAACGCTTGTTTGGGTTTCCTACTTTTTCTCATTTTGAAAGTATGAAATTGATGTATTCAGATCTGTCATCACTGATCTCGAACATGCAAGAATGTGCAACGACTAAGCGAGGGACTACCATTGTGGTGGTCGAAGGCACTCCGATGCTTAAGTCAGATATTGATGCAAGGAAGAGTGAAGACTATATGTAAATTGCAATTTTGTATGCATACCTTTCTTCATTCTTTTTCACAATCTCTTATAGCGAGTGTACCCTCCTAATTGTCCCTATGATTGAGGGCATGATGGAGGGAGGAGATCTCGGATAAGATCTCTCATGTGCATGACTAAGTCTGTGTGTCACTTGGCTTTGTTTAGGACCTAATGTTTGATTGGTTGAGAGCTGGTTTTGTGTGAGTGGATCTTGGGCCTGTGATAGCTCTGAGATTTGTGTTCGGACCTTATTGTCCTAGGTCAATCCCAAAGATCCATGCCTCTTGGGTTGGAGTGTATTTGGCCTGGGCACCTGATTTGAGTGAGCTTCTAGTGGTTCTGTGGGACCTCTGAATTTGTTCTAACATCGCAAAGAAATACGGACATCCCCTTAGGGGCCAAGTTTATCTTCCATCTTTTGGTGCTCCCACGACTTCTTTCGACGTCACTTTTGGGATATAACACCCGCAACCAACTTTGGTGGTTGTCCCCACTGCTCCTTTTTGGGCTTCTCTCGTGATGCCCAATCGGAAGGCAGATTGGCGGAACGAAACTCCAATGTGCATGGCATAGGCCTTGGAGAATTGATTCTGCATCACCTCAAGCATCCCTCATTTGAGGGATCACCCCAGCAGCTAGCTTTGGGTTGCTTCTCCCACTGCTACTTTTGCTTTTAGCTTTGAAACCTCTTCTGGGAGGTAGCTTGGTGGAGAAAAGTTCAACGGGTGTTCCACAGATCTTCAATCGTTCCTTGTTTTTTACCAATCTCAGATACTTATAGTATGTAAACTTTTGTACTAGTCAGTCGGTCAAGCTTTGTAATAATTTTTTGATAATTAATAAAAACACGTTTACCTAAATTAGTTTTTTTGTATGCTCTAAATGAATGTAAGTCATGTTGGCCTGTGCGAACAAACCTCTGGACAGTAAAAAAAAGGTGAGACAGTTTAACTGTTAACAGAGACTAGGTTGGTCTGGTTCTAAAGAAGATGTGTGTAGTTTTGACTCAGCCTATGTAGATCCCTATCGAAATAACATGATTTGCCAATAATGGTGAATCACTGAAGAGTGATTTTCATGTAGGAGGGTTGTGCCTCATGGGTTCCCGACTAGGTGTTGGCCTATCGAAGTATTGCTACTTAGCTCTTTGTAGAACTATAGTGACAAAGAAATCACTTAGTTTTCTCAGGACTAGATTCTAAATCACAATCTGACTCATCATTAATTGAGTTTTGGTAGTCAAGGCATTGCCTTGGTCTGTATGGTCTGGAACGATTAGATGCATTGAGTTGTCCGTGAACTGGACTCGTTCGCTTGCTGTGAACTGTTTGTGGACTGGGTTTGGTTTGAGTGTGCGACGCCTTAGTTCCTGAGGAGGTCTAGGCTATCTCTAGAACGGTGAACTGTTTGTGGACTGGACTCGCCCGCTTGCATTGAACTATTTGTGGACGGGTTTGGTTCGCAATGTTGTTACCTTGAATCCTGAGGCAGATTAGGTCACTTATGAGACGAGTTGTCGACATTCTGAATAGGACTAGGCTCGACCGCATGTATGCCATTATAGTCCATGTACTCGGACTAAGTTGTCTTAAGAGCGGTGAGTTTTTTGTGGGCAGGACTCGCCCATTTGCGATGAACTATCTATGGAATGGGTTTGGTTCGCGTTGGAGTTCCTTGGCTTCTGAGGCGGACTAGGTCACTTATGCGGCAAGTTGTCAACATCCTGAATAGAACTTGGCTTGGCAGCTTGTACGCCATTATGGTCCTCGTAGTCAGGCCAGGTTCTTTTGGGAGCAGTGAATCGTAGATGGACTGGACTCGCCCACTTGCGATGAACTATCCATGGACTGGGTTCGGTCAACGCCAGAGTTCCTCGCTCCTGAGGCAGACTAGATTTCTTATGTGGCAAGATGTCGATATCCTGAATAGGACCAAGGTCGTCCGCTTGTGCACTAATATGGTCCTTGTAGTTGGGCTAGGTTCCTTTAGGAGCAGTGAGCCATCCATGGACTGGACTCGCCAGCTTGCGATGAACTGTCCGTGGACTGGGTTCGATCCGCGCTGGAGTTCCTTGGCTCCTAAGGCGGACTAGGTCACTTATGTGGCAAGTTGTCGACATTATGAATAGGACTAGGCTCAGCCGCTTGTGTATCATTATGGTCCCCGTAGTCGGGCCAGGTTCCTTAGGAGTGGTGAGCTGTCCATGGACTGGACTCACTCACATGCAGTGAACTGGGGTCCACGTAATTGTGGTCATGAGGTCAGACTAGGCTATCTTAGGAGCACTGAGTCGTCCTTGGACTAGACTCGTCTGCTCACAGTGAACCATCCATGGACTGGATTTGGTCTGCATGTGTGCCATTGTGGTCCTGAGGTCAGACTTGGCATGTTCCTGCGCATGGAGTTATATGAAATGTGATTCCTTAAAGAGAGTACTTTTACTGAGAATACTTTTTCTAGTGATCTACATTCCATGACCTTTTTAGACACTCTCCATTCAGGTTTTCTAGCCAGTAGGTTCTTGGCCTTTTAATTGTTGTCACCTTGTGGGACCTTCCCAGTTTTGGCTTAGCTTGCCTTTTTTGGGTCTCTTGTGTTTAGCTAGGTCTTTCTCATCACCCAATCACCGACTTTGAATTCTCGAGGCTTAACCCAGTTTGGCGGAAGTTTCGTCTCTTTGCTCTTTGACTAAGCCTAATCTGACTCTTAGAGCTTCATCGTTGTCCTCCATCCTGAACTCCTCCATCGTGAATGTAGTAATCCCAAACTAGAACCATTGCCTCAGACCATAGGCCAGTGTAAATTGTGTCTCTCCAGTCAAAGACCTCTTTGTGTTAGTATGCCTAAAGGATGCCCAGAAGCATAGAAACCCATAGCTCTTTGGCTGCATTGAGTTTCCTTTTGATTGCTTCCAGGATAGTTCGATTGGTGACTTTTACTTGTCCATTGGCCTGAGGTGACCAGGCGCGACGAATTGGTTACTGATGCCCAGTTCATGCAAAGTTGTTTTACTTTCCCGACTTCGTACTTAGTATCGTTATCACTAATCGATATCTTCAGTATTCCGAACATGCAGACGATAGGTTTTAAGAGAAAGTTCCTGATGTGATTCTCTTCTATCTTGGAGAGGGGCTCTACTTCTACCCATTTGTTGATTTAGTTGACCACCACAAGGGAGAACTTTTTTCTTTCAGCGATGGGGAAAGACCCTATGATGTCCATCTCGCACTAGGCGAAGGCGGAGGCCTACTCCCAGCCCTACTCTCAGCGAAGGCCGAGCCGCCTCCCTCTCTCCTCCCGCCTTTCCCTTGATCAGAGATCTTGATCAGATCTCGATCAGATATCATCTTGATCTAATCTCGATCAGATATCATCTCGATCAGATCGGATCTCGATCTCATCTCGATCAGATCGGATCTCGATCAGATCTTGATCTCGATCAGATCTCACTCTCAATCAGATCTCGATCTCGATGAATGAATGAAGTAATTTTTAATTTTGTTGTATGGTTACAGACGATGAATGAAGTATTACAGATCTGATCTTGTAATTTGTTGTATGTTTTTTTTTGTAATTTTTTGATATAATTTTTGTACGTATGATGAACGAGGAATTTTTTTTTTATTACTGTAGAAGTATTTTTTTTGCTCTTAGGACCAAGACCGGCCCGAAACCTTCCCATTAATCGGTTAACCGGGACCTCGGTTATCCGGTCGACTCGGTCCAATTTCGGGTCTCATAAACACGGGCCCGAATTTTTCGGGCCGGTTTTCGATTTTTAGCTTTTGGGCCGATTATCCGTACTTGCCCAGCCCTAGTCTTAACCATCCAACCAGGCTACCATTGGCATAAAGTGTTGCTACTTAGCTCTGTGTAGAAATGGAGTGACAATGAAATTGTCTTTTTAGGACTAGATTCTGAACCATATTCTAATTCATTGCTTAGTTGAGTCTTGGTGGTCAGGGCATTGCCTCGATCCCTATGGACTGGAAGATCGAATGCGTGAGCCATCTGTGAACTGAATTTGTTAGCATATGTGTTGCTTAAGTTCTTGAGGAGGACTAGGCAATCTGTGGAGCAGTGAGTTGTTCGGAGACTGAACTCTTCCGCTTGTGGTAAACTTTTCATGGACTGGGTTCAGTTTGCGCTCGAGTTTCTTGGATCTGAGGCGGACTAGGTCACTAATGTGGCAAGTCATCATCATCTTGAAAAGGAGTAGGCTTGGCAGTTTGTGCACCATCTTGTCCCCCGTATTCAGACTAGGTTCTTTAGAGAGCGGTGAGTCATCCGGAGAGTGGACTCACTTGTTGTGGTGAACTATCCATGGACTGGGTTCAACCTGCGATGGAAATCCTTGGCTTTGAGGCATATTAGATTACTGATGTGGCAAGCTATCGTCGTCCAGAAAAGGATTAGGCTTGGCCGATTGTGCGCCATATTGGCCCCTTTATTCAGAACGGGTTCCTTATGGAGCGTTGAGCTGTCAGGAGACTGGATTCACCTGCTTACAGTGAACTGTCTGCGGATTGGGTCCTGTCCGCATTGGAGTTCTTTGGTTCCTAAGGTGGACTAGGTCACTAGTGCAAAAATTTGTCGTCGTTCTAACAAATACTAGGCTTGGCCGCTTGTGCATCATTGTGGCCCCGTATTCCAGCTAAGTTCCTTAGGGAGCGGTGAGATGTCCAGAGACTAGACTCGCCCACTTGTGGGAACTGTCCCTAGACTGGGTTTAGCCTAAACTGGAGTTCCTTGGCTCTGAGGTGGACTAAGTCACTGATTTGGCAAGCTGTCGTCTTCTTGAAAAAGACTAGGCTTGGCCGCTTGTGCACCATTCTGTCCTCTGTATTCAGACCAGGTTCCTTAGGGAGCGTTGAGCTGTCCGGAGACTAGACTCGCCCACTTGTGATGGATTGTACATGGACTGAATTCGCCAGCTTGCAGTGAATATTCATGGACTGGGTCTAGTTCGTGCCAGAGTGCCTTGGATACTGAAACAGACTAGGTCTCTGATGCGGCTAGCTGTTGTCGTCATGAAAAGGACTAGGCTTGGCCGCTTGTGCGCCACTGTGGCCCCTGTATTCAGGGCAGGTTCCTTAGGAAGCAGTGAGCTGTCCGGAGATTGGATTCACCCGGTTGAGGTGGACTGGGTCCATTCACACTTGAGTTCCTCGGTTCTCGAGGCGGAGTAGGTCACAAATACGACAAGTTGTCATCATTTTGAAAAGGACTAGGCTTGGTCGCTTGTGTGCCATTATGCCCCCCCATATTCAGGCCAGGTTCCTTAGGGAACAATGATTTATTTGGAGACTGGACTTGCCCGCTTGTGGTGAACTGTCCATGGACTGGGTTCAACTTGCGCTAGAGTTCCATGGCTCTCAAGCGGACTAGGTCATTATTGCGGCAAGCTGTCTTCGTCCTGAAAAGGACTAGGCTTGGTCGGTTGTGCACCATTGTGGTCCTGAGGTCGGACTAGTCTATTTTGGGAGTAGTGAGTCGTCCATGGACGAGACTCACCTACATGCGATGAATAGTCCATGGACTAGGTTTGGTTCGCATGGGTGCCATCTTGGTCCGCACTAGGCTTGTTCTTAGGTATGGAGTTATATGAAATGTGAATATTTATAGAGAGTACCTTTACTGATAATACTTCTTCAAGTGCTCTAAATTCCACGACCTTTTTAGACGCTTTCCATTGAGGTTTTCTAGCAAGTAGATTCCTGGCCTTTTGATCGTTGTCACCTTGTAGGGATCTTCCCAGTTCGGGCTTAGCTTGGCTTTTTTTGGTTTTCTTGTGCTCGGTTGGGTCTTCCTTAGTACCCAATCACCGACTTTGAATTCTCGTGGTTTGACCCTCTTGTTGTAGTGTTGGGCCATCTTTTTGTTGATAAGTTGCAATTCTGACTGAAGCATGCTACGTATCTCTATCCTTTGTGTAATTCTAAGCCGGCTCTCAGAGCTTTGTCATTGTCGTCCATCCTAAAATCCTTCGTTCTGAACTTAGGTATTGTTAGTTCTATTGATGTGTTCAGACCTGTCCTTCTTAATCTCGTTGATCTCGAGCCTAGAAAAATGAGCAGTGGTTATGCCAGGGACCACTGTTGTGGTGGCCAAAGGCACTTTGATGATTAAGTCAAATATTGATGCAAGGACGAGTCAAGACTGTATGTAAATTGCGTAGTGTATGCGTACATTTCTTATTTCTTTCATCGCCTTTTATAGCGAGTGTTTTCTCCCCAACTCTCATTGCGAACGAGAGCCTGATGGAGGGAGAATATCTCGCATAAGATCTTACTTGTGCATTACTGAGTCTCTTCGACACTTGGCTCTGTTTAGGATCCAATGCTTGATTGGGCTAAGAGCTAATTTGTGCGAGTGGATCTCGAGCTTGTGTCAGCTCTGAGATTCATGTTTAGGCCTTATTGTCCGAGGTCTAGCCCCAAGGCCCGTGCTTCTTGGGCTGGCGTGACCTGGGCTTGGACACCTGACTTACGAGCTGAACCTCAGTTTATGCATGGGTCCACTTGGGATCGTGTTGAAGACTTTCTCGTGCTAGGGTTAGCACATGCCACGTGTACGGCTGTAGTCGAGTGACTATTTAATGTCTCATCACAATCAATGTAAATTGTGCAACTCTAAGGTTTAAGCCAATAGGTCAAGACATGAAACGTCCTAAGGCCACATGTTTTCATGAAAATCAATGTATTTACTTGAAAATTCATTCTAATTGAATTCTTGCTACCTCTTGTTGGTATTAAATTTCACTAGAAAGCATAACACGAAATATCTATTGAGGTAAGTATTCTTACACACCTAGATCTCGATATCTCACATCAAGTATATTTTCCAATTTATGATCCATATGTTTGTGTATTAAAATACATTCAATTGAATTCTATGGAGTTATAGTTCCATTAAATATATATACTTTCAAAACCTATGTTAAAGTACAAGGAGTTGAGAAATTTGAATATGAGCATGGAAGGTTTAGTACTTAAACTAATCTATATTTCTAAAGGTTTTGCATCCTATGCATATCTTGTATGAAAATGACTAATTTCCAACAATACATTTGCATATTTTTATACATATTACTTAACATAATTTCACAAGTCGTTTTATTGCATAATTTTGTCAAAACTACATTTTATTAAATATGATTGATGTGTGATTGGAGGACCATAGTATACATTGAATGTTAGATTCGATTTGATACGAGGTTATTAACCTTGGATCTAGAGTATCTATAGATGTCGTATACGTCTGACCAACATTTTAATGGGTCAACATTTGACCATTGAACTAGTGGTTATGTTTGATCAGCATGTAGTGATCCCCGTTTAACTAACGAGTATATTTAGTAGTGGAGATGTGTTTGGACAACATAACTCCATATGATTTGTGGGAGATGGGTCAACGACAGATCTCATTCGGATATCGACAACTTGAGGCACTAATGGTTATCTATCCGGTTAATTTGGATAAAGATACCATGACCGGGGTGTTGCAAAACCAGTTGTATAATTAGTGCTCCAAAATAAATGTTTGAGTACCAGGTACCTGTATTATGAACGTTGATGCGTCCAAAAATCATCCTCCTGTGAGTTTGACCTGCAAAATAGATGTTGGACTGCCAAGGACCACCTTTTTGGTGGCCGAAGGCACTCCGATGCTTAAGTCAGCAACTCTATTTAAAGAAGGAAGTAAATCTGGACAAAACTCAGTTAAAGTTGCATACCCGTGTCAAATGTTCCCTTTACATTTTATAATGGTCACAGTTACTTTTCTGCGTGACTTAATCATATGAGGCGCAACGGAAGGGGATGTTTCTCGTAACAGTCTCCTCCTTGATGGAGATGCGTCCGTGGATGCGTAACTCTCTCCACGACTAATTTTAGATGCAACGTTCCTTTCCTTTAGAGAGAACTCGTGTCGGGCCTTGATTTGGGCTTTGATTCATTCGGGTCTGGATTCAGGCTTTGATTATATCTTCTTATGGCGGGCCTTGTCTTGGTCTATGTGGTTGGTTTTATTCTTTTAGGGTTTTACGAAATTTCCTAGTAGATGGGATGTCATATCTTCGTAATGGATGTTATCTGCCACATGTATGGCTGTGATGATCGGTCTATTTTGATGTATCATCAGCTACTCCCCCTTTTAGTTAGTGGGTATACTGATGTGGCCACTAACTTCGTGGCAATTTACTTTTCAATTCCATCATTGCCTTGTATTTAATGATGTCAGAAACTTTTCGCGGGTTGGTCTCTCGATTCTTTGTTTGCTCGTTCATTTTTAGCACATTTTTGGGATTTCGTGTAGCCATCATACCTCGCATGTTGTCCCATGAGCAGTCCCTTCATTGCTCGACTCTATAAAAAGAGATGTGACGAATTAGTTCTCCCTCTTTACACTTTATTTGAAATTAGGGTTTGTTCTTTTTATGCCTTCTTCATTTTATTTGCTCCCTTATTCCTTAACGATGTCCATTGGTGATAAACTAAGTGGTAAGTCACTAGCTATGTGCGAGGCTCATTTTTCTTCCAAGAAAGCTTTTCAGCCGACGTTGGACAATCTTCATTTTGATTATAATCTGTTGCCCAACCTCGAAATTATCCTGCCTAGACAGGATGACAGTCCTTGTATTCCAAGGCCCGGATACATCGTACTGTATCCGTGCATGTTTTCTTTTGGCTTTCGGCTCCCAGTTCCAGAGTTGTTCTGGGAGTATCTAAACTTCTTGGGCATACCTCCTGCCCAAATGGGTGGAAACTAATGGTTTCTTCTTACGTGAGGGTTATTTTGTATGGCATTCCTTTGACTGTGAGAGTTTTGCATTTGGTGGTTGATCTGCTGGTGAGCAAGGATATTTGCTTCCTTCGTTCTCCCGCTTGTTTCAAGAAACTTAACGATGACATCCGTGATTGGTGAACTCGCTACTGCCAAGGATAGGCTCCGCATTGTCAAAGCCGAAGATTGGAAGCGAGTGGTTGATGGACGGGTTGAGTTTTTTTACTATATCGAGAGGCTCGATGCAGATTTATCTAGGTATCGTTACTTGGTTAATCAAGCTTTCAAAGACGATGATGGTGAAGAAGCTACTCCAATAGTTGAGGAGCCATTGCTTCATCTACCCTCGAATGCCCCGGAGTCATTGCTTTCTCTCTCCTTTAAAGAGAGGCCTTCGCCTGCCCTCGTGGGTGATGACCCTGTAATTGCGTCCGTTTCTCTTCCTACTCCTTCATCTTCTTTTCCGGATGTAATAGAGTAGCATTGTCAATGAAATGAACTTTATTATTACTTTCATTTTCAGTTCAGTTGTAGTTGTCTTGGATTTTACTTTGAATTCCTTTATAGTTGTTTTTGCGTTTCGCTTTGGCTCATCATTTTACTAGGGATGGGTCAACGTTATCCGTCTTGATGCGGTGCAAAAAAAGTTTACTTTTGCTTTGTTGGCTCAGTCAATTCGAAGTTTTTGTGTTAAATTGACTTGTTTGTTCAACCTTTACTTTGTAAACTCAACGACTCAGTCGACTTAACGTTTTTGTGTTAAGTTGACTCGTTCGTTCAACTTTTTTACTTCGTTAACTCGACGTTTCAGTGGACTCGAAGTTTTTGTGTTAACTCGTTCGTTCAACTTTTACTTCGTTAACTCGACGTCTCAGTCGACTTGAAGTTTTTGTGTTAATTCAATCGTTCAACTTTTGCTTCGTTAATTTGACATCTTAGTCAACCTAAAGTTTTTGTGTTTCATTGACTTGTTTGTCCAACATTTACTTCGTTAACTCGAGGTCTCAGTCGACTCGAAGTTTTTATGCTAAGTTGACTCGTTTCTCCAACTTTTACTTCGTTAACTCGATGTATCAGTCGACTCGAAGTTTTTATGTTAAGTTGATGCGTTTGTTCAACTTTTACTTCGTTAACTCGACGTCTCAGTCGACTCAAAGTTTTTGTGTTAAGTTGACTCGTTTGACCAACTTTTGCTTCGTTAATTTGACATCTAGTCAACCTAAAGTTTTTGTGTTACATTTACTTCGTTAACTCGAGGTCTCAGTCGACTCAAAGTTTTTATGTTAAATTGACTTGTTTGTCCAACTTTTACTTTGTTAACTCGATGTCTCAGTCGACTCAAAGTTTTTATGTTAAGTTGACGCGTTTTTTCAACTTTTACTTTGTTAACTCGATGTCTCAGTCAACTCAAAGTTTTTGTGTTAAGTTGACTCATTTGTCAAACTTTTAGTTCGTTAACTCAACGTCTCAGTCGACTCGAAGTTTTTGTGTTAAGTTGACTCGTTTGTTCAACTTTCACTTCTTTAAGTCAACGTCTTAGTCAACTCAAAGTTTTTGTGTTAAGTTGACTCGTTTGTTCAACTTTCACTTCGTTAACTTGACGTCTCCGTCGAATCAAAGTTTTTGTGTTAAGTTGACACATTTGTCCAACTTTTACTTCGTGGTTGATCAGACCAGAAGTTTATGCATATCTGACTTTTGTCCCAATTTCTTATTGCTAGGTACGCTGATTGCTTTATATGGCTAAGTTTTCGACGTGTTTATTCTATGATCCACGCATAAAATGGGGATTCTGAATTTGTAGTCTTATTAATATTCCCTTTCGGATGCTCTCACTAGACCTAACTGTTAAAGCATTAATGTTGGTTTAAAGAGCGATTTGCTCTATCTTCCTTTTATTGATGTCAGTCCTCGTATTAGAGATTGATGTTTTCGTTGCTTTGTCTTTGTTTGCTTGATGTGGATTCTCGTATTAGATATTGATGTTTATGTTGCTTTGTCTTTTTTTGCTTGATGTCGATTCTTATTCGTCGAATATGTTGTTGTGGCTAACAGACTCAGGGTGCCTTTTTATTCGGTAGCTGAGTAGTGTTGATTTATCCGATCATGTTCACGTCATCACCAAACTGTCCGATCATGTTTTCATCAAGACCAAACTGTTTGATCATGCTTATGTCAACACCAAATTGTCCAATCATGTTCACATCAGCACTAAATTGTCCAATAATGCTCACATCAACACCTAATTGTCCAATCATGCTTATGATAGCTCTGTGTTTGGTGTTAGCCGCCAAGGTTCGATCGAGTCCGTTGCTGTCAATTTTTTCGTTGGTGATTCGGGTCGAGTTTGCATCCATCGGTAGGGTCTGTGAATCACATTAGTTGATTGATGCAAACTTTTCCATGTTCTATGCAATTGTAAAATGGCTTGTTTGGTTTCGTTAGTATTCTTGTTCTGATATAAATCAGTTCGAGTGAGAAAAAATTTTGGTTGCTTCTTTTGTTAGGTTGACTGTTTCGCTTCCTTTGGTTATGCAGTGTAGGGCGTATATCAGCTCTTTGAGTTGTTCTTTTGATCCTGCAGTGCTATCTGCTTTCTCCTTCCATTTGAGTTGTTTATCTGGCATTCCGATGAACACGTCAAGTCGTCCTTTCCGAACCCAATGTTGGATTTCGTCTTTTAGATTGTAGCAGTCTTCAATATCGTGCCCATGATCCTTATGGAAGCGGCCAGTTGATGTTATCTCATTTTGTTATGTGCTTCAGTATATTGGCTCGACTAGTTTTCAAGGTTGTATATGGTTTGTATGTCTTATTCATCACGTTTGTTACTTGCTCGTGTTGGGGCCGTGCTGATTGTAGCTTCTTGGATTCTTGTTAGTTCGAATCAATCATTTCGTTATTCCGATGTTTCTTCAATTGGATGCTATCCTCCCATTGTCCGTCATCCCATCTCATTTCTTTATTTCTCTCCCGTTTCCTTGAAAGATTCTATATTTCTTGGTCATTTTTCCTTCTGGCTGCCTTCATCTCCTTGAGATAAATGTGTTTTGAGCCGTTTTCAATAAGACTGCCTTGCTTTTTGGAGGCTCCAGGTTAAGGGCATCAAAGAAGGGGTCTCTCTTCAGTCTGGCGATAAAGGCGCAACAGCTGTGTCGTCGCTACATTCATCAATCAACATCAGTTCATTGGTGAAACTAGTGACGTATTCTCATATTGTTTCCTCAGGCTTTTGCTTGATATGGAAGAGGTAGTGTGGTTCTTTCCTCATTCGATGGCTCCCGATGAATATAGTGGTAAAAACGGTGGCTAACGCTTAGAAAAATTCTATCGACCTCGGTGTTAGGCTATTGAACCAATTCATCGCTATGGAGGTGAGGCTAGTCAGATATGTTCTACATAAGATCGACTCCGTGGTTTCCTTCACGTCCATCATGTAGTGGAAGTGTCTTAGGTGATTAGTTGGGTCGATAGTACCATCATATACTTTGAACTTTGGCAGAGTGAACTTTTTTAGCATTGCCGTTTTCATGAGGGCGTCGGAGAATGGTGGTTTAGTTAACTCATACAATATGTTGGGATCCATGACTCCTATTCTGAACGGGATTTCAGTAAGTGTTCCGTCACATTTTGGAGTCTTGCCTTGGGGGAGTTCATTGCTTTCGAAATTTCCCTGTTGGGGTTCTGTTGGGACTTCGTCACTCCCTTGAGTTCGGTTATTGGAGTTTTGTTGGGGCAGTTGCTAAACAGGGTTAGCTGGCTAAATGCGCTCTTGGGTGATTATTTCCAGCATCTTTGTCATGTCGTTCATTTGGGCCATAAGTAGGTCAACTCGAGGATCCGTCACACCGTCACCGGATGTCTGGGTTGTCTGAGTTGTCGCGTGTTGTGGATTCGGATTCTTGGGCGCCATTGGTCCTATGATTCAGCTGCTTCTTGTTCGTGAGCTGCTTGTGATGCATCATTGCCAGTGGGAGGGTTGTTGTTGTCATCACTGTGTTAGAGATCTGTAAGATGTGTCATTTGTTCTGACAACTAGTTGATCTTCTATCAGATTGTGATGAGCTCTGTCACAGTGGATTTTATTTTTTTGAAAGGAAACTCGTTGTTCCCCATGGATGGCGTCAAACTGATGCTTCCAAAAATTGTCCTTCTATGAGTTTGACTTGCAAAACAGATGTTAGACTGTCAAGGACTTCCTTTTTGGTGTCCGAAGGCACTCTGATGCTTAAGCAAGCAACTCTGTTTGAAGAATGAAGTAAATCTGGACAAAGCTCAGTTAAAGTTGCATACCTGCGTCGAATGTTCCATTTACCCTTTATAATGGTAGCGGTTACTTCTTTGCGTGACTTAAGCATGATGCGCCCAAAAATTGCCTTCATGTGAGTTTGACCTGCAAAATAGATGTTAGACTGCTGAGGACCACCTTTTTGTTGGCCGAAGGCACTCGAATCCTCAAGTCAACAACTTTGTTTGAAAGAGGAAGTAAATCTGGACAGAACTCCGTTAAAGTTGCATACACATGTTGAATGTTCCTTTTACCTTTTATAACGGTCGCGGTTACTTCTCTGTGTGACTTAAGCATGTGAGGCGCAATAGAAGGAGATGTTCGTGTAACAGTCTCCTTCATGATGAAGATGCATTCGTGGAGGCATAACTCCTTCCACGACTCTTTTTAGTACAACGTTCCTCTCCTTTATGAGAGAACTCGTGTCCGGCCTGGATTTGGGCTTTGATTCGTTCGGGTATGGATTCGGGCTTTGATTATATCTTCTTATCGCGGGTCTTGTCTGGGTCTCTGTGGCTGGCTTTATTCTTTTTGGGTTTTACGAGTTGGTCCAGTACACAGAACACTGTATCCTCATGATGGATGTTCTCTGCGATGTTCGGTCTATTTTGATGTATCATAAAACGTGATACAATTATTTGAGAATGTAGTTCTCAAATGAATGATCTTATGTTATATGGTTATAGTAAGTGGACACATGAGTAACGTTATGTATGGGCGTAAAAGTTAAGACTCGTCTCCACCAGTATTACTGCATCATCTCATTAGTTAGGTAGTTTTATTGTGTTTTTCTTTTAAAATTGAAACATTTCTATACTTATTCCTTTTTTGATATTTGAAATCCTAGTTATATAGTATTTTATTTACAAGGTACGAGTACTTTGGCTACCTATTGATTTCCAAACTCACCCTAACACGTATATTGTTTTTAGATAAAGAACTGCATGCACCCTTTGAGACTGAGGAGATTTAAGATTTCGTATATGAGAAACCTATTGCGGATGACGAAGCAACTCTGTGTTATATAGAAAATATTTCATTTCCTAGTGCGATGTCAAAAGTATTTTTGGAATGACTATAATATGAGCATGTATGATACAGACTTTGATAGAGTATGCACACTTAGTTGTATCTTTTTGGAGTACTGTACCATTTATTACTTTAGTAAATGTATACAAATACAATCATTGTGTTGTACATTTTCTCATAGTTGGTTGTTTCGATAATTGTTCTTATTGATAAAATATAATTTATTGAATGATGCCTCGAACTCTTATGTTTCGTATTTGGGGCATCACAATGGCTAAAGAAAAAAATAAAATAAAGACTAAAACCTAACTTGCTTTCGTAGGACTCACGATTACATTTATCATATGCAATATTGAGGACAATGTTGAGCTTAGGTTTGGGAGGTTGACTTTACAAATCGATGTGTCTCATTTAAATAATTTTCCAAAATTTTTCCTTTAAAAAAAAAATTTCTTTGTAGTCCAAGTATTTATCTATGATGAAATTAAGTTCCATAAACCTCAACGCATAGGAATGAAATCGTACGTCCTAACCCTAAAAGTCTAGTAGTTGGTTAATTATAGACAAAAGTGAGTAGTACACATTGGCTAGAAATTTCGTGATAGTATGCATATAGAGTTGTGCCTGATGATACACCAAAACAGTTTCTCCTCTACACCGTACACGTATCATGATGATCTCGAGAATTAGTAGGCCCAAGCGTCAGCCCAACACTGATCCAGCCCAACAGTGTAGTCCGCTAAACGGGCTTGAAATCATTACAGCTCGCTAGGCCCACGCGTCTCACAACTATCCTCAATACCCATAAGGCAAATATCTCGAGGATTAGCTTCTAACAGGCAAGACAACAACACTTTGCTTCCAACTAGGAAGAAAATTCTAGATTATATATCACACTTGAGGACTTCTATCTATGAACTACTATCGGATTGGGAACTATCCCTCGCGTATCTAGGAGCACAAGGCTAACAGGGAAACTCTCATTCACAACACAACTCCTAATTAGAGAAGGATCTCCACGAAGATCTTCTTCCCTATACTACGCTATCAATGGCCTAGTTGAACCAGGACTCCAACACTATAAATAAAACATGAGGTTGGTAAGCTAAGGTACAATACAAATTTTCTGTTTACGACATTAAGTCTTCCTCAGATCCTTGTTTGGGAGTGCCATCGACCACTACAACAGTGTTTTGTGGCTCACGTGCGTTCCTTGTGCAGGTTAGCAGGTTTGCAGATCAATTTCAAAACAGGGAACGAAAATCGATTGCATCAGTTTGGCACCGTCTGTGGGGACGACAAAGTTCTTATCTTTTTACTAGCATCATCTCTCTTCAGAATACGAGAAGATGGTGACCACAAGATCACGAAACAATGAAGAACAGGGAGACAAGTCAAATGCTCAGCCCGATGCTACTTCACCGCTCTCAACGGTGCAAACAATGCACGAACAACAAGCTCACGCTCCCAGAACAACAACAACGATGACAGACCTCGAAATGGATCCAATATCGTTTTATATACAACAAATCCTGCTAATGATGAAGATGCTCAAGTCGATGAAACAAAAGCCTGACGAGACACTAAAGGAATACCTAACGCGCTTCAGTAGCGATCTAACTTCCGTCGACATGTGCAATGACACAACAACCGTCTTGACTATCATCGACTGCCTGAGGAATGGTAAGTTCTACAATTTCCTGACTCTGGACCCACCAGCAAATATGGCGGACTAGGAGAGGGAAACATAGATTTACATCGCCCTAGAGGAGGAACGGACAATTAGGAGTAAAGTTGGGCCCAGGGAGGAATCCGCAGACAAAAAAGAAAAAGGAGAATCAATAGCTGCAATACACGTTCTTCATGGGGGCCCACTCCGAGTCTGAAATATCAAATAGGTCTAGGAAAAGAGCTCTCAGAGATATAAGGGTCCAAGTGATATGCAACAAGCAATTAACAACGCATGCCCAAAGGCATGACCATCCCATGCCACTAGCCTTCATAGACGAAAACCTCCAGGGCGTCCAACTCCCACATAATGACGCCCTGGTAATAAGGATCCTGGCAAGCAGGGAAGTGAGGAGATCCTTGGTGGACACTGGAAGCTCATTGAACGTTATGTTTCTCCACACATTCCACGGCGTGAAACTAAAGGAAAAAACAACGACTTCTGATAACCGTTCGATGATCGATTTCATCGGTGAAAATCACTTCTGGTGGAAAAAATACAACTGACAGTGGTAGAAGGAGAACTGACTCAAAAAACTTTGTTTCAAGAGTTCATAGTGATCGACACACCTTCAACATATAATGTTGTCCTGGGAAGACCCTGGATACACCAAATGGGAGCAACAATCTCCACTTTACACCAATGCATCAAGTATCCGATAAACCAAACAGTAGGTATGTTAAGAGGCAACCAGGCAGTCGTCAGAGAATGGCAGTGCATGACGGCATTGCTATTGAGTGATTCTCAGTTAACAGCTGGCCCCGCGACCAAGATGTCTCTCAATCTCGCCAGAAAAGCCAAGGAAGATCAACCTATCCCAAACGAAGAAGCTTCTGTATGCCCCCGAGACAAACCCAACACCGGCCAACAAGAGGAGAAACCATCACGGTCTACCTCGATAACCCTCTCAATAGAAGGCCTATCCAGATAGGTTCCCGTTTGAGCAAATAATTGGAGAAACAACTCACAAAACTGCTACAACGGAACTAGAACGTCTTCGCCTGGACCATGCGATACATGGTGGGAATTGACACGTCGATAATTACTTATCGCCTAGAGGTGGACCCCATGAGAAAAACCATACGCCAAAAGGAGAGACCCGTGGCGCCCGAGAAAAACACGATCATAAATGAGAAGGTGCAACGGTTACTCAACGCGAACATTATCAAGGAAGCTCGATACTCAGACTGGCGGGCAAACACAGTTTTAGTAAAAAAGAAAAATGGGAAATGGAGAGTGTGAGTAGACTACATGGACCTAAACATAGCATGCCCCAAAGACAACTTTTCGTTCCCCCGCATCGATCAGATCATGGACGCCACATCCGGACACAACCTTCTAAGCTTCATGGACGCCTACTCAGGCTACGCTCAAATATTAATGCACCCCAGATCAAGAGAATACCACTTTCATAACTGAGAGAAGAGTATACTGTTACAGGGTGATGTCGTTCGGCCTGAAGAATGCAGGTGCTACATATCAACGATTTGTAAATCGAATGTTTAAAGAATAAATCGGTAGGAATATGGAGGTCTACATCGACGATATGCTGGTCAAGAGCCTCCGTAGCCTCGACCACACAGGAGACCTCACTAAAACATTTAACCAGCTTAGAAAATACCAGATGAAACTCAACCCACAGAAGTATATGTTCGGAGTTGAGTCTGGAAAATTCCTAGGCTATATAGTGAACAAGAGAGGAATCAAAGCTGATCCAAAACAAATTCATGCCCTTCTCAACATGAAAGCTCTTTCCAACATTAGAGACGTTCAGAGCTTGATTGGGAGGGTGGCAGCACTCAACGGGTTTATATCTAAATCATCTGACAAATGCCTTCATTTCTTTAAAATACTAAGAGGAAGCAAAGGATTCTCGTGGGATGAAGAGTGCGAACAAGCCTTTCAGAGCCTGAAAGCATACCTGGGGAGCCCAAAGCTACTCTCAAAACTGACGACAGGGGCACGTCGTCAGCTCAGCCCTCGTACGAGATGAGTGGGGAATCAAGAAACCAGTGTACCATGCAAGAAAAACCTTCTTGGAAGCAGAGACGCACTACCCGGATCTGGAGAAATTGGCCTTTGGCACTAGTTGTATCCTCAAGGAAAGTGAGGCTCTATTTTCAGGCCCACTCTATAACAGTCCTAACCAAGCACCCGCTTCACTCGGTAATGTACAAACCATAACTATCCGGCAGGATGGTGAAATGGCCAGTAGAACTCGAGCAGTTCGACATAAGCTACGCTCCAAGAACTGCCATCAAAGCCCATGCACTGGCGGACTTCATCGCCGAGTTCACTGGCGGGGAAGAACCAAAGACAGATCTTTAGACCTCGGATCCAAACATCCAGGAATGGACATTGCATTGTGATGAATCATCGATAGGAAAAACAAGTGGAGCTGGGATCATAGTCCACTCTCCAAGCGGTTTCACCCTAAAAAATCCACCAGATTCAGTATTTCCGCTTCAAACAACGAGGCCGAATATGAGGCCCTTCTGTTAGGCCTGAAGCTAGCCTTGGGGATTGAGATAAATCACCTAACAACATACAGGGACTCAAGGCTAGTAGTCAACCAGGTTAAAGGAGATTTCATTAGCAAAGACCCCCACATGATAGCCTACTGTGAAAAGGTACTCCACGCAATGAGTGGGTTCAAAAGATACGAGCTCGTACAATGCCCCCGAGATGATAATAAAAGAGCTGACGCGCTAGCAAAAGAAGCCTCAGCCTCTGTCGAAGTCTCAAGCGGCCTCATTGAATACCAAGAACGATCAAGCCTTGACGAAGAATAACCTAGAGATTTTGCGCTACATGCGTATTGCTGAATTGGATGACTATGATCCTCAAATATATCACAATCAGAGCCATACCGACCGAAGAGGTCGAAGCCAAAAACTAAAAAACAGAGTAGTGAGGTACACTCTCCTAAACGACAAATTATACAAGAGATTAGTGATAGGACCCCTGCTCCGATGTCTGTCACCTCCAGAGGCATATCAAGTTTTGGGAAGGATCCACGACAATATATGCGGCAATCATTCGGGTGGTGGAACCCTCGCCCGCAAAGCTATAACTTTAGGATAATATTGGGCAATGATGCAACGAGACGCTAAAGATATTGTCTGCAAATGTGACAAATGTCAGAGGTCAACACCATACACACACATTCCCGCTCAGCCACTGACGCCAATGATGAGTTCGTGGCCATTCACATAATGGGGGATGGACATCGTCGGACCACTCTTAGCATCAGCCGGTAAAAAGTTCATTCTTGTGGCAGTCAACTACTTTACCAAGTGAGTCGAAGTCGAGCTCCTATCCAAGATAGGACAGGTCCAGATAAAGAAATTCATATGGGCAACCATCGTTTGCAGATTTGGCATCCCTAGAGTATTGGTCAACGACAAGGAAACTCAGTTTGAAGGTATCAAAGTTAAAAAAATATGCAAAAGTTTGCACATTAATCACCATTTCTCCTCGCTAGGGAACCCACAAGCCAACAGCCAAGCGTAGGTTACCAACTGAACAATCCTGGAGGTGATCAAGAGGAAACTTGACGTGACAGAAAGGGAAATGTTTTCCAGAGCTACCAGGGATACTCTGAGCATATCGTACAACCAAAAAAATTCCTACCGGAAAAACACCCTTCGCCCTGACATATGGGTCAGAAGCCATGGTTCCATTAGAACTCAAAGTGCCAACCTTCCGAACGGAAGAGTTCGGACTAGACGGTAACGAAAAAACCTTGCGCGTTGGACTAGACCTCCTTGAAGAAAAAGTGGGATCTAGCATCCACCAAGATAGCTACCTATTAGCAACGAATAGTACAATACTACAACAAGATGGTCAAGCCACACGAATTCAGAGTGGGAGACTAGGTACTCAGGAAGACCATGCAAAACACCAAAGAAGCTGGCACGGGAAAGCTGAACTCGAACTGGGAAGGACCCTACAGTGTAACCAAGGTCAACAGACCGAGGACATACTGGTTGGAAGGCATAAACGGCGACGAACTTAAATGACCATGGAATGTAGAACATCTCAAATTTTTTATCAATAAAAGTATTTTCTTTTACTAAACTTTCACATCTGTCCGTTACGACTAACTCGACATCCGATCATCCCCGCTACAACCATATCCGAGGGATTACACCCAACGCCTAGTCCGATGTGCGCAGATGACGACGATCAAGGAAGTGGGAGTCTAGTTAGTGCTCATACGCCTAATGACGATGACTCACCAAGGGATCATTGCTTTCCAATAGACAATGATGGTCGAACTTACCAGGTAAGCTTAGTCAGTTCGTGACTGATGACGACGGCTTCTGGTGCCCAACGCCTAGTCTGCTGCACGTGGACGACGACGAGCGAGGAAGTGGGAGTCTAGTCAAATGCCTGATGATGATGACTCGCCAAGGGATCATTGCTCTCCAACAGACAATGATTGCCGAGCTTACTAGGTAAGCTTAGTCAGTTCGCAACTGATAATGATGGCTCCTGATGCCCAATGCCTAGTCTGCTGTGTGCGGATGGAAACAACCGTGGAAGTGAGAGTCAAGTCAGCGCTCATACGTATGATGATGACAACTCGCCTAGGGATCGTTGCTCTCAAAGAGACAATGATAGCCAAACTTACCAGGTAAGCTTAGTTAGTTCACACTGATGACGATGGCTTCTGGTTTGCTGTACATGGACGACGACGATTAAGGAAAGGAGATTCTAGTCGACACTCTCACGCCTGATAACAACAACGATCCTCGAGGCGCAACGACTTTTGGAGCATCTTACGCCCAGTTTGCAGTATATGGACAAGGGCAGGTAGAAGTGTATTCAGTGGCGCCACAGCTCATAGCGACAACTCGTTAAAGACCACAACAGCTCACCTATGAGCAAAGGCAGCTAAAAACAATCAGTTTCTCGGCTAACACACACAATCCGCCAAAAACTTCCATGGCTCGAAAGTATTGCACGACCTGCAAAACTTCTAAAGATGACACAACGACATGACATTACAAGACAAAAGGTAAAGTTATAAAACATGGCTTTCATTAAAAACTTTTTGGTTGTCTTTGTCCTTAGAAAAACATTACAACTATTTAAAATTAGCAAGGGGCGAAACAGTTTCCTCAGCAGCCTGTCCCACAAGGCCAGAACTTGTTTTTGGCATGATGGTTCCAAAAGCAGCCCTCCTATAATAAGCAAAGTTGAGGTCAATGCTAGGGTGTTCTTTCATGATGAGCTCCAAAAGCTCCAATCTTCCCTGAATGAACTCTGATAAGACTTGCGACCTCCGTCTCGTAGCACCAAAACCCACTGCGCCTACCAAAGCAGCATAGTGTGAACGCTTTTCTAACAACAGGCGTTCTGCCTCGCGGATACGATGAAGTCCCTCAGCGACTTCAGACTCAAGCTGTCGTCAAATGATGGACCATTCTATTTTCACCTGTTTTCTCTCAACAGCTTGGGCCAGCAGATCGGACGACCGCTTGTCCACGACAATGTCCAAGTGTTCCAACAAAACACTGGCCCATCCCAGCTTGGCACTGGTTGAAGCCAAGTAGGATTCAGCTGACCTCAGTTGAGGCCTTATGATAGCGAACTTTGCTTCAGACATTGACAACGAGGCTCACACGACCCCCAAGTTCGTGGCAGCACAAGAGTTCTACAGCTGGCAAGTTAAGGAATCAAACCTATGGAGAGCATCCGAATACGACCCATGCAGGTCCGCGAAAGCCTTCTCCAAGGCAATAACTCTTCCACGAGCATCTGGGTGCAACTCAATCGGAACATTGGACTCAAAAGTGCGATCCTTCACTGCGGACTCATGGTGACACACAATGTTTGCACCTGGTCCCATGCGCTCTCCCTCCATGTCAACGGATGAGACAACAATATCAAACGTGAGCCAACGATCCCCTTAAACGACCTCCTAGCCAAAGGAAGGTAATTTGCGCTATGCAACAGTCGTCGCGTTCTCTGGCAAGAACAACAGCTTGGAAGAAGAAATCGCATGGATAAAGGGTTGCCTTCATTTCAGAACAACAACAAAAAGCACTCTCGCCTCCAGTTCCGCCAACCTGGTTGGACTAGGCATGGGCAAGCTCCTTTTCCTCGAACGATGACAAACGACCTCTTCAGGCGATGAACCTGACACAGAAAAAACTTCTTAGGAGCATTGTAGCAATCCGCTCCGTATGACATTATCCCTCTCTATCCATTTTTCCTCCGCAGTGAAAATTAGAACCGCGAACTTCCCTGAAAAATGAAACGACGTATCAAATCAGCATTGCATCCAGGAATGAGAAAATGAAATAACAATAAAGAAACTTACTAAGGTCAAACTAAAAGTATACGTGGACTCGACGACCTCCAAACTTGAAATACGAGGAATTCACTAAAGCTAGAAACCAATATTTCGTCTAGGGCTCAGCATCATCTCACCATCGAACGCAAGCAAGAGGGGTTATTCAGTATATAGAGGCCCTTAGAATCCAACCGAGCGGTGGTCAGATGATGAACTATCACCAGGGTTAGACGAAGGCCAACATCGTGCACTTGAAGAAGGATCGCAATCAAAATCTTGAACTTGCTTGGGACCAGTTGACCGTGACGCATGCAAAGAAAGAAGAAGAAGCGCCAAACATCGTCTGGCACTGGAAATTGGAGCCCAGATTCGAACATGCCCCAACGCAACCCTATGTACCTCTGAGGGGGTGAAGACAAAGCCCTATCCATGAGCGCATGAATACCTTCCAGATCCCCTAGAATATGATAAGACTCCGAAGCCTGATTAACTCACTTTCGTCAACCAGGCTATTTTTGAAAAGCTTGAGGCAGGTAACGAACAACAACTGCTTGGAAGTAAGTTCAACATTATCTGCCATTGATAGAAAGTGCAAATTGAGCATTACAGAATCACAATCACACAAAAGAAAAATACAAAAAGTAACATGAGAGATTCTCCTTGAAGCGACGACTATTTATAGAGGATATAAAGCGTACTTCTTCTCTTTGAGCAGTCGCGTATTCATTAATGATATGCGCTACTCGAGACAACACTAGATGCCCCACTAACTCGAGGGGAGTAGCTGATGATACACCAAAACGGTTTCTCCTCAACACCGTACAATGTCATGATGATCTTGAGAATTAATAGGCCCAATCGTCAGCCCAACAGGCTCAAAATCATTACAGTTCGATAGGCCCACGCATCTCACAACTATCCTCCATACCCATAAGCCCTGCTATGGCATGTATCTAGAGGATCAACTTCGGACAGACAAGACAGTAGCACCTTGTTTCCGACTAGGAAGTAAATTTCAGAGTATATATCAGACATGAAGACTTCTATCTATGAACTACTCTCGGATTGGAAACTATCCCCCACGTATCTTGAAGCACAAGGCTTATAGGGTAACTTTCCTTCACAACACAACTCCTAATTAGAGAAGGATCTCCACGAAGATCTTCTTCCCTAAACTACACTATCGATGGCCTGGTTTTACCAAGACTCCAACACTATAAAAAAGACATGAGGTTGGTAAGCTAAGGTATGCGACAAATTCGCTGTTTACGACATTATGTTTTCCTCAGATCCCTATCTGACTTTAGCATCGGAGTGCCATTGACCACCACAACAGTGGTCAGTGGCTCACGTGCGTTCCTTGTACAGGCCAGGGGAGTTTGCAGGTCAAGGTCAAAACATGGAGCGAAAATCAACTGCATCAGTGCCCTAGCTATGTGTTCTTGTTAAAATTGAAAAGTGGATTGATTTTTTAGAGAACTTATAAACTACTAGTGGAGACTTGACCTTGTAAGCTTTCTAGGCTTTTTTCTTACTGACGATGAAATGCTAAGTTCCAAATTTCTCGAGTCCATCATTTTCTTGTTGCATGATGTCTATATTTTTCTTGTTTTTGTTGAATATTGAGAACAAAATCAAAGTTGAATAATTTCACCACAGTTCTTTCTGAAGTTTACCCAAGGCATTGAATCCATATTAACACTTAATCATACAATAACAATCTAAACATATGTGGGTCATGCAAAACATATGTATATCAGACACTAAGATGCAATTGATTTGCCATGTCCCATAAGTGAATTTGATGAAACCTCTCAAAATGAAATTTTAATTTTAGCTTAGAAAATATTTCCTCAAAAGAATGATACAAGTTCAACTTGTCAACGAGAACAAAATCAATTTGGTACTGTAGGAGAGCCATGGGTTAGGGATGAATAGGTCATCGACCTCTTTAAGTTCATCACAATTTATTCACATTTCCCAAAATAATTCTCCAAGATTTTTGAAACATGAAATTCAAGTCTAAACTCAGGGAACTTCCAAAAACTTCAGAGAATATTTACAAAATTTTCAAGTTCTACCTTTGTATCGGACATGGATGTTCCAATAATGTTCAAAAGATCACAAGAGTCGCATGGCAATTCAACCAGATAATCACTTATGTCAACATTTTGTTTTACATAGGCTCTACATCAATAAGCACAGTGTTAGGTATAGAATCACCATGACTAATTTCATCTTGAACACAACACTTGTGATTCACCCACGATCTTTCCTCATCACATTGTTTCACATGTTTTATCCACTCGTCTTGTTCTACCTGGATAGTTTGAGGGGTTGATATAGGTATATTAGTGTGGGATAATTCATCAAATATCTCAATCTCCTCTAATAGACCTTCTTCACATTCCTTCATAACACTCATCAATACATCATTTTGACACCTTAAATCCCAAATCTCTGTCGAAAGTAGGTAAGTGCATGCTGACATTGTTCTGTCTTTCGTATGGATTGACTTAAGTATTGCATATATTGATCTAGGCCCTCTTGGAATGAAGATGTTGATTTTAAGGGTTGATGATATACACGTAATTATTACAAAATATATCCCTTAATTTATATATGTTAGTGCTTCAATTAATATATTTTATTCTAATTATTTCATTTTCATGTTTTTGTAGGAATTTGCGCGTGAACGATAAAATCGCATTAAGGCGACAATTTGAGGAAATGATTAATTTGTTGATTCTAGCGGTGGTACAAAATAGCGGTTCACATATCTAAACCTAACCCAAATAAGCCTAGGTCCACTTAATTTAATCAAGCCCAAGCCCAGAAAGCTAGAAACCTAAGCCCAGCCTAACAAGGAAATAGGGGAACCCTATTTAGGTTTCTCTCTTCCCTTCTCTTTGGGGACTCTGCCCTTCCACGTTTTCTGCTCATCCTCTCTTTTCCAGCCGCCATCACCACCTCCACCTGGGCAGAAACATAGAGCACTGTGTCTCTCGCCGCTAACCAACCACCATCAGCACCATCTCGCCACCGTCCAACATCCTTCACCACGAACAAAGCTCGCACGCCACCACCGCAAGCAGCAGAAACAAGGAGCACCTCCCTGTTTCGCCGCCCTGTCTCCATCCTCCATTCTCTCCCTTTTCCGCCTTCGATCTCTCTCCCTGTTCCATCTCACTCCACCACCACCGCGACAGAGTCACCACCCTGTTTCGCTCCCTCGTTATCTTTCTCTTTCGAGTTTGTATCTCTCTCACTGTTTCCATTTCCCTCTCTGTTCTTGTAGGTGCCGGAGACGATCGGAGGACGAAGGAGCTCGCGAGGAGTGAAGTCGTAGCGGCGGCGCTGGTCACAGTTAGCTGGAGAAGACGAAACAGAGTTTTGGCGGGAATCAATTGTTTTTCAAATAGTTGGCTATTCGCACCTCAGTCCATTGCTGTGTACCACCACAGTGCAGTTGCTGAGATTTCTCGGGATTCGTGCGCGTACATGAAGTAATGGATTCCACCTCCACTGATGCTGTGACCACCACCACCATGAGTCACTAAACCCCACGCAAGGTGAAGAGGTGAACTCCTAGATGTAAAGCACTAAATTAGTATTTAATTCGCTTTAAATTTTCACGACGAATAATGATATTTAATGATTCTCACTTTTATTTAATATAGAAATTTATGTTGTTTCAGTGACAAGGATTTCATAGATTTCTTCGTAGATTATTATTATTCCGGTGGTTATCTTTTCTTCTCCATATAAGCTTAGTCATGCTTTTCTTATGTGTGGAATGTTTAAGAATCAATTGATTCCGGTAGGTTAGTTATATGTGATTGTCATTTATTACGATATTGTCTCCGGATATATCGTAAGTTTAGGATATCACATATGACCAACCTTTGTGTTTTTTTTAGAAAAAGTGAAATCTAAAATTCATTTACATTAGGGTATATTAATGCATAAAAGATGATTTTTCCGATTACGTCGTTTGGGACGTGAAACACGTAGTTGAGTCATCATAGCGAATCAATACTAGTTGGCGCATGAAGTCTAGGAGGGATTCTTGGAACCTTGTGATTTTTCCAAACTTAATTTTCATTAAATTAAATTCAATTTCGTATTTTAAATTTGTTAGAATTTCTTAACTTTAGTTTCGCATAGTTTGTCTTCCTGAACCTTGTTTTGTAGATCGTTTTTCCTCGTGGGATCGACACCCCATTCTTTACTGCAATTGACCGCGTGTACTGTTTGGGCGTAACCAAATTTTGGCTCCGTTGCCGGGGAACAAGCGACATTCTACAAGGAAGGTTTCGGGTATTATCTTTCTTGCTCATTGTTTTATTTTATTTTATTCTATTTTTAGGTTTTACGTCCAGTTTAAATTTAATTTTAATTTTATTTTATTTCTAAAAAAAAAATTAAAAAAAAAAAAACATTGGGGGAGTGAGTTGGAATAGAGACCACTTAGGGAGACTAATTAGGATCCCAAATTTAGAACACCCACAAATTCACATTGAGACCAAATTAAGTTCTACTTCTAATTCTAACACCATGAGTAATCACGAAGATGACCATGTTCGGTCGCTAAAGGACTATCTCCACCCCGCGCGCACTGCTACTCCATCATGTATCATGTTTGCACCAAGTACACCAAAGCTAGATTTTAAGCCGGTTATGATACAATTATTACCCACTTTTCATGGCCTAGAGAGTGAGAATCCTTATGTTCACATTAGGGAATTCGAGGAAGTTGTGGCCACCTTTCACAACAAAGTTGAGGCTGTAGACTCGGTTAGACTAAGGTTTTTTTTCCTTTTTCCCTTAAGGAAAAAGCGAAGAGTTGGCTATACTCTTTGCAACCAAGGTCTATAGGTTCGTGGGAGGAGATGACCCAAACATGTTTTAATAAATACTTTCCTCACCACAAAACCAACGGTCTAAAGAGACAGATTTCTACCTTCACCCAAAAGAATAGCGAGACATTATATCAAGTATGGGAGAGGTTCAAGGATCTCTTGAATACATGCCCACACCATGGGTATGAGAGTTGGCGCGTAGTCAGTTATTTTTATGAGGGACTCACCAGTAGAGAGCGTCAATTCGTTGAGATGATGTGTAATGGAGAATTTTTGCAAAAGGACCCTGACGAGGCTATTGAGTACCTGAATGACTTGGCTGAAAAGGCTCATACTTGGACTGGTCCAAGTGCTATTGAGAGCACGGATAGAACACGCCCAGCTGGAGTCTACCAACTTAGGGAAGAGGACAGCCTTAGAGCCCAATTGGATAAAGTGACTAGGAAGTTAGAGGCACTTAAGACTAAGGATGGTTGGCCCACACATACTGTTGCCAGAGTTGAGCTACAAGATGCCTGTTTTATATGCGGGGGAGTTGAACACTTAGCACAGGATTGCCCGACCTTGACTGAGATGAGAGGGGTTTATGAGGAACAATGTAACACCTTAGGGATGTACAAGAAGCCTTACTCACCATTCTCTAACACTTACAATTCTGGCTGGAGAGATCACCCTAACTTAGGCTGGAAATCCGAAGTAGACCAACCTACACACTCACAGGCACAACCACCTCGGTCATACCCTGCACCTCCATACAATGCACAATCTAACAGAAGTTCCTTATCAGACACATTACATGCATTTATAAAGGCACAAGGTAAAACTAATCAAAAATTTGAGGTTGCATTGACACAGTTGGCAGAGGAGAACAAGGAGATCAAAAGCCAAATAACCAAACTGACAAGTTCATTAACAATACAAGCTCGGGGCCAATTTCCGTCACAGACTCAAGCAAATCCGAAGGGACAACTTATGACACAAACCTCTACCTCGGACTCTTAGAAAGTCAAAGAGGTTAATGCCATTACTACGCGGAGTGGTAAGATTTTAAAGGGATCAAGCTCGTCCACTGCTATAGGCACCTACCCAAGTGCAAATGAGAGCATCCCTGAGGATGAGCCCAACAAGAACATTCCAGTTCCAGTTCTTTTTCCTCAAGCACTACGACCTACTGAAAAGAAATCGAAAATGCATGGTGAGATTCTAGAACACTTGAAACAGGTTAAAATTAACTTACCTTTGCTGCATGTGATTAAACAGGTACCAACTTATGCGAGGATCATCAAGGATCTATGCAATATCAAGAGAAAACATCATGTCAAGAAGATTGCCTTCTTGACAGAACAGGTAAGCGCGGTGATTGAGCAGAGGACACCACCCAAGTACAAAGATCCAGGGTGTCCTACAGTCACCTGCCAGATTGGGACTCATGAGTTCAGCCAAGTCTTGTTGGATTTAGGAGCAAATGTAAATCTGATGCCATATTCTATTTACTTGCAACTGGGTCTAGGAGAGATTAAACCCACATCCGTGGTACTACAATTGGCCGATAGATCGGTTAAGAAGCCAAGATGAATAGTTGAGGATGTCTTGCTGCAGATTGATAAGTTTTACTATCCCGTCGACTTTCTTATTTTAGATACTCATTTTGCGGTTAATATGGAGTCTATAGTTCCGATTATTTTAGGTAGACCTTTTCTTGCCACAGCTAACGCTCTTATCAATTGCAGGAACGGTCTAATGAAGCTGTCTTTTGGGAACATGACTCTGGAGGTCAACATATTCAATATTAGCAAGCACCCACGTGATGATGATGAGTGTCATCATACCTACATGATATACACGTTGATATCAGAGGAGGCGCTCGTGAACGCTGATTCTGAAACCTTAGAGTCCCTTCTTTCTATTTCTGATTCTGAGAATTAACTTTATCCTGACAATGCTGTTGATATTTCTATTGTTTCAGGGTTAAAGGATAAAGGAGGACGACAATGGCAACCATGCTTTGAGGAGTTGCCAAAGGAAAGACAGAAACCACAACCATCCACCGTGGAAACTCCGAAAGTTGACCTAGCTCCACTGCCTGAGGGACTTAAACATGCATTCCTCAGACCAGGTATTCAGCGGAAACTTCAGTTGGCTGAAATTGAGGAGTTGCGGAATGATGCCTATGACAATTCCCGAATATACAAGGCGAAGATGAAAACAGCTCATGATAAGCAAATTCTGAGGAAACATTCCGAGCCCAACCAACGAGTCTATCTCTATGACTCACGCCTTCATCTTCATCCTGGCAAGCTAAGATCGAAATGGACGGGCCCATTCATGGTAAACCAAGTCTTTCCTTATGGTTCCATAGAAATTGAAGATCCAACAGATGGGAGAGTATTTAGAGTAAATGGGCAACGTTTGAAGCACTATGTGGAGCGAGTAGAGGTGCCAGAAGAAATCTCTCTCGTTGCCTCTGTCTACTTGATTTGATGTTCTCCACCCTATCTTTAGTTTAGGTTTTTATTTTTATTTTAATTTTTAATTTATTATTATTATTATTTTTATTTTTTTTTAGTTTAGTTTAGGTTTTGCTTTTATGTTTTTCTTTTAGTGTTTCAGGTTATTTTAGGTGTTGCTACTGGTCACTCGGAGCCCTTCATCCCATATGTTCCTTTATCCCGTCGGTATGATTTTCTTATATTTTGGTGACTGTAAGGACATTGTCTATTTGAAATTGGTAAAGCTTCACCATGGTAATATCACTCTAACCCTCCTCTTTTCTTTTTCCTTCATTTGTCATGATTATTATTTTATACATTGAGGACAATGTTTGGTTTAGGTTTGGGGGTGTGATTTATTGGATTTTTTGTGCAATTTTCAAAAATCTTTGAGCTTAAAACGTATTTTACAATTAAATCGAGTCATTTTTGTGTTCTACTCAATCTCCATTGAATACTTAGATGATTACGGTAATTGTGTAAAATCTTTATGAAAATGCATTCGAAATCTGAACTCTTGGTGAATTTAAAAAAAAAAAAAGTGAAAAAAGGGTTTTGAGTATTTTAGAGAATATTTTTGTTGCCTTTAATTTTGAGAAAACACATACTAACACGTGTCACATAGTTATATTAGTCGAAAACATGGTATTTGATATTATCCTTATGTTAGATGTATTTCGTGAGACTTTTCAACTCGACTTTTTGCGCACTATAAGCCAAGTTAACATGATTTGAAGTTGATTAGTGAGATATTGAACTAGAAAAACCTTAGAATAATAGTGGAGACTTAACCCGTGTGAGTATTGAGCCATTCTTTATTTTTTGAGGGTTATTAATTACACTCTGATTTTTCTTGAGTCCGTACTATTTCGTTGATGATCTCATTATTCTTGATTTTCTTATTGATTGCTTAAAGAATGACATAAAAATTGAATCTTTACACTAGAACTTCTTGCTTTATTTAGTTGAGATGTCCTAGTACTAACTAGAACTTATGAAGAGATATAGGCATTTCTTTCTTTAAACCATTTTTAGCCTTTTAGCCTACCCAATAATAAATATCCATTTGAAGCCCTTTGAGCCTTTAAATAGCCTTTTCTTTGTTATCCCCATTCCCAATACCTACTCCAATCAAGGAGTAATACCTCTATTATTTTATCCTTACCCAATTTTCTGAGAATGTATACGGTGAGATATATTTACCGAATGGGCAAATAGAAAAAAAAAAAAAAATTTGCGATTGAAGAAGAAAATAATGAAGAAAAAGTTAATGGTGTACAACATTGATTTGTTCTTCAATGCCCTATGTGTTTATTCAAGGGTGTATCCATTCTCAGGAAATCTTTGTATCCTTTTTTGTCCATTATTGTTTGCCATAATCCAAGCCCCAATACAACCTAGTAAATACCTGATTGATCTTAAGTGAAAGTTAGCTTAATAAATGGGAGATTGAATAGGCAAGAACTATGGTGTTTGATTCAACATTCTCAAAAGTAATCAATATTCCGGTCCATGAGATCATATTCATTTCACTCTTTGAAAATTCCGTTTTTCATGATAATTATATGTGAGACGTTTGCATTTTTCATAGTATATTCTTTTCCTCACATATAAACTGAGTGCCCAATCTCTGAGCGTTTCATTTCTGAGCGACATGAGAGAATTGTAGTCGAAACGTATTTTCTAAAGGTTATCTTGTCACATCTTTACTATGAGATGAAGAGTTATGTTGATAAGGCTCCTCACACACACACTTCGAGTTGAGAATGATTATGAAATTCATTTAACCTTTAGATACTATTAAATTATTGTACTCTATTGATATACTTTTGTGAAAGTTTTAGTTTGTTGTTTTTCATGAATTCTAAGCAATTAGAAAATTACTTTAAGGAAAATAAAGGAGAATGCTCACGTTTTGCAATATGTTTTTAGAAAATAGATTTTGTTTTATTGAGTCAGTAATGTTTGGGGGTAGCATTTCTAGAAACCCTCACGAGACTATAACTCGTCCTCTAGAGGCAATCTAAAGGTTTAAAGCCTTGTTGCACGTTAAGGTAAGTGCAATCGTGATTCCTACGAAAGTGAGTTAGGATTTTATTCATTATTTTGTTTTGCTCGAGGACTAGCAAAATATAGGTTTGGGGGTATTTGATATACACGTAATTATTACAAAATATCTCCCTTAATTTATATATGTTAGTGCTTCAATTAATATATTTTATTCTAATTATTTCATTTTCATGTTTTTGTAGGAATTTGCGCGTGAACGATAAAATCGCATTAAGGCGACAATTTGAGGAAATGATTACTTTGTTGATTCTAGCGGTGGTACAAAATAGCGGTTCACATATCTAAAGCTAACCCAAATAAGCCTAGGTCCACTTAATTTAATCAAGCCCAAGCCTAGAAAGCTAGAAACCTAAGCCTAGCCTAACAAGGAAATAGGGGAACCCTATTTAGGTTTCTCTCTTCCCTTCTCTTTGGGGACTCTGCCCTTCCACGTTTTCTGCTCCTCCTCTCTTTTCCAGCCGCCATCACCACCTCCACCTGGGCAGAGACATAGAGCCAAGTGTCTTTCGCCACTAACCAACCACCATCAGCACCATCTCGCCACCGTCCAGCATCCTTCATCACGAACAAAGCTCGCACGCCACCACTGCAAGCAGCAGAAATAGGGAGCACCTCCCTGTTTCGCCGCCCTGTCTCCATCCTCCATTCTCTCCCTTTTCCGCCTTCGGTCTCTCTCCCTGTTCCATCTCACTCCACCACCACCGCGACAGAGTCACCACCCTGTTTCGCTCCCTCATTCTCTTTCTCCTTCGAGTTTGTATCTCTCTCACTGTTTTCATCTCTCTTTCTGTTCTTGCAGGTGCCAGAGACGATCGGAGGACGAAGGAGCTCGTGAGGAGCGAAGTCGAAGCTGCGGTGCTGGTCGCGGTTCGCTGGAGAAGACGAAACAGAGTTTTGGCGGGAATCAACTGTTTTTCAAATAGTTGGTTATTCGCAACTCAGTCCATTGCTGTGTACCACCACAGTGCAGCTGCTGAGATTTCTCGGGATTCGTGCGCATACAAGAAGTAATGGATTCCACCTCCACTGATGCTGTGACCACCACCACCATGAGTCACTAAACCCCATGCTAGGTGAAGAGGTGAACTCCTAGATGTAACGCACTAAATTAGTATTTGATTCGCTTTATGTTTTCACGACGAATAATGATGTTTAACGATTCTCACTTTTATTTAATATAGAAATTTATGTTGTTTCAGTGACAAGGATTTCATAGATTTCTTCGTAGATTATTATTATTTCGGTGGTTATCTTTTCTTCTCCATATAAGCTTAGTCACGCTTTTCTTATGTGTGGAATGTTTAAGAATCAATTGATTCCGGTAGGTTAGTTATATGTGATCGTCATTTATTACGATATTGTCTCCGGATATATCGTAAGTTTAGGATATCACATATGACCAACCTTTGTGTTTTTTTTAGAAAAAGTGAAATCTAAAATTCATTTACATTAGGGTATATTAATGCATAAAAGATGATTTTTCCGATTACGTCGTTTGGGATGTGAAACACGTAGTTGAGTCATCATAGCGAATCCATACTAGTTGGTGCATGAAGTCTAGGAGGGATTCTTGGAACCTTGTGATTTTTCCAAACTTAATTTTCATTAAATTAAATTCAATTTCGTATTTTAAATTTGTTAGAATTTCTTAACTTTAGTTTCGCATAGTTTGTCTTCCTTAACCTTGTTTTGTAGATCGTTTTTCCTCGTGGGATCGACAACCCATTCTTTACTGCAATTGACCGCGTGTACTGTTTGGGCGTAATCAATTGACCTTGGTTTACTAAGGAAAAATAATTTGCTTAGGCATTGACGTGTTATTTCAAGTGAAAATCCATAACTATATGGCTCCTAACACAAGAGAAACTCCTTGACACTTGATGTAGTCAATTTTTGCTATCCTTCCTCATTGCTTACCTAGACCTGCACAGGTAGCAAACGTGAGCCAAGGATCACCGTGTAGTGTCGATGACACTCCGATGCTTAAGTTAGAAAAGGCTTATGAAATGCTTAAAATTGTAAACTGGGTTATATTGCGTACCTCTAGTTCATCGACCTTATCTCCCTTCTATTGTGAAGGAGTCCCCATTGGCTAGGTCTGTGGTGGCACAGTTTAGGGAAAATGATCTTGTTGTGGAGATCCTTTCCTGATTGGGAGCTATCCATGTGGGATAGTTTCTCCACATGACTCATGCTTCTAGATTTGAGGGAAATGTTTCCCTTTCTGAGTGTTGTCCATGCAAGGAAGTTTCCTTGCCCAACTTATACTTTAATATATATTTCCTAGTCGAATCCAATGTGTTGTTGGCCTGCCTGTCTTGGGTAGATATCTCAGATACTTGCCTTAGAGATCTTACGAGTATTGGGCCTGACCGCATGATGTGTGGGCGCCTTCATTGCAACTCGGACTCGACTGTCTGGATTCTACCAATGATGGGCTTACTGCTGTTTGGGCCTCATTAGATTGAGCGTGCAATCAGGCCTGCTTCGTTCTGTTGACGAGATTATCATGACACGTGTATGGTGTTGATCAGAAGACGATTTGATGTATCATCATCTACTCCTCCCGAGTTAGTGGAGTATAACTCCACTAATGATGATTGAGTCTGAGTGATTTCCTCGAGCAGTGATTTGCATTAATTAGGCGTGCGCCAACTTGAAAGCGGGAAAGGTGGGAGCTCAGCTTTTTATATAGATCTCTTGCCTGTGGAGTATAACTCATTTACTCTTTCGATTTTAGAGATTCTGCTTTTCTGTATTTTCTGTTGTGCTTTTGACTTTGCTCAACCTTCGTATTCGAAAGTTTGTACTTTATTTCATGGCGGGCCGGGATCAACTTTCTGATGAACTAATCGCCAAAGGCCATAAATTTTTTGAGGAGAGGTTGCTCTCTGAATCTGATCTGGAAGTCCTCCGTAAGACATTCAAGATTCTTGATGATCTGGTACACTGCATTTTGGGCAACGATCTGATGCCATTGTACCCTCCTGCGGGGTTTATTTGTCTTCACCAAGGTATGCTGCAATCGGGTGTCCGCTTTCATGTTATCAGGGAGATCTAGGAGTTCTTAGCGTACCTCGGCATTGCACCCTCTCAACTTGTGCCAAACGGGTATAGGACTTTCACTACACCAAAAATACCCATCAACAACGGTTTGGGACCGTGGGGGTAACCAATTGTCACGGCTTAGAGGCGTGGGCAGTAGAGGCGTCGCGAAATCATCATTGGCGGCTATAAACCGTGGCCAAACATTTTAGCAACGGTTTTATGCTCGAGGAGGCGTGATGATTTTCTGCATTTAGCCACGGTTATAAGCCGTTGCAATATGGCCACGGTTATACGCCGTTGCAATATGGCCACAGTTGTAAGCCATGGCAATCATGATGGCCACGGTTGTAAGCCGTGGCAATCATGATGGCCACGGTTATAAGCCGTTGCAATATGGCCACGGTTGTAAGCCGTGGCAATCATGATGGCCACGATTATAAGCCATGGCAATCATGATGGCCACGGTTATAAGCCGTTGCAATATGGCCACGGTTATTAGCCGTTGCAATATGGCCACGGTTTTAAGCCGTGGCAATCATGATGGCCATGGTTATAAGCCGTGGCAATGATGATGACCACGGTTTTAAGCCGTTGCAAGCGTGACGACCACGGTTTTAAGCCATGGTAATAATTAAGTACCACGGTTTTAAGCCGTGGCCAGTAAAAACAAAATTAAAAAAAAAAGAAATCTGGTTTATTGCGAGGGTTTGAAACTGTTGCAAATTAATATAATCGAAAAAAAATTACATTTTTTTTGTTGTTGCAGCAAAATCACAGCCCCACACCTGCAAAATCAATCCTTACTAAGACCGACCAGACACTTGCCATGTGGCGTGTACCCGTGCCTCTGACACGAATAGGATTCCACAAACTATATGCTAGATAAATACAAAATCAACCGTAAAATGGAACCTTGTCAAGTTTTGACTCCAAACAAATAGCGCACTAATGTACAATAACAGGATTAACCTTTTTATGCTCAACCTTAAGTGGAAGTCCTTCATGGTAGAAACTAGGCATTGGGTTTGCTTTGTAAGAGCCAACGGATTGCCACATTAAGATATGCTTTAACCTTGAACTAAATATTAACATTAGATTATGATCCTAAAAGAATGCAAAAAATAAAAAGAAAACTTACAAATACTAAGTTCATAACATAACTTTATACATAAACCATTTGCATTCATCATCTGAAATTCAATATTATTGTCATGTTTTCATAACATACTAAGTGCATAATATGTTCAAAGCATTCACATAGGAGATCAGAGATCAGTTAGTCTTGAAACGATAAGAGGAGTATGAAAGTGCACCAAGGCTCCAGCTAGTATGGATCAATTCAGCCTTCGCAGTTTCCCCTGCATTACCAAGTGCTACATGCAACGGGTAAAAATGGTCTGGCCATGGGTGCGCCATTTTGGCAGAAGGCACCTTCTGGTAAAAGTTATTCACATGGCTATGCCTGCATTTTCACAATCACTTCTTTATCTAACAACCTTTATATAATTCTCATACAAAATAATGAAATAAATCGCATGTGAAATGTGAATTTACCTTCCATTCACCAGAGACTCGGTGAGCCAAGAATCAAAGTCTTGAGCCCAAGGGAGGACCTCACCATCGCCACCTTCCCCAAGTACCCTCAAGTTATGCTGCTTACACCAAATTCTCCAGCAAATGGTGCTGAATATGACAGAACTCACCTGAAGATATTGATGATAAATAGCAAATGGTGTTGAATATGATAGAAGAGATAGAAGCGCTTTAATGATGCTCCAAGCATCTTGATCTGGAGCAGCAAATATTAAGCTGCAAGATATGCATTAATTGCATACATAACCAGTACCTGGTAATAGGGCAAAAGTTGTGAATTTTGGTACATACCATAAAAAGAAAAAAAATTATACAACTCTCAGGCTACATATAAAGCAAACAAACAAGAATTTTAATGTCCTACAATGCAAAAAAAAAAAAAAAAAAAAAAAAAAACAACTCTAAAGGAAAAACTGGATGTCATTATCATTCTGACCAGGAATTGAATAAAAATGAATTGCATCTAATATCATAATCAAGATGCAATTCATTTTTACCTTTACTTTTTCATTTCCGTTTAACTTTTTCTTTTTATTTTTTAGCCCATTAGGGAGACATGACATACATTTACGATCGCTAAATACAATGCAATTAATAAAAGAATTGCATCTGATATCATAATCAAGAATAATGAACAGTTGAATGATAGGCACCCTGAAGAAAAATAGCAAAAGCATGCATTAGAAACTTAATTCAGCTGAAGATATAAACTGTAAAAAATCTGTCAGACATTATAACGTTAGAGATGATATTAGTAGTTGAATTCTTTACCACTTTTGGGAGGCTTGCATAACAATAATGATATTATCAGGAAGGAAAAGCAAAGATCCTATCTTCAATCTTTGTGCGACGAAAAGGATACTCTAAACATGCAAGCGAACAAGGTTTGCACACTGCACAAAAAGATGCACAAGTAACTTTCAGCAGTAAAATTATATTCGGATGTTTATGCAGCCAATCAACCGAATTTCAATGGGGGGAACATGCCCGTATTCACCCACATCACATCCACCACCCTTGTGTTTATAAATTTTAGAATGCCTAGCTTACATGAAGGTGGATAAAGTGGTACAATCAGCCATCTTAAAATGCAAAAGTATTCTCTAATTGAAAAAAAAAACTTCATGAAATCCATCTGTGAATGAGATAAATTAAGATTACTTACTGCAAAAATGCCGACATGGGAGGAGAAGGGTTGCTGTTGGTGCTTCAAAGCATACTTTACACACATGAGAATTTGCATCTCCATTGGCCAGAGTTTCATGCTGTTTTTCTTTCATCTCTTGCATTCTGGCCTGAATTCAAGGAAATGCAATAAAAGAAAATAAATCACACCAAGAGAAAGAGGAACATAAGCATATTGTCATAAATAAATGTACCACGAGTTTCACTGGTGAATATCAAATATGAAGAGAAAACTCTAGAATGCTTTCAGTTAGCCAAGCCTAACACATCATAAGCTCATGGATGAAAGCCCTTCAATTGTCGAAGAATATAAAGATTCTCATGTACTTTAGCCACAATAAGCTTAAGGGAAAAATGCAGATAGTTTAGAGTAACATTGCATCACATGCTGTCTAGTAAATATTTATAGAGCCTAATCCATTTACGTTATTGTCTTGCATACTAGTAAGCAATGCTAATTAAAAAATAGTTCTAATAAAGTATACCAAATATTTGTAGGCGGAGAATTTCTAACCGGTATACAAATTCTGAGTTACTCCTGTGTTCATGAAATATATTACCTGTGTCAAAGCTTACCTCGTCAATCTTGTGACCCGCACCATAACTATTTTGCAAGTTACCACTTCTGGAATTTGCGATATCTTGAGCAGCCAGCAAATCCTTTGCTTGTCTTGCATTCTGTTCTGAAAGCTTCGTGACCTCATTTGGTAAAATTTTCAACTCAACAGCTACAGCAGATGCCAATTCCGTTGCATAAGAAGCATCTTCAGCCAACTTTTGATTCTTCACACGCAATCCACTGTTCTCTTCCATCAGTTGAACCTGTTGGAGCTTTAGTTTCTCATTTTGCATCTCCTGTTCAGAAAGATGAGTATAGTTAAAGTGGTTCAACATCTCATAATTTACATCATAAGAAAGATTCTAAACCATGTTTGACAATGAAATGTTTAGAACAGATGACTGTTCTTACAGTCCGCAAATATATAGCTAATCTTCAACAGTCTTGCCATGGTATGGAGAAAGGCTCAAAATTACAATGCTTAACTTGACAACACCGTGTTTAAGTGAGTTACAGGCATTACTGTAATAGTTGTGGAATTAATGGGTGTTACTATTAGCTATGAATAAAGGGAAGGGGGAAGAAAGAATACTTACAGTTATTGCAAAAAGCAATGGCCACAATCCATCTCTGTGACTTCTTCTATGGAAATATCCTCCATGCAGATAATACAAGCTACCTCAGATGAGGATTGCGCTGATGGATGACTCTTACGCTCAAGCACGGTTACACCCGCTTCAGCAAATAATCTCTCTCTTTCCTTCTCCACAAGCACTGCAAACAACTTCTCAACATCCCAACAATGATGAATAAGTAAAGTCCGAGAATGTTGGTCGTTTAGTTCTAGCAAATCCATTACTCTACGGAGATCTTCCCTCTGCATGAGTTAAGACTTCTATGTTAATGAAATTACATCTAGCAAACAGAACTATGACATAACAAAGGAATGAAAATAGAGTGTGAGGGTTCACCTGAGCTGCTATCACATAAAAAAAGCTGGACCAAAGCAAAAATTATAAAAATAAAAAGTTGCGTTCACATGGATGAGCATTCCTGCTTTATATTCCAGCAGAAGAAGAATTGAGCACTGAGCCTAAATCTGAAGCAGGATTGAGCACAACTCCGATGAACAACACCATTCTACTAGTCTCCTCCCTGAGTATGAACATGAATGGATGATCAGCCACAAAACTCTCGATATCATCTGGAAGACGCGCACAGCCACATAACGACATCCAGGTTACCGCCGCAGCTTCATTTCCTTTTTCGTTAACTTCAATATGAGATTTATGGAATATCTCATTTAGGTAAAGCTTGTCATAAGAATAAACCATTTCAGATATCGTTCCAGTATCCACAAAAGGCAAAACTAGCCCCAACTCCCTTACAGTTTTCGAAGCTGCAAAGTCACAAGACATTTTGAACTTTGGAATCATGCAAACTTTTAAATGCTCCACCTTAAGCTCAAAATCTTGATTGAAAAACCCAACATCGAAGTTCAGCTTAGCAATTAAAATTTTCAACCCCATTTTCTCATGGGGGAGAAAGAAATACATGGAGAACTGTCCATTTTTGTAGGGCAGTCCGAGAACATTAAAATCGTCAAATTTTCGAAAAAGGTAGGTGCTAGCACCCTCTATCATAAAGGGCACTTGAATTGTTTTACCATTTTGTAAGTGAAATGATCTATCTTTGGTGTTAGCTGCTTCAAATGGTCTGCTCCAGTCTCCTTTGAAGTAGAGTGCATTTGCAAGTATAAGCATAGTTCTTTTGTCGACAGACCCAGGTTGGAGAAACTTCTTTGATGAGCCCATTTGTTTTACTGTCCACTCATGAGTTCACTTCCTTCACCGCACCCTACAGGGACAGAAGAAATAATCTATCAACTTGACAAGCATTAGACCAATTTCCTTCTTTTGTTAAGAGTTTGGTTGCAATATATAGTACTTCTATGAAATATATATTTTTTCAGGCTGATATTAGCTCGGCAACAAAGCCTACCTCAGAATGGAAGTCTATTTCTTTGGCTTCACCTCCATATGTGATGGATATAATCTCTCTGAAATCAGGCTTAAGAGTGAAACGCCTATCAACCCAAACGCTATTAGCAAAAGAAATAGCAGGTCCTCCCTTGCCATCAGGTGCCATAAGTGTAACAATCAGGGACAGAGCAAGGGAAGCACAGAAAAGAAGGCAATGTTTTTTCATTTTGATAAATTAAGACAGAAAAGAAAATGCTTTTACCTTTTTCTTTTCTTAAAAACAAAGAAGAAAAGACTCCATTTTCGCGTACCACATACGCACGTCCTGAAGAAGTTTGTTTTTTTTTGTTTTTTATAAATTAAGATAGAAAAGAAGATGCTCATGTATTACCTGCTCTCACTTCCAAAATGCAGTCCCTTTCATCTGCATCATCCTTAGGAAGCATGGACATGAGCAGCAGGTTCTGCAGTTGTGCTTCTTGTCCTTGTCATCCCGCATATACGATCAAATGAATTAATTCATAAGCTTTTTCCTTTTTTTTTTATTCAGAGCGTAGACTCCATGAAAGAAGGGGGCAATTTACCTTAAAATGAACAATCACGTGCCCGTAGTGTATTTTACTCAGTTCCTCTTTTGCTGCCACCATTACATTGCTTCCAACATAGTTCCCAAAGCTTTGCTCAACCAACTTTTTAGCTTCTTCGAATGTTTGTCCTGCATGAGAAACTTCCACATTATCTGATTCCTTCAATCTGCAAGTAACTTTTGCACCCTGTACAACATAAACTACACCATTTACAATGCATCATCATCATGTCAAAAAAACTTATCTGCATTATCTGATTCCTTCAATCTGCAAGCGATACTTGTTTGACAATGGCCACTTCTCTAATATCCTAATCACAATAGCCATCTGCACATCAAAAAATTTATTATATATATATATATATAAGAACCAGATAACCATATCACAATGAAAAAAATATAATGAAACTTAACACAAAAATTGATAAAGTAAACAAACCCTCATCCCTCCTCCTTTATCCGGGCTTGGGACCGACAATGTAAAAAAGAACCTTTACATTGGCGGAGTTAAAAAAGGGTTGTTATAAATTTAAAAAACATAGGTAAGTATATATATACATATATTCAACAAGAAAACAACACTACTAAGATTACATATTTGGGACTACCAAATCCAAATTAAAATTACATATTTGGGACTACCAAAACCTAATCAGCCAGGAGTGTGTAAGTCAAAAAACAAAAATGAACGTATAACTACTAAGTACTATAGTATTGCATGCAAGTCCACAAAAATAGCAAGCATCAAGGATATCGTTCAAGGTTGTAACTACCAAGGTAGTTGTAACTATCAATCATCAAGTTTCACATGATTTTTACACCATACGAAGAAATCACCAACGTCCAAATCCCCCATCATGTCTCCTTTTGGATCACTCTTGTAAAGTTTAACCTCAGTCATATATTTGAAGCATAAGGAAAATTTGATCTCTGTTGCAGGGTTCAATGATCCATGGCAATCGTGAGGAAAATTCGAGTACGTCCCCTTTCTTCTTAGCCAAACACTTGGCTTAGAGGATCATTATCAATAGTGAGGTCAGTGGTACCCTGGGTTGAAGATTCTTGCAAGGCGGCCTTTTTTGCTTTAACTTGTTCCTTAAAAATAATGAAAAAATAAAATAACACAGGACACAAATAATATTCAAACAACTACAAAGTAAATTAAGAATTGTGTATAAAAGACATCATTGGGCACATACCATATATAGTTCAGCACCATGCGTGGGTTTTCCATCCTTTCCCGTGTGACAAGCAATCCATATATCAGTGCGTGTGACTGGTTCCCCATCAGGGTTCTTCTCAACCTAAATACTTGAAAGATTAGTCTCAGCCTATATAGTTAAATGGTTATTATTGTACTACTAGCTAGAAACTCAATTACCATTTCATACTCTACTTCTGCAACACTCTTTTGGCCACCCCCCATACATACTTTGAAGCCTTTTTGTTTTTGGCATTTTGGGCTCTAATTGCCTTCACTTCAGGGGTGCTCTCATAGCGAACAAACTCCTTCCAATCCTCCTCTCTTACACCATTTGGAACATGCTTATCTTGTTCCTCAATGGTAGGATACTTATCCAAATAGTCCTTCCTAAGATCTGCTTGAACCTTCTAAAATATTCTGGCATTTTCAAATGCACACTCCTTTTCACATAATTTGGGATGTCGTATTCACGCTGCAAATAAGCCATTGAGATATAAGTTGACAATAAAATAAGACATTATGAAAATCAATGATGTAAAATCTCACCTTGAGGCCATTCCACACATCCTCTTTGTAGTTGTCAGTAAGATGGTGCCAACCCTTGAATTTGATGGGCACAAGGGTTTCAACAAGCTTTCCAATGCGTTTATTGAAATTTCTAGCACCAGGTCCAACTGCTAAACCATGGACATTGAACTGTATGGTCTTTTTAACTTCACTGTCATCATTTGTAGATGTAGTGACATCATTGGTGGAGAGATTGCCGCGAGTACTACCCATTTCTATCAATGACATTATAGATATTAACCATTATCAAACAAAAAGAAATAAGAAACAACTATATACACTACATTTATAGATAATTTCCTTCCACAACATATCAGCACAAATAGATTTTTATAAAGCATTGGAAAAGCCAATCTGAATACTTAGCTACAAAGCTTCCCTTTCCCAACTCAAAAGTCAAAATAAGAAACAAAGACAAAATAATTGGTCTCAACCAAAGAGGATGACTAAAATAGCATTAGAAATGCATAAAAAAATATTGTAGCATAGTCAATTAAAATTCCAGTAAGCTCTTCAGGTTGGGGTTTTCTTTCAAGATGCTTTGATACACAGTGGGAGTTTCCTTTTTATCGACATTAGTGTTCAAGCCTCTTTGAGTATGTAGAACTACATGTCACCCGTCATTTGATTGATCTTTCAAATAAAATACCCCACTTGCTTCTTGAGCTAAAATGAATGGATCCTCTTCCACCTTTCTTTTGTCTTTTAGCTTCGACAAGTTTACCATCTCATGGTTCCAAATTGGGTCCACCTTATATGCATTTTTCTTATCTTCCACTTTGACCCAATCACAATAGAAGACAGTTTCTTTGAAATCTATGTAGTCTAGCACCAGTATGTCTCTAACAACTCCATACCATTTGACTAGTTGGTCATTTGTCCTCTTATCTTTCTTACTAGCAACAAAATGAGCAATGGAATCCATGGAGACACCACTATCTTGTGTCACCAAACATTCATCCGAAGAACTTGTCGCAAATGTGAAACCATTTACACAATATTTTGGATATCGGGTTGCCAAAAATTGTGGACCATTGGCTAACCTCCAAAGTGTGGTATTTGTTTCCCTAGCCTTCTCCAACTACATTGTAAAACAAATCATCTTAGAACTGAAATCTGAAAAAAAAAATTATATATATGAATAAATACACATTATAAAATACTTCATTACACAACCAAGGAATAAAATCAGTGGCTTGCTCAACATTTTTCCTTGACCATTTTTTTTTTACTTTGTGTAGCCAACTCCATGCAATATTCATTGTATTTTATGCACAAGTTACCATATTATCATAATTCTATATTTCTAGTTATTAAAAAAAACTAAAATATTATATATCTTACTCTTCCCAATCACTCGAATCAGCAAGTGCATTGAAAACCCATCTTCGAGCTTGTTTAAATTGTACATTATTTATCATATAGTTTTTTCCTTTATCCAATGGCTTTTCATCGGCATACTCATCATCTACATCAAGCCACTCCTCTTGACTGTGTTTGTGAGTTCCGAACAGTGGCTTTGTCATATACTCCATGCAGTATGTAATAGATTCATCTACAAGGTATGATTCTGCTATTGATCCTTCTATGTATCTGAAATTTTTAGCATAGTCTTTGTATCGTTTCATTAACCTATCAATCATAAATAAAATGATAAATTAGTATATAATATAATAAGATAACGTGATGGCATGCACTAAAATTAGAAAAATTATTTACCGCTCAAAGGGATACATCCATCGATATCGAACTGGACCACCAAGCATCGCTTCCTCGGTTAAATGAGTCATGCAATGCACACTTATAACAAAGAATGAAGGCGGAAGCTCCTTTTCAAGGACACAAATTGCCTCAATCACACCTTTGTGTGCCAACTGAAGATCTGTTTTGTTGATTACTTTAGCACATAAGATATTAAAGAATAAGCTAATTCTTTGAATAACAATTATTAAATCTTTATCCTTCTTGTCACGAAAAACATGTCTAAGCAAAACTGGAAGTAAATGTTGCATAATGACATGGTAGTCATGTGACTTCAGTCCTCTTAGCTCCAGGGATTGCCAAGAACGCAATTACTCAACTTGGATGAAAATCCACTCGGCAATTTCAACTCTTTTAGTGTATTCATAAATACTTGATTTTCTTTCTTGGTCAAGGCAAATGATGCTTTTGGCATTGAAGTTTTTCCCGTTTCAGTGTCATGGCTCAACCAATATCTCTTATGAGTTCCCATGTCTTCCATATCTTTTCGAGCATTCTCACCATCCTTTGTTTTCTTAGAGACATTCAACAATATGTTCACTAAGTGTTCAATGACATTCGTTTCAGTATGCATCACATCAATATTATGTCGTAGCTCAACAAACTTCCAGTACGGCAAATCAAATAAAATGGACCTTCTAGACCACGATGGCGCAATGTTATTGGTTGGTTCATCATTGACGTTATCATTATCAACCATATTCTTGCGCTTTTGGCCACTAACCCTACCTTGTGTAGAACTACCTTCCAAAATTTCCACTATCCTTCGTTCAACTTCTTCGCCAGATAATCGTCGTGGAGCACGACGATGTTCAACATCTTTGTTGAATCCCTTGTCATATCTAAACTTGTATTTTGTAGGTAAAAAACGTCGATGGCCTCTATATCATATCTTCAGACTGTTTGAAAGACGTTCAGATTCTACATCATCAACATTATAACCATGAACATTACAACCAGCTAGAGTCCCATAAGCAGGAAAGTCATGGATACCCCAAAACAACATTGCTTTCAACCGAAAATTGCTTTTAGTACACACATCCCAAGTTGAAACACCATCTGCCCACAATTCCTTCAACTCTTCTACTAATGGCTCCAGGTAAACATCAATATTCTTTCCGGGTGCTTTTGGCCCTGATATTAACAAGGTTAACAAACAAAACTCCTTTTTCATGCATAAAGAATGTGGAAGATTCAAAGGTGCTATTATTACTGGCCAACAACTATAAGCATTACTTAGATTTCTATGTGGGTTAAAACCATCAGTCGATATTGCAAGTCTCAAATTCCTACTATCAGAGGCAAACTCTGGCCATCTCATATTTGTTGAAGTCCATTGTGCTGAATCATATGGATGTCTCATCAAATTCCCATCTGAACAAGCATCCTTGTGCCAAGTCACTGATTCACCAATCCACGGTATGCTAAAAAATCTTTTCAACCTTGGAATCAATGGAAAATACTTTACAACCTTTTTAGCTTCTTTCCTGTATACCTTGCCAGACTCGTTGTCATCGACATCCACATAAACCTTATACCTACCAGAACCACATTTTGGACAAGTAACCAGACCCTCATATTCTTTCCAATAGAGTATGCATCCATTGGCACATGCATGTATTGTCTTACATACCATCCCCATATCTTTAATTGTGTTTTTCATGTTTGGGTAGTTATCTGGCAAATTACAATCATCCGGCAATAAGGTTTTTAGCCATTTTAACAACATCGTCACACTATTACCACTCCAACTAAAACGAGTCTTGAAATTCTGCAATTCAATAATGGTGGACAACGTGGTCTTATCCTTAGGACACCCATTGTACAAAGGCACGATCGCTTTTTCCTTATACTTTTGATACTTCTTGTTCATAACTGTCTCAGGTTCACAAGAAATTTTCGGACCACCTTCTGGATTACAGCCAAAACATTCTTCGACGGTGTCATTCAAGTCATTTATCCCATCATCAGCCTCCACAGTTTGCATGTTGAGGAATACATCATCAACTAGGTCGCTCATCCTAGGATATTCAAAGGCATCATCAGGTTCAACCACTTCTGTCATAGGTACACCAATCACCTGCTTGTTTATATTCTCTCCATGATGTATCCACATGACATAATTGGTATCAATGCCATGGCTTAACAAATGAACACCTATGTCATCAACACTAATGTTTCCCCTCGAGTTCCTACATCGAACACATGGGCAAGGAAAAAGATTGTCTCCATTTGCATATCCTCAACAAACTTTTGGAATTGTCTAACGCCGTTTATATACATTGCACTTCCCCATTTGTTCATCCATGACTTATCTAAAGGAATTGTTGACATTTCTACACACCAAAAATTAAAAGATTAACTTTAGTCAAACACTCATGATTCAAAAGATTATCTAAGTTTTAGATGCTGTGAAGCTATCATTTTTAACTTAGATTCTTCTATGAAAACATCAGCTTTGAAATTTCCATGTTCTTCATGAAATTCAACTTCTTCACATTGTTCCACATCAGAATCTATTTGATATAGATCAGACATTATTATCGTCCAGACTTCCTCAATTCAGACTTTTCTTGATGCTCCGTGAGGAGGTATTAGAAAAGTTCCCGGTGATCCCGTTTCAAAAGGGTCGGGAAGTACTATACTAAGAACTAACTGGTCCTTAGATAACGTTAATTCTATGATCAACAGATTCTTAAGTAGTTCAATCTGAACTAGTTGTTTCAAGATTCTTAACATGGCTCTGATACCAATAAACATAAACACATTCTCAAGTGAACTACTAAAATTATCAGATACATCAATATTGTGGATTTCTCAAACAATCAACAGAATCATGCATCAACAAAGGGCTAAGACATTACTTCAATCTAACATGTCTTGAAAAAATTCAAAAAAAAAAAACATTCAACATTTGCATTACTCTACAATCATTTGGTGTAGTATGTGTGATGATAACGTGCAAGTGAGCCTAGATTATCCACACATACATTAATAACTAGTGCTAGTATCATGTTTGAGAAATGGCACCCTTTGAGGATTAAGAGGAACTTCCCTTTGAGGATTAAAAGGGATTCCCGCCAGTTTCATTTTGTGATTGACTGTCAGGATGAGATAGACTGGCCAATTGTGCTGCTTTGGCTAAGAAGGGGAGATTGGGTTTAATGAAGGGTGCATAGATGTGAAAAGGAGATGGAAACTAGACTGAATTGTAGGGATATTCTGAATCACCCTTTTGCTGTGGGAGTTGTCCAAAATGTTTAGCAGTTAGTTCATATTCTGAATTGTAGGGAGGTCAGTTCCCCTCCCAATTCCTTGGTTTGCCCTTGGGATCTAAATACAAGAGCATAACTTAACTGAATAAGGCACTACTACTACTAGGCATGGCATGTGTGTGGTTTTATCATTAAGGTAATATACAAGGGTCCAGAGAGACTGATCACCAGATGTCAATAGGTTTAATTATATACTTCTCAAAATTTTTACTTAAATGCAAACTTCTCATTTTTTGTGTGTTTTGGGGGCTGACAGATAACATATCAGTTAGCAGACTACATGATCGTTATAAGGACTTTATGCTTGTTTTTCTTTAGTTCTGATCTATCATGTTTTGTTTTTTATAATGTTCTATTATTTTTTATATATATTGTAAGAGTTGCATTTCATGATGGAAAATGGCATTTCTTGTTGTTAATTATTTCTTGTAGCCGTGTATTCTCTAAACAAAACTTAAGCTTTATAATGACTTTTGATATATAAAATATGCAGAGGGTATTATAGATGCAGCAGCTCGAAAGGCTGCTCCGTGAGGAAACAAGTAGAAAGGAGTAGAACTGACCCCAACATGTTGGTGATCACATATACTTATGAACATAATCACCCATGGCCAACCCAAAGAAATGCACTTGCAGGTTCAACTCGATCACAGCCTCCCAAGACAGCAAACAACAGTGCTTCAAAGACCTCACTATCCAAGAACACAAATATGGAAGGCCACAAGGATAAAATTAGTGCAGGATGTTCTTCTGTTAAGAAGGAGGAGGAGATGGTTACAGAAAAAGCAACAGATCACAGCAGTACTGCAGGAGAGAAGGATCATCATAGCGGTGGTGGTATTTTTCAACATAACAATCTTTACAGACCAGAAATAGTAGCCAATAATAAGTCCAATCATTCTTCAGATGACTTCTTTGCTGATTTAGGAGAACTGGAGCCAAGTAATTTGTTCACACAAGGATTAAGATCTGATGAGGAAATGAGATACAACAACAACAAGGTGGCATTGGATCCATTCAATTTCGTTTATTGGACAGGAAACATCAGCAGCTAGAAGAACAGGAAGGGTGGGTTTTAAAACAAGACCATTGAAGTTTATGAAAATTAATGCACCATGCACTAAAGAGAATCTACTTATTAAGTCTCTTTCTTGGTGCAAGTCTATTCAAGGTCTTGTTAAAAAAACCTCCACCTTTCCACTACTCAGTTTGATCAATTTCATGATATTGTTGTGTATTTTTATTTATTTATTGTCATTTCATTTACCAGAAATACTACAGTATGTTGATTAAGAAAAAGAGAGAGAGGGGCATGTTTGTTGGTTGAATAGGAACAGAGACTTGCATGCGATGATGAGACCCACATTGGATGGGACAAAAGCTAAGGAACACAAGCATGCAACAGTTACAACTACTACTTTACGATGCTTATATTCTATGGTGAGAAGAAATAAACCCAAGTTGACACGAAAAGGCAAAGGGAAAAAGCAACCAAAAAAAGTTTGACATTTCTTTTCAATGTATTCACCACTCCATTGATAACTTGGAGAAAGAAAGAGATCAAACAATATAGAAGAACTGATTTTATGTTCATTTGCTTTCTGTTTAATCAAATAACGATATCCAATATTATATTGCATAACTTAACTGAATAAGGCACTACTACTAGGCATGGCATGTGTGTGGTTTTATCATTAAGGTAATAGACAAGGGTCCAGAGAGACTGATCACCAGACGTCAATAGGTTTAATTATATACTTCTCAAAATTTTTACTTAAATGAAAACTTCTCATTTTTTGTGTGTTTTGGGGGCTGACAGATAACATATCAGTTAGCAGACTACATGATCGTTATAAGGACTTTATGCTTGTTTTTCTTTAGTTCTGATCTCTCATGTTTTGTTTTTTTATAATGTTCTATTATTTTTAATGTTAGACAACTCCTTCCATTATTCTAATGTTTTTGTTTGTTTATAATTAGGAACATAATTAGTCCCACATTTTATTGACTGTTGAGAAACTGAGGCATGACAATTTCTAAAATAAAGCCCTGCTAACTGGGCTTTCAACTTCTATATTAATCTAACATGTCTGACAGAATCATGCATCTAACATGTCTAACAAAATCATGGATCAACAAAGGTTTCTCAAACAATCAACAAAATCATGCATCAACAGAGGGCTAAAACATTACTTCAATCTAACATGTCTTGAAAAAAATTCAAATAAAAAAAAAAAAATTCAAGAACCCAAGAAGTAAAAAACAAATTCATTACCAGACCAAGCCGTTCCCGGGCCCGAAAGATCCTCCACTGATTGATTATGGTTCACTTTTTCTTCTTTCTCTTCACACTCTCCTCTGCTCCTCTCTCTCACTCTGATTTTCTAACAAACCCTAAAATGAAAGCATCAACAAAGGTTTATCAAACAATCAACAGAATCATGCATCAACAAAGGGCTAAAACATTACTTCAATCTAACATGTCTTGAAAAAATTCAAAAAAAAAAAAATTCAAGAACCCAAGAAGTAAAAAACAAATGCATTACCAGACCAAGCCGTTCCCCGGCCCGAAAGATCCTCCACTGATTGATTATGGTTCACTTCTTCTTCTTTCTCTTCACACTCTCCTCTGCTCCTCTCTCTGACTCTGATTTTCTAAGGAACCCTAAAATGAAAATGGAAGGAGGCGAAAGTGTTTTCGCCAAACCGTGAAAGTGTTTTCCACAATCTGATTTGAAACGAAAATGGAGCTCCTCAATCTCTCCTCTGCGCCAATTTTTTTTGCAATACGTCGAAACCCCGCGCAACACTGTTTTCCCCAATTTTTTCGCCAAAGCGCGAAACTCTTTTCGCCAAAGCGTGAAACTCTTTTCGCCAGAGCGCGAAACTCCTCTCTCCACATAGGCGCACATGCAAAACACTCTTGTTTAGCCACGGTTTTTGGCCGTGGCAAATGAACCCACGGTTTACAGCCGTGGCCAGCCTTTTGGTAGTGATTATAGCCACGATTTTTATTTTTATAGCCACGGTTTTAGACCGTTGGCCACGATATCCACAGTTTTTGGCCGTGGCAAATAAACCAACGGTTTAGAGCCGTGGCCATCTTCGTGTAGCTAAACAGGCCTTTTGGTGTAGTGTTTGATCACCATTCTTATTAGGGCTAAGGACGTTGGCGTCCGAGTGTCTTCGAGGGTGACACAATTGCTCACTTTTCCTTGGAAAAATGAGCATGCTGTGTGTGCTGACGTCGCCGAACTGCATGATATTTTAAATCGTGGCAGAAGTTTTGTTTCATGGCTCCCGCAGACTCCCTTACTTTGAGCTTGTTTGTCGTCCGGTCGAGCGTGAATTTAGACCACAGAGTAAATTGATTCCTTGTCCATTCTTGCTTGTGTCAACTACATATTAGATTGATCTGTTGTGATTTTTGCAGGGAGATTTTCTACTTTGCCTTTTCTGCTGAAGATAAAACAACTTTGGATGCTTTACGCGACATGCCTTGTCTGGAGGTAGAGGATGTAGTCAAGCCTTTTAATGTTGAGCGCAATGTTCTGTGGACTTATTGGCACGTGGCTCCCACTACAGAAGAGGAAGCTTCGCAAGATTAAGGTTCCAAACCCTTCAAGGGGGCAGAAATAGATGAGCCACTTCCTTTTCCTGTGCATCATAAGAGATCTCGTGTTTTGTCTAGGTCTATCCGCAGGCGTCTAGCCTCGTCCAAAGGATGTGATGATGTCGGGTAAGAGCCTAGTGAGACTGATGTTTCTGAGGGGCGTGATGCTCAAGTCATGGCCCCTGTCTCTCTTCCTAACTTGGAAAGATAATATCTGCAAATGGTGGACGATGTTACCAAACCGAGCACCAAGTAGGCACAATTTATGAATAAGATGCTGCTGCAGGCGGGCATGAAGATTCGAACGGTCATCATTTTTCAATAAAGGACTTCGAGCCCCGCTTCTATCTGGATCGTGAACCTGTTGAAGAGTCGTTTGATCATCGACGTCATGATGAAGGTTCTTTTTCTATTCGCCCATATTGTGCTCCATATATTTCCCATCCTCATATTCAACTGATGACGTGTCCAAGGAATAATTCACTTCCATCTTCTCCTTCAACAGAAAAGATGGACCGGCACATGAAAGAGAGCCGATTGTTGCGGGAAAGGGGAAAGTTGTTGACGAGGGCCCTGATGCATTGAAGACAGCTAAGGGTAGTGCTAGAGTAATTTTGGTTCTGAATGACCTTCATTCGGATGCTCGGATCAGTATGTTTGCTCTAGATGTAATAAGGATGAGCTACCAAGCTTGGCATCAGGAGGTTGGAATCTCTTACACTGCAAGGAATCATATCAGCAGGTGGAATGACTGGCTAGCGAACTGTGCTCCGGAGCCAGTGGGAGATTCGCTAGGAGAGCATTTGGATTAAGGGCAGAAACACCTTGTGCTAGGGATATTATATCTGAATCAAGTGGCCACATCCGAAATTTAAGTCGAGGCTGCTCGTGAGAGGGTTTATACCATGGAGTGAGTCTTTGCAAACCTGCTGAGGTCATACTCTGATACTCTTCACGAGATTGATTTGTTGATGAAGCAACTCGAAGCTTTCTCAGATACTGGAGTGGAGTCTAGGTCCATTGGAACAGAAGCTCAGAAGGCTTACTTGAAAACGCTTAAGTTCGACATGGCGGGGGCATATCCGCGAGGGTTTTGTTTGAGAATGAACTAAACTTTGTCCGTTGTGACTTGCAGCTTGCCCGTGATTCTATGGATGGAGTGTAGGATGAACTGCAGGCTATGAATACTAAGAGGATTAAGAAGGAGTTCGAGTGAACTGTCTAGTGCCAACAGCTAGAAGCTAATGCTGAATTTCATGTCGAAAGTGCAGGGACATCTGGAGAGCAGTTCCTTCTGGCACAGATTGATCTGAATATCGTCAATGATAAGTTGGATGTTCAGTAGTCCAAGACTAAAATCATGTCGGGTGAGTTGGAGCAACTGAAGTAGGAGCTCGCTAAGTCAAAAAGATGCGAAGAGAAGCTTCTCAAAGCCTAGGGCACATTTGAATTCAGTAGAGTCGTGGATGGAAGGCTGGAGCTATTGCATCTGATTAAGAAAGAGCGCCCTGACTGAGATCTCTCCTATTATAAAGATATTGCATATACAAAGTTTGGAGCGACCTCTAATTTGTCTAAAGTAGAAGGCTTACCTGATGTGGTGGTGGTGGGGGGGGGGGGGTCGAGAAGTAGCACCTACAGATGTGTCTCCTGCTTCTTCCCCTGCTAAGTCTAGTTTTGTTGTATCTGACTCTCTTCCTGATGAGGGGTGAATTTTGTACTCAAGTTTGTAAATGAATAGTACTTCATATTTTTTTTGTCTTCCTTTGTTTTTCCTGCTAGCTTTTACCTGTTTCGTCTTATTTCGACATTAATTGTTAGATGGGGAACTTTGCTGCTCCAGGAAGCTTATGTTTGATTCGTTGTTGAGAGCTCTGATTTCTTGTGCTGTAGTAGTTTGTGCAGTTCTGGTAAGGCTTCATTTTAGAGATCAAGGAGTATAGCACACCCTTTGTTTGGCAGCTTGGCTGTTTGTTGGTCCAGCATTTGTTGTTGCAGTTATATGCGCATTAGTCAGATTGTGGTCCCAGCGCTTGGACCCTTGTAGATGATTGGATAGTAGTCTTTGCGAGTAGTCTGTGTCGAGTTTTCAGAACTCTGACCGGACTTTTGACTCGTATTTATTTGTTATATGTAAAATAAGCTTAATTGGATCGGGGTTGTTATCGCCAGTCATGACAGACTAAACTGGGGTTAGGTTTAGGTGACCATGGTGGTCCCCTGCAAGCCATCTTCACCAGGCTACATGAGCACTGACTAAGCTCCCAATTTCCAACCCATCTTGATCCTTTCGGGGCGGACTAGGAATTGGAGCGAGCCAACAATTATCATCATCAGTCGTTCTGACTAAACTTTTGGCGGGGTTCGACGATCATTGTTTGTAGTTGGCCAATGATCCCTAGCAAGCTATCTTCACCAAGTTACAAAACCATGGTCATCAGCGGCCACTGACAAAGCTTTGGCCAGGGTTCGGTGATCACTGTTTGTGTACGAGTAGTAACCCCTGGCAAGCCATCTTAAACAGGCATCAAGAGCGCTAACTAGACTCCCACATTCTAGGCCGCCAAAATTCGTTATTTGCAGACTAAGCTTCGAGCAGACCAGACGCTATCATCGTTGGTCGTTGCCGACTAAGCTTTGGTCGGGTTCGATCTCCCATGTTTGGACAATGATCCCTGAAAAGCCGTTTTGATCAAGTATCAGAGCTTTGACTAAGCTCCCACTATCTAAACCGTTTACACCCGTTTAATTGAACGGACTGGGCATTGGAGCGTACCAAAAACTATTGTCATAGGTCGAAACCGACTAAGCTTTGGTTAGAATAAGATTCTGGGCGTGTAAGTCTGACTCGGGGGTCATAACTTACTTAACTTGCCTGTAAGATTCTGGGCGTGTAAGTCTGACTTGGGGGTCTTGACTTACTTAACTTGCCTGTGAGATTCTGGGCGTGTAAGTCTGACTTGGAGGGTCCTGATTTACTAAACTCGCTTTCAAGATTTCGAGCGTGTAAGTCTAACTTGGGGGTCCCGACTTACTTAACTCGCATGTAAGATTCTGGGCGTTAAATCTGATTTAGGGGTCCTGATTTACTTAACTCGCCTGTAAGATTCTGGGCATGTAAGTCTGACTTGGGGGTCATGACTTACTTAACTCGCCTGTAAGATTTTGGGCGTGTAAGTCTGACTTGGGGATCCTTACTTATCTCACATGGCGATCTGATTCTAGTGTCGGATCAATTGATCAGACTAATAATAGATTGATCGGCCTTAATGAACATCAGGGGAATAATAGTGGAGCTAATGCCTTGGGTTTGATAACACTCTGTAGGCACACTTCTTATTCTGTGGGTGCTCAACACCTTTGTTGCTTGTTCCTTTGCGTGTGTTGGGCTGGTTCTGGCAGGGAACAAGCTTCGACCTAGTAGTTGATAGGCTTTTTTTATGGATCAGCATGCCAAGGACACGGCGCATTCTGTGAGACGGTTCGGTATTGATTACTCCCCCTAATTAATGGGGCTGCGTGCAGGGTCAGTAATTCAAAAGTTGTGGACTTGTGTAGTTGCTATTGGAACCATCATTTTCCCGATTTACCATGTCATTTAATGTTGAAGTAACTGCTTGTTGATGCCCTTTCGTACACCATTACGCTTATACATGGGCTGGCTATTCTGCGTACAAGCACTGCAATGAAAATAGTAGAGAATGTTAATCAAATGCATCTTACCAGAGAGTTTGCTTTGGGTTTTCCAAAAGCTGAAGGAAGATCTCCTCACCTGGAGTCTTTGAATGTTCTTACATTGGCGCCGATGAGTCTTGATAAGACTTGCTATTATGCGGTGTTGCTTATTCTGGGTGGGCACCAGATTAATCTCATGAGATCTTGTAATATCTTCTTACATTGTGAAGAAGAATTATGGACTTCCTTTCAGAGATCAGGTCTATCTTCCATCTTCCGGTGCTCAATGACTCTCTCATCCGTTTACTGCTGTCGAGGGCTGGTCCCCATAGCTATTTTATTGTTGATGGGAACGTTGGAGGTCGTTACTCTCATTCTTGGGGTGGCACCTCTGCCTCACCTCAGGCAGTACACACTTGAGATTCGTCTCCACTTAGTAGCATTGTGAAAACTCAACGATTCAGTTGCTCCGAGACGTCCTCGTTGGTTTTCTGTCGCTTCCTTCTGTTCCTTTTCATGAGGCAAACTGGTGGAGTGAAGAATTGAGGGTGTGCTCACAGCCCTCTTTGTGTACTTTGCTTGCCACATCCAAATCGTCTTCCTGGGGTGATTCGATGGAGCAATTAGCACTCTTTCGTCATCTGTCGCGGACGCTTTTTTTTTACCACCTTATCTTCTGGAGGCGGATTAGCATATCAGAGTCTCTACCCTTTTTCAGTGGATAGATTCTTGCATCGGACTTAGATACTTGTAATGTATGAACTAATGTACTAGTTGGTCGGCAAGCTTTGTAATAACTCTCATTGCAATCTATAAAATCTATTTAATTTTTGGATTATGTCCTGTACGAACAACTCTTCTACACTAAAATGAAATAGAAAACAAGAAACGAAATCAAAGCAACAAATAATTTAACTTCGAGCGGAGACTAAGCTAATCCAATCCTGAAGAAGATGAAAATGGTGCTGGCTCGGATTGCGTGGCCCCTCTAGCAATTTTTTTAAAAAGCTAATGAAGTTACTGAATCGTGGACTTCGTGCGGGTGGGCAGTTCCTTGCGGATTAACAGCTTTTGGAGCTAGTGCCACTTGATTAATTATCGTTACTTATCTCAATTTTAGTCTGGATCGCCTCGCTAGCTTTGACTTATGGATCTCCGCATAGATACTTCTTGGTTATTTGGGTTCCTCCACCCTCATAAAGTAATTTAACTTTTGTGTCTAGGCTTGATGCCTGGCATATCAGTTCTGTAGGCCCAAGCTGTAACTGGCAACAATTCAGTTGCTTTAGGGCTACATAATGGTAGTCTCTTGTTCCTGGCTGATCTCCTCGAATAATCTCTTGAGCATGGTTGGCTGTATTGTTTATGTATTGGTGCAGGGTGGATACCACTGCTTCCATATGATGAAGCCACGACCTTCCCAGAATGATGTTGTAGGTAGACGGGGCATCAACTACCATGAACTCTTGGACAAGGTACTTCCTTAGTTGTGGCTCTCCTGCCACCACCATTAGATTGATTTTCCCGATGGGGAAGCGTTTCTATGTGCTGAATCTGACCATAGGGTGGTTGGCGGGCGTTAGGTCTTTCTCCTGTAGTTGCATGTTGCGAAATGCACTGAGAAATATGACATTTAGTGAGCTTCCAGTGTCCACCAAAGAACTCTTACCTCCCACTTAGGGATAAGAACGGAGATGACTCGGGCGCCATTGGGAAAATAATGTACCCGCTGGAGATCCCTCTCCGTAAATGTCAGTGATGGGATCAGGTTGTGAACTCGTGCATCCTGCACTTGTCGGTCCTCATACTGAGATGGTATTCACATCTCATTCAGTGTCCTCTTACGGGACCTGTTTGATTGTTTTTCCTCGTGATCGACCCCGTGGAGGATGTAAATGACGCTAGGAGTTTCCTTTTCGACCTCCTTGACAACGTCCGTTCTTTCCTTTTGCCCGGCCCTACCTCATGTCCAAGCCTAGGAACTTCTTGAGTTTACCTTTCCTTATCCGGTACTCAACTTCTCTTATGAGGTTTTTATAATCCTCAGTACTATGTTTGCCTTCCTTTTGGTAGGCGCAGTATTTGTTGTTGTCGCGCCTAGCAGGGTCTCCTTGCTGCTTAGGCGACCACTTTAGCTTTTCCCAATCCTTGATGGAATCAAGGATATCGGACAGACTGTTGTTGAAAGGGGTGACAGACCTGGATCTGACGTAATTCAAAGCCTTGTCCTGCTTGGGGCAACTTGACTCGGTCTTGTTGTCTGTGCACTTCCTCTTGTTATTGTCATCATCCACTTTTTTCTTCCCTTTTTTCCTATCCTTCGAAACAGAGGGTTTCTTTTCTGACTCCGTATTTCTCCTGGCGGCTAGCATTTCGTCCAAAGTGATGTATCTCTGGGCATCTCTGAGCAAGTATGTCATATTGTTTGGCAGTGTCATCACTACATCCTTCGATGAGGGTCAAGTCATCATTAAAACGAGTGACATACTCCCTCAACGTCTCGTTTTATTTTTGCTTTAGGGTCAGCAGATAATGCGGGCTCCTCTTGAGCCTTTGGCTGCCCATAAAGCGTGTACGAAACACTAATGCCAACATCCGGAATGAATGGATGGATTTGAGAGGAAGGCTGTGGAACCACATCAGTGTTGACATCTTCAGGTTTCCAGGGAATGATCAGCACATTATTGCATTGGACCCTTCTTTGAGCACCATAACGTGTTGGAAATGGCGTAGGTGATCGGTTGGGTCTCATGTCTTGTCGTAAAACTCCAACTTTGGTGGGGTGTATTTATTTTGCAGCGGTTCGTCCATGATATGATCCATGAACGGGGTGGGGTGTCGTGAGACTGAATAACACGTCTTGGTTTGTGGCCCCGTTGCGGAGAGGGTTGTGCGAGACGCGTCTGTCAACTCTTGGCGTTGGGTCTGTATTGGCAGCGTCTCCACCTCTTTCCATTGAGAAGTTGCTGGGGTAGCTTAACTCTCCTGAACATGCTCTCTAGAACTTTCTGGGGAACGGGCCCTTCGCTGCTCATGTTCTCCCTCTGCAAGTGGAAGATTTTGTCGTTTGAGAGCCTCCAGCGTCTCTGCAATTTGTTGCATCCGTGTTGAGAGTAGGTCAACATTCGGGTCTGTTGTGATTAGCATCGATGTAGGGGTCTAGGTTCCTCCCGCGACGATGGTGGAACTAGCAGCGCTCTGCCGGTTTGAGCACCTGAAGGCTCGACATCATCTCCATTGTTGAGAGACCTTGTTGTCACCATCTTGCTGATTCGCTGGGAAAGGTGGAACTACAGTTTTCTCTGAGGAACTCTGTCATTCCCTACGGACGACACCAAACTGATGTAGTCGATTTCTGCTCTCATTCCTCACAGCTTACCTAGACCTGCACAAGTAGCAAACGTGAACCAAGGACCACCGTGGGTGGCTGATGACATTCTGATGCTTAAGTTAGATAAGGCTTAGGAGAGGCTTAAAACTGTAAACTTGGTTATATTGTGTACCTCTAGTTCATCGACCTTATCTCCTTTTTATTATGAAGGAGTCCTCGTTCGGCTTGGCCCGTGGTGGCTTAATTTCGAAAAAAATAATCTTGATGTGGAGATCCTTTCCTGATTGGGAGTTGTCCATGTGGGATAGTTTCCCTACACGACTCGTGCTCCTAGATCTATGGAAATGTTTCATTTTCTAAGTGATGTCCATGCAAGGAAGTTTTCTTGCCCGACTTATCTTCTAATATATGTTTCCTAGTCGGATCCAATGTGTTGATGTCCTACCTGTCTTGGGTAGATCTCTTAGATACTTGCCTTAGAGGTCTTACAAGTATTGGGCCTGACCGCGTGACGTGTGGGCTTACTGGCTCATTGCAACTCGGATCCAACCGTTTGGATTCTGCCAATGATGGGCTTACTACTGTTTGGCTTGGCAGGATTGAGCGTGCAATTGGGCTTGCTTCATTCTGTTGATGATATTATCATGACACCTGTATGGTGTTGATTAGAGGACAGTTTGAATTATCATCAACACTGAACTTGAATCAAACTTGATTGAAAATTTTGTTTTGTTTTGTTTTAAACAACTAAAATCTAATGCAACCTTAGATGATATGACATAAACTAAGTGCAATATGTGAATGCACCTAAAGGGAGCACTAACCATGACACACAAACAAAGCTCAATCAATTCCTATCCATCTAGCAAACAACAAATTGATTATCTTCAATTAAGTGCAAGGGGCGATTGATTTTTAAAACCCAATCTAATTGAAGTGGAAAATGATTTTTAGCGTCTCAAAATCAATTCTCACTCTAGTTAGATTTTTCCATATGTCTTGTAAGTAAGGGGTAGCTTACTACGTAAAAACTCCTTAGACCACCACACTAGGCATAAATGCGCTCTAGCCAGATTTTATTTTATTTGGTGTGCTAGAAATAGTTAAGCCTTTGAAGGACATTTATAAGATCCAAGGATTTCTTACGATATTTAGATATCACTTAAAAAATTTCAATAACCTCTGTGTTCCTAAGCACAATAAGATTAGACTTGGGTAAAACTACGTCGAAACACCACTTTCTAGGTGAAAAGGTAAGAAATGGCAGTGCAGTCACACTAGTCTTTACCCGACATACCAATTCGCACTAGAACAACCTTGCTTCAAAAGAGTTCGACACAGTCTATTCTTGTTGTGAGGTCCTATGAACATTTTTCTATTGGTTCTAATTATCTGAGTTCATTTTAGTAAATTTGGCCAAGTTTGAACGAATTGGAGTGATGAGGTAGGTGATCAAATCCCACTCAATTGCAAATAGTCAGGTCCGCTTTACGTATTTTGGCACAGTTTGATATCTTGTGAAATTTAAACACTAAAAAACATTCCAGAAACACTTCTTGCAAATGATTCGAAGTGGGTTGAAAGAGGTACCTCACTTTGCTTCCGGTTGTATCTTGGACTCTGTTTTAATTTTTACAACTTAAAGTCCTCACAGTCACTCAAAACAAAATTAAAAAAGTCTTAAGTTATGGTCCAAGTGTCCTCCATTATTCAATAAATTCACTAAAGCTCTTTGTCAAGTGTTTCCTTGTGTATAACCTAAAAATTTCACTATAAATAATGATTAGTAGTCTTTGAAACAAAACAACTATTCACAAACTCAAGTTCATGCAAATTTAGATGAACTAATGAAATCCAAAAAAAATATATTTAAAGTAATGGATTATTTTTGAAAAATCATATAGAGCTCAATACTTCATGAAATTCAAATTTAAAAATTGTTCTAGATTTCTGACAGAGTTGATGATATATCAAATCATAATTTTATCACGACCGTACACATGGCAAAAATCATCCATCACGAGGAACATGCATTTCATCTTAACACCGATAACAGTTCCGGTATTAGAAGCCCAGAGAGGTAGGCCCAACCATTAAATCCCAAAAATGTCTTTAATTATAGATCATATTCAAAGGCCAAAGTCCAGGCCAAACAGATCTCTTCCCTTAGATAAAAGAGAAGTTACGAAGGAGACAAGTCATGGCAGGAATCACTCCCCCAAAGACTTATCTCAACAAAAGAGGAGACTGTTGTGAGAAATGTTTCCTCTCATCACGATGTACATGCCTAAGTCACACAGAGAGTTAACTATGCACATTAAATAAGGTAAAGGGGACATTCGACGAAAGGTATGCAAACACAACTGAATTATACTCTGTCCAAATTCATTCTCTCCCACAAATTAACTGACTTAAGCATCGGAGTGCCTTCGGCCAACAAACAGGTGGTATTTGGCATTCTAACCCTATTTTGCAGGTCAAACTTCTGTTAGGATAGATTTGGACGCATCAGTTTGGCATTTTCTATGGGAAATGATAGTTTCCTTACTTAAAAAAGAATTTGCTAGTAGTTTCTTTAGCGCAAGTCAGTAATAGAAAGATTTAGTGCAAATGAAACCTTCTACAAATCCTCAAGTTGGCAACAGTCAAGGCAACTTTTCCACCGATGAAACTGAATTAGTAGGCATATCCCAAATCCAGCACTGGGAGAACTAATTATGCAAGGTATTACAGTACCACCACATGATATGGTGGCCCAACAAGCCCAAACATTTGGCGGTACAATGATAGATCCTCGTGTGGACCAATTCTCGGCAAATGAATTATCTAGCTAAAGTGGTCGTAAAGCTCACTCAGGACCGTGTTCCACCTTTCAAGCATGTCAGAATTCCACTTCTGCATAATTTTTCCAACCATGTCCGAGATAACCATGAACCTCATGCAAAACCTCGGAGAACGAACTTCGAAGGAAGTGAACCTCAGGGAGATGCATCCCAGACTAATGGAATTCTTCCATAAGTTCCATTCAGGATTGGAATTGCAGATCCCAATGTGATTTACAAGTTAGCCAGGCCACCATTCTCTGATGCAATCATGAAGACCCCTCTACCGAGAATGTTTAATTATCCAAAGTTTGAAACTTATGATGGCACTACTGATCCATCAGACCATTTATGTCATTTCCACCATATGATCGCATTGAAGTAGAACACGAAGTCATCATATGCAGAACCATTTCGACTAGCCTTGCGTCCAAGGTAATGAGTTGGTTCAATAGCTTTATGCCTAGATCAATAGATTCTTATTAGGCATTGGTGATGGCCTTCATCACAAGGTTCATTGGGAGTCAACAGATCAGAAAGGGACCCTCGTTATTTGTTTCACATCAAGCAAAAGTCTAATGAGACTCTCAAGAAGTATGTTACACGTTTCACTTATGAGTTAACCATGATTGATAGATGCAACAATGACATAGACGTAACCACTTTCACCTCCGAATTAAAAACATGATTATTTTACAACTTTCTGAACCTGGATCCTCCGAGAAACATGGCGACCTTGCTGAAAAGTGCTAAAAATACATCACCCTTGATGAGATGTGGGCCGCCAAGAGGAAAAAATAATCTGAGAAAAGGTCTTTCCCAATGAGTCAGGAAAGAAGAGAGGAGCGAATGAGAGATGTTAGGATGCAAGAGGACAGCGGTCAATCCAAAAGACATTACCAATGACAGGTTCGAATTCAACAAACAAGAACTCGTAAAGCTGCAATCTGAAATAGCCAGACACGAACGGACAACATGAAGTACAAACTGTTAATCGTTCCAAAAATGAGTCTGGCAACTATCTTAGAGTCTATGGAAAACTAGGAAGACGTCAAATGGCCACTCAAACTAATGGGAGATCCGACCGGAGAAGATAATAACAAATATTGTTCTTTCCACAAATACCACGAACATGATACAAAAGACTGCTACAACTTAAAGAATGAAATCGAGTACTGGATCCAGAAAAGACAACTCGGTGAATTTGTTGGGTTAAAAGACAAGCAGTCCAAAGGGAAAGAGAAAGCGAACAATACCACGGGGTCAAATGAACAGTCCAAAGAGCTGATATATGTCTTACATGGTGTAGCCAGAGAAAGAGAACGATCTAATCGATCACGAAAGCAATCCATCTGAGACTTACGGACGAGAATATGATATCCAGACCTTCTCGTTCAATGCGTTAGAATTGAACATCCAACTCTAACCTTTCCTGAGAAAGATGCACAGAGAGTTCATTTCCCCACAATGATGCCCTGGTGATTTAAGTGTTGATAGCTAAGTGGGAAGTCAAAAAAGTGCTTATCAACACGGGTAGCTCGGCCGACCTCCTGTTCTTGGAGGCATTCCGCAAAATGAAGTTCAACGAAGAGAAACTAACACCCATTGACCAACTTATGGTGGGTTTCATAGGCGAGCAATGCCACCCACTCAGACTAATCTAACTACCAGTCGTGGCTGGAACACCACGTAAACAACGAGTCCTATTAATGGACTTCTTCATTGTCGACGGGCCCTCAGCATACAATATGCTTCTAGGAAGACCTTGGCTACACAAAATGGGTGTAGTATCTTCCACCCTACACCAATGCCTGAAATATCACATTAGCGACGACGCTGGGATCGTCAAAAGAGACCAGCTGGCTGCATGCTTGGGTATATTAATAATGAAATTGCAAGAAGTTTGACACAACAAATTTTTTTTATTATGATTAACAAATAATAAAAAATCATTTGTACGTTGTAGGCTCAATTGGAGGCCAATTTTGGTGCAATCCGAGAATCCAAGGATTTGAGGGACCAAATGGACTCCATTTGACTTCTAACTGCATGGGTGCGTTAATAATCACAGATGGAACAAGTTTGACTCAACAAAGAATAAAAACTCGTTTATACGTTTTAAGCTAAATTACAGCCAATTTCGGTGCAATCCGAGAATCCATGGATTTGAGTGACCAAATGGACTTCATTTGATTTCTAAAATCTTGGGTAGATTTAGAATGAAAAATGCAACAAGTTTGACTCAACAAACATGTTTTGTTGTTCTTAACGAAAAAGGAAAACTCGTTTGTATGTTGTAGGCTCAATTCGAGACCATTTTTGGAGCAATAAAAAAATCCATGGATTTGAGTGACCAAATGGTCTTCGTTTATTTCTAACCACTTGGGTACGTTAATAAAGACAAATGATACAAGTTTGACTCAACAAGCAATTTTTTTGTGCTCAACAAAGAAAGAAAGCTCGTTTGTACATTGTAGGCTCAATTGGAGGTCAACTTGGGTACAATATGAGAATCCAAATTTGAGTGACCAAATGGACTTTGTTTGACTCTTGACAACTTGGGGCGTTAATAATGACAATTGTATCCTGTTTGACTCAACAAGCAAGTTTTGTTGTGCTTAACAAGGAAAACTAGTTTGTAACAGGCTCGATTGGAAGCCAATTGTAGGGTTTTTTATGCCTAAAAAAAAATAAGGAAAGCTCGTTTGTACATTGTAGGCTCAATTGGTAGCCAATTTGGGTGCAATTCAAGAATCCAAGGATTGGATTTACGAAATGGACTCCGTTTGACTTCCAACTGCTTGGGTACATAAATAAGGATAAATGAAATAAGTTTGGCTTAAGAAACAAGTTGTCTTGCACTTAAGAAATAAGGAAAGCTCATTTGTACGTTGAACGCAAAGTTGGAGATTTGGGCACAATCCGAGAATCCAGAGACTTGAGTGACCAAATAGACTTCGATTGACTTATGACATCTTGGTTACATTAATAAAGACAATTGTAACAAGTGTGACACAACAAACAATTTTATTTGTGCTTAACAAGAAGGAAAATGCGTTTGTAACAGGCTCAATTCGAGGAGAATTTCGGCACAATGCGAGAATCCAAGGATTTGAGTGACCAAATGGACTTCATTTCACTTCAAACTCCTTGTGTAAGTTTAGAATGACAATTTCAAAAGGTGTGACTCAACAAACAAGTTTTGTTGTGCTTATCAAAAAAGGAAAACATGTTTGTACTTAGTAGGCTTAAATGGAGACCAATTTGGGTGCCATCCGAGAATCCAAGGATTTGAGTTAGGGGTGGGCATCCCATCCCGCGATCCCGATCCCGTCCCGTCCCGATTTTTTCGGGTCTTAATGGGATTGAATAATTTCATCCCGATCCCGTCCCATCCCGTCCCGATCTAGAATGGGATGGGATGGGATGGGTGTAACACCCCTACTTTTTCAATAACAATAAATAATTTATGTTTCTAAAATTCAATTGAAATTGTGTTTTAGAATCTTCTTTTGTTTGACAACTAGTATTTTTCGAAATTCAGTTAACTGTCTTACCATCCGAATCTCGGGACGAGATTCCATTTAACGTGTGTATAATGTAACACCCCTAAATTTCATAAAGATAATTTATTTTATTTTTAATTAAATAAAATAGGGTTACATTTAATTGAATGTGAATTTCGAAATTTAGGGTTTTATTTGGTGAGTTTAGAAGGTGGGTGTTTTCAGAAGTCCAGTGGGGGCAAATAGCCACCCACCCTATAAAGAGAAAACCCTATTTTTCTTTTCTTTCTCCTTCTTCTTTTCCCCTTTTCTCCTTCATGTTTCTCTCCTTCAGATTTCTCTGCCTCCCTCTATCTCGGTCTCTCTTCCTCCCACTCGTTTGCGCTGCGAAGCGAAGAAGAAGACGAAGAGTTCATCTCGCCATTAGAGCACCCGATCTTGTGAGGAATGAAATCGAATGGGGGTGAATGATTCTAGGAAAGATCGCTCGAGAAGTACTTGCTAAAGATCTGTGCTGGTGATGCGAATGGAGGTGATGAAGATGGCGCTCTTTCGGTCAATTTCGCTGAAGCTGCGTTGTTGATACAGGGGTCAGTTCAGGTGTATAGCAAGAAGGTTGAGTACTTGTATTCGCTGGTGACTTTGGTGTTCGGAAGACTGATTCAGAATCAGTGATTCGCAGGTATTTGCATGGGTAGGGCGTTTTGTGTATTCATAAATTGGCGATTGGATTTTTAGGCAGGTTGGTTGAATATATTGGAAGGAAAATGCTTGGAAGTTCCTTGCAGGCTGCTTCAAGTTGCTGGAATGAGATGAAGATTGGTGCTACTTTGAAGGTGCTAAAAAGGTTGCAAAACAGAGCATATGTACTGCTCTGCCTTTGTGATAAATCAGAGCCTCTTTCTGGTTTTTGGGCTGCTTATGGGCTAGTTCAAGACGTTGGGAAGTGCTGAAGTTTGGTGCAGTCTAGAAGGTGCAAAGATGGCTTCAAAACAGGAGCATTGGCCCATCGATGTTTGAAGGAGGATGGTCTGGTTCCTGATCAGTGGACTTATTCCATGCTAATAGACACCCTTTGCAAAGAAGGGAGGTTAGAAGATGCCCATGGCTTATTTGTTTCTATCATAGAGAAAAGTATGAAGCCAAATGAAGTGATATATACTGCATTAATTGATGGGTTTGGTGCTAATGAAGTGGAGTCTCCAACAAACCTCGTGTTGTATCACTGCACACGATTGGTTCATCAAGTTGTGGTCATAGGCTAGCACGTGAAAATAGGTAGTCAGTCTACAGAAGCATTATAAGGTGGCATTGCTCTTCTCATGTTTCTCTTTTATCTCCACAGAGGGAGCCAGTGGACTGGGTCTTATATGATGGAATTCCAGAATTTGATTACTTCACCCTCGATGGAAGTTAGTAACAACAATTTTGCATTGAAGGATGAGAATGGGCAGCAAATGGGGTTCTCTGCGAATGATCAAATAAGGCGACATGATGGTACTAGTGGGAGTGGTGTTGGTCCTACTGATTTGTTATACCAAATGCAGAACTCCGATGCAAAGTTGCTGGGAAGCTTGCAACATATGGAGGAGGTGTTGAATGGGGTGGACGCTATAAGATTTAAAATCAGTGAGTTTTCTTCATTCTTTCTCTTTTACTGTGAGTTTTCTTATTCTCTGTATTTTGCAAATCCTTGTTTCTTGACTGAATTAGTGATTGTATTTGCGTGGATTTGATGATGGGGTTTGTGAGTTTTGTTGCGAGGATGTGTGGCTATGATTTGGATTTTTGGTTTGGCGGTGTGATGACCTGTAGTTGTGTGTCTTTGATGATTTTGGATTGGATTCTTAGGCTTGTTATATTTCTTGATTTAAATTCCATTTCAAAGGTTTTGGGTGTAAGGTGTAAGTGAAACTCTTAGCCCTTTATCTCTTTGGATGAGCAATTCAGTATACTGTATGTATATTGCTTGTATGGAAATGACTAGTTTCATTTCAGGAAATCCAATTGTGAGATTTTAGACATGTTGAGAATGAGGTTGCCTTATTTGTGGTGTTTTGTGCTGCAAACGCTTGATCTCCAATATTTTTGATCTGTTTGATGTGTGAGATTTTCCTAGCTTGCTGGGTTCATGTTTGGGGCCACCCATGTTTACCATTTTATTGATTGGGTGTGACTTTGTTTGGTTGGTGTTTGAATGGTTGATGAATATTAATGCATTGTGATAAATTTGGAGATTTGTATGCATATTGACTTGTTTATGCATTATGAAGAATTTGGATATTTGAATCAAGGAGTGGCTTGATTGCCATATTGTTACATAGCATGATTAATGAATATGCTATGTTTTCCCCAAAAATGTGGGTGAATAGATTGTGAATCAATTCATGTATGACAAAATGTCATTGTGAGGAATTCTGAATTACCAAAAATAAATAATATTGGTAAACCTTGATTTATGAAAATATAAACCACTTGGACTTGTATCACTTAGAACTACCACATCTCTTTTGTTTATTATTTCCCCTCTCTTACTAGAGAAACTAAATGACCAGTGGGTCGTCTTGCGGAGTTGGGGCACCTATTTCTTACTAGAGAAACTAAAATAACCTTCGGGTTAGTCTTGCGGAAATGTGGTGAGTTTGTATGCCTAAAATAGGCTTTGATATTTATCCGTAAAAAATGTGACGTGAGTTTATGCGCATTGATAGCCCAAGGGTGGCTTTTGGTACTCATATAGTTAGGGGTATCCACGATGCATGCCTGTATGTGATGTCCCCACTTAGGCATGGATGACGGAGTAGTCCTCCTTTATATGAGAGAGGCATACGGGCATGTATGTTCGGCACGGAGGTGGTGCGAATGTGGTATCGCCTAAGTGATCAATCCATTAAAAAGATGAACCTAATTCAAATAAAAAAGAATAAATGACGTTGCATTGTTTCTAATTCTTTTTATGCAGGATGGCAAGTCCACTAATATTTCTGCAGGTCCGACTTGCCATAGTCAACTCCTATAGGGTAAGTACAGGTAAATGCATATTTACATATTAGGATGATGATATGATTGCCTCGTTGAGGAACTAAATTCTTTGGACTGTGTTTTCTTGCATCACACCTTTGCCTCATTGAGGAACTACCTATTGGTGTGATGGTTGGTTGTTTGTGTTTAGCTTGATGTTTATCACGTGCGATTTTATTGATTTTGGGATGATTTCTCACACCAGCTTTAATGCTGACCCAAATGAGCTTTTGCTTCTTGGGTACATTCCTTTGGGTATATAGCCGATTAGCTTTTCAGGTTTAGAGACTTTTGAGCAGCGTTACGGGAGTTTCGCTAGTGGGGCTAGCGACGTCAGTTTTTCCTGGTTAGAGTTTTGTTAAAATTTTTAGTTTGTTCTATTTTCTAAACTATATTTTGTCACTGCTGCTAAATGTTTCTGTCGTTATTGAATTTCACGTCCCGAGTTTTGGGGGAAACGGATAATCCTACGTGGATTTTAGGATTTTCGTTTTTCTCGAAAATCAGGGCGTCACAATGGGATGAAGATTTTCAATCCCGCAAATCCTGTCCCGTCTCGAGCTAATTTTTTAATATTTATTATTATTTTATTTATTTATTTATTTTTATTCATATAAACTTAAAGATGACTGATAGAAACTCATGGTGTTTGCATTTGAATCCTTTCTGGGATCTTCATCTTTTGATGTTCAAGATTGCATTTGAATTTCATTATTTTATTTTGGGTTTTATATATTATGTAATATCGATTTAGACTATATATGAGTGTCTCTTGAGGCTATCATTTTTGGGTTTATCTGAAGTTTCAAGGAGAAAACAGATGAAAACAAAAGCAATTGAACTCTCCCAAACATCCCAACTAGATTAGCACTTGAGGGAGGTTTGCAATCAATCACGTGCTCGTTACATATACAATGTTATAAGCATCTTGAGAGACATATTCAGACATGTCTTTTTTATCCATTATTAATTTGGTTTAAGACTAAAGCCTGCTAGGTAATATGCTACTCACCCTCGGGCAATAAGAGTTATCTTGTAGTGTCAGAGAACGTATATTCAAGAGCTGATCTGGTTTACGAGACCTTGGGTTTTCCATGGGGTCGCCTCTATATTGGTGGGTATTTCACTGCTTAGGTGTTATCCATAACTATTTCCAGATTCCTGCAATTTGCTTGTAGGTTTAAGAAAATTATTTTTCACGCTCTATATCTAATTATAAGAAAGTTATTTTTCACGCTCTTATATGATGATAATCTTCGCAGCAGTCATAGGCAGCACGCTGATCCCGTCCCGTCCCGATCCCGTATGAACGGGATGGGTATATCTCGTCCCATCCCGTCCCGTGCCCACCCCTAATTTGAGTGACTAAATGGACTTCATTTGATTTCCTACCTCTTGGGTACGTTAATAATGAAAATTTCAACAACTTTGGTGCGACATAAATTTTACTTATGCTTAACAAAGAAAGAAAACTCATTTGTACGTTGTGGGCTCAATTAGAGGCAAATTTGGGTGCAACCCGAGAATCCAAAGATTTGAGAGACGAAATGGACTTTGTTTGACTTCTAACTGCTTGGGCTTGTTTATAATGATAATTGTAATAAGTTTGACTCAACAATTTTTTTTTTGCTTAACAAAGAAGGTAAACTCGTTTGTACGTTATAGAATCAGTTGGATGCCAATTTGGGTGCAATATGAGAATAAAAAAATTTGTGTGACTAAATGGAATTTGTTTGAATTCTAACATCTTTGGCATGTTTAGAATGAAAAATTGCAAAAATTTTGACTCAACAAACAAGTTCTGTTATGCTTAACAAAGAACGAAAACACGATTATACTTTGTTAGCTAAATTGGAGGCCAATATGGGTGCATATGATAATCCCATAATTTGAGTTATTAAATAGACTTCTTTTGATTTCTAACCACTTCGGTATGTTAACAATGAAAATTGCAACAAGTTTGATGCAACAAAGAAGTTTTAATGTTCTTAACAAAGAAATAAACCATGTATGTACTTTGTAGGCTCATTTGGAAGCCAATTTGTGTGCAATCTGAGAATCCAAGGATTTTAGTGACCAAATGGACTTCGTTTAACTTCTAATCGCTTGGTTATGTTTAGAACAGAAACTGCAACAAGTGTGACTCAACAAACAAGTTTTTTTCTTCTTAACAAGAAAGGAAACACGTTTGTAATTTGTAACCTCAATTGGAGACCAATTTGGGTGCAATCCGAGAATCCAAGGATTTTGGTGACTAAATGCACTTCATTTGATTTCCTACCTCTTGGGTATGTTAATATGAAAATTGTAACAACTTTTATGTGACAAACAATTTTCATTATGTCTAACAAAGAAAGAAAACTCATTTGTACGTTGTGGACTCAATTAGAATCCAATTTGGGTGATATCCAGAAATCCAAGGATTTGAGCGACGAAATGGACTTTGTTTGACTTCTAACTGCTTATGTATGTTCATAATGACAATTGTAACAAGTTTGACTCAACAAATAAGTTTTGTAGTGCTTAACCAAGAAGGAAAATTCGTTTCTACGTACTAGTGCTCAATTGGAGGCCAATTTGGGTGCAATTCGATAATCCAAGGAACTGAGTCACCAAATGGACTTTGTTTGTCTTTTAACCACTTGTGTATGTTTAGAATAACAATTGTAACAAATTTTGACATAACAAACAAGTTTTACTGCGCTTAACAAAAAATGAAATTTTTTTTGTACGCTGTAGGCTCAATTCGAAACCAATTTGTGTGCAATCCGAGAATGCAAGGATTTGAGAGACCAAATGAACTTCATTTCACTTCAAAATGCTTGGGTAGGTTAATAAGGACAAATGAAACAAGTTTCACTCAACAGAAAAGGTTTTTTTTTTATGCTTAACAAAGAAAGAAAGCTCGTTTGTATGTTGTAGGCTCAGTTGGAAATCAATTTGGGTACAATTCGAGAATCCAAGGATTTGAGTGACTAAATGGACTTTGTTTGGCTTCTAACCACTTGGGTATATTAATAATGATAATTTCAACAAGTTTGGCTTAAGAAACAAGTTTTGTTTTGCTTCACAAAAAAGATAAACTCGTTTGTACATTGGAGGCCAATTTGGGTGCAATCCAAGACTGCTAAAATTAGAGTGACTAAATAGACTTTTATTGAGTTCAAACCACTTGGATATGTTTAGAATGACAATTTCAACAAGTTTGACTCAACAATCAAGTTCCCTTCTGCTTAACAAAGAAAGAAAACACGTTTATACTTTGTCATCTCAATTGGAGGCCAATTTGGGTGCAATCCGAGAATCCAAGGATTCGAGTGATTAAATGGACTTCGTTTTATTTCTAACAACTTGGGTATGTAACAATGAAAATTTCAAAAATTTTGATGCAATAAACAATTTTTATTGTGCTTAACCAAGGAAAAAACAACTTGTATACTTTGTAGGCTCATTTAGAGGCCAATTTGTGTGCAATCTGAGATTCCAAAGATTTTAGTGACCAAATGGAATTCATTTCACTTCTAATCGCTTGGTTATGTTTAGAATAATGACAGCAACAAGTGTGACTCAAGAAACAAGTTTTTTTGTGCTTAACAAAAAAGGAAAACACGTTTGTACTTTGTAGGCACAATTGGAGACCAATTTGGTGCAATCTGAGAATCCAAGGATTTTGGTGACTAAATGGACTTCATTTTATTTCCTACCTCTTGGGTACATTAATAATGAAAATTTCAACAACTTTGATGCGAAAAAAATATTCATTTTGCTTAAGAAAGAAATAAAACTCATTTGTAAGTTGTGGGCTCAATTGGAGGCCAATTTGGGTACATACCAAGGATTTTAGCGATGAAATGGACTTTGTTTGACTTCTAACTGCTTGGGCATGTTTATAACGACATATTTAACAATTTTGTCTCAACAAATAAGTTTTTTTGTACTTAACCAAGAAGGAAAACTCGTTTCTACATTGTAGGCTAAGTTTCAGGCCAATTCGGGTGCAATTCGAGAATCTAAAGATTTGAGTCACCAAATGGACTTTTTTGTATTTTAATTACTGCGGTATGTTTAGAATAAAAATTACAACTAGTTTAACTCAACAAACAAGTTTTTTTGTGCTTAACAAAGAAGGAAAACTCGTTTCTATGTTGTAGGCTCAATTCTAGAACAATTTGGGTGTAATTCGAGAATCCAAGGATTTGAGAGACCTAATAGACTTTGTTTGACTTCCAACTGTTTGGGTACGTTAATAAGGACAAATGAAACAAGTTTGACTCAACAAAATTTTTTTATGCTTAACAAAGAAAGAAAGCTTGTTTGTATAGTGTAGGCTCAGTTGGAGGTCAATTTGGGTACAACCCGAGAATCCATGGATTTAAGTGACTAAATGGACTTTGTTTGACTTCTAACCACTTAGGTATGTTAATAATGACAATTTCAACAATTTTGACCAAAGAAACATGTTTTTTTTGCTTAACAAAGAAGGAAAATTCATTTGTATGTTGTAGGCTCAATTGGAAGCCAATTTAGGTGAAATCCGACAATCCAAAAATTTGAGTAACCAAATAGACTTTGTTTGACTTCTAACCACTTCAGTATGTTTAGATTGAAAATTGAACAAGTTTGATTCAACAAACAAGTTTTTATGTACTTAATAAGGAACGAAAACAAGTTTGTACTTTATAGGCTCAATTCGAGGCCAATATGGGTGCGACCTGAGAATCCAAAGATTTGATTGTCAAAATGGACTTTTTTTTATTTCTAACTTCTTAGGTGCATTAATAATTACAACAACAACAAGTTTGACTCAACAAACAAGTTTTGTTGTGCTTAACAAGGAAAGAAAACTAGTTCGTAACAAACTCAATTGGGGTGCAATCCGGGGATTCTATGATTTGAGTGACCAAATGGACTTTGTTTAACTTCTAACCGCTTGGGTATGTTTTTAATGAAACTGCAACAAGTTTGAATCGACAAAAAAGTTTTGTTGCGTGTAACAAACATGGAAAACACGTTTGTACTTTGTAGACTCAATTGGATGCCAATTTGGTTGCAATCCGAGAATCCAAGGATTTGAGTTAATAAATGGTCTTCGCTTGACTTCTAACGACTTGGATATGTTAATACTAATAATTGCAATAAATTTCACTCAACAAATAAGTTTTTTCGTTCTTTACAAAGAAGGAAAACTTGTTTGTACGTTGTAGGCTCATTTGGAGGCCAATCAAAGTGTAATCTTTTAAAGGATTTGAGTGACCAAATAGATTTCGTTTGACTTCTAACCGCTTGGGTATCTTTAGAATGACAATTGCTACAAGTTTGACTCAACAAGCAAGTTTTGTTGTGCTTAAGATAGAGGGAAAACACATTTGTACTTTGTAGGCTCAATTGGAGGCCAATTTGGCTGCAATCCGAGAATCCAAGGATTTGGGAGACTTAATGGACTACGTTTGACTTCTAACCACTTGGGTATATTAATAATGACAATTGCAAAAAGTTTGACACAACAAACATGTTTTATTATTATTAACAAATAAGGAAAAATCATTTGTACGTTGTAGGCTCAATTGTAGGTCAATTTGGGTGCCATCCAAGAATCCAAGGATTTGAGTGACCAAATGGGTTCCATTTGACTTCTAACCGCATGGGTGCGTTAATAAAGACAGATGAAACAAGTTTGACTCAATAAACAAGTTTCGTTGGGGTTAACAAAGAGAAAAACTAGTTTATACGTTTTAGGCTAAATTAGAGCCAATTTCGGTGCAATCCGAAAATCCCTGGATTTGAGTGACCAAATGGACTTCATTTGATTTCCAAATGCTTGGGTAAATTTAGAATGACAAATGAAACAAGTTTCAATCAACAAACAAGTTAGATTGTTCTTAATGAAGAAGGAAAACTATTTTGTACGTTGTAGGCTCGATTCGAGACCAATTTGGGAGCAATCCAAAAATCCAAGGATTTGAGTGACCAAATGGTCTTCGTTTTATTTCTAACCACTTGAGTATTTTAATAAGGACAAATGAAATAAGTTTGACTTAACAAGCAATTTTTTGTGCTCAATAAAGAAAGAAAACGCATTTGTAGGTTGTAGGCTCAATTGGAGGTCAACTTTAGTACAATATGAGAATCCAAATTTGAGTGACCAAATGGACTTCGTTTGACTCCTGGCCACTTGGGTACGTTAATAATGAAAATTGTATCCTGTTTGACTCAACAAACAAGTTTTGTTGTGCTTAACAAGGAAGGAAAACTAGTTTGTAACAGGCTCAATTGGGAGGCCATTTGGAGGCCAATCGTAGGGTTTTTTTTATGCCTAACAAATAAGGAAAGCTCGTTTGTACGTTGTAGGCTCAGTTGGAGGCCAATTTGAGTGCAATCCGAGAATCCAAGGATTTGATTTACCAAATGGACTCCGTTTGACTTCCAACCATTTGGGTACATAAATAACGATAAATGAAACAAGTTTGGCTTAAGAAACAAATATTTTGCGCTTAACAAATAATGAAAGATCATTTGTACGTTGAAAGAACAGTTGGAGGTCAATTTGGATACAATCCGAGAATCCAAGGACTTGAGTGACCAATTAGACTTCGATTGACTTATGACGGGTTGGTTACATTAATAAAGACAGTTGTAACAATTATGACTCAAGAACAAGTTTTTTTGTGCTTAACAAGAAGGAAAACTCGTTTGTAACAAGCTCAATTGGAGGCGAATTTGGGAACAATGTGAAAGTCCAAGGATTTGAGTGACCAAATGGACTTCACTTCACTACTAACCCATTTTGTATGTTTAGAACGACAATTTTAACAATTTTGACTCCACAAACAAGTTTTGTTGTGCTTATCAAAAAAGGAAAACATGTTTGTACTTTGTAAGCTTAAATAAGGACCAATTTGGGTGCAATCCGAGAATCCAAGGATTTGGGTGACTAAATGGACTTCATTTGATTTCCTACCACTTGGGTACGTTAATAATGAAAATTGAAACAACTTTGGTGTGACAAAAATTTTCATTATGCTTAACAAAAAAAGAAAACACATTTGTACGTTGTGGGCTCAATTGGAGGCCAATTTGGGTGCAACCCGAGAATCCAAGGATTTGAGAGACGAAATGGACATTGTTTGACTTCTAACTGCTTGGGCTTGTTTATAATGATAATTGTAACAAGTTTGACTCAACAAATAAATTTTTTTGTGCTAAACAAAGAAGGTAAACTCGTTCGAACGTTGTAGGTTCAGTTGGAGGGCCAATGGCATGACAGCTCAACGGTTAGAGCTTGGCGGATGGTACCACTAGGTCATGGGTTCAAATTCAGCTTGTGGCATATTTATGGGTTCTGGGATCCTATAAAAACCCTGCTTGCCTTTCAAAAAAAAAAAAAGGTTCAGTTGGAGGCCAATTTGGATGCAATCTGAGAATCAAAAATTTTGTGTGACTAAATGGACTTTGTTTGACTTCAATCCACTTGGGTATGTTAATAATGACAATTTCAACAATTTTGACCAAAGAAACATGTTTGTTGTGCTTAACAAAGAAGGAAAATTCATTTGTATGTTGTAGGCTCAATTGGAAGCCAATTTAGGTGAAATTCGAGAATCCAAAAATTTGAGTAACCAAATAGACTTTTTTTTTACTTCTAACCGCTTCAGTATGTTTAGATTGACAATTGCAACAAGTTTGACTCAACAAACAAGTTTTTATGTACTTAATAAGGAACGAAAACAAGTTTGTACTTTATAGGCTCAATTCCAAGCCAATATGGGTGCAACCTGAGAATCAAAAGATTTGATTGTCAAAATGGACTTCGTTTGATTTCTAACTTCTTAGGTGCATTAATAATTACAACAACAACAAGTTTGACTCAACAAACAAGTTTTGTTGTGCTTAACAAGGAAAGAAAACTAATTCGTAACAAGCTCAATTGGGGTGCAATCCGGGGATTTTATGATTTGAGTGACAAAATGGACTTTGTTTAACTTCTAACCGCTTGGGTATGTTTTTAATGAAACTGCAACAAGTTTGACTTGACAAAAAAGTTTTGTTGCGCGTAACAAACATGGAAAACACGTTTGTACTTTGTAGACTCAATTGGATGCCAATTTGGTTGCAATCCGAGAATCCAAGGATTCAAGGATTTGAGCTAATAAATGGTCTTCGTTTGACTTCTAACGACTTGGATATGTTAATACTAATAATTGCAATAAATTTCACTCAGCAAATAAGTTTTGTCGTTCTTTACAAAGAAGGAAAACTTGTTTGTACGTTGTAGGCTCATTTGGAGGCCAATCAAAGTGTAATCTTTTAAAGGATTTGAGTGACCAAATAGACTTCGTTTGACTTCTAACCGCTTGGGTATCTTTAGAATGACAATTGCTACAAGTTAGACTCAACAAGCAAGTTTTGTTGTGTTTAAGATAGAAGGAAAACACATTTGTACTTTGTAGGCTCAATTGGAGGCCAATTTGGCTACAATCCGAGAATCCAAGGATTTGGGAGACTTAATGGACTACGTTTGACTTCTAACCACTTGGGTATATTAATAATGAAAAATGTAAAAATTTTGACACAACAAACATGTTTTATTATGGTGCAATCCGATAATCCAATGATTTGAGTGATTAAATGGACTTCGTTTGATTTATGACCACTTGGGTATGTTAACAATGAAAATTGCAACAAGTTTGATGCAACAAATAAGTTTTAATGTGCTTAACAAAGAAAGAAACCACGTGTATACTTTGTAGGCTCATTTGGAAGCTAATTTGTGTGCAATCTGAGAATCCAAGGATTTTAGTGACCAAATGGACTTCGTTTGACTTCTAATCGCTTGGTTATGTTTAGAACAGAAACTGCAACAAGTGTGAGTCAACAAACAAGTTTTGTTCTTCTTAACAAAAAAGAAAAACACGTTTGTACTTTGTAGGCTCAATTGGAGACCAACTTGGGTGCAATCCGAGAATCCAAGGATTTTGGTGACTAAATGGACTTCATTTGATTTCCTACCTCTTGGGTATGTTAATATTAAAATTGCAACAACTTTGATGTGACAAACAACTTTTATTATGCTTTATAAAGAAAGAAAACTCATTTGTACGTTTTGGGCTCAATTAGAGGCCAATTTGGATGCAATCCAGGAATCCAAGGAATTGAGCGGCGAAATGGATTTTGTTTGACTTCTAACAGCTTGGGAAAGTTTATAATCACAATTGTAACAATTTTGACTCAACAAATAAGTTTTGTATTTCTTAACCAAGAAGGAAAACTCGTTTCTATGTTGCTGTGCTCAATTGGATGCCAATTTGGGTGCAATTCGAGAATCCAAGGAATTGAGTCACCAAATGGACTTTGTTTGTCTTTTAACCACTTGTGTATGTTTACAATAACAATCGTAACAAAGTTTGAATCTACAAACAAGTTTTGCTGCGCTTAACAAAATATTAAAACTTGTTTGTACGCTGTAGGCTCAATTCGAAACCAATTTGGGTGCAATCCGAGAATGCAAGGATTTGAGAGACCAAATGAACTTCATTTGACTTCAAAATTCTTGGGTATGTTAATAAGGATAAATGAAACAATTTTCACTAAACAAACAAGGTTTCTTTTATGCGTAACAAATAAAGTAACCTCGTTTGTATGTTGTAGGTGCAGATAGAGGTAAATTTGGGTACAATTCGAGAATCAGAGGATTTGAGTGACTAAATAGAATTCGTTTAGCTTCTAACCACTTGGGTATGTCAATAATGAAAATTTCAACAAGTTTGGCTCAAGAAACAAGTTTTGTTGTGCTTCACAAAGAAGGTAAACTTGTTTGTACATTGGAGGCCAATTTGGGTACAATCCAAGAATCCTAAAATTAGAGTGACTAAAAAGACTTTGTTTGACTTTGAACCACTTGGGTATGTTTAGAATGACAATTGCAACAAGTTTGACTCAACAATCAAGTTCTTTTTTGCTTAACAAAGAAACAAAACACGTTTATACTTTGTGATCTCAATTAAAGGCCAATTTGGGTGCAATCCGAGAATCCAAGGATTAGGTTGATTAAATGGACTTAGTTTTATTTCTAACCACTTGGGTATGTTAACAATGAAAATTTACAAAAGTTTGATGCAACAAACAAGTTTAATTGTGCTTAACAAAGAAAAACAACAACTTGTATACTTTGTAGGCTCATTTAGAGGCCAATTTGTGCGCAATCTGATAATCCAAGGATTTTAGACCCAAATGGACTTCATTTCACTTCTAATCGCTTTGTTATGTTTAGAATAGTGACTGCAACAAGTGTGACTCAACAATTTTTTTTTTTTTGCTTAACAAAAAAGGAAAACACATTTGTTCTTTGTAAGCTCAATTGGAGACCAATTTGGGTGCAATCCGAGAATCCAAGAATTTGGGTGACTAAATGGACTTCATTTGATTTCCTACCTCTTGGGTACATTAATAATGAAAATTGCAACAAATTTGATGCGACAAAAAATATTCATTTTGCTTAAGAAAGAAATAAAACTCATTTGTAAGTTGTGGGCTCAATTAGAGGCCAATTTGCGTGCTATCCGAGAATCCAAGGATTTGAGCGATGAAATGGACTTTGTTTGACTTCTAACTACTTGGGATTTTAATAATGACATCTTTAACAAGTTTGACTCAACAAATAAGTTTTGTTGCACTTAACCGAGAAGGAAAACACGTTTCTACGTTGTAGGCTCAATTGAAGTCCAATTAGGGTGCAATTCGAGAATCCAAAGATTTGAGTCACCAAATGGACTTTGTTTGTCTTTTAACCGCTACGGTTTGTTTAGAATAACAATTAAAACAAGTTTGACTCAACAAACAAGTTTTCTTGTGCTTAACAAAGAAGGAAAAAGTTATTTGTACGTTGTAGGCCCAATTCGAGAACAATTTGGGTGCAATTTTAGAATCCAAGGATTTGAGAGACCTAATAGACTTCGTTTGAATTCTAACTACTTGGGTACATTAATAAGGACAAATGAAACAAGTTTGAACAAGTTTTTTTTATGCTTAACAAAGAAAGAAAGCTTGTTTGTATAGTGTAGGCTCAGTTGGAGGTCAATTTGGGTACAATCCGAGAATCCATGGATTTGAGTGACTAATTGGACTTTGTTTAACTTCTAACCACTTGGGTATGTTAATAATGAAAATTTCAACTATTTTGACTCAAGAAACAAGTTTGTTGTGCTTAACAAAGAAGGAAAACTCAGTTGTATGTTGTAGGCTCAATTAGAAGCCAATTTAGGTGCAATCCGAAAATCCAAAAATTTGAGAAACCAAATGGACTTTGTTTGACTTCTAACCACTTCGGTATGTTTAGAATAAAAATTTCAACAAGTTTGACTCAACAAACAAGTTTTTTTGTACTCAATAAGGAACGAAAACAAGTTTGTACTTTATAGGGTCAATTCGAGGCCAATATGGGCGCAATCCAAGAATCCAAAGATTTGATTATCAAAAAGGACTTTGTTTGACTTCAAACTTCTTAGGTGAATTATTAATGACAACAAAAACAACAAGTTTGACTCAACAAAAAGTTTTGTTGTCCTTAACAATGAAGGAAAACTAGTTCGTAACAAGTTCAATCGGAGGCCAATTGGGGTGCAATCCGAGAATCCTATGATTTGAGTGACCAAATGGACTTTGTTTGACTTCTAACCACTTGGGTATGTTTATAATGAAACTGCAACTAGATTGACTCAACAAACCAGTTTTGTTGTGCGTAATAAACATGGAAAACACATTTGTACTTTGTAGACTCAATTGGATGCCAATTTGGTTGCAATCCGAGAATCCAACGATCTGAGTTCATAAATGGTCTTTGTTTGACTTGGAATAACTTGGATATGTTAATACTAATAATTGTAATATGTTTGACTAAAAAAATAAGTTTTTTTGTGCTTTACAAAGAAGGAAAACTCGTTTGTACGTTGTTGGCTCATTCGGAAGCAAATCAGGATGTCATCCGAGATTAAAGGATTTGAGTGACCAAATAGACTTTGTTTGACTTTTAACCGCTTGGGTATGTTTAGAATGACAATTTCTATAAGTTTGACTCAACAAGCAAGTTTTGTTGTGCTTAACATAGAGGGAAAACACGTTTGTACTTTGTAGGCTCAATTGGAGGCCAATTTGGCTGCAATCCGAGAATCCAAGGATTTAGGAAACTTAATGGACTACGTTTGACTTCTAACCACTTGGGTATATTGATAATGAAAATTGCAAGAAGTTTGACACAACAAACAAGATTTATTATGATCAACAAATAAGGAAAAATCATTTGTACGTTGTAGGTTGAATTGAAAGCCAATTTGGGTGCAATCCGAGAATCCAAGGATTTGAGTGACCAAATGGACTCCATTTGACTTCTAACCGCATGGGTGCATTAATAAAGGTAGATGGAACAAGTTTGACTCAACAAACAAGATTTTTTGTGCTTAATAAAGAAAAAAACTTGTTTATACGTTTTAGGCTAAATTAGAGCCATTTCGGTACAATTCGAGAATCCATGGATTCTAGTGGCCAAATGGACTCCGTTTGACTTCTAAATGCTTGGGTACATTTATAATGAAAAATGCAAGAATTTTGACTCAACAAACAAGTTTTGTTGTTCTTAACGAAGAAGGAAAACTCGTTTGTACGTTGTAGGCTCGATTCAAGACCAATTTGGGAGCAATCCGAAAATTCAAGGATTTGAGTGACCAAATGGTCTTCGTTTTATTTCTAACCACTTGGGTACGTTAATATGGACAAATGAAACAAGTTTGACTCAACAAGATATTTTTTTGTGCTTAACAAATAAAGAAAGATCATTTGTACTTTGTAGGCTCAATTGGAGGTCAACTTGGGTACAATATGAGAATCCAAATTTGTGTGACCAAATGGACTTCATTTGACTCTTGACCACTTGGGTACGTTAATAATGACAATTGTATCCTGTTTGAATCAACAAGCAAGTTTTGTTGTGCTTAACAAGGAAGGAAAAGTAGTTTGTAACAAGCTCAATTGGAGGCCAATTGCAGGGTTTTTTATGCCTAACAAATAAGGAACACTCGTTTGTAGGTTTTAGGCTCCATTGGAAGCCAATTTGGGTGCAATCCAAGAATCCAAGGATTTGATTACCAAATGGACTCCGTTTGACTTCCAACCGCTTGGGTACATAAATAACGATAAATGAAACAAGTTTGGCTTAAGAAAAATGTTTTTTTGCACTTAACAAATAAGGAAAGCTCATTTGTACGTTAACGCACAGTTGGTGGTCAATTTTGGTACAATCCGAGAATCCAAGGACTTGAGTGACTAAATAGACTTCGATTGACTTTTGATGGGTTGGTTACTTTAATAAAGACAATTGTAAAAAGTATGACTCAACAAATAAGTTTTTTTGTGCTTAACAAGAAGGAAAACTCATTTGTAACAGGCTCAATTCGAGGCGAATTTGGGCACAATGCGAGAATCCAAGGATTTGAATGACCAAATGGACTTCGTTTCACTTCTAACCCCTTGTGTATTTTAATAAAATATTTCAACAAGTTTGACTCAACAAACAAGTTTTGATGTGCTTATCAAAAAAAGAAAACATGTTTGTACTTTGTAGGCTTACATGGAGACCAATTTGGGTGCAATCCGAGAATCCAAGGATTTGGGTAACTAAATGGACTTCATTTAACTTCCTACCTCTTGGGTACGTTAATAATGAAAATTTCAACAACTTTGGTGTGACAAAAATTTTCATTATGCTTAACAAAGAAAGAAAACTCATTTGTACGTTGTGGGCTCAATTAGAGGCAAATTTGGGTGCAACCCGAGAATCCAAGGATTTGAGAGACGAAATGGACTTTGTTTGACTTATAACTGATTGGGCTTGTTTATAATGATAATTGTAACAAGTTTGACTCAACAAATAAGTTTTGTTGTGCTTAACAAAGAAGGTAAACTCGTTTGTATGTTGTAGGCTCAGTTGGAGGCCAATTTGGGTGCAATATGAGAATCCAAAAATTTGTGTGACTAAATGGATTTTGTTTGAATTCTTACAACTTGGGTATGTTTAGAATGAAAATTTCAAAAATTTTTAATCAACAAACAAGTTCTGCTCTGCTTAACGAAGAAAGAAATTGCGTTTATACTTTGTCAGCTCAATCGGAGGTCAATTTGGGTGCAATCTGATAATCCAATGATTTGAGTGATTAAATGGAATTCGTTTGATTTCTAACCACTTAGGTATGTTAACAATGAAAATTGCAACAAGTTTGATGCAACAAATAAGTTTTAATGTGCTTAACAAAGAAAGAAACCACGTGTATACTTTGTAGGCTCATTTGGAAGCCAATTTGTGTACAATCTTAGAATCCAAAGATTTTAGTAACCAAATGGACTTCGTTTGACTTCTAACCGCTTGGTTATGTTTATAATAATAACTGCAACAAGTGTGACTCAACAAAAAAATTTTGTTGTTCTTAACAAAAAAGGAAAACACGTTTGTACTTTGTAGGCTCAATTGAAAACCAATTTGGGTGCAATTCAAGAATCCAAGGATTTGGGTGACTAAATGGAGTTCATTTGATTTCCTACCTCTTGGGTATGTTAATATGAAAATTGCAACAACTTTGATGCAACAAACAATTTTTATAATGCTTAACAATGAAAGAAAACTCATTTGTACGTTGTGGGCTCAATTGGAGGCTAATTTGGATGCAATCCAGGAATCCAAGAAATTGAGCGGCGAAATGGATTTTGTTTGACTTGTAACAGCTTGGGCAAGTTTATAATCACAATTTTAACAAGTTTGACTCAACAAATAAGTTTTGTACTGCTTAACCAAGAAGGAAAACTCGTTTCTACGTTGCTGTGCTCAATTGGAGGCCAATTTGGGTGCAATTCGAGAATCCAAGGAATTGAGTCGCCAAATGGACTTTGTTTGTATTTTAACCGCTTGTGTATGTTTAGAATAACAATTGTAACAAATTTTGACTCAACAAACAAGTTTTGTTGCGCTTAACAAAAAATGAAAACTCGTTTGTACGCTGTAGGCTCAATTCGAAACCAATTTGGGTGCAATCTGAGAATGCAAGGATTTGAGAGACCAAATGAACTTCATTTGACTTAAAAATGCTTGGGTATTTGAATAAGGACAAATGAAAAAAGTTTGACTCAACAAACAAGGTTTTTTTTTATGCTTAACAAAGAATGAAAGCTCTTTTTTATGTTGTAAGCTCAGTTAGAGGTCAATTTGGGTACAATCCAAGAATCCAAGGATTTGAGTGACTCAATGGTCTTCGTTTGGCTTCTAACCACTTGGGTATGTTAATAATGAAAATTTCAACAAGTTTGACTCAAGAAACAAGTTTTGTTGTGCTTCACAAAGAAGGTAAACTCATTTTTACATTGGAGGCCAATTTGGGTGCAATCCGAGAATCCTAAAATTAGAGTAACTAAAAAGATTTTGTTGACTTCGAACCACTTGGGTATGTTTAGAATGAAAATTGCAACAAGTTTGACTTAACAATCAAGTTCTCTTCTGCTTAACAAAGAAAGAAAACATGTTTATACTTTGTCATCTCAATTGGAGGCCAATTTGGGTGCAATCCATGAATCCAAGGATTTGGGTGATTAAATTGACTTCGTTTTATTTCTAACCACTTGGGTATGTTAACAATTAAAATTTGAAAAAGTTTGACGCAACAAACAAGTTTTATTGTGCTTAGCAAAGACAAAGACAAAAACAACTTCTATACTTTGTAGGCTCATTTGGAGGCCAATTTGTGTGCAATTTGAGAATCCAAGGATTTTAGTGACCAAATGGACTTCATTTCACTTCTAATCGGTTGGTTATTTTTAGAATAGCGACTGCAACAAGTGTGACTCAACATACTAGTTTTTTTGTGCTTAACAAAAAAGCCAAACACGTTTGTACTTTGTAGGCTCAATTGGAGACCAAATTGGGTGCAATCAGAGAATCCAAGGATTTGGGTGACTAAATGGACTTCATTTCATTTCCTACCTCTTGGGTACATTAATAATAAAAATTGCAACAACTTTGTTGCGACAAAAAATATTCATTTTGCTTAACAAAGAAATAAAACTCATTTGTAAGTTCTGGGCTCAATTGGAGGCTAATTTGGGTGCAATCCGAGAATCCAATGATTTGAGCGATGAAATGGACTTTGTTTGACTTCTAACTGCTTGGGCATGTTTATAATGACATATTTAACAAGTTTGTCTCAACAAATAAGCTTTGTTGTGCTTAACCAAGAAGGAAAACTCGTTTGTACGTTGTAGGCTCAATTAGAGACCAATTTGGGTGCAATTCGAGAATCCAAAGATTTGAACCACCAAATGGACTTTGTTTGTCTTTTAACCACTGTGGTATGTTTGGAATAAAAATTACGAAAAGTTTCTCTCAACAAACAAGTTTTTTTGTGCTTAACAAATAAGGAAAACTCATTTGTACGTTGTAGGCTCAATTCGAAGCCAATATGGGTGCATTCTGAGAATCCAAAGATTTGATTGTCAAAATGGCCTTTGTTTGACTTCTAACTTCTTAGGTGCATTAATAATGGCAATAACAACAAGTTTAACTCAACAAACAATTTTTGTTGTGCTTGAAAGGAAGGAAAACTAGTTCGTAACAAGCTCAATCATAGGCCAATTGGGGTGCAATCCAAAAATCCTATGATTTGAGTGACCAAATGGACTTTGTTTGACTTCTAACCGCTTGGGTATGTTTATAATGAAACTGCAACAATTTTGACTCAACAAACAATTTTTGTTGCACGTAACAAACATGGAAAACACGTTTGTACTTTATAGACTCAATTGGATGCCAATTTGGTTGCAATCCGAGAATCCAAGGATTTGAGTTAATAAATGGTCTTTGTTTGATTTCTAATGACTTGGATATGTTAAAACTAATAATTGCAATAAGTTTGACTCAAAAAATAATTTTTGTTGTGCTTTACAAAGAAGGAAAACTCGTTTGTACGTTGTAGGCTCATTTGGAGGCCAATCAGGGTGTAATATGAGATTAAAGCATTTGAGTGACCAAATGGACTTCGTTTGAATTCTAACTGCTTGGGTATGTTTAGAATGACAAGTGCTACAAGTTTGACTCAACAAGCAAGTTTTGTTGTGCTTAAGATAGAGGCAAAACACGTTTGTACTTTGTAGGCTCAATGAGAGGTCAATTTGGCTGCAATCCGAGAATCCAAGGATTTGGGAGACTTAACGGACTACGTTTGACTTCTAACCGCTTGGGAATATTAATAATGACAATTTCAAGAAGTTTTGACACAACAAACAAGTTTTCTTATGAATAACAAATAAGGAAAAATCATTTGTACTTTAAGCTCAATTGGAGGCCAATTTGGGTGCAATCCGAGAATGTAAGGATTTGAGTGACCAAATGGACTCCATTTGACTTCTAACCACATGGGTGCGTTAATAATGAGAGATGGAACAAGTTTGACTCAACAGAAAAATTTTGTTGTGCTTAACAAAGAAAAAAACTCGTTTATACATTTTTGGCTAAATTAGAGCCAATTTCGGTGCAATTCGAGAATCCATGGATTTGAGTGACCAAATGGACTTCGATTGACTTCTAAATGCTTGGGTACATTTACAATGACGAATGCAACAAGTTTGACTCAACAAACAAGTTTTTTTGTTCTTAACAAAGAAGGAAATCTCGTTTGTACGTTGTAGGCTCGACTCGAGACCAATTTGGGAGCAATCCAAAAATCCAAGGATTTGAGTGACCAAATGGTTTTCGTTTTATTTCTAACCACTTGGGTATGTTAATAAGGACAAATGAAACAATTTTGACTCAACAAGCAATTCTCTTTGGGCTTAACAAAGAAAGAAAGATCGTTTGTACATTGTAGGCTCAATTGGAGGTCAACTTGGGTACAATATGATAATCCAAATTTGAATGACCAAATGAACTTCGTTTGACTCTTGACCAGTTGGGTACGTTAATAATGACAATTGTAACCCATTTGACTCAACAAGCAAGTTTTGTTGTGCTTAACAAGGAAGGGAAACTAGTTTGTAACAGGCTCAATTGGAGGCCAATTGTAGGGTTTTTTTATGTCTAACAATTAAGGAAAGCTCGTTTATACGTTGTAAGATCAATTGGAAGCCAATTTGGGTGCAATCCGAGAATCCAAGGATTTGAGTAACCAAATGGACTCCATTTGACTTCTAACCGCATGGGTGCATTAATAATGGCAGATGGAACAAGTTTGACTCAACAAACAAGTTTTTTATGCTTAACAAAGAAAAAAACTCGTTTATACGTTTTAGGCTAAATTAGAGCCAATTTCGCTGCAATTTGATAATCCATGGATTTGAGTGACCAAATGGACTTCGTTTGACTTTTAAATGCTTGGGTACATTTAGAATGACAAATGAAACAAGTTTGACTCAACAAACAAGTTTTTTTGTTATTAACGAATAAGGAAAACTCGTTTGTACATTGTAGGTTTGACTCGAGACCAATTTGGGAGCAATCCGAAAATCTAAGTGACAAAATGGTATTCGTTTTATTTCTAACCACTTTTGTGTGCTAATAAGGAAAAATTAAACACGTTTGACTCAACAAGCAATTTTTGTGTTTAACAAAGAAAAAAAGTTCGTTTGTATGTTGTAGGCTCAATTGGAGATCAACTTGGGTACAATATGAGAATCCAAATTTGAGTGACCAAATGGACTTCATTTGACTCTTGACCACTTGGTTACGTTAATAATGACAATTGTATCATGTTTGACTCAACAAGCAAGTTTTGTTGTGCTTAACAAGGAAGGAAAACTAGTTTGTAACAGGCTCATTTGGAGGCCAATTTGGGTGCAATCCGAGAATCCAATGATTTGAGTAACAAAATGGACTTTGTTTGACTTCAAACTGCTTGGGTATGTTTATAATGACAATTACAACAAGTTTGACTAAACAAAAAAGTTTTTTTTGTGCTTAACAAAAAAGGAAAACAAGTTTGTACTTCGTAGGTTCAATTGGAGGCCAATTTAGGTGCAATCCGAGAATTGAAGGATTTAAGTGGCTAATTGGACTTCGTTTGATTTTCAACCTATTGGGTACATTAATAAATGAAAATTGCAACAATTTTGACACACCAAACAAGTTTTATTGCACTTAACATAGAAGGAAAACTCGTGTGTACCTTGTAGGGTTAATTGGAGGCCAATTTCGGTGCAATCCAAGAATCCAAGGATTTGATTTACCAAATGGATTCCGTTTGACTTCCAACCGCTTGGGTACATAAATAAGGATAAATGAAACATGTTTGGCTTAAGAAACAAGTTTTTTTGCGCTTAACAAATAAGGAAAGCTCATTTGTACAAACAAGGATTTGAGTGACCGAATAAACTTTGTTTGACTTCTAACCACTTGTGTATGCTTAATATGACAATTGAAATACGTTAGAATCAAAAAATAAGTTTTGTTTTGGTTGACGAAGAAGGAAAACTCGTTCGTACGTTTTAGGCTCAATTCGAGACCAATTTGGGTGCAATTCGAGAATCCAAGGATTTGAGTGACAAATGGATTTCATTTGACTTCAAACCATTTGGGTACATTAATAAGGACAAAAGAAACAAGTTTGACTCAACAAACATGTTTTTTTGTGCTTAACAAATAAAGAAAGCTCGTTTGTACATTGTAGGTTCAATTGAAGGTCAACTTGGGTACAATCCGAGAATCCAATGATTTGAGTGACCAAATGGACTTTGTTTGACTTCTAACCGCTTTAGTGCATTAATCATGATAGAAAAAACAAGTTTGACTCAACACACGAGTGTTTGTGCTTAATAAAGAGGAAAAACTCGTTTATACATTTTAGGCTTAAATGGAGCCAATTTCACTGCAATCCGAGAATCCAAGGATTCGAATGACCAAATAGACTTTGTTTGACTTCTAACTGCTTGGGTACATTTAGATTGACAAATGCAACAAGTTTGACTCAACAAACAAGTTTTTTTATGCTTAACAAGTAAAGGAAACTCGATTGTACGTTGTAGGCTTAATTCGAGACAAATTTGAAAGCAATCCGAGAATCCAAGAATTTGAGTGACCAAATGGGCTTTGTTTTATTTTTAACTGCTTGGATACATTAATAAGAAAAAATGAAATAAGTTTGACCTAACAAACAAGTTTTTTTGTGCTTAACAAGGAAGGAAAACTCGTTTATAACAAGCATAATTGGAGGCCAATTGGGGTGTAATTCGAAAATCCAAGGATTTGAGTGGCCAAATGGAAATCGTTTGACTTCTAACCGCTTGGGTATTTTTAGAATGAAAATTGCGACAAGTTTGATTCAACAAAGAAGTTGTGTTGTGTGTTACAATGACGAAAAATGTGAATGTACTTTGTAGGCTCAGTTGGAAGCCAATTCAGGTGCAATCCGATAATCGAATGATTTGAGTGGCTAAATGGACTTCATTTGACTTCTAACCACTTGGGGACGTTAATAATGACAATTGCAACAAGTTTGACTCAACAAACAAGTTGTTTTGTGTTTAACAAAGAAGGAAAACTTGTTTTTACGTTGATTCCTATGCGCCCTTGTTGTTTGAAGTGTATTCATTTCTGATTGTCGGATTAGATTTTGAATTTCCTTGGAGTATGCTTTGGTGTTGCTTTGCCTTTAGTGGACTTAACTCGTTCATTGTAATTTCTTCCTTCATGATTTTCTTGTAGTTTTGATAGTCTTTCGTTACGTATATTGTCGTCATGAGGTAGCTAATAAACTCGGAATGCTTCTTGATAAAATCTCTGGGTGTGTGCTATTAACAAGTGGTTCGGACGAGCAGAGTAGAATCCAACACTGAATTGTCCAATCATGCCCACATCAGCACCGACTACCAAAGCTTTCATGCATTTTTTTTAATCAAGTTTTATTCGTCGACTCGAATTTGTTTGCGTCAATTCCGTTGTCAGTAATGTAGGAGGTTTTCTTGCCTTGTCACGGATGATGTGGGTCAAACTTGCATTTGTCAGTGATGCATTCAGATTTGGTCATTTGGTTGATCTCCACTTGAAGTGCGAATTTCTCCATTTTCTTGTTGTGAATTGTCGTAGTGGTTTTTCCAATCTAGTTTGATAGTGTTGGTACTCCAGCTTTGATATAGATTAGCTTGAGTAGGCGGAGTAATTGGTCATCTATTTGGGTTGCTTGATTGTTTACTTCATCCAGCTATGCAGTGTAGGGCATATATTAGTTATCTAGGTTGTTTTTTATCCCGCTGTGGTGTCCACCGTCTCTTCCCTTTGAGTTGCTTATCTGGTAGCTCGATGAATTTGTCGAGTCGTCCTCTTTGAACCCAGTGCTCAATTTCTTCTTTCAGATTGTAGCAGTCTTCAGTATCGTGCCAGTGTTCCTTGTGGAAAGAACAATACTCGCTCTTATCTCCCATTAGGGTCTTCTCTCATTTTGAGCAACCAATTTATGTCTTCCCATTTCGCCATGGACTTCAGTATGTTCGCTCGACTCGTATTCAAGGCCGCCAAATGTTTGGGATGTTTGGGCTATCACATGTTGTGGTATTCTGTTGTCGGGCACGATTAACCCGATGGTTGTCGCTGGATTAGAAACATGCAATGTTGGCAATGCAGCTTCATCGGTTGGAGGATTATTTTGATCGTTGCTAGGTTGAGGGTCTGTAGAGTGTCACATCTATCCTGAAAGTTTTTCAATCGCTGATCAGAATTGAGGAAGTTTCCTGCTACAGACTCTCTTTTTGAAAGGAAATTGTCGTTCCCCACAGACAACACCAAAATGATGCGTCCAAAATCCCGTCTCCTGTAAGTCTAACTTGCAAAACAAATGTTAGATTGCCAAAGACTACCTTTTTGGCGGCCGAAGGCAGTCCGATGCTTAAGTCAGTAACTCAGTTGAAGATGGAGATAAATCTGGACAAAACTCAGTTAAAATTGCATACCTTTCTCGAATATTCTATTTACCTTATATAATGGTTGTTCTTAATTCTCCGCGTAACTTAAGCATGTGACTTGCAACTAGAGGAGAGGTTCCTTGTAATAGTCTCCTTTATGAAGATACGTCCTTGGAGGCGTAACTCCCTTCATGATTCTTTTGCTCGGTAACATTCATCCTCTTTAAGGGAGAACTCTATTGGGCCTGGATTTGGGCCTTTTTCTATGATTTATTTTGACGGGCCCTATTTGGGCTTTTATGACTAGATTCACCCTTTTTGGGCTTTATGATTTGGCATGGTTTTGGGATACTTGATCCTCGTGATGGAATATATCTGGCACGTATATTTATGTGGTAATAGTTTTATTTAATGTATCATTAGATAAAATGCACCAATTAATGGCTACCAATGTTGGAAATTCCTAAGCCAACCCACCCCTAATCCAAAAGGTGCTACCCATGCCCATGTCAATGAAATTGGAAGTAGTTTCGACTCACATGGAGAAGTTAGAGCAGTTACCACCCTTCATTCGGGGCGAGCAAATAATAATGGTGTAGAACAACCTAAGAAAACCTGATGTGATTTCCAAAGAGAGTATTCCTAAACCTACTGAGAATGCTAGAAGTTCTTCTACAACCAATTTAGACCCACTATTTCTGCTTCCCTTAGAGCCAAGAAAGTATATACCTAAGGCACATTTTCCTAAAGCCCTTTAGGTAGCAAAAAAGAGAAGCAATTTCAAGAAATCCTCGAGGTTTTCAAATGAGTGCAGATCAACATTCATCTTTTGTCAACTATCCAGCAAGTACTGATCTATGCAAAAAATTTCAAGGACATGTGCACAAAAAAGAGAAAAATAAAAGTCCTTGAAATTGCATACCTTGCAAGCGATGCCACATCGCTTATTCAACAAATTGGAGTGGTTAAGTACAAGGATCCAGGAACCCCTATTGTACCATGTTTCATTGGAAAGACTTTGAAAGTCGTGCCTTGATTGACTTAGGAGCTAGTGGGAACCTCTTACCTTATCTTATATATATTTGGAACTTGGGTTGAATGAGATGCAACTAACAAAGGTAGTTTTTAAGTTAGCAGATGAGTCAAAACATTACCCAAGAGGAATAGTTGTGGATATGATTGTACAAGTTGCAGATTTCTATTATCCAATTGACTTCATCATCCTAAATACTAGCTCGAGGCTAGATAATCAAATTTCTGTCATCTTAAGGTGGCATTTCCTAGCAACTGCGGAAGGCAACATCAACTGGGTTTGGAATGGACGGGATGAGTATGTACTAAATCGTTTTTCAATGAAAAATAACAAAAATTGCATCTCACATTACTCACACACTAATAATATCAAATTTATGTACATATAACTTTCATCATAAAAATATTAAACATCATAAAATTTGTGGAGGGTTACCTTATAATAGAATTAAGTTTGTCAAGTGTATAAAGGATCGAATGGGCACCTTCCTAGGTTTGTCTTGTATATTTTCGCTAGAGTTAAAATATCATTCATACAAGATACAATTAGGAGCAATATTCTTCAACTACACTACTCATAGTGCAAAACAAACCCAAACCATAATTTGCCTTTATTTTCTACAAGAATAATTGTCTTCTAACCAATCTAAAATGTGAAAAAACATAAATTTTCATGGGTTCTATTTGACCTAAAATATTCAAATTGAAGTTTTTACCTAAACAAAAAGTACCAAATCAAGCAGGTGAATTTTCAAACAGTAGATGTTTTGATTTAATTTCAACACCTCCTAAACTTTCATTTGGAAGAGTAGTTTGATAAAAATTAATAATAATAAATAAATCCGAGACTTGATGGAATGGGTGGGATAGAAAATCTCCATCCCGATCCCATCTCACTCTTGATCAATATAAGACAAGACGATATTGAAATGAGTTTGATCAATCCTAAAAGAATCCGAAAATATTCGGGTTGGAATGCGACTGAGAAAGGAATGGGATAGCAGGATAGTGTACCTCAATTCCGCTATTATATAGAGGGTCCCACTAAATAACCATTTTTTAATTAAAAATAAAGGTCAAAGGAGTTGAAAGAGTAGCTTGATAGAAGCGAGGCAGCAAGCAAAGCACACCTCATTTAAAAGCTTCTGTCCACGAGTGAGAGTGAGAGTGAGAGTGAGAGTGAGAGAATAGTAATAAGCAATTAGGAGTACTAGTCTAATCCTGCTTTGGCGTGGACTCGGGCTGGCGGAAAAGAGAGAGAGAGAGGCAAGGAAAGGAAAGGAGCACTTTTCTCTGTTTGCGTTTTGTGCGATTATTATTCTTCTACTCCATCTTCTTATATGGATGTAAGTTGAACTTTCAATTCTCAAATCAAATTATCCATCCATCTCCAATTTGAGTATTTTATTCTATCAGTTCTTGTGTTGTTCTTCACTTCTTTCTTTAACTCTTCCTCTTCTTCTTCTTCTTCTTCTTATTCTTCTTCTTCTTGTATTTGATTGCATGGCGTTTGGTTCCTGTGGTGATACTAAATTTTGAATCTTTTTCATTATTACTGGTATGGGATTGCTTTTAGAATGCTGGTTGTTTTTTGAGAAACCCATAATTCATTTATATATATGATTACTTCTCAAATTTGCTTCCTCCTCTCTGTTTTGCCTAGGGGGTGAATCATAGCCTTATCGTTCTCAGCTTTTTTCCAAATTTCAAAGTAAAATCTTTTTGGATAAGCGACTTTTTTTTTTGCTGTTGTAAGATTGGATTGAGTGTTCGAATTCTGGAAACTTTTGGGCGCATGGAAGAAGAGTTTATAGAGGAAATTGTTGTTGTAAGTTATCTGATTTCTGTTCCATTTCAGGCTATTTGATTCAATTTTAACATGTTTCTCTCATATAGTTTAATCAATTCTTTGTGTGTGTGTCAGTCGGTTTGTTTTTTAGAATTCTTAAGGTAAGATCTCGAGGAAGGAAAGAGGATATGCGTGGGGGGAAATAAGCTTCTCATGTCTGTTGTTTGATTTGATTGCCTGGTCGCAAAATTTCTTCCTCTTTTAATGTATGGTTCATTTCATAATAAATTGTTCCCAATGTTTCAGTTATGATTTCCTTTGGTTTTTGTCATCTTTTATATGATTTTTAGCTGTAAAGTGATTTTTTTTTAAAATAAAAGGAAGCTTATATGAGGAAATATTAATTACTTTGGCTTGTGTATAATTGAATAGCAAATCCCATCAGAAGGTTCTTAATTGAGGCTAAGTAACTAGCTTGAAAGCGCGGGTATGTGTATTTGGCATGATTATGTTGTGAACTAGCTCGAACGCTTCACATGTCTGTACAGAATATACAAATTTAGATGTATTATAGGTTTTAGTGTTTTAAATAGAGACAACAAAAAAAATCCCTCAAAAAAACGTGTTAAAGACATTTGTAGATATCGTTACCTTATAAATATATTTTCTTGTATTAAATTGTGAATCTGGTTTAACGTTTTAAGATATGAAGTTACACTAGATTGTGTTTGAACACGTGTTAGAGAGTATTTGGCTGTGTCAAAGTGTTATGTGTCTCTGACAGAGGCATAAATACTTTATGTGTTGATATATCGGTGTGAGATACCAATTGGATCACATATATCAATCCAGTCACACCCTGTATTTGTCGGCTTTGAGCAAGCTGTTAAGTTACACTGCGAGAATTCTATCAACATCTTTCTGTTACTTTCCGGAACCCTAAAGAAACTGGATAGTCGTAAATCTTCATTTTAACCTTCTTGCTTGCTTTATATACTTGCTTTGGCATTGAGGTAGTCTTTGATCGTTTCAACTTTCTTTGTTTGGTTGTGTTGTTATGTCATGGAGCTTTAGGTTGCGCAGATGCTTGTGGGTAAGGGAAGACGTACAATGAACACAATATCAAATAATAATAAATAAATAAATATTTTTTCCCCCTCTTTTTTGATGGGCAGGCAAGGTTTAATAGATCTATGACCAATTAAATGCTTTCAGCAGAGTTGAACCAATTAAATACCTTTTGATTTTGATTTTGGTGCTCTGTGTGAAATAATTTCATAGCTCGTTTTGTCATACTTGATTGTAGAAATGCTGCATATTAAACACGAGTAATTGTTGCACTTCCTATCTGATCTTTCACTGAAAGAACAAGTAATTGACAGTTAAAAAGAGTGTTTCCAATCCTGATTTGTTATATCTTTTCTGTTATTACTTATTACGCTGTCAACAATTAGTTAGTCATTTCTTGGTGGTTTCTTTATGATAACTTCGTGCCAGCAAAGAAATAAGTTGTTTACGGATTTTATTGCACTTTATTTTTTTTAATGTAGGAATGATTCACGGAATTTAGAGAGAGATATATTACAATACATTTTGAGTCAAATATGTTACATTAGCCTATTAGGTGTGGTTGCTTGAAAATGAGAAATGTGGTGAATACACATATCAACGTCCTAAACCTTTGGGCTTTATACGTTATCAGAAATATGACAAAACAAGATAGATTTATAACAATACATTTTGAGTCAAATATGTTATATTAGCCTATTCGGTGTGGTTGCAGAAATGTATTGAATACACATGTCAATGTCCTCAAATTTTGGCCTTTATATGTTATGAGAAATATTACAAAACATTTCTACATTTCAGGATAGGAGGATGCAGCATGTTCGACTTTCATCGCACCAGACTCCAGTAATCAAGCTTGGAGATTCACAGATGACATTGACACCCAAGTTTAGATTGACTGGAGTACAATCATGTTCCTTTTCACCCCTGAATTCAGAGTCAGTAACATTAGTAGATGGAGGACCCCTGCTTCCAGGCCTTCCGGATGATATTGCCCTCGATTGCCTTCTCCGCCTACCAGTTGAGAGCCTCAAAGTTGGCAAATTGGTCTGCAAGCGATGGCATCTCCTACTAGGTAGCAAGGAACGATTTTTTAGAAGAAGGAAGGAGCTTGGATACCAAGACCCCTGGTTGTTTGTGTTTGCCTTCCACAAACGCATGGAAAAAATGGAATGGCAGGTGCTTGACCTTAACAACTTGTCTTGGCACACAATTCCTCCCATGCCATGCAAGGGTAAGGTCAGCCCCCATGGATTTAGATGTGTTGCATTTCCTGAGGAAGGTGTCCTTTTTGTTTGTGGTGGCATGATCTCCGAGTATGATCGTCCCCTTGACCAGGTTCTAAAGTATGAAATTCGAAAAAATCGCTGGAGTGTGATGAACCGGATGATCTCTGCGAGAACGTTCTTTGCGATGGGAATGATTGATGGTCTAGTTTATGTTGCTGGTGGAAATAGCTCAGATCTTTTGGAGCTTGACAAGGCTGAGGCTTTTGATCCTAACAAGGGGGAGTGGCGATCTATTGCAAGCATAAAGGCCAATATGGCATCTTATGATGCCGCAGTTTTAAATGGAAAGCTCCTTGTGACTGAAGGCTGGTTGTGGCCTTTCTTGTCCTCCCCGAGAGGTAAGATTTATGACCCGAAACATAACAGTTGGGAGACAATGCCTGCTGGCATGAGAGAAGGATGGACAGGTTTAAGTGCTGTGGTCAATGGGTATTTATTTGTGGTTTCTGAGCATGAAAACTTAAGATTGAAGGTTTTATGATATGGAAACTGATTCTTGGGAAACAGTTGCTGGTTACCCCATACCAGATGATGTATGCAAGCCTTCCTCTGTAAGTTCCTATGATTGTAAAATATGCGTTGTAAGTTGCAACCTTGTTGTCGCAATTGGTCACCTGTGGAAGCTAAATGTAACTACCTCTACTGGCAAGGACTGGAGCTTCATCGTTCAGAGGCAGCTAGTGGAGCCGGAAGATTTCTGTGGATGGTCACCCTCAAGCGCCCACATTCTGATCAGTTAGTCGCATATACCCTTTGGTTGAATAATGTGCAAGTGCTTATCATGTAAAATTTAAGTAAAGTTTGGTAGCATGCTTTTGGAAAAGAAATTGAAAAATTATAGAACTGCATACGTGTTGTAGCTTTAGGCGATTACGGCATTACGTTATGAGACGATATGCGTCTGGGTGAATAAAGTGGAGTTGGCTTTGGTTTTCTTATGTGACAATGCTTTCTTTCTTTATTCATAATACCTTCACTTAGCTCTAGTTCTTTACAACTTCACATTGTGGTATGATATTCATTTGCTTGCGAGCTCAGTTTTTTATTTGTTAAAAAAAAGTCATATTCCTCTTTTCTAAAATTCAAAACATTTTTAACCATTTCTTATATTCTGCTGGAAAATTTGTATTATTTGTCTCGAACATAAGTCATAGGTATGGACATATTGAGTTCCTTTTTTTATTTTTTTCATTATTAAATTAAGAAATGATATTAGAAAAAAATGATTTTTTTAATTTATTTATTTTGTTTGTTGAACTGGCAAGATTCATACATTCAGCTATGCATTCAGATAAAATCTTCTAAACCTACACAATCTTCCTTGTATTTACTGTAGCAAACGATTAAGAATCACAACCCCGGCATAAAAAAATTATGGCATTGAAACTATATATGATGTTCACATTGAGCCATTTCCCTGACTTCATTGGCAATCTGCTAATTCACTCCTAATAAAAACTATCAAGATCAAGAGAATCATTGATACAGTAAAACCTCATTATAGTAATAATGTTGGGACCATCATTACTATAAAGATGTTATTACTTAATGGAGGTATACTTACAAAAAAAAATTTGAAGCACTGCAAACTTAGTATCTCAGACATTGATGAATTGTTATTTACAAATGAAGTAGTTCAAGATAATGGAAGAGTAATTGATGAAATAGATCAAGATAGTGGAGTAGATCAAGATAATGACAGATTCATTAAGGACTTGAATTATTATATTTGACTACACTATAGTAATTCAATGGGTAATGATGTATTCTTCAATCATTGAAATAAGCAACGAGTCATGTATATTTAATTGAAAAAGATATCATTGCTACAATTGGGCAAGAAGAGAAAGGAGATAATATGGAGGATGGTGGTATATAAATACCAAAAGTTTTATGTCAAAAAGTTATAAACATGTTTGAAAAGCTAGAAGCATTTTGGCTTCAACAACAAGGTGTTTATGTTGCCGAGTTAGATCTATTGAGGGTAAAAAAAGTAGTCTCAGAACTTCTCCTTCTGTCTGGCTTTCGGGAAATGAGCTTGTATTTATACCTATTTGACCACATTTTTGTGTCCGTGATCTGCGCAGTGGTGATAGGGTTGAATTTAGACTCTTGCATCTCTCGGGCAATATCGGAATAGCTAGGTCAGGAATGTGCAAAATATGTGTTATCATTCGCCCCTCTTGGTGTTCCGATTGTTGGATCGGGGTACCAAGGAGTTTGCTGCAAGGCGTGTTGATCTCGAGTTGAAAGCTGCTCAGTTGGCCAACAAGCAGAAGAGTTCCACTATTTAGCCGACTAAAAAGTAGGGTGAGGTTTCGACTATCCACATGCAGAGGTCGGGAGTCAAGACAAGTCTTACTAATCAGGCGAAAAAAGTCGATGAGTTTGCAACCAAGCTAGCGGAGCAGTTGGCTTCTCATGAGGATGAGGAGGAAGAAGGGGAAAAAGAAGAGGACGGGGGTGGGGGGGGGGGGGGGGGGGGGAGAAGAAGACGAAGAAGATACATCTTCAAGTTCTAGTTCATCATCCAGTTCAAGTAAGTCAAAGTCAACAAAGGTTGAGACTTCAAGCTCCAGGAAGGAGGGCACAAACCTTCAAACGCAAGATCGACATGAGCACCCCATCCGACATGGTAACTTCCCCTATCCGAACTAAGCTGACTCACGTGCAAGAGTTAGAGTTAGTGAGAAATCGCACTACCACTCCTCGCCAGAGGATAATGCGTAGGTAGGGATTGATCACGCCCCCATTCAAGCCATCTGCTAAGCATGCCCCATCTCATGTTGAGTGCCTTAAGGAAGCGTAAAATGGGAAGGTGGTAAAGACGAGCGAGAAGAAAGGTCAAAGGTTGGTCGCAAAATCCCCCAAGCGTTCAGTAAAGGCAACTCCTACTAAGAACTCTAGGAAGTATCATGTGATCGATGGTGGGACTCTTCTAAGCATGGCTAGGCTGGTCAACAGTAAGGGACAAATGGTGTTGAGCAATCCTTTGTGTTCCATCAACAAGGCTCGTACCTTGGGAGAGGTTAGTCGGGAGATCAGGATGGATGACTCAGGGTTGAAGGATCCCAAGGTTGCAGCGGGGCTGCTCCTGCACATCACTCTGGTAAATGACTAAGGTCGCTTTAAGGTCGATCCAATAATCAGTTGTATGAGGAATGTAGGCAAGGGCTAGTTAAGGTAATTTTCATTTAACTTTTTCCTTACGTATAATTGTGTTCCAATTTCTTAATAACTTTTCCATGCACTAGTGGCAGCTAATCTTCATCATCTGATCAAGATCAAGCTCTGATAAAGGACAAGATAACTCAGATGGTCAGGGAGCTGGATCAAACACTGGAGGACTTGAAAAGTGGAGAAAAAAAGAGATGGATCTTCTTCGAGACCGTCCTTGTAAATGACCTTGATAAGGCCAATTGGGATAAGGACGAGGCTTACAAGACTTCTCTGGAATGGGTAGAGACCCATAGGCAAGAGAAATTAAGAGTCGATGCGTTCCTAGCCGACCTAGCGCATTATGGTGCTAGACCCGATGAGGAGGTCCAGGGGGCTAAACCTAAGCAAGAGGCGACCCCATCGTTCTCGACGAGCACAACACTACCCCCCATGCCCCAGAGACCATGAATTGAATCAAACTCTTTTTATTTTATTGAAGTAAAGTCTGCTAGTGTTAGGCTAGCATGAAATAGTTCATTTTAGTTGCTTTTACTTCTAGACTTTGCTCAGAAGATGGCACCAGTGGCGGTTGTTTCAGATATTTGTATCCTTTAGGAGGGTGTTTGGGCTGCTTATCCATAGTTTTTGTTCGTTGTATGCTTACACTATATATATATGGATATTTTGTCATTTAGGATTTGTGTTCCTTGGTGGTTTTACAGGTAGGTTGCAAGGGTGAGAAAGTCCATGTTCCAAGGATACTTTGAAGGCATTTACAGATTGGAGGGTGTGGCAAAAGGATTTCAGCGTTACCTCTACTTCATGAAAAATGCAGACAGACTTAACGTCCTAGCTAAAGGAACTCATAAATTAGCAGGGAAGCTCGTGGATTCTGGGACAAGTTCCATTTCTACGTGGACCATTGTGTGGATGAGGATGTGTAATGTGTATGGACCCGATATACTTAACGCTTGTAAGCCTTTGGGCAATTAGTTCACATTGTACTTGGGATGTTTGTTCAAATGGATAATGAGGTGATTAATACTAGGAGTGTTGTTAGAAGCACTTTGTGTCAAATTTTATGATTGAATATAATTATTTATGAAAATAGGCTTTTACGTTAGAATATTGTTGCATTGCATTTTAGTATTCCTTTTATTGTTCGGGGAAGTGTTCTAAAAATCGGCCTAGGCGCTAGAAGGTGGAAAACCGCCCAAGTCAATGGCTGGGCGGGTAGTCTGGGCAGTTCTAGGGGTGGGCAAACGGGTCGAGGAACCGCGGATCCAAACCGAACCGAACCGTTTTACTCCAAACGGTTCGGTTCTGATTTTTAAAAATGTGAAACAATTCGGTTCGGTTCCGGAACCGTTCTTAAACGGTTCGGTTCCGGTTCTTATTTTTTTTTCAAACGGTTCGGTTCCGATCCGTTTTGAACCGAATGAATATACCCAACAGTAACCCAAGTCCCAACCCATTATTACTTAGTTTCCAATTCCAATTTAGTTTCCAATTCCAACCCATTACTTGAGAGGAATCGGTGAATCACCAAAAAATCTTCCTCTCTCTCTGTCTTTATCTCCTCTGTCACTCTGTCTTTGACTCTTTAATCTTTATCTCCTCTGTCTCTCTGTCTCTGTCTCGGTCTGTCTCTGTCTCTCTATGGAAGAATGGAGAGGAGAGGAGATGTGAAGAAGAAGTAGCAGCAGCTGCGAGAACAAGAAGAGGAGGAGCAGAGGACGATCAGACGATTGGAGTTCTCCCTCTCCTCTCTCTCTCGGTCTCTGTCTCTGTCTCTGTCTCGAGAAGATGTCTCAAGAAGAAGCAACAGTCAATAGATCTCCTCTTTCTCTCGGTCTCTGTCTCGAGAAGAAGGAGCAGGAGATCTACGTCTCCTCTCTCTCACACACACTTTTTTTTTCCTCTCGTCTCCAAGGAGTAGAGACGCTTCGACCAACACACAGAGAAGGGCAGAAGCAGAAATTCGAAAAAGAGTTTGAAGAGGAAGAAAATGAAGAAAAGAGAGATATCAGACGATCGATCGATTCTCGATGAGCCGATGGAGGTGGTGGCTATCGCTCGACAAAGAATAGAAATATCTCAGACGATCGCTTGGTTCTCTATCTGATTTGTCTTTTGATGAGCCGATAGAGGCGGTGAAGCAGATGATTCAGTGTTGTTTGATGAATCAATTTGAGTGGTTGAAGCAACAGTAGCAGCAAAGGAGGAGTTGTGTCTAAAGCTAGTGGAGATTGTTGAAGTTGTCAGAAAAAGAACCGAAGAAGGTGTTGTTGAAGAAGTGTGAGTTCTCTTGCTTGCTCGAGTGTTGGATGTTTGTTGATATGAAGAAGGAGGAGCTATTTGTATTCCACAGTGAGCCTCTCGAAACTATTGACGCAAGTGAAGGAGTGAAGAACTGGAGATTGGAGATGAGTTCAGCAGGGGGGTGAACATTTATTTTTCTGTTTTTTTTTTTAATGCAATTTTTCCTGTTCTTGATTGGATCTCTTATGAATCTGGATGAATATGATGGATCAATTTTTTGTATGATCTGTATGGATATGAATTGTATGAATATGATTGGAACCGTTTGGAACCGTAGGAACCGAACCGTTTAGAACGGTTCGAGTTAGGTTCGGTTCCAATTATCAAAATGAAGGGAACCGAACCGAACCGGATCCGTTACAATGTAAACGGTTCGAGTTAGGTTCCTTCAAATTTGGAACCGATCCGAACCGTGCCCACCCCTAGGCAGTTCTGGGCAGGTCTAGGCGGCCTAGGCGGTCTGGGCGATTTTTATTTTTATTTTTTTATTATTTTATTTAATAAGGCTGATTGTGTTCTTATTTTATTTTTCTTTCCTCTTTTTTAGAAATAAACTATTTAATTGTAATTTATTCAGTATATGTCTAAATGTAGCAAATGATGATTACTTAATGGAATTCTCAAAGGATCTGCTGGTACCAATTTTACTAATGTAGATTTTATCAAACATAAAACTGAGGTTATTCATGTAATTTGAAGAAAAATAAAAGAGTAGGTTTGGATATTTTCCACAAATTCAATTTTATATAAAGTACCCATCATGACCAACTTCAGTCATTTGAGTTTTAATAAATTTTGTTCATGATTGTTAATTTTTCATGTTTTTAAATTTTGCATATGTATATTGGCATTAAATTGGATGTAACTGATAAGGTATTATGCTTAACTTTTGTAAATTATTAAAGTTTTAATACAAAACCTAAGACCGCGTAGGCGCCCGCCTAGGCCCCTGGGCGCTAGGCACCTGCTCGCCTAACAATTTTTAGAACACTGGTTCGGGGCATAGTGTCTTAGGAACTTAAGACGACTATGTGACATCTCCGTGTTGGTTTTCTCGGGCGTTCGTTCAAATTTTGTTTAACTGTTGGAGAGCTGGAGATTACAATTGGACAAGGAAAGATTTCCTCATTTAAGCCTTGGTTATAGAGGCCATGGTGGGTAAGTGGGATGGACATGGAGAGATTTCAGAGTCTGAGCCTTGGGGTAGTAGCCATGGAGGCCAGTTGGTTGGTCTGAAGATAACTTATTTATCCTATATTTGGCATAAGAGTCACAAAGGCTAGTGGGATGATCGAGAATAGACTTCCCCGACCCGAGCTTGGGCATAAGAGCCATGTAGGTCGAATGTTTAATTCAAGAGAAACTTCTTGAAACTAGCCTTGAGGGTGGGAGCCTCGTAGGCCCAATTGGACGACTGAGGAGGAACTTCCCAGAGAAAGCCTTGGGCATAGGAGCCTCAGAGGTGGTTGTTTGGTTTAAGATAAACTTCTTGAACCTGGCCTTGGACGTGGGATTCGCGGATGCCAATTGATCGATGGAGGAAGAATTTCCCCGACCAAACCCTGGGTGTAGGAGTCATAGAGGTTGGCTATTCGATTCAAAAGGGACTTCTTGAACCGGGCCTTGGGCGTAGGAGCCACAAAAGCCAACTGGACAGATGGTGAGGAACTTCCCCGACCAAGCCTTGGGTATAAGAGCCATAAAGGCTAGTTGTTTAGTTCAAAAGGAACCGTTGAACCTTGCCTAGGCGTGGGAGCTGCGGAGGCCAATTCGATAGACAGGGAAGAACTTCCTCGACCAAGCCTTGGGTGTAAGAGCCACAAAGGCTACTTGGATAATCGAGGAGGAATTTTCCCAACCAAACCTTGAGCGTAGGAGCCACGGAGGTCGACTATTCGATTTGAGAGGGACTTCTTGAACCTGGCCTTTGGCAAATGAGCCATGGAAGCTGACTTGATGGTCGAGGAGGAACTTCCCCGACCAGACCTTGGACATCAGAGCCACTAAGGTTATTCAATTAAGGAGGAATTTTTTGAACCTGACCTTGGACGTGGGAGCCACGACAGCGAACTGGATGGTCGAGGAGGTACTTCTCCCACCAAACCTTGGGTGTAAGAGCCACTAAGGTTTGTTGCTCGGCTCAAAAGGAACTTTTGAAACCTAGCCTTGGGTGTAAGTGATAAAACACCCAAAACATTGATTTTTTATGCTCCATGTAGCTTTTTATTATTCTCTACAATTGCTTAAAACTAATTAAATGCCTCTAATTATCTCAAGTTTGATTATTGTCATAATTTTTTAGGAAATCGAGAAATTGGTGAAACTCGAGACAATTCCACTATTAATTTTCATGTCGATGAGCAATTGGAAAAATTAAGTACGAAGAGATTCATACTAGATCAAGCTTAAAAATCCAACCTAATTCTAAATACTTCTTCATGGCACAATATTTTGAAGCCCAATATCACTTTTTTTCTTACCCATCCATATCCCATGTTAATTTTCATTTGACACCCAAGTGTACCACTAGCATTTTCACCAATACCCTTTCAAAAATCCCTCCAAAACCACTCTTAGAAAATTTGGATTATTTAATTCCGAATTTTTGGAGATTTTTCCACATACAATCCTTCTAAGAATCAGTTAAACCTTAACCCTAGTAAATCTCAATCATTCAATTTATCAAATAAATGAATCCAGACCGTCAAACACATGAAGTTTAGTCATAGTCATTGGATTTTTAAGTTACATCTCAACCGTCCAAGCACATGTGATGGGTCTATAGATTACAACTTTTTTCATTGAAGTAGAAGTAAGTTTCATTCGTTTTAATTATTTTTTCTTCCATTTCATTCATTTCAGCAATATTTTCTCCATTTTAGTCATCTTTTTTAAGTATTAGTTTATTCTCACTTTTCATAGCGAGCTAATGTTACCTCTCAAGGGAAAGAGATTGAGCACCATGAAGATGTAATGGTAGTTAAAATGTTTAAAATACATTATTTTATGAAGTAAAGTAGAACATTTAATAGTAAGAAGTACTTGGAAAGAATGCTTCATTTGTTGAATGAGTAATATCTTTGATTCAAAAGAATAATATTTTTTTCATATCTTTCATGATTTTCCCAATGAAAACAAAATCAAAACCAAAAAATGAAACATTAGAATTGGTTAAAGTTTGAGGAAAATGAAAGGACAAATACTCCTTAAAATTCTACAATTCAATTTATGTTGGTTGAAAAACCATGTGATTTTGAGTACTTTGGAAAGTACATTTTAGCATGTCATCATATTGAAATGGGCAAAAAAAAAATTATATTGAAATGGACGATTCTCAAACCCTTGAGATTTCTCCACAATCCAATTTTAATTTACAAATCAATCAAGCATTTAATTATTTTGTTTCAACTCATCATGAATCTCATATCTTGTCTTTCTATGAATTTTTAAATAATTTTTCTTTCTTTTTATTATATTTATTTTATTTTATTTTTTCTAATGTTTAAATTGTTAATCAAGTGGCTTCTTTCCCAAGTGAAGTAGTTGATAATCCTTACTTCAGCTATACATTCTTTGGATTGAATTGCGAGTTGAAGAAGAAAAAAATAAACAATCAAATTTACTTAATATTTTTTTATTGATGTTGAACATCATGTAATGACAATACGGTCGATTTTTTGGCATCAATCAGTAGAAGCCACGAACGCCAACTGGATGGTCGAGGAGGAACTTCCCAGACCAAACCTTGGAAATCCTCGAGATACCCATAGGTCACCCCTAGGCCGTATGGTGACGTTGCCCCGGGGCATTGCCCAAGTAAGTGACATTTCATCTTCTACATTTAATGTTGTAACCACCTTATTAATGGCAACGGTTCGCACAATTATTAGATTTTTCAATAAATAGAGACCTCTGATGTCATTTGGACCTTCAACTTACATCACACTTGCTCGATGGGAGTTCTAGATGAGTATTTTGCTGAAAGTTTGGGGTTGGTCGAAGTGATGGAAGAGTTCTTCCGATTTATAGAGCCGAAACCTTGTTCTAATGAATATTTCGATGGTTATCGAGAATCTTTCTTAGAAACTTGGGAGTGTGGTTCGTATTGGATAATGGTCGGATGCCCATCATATAATATTTCTTTTAGCCCTTCTAGGGGATTTTCTCTGTTAGTTGAGAGAGCTATGGAGGAAAAGGTAGTAGGGTTTCATCCTTCGAACCATTATGATCTCATGTAAGGTCGATCATAGGTCACAAGTCTGAATCTCATTGGTCAGCGCCTGTTATGTCTGAAGAAGGGGAATATCGTATTTTCTTCCTCTCATGACATACCATTGTCTCGGCATTGCTCGCCCAAGTCCTCATTCACTTGATCTTTGTCAGGATTGTTAAATAAGGGACTGGGCATCTCTTTCCTCAAAGACCTCTGCCACGTGACTTGGAAGGGAGCATGGGAAGGGGCCGAATTGCTACAAGCGACTTGGGGTCATGCAACGCTGCTCGGGGTACATGCTAAGTTGTGAATGTCCGAGAAATAACAAAATTAAGAGTCGGTAGAGCTAGGTCTGGACCTAAGGCTAAAGAATATATCCTCAGGGAGAAATAAAGTAGATTTTACTATGCTTGTAACTCAGAGTAGTTATTATTAAGCTTGTAACTAGCTAAAAGGAAGCACTGTAAGTGTAATTAAATTCCAGTAGGTCGGGCTTTATTCAATTAATTAAAATACAAGAAATAAAAATACTTATCTTATGTTTTTGCTAAATGTACTAGTGTTTTACTGGTAGCAGTTTTTCAAACTGTGGACATTTCATGAATTTGAAATTGGTTACCTATCCATGTACTGTAACCATTAATAGCCGGATCCACCGACTTAGGCCCAATTTCACTGCGCTAGGAAAATTCGTGTTTTGGTCACCTTTTCTAAGTACCAGATCCCTTTCCCGGTAGACCCTGGTTCAAACCTTATTGGAATGCCATTTCATGACGTTTCGGGCATGTTGTTCAAGGTGTGCTTTGGCTGCTCCCCTTTGAGGTTCAGTTATGTCCGAGTAGAACGGAAGAAATCGAAAGTTGGAACCACTTTCAGCTGTTGCATGTATTCCTGTAGGAATGGCCATTTCTATTGGTATTACTGCCTCCATGCCAAAAGCCATTTCCCATGGTTGTCTTGTAGGTAGTTTGATAAGCCCATAATGTACCGCTAATCAACCCATCTGTTCTTTTGCTATTCTAGCATTTTCTTCAAGTTTCTGATGATGGTTCTATTGGAGGACTCAACCAGTCCTTTTCCTTGGGGTACATGGGTGTCGATTATAGTTGCTTAACATGGTAATCATCAAGGAACCCTCTCACTCTCTCTGCCTAGAATTGAGAGCTGTCTTTAGAAACGAAGGCATGTGGGAGGTCGAATCTGGTTATTACTTGGTTCCATAGGAACTTGATCATGTCATTTTCCTTCACGTGCTGCAAAGGCATTGCTTCGTTCCATTTGGTGATGTAGTTTGTGCCTATTTGGAGTAATCTCTTTCTGCCACTTCCGGGTAGGGACATCATCCAAGGCCCCCAGGGTAAACGGCTAGGGGCTGTAGATGAAATGTAAAAAACCTGCAAGGGCTCGAATGCATAGGGCATGCCTCCTGCATTTATCACATCTTCTCCCATATCATTTGACATCTACCAACATGTGTGGCTAGTAGTACCCTTTGTCTAGGCTTTGTGTGCCAGGCTTCTTTCTCCTGAGTGGTTCCCACATTCTTCTTTATGAATCTCGGTCAGTATATGGTTTGCTTCCGTCCAAAAGGGTGTACCCCCTTGATTTTTGGACTGCCCTATGGGCTTTAGTCTGTTATCTGGTAATTCCCCATGAGTTAGGTAACTTTAGATCAATGTATACTAGTGGATGACACCTGCATCGGCCATGTCCACATTTTCTCCTTAGAATGTTGGCTGGGGCAATGTGTCGATCTCTATAGTTCGTTTGCCCCCAGGGGAGAGCATTGCAGCTAGGTAAGCCAAGGCATCTGCATATATGTCCTCACCTCGGTTGATATGTAGGATTCAAAGTCTAGTGAAAAAGGCTCATTTGGTTGACTACCTTCAAGTATCGAATCATGGCGGGGTTTTGGGCTGCATATTCCTTGTATACGTGGTTGACCACCGACTAGGAGCACATGAAAATGGCTAGCTCTTTGATATGTAAGCTTTTGGCTAGGTCGAGTCTTGCAATCAAGGCTTCTTACTCGACCTCATTGTTTGTGGTTACAAACTTTAGTTTGTATGGCAGTTCCAACCTAGAGTTGTCTGGGTTTACCAACGCGATCATTATTCCGAAGTCGTGGATGCAAGAGGATCCGTCGGTAAACAATCTCCATCCTATTCCTTTGTAAAGGAAAGGAATCTTGCTCCTCAGATAGTTCCTTGGATTATGTTTCTTTTTTACCATCCAAAATGGATTTTCCACGAGGAAGTTTGCTAAAAATTCTGCTTTTACCCATCTATTTTCAGTTGTGCGCGCATTGAACTTAATCTTGAATTATTTTTTTGGAAATCAACTTAATCTTGAATTCACTGAGTGTGATGACCCATTTCTCCATTCTAGAGGACTTGACAACCTTATGTAGCACAACTTATAGGGGAACATTGGTCATAACAACTATGGTATGAGAATGGAAGTAGAGGAGCCGTCCATTGACAGAGAACACTAGAGTTAAGGTTGTCTTCTCTGTACGGGTGTACCGAGTCTTTGCCTCGGGCAAGGTTTTACTTTGAAAGTGGATAGGCTTTTCAACCTTTTGCTCGAGTCTGATCAAGACGGAGCTTATCAAGATGTCAGAGACCCCTAGGTAAAACTGCAAGTCTTCGCCATCTATCGGCTAAGAGAGTACTAGAGGGGCTGTGGAAATATTGTTTGAGTTGTGGATTAACATTCGGCAGTCTACTCATATTCCACTTCCTTTTTTAGTAAGCGGAATGAGGATTTGCAAATGTCTGATGACTTTGATATGAACCGGCCTAATATAGTTACCATTTCAGCCATTTACTATACTTGTTTTTTTGAGGATGATGAAGGAATCTCAGGGAGAGCTCTTGGGATTGGCTTCAATACCTCAGTGGGACTCGAGGTGCCCTAGAAAATTCCCCGATGAGACTCCAAATGCGCATTTCTCCGAGTTCAACTTCATACCATACTGTCTTAGTATTCCAAAGGTGATTCCCAGGTTGGCAAGGTAGTTGGCATTGTCCGTTCATTTGACAAGCATGTCGTCAATGTAGACTACCATGTTTTTTTTTTTCGATCTGTTCATAGAACATCTTTTCTATCAGGCGCTGATAGGTGTCTCATGTTCTTTAGTCCAAAAGGCATCCTCTCTTAGAAATAAATCTTGCTCTCAGCATATAACGATGTTTTTTCTATGTTTTCATCTACCATGGGGCTTTGATTGTAATCGGAATATCCATCCATGAAATAGAGGAATTGGTGTCCTGTGGTTGACGATTTCTTTCACCTTAGGCATGGGAAAACTATCATTTGGGAAGGCCTTCTTGGGTTCCAAAAAATATATACATATTCAAACCTTGCCATTATTTTTGGGAATAACCAGTACATCGGTGATCCACTCGAGTGTTTAGTTTACTTGAACATGTTGCATCCAACAACTCTCTGGACTTATTGTTTGACTCCCTTCATGACACGGGAAGCGACATTTCTAATCTTTTGGCCGACATGCTTGCTTCCCTCACAAATGTTCAATCTATGGCAGGCAAACGTTTATGGAATCATGTGCATATCGTTCATGATCTAGGCAAAAACATCAGAATTATCTTGCCGGAAGTTCATCAATTCTGCTTAAGGCTCAGACTTAAGAACATTACCGATGAAAGTGTGCCTTTATGGCCCGTCCTTCCTACATTACCTAGATGACAATTTTAGGTGTTTCGAGAATAGTAGGTAGGGATAGAGTTGATTGCTATGCGCGGGCATCTTCAATCTCATCCTCGACTGCTTCCATACGGCCTCGGTAGGTGAATTGGTCGCCTCGGATATCATAGAGGCCAATGTCAATCGGGAATCAAGTTTTCTGGTAGAAGGTTGACGGCTCTACTTTGAGATCGTGGATCCACCCTCGGCTGAGTATGGCGTTGTAGGGGATAATACGTCTATAATAACGAATCAACAGTTCATCTCGATGGGTCCTGCTTTAACAGGCTAGTACAATTCTCCTTTTGGAACAATGCTTGCACCGTAAAACTAGTAAATGGGTTCATTGGCGGACTAGAGCATCTTAGGGTCTAGGTTCATTTTGTCATAAGCCGAGCTGAAAACCATCTCCATGGAACTTCCATAGTCCACTAGAGCTTTATTTAGCAGTGAGTCCCCTATCATTATGGAGATGACCAACGCATCCATATGCGGGGTGGTCACTATGTCTAGGTCCCTAATAGATAATCAAGTCAGGGAATCATTTCCCTTCGCAGGACGTCCTACAAATCAAGGCTTGATGTCAACATTGTCCACGTGTCAAACATGCAATTTCCTTTGTATTTTCGTCTTCTTTTCCAGGGTCCATGTAGATCACGTTTATGATTTGCCTTGGTTAGGTGCCTCTAGAGCAGCTTGTTCCGGAGCTGCAACTCCTCGGCAGCGACCTTCCAAATCCTTGTAGGCGATCCTGTTTTACCATGCGTTGGACGGAATTTTTCAGAGCTATGCATGAGTCCATATCATGGTCCCTCAACTTGTGGTACTCACAGTAAGGTTTCTTAGGTTGGTCGTCAAGCTTTGGCGCAGTCTTGGAGATGTAAGGTTCTCCCTTTATCGGTTTTAGAATTTTTGACGGCTTCTTGTTCAGAAGAGTCCTCTCCTTGAACTCTGAGCGGGGTTTCTTTCCCTATTGGTTATAATCTGGGCTTCCTTCCCTCTTGGGGGTCTTGGGCTTGTATTGGATCTAACTTATTGTCTTTCAGCTCGTCACTGGTCGATGCAACCATCTGGGTGGTCTTTGCTTGGATTCCGTCTTCAGACTGATCTTGTCTTCCACTTTAACTGCTACCTGGGCTATCTCGAAGGCTGCTCACAAGGTGTCCGGCTCTTTTGACGACATCTTGATATTAGGAACTCCTAGTTTGATAGTGAGGCACCCAACTTATGGCTTTTATATTGAATCAGGACATATAATTTGATGCATGCATGTTAGTTTAGTAATTTTAGTAATACTGTAATTGGGCCTATTTAGTAACAGTCTATAATAGTTAGGACATTGGTTTTCAATTAGGTTCTGTTTGTTTGTTTGCCAAAAAAGTTAGGACAATTATAAATAAGGCGTAGGTTGATAGACCACCGTCTAGGTCGATCGCTTCCATCATTCTTTTCTCCTTCCTCCCCCCTCTTCTAACCCAGAAAGCCACCTCATTGTCGCAACTGTCGATCAACCTTGCCAGTTCACAAACCACTTCGATCAACCTTGCCAGTAGGTCGATAGAATGATACCCTTACCTGCTATCACATCCCTATCCCCATCACAGCCTTTGCAGCCCACCACCCCTTGTTTCAGCCAAATAAGAGAATATTTTGATTTTGTTTACTTGTTTTTCAATTATCATAAATTGATTTCAATTCCTGCTTCGTATTTCAATTCCTTCTTAGTTATTGTTTTAATTCTACCATAGTCCCCGAGGAATTCTTTTTCCTTCTACTTCAATGGCAGCAAGTTGGTGAAGTTGGAAGCTTTCTTCAATATGCATGTAGTACCCGATGAAAGCGGATTGTCGGATCTTGAAATTCCTGTTGGACTGTTTTGTACAGTTGTAGAACCATATCAAGGAAGAGTCCTTGAGGTTGTTTGGGTAGAACTTGCAATGCATACAATCGTTTTTGGGAGCTTCCCACTTAATTATCATTTTCTTTAAATGCAACATGTGCTCATATGGGTCTAAGTCCCCATTGTATCTTTGAAAGGTTGACATGGTGAACTTATTCGGGAAATCTATGTTTTGGATTTAGGTCGAGACAGAGGATCGGTTGAGTTAGGCAAGGGTATCCTTGAATTGTTGCTATTTGGTTCCTTCTTGACGTGTTCAACAAGCAAGTCATGGACTCCACGGTCACCACATTGGCTGCTGGTGTCGGGACAGTCGCTTGGGTCGGAGCTTAGGGATGATGCTCTTTCAAGGAGCAAGGTAGAGATTATGGGTTCGGTCTTGTTGCGGATCTGTAACACTTCGAGATTGTCCCTCTTGGGACACTATTGGGCCATTACCCATGACATTGGCCATCTTGGCCTCATAGGCAGCCCTCTCGTCTGTTCGGTCTTCCTTTTCGACTAAGTAACTTGGCTAGGGCTTCACACAGCTGTTTTGATGTTTCAAGATCTAGTTGACTCTAAAATATCCTCACGGGTGCCTCCCACTTTGGAGGTAGTTGCTACCTTCTTGCTTTCTTTCTTTGGAGGCATGTTTCTTAGCTTCAGAAGTTTCCACGGACATCGTCAAATGTTACTTCTTCTGCTAAGGTCTTGTTGTCTGACTAGAAGGTGAGTTGTTGTACTTGCACAAACTCTAATCTGAGCGGGTTGCTCGGGCAGAGACTCTTACATTTGATGTAGATTATACTAACCTAAATTAATATGGTTATATCGCAAGTGCACTTTTATCTAACTAGTAGATAATGGAAAATATGGGTCGATCCCCCAAGGATTGAAAACACAATCAGAAAACTAAAATCTAATTAGACTAATTTAAAATAGGGGTTACAGTGATGAAAATTTATAAATTAACAGAATAAAATTAAACAACTAATAATTGAACTGGCAAAGGCAATGGAAAGTTGACCAAGGCTCAAATTCGCCATAGATTCTTCTAGAATTGTTTAACCTAATTTACTATTTTCATAAAGTGAGAAACACTAGGGATAAACAATCCCTTGCTTGCATCAATGATGTGATCTTTAATAACTTTTTGGACTAATCTAAATTTGCAATCAATTCCAACAAAAGTGTAAACCCTGAGTGTCTCGCAATGACACACCATCACAAGTTTAACATAATCAATTAAAATATGCTTCAAATATTAACAAGTAGTATTCTAACTACCGACTAATCTAGATTTCAAGTCTGATATAATCGGAGAAAACAATTTATCAATATTCCGAAAAAAGACGGTTTAACAATAAAACACAAAGAAATATAAATTAGATCAAACAAATTCTAGAAACCCATGGTTTCATCTTTGCCTTAGTGATGCAGATTTTACTAACCTAAATTAATAAGCTAATAAACCCTACATGTTATACCGCAAGTGCACGACAGCCTAATTAAAACAGGTCGATCCCATGAGGATTCACTCGACAATAGAATTCTAAAATCTATTTAAACTAATCTAAAGTGGGGGTTATAGCAATTGGAAATTACTAAATTAACAAAACAAAATTGAGCAACAAAGAATTTAATTGATAAGATAATTAGGGATTTGACCGAAGCATCGAATCCACCACAAGTTCTTCGAAATTTGTTTAACCCAAATTACTGTTTTTGAGAATCACTACGACTAATTTTAGAATTAATCCACATTCACAATTAATTTTAGCAAATGTATAAACCCCTAGCGTTGCATGTCTTTCTAAGATGCACATAATCACAGGTTTAACATAATTATTTATATCGGATATAATTGGTGAAAGCAAATTGTTAATATTCATAAATGAATTGTATCTAACATTCAAGAATAGAGAAAATAGTAATTTAAATGCAACAAACTCTCGAAACCTCGTAGTTTCATCTTCGCCTCGATGCGAGGTCTAGAAGATCATGGTGGAGGTGGTCACAGTGGTTGCGCGGGCGAAATCCATTAGATCCTCACAAATGCGCGTCGCGAAAGAGCTGCAAGTGCACTGTGGTGGCTCTGACTAAAATCTTGATTGCGCATAACATGTGAAAATAGTGAAAGAGGTGTGGTGGTATGAAGAACGGATCGGGGTGCAATTATCTCAAACTGTTTTGAAAAACTATTTTTTCCCGCTAAATAGAGTTGTCTTCTCCACATGTCCCTACTTTTGTTCATGCTACTTCTTTGCTCTACTACTGCTTCCCTCCGTTCAAGCTCTGATACCTGCGAGGGAAATATAAGTGTATGAGGGGGAACAAGAGAGATGCGAGAGGGGGAGAGAGAGTTGCGGACGGGCGTTGGTGCTATGCGAGCCCTGTGTAGAGGGAGCATAGATGCTCCGGTGGTGGTGACTGATTGTAAGAGAAACAGAGGAGAGAGAGAGGAGGGTGAGTTCTTGAGGAAGAGACTGAGAGGTCATGATTGCTGAGAGGGCGTGATGGTTGATGTATGTGACTGTGTGGAGGAGGCATAGGTGCTCCAGTGATGGTGGTGGCCAGCCGCGAAGAAGAAGGACTGTGAGATGGTGAGTTGGAGGACTGTGAGATGGAACAAGAGACAGTTTGTGTTTCAGTGACTGCAAGAAAGAAAAAAAGAACAAGAGATGGAGAATGTGAGATGGCGTGGTTGGGTTGCTGGTCCTCCTATCGAGTGAGGATCGCTGGCAAGTGATGGGATCAGGTTGGTGGCTAGAAAGAGAGAGGAGAAAGAAAAAAGGCGTGGAAAGTGAAGAGAGAAAGGAAAGTGGAGAGAGGAAGACTAAATAGGGTTTTCTCCATTTCTCCTAGTTAGGTTGGGTTTCGGATTTTAGGTAAGTTTTTGGGCTTGGGCTCTATTATTGACTTCACTATCCGCACCACTTTGGGCTAGTTCTTTCAAACTCGCCGCGTTAAAGTAATTTCATCGTTTAAGCTCAAATTCCTACAAAAACATGAAAACAAAATAATTAGAATAAAATATAATATTTGCAACACTAACAAATATAAATTAGAGGATATTTTATGTAATAATTATGTGAATATCAAAAACCCCGAAACCTATATTTTGCTAGTCCTTGAGCAAAACAAGAAAATTAAAATCTTGACTCACTTTCGCAGGAATCATCGGTTGCACTTATCTTAAACATGCAACAACGATTTGAACCCCTAGATAACCTCTAGTAGATGAGTTATAGTCTCATGAGGGTTTCCAGAAATATTACCCACAAACATTATTGACTCAATCAATTTTAAAGACATGGTCACTCTATTTATTATCCACAGAATAATAATCTAATTGCCAAAAATTTAGAAAACAACTAACAGTATCACCATAATATATCATAGAGTTTAACAAAGATTTAATCGTATCAAAAGGTTAAATAAACTTCATCAATCATTCTAAACTCAAAGTGTGTGTGTGCATCGCCTTATCAACATAACTCTCCATTCCATAGTAAAGACACGACTAGATCACTTTTAAAAAGACGCTTCGACTACAAATCTCGTTTGTCGCTCAGAAATGAATCACTCAGAGATTGGTTATTTATCACTCAGTTTATATGTGAGGAAAAGAATAAATTATGGAAAGATAAACATTTCACATATAATTATCATGAAATTTAAACTTTTCAAAAAACACCATAGTTCTTGTCTATTCAGTCTCCACATCTATGAACCAGACGTTTACTTAGAATCAATTAGGTCTTCATTAGGTTGTAATGAGGCTAAGATTATGGCTAACAAGAATGAAAAGGTATATACAAAAATTCTCTGAGAATGGATACACCCTTTAATAAACACATGGAGTACTGAAGAATAAACCAATGTTGTACACCACTAATTTTTATTCCTTCCAAATTCTTCTTCATAATTTTTTTATAGCATCAATATTTTTTTATTTGATGACATGTTTTTCACCTTCTGCACAATGAAACATTTCAGCTCAAGAATTCATGAAATATTTAGTTTCAGCTCTTTCTAGTTGCCCATTCCAAAACTATATCAACCATATGCATTCTCAGAGAAATTGGGTTGGGAGTAGGTAATGAAGATGGGGTTAACAAAGAAAAAAACTATTCAAAAGGCTCAAAGGGTTGCAAACAAATATTTATTATTAGGTAGGCTAAATAATGGTTTAAAAAAAGAAACAAAAAAACCTATATTAACCAAGAAGTTCTAGTGTAATAATTCAATTTTAATGTCATTTTCAAAACAATCAATAAAAGAAACTAGAATAATGAGATCATCAACGAGATAATGCGAACTCAAGAAAAGTTAAAGTTTATTTAATAACCCTCAAGAAAAATAGAATGTCTCGAAACTCACAAGGGTTAAGTCTCGATTATTATTCTAAGGCTATCTAGTTAATATCTTACTCGTCAACCTCAAATTTTGCTAACTTGGCTTATAGTGCATGAATAATCGAGTTGAAAATCTCATGAAGTATATTTAACTTAAAGATAATATCAAACCTTATGTTTTTCAATTAATATATCAATGTGACAAGTGGTAGCATGTATTTCTCAAATTTAAAAGCATACTTGAAAGCACATTCTCTTCATCGGAAAGGAACTTAGATTTTGAATGCATTTTCAAATCGAATTATTTTTTCACACAATCATAATCATCTATGTATTCAATGGAGTTGAGTAGAATACAATAGTCAATTGTGAAACACATTTCAGTTCAAAATTTTGAAAAATGCACAAAACTCATAAAACCTCACTCCCAAACCTAAACCAAACATCGTCCTAAATGTATAAAAATAATGATCATGACAAATGAAGAAAAATGAAAAGATGAGGGTTAGAGTGATATTACCATAGTGAAATTCTTACTAATTTCGACGAAATCATCCCCCAATGAACGCTAAAAAACATAAGAACCGTAGACTCGTCATGAGAAATTGATAAAAACACATAAAAAGGCACCAATGAAACAAAAATTCATATACTAGTTGTAAGTCAAAATTGTTACGGAGCTAACGAGTATTAGTGGAATGCAACTAGAAAGAACTCGAAAATCAATACAGGTTAACCATAATGACACAACTGAAGCTGGGCTGCCTCCCATGAGCATTTTGTTTAACGTCATCAGCCTAACGCATATTCTTTCTCATAAATGAAATACCATGAAATGATGAGGAATAACATAGCTAACACTCCCCCAAACCTAGACACTTAGTCCATGATGTTGACTAGATCATATAGCAACAACCTAAAAAGTTGAGGATTGATCCAACAAATATTAACAACCACATGCGACACAATAGAAACTAACACACCCCTAAAACTACAAAGACACCATGCAAAATATAGAGAAAATGAAAACGAACTTGCAATCGTAGAGAAGTCATAGGGATCTGGAGCAGAAAGATCCCTATGACTCCATAGAATATTGAGAATCAAGGTATGATTCCATAGAATATTGAATATTGAGAATCAAGGTATGACTCCATAGAATATTGATAATCTAACTTCATGCAGAAGTCACTAGGAAGACATATGTCGAATGGGTCATCGTGAAAAGGTGGGGAAGGGAATGGGTCGGGAAGCAAAATAGTCTCAACAGAAGGAGTCAGTTTTGACTTACTTAGTGGAAGGGGTTCCACTTTAGGCTTCCATGTATAACCAGGATCCATAATAGGTTGAATCAAGTAAATCATTCACTTTCCTAATGGAATTATCAATATTGAAGTCTAAATCGAAGTGAGTCAAACATGCCGCTAAGGGATCTTCTAATGCAGACTGCAAAAAGAAATTCTCCACCGAACTCTCATTCATGTTAACCTCACAAACATCTTTAGACTCGGGAGGTTGTTGATTTACATTAAAAACATTGAGTTCGACGTTCATGTTGCCAAATGACAATTTCATGATTCCATTCCTACAGTTAATAATAACATTAGATGTTGCAAAAAGTTGGTGACTCAAAATAACCTTATTATGACTGAAGGGATTGTAAACAGGTTGTGTATTAAAAACTATGAAGTCCACTGGAAAATATAATTTTTCAATCTTAATGATCACATCCTCTATAACACCGCGGGGAACTCTGTCTAACCTATCTTCCAATTGCAGTGTTAACTTAGTTGATTTGATCCCGCCAAGACCTAATTGCTCATAAATAGAGTATGGAAACGATGCCTTATCAATCATATGATCACCAATAACACAAGAAATAGTCAGGCACCCATGATCCCTATACTTAGGCGGGGTTCTGTGTTGAATAATTGAGCTTACTTGCTCGGCGAGGAAGGCTCTCTTTTGCGCATGTAGCTTTCGCTTCTGTATGCAAAGATCCTTCAAAAACTTGGCATGGTAGGAACTTGCTTAATAGCATCGAGCAATGGAATATAACGTGAACTTGTTTAAAATTTTCCTTTACATCATTAGCATTTGTTCCTTTATTTGCCAGAGAGCTAACCATGATGGAAACGGTGCCCTAGGGAAATAAGATGCCTGAGTGGGGTCAGAGTCAAGGAGAGCATCTTTAGAAGGCAAGGCTTTATCAACCTCTTTGTCAGATGAAGATGCAACCTGCTTTGAATTAGACAAAGATGCAACAATACTTGAATCGGGCACTTGTACCCGATTGTCAACATGTTTTATACTCTTAAGGTTAGTAATAGATTGGACATCTTCATAGCATGACTCAGATGTACTACCGACTTCTAATTGACCCTTTGAGTTTTGAATAGGTTGAGTAGGAAATCTTTCTAGCTTTCTCTAAGATAATTACTGATCAATCTTACTCACAACTATCTCAAGTCTATTGATGGCTTGAGATTGGTGTTGAGTCGTGGCTTTCAGCTCTGATATATCCTCAAAATGCTGCTCAAGTATACTCTTTATGCGCTGCATAAAATGATTAATCGTTTCCTCTAGATCTGACGTATTGGATGGAGGACCTTGGTTAAAGTGAGGCCTAACAGGGCAAGGGCTTGAAGAGCCTGGGAGACAACAATAGGTCCCCCTTGGTGTGGGCCATGGGCCCAAGAGAGATTTGGATGCTTGGCAACAGTTAGGTTGTGGTTTATTACCAAGCCGCCACATATCATTAAAAGAATTGACTTGCTCAACATAGTATGCAGGATAATCGTTTTGCAAATCACAATCAACTATGGAATGACTAGGACTCGAACAAGCAGCACAAACCTCAGATGAAACATTCGTGGGAGGTGTAGATTGAGTCAAATTAAAAAATGCATCAATTTTCTTAGCCATAGTCATGACAACTTTCTATAGCTTCGAGGCAAAAAGGGAGTGAAAATATGTATTTCTAACTTCATATATACCACCCTTACACCTATCAAAATCCTTTCTAAAAAAATACCATTGTTGAGAGTTTTTGAAAAGCGTTTCAAAAAACTTCCATATCTCATTAACGCTCATCTTTATTAGTGACCCACCACTAGTGGCATCAATCATACGACGGTTTTGAGGGGTTAAACCGTTTTGGAAGTATTGAACTAGCTGCCACTTCTCAAATCCGTGATGGGGACACTTAACAATGAGTTCATTGAACCTTTCCCAACATTCATAGAAATGTTTGCCCTCTTTTTAATGAAAATTATACATATCTCGTAGGAGGGCATTCGTTTTATGAATGGGGAAATACTTTGACAAAAATTTTCTTGACAACACATCCCACATTGTGATGGATCCTGTCTCTAACGAATTTAACCACGACTTCGCCTTATCTTTCAAAGAAAAGGGAAACAATCTAATACGGATCAAATCATCTAAAATTTTTGGTACTTCAGGGTAGCACAAAATATGAACAAAGGATGGTTTGAGTTCAAAGCTATTTGTAGTTGTCTCAGGTAAGACAATGCAAGATGAAGTACTGCTGGGAAGAGGAGAAAAATAGTCCTTAAAGGCCTTCTTCCCAGTCATCTCTGTAGACAAGGGTGTTGAACCTAAACAGGTAATGGGGACTTCAAAGAACTCCTTGGGGTCTTTTCGAACAAGCATATCTAAGAATCACTCACCCAAGTACGCATAAACTAATGGACAACGAAGTTTGAAAGTCAAAACTCCTTAACAGGGTTCAAATTTTTTTTAATGGATGCCTAACCTCCATAAGAAGATGATCTAACTCTTAAAAAATGAATTAAAAAAAAAAAAAAAAACGGAATCCTAAATGACACCTAAATGATGCGCAAACAAGATGAATGGTAGACGACCCTAGAGTTCTTTTACTAATGCAGGGGCTGAATTTCAATTTAATTTACCTAACCGTGGGAGAGGCATGATAAGTTCATATTAATCCGCTACTACAAAATTGCTCCTACTTCTTTTTCCACTTTCCAATTCAAAGTGAAATGCGAGTTCAAAAACTAATCCCAGATAGGATATGTTTCTTCACTTAACTACTTTAAGCTTTCAAACTTCCAAAGAGGGACCCTATTAGCATCAAACTTGTCCTAGACATTTATCTTGCTACAAATTTTAAACTGTGAAGGCTTATGTTTCTAACCCTAAAATAGATGGTGGTCAACCTATCCGCGAGAGAGGGCACAGAAGTTGCAAATCAATCCTGCCACTATTCAAATTTGCATGTAATGCTACCTAAATCAACCAAAACACAAGTGATCACAATAGAAATCGCGTGCAGATGCGGTGGGTAGAAGTTACCCTTGGCGTGAACCTCTTTTAGGTTACTTGCAACGCCGGCTAGAAGTCGAGTTGTCGTTGATTAGAAGCACTGTTCACCTGACAGCTCGCCGACTTCTGAACTGAAAAGGGAAATCACAATGCAATTTATAAATATATATATTTTTTTTTTCTTCTGTTTTTTATTTCTTTGCTTTGCAATTTCTTTCCTTTTGGTTTGTGTTTCACGACGTCTACTTTTCACTTTGCTCTCAATCTATGTGTATGATCGCCTGCAAAACAAATGCAAAAAATTAAAATTCAAACTATAAAAGAAAATAAATAAGCAAGCGACTCTTAACACTGTTCCTAAACAAAAAAAAAATATTATACCTAATCTAGAAACTATTGAAAATAAACCCTAGATTGCCAAAAACTTGATGCAGATTTTACTAACCTAAATTGATAAGCTAATAAACCCTATTTGTTATACCGCAAGTGCACGGCTGCCTAACTAGTAGAAAATGGCAAATACGGGTCGATTCCACTAGGATTGACGAGACAATTGAATTCTAAATTCTATTTAAACTAATCTAAAGTTGGGGTTACAGCAATTGGAAATTCCTAAATTGAGCAAGAAAGAATTTAATTGAAAATATTATTAGGGAATTGACTGAAGCATCGAATCCACCACAGGTTTTTCGAGACTTGTTTAACCTAAATTATTGTTTTCAAGATTCACTACGACTAATCTAAGGATTAATCCAAATTCACAATTAATTTCAGCAAAGGTCTAAACCTCTAGCCTTGCATGTCTTCTTACGACACACACAATCACAAGTTTAACATAATTAATCAAAACAAACTTTGAATATCAACAAAGAGGACTCTAACTACCAACTAGTCTATACACTATACCGGATCTAATCGGTGAAAACAAATTGTTAATATTCATAAATTAATTGTATCTAACATTGAAGCATAGAGAAAAAAAGTAATTTAAATGCAACAAACTCTCGAAACCTTGTGGTTTCATCTTCGCCTAGGCGCAGGGTCTAAAAGATCATGGTGGAGGTGGTCACAACAGCTGCGCAAGCAAAATCCATAAGATCCTCACGAATGCGCATCGCGAATGGGCTGCAAGTGCACTATGGTGGCTCTGACTGAAATCCTGGTTGTGCATAACATGTGCAAATAGTGAAAGAGGTGTGGTGGTACGGAGAACAGGTCGGGGTGCAATTATCCAAAATTGTTTTGAAACCAGTTTTTTTTGTCGCCGAACAAAGCCTTCTTCATTATGCGACCCTGTTTTTGTTCGTGATGCTTCTCTGCTTTGCTACTGCTTTCCTCCGTTCAAGCTCCTATACCTGCGAGGAAGAGAGAAGTGTATGAGGGAGGAACGAGAGAGAGTATCGAGAAGGGGAGAGAGAGTTGCGGTTTGGCATTGGTATTGTGCGAGCCCTGTGTGGAGGGAGCAAAGATGCTCCGATGGTGGTGACTGATAGGGAGAGAACCAAAGGAGAGGGAGCAGGGAGAGATGGAGGAGGGTGAGTTTGTGAGTGAGAGATAGAGATGTCATAGTTGTTGTGAGGGCGTGATGGTTGATGTCTGTGACTATGTGGAAGAGGCAGAGGTGCTCCGGTGATGGTAGTGGCCAGCTGAGAGGAAGAAGAAGAACAGTGAGATGGTGAGTTGGAGAACGGTTTGTGCGAGATGGAACAAGAGACGGAGTTTGTGTTCTAGTGACTGCAAGAAAGAAAGAAAAAAGGAACAGGGGATGGAGAATGTGAGATGGCGTGGTTGGGTTGTTGCACTACCGGTCCTTTTATTGAGCGAGGTTCGCCGACAGGCGATGAGATCAAGTTGGTTGCTGGAAAGATAGAGGAAAAAGAAAAGAGGTGTGGAAAGAGATGAGAGAAAGGAAAGGGGAGAAAGGAAAACTAAATAGGGTTTTCTCTCTTTCTCCATGTTAGGTTGGGTTTGGGTTTTTAGGTCAGCTTTTGTGCTTGGGCTCTATTATTGACTTCACCGTCCGCACCACTTTGGGCTAGTTCTTTCAAACTTGCCGCGTAGAAATCATTTTATCTACTAATAGTGGCCAAATTGGTGTATTGCCAAATCACGCCCCGATTAAGGCGATTTCACCGTTTAAGCTCAAATTCTTACAAAAAAAAATTTATTATAAAATATAATATTCTCAACACTAACAGATATAAATTAGAATATATTTTATGTAATAATTATGTGAATATCACTCAATACGGGACTTAAAAACTCATCGTGGAGGTGATCACGATAGAAGCTTTGGTTAACTCCATCTCCTCCTCATCCTTGTTTCAAGTGTTCAAGCTCTTCTTCATAGCCCCAAATCTCATTCACCCTAGCCCCAAATTCATAAAAAAAAAAAAAAAAAAAAAAAAGTTCTCTTCTTAGGATTCAGACTGTGCCCAGGCTGTCAACATGTAGCATGATTTTCTCTATGAATTCAGCAAGCTTGGACATAATGGTGAACATATGAATTTTATCCCTATTTGTTTGCTTTTCATCACTACAATAATCACTTGATTTTGACATATGTAGCTCAAAATATGTCAAGAATACTAAGATATGTTTAGAGAGTGACGGGATAGAAAATTTCTAAAAGTGTCAAAATAGAAAGTTTGCCTAATTGCACAAAAGAGATTTTCAAAATATGTTCTTTGACTTTTGGTAGCTTTATTATTCTTTCCTTCCTTGACCTTAACCCAAAATGGTAATTGCAGTTCGTGTTTGGCACACGTACATCCCAGGCTAGCACATGCCATTTTACTGTTTTCTCTTTCAAATACTTCCTTTCACCTCTTATTGCTCAAAACCTTGGGCTAAAGAGTGACTAAACTATGGTCCGTGGGCGATATGGTGGCTTAAGTGCTTTCCTTCGATCACATCACAATTTTTGAATTGTGTATTTCAAAAACTTCACTTTTAATTGTTCTTTGCATTATTGATATAGAGAACTTAAACTCTTTCACACTCCGCCATTTTTTAAAATTGATCTTTGAATCCACCAAAAAAATTATTATAGCAAATTGACGCACTAATGCAATTTCATCATTTAAGCTTTGAATCCTACAAAAAACATGAAAACGAAATAATTAGAATAAAATATAATACTTGAAACACTAACAAATATAAATTAGAAGGTAATTTATGTATAAATTACGTGAATATCAAGTACCTCCAAACCTATATTTTGCTAGTCCTCGAGCAAAAACAAATATTAAAAAAATTCCTAACTTTCGCAAGAATCATCAATTGCACTTACCTTAAACATTGAACAAGGCATTCAACCCCTAGATTACCTCTAGTGGATGAGTTATAGTCTCGTGAGGGTTTCCAAAAATGTTACCCACAAATATTACTAACTCAATAAAAGAAAATCTCGATTCTAAAACATTTCTAAAACATGGTCACTTTCCTTTATTTCCCTAAGAGTCATCATCTAATTAAAAAAAAATTCAAGAAAAGAAACAAACTAAAAATGTCACCTTAGTATGTCAACAGACTTTGACAACAATTTAATAGTGTCCAAAGGTTAAATAAATTTCATCATCATTCTCAACTCGAAGTGTGTGTATATAGTCTTATCAACATACTATCCATGTCACAATGAAGACACGACTAGATAGTCTTTAGAAAATACGCTTCGACTACAAATCTCTCATGCCACTAAAAAATAAAACACTCATCCTCTTCTACACAATAAAGCATTTCAAGCTTGAGGATTCATGGAATATCTAGCTTCAAAATTTTTTTATTTGCCATTTCAAAAAATATATCAAACCATACACATTCTCAGATAAATTGGGTATGGATAAAAATAGTATGGGGTACTACTCCATAATTAGAGTAGGTAATGGAGAATGAGTTAGCAAAGAAAAGGCCATTCAAAGGATCAAAGCACTGCTAACAGATATTTATTACTGGGTAGGCTAAAAGGCTAGTGAACGATTCAATAAAAAATGCCTACATCACTTTCGAAGTTCTGGTCGGTATTATGACATCTCAACTAAACAAACCAAGAAGTTTTAGTGTAATGATTCAATTTTAATGACATTCTCAAAGCAATCAATTAGAGAAACAAGAATAATGAGGTAATCTACGAGATAATGCGAACTCAAGAAAAATCAGAATTTATTGAATAACCCTCAAGAAAAATAGAATGGCTCAAAACACATAATGGTTAAGTCTCCACTATTATTCTAAGACTCTCTAGTTAAATATCTCACTCATCAACTTCGAATTGCACTAACTTGGTTTACAGTGCAAAGATAGTCGTGTTGAAAAATCTCATGAAATATGTCTAACATGATAATATCAAACCTGATGTCTTCCTATTAATATATCAATATGGCAACTGATGGCATGTATTTCCTCAAATTTAAAAGCATCAAGCATGTGAAAGCATATTCTCTACATTGGAAAGGAACATTTTACATTTTTTTAAATTCACCAAAACTTCGAAAAATGCATTTTCATATCAAACATGTTTCACAATTACTATATTTATAATCTTCTAAGTATTAATGGAAATTTAGTAGAATATAATAATTAATCGGTATAATAGTGAAATACATTTAAGATCAAAATTTGAAAACTGCATAAAAAAAAACTTATAAACCTCACCCCCAATCCTAAACCACACATTGTCCTCAATGTATAAAAAACATACTCGTGATAAAGGAAGGAAACAAAAAAGATGAGGGTTAGAGTATTATTACCTTGGTGAAGTTGTTACAAATTTCAAATAGATCATCCACCAATGAAAGCTTAAAACATAAGAATTGTGGACTTATCATGAGAAACTGATAAAGCACATTGAAAGATGTAATAACAAAAAAAATACACGCACCAGTTATAAGTCAAAATCGTTATGAAGCTAACAAGTATGAGTGGGATGCAACTAAAAAACTCAAAAATCATTCAAGACTAACCATAATGATACAGTTTAAGCTGAGCTGCCTCCTAGGAGCGCTTGGTTTTACGTCGTCAGCTCGACATATATTCCCCTTCATGAATGATGTAATTTTACAACTTCTTTACCCTGAACCACTGAGAGACATGAAAAACTTACTGAGAAGTGCACAGAAGTATATCACTCTCCACGAGATATTGTCCACCAAGAAAGGAGGCGAAAATGAAGCTAATCAGGGCCCGAGGGGTCAAGACAAGGAAAGTAAAATAGGCGCGAAGAGGGGGGCATGCCAAATAAGAGGGAAAAAACAACAAAATCGGGTCCGACAAGGACAAACTCGACATGGCCACCAACTATGTCAGCTCAAGGTTCACTGAGTTCGTTCCTCTCAACTTTAGCTTGCCCAAAATCCTCTCCGCCATGAAAAACTAGGATGACATCAAGTGGCCTCGCTAGTTAAAAAACGATCCTATTGAGGCGTGATAGGAGCAAGTATTGTGCCTATCACAAGGACTACGGTCAAATTACCAAGACTGTCAGAGTCTCAAGAATGAGATAGAGTATTGGGTTGAAAGGGGAGATTCGAAGAATTTGTGAATTCTGATGATGAACAGCCCCAAGAAAAGGGAAAAAAAACAATCCCAGAGGCAAAAGAAAAAACTGTAGACATTATCTACGTCCTGCACAAGGCATACATTGGACTAAAAAAATCCAATGGGTTATGAAAGCGGACGATCTGAGAAGCGAACAGGTTCCCACTGTGGAGACCGTCCAGTCCAGCATGCCCGGGTAAAACACCCAACCTCAGACCTGACGTCCAACGAGTGGGATATGCAAGGTGTCTATTCTGCGCCCAACAATGCGCTAGTTATCATGATTTCAATAGAGAAATAAGGCGTGAAAAGATCGCTGGTGGACACGAGGAGCTAAGCCAATATCTTGTTCCTGGAAGCATTTCGCAAGATGTGACTGAGAGAGGAGGAGATGAATCCAAACAACCAAGTGATGGTTGGTTTTAGTTGCGTTCGAAGTTACTCAATCAGGAGCATCAGACTACCCGTAGGAACAAGGGAACCAGTGAAGCTCCTTATGACACAGTTCATCGTGGTAGAAACCCCTCAACATACAATATAATTCTGGGAAGACATTGGCTCCACCAGATGGGAACAATGGTCTCCACACGGAACCAACGCCTCAAATACCTTGTCAACGGAGATGAACCAATAGGCCAATGACATACTGGTAAGGAGTGATGAGAGTAGCATGTAGACATTTTAAAGAAGAGCTACCAATAAAGGCAATCTCTATAAAAATGACTCCACTCCGCACTCAACTCCTTTAGGGGAAGACCCGATCCCTTTACAGGGACCAAAATGGAGCAGAAAATGCTAAGCCTAGCCCCACTAAGAGGGACGACAGCTCACTGCGTAAGAGACCTAGTTCGCTTAAGGAACTGTGGTGCAATAGGAAGGTCAAACCAGTTTAAGGAAAACTCACCAATGAAACCAAACTTGGTCTTGATACAGGGACCAACATGGCGCATAAGCGACCGAGCCCAACCCTACTAAGGGCGATGACAGCTCACTGCACAAGTAATCTATTCCGTCTAAGGAAGCAAGGTACCTTACATCTGGCCGAGCCTAGTCCACAAACAACTCACTGCTCAAAAGTCTTGGTTTGAACATGGGGACCGAAATGACGCACATCGGCCAAGCCTAGTCCTATTTAAGATGTCAACAACTTGCTGCACAAGTGACGTAGTATGCCTTTAGAACCACTGAAGTACGTCTGCAAATAGAACTCATTCCACCGATCACTTTTTGCAGGTGAGCCAAGCCAGTCTACGGATAGCTCACCCTACAAAAAAACCAAGTCCTTATACAGGGACCAAAATGGAGCACAAGCGGTCTAGCCTAACCTTATATCTCATCGCATAAGTGACCTAGTCTGCCAAGGACCCGAGGTATGATACAGCAGGTCGAGTCCAGTCCACGAACAACTCACTGCCAAATAAAGCCTAGTCTAATCACGGGGACCAAAATGGCGCACAACGGGCAAGCCTAATCTTGATAATGATGACTACAGCTTGCCACAAAGTAACCTAGTCCGCCTAAGGAACCATGCACTACACCAATTTAAGGTATTTTTCAAGAAAAAATTTCCTTGACAAAAATAAAAAAAAATTTGGAAAAAAATTTTAACAAGGAAAAAAACGTTACTGGGTTTGTGGCAGCATCCCCGTAGCTAAAGGTTTTTACCAAGGAATTACAACTTTTGTTAGTTAAATGGTTGATAAATCAAGGAAACACGGTATTGGTAATGCTGACAACTACCAAGGAAATTCATTGGTAAAAATCAAATATATTTACAAACAAGTTTTTTGTTGCAAGAAAACTTATGTTTACCTATGAAATTTTCCTCAAAAAGCTTAGAGTCATTAAGGAAAATTGTCATTGGAAAAGGTAACTACCTTTTATCTTAGAACTTTTTCGTTGGTAAAATGAATGTATATCAATGAAAGTTGTCATAGGTACCGTTAACAATTACCAAAAAAATATATCAATGAAAAAATTTGTATACCAAAACGATCATTCTCAGCTCTTATACGAGCCAATCTACCTCCAAAAATCTAAGGACACCATTCTTAGTGGTAAGACCCCACTTTGGAAATCTGTATTTTATTTTATTTATTTTTAGGCTCAACGGGAATCGAACTCCTAACCTATTGCAATCTTTACTAGTTGAGCTATTTGAATAATTGTGTTTTGTGAAGCAACTTTATAGCTTATTAAATCAAATTACTCTCCTTTTGCAATGAAAAATATTTGCTTCATAAATAATATGTACCAATAAATAATATTTCGTCACTATAAATTAAGATTAAATATTTTCATGACTATAAGTTTTATGTGAAATATTTACCTCTTTTAGCAATGAAAAAATTCAAAATAACACCATTATAATTAGCGACAAAATAGTAATAGCATTTCATTGCTAGACATGTTATTGAATGGTTATATCCCCAATGAAGTAAAATAAAATTGTTGTAAATAAGAAAACGAGCCTTAATAAGAAAATAGAGTTCATGGAATTTTACAATCTTTAGCAATGAAATAAATGATTACCCATAATATTAAATTAACAATAAAATAATATTTTACAGTTAAAGAAGTTTTATTCGATTTTTCAAATGACATAATATCATTGCTACAAATAAATATTTTCAATGAACTAATATTTTTCCACTGTAAAGAAGTTAGCAGCTTTAAATATAAATAAATTTCTTGAAAACAATTTCATTATAAGTAACCAAATAAATCGTTGCAATAACGTCATAATTAACTAGAGAAATTTTAGTTTCATTGTTGAAGAGACACAAACAAGTGTTATAGTGCATTTACCAAGAAAGTGTTTGTCAATAAAATTAATCTTTATTAGCAATGAAATAATTTATTGTAAATAGCATCATAATTACTAACAAACTAAAATTTCGTTGACATAGAAATTTTTTGTTGCTAAATAATATTGGTGGGAAATTTGTTTTGGTTGCACCTCTTTAACAAAATAGATCTTGTTACAAAAAGTTAAAACTTTACGGTTTTTCCAATGAAATTTATTTATGTTAGAAATAGTAACATATTAACAAGGAAAATAAAATTTGTTAGTAAATAACACATTTCTTGTAATGAGTATACCAATTTCCGAAAGGCACAAAGTTTGTTAGCATTCTATCTCTTTTTGGTTTCCTTCACTCCCATCAGAATTCTATCTTTGATTACTATCCCCAGTCATGCATAAAGACATGGAGAAAACAGATTAAAATAGGGACGTGAGATTAAAACAAGGTCGGATCTTGGCCGTTTATTTTAGGGCGACCTCTCTTCCTCATGGTGGCTCCTCCAACTGTCCAAGAGACTCCGCCTCCAGCTGGGGTTGGGGGCAATGTGGTGGAGGAGATGAAGCCTTAATTTGCGCAAATACTAGGGAAGATAAATGTGGAGGCAATCAATGAGTTGCCTATGGAAGGTACTAGGTTTCGTAAAGGAGATTTGGCCATAGGTATCACCGCCAAGAATGAGTTTAGAAGGGAATCCTTCACGGAGAAAAATGTCATAGTGCTGATGTTTTCAACCTACTGATCTACTTTGGAAGCTATTCGAGATTCGATCCATAGAACATGGGGAATTTGGAAAATTTTTTTGATAGGTCTACTTGATCAGCGTCACGTTTTGGTGAGGCTACAATCTGAGTTGGAAGCAAAAAAAGTTTTATCAAGGGACTCGTTCCTGATACGAGGAGTTAGGTTCAAAGTTTTCTGCTGGCATGACAATTTCAGTTTGAATTCAGATCTGTATTGGCTCCGTAGTGGGCGGAATTTTCAAACCTGTTGTTGCATCTTTTCCATGCCCCAATCCTGAAAGCAATAGGTGACTCATTTGGAGACTTTTTACGCATGGACGACCATACAAGATGCCTAATTGATCTTAATGCTGCCAGGTTATGCGTGACTCAGGGTAATAATGTTTTGGACCATGATATCTTAGAATGTATTCTTGCAGTGTTGAACAATTTTAATTGTGAAAATCTAGTTAGGCGCCCGATGTTGGAGGAGGTGAAACATGCAACCTTGAGCATTCAAAAAAATAGTGCGTCGGGTCCGGATGGATTTATTTCGGGATTCTTTCAGACTTGTTCGAAAGTGGTGGGTATAAATGTTTGGGAAGCAGCGATTCAGTTTTTTAAGGGGAGGCTCTTCCGGCAGCTTTTTTAGCTAATCTTATAGTGCTTATTCATAAAACTGAGGTGCCAAGTTCTTTATCTAATTTCAGACCTATTAGTCTATGCAATGTTATTTATAAAAAATTTAGTAAATTATTTTGCAATAGAATGGTTGCATTACTTCCAAATATAGTTGCTCCGAACAGGGTGCTTTCGTTAGAGGGAGAGCCATTGTAGAGAATATTGGTCTAGCCCAGGAACTTATGCGGGATAGTGGTAAACAAGCATTTGGCGGTAAAGTGATTCTTAAAATTGATATGGAAAAGGCATATGATCGGTTAAATTTTTTTTTTATTTTTTTTACTGTGCTTAGAAGATTTGGCTTCTCCAATAGAGTGTGCCATATTATCTCCAATTGCATCACAAATTGTGGCTTCTCTGTTTTGCTACAATGTGTTTATAAGGGGCACTTTAAATTTTCGAGAGGTTTGAGGGAAGGGGACTCGTTGTGTCCATTACTTTTTGTTATTGCTACTTAAGTGTTGAACAATGGATTAAAGAGGGAATTTCATAAAGGGGAGATTGGTTTTTATTACACTCCCAGATATTGCACGCCTATAACACATCTTTTGTATGTTGATGATACCTTGATATTCCTCAATGGTAGGAAAACATCGGTCCTAGGCTATTTGATGTTCTTGGAAAAGTATAGCAGCGCCTCGGGTCAGAAAATTAACTCAAATAAAAGCTCTTTTATGATTGAAGAAAGGATGGCGGCAGAAAGGTTAGTGGCTGTAAAAAGGTATGCAGGTTTTCACTTTAAAGGATCGCTTATGAAATATTTGGGAGCCCCAATATATCATGGAAGGAGTAAATTAATTTATTTTGAAGAGATGGTTAATAAAATCAGGATAAGAAAGGAGGGTTGGAAGGCTAAGTTGTTATCTCCTGGTTGTAGACTAGTTTTAATTAAGCATGTGCTCAGTTCGATTTTTGTCTATACATTGAGTGCTATATGTGTACTGCAAAAGATTTTAGACAAAATTTAGGAAGCAATATTAGATTTCTTTTGGGGAGATTGTGAATGGAAAATGAAAAAAATGGGTATCCTGGTGTAAAATTTGCCATCCTCTGGAGGAAAGAGGGTTGGGAATAAGAAATTTTGAAGCAATAGTGAAAGCTTTTTGTATTAAAGCTTTGTAGAATTTAATCAAATCTAATTCATTATGGTCTTCCTTCATGAGATTGAAATATTTGAAATCATGTGTTCCATTAAGCAGGCAGATAGTGAAACGGAATGCTTCCCCATTTATGAAAAAGCTTTTAAAAGTGAGAAATATTTTCTTGGGGAATTTGATTTGGGGAATACATAGAGGTAAGGTGAGCTTCTTTGATGAGAATTGGAATTATCCATTGTTTTTTCGAAACCTATTTCTATGATGGATCAGGATGTTTGGCCTAGGGGTGGCCATCCCATCCCGCGATCCCAATCCCGTCCCGACCCAATTTTTTGGGTCCAATTAGGATTGATCAATCCCATCCCGATCCTGTCCCAATCTAAAGTGGGATCGGGATGAAGATTTTTAATCTCGCCATCTTGTCCCGTCCCGAACCGATATTTTTAATATTTAATATGAAATATGTAGTATGAAACTATTTGTTGACATTACTTTTATTTGTAGTTTTATTTATTGACACGACTATTTTATTCTCACAAGCCCTCTCCTTTTTTTTTTTTTTTCCTAACTGTTGACAACAACAATGTGTGCTCCTCATAGTTTTTAAATGACAAACCCATTGATAATTTTCATTAGCAATGTACAAAAAAAATGGCTATCTTCAATAGTGGTTCTAAAAAATGGAGTAAAAGCTAATGAAATGGGGAAATAAAAATCAATGACTTAAAGTTATATAGTTTTTTTTAGAGTTGTGTGTTTGGTAAATCAAAAATTTTAAATCTTGCATGTTAAATTTCAATCCAAATTTAGTACATGCTCATCCCGTCCCGTCCCGAATCCGTATGGGATGGGATGAGGTCTATCCCGTCCCGTCCCGATCTCGAACAAACGGGATGGGACAGGGATGAAGTCCATCACATCCCATCCCGGCCTGTGCCCACCCTTAGTTTGGCATTCACTCCGAGAAATGAAGGAGGACAGTTTGAAATGCTACGGACAGTTTTGAAGGAGGAGGCCAAGATGTTTTATGAGGGGTGGTTGCAATGAATATTTTATAGTGATGATGTTTGTGTATGGAAACCTAGCCCGGACAGTTTGTTTTCTTATCGCCCAGCTTATCATATGCTAGTGGAGAAGAAATAAGAAGTGCCTCTTTTTAAGAATATTTGGCACCGCTGTTTGCCTTCTAGAATTTCTGTTTTTGTGTGGAAACCGTTATTCCGAGGTTTTCGGTAGATGGGGAGTTGTTTCGCTATGGGTTTAGTCTTGGCTCAAAGTGTAGATGTTGTGTTCATTCAGATGTAGAATCAATAAAGCATATTTTCATTGACGGCGAGTTGGCGGTGAAAGTGTGGAGACATTTCAAGCTGATTTTTGGGGTTCATGTGAGGAGATTTACCGAAATAGGGACATTGTTAACTGTTTGGTTTTGAAGAGCGAATGAGATATCTTTGGTTGGGATGTTGTATTATATCGCGCTTATGCTCATTTTGTGGGAAATTTGGAAATAAAGATGCAAAGGAGTTTTTGAAGGGGCTAAGTCAAATGCTCATTCGGTGATTATCTTAGTCCGTAGGTGGCTTTAGATATTTAGTACAGTTTACATGCCTAAGAGAGAAAGTGTCAATAGTGGTCTTTTGATCGCTTTGGGTTTAACAATTAAGTCGGTAACTAGAAAGGAGAATAGAATTGTGTATTGGATTTTTCGCCTGTCAACTTCTTTGTTATGAATGTGGATGGGTCTTCAGAGAAAAAAAAAAGGCTTTAGGAGGGGTGGTTATCAGAGACGAGAATAGGGATTGTGTAGCTGCTCTTCAAGGTTTTTTCAGGGAAGGAACCATTAATAGGGTCGAAGTCTTGGAAGTTTTGGAGGGCTTAAAGCTATGTGATAGGCGTCGCATCACGAATGTAGTGTTGCAAAATGATTTAGATATGATTAAAAGATGGTTTCATGGGGAGAGCAAGATTCCTTGGTTTCTTAAAAATATTTTGAGGGAGATTGTTAACATTAGAATAGGGAAAATTATCCTTTGTAGACACATATTTAGATAGGCGAATTCAGTGGCGGATGTTTTGGCAACAAAGGCACAGCGGAAAGAGAAGGTTTGCGGAATACAATAGTTTGAACCTCCCGTCCTGAATTTTTGGGTTGATTCATTTAGATAAGTCCCATACTGCGTATATTAGAAAATGATGCAGATTTTTCTTCCGTCTGGCGCTCGGAGAGCTGGCAATTTGCTGCTGGCTAGGGTGATGGCTATGGTGTGTGTTTTGGTGGCTGTTTGGACTGTATATTTGTTGTTCAAAATATCTGTGCATTTGCATGTTATGAGACATAGTAACGGCAGCGACAAGTTCTTGTAGATGTGTATGCTAGAGGCTTTTATGTGGTGGTGGTAATGGGCATGGAGATTTGGATGCTTCCAAGAATTTGGAGATTTTTCTTAGAATTCTTTGTTTTATAATTATCTTGCAGGTTTGGAGGGGAGGCTCTTTTTATTAAGGGCTTCTGCTTCAACTTTGATTTAGAATGTGAATTCTTGTAGATGTCTAGCCCCTAGGTTTGGTGAATTAAAGCATCTCCAATGGATCCCTAAAATAGCCAAAAAGCTATTTCAGGGGTCTCATGGGAAAAATCCATGCTCCAATCAATCCCATAAACCATTCCCTAAAATAACTTCACATCCAACTTAAATTTAGGGGAAATCAAACCATCCCCTAAATCTAAAATAACAATAAAATATTACAAATCTTCCCTCTCTTTCCTCCAATCAAATCAATTTAAATAGAAAATTTCAAAAACTAAGGAAATACATATTTAAATAATGATGAAATTTTTTTAATGTGGGATATGGTTGGAGTGATAATGAAATAGGGGGATCCCTAAATTTAGCTTTTGGTTAAAATTGGGGATGGTTGATCCCCCATTTGAACTTTTACCATTGGAGATGCTAATAGGTCTACCCTTGGTTTCTCAGGATTTGGCCCTTATTATTAGAGCTAGGCCTTTTGTTTTCCTTTGGTATTTTATTTTGGTGATTTAGGGATAGCCCCTAGGTTTTTGGTGATTTAGGTATAGACTTTAGATTCTATGTATTTATTTTTTCAAGTAAAGTCGTAATATACCCCTGACCATGTAAAATCTTTTGATAAAGTAATAAAGGTCTGAGCATCCTTGCTACAAAGATTTTATTAAAAAAGATATTGTTTCCAACAAAATAAAAAACGTTGTCAATAGTGTATCAATTTTCAACGAAATATTACTTTGTCTCTATAAATTAATAAATGAGGTTTAACAAGAAAAAACTAATGGAAAAATTATCAATCATTATCAACGAACCGAATCTTTACCACTAGTGTGATTATTGTCTAGGAAAACATATTTTCTTACTAAATAGATATGAATAAGTGTTTATATTCAGTTAACAAGAAAAGTAATTTGTTGTTAAAATTAGTCGTCTTTAGCAACAAAATATTTCATTCCAAATGATACCATAATTACCAAGGAACTAGTATTTTGTGACAATAAAAAAATATTTTATTATTAAATCAATTCGGTGAAAAATTAGGTTTGGAGGGAATGCTATTTGCCACCTATTTAACAAGAAAAGATTTCCACAAGATATATTTTGTTGGAAAAATGTAACAAGATTATGGCTTTTCCAATGAAATTTTTTTTCGTTGACAATGATACCCTATTAACAAGGAAATTGAAATTCGTAAAAAAAAATTGTTGGTAAACGATAGATTTCTTGTAGTGATGGCACTGCGAGGCAGACGAGTCAAGTCTGTTGACAATTCACCACACTGGTATAATAGAGTCTGAGAGACCAAAATGGCTCAAAGAGGTTGTGTCTAATCCTGTTCAAGATGCCGACAACTTGCCCAAAAGTGATGTAGTCCGCTTAACAGGAACCTAGCCTGCTTGGACCAAGATGTTTCCTCAGCAACCCAACTCCTGTCCAGGATTGAGGTATATTATGAAATCTAGCCCAAATAGGCGCAAAAGACTTTTTCCCATCTCAAATCCTCTCAAGGATTGAGCTAGATGAATACAGAAACCTAGCCCGTTCGGGAAAGATGGTTCCTTAGCAACCCAACTCTTATCAAGGATTGCAGTGTATTATGAAGTCTAGCCGAGACATGCGTAGAAGACTTCTTCCCAGCTCAAATCCTCTCAAGGATTGAACTAAATGAATATAAGAACCTAGTTCGTTATGGAAAATTTGGTTCCTTAGCAACCCAACTCTTGTTCAGGATTGAGGTATATTATGAAGTCTAGCCCAGACAGGCGTAGTAGAGTTCTTCCCAGCTCAAATCCTCTCAAAGATTGAGCCAGACGAATACATGAACCTAGCTCATTCGAGCAAAGGTGGTTCCTCAACAACCCAACTCTTGTTCAAGATTGAGGTATATTATGAAGTCTAACACATGCAAGCGTAGAAGGCTTCTTCCTAGCTTAAATAATATCAAGAATTGAGTTAGAGGAATACAAGCACCTAGCCAGTTTGTGCAAAGATGGTTCCTTAACAACCCAACTCCAATTCAGGATTGAGGTATATTATAAAGTCTATTCCAGACAAGCATAAAAGACTTCTTCCCAGCTCAAATCCTCTCAAGGATTGAGCCAGATGAATATAAGAACCTAGCCCGATCGGGCAAATATGTTTCCTCGGCAGCCCAACTCCTGTTAAGGATTGAGGTATATTATGAAGTCTATAGACTTCTTCCCTAGTTCAGATCCTCTCAAAGATTGAGTCAAATGAATTCAGGAACTTAGCCCAATCGAGCAAAGATGGTTTCTCGGCAGCCCAACTCCTGTTCAAGATTGAGGTAGATTATGAAGACTAATCTAGACAGGCGTAAAAGGCTTCTTCCCAGCTCAAATTCTCTCAAGGATTGAGCTAGATGAATACAGGAACCTAGCTCGATCTGGCAAATATGGTGTCTCTGTAGCCCAACTCATGTTCAGAATTGAGTTATATTATGAAATTTGGCCCAGATATGCCTAAAAGACTTCTTCCCAGCTCAAATCTTCTCAAGGAGTGAGCCAAATGAATACTAAAACCTATCCAGTTTGGGCAATGATGGTTCCTTTGCAGCCTAACTCCTGTTTAGGATTGGGGTCTCTTATGAAGTCTAGCCAGAAGGCTGGAGATGACTTCTTCCCAATCCAAGTCCTCTCAAGGACTGAGCTAGATGTGTAGAGGAACCTAGCCCATTCGAGCAAAGTAGGTTCCTCAACAACTAAACTCTTGTTCAAGATTGGGGTATAATGAAAGTCTAGACTAGACAGACGGAGATGACTTCTTCTCAACTTAAGTCCTCTCAAGCATTAAGCCAGATAAATGTAGAAATCTAGCCAGCTCGTGCAAAGATGACTCCTTAGCAACCTAACTCTTGTTCGGGAGTGAGGTTCATTACAGGAGCTCATACCAGAAAGGCAGAGGCGACTTTCTTTCAACTCAAAGTCCTCCTCAAGACTGATAGGACTACAGGTATATGGTATTAAATTACAGTCCAGCAAGAAATGGTTTCCTAAGCATCCCAACCACTACACAGGGTCAGAGACTAGCAAGGAAGTCTAGTCTTCAATGTGAAGACAACTCTTGCATAAGCTCAATTACTAAGGGAGACAATAATTACGAGAACATGACCTAGACAACCAAAGGTGAATATCCTACACCTTAACTCTCAAAGAAGATTAAATTATTACTTTGGACAGAGTATAAGATCGGACAAGCCAAGAAATGGTTTCATTCCAGACTAAAGCCCTACTTCAGGTGGGGGTAGATACACCCGTCTACTCAGCCTAATCTAAACAAGAATTGGAAATGACAAGTACGACAGCTAGAAGCACAGAAAAAATAGAAAAATGAATGAAAATTTTCTCATTAATGAACCTTGCTTTTATTAAAAAAGTAATCGCTCATTTAGCGAGAGCAGAATCAAAAGCACTTTGTGGACAGAAGGATCTGAAGCAAGCTCTGGGACATCGAGATGGGTAGTTGTTTCTGTGGTGCAAGAACTAGCTTCAAGGCCACCTCCCAAACCAGAGGAAGAATCATCTGCCTTATCAAACCGAGCGTAAGCAAAAGGCTTGTAAGCGGAAAAATCTCAATCCCTATGGAGCTGTTGGATATAATCAATCAGATCTAGTCTCTCATCAACAACATCACGGGCCCGAGCTTTATCGGCAGCCTCGCAAAGCTCCTTCTCTTTAACATCCCACTAGGCCTTAGAGCTATTAAGCTCCTCAACTGTCTTAGCTAGGCTTTGTTCAGAGTCTGTCGACTTGTGAGCCACCTTGTCACGACGAACACGCTCAAAGTCACGCTCTTATGTGAGCTTAGAAAGTTGAACCTGAAGGGCCTTCAAAAGCCACCTTAGGCGAACTACATCAGTGCGCTTACTGGCTAACGCATTCTGAGAGTCAGTAGCAGACTTCTCGACATTCAGCAGGCGCTTATCAAATGCAACATGCTCGTCTATTACCCATTTTCATTGTTCCCGAGCAACCTTCAGTTCAGACAACAACTCAGCCTAGGCTTCATCCAGACTCCCTTGGATCCATTTCATCTGGGATTTTAAGGATGAACGAATAGCCAGAGCATTGATCATACCCCTCCAGACTTCAGACTGCATGGTCTCCAGATCAGCCTGAATGGCCAACTGTTTGGTCAGTGGGTCTACCTCCCTACAGGAATCAGCATGTTGTGCCTCCTGGTCGATGAACTTCGTCTCTAAGGCAAAGAGCATGTCCCTTACAAACTCCGCCTCAGTACCCGCCATACCAACATGGGTCAGATAAGCCATCCCTTGATTAGAAAATAATGCACAGGTATAAAAAATTAAACAAAACAAAAAACTAAGTGACAAAACAACTAAATTGTCAACGTACTAGCATCAGAAATGGTTGCCCGCAACCACCTTTTCCAATGGCAGCTGGTCAGTCTTCCAAGAGAAATTTGTCTTCATCAAATCAACAGTAACAACCCTGTGATCACCTCAGTACCAGCCGAGGCATGGGAACACTACAACAATTAAGGCATTTTTCAAGAAAAAATATCCTTGACAAAGCTCAAAATTTTGTTGAAAAATATTTTTAACAAGGAAAAAATTCGTTGGTGGGTTCCTGGAGGCATCCCCGTAGCTAAAGGTATTTGCCAAGGAATTACAGTTTTTGTTGGTAAATGGAATGCTAAGTCAAGGAAATATTTTGTTGGTAATACTAACAACTACCAAGGAAATTCGTTGGTAAAAATCAAATGTATTTACCAACAAATTGTTTGTTGCAAAATCTATTTTATTTACCTATGAATTTTTCTTGAAAAATCTTAAAATCGTCAAGGAAATTGGCGTTGGCAAAGGTAACAACCTTTATCATAGAACTTTTTCGTTGGTAAAATGCATGTATATCAACGAAAGTTTTCATAGGTATCGTTAGTAATTACCAAGGAAATTCGTTGTTAAAAATCAAACATCTTTACCAACGATTCATTTTGTTGCAGAAAAGGGTTCGTAAATCCAAGGGTGATTTTTGTGGGAAGAGGTATTTACCTATACCAAGAAAAAAAATTGTTGATAAACACAAAAGCATATATACCAAGGAAACACAATTTTGTAGCTAAACAATATACTTTCATCAAGAAAACATTATTCCTTGATAAATGTATAATATATTTAACCATGAAATGTTCCTTGAAAGGCTTAGAATAAACAACAAATAGTTGAACATTTTCCAAGAAAATTTTGTAGGAAAATTTAATGAATACCAACATAGTTTTCGTCAGAAATAGTTCAATACCATGACAAATTGTTGGTTTTATACCCAGAAAAATTGTCTTTAAAAAACATGTTAAACTACTTTAATCAAGGAATGATTTGGTTATAAATTTTCCTTCAATTTTTTGTCGCCAAATTGTTGACTACTCTTCAACCAACATTAGATATTTTATCAACAATCTTATGCAAAAATTAACCGAATCTGTCATAGAACAAATCTTGAAAAATTAAGTCTAACAATATAATCATCAAAACAATCTTTAAGCTCCACTAACAATCCTACAAACTTCGTATCAATTAAAATTCAATAAATAATTTCTAAAAATCAAGTAAATATTAATTCCGTCATAGTGGAATTCAAAAGTTCTTCGGCATATGCATGCTAAACAACACCCACAACTTGGTTGAGTAGCCAGATGACTTCGAGGTGTACTTTCTTCAAACAATAATATCTTTTCTAGTGGTTCTCATCATTGTCGCTCTCCTCGACTCCATTAATATTGCTCTCATCTCTGAAAATAAAACAATCTTTCAATCAGCCAAAAGATATGGTAATCATATTGTAAGCATGTTGGATTACACAAGACTATATCCTTATGCAATGTATTATAACTAAAAATGTCCTGAACACTACCATATATATCCTTATGCATAGTATATAGAACACTACCATATATTTATAGAACGCTACCATATATCCTTATGCATAGTATATACATCTATATATGAACACTATATAGGACACGTTTAAATTAGTATATAGAACACTATATAGTACCATATATGAATACTACCATATAGTATGAATACTCTTATAGTTATGGTAGTATTCATATAGGACACTCTATAATACTCTTATAGGACACTATATAACTCTTATAGTGTTCTTTTTCAACTATATAGGACACAACTATATAGGTTATATGACTACGCTTAAATTATTCTGGCTATAGGTTATAAGAAACGACTGTATTCATTAAGTATATGATTGTGACCATAGGTTTGACATGGATGTTGGTAGTCTAGCCCACTGTCAAAGTTGCTGTCATACAGCAACAAGACTATGCTTCACAAATCAGCACACAATACAGCACACAATCAGCACACAAATAGCATAAGACTATGCTGTCATACTCCACAAATCAGCACACAATAGTCTTGTCATACAGCAACAAGACTATGCTTCAGAGATCAGCACACAAATCAGTACACAATAGCACACAAATCAGCACACAATAACACACAAATCAGAACACAATAGCACACAAATCAGCAAACATCTTATGCATGAATAAGTATATATCTGCACTGAATGAAACCAGATATATATCTGCACAGAATAAGTATATGAATCCAGATATATATCTGCACGGAATATGTATAAGAAACCAGATATATATGCATGAATAAGCATCTTATGCATGAATAAGTATATATCTGCACGGAATAAGTATATGAATCCAAAGCAAGCATCTTATGCATGAATGAAACCAGATATATCTGCACTGCGCAACAGACATAAAGAATTGCTGCAGGAATGAGTTGCTTGCATCAGCAAGAAATAACCTAGAAAAGCAAACTGAAAATTTGTGATGTAAAAGCAGTAAAACACAAGACAGTCTTCCATTCTCCTGTAATAGTTGAAAAAGTACAGACCCCTTATCCAGCACCTAGCCAATGGATTGCCAAATAGATGACCCTTGGCATACCATTAATGTCTGGCTAACTGGTTCCAGACATCTGATAAGTTTTTCATAGAATTTTAACAAAAAATATTTTGCAGTGCAGTGAAACTATTGTTGGAATGGGATAGAAAACTCATTGAGAAAAAAGAGAGTTACATGCATGTTTGTATCTTAGAAATCAAAAGTTTGTTATTCAGCTGGTGTAGGGTGTTTATGGAGTGCCAAGGTGTCCGATTCAAGGGTTATGTAAGCTGTTGGGAGGAGGTTCTTTTTGTTTGAGATAGTATCTTTTGTTGGTGTTATTTTCGGGGAAAATAGTCTCAGCCTCCTTTCAATCTGTCTATATCTTGTAATCTATATCTCATTGAGAATCCCATTCCATAATTCTAGGAAATAAAGCTAACACGAAAGATGGGTTCAAGAACCCTTTCAATCTTTGAGTCACACCGTGTCAAATACTACCACACAAGAGAGCAAAGGTGTTCACTGTTAAACTACTCAGATTCTAACAGATACTACTCATACTACTTAGATACTATTCAAATGCCTCACAATTAAACTACTCAAATGCTTCATTAAATGGTAGTGATACACACTCTTCTCCATGATATACCCATCGAGTGTAGCTACGATCAAACCCAGTTATGATCAAATCATTTTTCACCATATTTGTGGTCTTCAAATATATGTTTTTGCAATCACGACACGGACATCGAATCCTATCACCTTCATCTGCTACGGCACTTGCAAACTCTATAAACTTGTCAACACCTTCTGTATACTTTTCAGAAAACCTATTTTTCTCTTTCATCCAACTTTTGTCCATCTCTAAAAAAAATATATACATGAATTTATTAATGGGGGATAAAAAATAGCTAATCCTTATCATGGTTTTTATTAACTTTATCTTTACAACCAAACAATGCCTTTGGTTTCCAAAGATTAATAAAGAAAAATTAGCTAGAGAAACACGACAATAAAATTGTATAAATATACTCTTATAAAAAATCTTAATCATTTTCACAGCTTTTTATACCGTTGGTTAGTTTATTCTCTTATGTTTCAGGAAGTCGTCCTCACGTAACTGAACTTGTTTCTTCAAGAAAATAGAACTGGTTTATACCGGGTGCCTTCTCCCTTTCTCTTAAGTTTCATAGCACTTGGGATGACTTTGATTGGATGCTTTCAAATATTTAGGGTCCTGCTGCTGATTCCACTGGTAGACTTCATTTCTGGGAAGAACTTTAGGTTATTGGAATGTTCCCCGAGTCTTTGGAGGATATTTTTTAATCCCATAAAAGAATTAGATGACAAGAATGGTCGTAGTAGGTTTGCTCGAAAGAGGCAAGAGAAGAGGAAGATGAAGAAGAACAGGGGTAAGGACTTGTCTGAGGATGAGAGTGGCAATAGTGATATCGAAGCACCTGAACAGCCTGATGACTTCTTTATGGAAGAACCTTCTGTCAAAATCAGTAAAGCTGGGAAGAGTGATCGTAGAAACAAACAGGAACAAGAAGCTGACAAAATAACAAGAAGCGAGTAGAGCAGAACTTGAGTTACTGTTTGCGGATGACCAAGCTGCTGAAAGCAATCTGAAAGGATATAACTTGAAACCTAAAAAGAGTAAAAGTAAAAGGGGGACAGAGGAACCAATTGAGGACAAACTACCTGCTGTTGATTATGAAGATGACCCGCGATTTGCAGCTATGAACAAGTCACATAATTGAGTTGTAGGACAGAGTTTGTAATGTTAGAGATATAGTTCAAACCACATAATTGATTTTGAACCTTTATTTATGTTATGTTTTGGTTTCAAAAAATAAAATTAAAAAAAAATAGTAGGTCTGCTCACATCAGAAACTTCAACTCCTTTATCAATGACTTTGCTTTGGTGGATTTTGTTCTAAAAGGGGGTAGATTTTCCTGGTAAACGATAGAAACACCCGACACCACACACACCATTTGCACGCTGGATAGGTTTGTCTCCTACAGATTGGACTAATCATTTTGGACTGTTCCAAGAATTTCTTTGGTTTGGCAGGGTCAGATCATCACTGTATTCTTCTTGACCACCCAAGATCCACCCCCAATCTCAAACCCTTTGCTTTTGAACTCATGTGATTTGAAAAAAAAAGCTTCATCCAAAGGCATCCCAACTACCATAAGACAGGAAATATATTCCTTTTGCTTTTGCATTTTTATGAATGTTTGGATTCTAATTTTCGCTTCCTGTCTATTTTCCTGTGCAACTTCTGTCACACGCATAAATAGGATAATGGGGGGAGAAGGGGAGAGTTTTCTTCACATAAATATGATAATATGGGGAAAAGTTTATTCTATTGAAAGACAATGTGTGATCAACACACATGTGGATAGTCGAAAATTGCCTGAATTTGTCTTAAACAACTTGACGATTGAAAGTAGAATATTTACATAGTTTTCAACAAAGTCATATGTAAGATAGATATCAGGTTGTTAGACAGGATAGACAAGCTGCAAGGATGAAAAGGAGGACCAAGAGAATCCCCACAACCTCTGCATCATAAGAAGTATATCAACTATTGAGATTAAAGTTGATCCCCATTGTCTACAGGTCCAACATTTGATATACAATAGATACGCCTTATCAGATAACTATTATTCAATAATCCAAAACACATCATCATACCATTTTATAGTTGATAAACAAAACTCAATCTAATAGCTTACACTACATGATCTGTATATCATAGCAACTGTGGTTTATTTCTACTTCAGCCTGGGAGTGCAACACATCTAAAGTTGACAGCGTCCAAAAGGCACATTCTATCGTACAAGGATCATTGATGTTTTCCCTGACCGTAAAAGCATGTTTCAATATAAGTTGATTAAATCATTGCACAATGAAGTATCCACTCATTTGTTTGAGCTTGTCCTCCAACAAACTGAATGTGGCCAAGGTATTTTTTTTAATGTCAATTCTGTCAGTTGAAAAAAATACTTATTATGTGTATGTCAACATAGTGAAAATAAGTAGTGCAAGAAAAAAAATAAAAAATAAAAAGAATAAGAGGATCATATCCTTTCTCCATATGGTGTACGATAAAAACCAGCAAGGTTACAAACTTTATATGGATATCTATTTTCATGTTTGCTCACTTTCTTCATTTAGTTTAATAGCATCAGCCACAATAATTATAATCTTTTTTTTTTTAATATTATCTTCTCTTCATGAAAACTCCCATTATCTTGCCAAATCCATGCTAATGTGATTAAAAAAACCATAGAAGCACTCCAAGAATCACTCCTTGCCAAATAAAAGCAATGATATTCCATCTGGCATGATTTCCTCTTTAATACTACCTTTTTTTTTTTTAAAAACAAACAATATTATTAACGGGAAACGGTATACATCAAAACATCGACAAATGTCTTCATAATTTATTTTAAACCAAGAACTACAAACATACAAAACAATTGTAAATTGTCTAAAATAAAATCCATCATCAGTCACTTAATCCAGGTACCTTCCAGTACTGGATTGTTATTATCTGGATCGAACCAGTAAATACCTTCAGTATTAGCAAACCAATGGCACTAAAAAAAAGCTACAGGCACAAACAACAAATCCCATCTAGACATTTCTTCAAATAGCTAAGCTACATTGATAAATGGAACACAATCTCACAAAAACAAAAAAAAAAAAAAAAAAAAAAAAAAAAACAGTAATAGTTCTCCAGCAACATTATCAAGAGTTCTCAAAGTGTCATCAAATTGATTAATAAGAAATAATAGATACCTAGTTGTATCGTTCTCCAACAAGTGCAGCAGCAACACGTCTCTTCTTCTCCAAGTTCTTCCTCCAATTAAGCAAAAGGCAAGGAAGGAAAGATGTAGATGTTTAGGGTTATATCTACTGAGATACCCCATATTTTAGGAAGTGTATAAAGGTTGATTCGTGAGAAAAAGGAGGGAAAATCGAGCGGGAATGAGAGGATCTGCAATAGGCATTCACGATTTGCCAATTTGCACAATTTGGGGAGTCTTCACGATTTGGGAGTCTTCACAAGTTTGAGAAATATTTTGATGTTGGGAGTCTCTGGGAGTCTTCACGATTTGGGAGACTTCTCAATTTTGAGAAAGTGTTTGAGAAAATTTTGAGAAAGAGTTTGATAAAATTTGAGAAAGTGTTTTGAGAAAATTGGGAGACTTCTCAATTTTGAGAAAGTGTTTGAGAAAGTGTTTTGGAACGTGAGAAGTTTATTTTCCACGATAAAATTTGAGAGAATATTTTCTTTATATATTTATATAGTTTTATTTTTATTTATCAATAAAATTATGTCTATTATTTACTAATGGCATGATATCATTTTAGATTTTGGCACTTTTAATAACCTATTTTCTTATCATATTATTATTTAAATTAAATTAAAAAACTTATTTTATGGTTTTTTAACTGCATAGTAGTTAAAAAAATACAACTATTATGTATTTTAATTAATTTCTAATTAATTCATTCCATTGCTTATGGTGTTAGGTCTCAAATAAATGGTGGTATAAATTTTGGAAATATTTTGATCGATACTGATCAGTATTGAAAGAGTTGATCAAATTTTGAAAATATTTTGATCGATACTGATTAGTATTGAAAGAGTTTATTAAATATTTTGATCGATACCTTGACCACTCCCTAGAGCTTGACTCCTAGACAGCCACACTCAGGCATGCCTACTGGTGAGTTGTTTCGCCGGCCATGACATATTGACCAAGGGTACGTGTTCAACAGCCAACACGCCACATTATTATCTTATGAAGAGGGAAGCACTCGTTCCATTGGATACATGATTCGAACTTGAAACCATGTATCCACCATCTCCCTAAATATTTCGGGATTTGTGAGAGTTAAGAAGGCGGTAGTATCGAAGCTTTCATGTATTGTTCAAGGAATTATTTCAATCAAACTATTATTCAGAGAAGTGTTCTCGCATTCCTCTTAATTATAATAAACCTATCAAACTAATTGTACTAATCCTCAATAAAAAAAGGTTATGTACAAAGTATCATAATTTTTTTCTATCTGAAAGCATGGGTGTAGTGTTGACGACTATCATCACTCAAGCTTGTTTTAAAAATCCAATTGAGTTTTTCACAAAAGACTTTTTGCCTTGCATTTAATACAAATGACTCTGAAGCATATAGCTAATTAATAGTGTATTTTTTTATCTTTATAAAATAATTTAATTTATTTGAACTTAATGCCCTCAATTAAACAATACTACAGTCAAGGCTTTTATCAACGGAATTTACTTCATTTGAAAATAGTACATTTTTAGTTGAGAAAAACTTGTACCAACAAAACATTTGTCTCTAGATAGATTTCTTGAATTATCCTTGTACAATATTTTGCAATGAAACAAAAAAACAATTGCCAATAAATAAATTTGTTGGCCATAGTACAACAATTTCCAAAGAAACAATAATGAATTAATGAAGTTTAGTGAGAAATAAATTTTCATGGAAATGATTATTAGTTTTTAACAAGAAAAGTTGTTACCGATAAGGTTGCAATTACCAACAAAATTGTATTTTTTTTGTTGTTGTAAAGATGTCATTAATTTAACAAGGAAAAATTAGTAAACGACTATCTGAAAGGGTTATGTAATAATGATTGATTATTCGTTGCTATTAGTATACCAATTTCCAACAAAATAATGATTTGTCGCTGTAAAATAGTTAGTGAATTTTAACAAGAAATAAATTTTCATGATTGTAATTATTACTTTTTACCAACGAAAATAATTTGTTACTAACAAGGTTATAATTATCAATGAAATTTAATTTCCTTGGTACAGAGATTTCATTAAAAAAAGATATTGTTTCAACAAAATAAAAAACGTTGCCAATAATATAACAATTTTCAACGAAGTATTACTTTGTTGCTATAAATTAGTAAACAAGTTTTAACAAGGAAAAACTTAATGGAAATAATTCTCAATCATTATCAACGAAATGAAACATTACAAATAATGTGATTATTATCTAGGAAAACATATTTCCTTACTAAATAAGTGTTAATATTCATTAGCAAGGAATGTAATTTGTTGTTAAAATTAGTCTTCTTTAGCAATAAAATATTTCATTTTAGATGATGTCATAATTATCGAGGAACTAGTATTTTGTGGCTACAAAATTTTTTTTGTTGGTAAATCAATTCGGCGGGAAATTAGATTTGGAGGGAATGCTTCCCGCCACCTATTTAACAAGGAAAGTTTCCCACGAAATATATTTTGTTGAAAAAAAGTAACAAGTTTATGGTTGTTGCAAGGAATTTTTTTTTCATTGCCAATGATACCATATTAACAAGGAAATTAAATTTCGTAGAAAATTTTTTGTTGGTAATTGATAGATTTATTGTAGTGGAACTAAACCCTAGCATCAGTGTGGAGAACCCCAGAACTAGAATCCAATCCATTTTCTCCCCCCGGCCTACTGAGGGTAAGGACTCATCAACCTGTTTCCCCTAATCAACAACGGTGGAAAAAGGCCAGACAATACTCCAGTTCCTAAGAATAGATTGTTTCTCCGCAACCGATGGGCTAACAGTAACGATCTCTGACGTCGGTCGGTCCGTTCCCGTCTTAGGATAAGCTTGGGCCACTGGCGACTCCTCTTCAATGTTCAGGTCCATAAAATCTCTCTCCAAGCCTGGGGGAGAAGTGGATCCAAACTTGAGCCTCTTTCGAGCAATGAGGGGGAGAAAGCAATTCCTTTATAGTTTTCTTCTCTGAGGGGCTAGGTAACTTCTGCACCTTCCTCTCCTAAGATCCAAGTGCATGTGCTTTGGAACCCAAAGAAGCACTGGTAGGCACGGCTAGGGCACGCCCCGCATCACCAGCCTCACCAGAAAATAGTCCACTCCACTTAATATTATTAGAATGGTCAACTTCTAGAATAGGCATCTGCTATAAATCAAGAAAGCCAGCTCTCATATTCTCTTTTTCAGAAAAATGATGATAGAATCAGGAAAATTTAGTCAGAAACAACAAATGAGTCAGACGCTGAGAGATACTAATAGAAAAACAAAAAAAAAACTTACATAGGTCCCCAAAGCGGCGGATGGCCTGCAATCCATCAAAAGAGAAGTACGCACACTTCACTAAGGCAAAAAACCAGTACATCTGCCAATTTTTCGGATCCTCGAACTGGCCAATCAGAAAATGTGGCCTCGCCAACCAGAAGACACAACAGCTATTCATCCTGATGGAAGTCAGATTATAAAGCAACCTTGTTGACTAGTGGATTTCGACATCTTCCGCTTTAAGCAGAGTAGCAACCAGTATGCTCCACCCACTCAGCATCTGAGTCGGGGCAATGTCTAAAGAATACAAGTAGTGCCAGATGATGGTAGGAACAGGGAAACACAAGCCAGCCTCAAACATGGCCTTGTATGGACAGATGCGCCCCTTCATTAGAACAATGTGACAGTCCCTTTCTGAAAAAAATGGCATTCCAATATCAATGGGGATTTCGTATTGCGTACAAAGGGCAATCAGGTCCTCCTCAGACAATAGTGACTTCCTAAAGAGTTCGAAGCTACCCTGATGCTATTCTCATGAAAAATTAAGTTTCACAGACGTGATTTAATAAAAACTCAAGCTCAATCAGATCGAAAAAGCACAATACGATACAAAAAGAAGATATGAGAAGGTAAAAGTAAAAGTTCCCCCCGCGCGAAGGGGAGATGTTTACCTAACCGTTACATGCACATTAAATGCAATGCGACAGTCGAAGAGGCACAAAATTATGCCATCATGGCATACCACGAACCCCCATACACTGTCAGTTAGTGGCCCAGCGGCGACCCACTAACTAGGGGCAAAAGCTGATGAGACATCAATCAGACATACGATAACAACCGTACACGTGGCATGGGCTAACCCTAGTACAAAAAGGCTTCAGTGAAATCCCAAGTGGACCCATTCACAAACAGTTGTCTAGCCGTAATCGGGTGCCCAGGCCCAAGACACGCCTGCCTAATGGGCATGAATCCTAGGGCTTGGCAAAGGACAATAAGGCCCAAACAAGAATCTCAGAGTTGTCACATGCCCGTGATCCACTCATACAAAATCAGCTCTTAGCCCAATCAAGCAACGGGTCCCAAACAAAGTTGTCAGTTAGTGGCCCTATACGCAGACCCACTAACTGGGGGGAGTAACTGATGACACATCAATCAGTCGTACGATCCTAACCATACACGTGGCATGGGCTAACCCTTATATGGGAAAGGTTCTAACATAGTCCCAAGCGGACCCATCCATAAACTATTATTCACCTCGTAAGTTAGGTGCCCAAGCCCAAGTCACTCCAGCCTAAGAGGCATGGGTCTTAGGGCTTGGCCCAGAACAATAAGGCCCGAACATGAATCTTGGAGCTATCATAAGCTTAAGATCCACTCACACAAATTAGTTCTTAGCCCAATCAAGCATTGGGTCCTAAACAGAGCTAAGTGCCAAAGAGACTCACTCATGCACTGGTAAGATCTTGGGCGAGATATCCTCCCTCCATCACTCCCTTGATAGCAGGGACAGCTGAGAAGGGAACACTTGCTATAAAAGGTGATGAAAAGGAAGAAGAAAGGCATGCATATACTTTGTAATTTACTTTCAGTCTTCACTCTTCCTTGCATCGATATTTGATTAAAGCATCAGAGTGCCTTACGCCACTACAACGGTGGTCCCTGGCTAACCGCTGCTCATTTTTGTAAACTCGAGATTAGCGAGATCAGCAAGGACATATTTGGACACATCAATGACATTTGGACAAATACCATGTGTAAAGGCAAGCCTTGAAGAAGAAGAAGACTCTAGGCACTCGAATAATTGACCGAAGTCAAAGTCAATTGAAGACCAAAACCAAGTGGAAGGGTGTGCCAAACCTCTTAAAATAAGACAACTGAGGTAGCCTAGTTGACTAGTAGTCATGTTTTGAAGAATAATTAGCTTAAATATTGTCGGTGGGATGGCATACCTACTTGACCATGAGTGTCAAGTGTAAAAAAATCTTTCTATCTAGGACTAAAACCCTTCATTTGCGAATATCTTTCACATAACAAAAAATAAAAATATCGAAGAAAAGTTGAAGCAATGTTTATTTGGGTTTATGCCTCCTTTGGAGACCAAGTAAACCTTCAACCACTTCACATCATCTTGAGGATACAATCACTCATTGAGTGAGGGAGTGATTGTAATTGAGCTTAAAGTTACTCAAAGTAGGCAAGGAGTATCACTGAAACAGAGAAGATTAAGTGAAAGCTTATATTTACTCAACTTGAACCCATTTATAGGTTTAAAAATTTCTTTTCCAATCATGGATGTAGTTAGGGTTGTTAATTGGTTCTCAAAAACTGACTGGACTGAATCAAATTGAAAAAACCCGAACCGGTAAAAAATCAAAACCAAATGACAAAAATCAATCTGAAATTATGCAATTCGGTTCGACTTCGATTTTTTCCACACTGGAGAGAACCAAGCCGATGTATTATTAAAAACTATAATAACACACCCACTATTGTACTAGTTTATAAAAAAAAATATATAGAGCTTCACATGACCCAAAATTTTTGTCTAAAGAAGAAAATAAAGCCACGGACTCTCTTTCAATGCCTTCACATGGGCCAAGAGCCTCCTTCTCTTAGTATGAGCAAAGCTACTCCTCATTCAATGCCTTCTTCTTTTTGTTTACGTTCAGTCCTTGATCTTCAGTGTCTTTCATGAGTGCTACATTTTGAGCTCCAGTGGCAATAATTTTAAATTAACTTTGGGTTAAAAGAAAAGAATTGGATTCCAAAACGTCTCATCCTTGTTGGATTTCCTCAGTTGAAGGAGAAATCTTTGGATCATCTTCGACATTGATGGAAGATAAAGAAGATGTTGGTTCTGAGGTGTGAATCTGTGAAGTAGAAGACATTTTGTTTTTTTCTTGTTGTTTGGATGATGATGATGATGACGAGGAGCATCGTCGTGAGTTTTGCTCTTGGTAAATCTGTGATGGAGATGAGGGATTTCTTGAGGAAAGAAGAAACTAGAGTTTTGGGATTTTCTCCATTTTTGGACGTATGAAGGGCTTGAGAACGATTGCCTTATTCTTTGACTATGAGAGATACACCATTGATGAGTCTACGAAGATCTAGAAACGAAGCCATGGAAAACAACAAGGCAAAAATGATTAGTAAATGGCAATATCCTCCAAGGTATCGAAGCATGAAGCGAAGTAATTTTCCATGGCTTTGCTTTAAGCAAATAGTGAAGCGCAAAGCAATGGCTTTACGCAAGTAAAGTGATCTTGAAAAATGATTTTAATATTATATAAAAAAATGTAAATATATGCATTTTTCTTGTGTCTAAGCTTCTAAATATATGCATTTTGATTTTCTACTAGATTTAGGTGTTAGCTTAAGTCAATGTAAGTGTTCGTATTGCTTCCTATGCTATGATGACAAAGAAAAATCTCAAAAATGAGACGAACCCCATTTCTCAAAACTTCAAATTAAGATAATAGATAAAATTGAGATACCCAAAAAAAATATGAGAAGAAAAAAAAAGACAAAAAATGCAAAAAATAAATTGTTTAATGAAGCCATGGCTTTGGTGGCTTTACGCTTCAACAAAAAAAAGGCTAAAAGCGGTGGCTTTTCGTGGTTTCAGGGTAGTGGATTCACTTTGGCCAAGGCGAAGGGAGATGTCATGGTGGCTTTGACTACACTAGTATCCTCCAATTGAAACAAAACATGTTTCTCCCTAGGTGCACACTCGAAGGTATCCCAACGAAGAAGGAAAACGGAATGAGAAACATATTCCTCCACAAATCTTGAGCCTTCTTCCCTGGTGTCCCATTCAATCTATTCCACTTGCTTTCTCTACCATTGTTCTTTGATTATCCCATCTTGAAGCATCAGAAGGCGGAAAAGTTTCACATTCTACAAATTGTGATGGAAAATTAAAGATAAAAAAATGTAAAAACCAAACCGTTGGTTCGATTCGATTTCAGCTGAAAAATGAACTGAATCGAAAATCAAATCCCTAGTTCATTTCGGTTTAATTCTAGTTCCAATTTTGAACCGAGTGAACCGATTAACACCACCTAGATGTAGTTTTGAGAGAGAAACTCTTGTTAGAGCGAGTTTTGTACTCCAATTCATTGAGAATTAAATAATACTCGTGGTGCACTCTACCCTTCTACCAAGGAAATAATTAGTCGATGCCAATCATACTCTAATTTAGGTGAACCTTGTTATATCATGACTTTTAATCCAGTTTCTTTTCTCTTTCTTTACTTTTTTAATCTTGCATGCTTAGTTGATTGCTCAATCCTATTTTAAAACTATTGCATGCTTCAGAACATAAAATTTGGGGGTTTTTAGACTTATAGTGTATATCAACTTGATTGATCTTATTAGTACTTGGAGTAGATTCAATACATGTTATTGGAAGTAATCAATTAGTGATTTGAATTTTTTTCAAGTAAAAAAAAATTTGAATAAGAACTTATTATTACACCAGGTCGACAAGGATTAGGATAGTCATACTACCTGTGTCGACCAGGCTTCATAAGTAAGTCAGTTTGCTTACCTTTTCTCACTTATTTGGCTTTTAAGTAAATCGATTGAATATGGTAGTGAAAAACTACTTTTAATTAAATTTTATAGCGTTGCAATTACTTTTAATTAAACCTCAGGAAGGGGGCAGCTATGGGATGCCATACCTTTATTCACTATCAAAAGTGATTTACAATCTATTCGGGGGTACGTTACGACTTTACCCGATTAAAATGATGAAAATTGACTATACTAACACAAAGAAAAATAAATTTCCTCTAAGCCTACAAAAATCTTCCCAAACCAACCTCCACGACAAATCAAGATTAACACCTAGCAAAGAAAAACAAGCAGTCATCTGGAGTAGAAGCCAAAAATCGTGTCATCGCCCCTCATCTTCCTTCTATCTCAACACCTTCCATGTCGAGATATACAAACATAGGGCGTGTGAGACTTATCTAAATTGATCATTCCCCAAAGTTTCTTTTAAAGCCGTGATATCTCCAACTCCCTAATTAACCCTTCCCGATGCGCCCTTCCAGCCAATGCGTCTACCACTGCATTCGTCTTCCTATACACATGATATCAAACAACCTCTATTCCGCCTTGCAGATGACGTATTGCATCCCAAAAGTTTTTAAAAACCATGGAATCTTAAAATTTGTATAAAACCACCATTTAACAATGGCCAAATTCGTTTGAACCATGATCTTTGTAAACCTCATTCTATAGCATAATTTGAGTCCTTCCAAAAGTGCAAGAGTTTTCGCCTCATTATTCATTCCTTTGCCAAAGAAAAACTAGTGTGTTGCCAAACGATCTCCTATACGGTCTCAAATGATCACCCCACCTACTTCTAAGTTATTCTTTGATGACCCATCAACACTCAAAGCTACAAACCCATCCGGGGTGAATGCCTAATAAACAATCCTATTCACTCTCGGGTCATTGGTTACACATGCAATCCAAGTGCTACTGCCACATCCCTATTTGAGCTAACTATCTTTGAAACAAAGCTCAAATTAATAAGTTTCATCCATCTTCTCACAATAATAATTACTATAAAGGCATTTGGAAAGGCATCTTCATACAAACACTTACAACGTTGTTTCCAAACCTTTCATATCACCAATAACGTCGTCATAAGAAATAAAACACCCGCCTGTGAGACTCCATTCGCCCGACGAAACCAGACTGAGAGGAGTGTTGAAATCTGTGTTGGCTTCCTAACATGAATATCAAAAACACCTTCAAATTGGTCTCATACTTTCCAAGCCAAACTCCCTTCTATAAACCAATGATTTAAAGATTCGATCTTTGGGTCTGGGCAGCATTTACATCTGGAAGCTAAACTAAACCCACAACGAGGTAATTTCACATCAACTGGCACCCCCTATAGAGAAGTTTCCAAAAGAAAACGAATATTCTTGTAGGGATTAAGGACATCCAAATCTTATTAAACAATGTTATTTTTGTACTTCTGCCCCTGAGCAAGTCATAAGCAGATCTAGTGGAAAAAGACCTATCTGCATTGAGATTCCACACACACAAGTCAACCTTATTCGTCTCTCCTCTGAGGCTTTCTTCTAATAATTCCATAGCTAAGATACAGAGCGAAAAACTAATCTGAATAAAATTTCCACTCTTCACTTTCTCAATGGAAGGCCAAGTACCTTTGCACTTATCTCCAGTAGCCTAGAAAAATTAAATCAACACAAAATTCCAAATCTCGTCAAAGAATCATGTATTTCCTTGACCGATCCACCAAAATGAGTTAGCCAGAAATATATTCTTGATTTTAAATAAGTCTTTCATTAGCGGGGATGCACCGCATTCAATCACCTGTCTACTTAGAAGACACCCTGCTTCCAATATTTCTTTCTCATAAATACCGCCCACAGGGAATTAACATTTTGCATATTCCACAAAGCTTTAATTCTAAAGGCTTTAATAACCAACAAGAAATCTTTCACTCTTAAGCCTCCTTCTTTGACTGGGTGTGCAACCTTATCCCAACCAACCCACTTCTTTTTTCAATCTGCCGTCATAGGCTTCCCAATAAAAATATGCTATAATCTTCCAAATCCTGGATACAACATTTTTGGGAACATGCGTAGCACTAAGAATATAAACCGGGATGGAACTCAACACATTTTAATCAAAATCAATCTGCCTCCTGAGGAAATGAGTTTAGCCGTCCATCCATCCACCTGTCTTCTAACCTTGAGAACCAACTCTTTGAAATATGCTATCTTACATCAACGTTGATAGACCGAGCCCCCCAAATATTTCATAGTAGCCTATTTATATTGAAATCTCGTGTGGCATTTGACTGCCATAATTCTTTCAGTTTTCGCCTTATCATTTATCATAAATAAGCTTTTATGAAAATTAATTTTTTGACCTTAAACTGAACAGTATTTTTCCAAATTTTTCATACAACACAGCAAAGACGGTTTTCTTCCATTCAAGAAGATCAGGGAATCATCAGCATAAAATAGATGTGTGGCAGCTACACATGCCCTCGGAGTATAATAGTAACTAATCTTTCCCTTCTGGAAGGCCCTTGATAAGCCTCTATTGAGGACTTCTAACGCAATAATACATAAAAAAAAAATGGGAGAGAGGATCTCCTTGCCTCAATCCTCTAGTAGACTTGAAATACCCATTGTACGCTCCTCGTAAAGTAACTGAGAAGCCACAATTAGTAATACATTTAGAAATAACATGAAAACCCCGTGATTAAAACCAAACCTCTTGAAAACTGAAATAAGAAATCCTCATTCAAGTCTATCATAGGCTTTCTCCATGTCAAATTTGAGCACCACATTCCCAAGGACTTTTTCACAATGTCCCTAATCAGCTCCTGCACAAGACCAATATTTTCTACAATGGACGTCCCTCTAACAAAAGCACCGTGTTTCTGTGACACCATCTCAGGAAGCAATAAAGCCAACCTATTGCACAATATTTTACTAAATATTTTATAAATGACATTGTAAAGGCTAATCAGTCTAAAGTCCGAAAAAGAACCTGGGAAGGCGTCACCCTTAAAAAATTGAATGGTTGCTTCCCAAATATCCGTACCAACTGTATCCCAGCAAGATTGAAAGAAACCAGAAGTAAATCCATCTGGGCCAGGGTCACTATTCTTCGGAATATTGAATGTAGCTTGTTTTACATCTTCTAATGACAGCTACTTGATTAAATCATTTCAAATGGAGGAAAAATAACACTAGGAATATAGTCCAACAACTCCTAATCATCCACCAGATTATCCTGAGTAGAGAGTAATGTCTTGAAGAACCTATTTGCTTCACGCAAAATTTCCCCAGTGATTTCTGAACCAAAAGGAAGCATAATCTTTTCAATTCTCCTGCGCTTTTGTTTAGCCTTGATCAATGCAAAGAAATATTTATTGCACGCATCACCTTCCTTAAGTTCCTTCTCACCTAATATCTGTATGCAAAATAATTCGTCCTGTTTCAAAGCTAACCTGTATTCTGCTTGACAACGGTTCAAGTTACTCTGTGCATTCACATACAGTTGGCATTTACATTTAGTCCATTGCCTCCACCATCATCCCATCCAGAAAGTAAAATAACTTTTCATTGCTGCATTTCATCTTCTAGTGATCTTAATCTACTAAAAACATTACCAAAGACCTTTCTATTCCATATACTAAGATTATTACGAAGCTTTTTGAGTTTCACGTCATTCTTATCAAGAGCTTGCATACTCCCCAAATTAGCATTCCAGGCAAAATTCACTAGATCATCAAATGTAGGGTGAGTAGTGCACATAAGAAATCTAAATGAAAAAATATCCGCTCGCACCTGAATTGGCATTGACACCTGCATAAGCGCATGATCTGAAAAGGTACGGTGTAAATGCTCCATTCTAGTGTTCGGCATCTGGGACAACCACTTTGCATTAGCTAGAATCCTGTCAAGCCTTGCCCAAATCCGGTCTCTTCCATGCCTATTATTATACCAAGTCATTTGCGAGCTCGAAAATTTGCAATACTCCAACTACTCCATTAGACACAAAACCCGATAATCTGGCTTTAGTCCCAACTTCCAAATACTTGTTGTCATCAATCATAGGCTCTGCAATCGTCAGGATTCTAGCATTTTGTTCGGCGATCATCTTCTTTAATCTACAAGAGTAGCCATGTTACCAACTCCTCGAGCATTCCAAAACAATATGTGGTCAATCATTAGTAACCATGAAAGAAATAACCATTTGTCCAATCAGCCGTCATTCCCCAAGTTGTGCCACCACTTTAATTTTCTTCTTGGTAGATCCGCCAATTTTTCCATCTGAGTTGGCTCCCAATTCCATATCTCTAATCAAAGCTACCTGCGGTGCAAGTTCCAAGTCTAATGTTGATTCCTGACTATCCACACTGACACATTCCAAAGTATTAACATTCAACATTTTTTTCCTATTTCGTCACCTTTTGGACCTATGATAACATCTTCTATCTGCAAACCTACAATCTTTGGATGGACCTCAACAGGTCCCTGCATCAATCCCATACCCTGAGCTATGTGTGTAATTCTTCTAGAGCTTTTTTAGTCTCTACTAGCACCTCTGCGTGAGCAAGGACTGCCTCGCCATCCTCTAAATTGTCCAAGGCTGCAAACGAGTTTGAGACTTCCATGTTTTTCATACTCACCATTGGCGCATCTCCCTTTACTGGTTGACTAAAGATTTCCTACCCCTTAGAATCCTTCGCTCCACTGACACACGCCATGTCAGTTTGAACTTTACTCATTGTTATATTTTTCACAACAGACCTATAGACTTGTTTCACACTCTATTCTACCTTTTTCTGGTTCTCAATGGCCATGGCCTTTCCTTTCCACTCCGCCAAATTTATGATTTTATTTTAACCAAGCTTCCTCCTGCAAACCAAAACATCATGACCAATCAAAAAAAATACCTCACAATATTTGAATCCCGGGAAGAGAAGTCTTTGCTAGAATCCTTTATTCCCTAATCTCTCTATCCAAACTTGCGTCGTAAGAGGCTCTGGAAAATCCATTTCAACACACATCCGAGCTACTGTAGGATGCGATAAACACCTAGTGTTATCATCCATACCAAAAATCCTCCAAAAGAGTTACCAATGGCCTTCAGTAATGGATGGTAAAAAAAACTGAAACAAGAGGTTAGGGAGTTCCACTCACAATGGAACAACCATTGGATCAACACGCAAACTAAAAGTTGCATGCCAACAAAACGTTGTAAGTGCACTCCCCGAATCATGAAGGAATCTCCAGACAAAACCTTTTTTGCTTCCTCTTCAAATTGTAGATGCACCGTTACATGCCTAGGATCAAGCAAACCCATAGAGAAATCACTCAAAATTCCCCACGATCTATAAATAGAATCACGAATCACTTCAACGGTAGGTCTATAGCTGGAAAACTTGAGCACTATCACATGGTTCCTCAAAAAAAATTCACCACTATTAACATCCCCATCTATTAAAGCAATGGCTGGAGAGCCCTCCTTCCTAAAGTTTGTTCCCTCCACCGGAATCTTTGCCATTGCAGTCTTCAACATGCTGCCCAGAACATGCTCCCCATCCGAGTTGCCTTCTCCATGGACGGCTAGAGGAGCCGCCATGAAAAGTCGCAAGGGCAATACACTCACGTTCACGCAAGTATGTCGATTTTCTCTGGCTTGAAATATTTGATCCCCCCAAATTGCCATGCTCTCATACAACTAGAAGCTTCATGGGACTTGCTAGGTGTGTGTGTGCCATGACAGTGGCTATCTTCTATGTTCATGTGTGTGTCGTGACGGCAGCTATCTTCTATGTGTGTGTGCGTGTGCCGAACTACGACTTTCAAAGCTTGGCTTCTATCTTTCTAGGTTTTCTTTTCTATCAACTTTGCAACTTCAAGTTGCATTAGATTCCCCCCAATTTGTTCAAGCAAAGATCTTTGAAATCAAATTTTTTGCAAAGGATTTCCATTGAAGAGACTAGTCACCCCCCCCCCCCCCCCCAAGTCTCATTAGCCTAGCACTTTAAAACGTGACTTCCCTCTTCCCTATCAATAACACACTACTCGTGATCAAATGGAGGATTTCCTCATAAAACACTTCTTACGCTATTAAAAACCCAAGAAACCGTGGCTAGTAACAAAACTCCAACGAAAGTCCCTTATACAATTTTCAATTTCCACCTATAAAAATTTGTATAAGAAGTTAGCTAGATTTTTTTGTCCTCGAGACGAAAAGATATGTACATCAATGATTGAAAGTGGAGATTTTCCACTTAAAATTCAGGGTCAAGATTCATACTTACATAATGGCATAAGCTGTAGTACCTAAAGAGGCAAAGGAAAATTAAAATCTATGTAAAAGAATATATGATGTACATGTGGTAAAGAGATAATGATTATTTTTTTATTTTCAAACTTAAAATTATCATAAATTTTGTTTTATAGTCCAATTTCAGTAAACTTATAAATATTGTTGAAATGCATTTTGAAGATCTTTTAAATGTAACGAATGGTTGATACAAAAGAAGAAAATTTTAAATATGTATTTTATTGACACGACACAAACAAAAACAATCTGGAATCTACCAAAAAAGATAAAACACAAAGGTTTCTCTATATAATAATATGATTGAATAATTCCTTTAGAAATACATGATAGAAATTTAAAGACCTAACTCAACCTTGGATTGTCTTAGTAGCCTTTGGAAATGCAAGGTCTATTAGAAAATAAAAGCTATAATCTTTTTAGAAACAAAAATAAAATCCTATTGGAAAATAGAAAATAAAATCCTATTCCAAAACAGTAAAGTGTTGTTTTGGAAACCAAAATGATCTCAAACGCCTAAAATCTACCATACATCATGACGTAGCAGTGAGTTGTACATGGAACGTCGTTTCCCTTTTCGAAAGGTATTGCATACCTTAATCCGAGCTTGAACGCCAAATTTGTAAATTTCGGTTACGTCATTTTGTCTTTCGTCAATCCATCATGTCCTTAATTATTTTAGCCATATGCTCTACATCATTTATTAGGATGACAAATAATGCATGTAAGAAGTATTTTAATATTTCTTCAAAGGCACGATACGCACATATACTAAGAGGTGCGATTTTATATATTAGAGCTCAAAATTAAGAACCCAAACTCTATAAATTGGCAAAATTGAGATTTTAAAGGAGACATGAAAAAAAAAAAAAAAAAAAAAAAGGAGTAATATGAATTGTTGTAGGCACGGGTAATGTGCTTTAAATATTCTACCCTTTCACACAATATGTTAAATTTATAGCTCTAGACAAGCAAAACACTTAGTTAAAAAAAAGTTGAAGCTGTCTACCCCTCTCCTCCCCCCACCCCCCTCCCAAAAAAAATTTAATAAATAAAATAAAATAAAAAGAATATATATACAGTAGTAATACATAAAACACCACATTAACAAAAGCATGATTTCCATTTCACTTACTTAACTATGACTATTTTCATAGACATTTCAACAACCACCATACATAGCTCTAGAATAAATAAATAAATAAATAAAACCCAACAATAACATGTCACTACAAAATATTTAGCCATTGAGGACGCTTTTTAAGAATGAGCCTCTTGACATTTTTAAAAAGGAAAAAAATCAAGTAAATATGTTTGAACATGATTTAGGATGGTTTTTACTAAAAAAAAACACAGTTAAGCAAACTTATATGACTCGTATATCAAACATGTCAAGAATAGTGTAGCCATCGTTACAAACTTATTATATATTTTTTAAATGGGTCATCAATAAGCATCATTATATTTCCTCCAAATCTAATGACAAACAATCTTAAGAAACATCGTAATTTTGTATTGATGGCTGATAATAAATTGTCTTAAAAAACACTATACAGTTTTTAACAACTTCAAGCGTCGTATTACTAAGTTCTTGGTGACAAACGTCATAAATACTGTTCAAACATATTTTATTGCATTTTTATACTTATTATTCATAAATAAAAAAAGATTGTGCCTAGTAAACTTGGACAAATCTTTAGTAGGTAAATCGAGCCAAATATGCGTCGATGTCCCAAATTTGACGTCTTTGAAAAATATATTTACCAATTTTGTATAATCTTTTAACATCACAAGGTTATAAATTCGGTGAAACAAAAATATTTTATCATATATTTATATTATTGTAATTAGTGTGGAAGAGAGTCAAGTTCAAAGTTTTGTATAGTTCTTGAAAATAAATAGCTTTTAATTTTACTCAAAAACATATTTATTTAATCTCATCTCTTGAGGAGAATATAAGACAAGATAGTGTTTTAGAAAGGCTCCTGGTCCAAATGGATGTGATGGTTGAAATAGGGATGTCTTAATACTTGATGATACATAAAAATGGCCACACATGTGTCATGATGATTTCGAGGAAATATGGGCTCCAGCATCAGCCCAAGCGGTTTTAAGCCCGCTCAATTCAGTCTGCTAGGCGGACCCAAATTCTCATAAGATGCTAGGCCCACAGGTCTCACAACTATCCTCAATACCCATAAGTCCTACTATGACAAGTATCAGCTTTGGACGGGCAACTACAACTGCTCTCTGCTTCCAACTAGGAAGAAAATACCAAAGTACATTTCACACAGGAAAACTTCCTTCTACGGATTGCTCTCGCATTGGAAATTATGTCCCGCGTATCTAGGAACACGAGGCTAACAGGGAACTTCCCTCCTACAGCAAGACTTCTAATTAGATAAGGATCTCCACGAAGATCTCATTCCTAAACAACGCCTACGATGGCCTTGTAGAACCAGGACTCCATGCACTAAAAATAAGACATGTGGTTGGTAAGCTAAGGTATGCTACAAATTCTCTGTTACAACATTACACCTTTCTCAGATCCCTGTCTGAATTTAGCATCGAAGTGCCATTGGCCACCACAACGGTGGTTGTGGCTCACGTGCGTTACTTGTGCAGGTCAGCAGGAACTGGGTCAAAGTAGGGGAGAGTAATGGAAAATTAGTTTTCAAGTTAATTTTGAATTCTTATCACTAGTTTAGTTTAGGTTCATTTTCATAGTTTAGATGCATTTGCATTATTTGCTAACATTTTGTACTCTGGAAAACTGAACATCTTCATGTTTGTAATTTTCAGTGTACAAAGTTCTAGGTTAGGGGAGTTAAAACCAACTTCCATCACCCTTCAGTTAGCTGATAGGTCCATCAAGGTTCCAAGGAGAACATGAAGCTGTCCTTTGAAAACATGATTGTTGAGCTTAATGTATTCCATAATGTCCAACAACCAGTTGAGGAAGAATGTCGGGAAAAAGTGAACTTGATAGAATGTGTCACGCCCCGACTCGCCACGGGAATCGCAACGTGTCGATGCGTGAACTAACCCGTAATACATGCGGATCGTAACCGGCCATAACATCATAATATAACACATTCTTGAAACGATAATCAAACGAAAATAAAACTACGATAAAATTTGAACAAAATAAATATATATTTGATTCGCCCCGCCAGAGTCATAGCGACGAAACCAATATACAAGCATCTAGTATAGCAGTATAGTACACCTGATAACACAGGGAAGCAAAACATACCCGTACAGGGTGGACACGACCAAACACCACAAAACGCGCCTACAAGGAAAACGGGGCCTACGCGCCACGCTCAGCAGGAACGCCAACACTGCCTGCACTCCCATAGAAGCACACCCCTTGCGGGGTCAGCAAAGCACAAATCTAGCTGGTGCGAGCGAACTAAATACAAATAACAGAATACTATTCCAGGAAAATTCATGTCAGACAATAAATGATAAGTAACAAGTTCTAAAGACTAAATCACACCGTGTCTCCAAAGATAATATTTCTAAGTTCAGGCAACAACACAAGCATTTCAGATTAAACAATAACTACAAGTTTAGGATATATGCCGATCATTACACGTGATTCAAACATGGTAAATTTCAAGCGATGAAAATAAAGACAATCTCATAGTTCTTCCTAGTCTCCTAGGTATAGCAACCAAGTCGACAAAAAATCCTGTAAAATTTCTGTATAAGTGTCTCATATCGTAGGTATCCGCATACCCTACGAATGTGTCTCACCCAGACACATCCCACAACGTGCACCAGTACCACTTCGGGCTCGTTTGTATCCTAATGGGGTGCCATCTGCCAGGATACAAACTCAAACATCCCGAACGACTAGCCTAACACGGCCAACCTAACACAATCAAACTCAAGCGCGCTGAGAGGGAAAGCGAGTAATATCCAAAGCACGTCCTCCGGGACCCGTCCTACTACACTCTATAGTGGCAAGTGCGTGCGGGAGCTCACCGCACCTCAGCAAGCTTGCCACATGCAATAGCGTCCACAATGTCTGGTGCGAGTCATCTCGATCACCATCCAACTCACGATGCGAGCAAGCTCCTAAGCATCGGCACAACAGACATTATAGCGGGGTAAAGACACTTATACTAACATCCACATGCACAAATGACGAGTCTGTACATAATCAAAGGTAACAGACAGGCAGTCATAAACAATTCGGCAATTTTTTTAAAACCACGACTATGCCAGGGTCCCAACATGACCCAATTCACCACGATAAATTTATTCGAGTCGATTATCATACATGCTCAAGACTCGGCAATCCACAGTAAAACATGACATACCATGCAAACTCGAAAACGATGCATACAAGTCCAATGTCATTACACCAAAGCCTAATCACACCCAAATTCATTCACTGTTCGAGTTCATTCAACTATATCATGCTTTCAGGAAACCCAATACATAATTCATTCACAAAGAAACAACACAACCATCGAAATTTCTAAAAACCTCGGATTTCGGACTTGGATTCAATTATACACAATTGACAGTATGATGTAAAACTTAAATTCAGGATTTCAAATAATTATTTCTCAAAATAAATATTATAGTTCCACTCACCTGAGCGGAATGGGTTTTCAAAACCCAATTCCTACCGGTCGGAGCTCCTAACTCGCAAAACCACGAATGCGGGACCACAAAATTTTTTTAAAAAGGCAATAAAAATTCGGCAAACACCCTGCCGAAACCCAAAGTCTGGCGAAAATGCGCCGAAATCCTCCCTACTCCGGTCTGATCGCCTCCAAACTGCACAACAGGTCGGAATTGGGTCTAAGGACACTCGGAGTTACGAATGTGAAGCTCACCCACGCACCCAAAGCCCGGATTCATGTCGAAGAATCCTCAAAACGAACATGCACCCTGATTTTTTTTGAAAAATTCGGCCAACCCCAAAATCAACCTTGCATGTCGGTTCTAAGGGCTCCCAATGACGCCACCAAGGCCCTTCCACGTCTGATCGGAGCTATGGAAACCGATCAAACAAATCCAACCCCAAACCCAAATGAAAACTGGTTTTTTTTTGTGTTTTTTTTTTGCAAAAAACCAACCGAGAAACGAAGGGGGAATGAAAAGAGGAAGAAAAATGAGGGACAGTGGCGAGATTCCACGAAGGAAATCGCTCGACCTCCTCGACAGAACCCGGCGAAGCATCGCTGCGAGAGAACTCTCGCACTGTAAAAGAAAAAGGAAAGAGAAGAAAGAAAGAAAAAAGGGGGGTCATGTTTTAAAGGGTGGGTGGCTATGTGCCCCCACCACATTGACTGAGCACACCCCTGCCCGAAATATTTTTTTTTTAAAAACGCAGATATTACAGAATGCCTCAGTGAAAAGTTTCTTCTAAGACAATGCTATAGTGACCCAATGGAGGAATGTTTAGCACATTTGGTTTGGACCTCGATGAGGAAAATGCCATTAGAGAAGTCAATTCTCTATTTGACTCCATTCCCTTCCTTGACACTGATGCATGGAAATCAAAGGTAGAACCTTTACCCATTGGTAGCAAACCACAAATTCCTTCATTAGGTTAGCCACTGAAGATAGAACACAAACCATTGCCCAACTATTTGAAATACACATTCTTAGGAGACAATAATACCTTACCTGTTATCATTTCTACTCACTTAGATAAAGAACCAGAAGGTAAGTTAGTTGAAGTGTTCCAAAAGCATAAAGAGGCAATTGGCTGGTCTATTGCAGACATTAAGGGAATAAGTCCTTCTGTGGTGATGCACGAGATCCATCTCAAAGAGAATACAAAAACCTCTAGAGAACAACAAAGGAGACTAAATCCTACAATGAAGGAAGTTGTGAGAGGAGAGTTGATTAAGCTTCTAGATAAAAGGTATTATATACCCAGTCTCTGATAGCCAATGGGTTAGCCCAGTTCAAGTAGTGCCCAAGAAATCTGGCGTCACCGTTGTGAAGAACGACGTTGATGAGTTTGGGCCTACTCGTGCCCAAACCGGATGGCAAGTCTGTATTGACTATCGAAGGCTAAACTCGATGACTAGGAAAAACCATTTCCCTATCCCCTTTATTGATAAAATGTTAGAAAGGTTAGTCGGTCATGAGTATTATTGTTTTCTCGATGGTTACTATGGCTACAACCAAATTACAATTCTCCAAGAAGATCAAGACAAAACCACCTTTACTTGTCCATTCAATACATTTGCATATAGGTGTATGCCGTTTGGTTTGTGCAATGCACCTGGAACATTCCAAATATGCATGTTGAGTATTTTCTCCGATATGGTAGAAAGATTTATTGAAGTCTTCATGGATGACTTCTTTATTTTTTGTTCTAGCTTTGATTAGTGTTTGAATCATATAACCGTTGTGTTAGAAAGATGTAGGAGAAAAACCTTGTACTCAATTGGGAAAAATGTCATTTCATGGTAAATGAGGGAATTGTGTTAGGTCACATAATTTCAAAAAGAGGTGTGGAAGTAGACAAAGCCAAAGTTGACACCATAGCTAGTTTATCATCTCCAAGAACTGTCTAAGAAATGCGATCCTTTTTAGGACATGCTGGTTTCTATCGTCGGTCGTTCATCAAGGATTTTAGCAAAATTGCGAAACCCTTGTGTGCACTTTTGGCCAAAGATTCCTTGTTTGATTTTAATGATGAATGCTTGAAGGCATTTGAGCAGTTGAAGTTTGAACTTACTTCATCACCCATTATTCGCCTACCTGACTGGAGTGTTCCTTTTGAGATAATGTGTGATGCGTCTGATTATGCCTTAGGCACTGTGTTGGGACAAGGAACTGACAAACGTTCCCATGTGATCCATTATGCGAGTAAGATTCTTGATGGCACGCAACTCAATTATCCTACCACGGAGAAAGAGTTGTTGGCAGTTGTTTTTGCCCTTGAAAAATTTAGATCTTACCTCATTGGATCCAAAGTGATTATCTACACTAATCATGTTGCGTACCTTTTATCTAAAAATGATGCAAAACCATGTTTGATCCGATGGGTCTTATTGCTTCAAGAGTTTGATCTAGAAATTCGAGAAAAAAAAGGAATGGAAAATGTGGTTGTTGACCACTTATCCAGAATAATTGTGGAGTCAGAGAAAGGATCGTTACCAATAATAGAAACTTTCCTTGATGAGCAATTAATGATGATCGCTCATGTCCAGTCACAACCACCTTGGTATGCTGACATTGTGAACTTTCTTGCTACAAAGAAAATTCCAGAACATTGGTCTAAGAAAGATAAGTTCAAGTTTCTATCCATGGTCAAGTATTTTTTCTTGGGATGATCCTTACCTCTTCAAATACTATCCAGATCAAATCATTCGTAGACGCATCTCTGAGTTAGACCAAAGAGGGGTCTTGGCATTTTTCCATGATCATGCCTATTGAGGCCATTTTAGTGCAAAGAAGACTGCTGCAAAAGTTCTGCAATGTAGTTTCTATTGGCCCTGAGATGCTCATGTGTATTATCAAGCTTGTACAAAATGTCAACAATTAGGGCGTATATCTCATAGACACATGATGCCTTTGACTCCAATCCTGATTGTGGAGCTCTTTGATGTATTGATTTCATGGGTCCATTCCCAACTTCATATGGTTTCATCTACATCCTTGTTGTGGTAGACTATGTATCCAAATGGATTGAAGCCATAGCTTGTAAAACCAATGACCACAGGGTTGTAGTAAACTTTATAAAATAGTACATTTTTGCCCGTTTTAGCACACCTCGTGCAATCATCAGTAATAGATGTTTCCACTTTTGCAATAAAGTGTTTGAGAACTTAATGAAAAAGTATGGAGTGGCCCACAAGGTTGCTTTATCATACCAACCGCAAACAAGTGGTCAGGTAGAAGTTTCCAACCGAAAAATCAAACAAATCCTTGAAAAAATTGTCATAGCAGATAGAAAGGATTGGATTTTGAGATTGCCCGAGTCTCTTTGGGCTTACCGCACTGCATTCAAGAGCCCCATAGGAATGTCGCCCTACCGTCTAGTATTTGGCAAACCTTGTTATTTACCTGTTGAGCTCGAACATAAAGCTTCTTGGGCAATCAAACGTCTTAACTTTGACATCGATGAAGTTGGTGAACATAGAAAGTTGCAACTAAATGAGCTTGATGAACTCAGAAATGATGCATATGATCTATCCAAGAGGTATAAGTATAAGATGAAAAAGGTCCATGATAGTCAAATCATGCGAAAAGTGTTTCAACCAGGTCAAAAAGTACTTTTGTACAATTCCCGCCTTCACATATTTTCGGGGAAGTTAAATACCTATTGGTCAGGACCTTTTACAGTCAAAACTGTTACCCCATGGGGAGCCATCACAATTGAGATCCCAAAAGACAGTAGTAGCTTCCAAGTTAATGGACAATGCCTAAAGCCCTTTTTAGAGCTTCATAACCCAAAAGTTGAGGAAATCCTTCTGGAAAACCCTGTCTATGAATATTGACTGCCTTTTGTACTCCTTCATTGTCTATACCATTTTTTGTTTTTGTTTTAACCAATTATATAGATCATGGCTTGTTTTGGACAACATCCATTTGAGCATCAAACAAGCTTACGGTGCTCTCTACCTTTTTTTTTCCATTTACATTGTTGTTCCTCTTTTGTCCCACAGTGTCGAACTAAGAACATTGAGGACAATGTTTGATTTAGGTTTGGGGGAGAGAGATTTCAAAAATATAATGTCTCATTTCAAAATGGAGGGTCCAAACACAGTTCATAAAAAAAAAGTTTTTCGTCTTTATAACCTGAGTACTTATTCATGATGAGATTAGGTTCCATATCTAGTTGCAAAGGCATCTTAGGGTAGGATTTGAAACTTTGATTGTTAGTAGTTTGTCAATATTTGACAAAAATTTGTACTTCTAATAAGCTAGGCATTTTCTAAGAGTTTACATTAAGATTTGTGTTTTACCTTCGATGTTCTTAACTGAAGTTGAAAAAGGGATTAATTATCTGGTGAACATGAGAATAATAGTGGAGACTTGAACCCTGTGAGATTTCTAGCCTTTCTCCTTTCTGAGGGTTATACACTTATTATGAATTTCTTGAGTCCTACATTATCTTGTTGCATGATCTCTATAAATTTTTGTTTCTGTCAAAAACTGAGAATAAAACATCAAAGTTGAATCACACCACCACAGTACGTTCTAAAATTCACCCAAGGCATAGAAACCATGTAATTCTTAAGAAATGAAGAAAAGTCATTTGTTTGCCTAGATTGAGCATTTTAACCTACCCATGTATTGTATCTTTTGATCCTTAGGAAAATATGGCCAAAGTGTGGAGGGTGAATTAAGAAATACTGTGGTGAATGAATCAACATTCTCAGCGGATTATATTCCTTCTTAGATCATATTTATTGTATTCTTGAATTCTCATCTTTTGTTTTGTATGTGAACTATCTCTTATTCATTGTTTCATCTTATTCACATACATTTGAGAAAGAAAAACAACCAAATCTCTGAGTGATTTCATTATGAGTGATTATATACCTTGTGAGATTTGAAGTTGAAGCGAATTTTCTAGAATGTGAACCAAAGATATGTCCTCTTTTAAACTGAAGTTTGAAACAAAGAAGATGATCAAACTCTTAATATAAACTTGAATGAATAATTCCTATGTCTTTTGTATAGTGCTTACTGAAATCACTTATTGACTTAATATTGACCAATAAGTTACAAGAATACATATCTTAAGGCTTACGCATTCAAGTAGGAACTCTCTGAGGTTAAATAAGAAAAGAGTTATTTTTTACTAATTTTTGAGTTCGAGTCCCGAGTATCACAAATGTTTGTGGGTATCATTTCTGGAAACCCTCACGATACTACAACTCGTTCACAAATTTAGCTTTATATGCAAAATGTAATCGTGATTCCTACGAAAGTGAGTTAGTTTATATTTTTCTTTTACTTGAGGACTAGAAAAATGTAGGTTTGGGCAGATTTGATAGGCTTATAAATGGTACATTTTACGCCCCTAATTCTATATTTGTTATGTCATATTAATTAATAAAATACTCTCATTACATGTATTTTGTGTATAATGCAGGAATTCAAGTATTAATCATCAAATATGCACAAAATGACACAATAAGGCTAAGTTCAACAACTAAAAAGCCCATTGGAAGTTCACACGTGCATTGTCAAGGATCAAGGATTTTCGAGCCCAAAGGCCCATGAAACCAAACCCAAAAAAGTATCATCATTTACGAATCTCGAGGAAATAAAATTGAACATCCACATGGCAACTTCAACGTAGCAAAAGGAATCTCTACACATTCCACCTCTTACTCCACTATCAATTCTCCAATACAAGTCCTTATTTTATGCCAACATCTTTTCCTTATTTTATTCCACCTCCTACTCCACTATCCATTCTCCAATGCAATTTCTTATTTTATGCCAATATCTTTTCCTTATTTTACTCCACCTCCCATTCTTCTTCACCTATAAATACCACATTCTTGAAGTATACTGAAAAGGACTTGAAAAGAAAGAAAATTGAGAGTTAGAGATTTAGAGTCTTGAAGAGTTTTACTTGTAAGTTTTCCCATTTTCTTTATGTTTATCACCATGAGAAACCTAAGGTTTACCATGAGTGGCTAAACACCCTTTTAGAGTGTGAGTACGCCCCATGGGAGGACGACCTCAATTAGGTATTCTCAAGGTATGTTTTTCCATGTAAATTAGACCAACTTTGTGATTAGCATACTCTACGTACTAGAATGTCAATGTTTAATGAAATTGATAGAAGTTTTGTTTTACATAATCATGAATACATTTCTTACTCTTGTTTTCATCTTTCTTAAAGTCATAGATTCAAGATGTCTTTACTATTTATAACAACCCCACCCCTTTAATGCTTTAAGTATGATTGTAGTATAAGGTTATACATGATTTGTTAGATATTAGGTATTTCATTTAACTATGGAATCCTTATATGCTTTTAGATCATGCTTATAATCTTAGAAATGATTATCCAATTGGTTTGATTACATAAGCTTCATTGTATAATTTCCCATCTTTAGGTGAGGTTAGAACCTATCTAAGGATGAGTAATGATTGGAAGAATAAAATCTTGAGATAAGCCTAAGAAAACCATCAACCCATGGTGGTGATCTCTAAAGCCCTAAGTATCTCCATATTTGATTGTAATTTGTTTACATAGTTTTTATTTAGCTTTTAGTTCGAACACTTCATCAACCATGTATTTTCTAACTAGGTTAAGTTTTAAGATAGATTTAAAGATTAGTTTTCCAATTTATAACTCTCCTTGTGGGATTCGACCCGTATTTGTCGTTATATAACTCAATAGATAATTGTGCACTTGCGGTATGATTTGAGATATGATCAAGCATGTTAGCAGGAATTGGGTCAAAGCAGGGAAAGGAAAATTACTACATCAGTTTGGCACCGTCTGTGGGGATGACAAAGTTCTTAACTTTTCATTAGCGTCGTCTCCTTTTAAAAACTCAGAGAGATGGTAACTACTAGGTCATGCAACAACGGAGAATAGGGGGACACATCAAACGTTCCCGTTGGCGTAGTACCTCCGCTTTCAGTGGCTCCAGTCGTACACGAGCTACAAACTCAAGCCCCCGCGCCGACGACAACAATAGCGGACCCTCGAATCAATGGGCTGACATCTCAAATACAGCGGATAGCCAAAGCGGTGGATGTTCTCACGCGACCAAATCTACCACATTCCCATGGAGACCAGGAGCAGCACGGACCTCCGCATCCAGAAGATGTGAGGGAGCAAGCGTGGGTGAGCCAAGACCTCGCTAGTTCTCATTGGACTAAGGGAGGCTATGCAGCTAACGCTGAGCTCGCCGCCAGGATAAAGAGGCTCGGCCCTGGCAACCTTCTTCGCAGAGAGGCACATGATCTGAACGTACTGTACCACATCTCCGTTCTGCCATTTGTGGACCGGATCATGAATGAGGCCCTTTCGAGGAAGTTCACTCCCCCGAAGCTCGATTCCTACGATGGAACCACTGATCCTTTCGACCACCTTCGCTATTACCAACACGAAATGGCCCATAAAGAAGGATCTAAATCCGTCATGTGCAGAACCTTTCCCACCAGTTTGAAAAGCTCAGCACTAACGTGGTTCCATAGCCTTCCGCCGAAGTCGATCGACTCCTTCAAAATGCTTGCAAAAGAATTCCTGACAAGTTTCATTGGGATCCAACGTTTTTGAAAAGGTCTGCACTACATACTCTCTCTAAAGCAGAGCCGCCGTGAGAAACTCCGAGAATATGTCAGCGACGACAGAGCCGTGACGGCCTTCACTGTAGGCCTCAAAGAGGGAAAACTCTACGATGACCTCACCCTAGAGCCTCCTCTGGACATGACAGAGCTCCTCAAGAGCGTCCAGAGACACATCACCCTAGAGGATTCATGGACCGTTAAAAGGGAAGTCGAAGGTGAGAAGAATCCTTCTTGCCCCTAGGGACAAGAACAAAGGCAAAAGACGCGAGGATGAGGAACTGAGCAAAAGGAAGCACAGTGACAACAGGTTGGACCCTGGTCGGTTTAGGCTTGAAAAATCATCCAACTACATTAGATCTAGAGCTGTGACACCCCTAAATGCTAGCCTATCAAACATACTTAAATCCATGAAAAACTGGGAGGAACTGAAGTGGCCCCTGAAGATAAGCGGATGACCCTCCAAGCGTGACAACGACAAGTACTGCGTGTACCACAAGGAGAGCAGCCATGACACCAATGACTGCAAGAGTCTGAAGTATGAGGTCGAATATTGGATCCGCAAAGGCAAACTGAAAGAATTCCTGAAGTCTGAAAAGCGAACAGAACAAACAGGGAAAAGGGGGAGTTAGTTAAAGAAGTAGAGAAAGAGACTCCATGGATAATACACGTTCTTCATGGAGTCGGACCGAATGAAGACCAGTCATACAGGTCTCGCAAGAAGACCTTACCAGAAATGCGAACACAACTCGCGGATGAGGACAAACACATCTGCTACTCAAGGATTCAAGGCCCAATTCCCACCTTGGCCTTTACTTACAAAGACCTCGAAGGAGTCAGAGCGCCACATAACGACGCTCTAGTCATCTCGGTCTCCATAGCAAGGTGGGAGATAAAGAGAGCCCTGGTGGACACAGGAAGCTCGCTCAACGTTTCATTCTACAACGTGTTCCGCTGCATGGACCTTAAGAAAGATAGCCTGACATCTTCAGAGCACCCGCTAATCGGATTCAGCGGGGAGAAATGCTTCCCCATCGAAAAGATAAGGTTAGCTATGGTGGTTGGAGAACCGCAACTAAGGAAGGTCTTATTTATGGACTTCATGGTGATAAACGCGCCATCATCCTACAATCTCATCTTAGGAAGACCATGGCTCCACCAGATGGAAGCAGTGGTTTCCACCTTCATCAATGTGTTAAGTAGACTGCTAACCACTCTGAGGGGACAATACGTGGAGACCAACCTACGGCACAAGGCTGCCACTATGCCGCACTAAAACAAATAGAATGCTCCCAGATTCAGCTAATACTGCGGGGCAACATTAGCCAGTGCCAGGCCAAGCAACAGCGGAGGCATCGCCTTCAAACAGCGCGGGAGCTGTCTGCTCTTCCGACCAACAAAACGGAGAGCCATGGAAATCGGGAACACATCCCCCAACGTTCCATCGGTACAAAGATTGACCCCTCTACAAGGTTTACTCTTCAGTAACCTTTAAACGATCTGCAAGGGCAATCTGAATTCACTTCAATGCTAGGATCAATTTTTCTCCGTCAACAGTTAGTCTGCTTTCAGTTGTTTATTTCCCTTTCCATAATCAATGTAGATTTTTAGTTCTTAAAGGCTTATGTGATTTACAATCATTTACGAAATAAAGGAAGAATTACAAAAAAAAACTCTATTAGTTATTGAAAAGATGTAACAACAAACACTTTGAGGAATATACAAAAGACTACATACTACAAGCATTTTAATACAGTGCGACTTGAAGTAAAAGACTCATTTAGACAATTCTACTACAATTCCACTACGAGAAGCATCCAAAGAAGATTCCAATCCTCAACTTTTTCATAGAGTCTGAACTGGGTAAGATCAGGATGAAAGCATCATGTTCAAACCACGCTCGAGTTTGCAAGGGTACAAAATCGGCAACTGGGAGTCCCATGACAAGCCACATCCATATATGACCGACTCACACGCTTGGTCCAGCGAAACGGGTGAACTTGGGACAAGTATCAGGTGGACACAGATATAGTGCACCTTCTGACTGCAGGAATAAGAAGAGCGTCCAGGAGTCAATGGCCCAATCCATGGACCATGTCCAACTCCTCTTCATCTTCAGATTTCGAGAAGTGGCAGAGGCAGCCACCATGGAGTTGGACGTTGGTGCTATCTCTGAAATTAAATATTCAGGAACAACGATAAGGCACCAGCACATATACGACAGACTCTTCTCTTGGGAGAAAATCCGTACTATTTCTCCGCGATATGAGAAGAAATTATGAGACCTCAGTAGTTCAACTACGTGCCCACCCATAACAGGTGACCAGCAACTATCGTTATGCTTGATTAGTGCAAATGTCAGAACATTCAGAGGCTCCAGAGACGGAGATCCACCTTCAGCCTTTGGAAAACCCAAAGCATTTTCTTTAGCCTTTGGAAAACCCAAAGCATTCTCTTCAAGCGAGAACATTACAGGAGATGAGCTCTATGAAAGATAGTGCCTACAACGATTGGAAAACACCATTATATAGACATGATGGTTCACCAAGCGGGCACTCTAGCATTAAATACCATATGAGAAACGAGGAGACATCAGTTCCCAAAAAAACTGCACAGACTACGTCAATCAAATTAATGGCGCTGCACTCAACCCAATCAATTGAGGGGGGGAGTAGCCGATACTCAACCATCACGCTGCCTACGCCGTACGCGTGTTACCGCGCGATCTACACCGTACACGCAACGCACCGTGCAGTTTCCCTAGCCCTTCCTCTGCGGGCCCATGAGCTTAGCCTGTTATTCAAACAGTATTTTGTCACATGCTTGGCACAAGCACAAGCATGAGCACATGAAATCCTAGACAACTCTAACATACGGATCGTACCTACAGATCACTAGCTGATTTAAGGTAACATCGTCCACACCACGCTGATGGACTAGGCTTGCATGCCCTCAAACAGACGGAACCCCTCTTCAACCGGGCAAGCTTAGTTAGCCCAAATACCTAGTCCATGATCTTGATGAACTCAGAAATGATGCATATGATCTATCCAAGAGGTATAAGTATAAGATGAAAAAGGTCCATGATAGTCAAATCATGCTAAAAGTGTTTCAACCAGGTCAAAAAGTACTTTTGTACAATTCCCGCCTTCACATATTTTCGGGGAAGTTAAATACCTATTGGTCAGGACCTTTTACAGTCAAAACTGTTACCCCATGGGGAGCCATCACAATTGAGATCCCAAAAGACAGTAGTAGCTTCCAAGTTAATGGACAATGCCTAAAGCCCTGACTGTAAAAGGACCATCTAATACCTACTCCGCTCAGCGCGGATCACGATGATTTAGGAAGTGGGAGTCTAATCAGCACTATCACGCCTGGTGACGATGACTTTTCAGGGATCATTGCCCCCTTCGCGGCCAATGATCACCGAACATAATCAGGTAAGCCTAGCTAGTGACGACTAGCAACGAAAGCTTATGATCAAAGCCCAGACCTGTGGCCCACTGCACGGGTGTAGATGCTTTGGAAGATTGGAGCCTAGTCAGTTTCGAACTGATTCCGACGGCTCCCCACGGGACCACTGCTTTTAAGCATGGCCGCCAAATCACCAACCCCGGACCTGTAGCTCCCACTGCGTGGGTGTAGATGGTTTGGAAGATGGGAGCCTAGTCAGTCCCGAACTGATTCCAACGGCTAGCCACGGGAACAATGCTTTTCAGCGTAGCCACCAAATCACCAACCCTGGACTTGTAGCCCCCACTGCGCGGGTGTAAATAGTCTAGAAGGTGGGAGCCTAGTCATCCACGAACTAATTTCGACGGCTTTCCATGGGACCATTGTTTTTCAGCGTGGCCACGGAAAACTCCCAAGTTTGTAGCTTGATGCGTAAAGGTGTAGATAATTTGGAAGGTGGGAGCCTAGTTAGTCCCAAAGTGATTTTGATGGCTTGCCACAGGACAACTGGTTTTCAGCTTGGTCGCAAAACTCTTCTCTTGAATTCGTAGCCCCCACCGCTAGGGGAGGGTGGAAATGGTTTGAAAGGTGGGAGCCTAGTCAGTTCTAAGATGCTTACCACGGCTTGCCACGGGACCACTACTTTTCGGCCTGGTCAGTAAACTTTTACTCCCCGAATCTGTAGTTCGCTTTGCTCAATCATAAATGATTCAGAAGGTGGGATCCTAGTCAATCCTTAACTGATTTCGGCGACTTGCCACAGGATCACTGCTTTTCAGGCTGGTCACCAAACTTTTACTCCCCGAATCTGTAGTCCGCTTTGCTCGATAATAAAACATTTGGAAGGTAGGGAGCCTAGTCAGTCTTGAATTGATTTTGGCGGCTTGCCACGGGACCACCATTTTTCAGTGTGGTCGCCAAATTGTTGTTCCCCGAATCTGTAGTCCACTCATAGATGATTTGGAAGTGGGAGTCTCAAGAAGCACGCTACATGACCTCCGCTTTCCTTCGAAACAACATTCACAAACATAAATCTAGCTGAGCCAGCGTCTTCACGCTCAAACGGACTGACATTTTATTATTAGCGAAGGCCATTCGCGCCGATACAAAGATTGTACGGCCGTTGTCCAGATAAAAACTACTTAGGATGCCAGCTCGAGCTTACGGCGCCTGACTCGGCACGAACGCTTTGACATACACACTCGACCATTGCAACTCACCCATACCAACAATTGCAGCCGACCGGTCAGACAAAACAGGGTAAGTTTCAAGCAACATACCTTGGAGACAAGACACAGCTCGGGCGACTCAACCCCCAGCTAAACTGTTTGCAACATGCCCACCATCGGACATGACTTCACAACAATGACCTTGAGTCATTCGCAGCACAAAACGGTCAAGCTCTCTATTGCAGATAGACCAGTCGACGTCCTATTGATTCAACCAGCCCATGCCATAGCAAGCGCGATACGGATAAAAATGTTTTCATTAAATGTCAAAACGGAGAGGGGTAAAAACACACAAAACTTACTCCTTATTAGGAGAAGGTACAGAAACAAAAGAACTAAGCTTAGTGGAAGAAGGAGCAGTAGTTGCGTTCACATGCCCCACGACCTAGACATTAGGGCCCACACTGTCTTCCTCGTCCAATGATGCAAAGGTAACAGACAAGTCTACATATGACATCTTCTTATAGCGGCCGAGATCCCATTCTGGATGCTCCTCCTTCATCAGCGCCAGCAGCTCCAACCTGCCATGTACAACCCAGCGGAACTCGCATTTGCCTTGTTCCTGAAGAAGCTCCTCACACACCTTTGCATCAACAAGTTCACGTTCCAATAGCTCTAACTTGTCAGTCAGCGCATCGACCTTGGATTGCTCTGTGGCCAGACTACTCTTCACAACACTAAGCACATGCCACTCCAATTCAAGCCGGTCCTCAACCTTCCTCTCCTCTCGAGCATAGAACTCCACATCAGATTCTAACTGTTGCTTCTGAGCAGCCAAGTCGGCCTCCTTCGAAACATTATCTTCAACAAGATACCACAGTTCAGAACGCGCTTTAGCCGCAACTTCCTACGCACCCTCTACATCTCGACAGATTCAGTCCAACTCCTGTGTGAGTCTATTTTTCTCGAATGCCGCCTCAGACAGATCACGCTGAAAGACCTTCAGACAAGCCCCTTGAGTCTCAGCGACCACGGTTGACTAATTCAGCATCTTCTCCTCAGCCCACTTCTGTAGCCGATCAATTTCATAAAGCGCATCAAAATACAGCGCCTGCATGTGCGAGAAGACACGTTCCAAGGTGTAAACCCTCTCACGACCCGCCTCGACTTTCGTCCTAGCAACGGCCACGTGGCTCAAGTGAGACATACCTAGCATAAGGTACTTCAAGCCCTTATCCATACATTTTTCCAGTATATCCTCCTCGGGCTTTGGAGCACAATCCATTAGCCAACTACGACACCTTCTTATATGTTTCCTCGAAGCATACTCCACGTCAACCTCTTGGTGCCAGACCTGTGAACTCATATTCACCAAGTCCAATGCAAACAGGTTTATCCGTGAATTTGGATGAAGCTTCCCCGGATTAGGAATCACGCCAGCGCCACCCTTCACGATTGCCACCATCCTCAAGCTCTCCTTCGTAGCCTTCCACTTATCACTAATAGACGACCCTTTATTGCGAGACGACTCAACGAGATCCGGAGGTAGAAGAGGAAGTGAATTATCCAAAAGACCCTCCAACACTCCTAGCTGTGGCCTAGAGCGAGACGGTGAGCAACTCAGACTACTGGAGAGACGGTCAGTGTCGTGGCCACTCTCAGGCGAAGCAACAATGGGGTAATCAGATTCTACAGCCTCAGGCGAATCTTCACGCGAGCCTTATACCGAAACAAACCCATGCGAATCATCACCAGCGAAAGCTGCCATTGCAACCCACACCAGACGGTCATTCATAGCTTCGACTTACGCGACACTAAGGTTCGACCTGTCTACAACTCCTGCAAACCATAGGTACTCTTTCGCCAAGTCAGAAACATCAGTCTCCACCCCAACAGGCCTAGCAGACTCGTGTTCTTCTCCCACTGGAGCGGGTCGTGCCAAAGACGACCCAGTCCTCACACAGGACTTTTTTCTCACAAAGGAGATAAGTGTTTCAGACAGCTCATCCGCATCAGGCGGAATGGGAGCTCTAGCCCCAACAGCCTTCCTTTTCCTCGAAGGGGCCCATCTTCCAACTTAATTCGCGATGTTCGGTACAGAGTGTGGGCAACGCGCCAGTTGTCCCACATCCTAATACAGATGAAGTTGGAAACTCTTATGACATCGACTGCATTCCTCTTTGGCAAGTCATGAAATGTCTCTATGGTGTTTTGCTCCGTTAAGGTAAGAGGAGTAGTAGGAAACCTTCCTGTGAAGAAACACAAACAACAATTAGTTAGCCCGTTATCACGCATATCAAAGTCACAAGAAGAGGGTTGAACTTACGAAGCGGCATGAACTGTCGCTCGAGCGGACGACCCTTGCATCGAAAATACTTTGAATCCGCAGGAGTCAATAGGCAATACTTCTGCCAAAACTTGAAGTTGTCAGACAGATTAATGAAGCAAGTCGGCGACGACATCTTACATACAACGTTACTCTTCAGCCGAAGAGAAGTCAGCAACTGAATTACCTGCGGAGTCGCGGTGACACAGGCCTCCTTAGCATTGAGCAAAATTGTCATGCCCCGACCCACCACGGGAATCGCAGCGTGCCGATGCATGAACTAACCCGTAATACAAGCGGATCATAACCGGCCACAACATCATAATATAACACATTCTTGATACGAGAATGAAACGAAAATAAAAACTACGATAAAATTTGAACAAAATAAATATATATTTGATTCGCCCCGCCAGAGTCATAGCAACAAAACCAGTATACAAACATCTAGTATAACCATATAGTACATCTGAAACACAGAGGAAGCAAAACATACCCGTACAGGGTGGACACGACCAAACACCACAAAAAGCGCCTACAACGGAAAATGGGGCCTACGCGCCACGCTCAGCAGGAACGCCAACACTGCCTGCACTCCAATAGAAGCACACCCCTTGCGGGGTCAGCAAAGCACAAAGCTAGCTGGTGCGAGCGAACTAAATACAAATAATAGAATAATGAACAAAGAAAATTCATGCCACACAACAATGAATAAGCAACAAGTTCTAAAGTCTAGATCACACCGTGCCTCTAAGGATAATGTTTCTAAGTTCAAGCAACAACACAAACATTTCAGATTCCACAATAACTACAAGTTTACAATATATGCCGATCATTACACGTGATTCAAACATGGTAAATATCAAGCGATGGAAATAAAGACAATCAGGTATAGCAATCAGGTTGAAACAAAAAATTCTGTAAAATTCTTCCTAGTCTCCTAGGTATAGCAAAAAAATTCTGTAAAATTCTGTAAAATTCTGTATAAGTATCTCATATCGTAGGTATCCGCATACCCTACGAATGTGTCTCACCCAGACACATCCCACAACGTGCACCAGTACCACTTCGGGCTTGTTTGTATCCTAATAGGGTGCCATCTGCCAGGATACAAACTCAAACATCCCGAACGATTGGCCTAACACGGCCAACCTAACACAATCAAACTCAAGCGCGCTGGGAGGGAAAGCGAGTAATCTCCAAAGCACGTCCTCCGGGACCCGTCCTACTGCACTCTATAGTGGCAAGTGTGTGCTGGAGCTCACCGCACCTCAGCAAGCTTGCCACATGCAATAGCGTCCACAATGTCAGGTGCGAGTCATCTCAAGCACCATCCAACTCATGATGCGAGCAAGCTCCTAAGCATCGGCACAACAGGCATTATAGCGGGGTAAAGACACTTATACTACTATCCGCATGCACAAATGACGAGTCTGTACATAATCAAAGTTAACAGACGTGCAATCATAATCAAGTCGGCAATTTTTATAAAACCACGACTATGCCAGGGTCCCAACATGACCCAATTCACCACGATAAATTTATTCGAGTCGTTTATCATACATGCTCAAGACTCGGGAATCCACGGTAAAACATGACATACTATGCAAACTCGAAAACGAAGCATACAAGTCCAATGTCATTACACCAAAGTCTAATCACACCAAAATTCATTCACTATTCGATTTCATTCAAGTATATAATGCTTTCAAAAAACCCAATACATAATTCACGGTATGATGTAAACTTAAATTCAGGATTTCAAATACTTATTTCTTAAAATAAAAATTATAGTTCCACTGACCCGAGCGGAGTGGATTTTCAAAACCCAATTCCTACCAGTCGAAGCTCCTAACACGAAAAACCACTAATGCGGGACCACGAAAATTTTTAAAACTGCAAGGCGGACTCGAAAATGAGTAAACCAGCCGAAAACTGAAAAAATAAATAAATTACAAGCGGCGCGTGACTGAAAGAAAAACTCACAGGCAATAAAAATTCGGCAAACACCCCGTCGAAACCCAAACTTTGGCAAAAATGCGCCGAAACCCTCCCTACTCCGGTCTGATCGCCTCCAACCCGCACAACAGCCCGGAAATGGGTCTAAGAACACCCGGAGTCACGAATGTGAGGCTTACCCACTCACCCATAGCCCGGATTCATGCCGAAGAACCCTCAAAATGAACATGCACCCAGATTTTTGAAAAAAAATTGGCCAACCCCAAAATCAACCTTGCATGTCGGTTCTAAGGGCTCCCAATGACGCCACCAAGGCCCCTCCACGGCTGATCGGAGCTATGGAAACCAATAAAACAAACCCAACACCAAACCCAAGTGAAAACTGATTTTTTTTGTTTTTTTTTCTTGCGAAAAACCAACAGAGATATGAAGAGGGAACGAAGAGAGGAAGAAATATGAGGAGGAGGAGGTGAGATTGGGGGAGAAATATCGACAAACACCACAATTTTGTTCGCTGGGGATGAAGAGGGCGAAGGGAACCTTGCACTGTGAAGAGAAAAAAAAAGGAAAAAGAAGGAAGAAAAGGGGGGTCGTTTTAAATGGTGGGTGGCTATGCGCCCCCACCGCACTTACTGAGTACACCCCCAGACCCAAAATCCTTTTTTTTAAAATAAAACATAGGTATTACATCATACACACCTTAAAAGAGATCTCGTCCTCGAGATCGGACAAAAGCCACGACAAGAAAACCTAGGCGAAAAGCTCGGGGTATTTCTGTCTCATCTGGTCCTCCAGTTCCCAAGTCACGTCACCCGTTCGGTGGCTCCACTGAACCTTCACTAACTTCACTGTCCTTCGACAAAGTTGTTTCACATCATCATCAACAATGGCTACTGGCCTCACTGGATACGTCAACTCATCGGAAATCTCTACCTCAGCGGGCTCTATAATCTGCGACGGGTCTGCCAAACACTTTCGCAACATGGATACGTGAAACACGTCGTGGAGACCTGACATACTCTGCGGTAAAGCCAATCTGTAGGCCACTGGTCCAATCCTCTCAGTAATCTCATATGGCCCTACATACCTCGGTGCAAGCTTCCCTCGACTTCGGAACCTAACAACTTCGCGCATCGAGGAAATTTTCAGAAAACCATGTCACCAACATCAAACTCTAACTCCTTATGCCTCCTATCAGCGTAACTCTTCTGTCTACTCTGGGCTATCAACAAACGTGCTCTAATCAGCTCAATCTTCTCAGTAGTTTCTTTGATCACATCCGTCCCCATCACAACTGACTCTCCAATCTCTGCCCAACAAACAGGGGACCTACACGGTCGTCCGTAGAGTGCCTCAAACGGTGCCATGCCAATACTTACGTGGTAGCTGTTGTTGTACGCAAACTCGCATAACGGTAGGTGATCTTCCCAACTGCCCCCAAAGTCTAAAATGCATGCTCTAAGCATGTCTTCCACTACCTGATTCACTCGCTCAGATTGGCCATCTGTCTGTGGATGATAAGTTGTACTCATGTCCAATCTAGTACCCATAGCTTGCTGAAAGCTCTGCCAGAAGTGGGTTGTGAAAAGCGGATTTCTGTCGGATACAATCGAAATAAGCGACCCATGAAGGCGAACTATCTCCCAAATGAACAACACCGCTAGACTGTCTGTCGTTCGATTCATACTAACAGGAATGAAATGTGCACACTTCGTCAACCGATCAACAATGACCCATATCGACTCATTACCTTTCCTCGACCGTGGAAGTCCATCGATGAAATCCATAGTGATATACTCCCACTTCCACATCGGGATATCCAATGGATGCAATAACCCAGACGGTCTCTGATGCTCGGCTTTCACCTGCTGACAAGTCGCACACCGTGCCACAAACTCTCCAATGTCTTTCTTCATGCCATGCCACCAGAAAGAACGTCTCAAATCTCGATACATCTTTGTTCCACCGAGGTGAATGGTGAAACGAGATCTATGAGCTTTCTGTAAGATATCTCTTCGCAACTCCTCATCAGACGGAACACAAAGTCGCCCACGAAACCGCAACCCTCCATCAGAACCCACTGACCAATCGGTAGGGTACTCATCCAATGTGTCCACTACCAAATTTGCTATCTGCCTCGTAATCACTGGATCAGAGGTCTGTCTCTCCACCACTCTACTGATCAACGGCGGATAAACTACTAAACTCGCTATCATGCTGCCTTCTGTACTGAAAGTAGGCTGAACTGCAAATGAAACCAATGTCTCAAGTGTTCGGTACTCCTGAATCATCATGGTTTCCATCACTGCATGTCGCCTACTCAAGGCATCTGCAACCACATTGGCCCTACCAGGCTGATAATGTATCTCGAAGTCATAGCTGCTAAGGAAATCAACCCATCGTTGTTGCCTCATATTCAATTCCCTCTGAGTGAATAGGTACTTCAAACTCTTGTGATCTGTGAACAACTCGAACCTCTCACCATACAGATAATGTCTCCAGATCTTCAAAGCAAAGACTACGGCTGCCAATTCTAAATCATGTGTCGGATATCTCCGCTCGTGGGGTTTCAACTGTCGAGACGCATAGGCTACGACCTTCTTGCCTTGCATCAACACTCCACCCAATCCTTTACCGCAAGCATCAGTAAATACCACCAGTCGGTTACCAGGTGTCGGAATAGTCAACACTGGTGCTGAAGTCAATCGAAGCTTCAAAGTTTCAAAAGCTTCTTCACACTTTTCTGACCATACAAAAGGAACATTCTTCCTAGTTAACTGAGTGAGTGGTGCCGCAATCAGGGAAAATTTCTTGATAAACCGTCGGTAATAACCATCCAAACCCAGAAAACTACGAATCTCCGTCACACTGCTCGGTCATTTCCAAGACTTCACTGCTTCGACTTTTTCGGGATCCACTGCAATACCTACACTAGAAATAACATGCCCAAGAAATCAAACTTCAGGCTCCCAGAAATGACACTTACTGAACTTCCCAGAAATCAAACTTCTGGCTTCCTCGGCTAAACCTCTGATTGTGTTCTGAACCTCTAGCTCGTCGAACCAAAGTCTCTTGTCTACACTCGGTGTCCACTCGCTCCTGACTCAAAGTGACGTCCACTAATCTCTCAAAAGGACAATCAATCATTACCATCAACTGTTTCCTTAGGAACAGGTTCAAACCACTAAAAAACTTCATGTTCTTCTTCTCTGGAGTATCTATAAAACAAGTGGCATAGCGGCTCAATTGTGTAAACTCGGCCAAGTACTCAGAAACAGATCTAGAACCCTGCTGTAAATGTAGAAACCTGTCCACTATCTCAGCTCTGGCAGAATCAGGAACAAAATATTGTTCAAACACCTGGCAAAATGTATCCCACTGCATCTCTGACACATCACGGCTCTGCCTCACTGAATCCAACCAGTACATAGCCTCTCCGTCAAACTGGTGTGCTGCTAACTCAGTACGCTGTATAGGTGTCAGCACCATCTTCTCAAATATGAGCTCTACCTTACGGATCCACCAATCCGCTGCTAGAGAATCTCCAGTGCCATCAAATCTTTCACCACCCAAGCTGACGAAATCCCTATTGCGCCGAGTAAACAGATCCTCTGACTGACTGCCCTACCTCATATTCTGTGCCAATTGGGTCATCATTTCCATATAGCCTGAGAGACATCCTCTCCAGTAGTGCCTGATCCCTCACCCTGGGATCTCTTACCACGCGCCATCACCAAACAACCACTACGTAAAAGAAAACACACATACAATACATCAAACAATACAACAAAAGTCCTAACTCCTCTACCCAATTCACTCAAGAAAGTGGTATACGATGATGTTCTATGTGAACCGGTAAACAACGACTCTGATACCAAGCTCTGTCCACCCCAACCCGCCACGGGAATCACAGCGTGCCGATGCATGAACTAACCCGTAATACAGGCGGATTGTAACCGGCCACAACATCATAATATAACACATTCTTGATACGATAATGAAACGGAAATAAAAACTACGATAAAATTTGAACAAAATAAATATATATTTGATTCGCCCCGCCAGAGTCATAGCGACAAAACCAGTATACAAACATCTAATATAACCATATAGTACATCTGAAACACAGAGGAAGCAAAACATACCCGTACAGGGTGGACACGACCAAACACCACAAAACGCGCCAACAACGGAAAACGGGGCTTACGCGCCACGCTCAGCAGGAAAGCCAACACTGCCTGCACTCCAATAGAAGCACACCCCTTGCAGGGTCAGCAAAGCACAAAGCTAGCTGGTGCGAGCGAACTAAATACAAATAATAGAATAATGAACAAGGAAAATTCATGCCACACAACAATGAATAAGCAACAAGTTCTAAAGTCTAGATCACACCGTGTCTCTAAGGATAATGTTTCTAAGTTCAAGCAACAACACAAACATTTCAGATTCCACAATAACTACAAGTTTACAATATATGTCGATCATTACACGTGTTTCAAACATGGTAAATATCAAGCGATGGAAATAAAGACAATCTCATAATTCTTCCTAGTCTCCTAGGTATAGCAATCAGGTTGAAACCAAAAATTATGTAAAATTTTGTATAAGTGTCTCATATCGTAGGTATCCGCATACCCTACGAATGTGTCTCACCCAGACACATCCCACAACGTGCACCAGTACCACTTCGGGCTTGTTTGTATCCTAATGGGGTGCCATCTGCCAGGATACAAACTCAAACATCCCGAATGATTGGCCTAACACGGCCAACCTAACACAATCAAACTCAAGCGCGCTGGGAGGGAAAGCGAGTAATCTCCAAAGCACATCCTCCGGGACCCGTCCTACTGCACTCTATAGTGGCAAGTGCGTGCGGGAGCTCACCGCACCTCAGCAAGCTTGCCACGTGCAATAGCGTCCACAATGTCAGGTGCGAGTCATCTCAAGCACCATCCAACTCACGATGCGAGCAAGCTCCTAAGCATCGGCACAACAGGCATTATAGCGGGGTAAAGACACTTATACTACTATCCACATATACAAATGACGAGTCTGTACATAATCAAAGGTAACAGACGTGCAATCATAATCAATTCGGCAATTTTTATAAAACCACGACTATGCCAGGGTCCCAACATGACCCAATTCACCACGATAAATTTATTCGAGTCGTTTATCATACATGCTAAAGACTCGACAATCCACGGTAAAACATGACATACTATGCAAACTCGAAAATGAATCATACAAGTCCAATGTCATTACACCAAAGCCTAATCACACCAAAATTCATTCACTATTCGATTTCATTCAAGTATATCATGCTTTCAGGAAACCCAATACATAATTCACGGTATGATGTAAAACTTAAATTCAGGATTTCAAATACTTATTTCTTAAAATAAAAATTATAGTTCCACTCACCTAAGCGGAATGGATTTTCAAAACCTAATTCCTACCAGTCGAAGCTCCTAACACGCAAAACCACGAATGCCGGACCACGAAAATTTTAAAAACTGCAAGGCGGACTCGAAAATCAGTAAACTAGCCGAAAACTGAAAAAAATAAATAAATTACAAGCGACGCACGACAGAAAGAAAAACTTACAGGCAATAAAAATTTGGCAAACACCCCGCCGAAACCCAAAGTTTGGCGAAAATGGCTGAAATCCTCCCTACTCCGGTCTGATCGCCTCCAACCCGCACAACAGCCCGAAAATGGGTCTAAGAACACCCGGAGTCACGAATGTGAGGCTCACCCATGCACCCAAAGCTCGGATTCATGCCGAAGAACCCTCAAAATGAACATGCACCCTGATTTTTGAAAAATATTCGGCCAACCCCAAAATCAACCTTGCATGTCGGTTCTAAGGGCTCCCAATGACGCCACCAAGGCCCCTCCATGGCTGATCGGAGCTATGGAAACCAATAAAACAAACCCAACACCAAACCCAAATGAAAACTGATTTTTTTGTTTTTTTTTCTTGCGAAAAACCAACAGAGAAATGAAGAGGGAACGAAGAGAGGAAGAAATATGAATAGGAGGAGGTGAGATTGGGGGAGAAATATCAACAAACACCACAATTTTGTTCGCTGGGGACGAAGAGGGTGAAGGAAACCTCGCACTGTGAAGAGAAAAAGAAGGAAGAAAAGGGGGGGTCGTTTTAAAGGGTGGGTGGTTATGCGCCCCCACCGCACTTACTGAGTACACCCCCAGACCCAAAATCTTTTCTTTTTTTTTTAAACACAGGTATTACAAAAATCATGAGGAGGATCCTATATCCATTAGGTCCCAGATGAGCTGGAGGAATCCCTAGAAGATCTAGGAACTTCCAAATCACGTTCAAAACTAGAAAGCGCACTCTGGTTTGAAGCATCCCACGATGCAAGTAGATGAAACCGGTCGGAGGTGACATTGGCGTTTGGTCACCTGTCAGGACATACAACGGCAGGTCATCAAGGACTCCAAACTTCATACGGATTTCGGCAAGGCCAGGCTCGGATAGCAATCTGTCTTCAAAACACTCCAAGCCCTTGGCCAAGATTATGTCGTCAAGAAGGTTTTGTTGGGCCATGAAAAAGATGAACAATCTTTTTTAATCAGAGCAATATCTTTGAAAGCAGAGAAAATAGAAGAGTCGGGTTCTACAATGCGGACGACCTAAATAGAGGGTGGGTTCCCACCTCTTTTCCACTTAACCAACGTATGTTCAATTAATGAAGCGCGCGGCTCAAGCAACGGTTCAGACTCAATCGTCATGAGCGGCGCATCCCTTTAAGAGATGACTTAGTGAACAGATGTGATGACCCACTAACTCGGGGGGAGTAGCTGATGATACATGAAAACAGTCACACCTCTAAGACACACATGTGTCATGATGATTTCAAGGAAATACGGGCTCCAACATCAGCCCAGCGCTGATCCGGCCCAAGCAGTTCTAAGCCCGCTCAATTCAGTCAATCAGGCAGACCTGAACTCTCACAGCATGCTAGTCCCACACGTCTCACAGCTATCCTCAATACCCATAATTCCTACTAAGGCAAGTATCTCGAGGATCAGCTTCGAATGGGCAACTACATCTGCTCTTTGCTTCCAACTAGGAAGCAAATACCATAATACATTCCACACAGGGAAACTCCCTTCTACGAATTGCTCTCGCATTGGGAGTTATCTCCCGTATATATAGGAGCACGTAGCTAATAAGGAACTTCCCTCCTATAGCACGCTTCCTAATTAGATAAGGATCTCCACAAATATCTCCTTCCTAAACTACGCCTATGATGGCCTGGTAGAACCAGAACTCCTTACACTATAAATAAGACATGAGGTTGGTAAGCTAAGGTACGCTACAAATTTCCTGTTATAGCATTACACCTTTGTCATATCCTTGTCTGACTTTAGCATCGGAGTGCCATCGGCCACCACAACGGTTGTGCAGGTCAGTAGGAACTGGGTCAAAGCAGGGCGCGAAAAATGACTGCATCAATATTTAAGTGAAAATTTACACTCATTAAGACATTGTTGGCTCAATGGCAGAGATTGTATTCAACATAAGTATACATTAGAGGTTCGAAACCCGATAAAAGCAAGTCTAATTCCAATTTATTGAAACTTGGTTAGACCGATTATTGACTTGGATATAGTCTTGGCTGAACCTAATCCAATATGAATTTTGTTCAAGCTTTAACCAGCGACACCTCTAGCTCTCCAAGGGTAGTCTTCCCAGATTAGATATCAATTCAAGTCAAGATGCCTCAACATTAGCAACAAATGCATTAGAATTTTCAGATCCGATAGAGGAGGTATAGAGAGTTTTCTACACGAATATGTTGCAATTAATGTGCACTTTATGGACACAACAAATATACATATGTTCACCAATGGTATGTTCTCAATATTGTTGAATCTTACAGAAACTATCAAGCAACAAATATGAAAAGTGAACAGTGAACCACCAAGATATTGGTATGTTATACGACAAATGATCGCACAATGGAGCTCAAATGGGAAGATTCAAATATCAAAAAGTGTTGGTGCGACATCTTTCTCTTTTGAAGGATCAATTAAAAAAAAAGTTTATCACTCCTATGAAAATGTGCAACCAATCATGTCTAAGAAGAAGAAGACTAGATGGATAAGCTCATATGTACTCAAGGATATCATGCAAAAGGGCTCAAGGTAACTTCTAATTGATTCTTACATTTATATATCTCATGTGTTTCCATCATATCGATTAGTTAGAAATAATATGTGCTGAATTATCCCTACATATTTCTTTTTGGGCCTTGTGAGTTGTAGTTTCTAGTTATTTTTTCAGCTAGAGATCATTTTATCGAACTGTGAGAAATATAATTCCTTAAAAAGGATATGTAGCCAACCATCTATGCTTCATGGTTTATATTTTATGTGGTTTGATAGCTTTTTTGAAAACATTTTTCATGTACTTTATTGTCATTTTTAGAAAGAAAAAAATAAATAAATAAATAAAAAGTGAAATGTAATGTTGAATATCTTTATGAGAAATTTGTATATATTAAAAATTTATTTGTGAAACTCATTTTAAAATTCTTTTGATTGATTTGAAAATGAATTTTGAAAACTATTTGGATTTTTATGTGGTTAACTCTAGAAGAAATATGTTGCAATATTCAAAATTTAGCTTTCGATTCTAGCTAAGTATTGAATGTAAACTACTTGATGATCGGTCTCTACTCATCGTCGGATAAGAAATGTCTGAATATGTTGAATGGACGATCAAAATTGCAGCTCGGCAACCAATACAATGTTAGAGAATTTAAGAACAATCTAAATGGACGTGCATAAAAATGTTCATCGACGAGCAAATGTAAAAGGCAAAAAAGAATCTGAATGGAAACAAAACCGAATTTTGCTCATAAAAGAGAAGAAATGACAAGTAAGGTCAACTTCAACCTGAAGGTGAATATATGAAGTCGAATTCACTTAATGCTTGCACAAGCATACCCTCTTCTTCTTCATTTTCTCCCTCTCAATAAAATATTTCAAATTGTGCCAAAACAAACCCCAACCGTCGTTTTATTCACACCTCCCTTTCAGTCCATCACCATTTAAACCGTTCAACTACTCAAATCGTTCATCTCTTCATTACCTATCAACCCATTTCTTCAAATCCTTCTCTCATTCACTCTCAAAGTGTTTATTTGGCAAAACATTAAACTCCCCTCACCATGGCACCAATGGTATACTTCCAAATGGAGGAGCTAAGAATAAGAAGTCAAAAAAATTAGATGTATGGGAACTTGAGTTCATGAAGGCTCGTTCTATTCATCTTGTCATCGAGCCAAAAGAAAAAGGAAGAGTTTGAGAAAAATGGTGGTCTAATGATGTTAGGACGAGAATGCAACATGTATTCTACCTACCAATCCATCGAATTGATTTTGAGGTTCAGAGTTTTGCAAAGGATACTTGTGTCAAGTATGTTTGGAAAGAAAGGTAGTCTGACCACGATAACCACAAACTCGCCCATATATTACGTGGACATCATGACAGGGAACAAGATCAACACCCCATTGTCCATCTAGTATGACATTCTTTTTCGAATAGAAGAAGGAAGCGGCTTACTCCCTTATGGTGGTACCATTGGGAAGTTGATACCAGCCTCGGTACCTCGTCAGAATCCTAATTCAAAAAATTTATCTTCAATGAAGTGGCTATCAATCAAATGTTCAGGACTGAGAAGAAGAAAATTTAGACTCCGGTTTGGGAAGAAATTATGAGTATGAAAACAAAGATGAAAAGGCTCATACTTGATATTCGAAACCCATAGATTTATGTTTAAGTCTGTGAAAGCTCAAGTGCCTTGATTGTGATGATGTCACAATGGTACTCCTCATCAATTGGATTGCCATAAATACAATAAATTTTTATTGGTATCCAAAACCAATTCTAGTTGCGAGCCAATTGACTTTTAACTATTATCTTTATGGGGAGTCCCAGCCTTTGATTTAGTGAGAGTCCTAACCTTTGTGGTACACTACACCAAAAGGCCAGTTTAGCTACGCCGAGATGGCCACGGTTCTAAACCGTTGGTTTATTTGCCACGGCAAAAAACCGTAGCTATAATGACCAACGGCTTAAAACCGTGGGTAAAAAAAAACTGGCCACGACTGAAAACCGTTGGTTTATTGGCCACGGCCAAAAATCGTGGCTATAATTAGCAACGGCCTAAAACCGTGGCTAAAACAATGGCCACGACTCATTGGTGTATTTGCCACGGCCAAAAACCGTGGCTACAATGACCAACGGCCTAAAACCGTGGCTAAAAAAAAATGGCCACGGCTCAAAATCGTGGCTACACTAAAAAGCTGAAAAAAAATTGGGCGGGCTATTTTGGTGCTCGACTTCCACCTTCCATCCACTCGACTCCACTCGACATCGACCCTCCCTGCTCCCCTCCACTCCACTCGAAGCTCCTCCTTCCCTGCTCCCCTCCACTCGACTTCCCTGCTCCCTCCCTCGACTTCCCTCCTCCCCTCCTTCCCTCCTCCCTCGACTTCCCTGCTCCTCCCTCGACTTCCCTCCTCCCCTCCTTCCCTGGTCTTCCCTCCTTGCTCGGCGTCTTCAACCTCCAAACAATTTTGCAAAATCGATCAGCGAGTGCAACCTCCAAACCATTCTCTCGTACAGGTACTCTTTCTCTCTCTGCTTTCTTTTTGTGTCTTCTATCTTAGTTTTTATGGGGTGCTAAGTGTTTGATTAAATTTTTGAAGAGTGAATTGAAGTGTATCTGAAGCTTGAATTGTTTGATGAAATTAGGGTTTCTAAATCTAGAGTTTTTTTATTTAGAGGTTTTGAATCTCAAGTGTTCGAATTGAAATATGCCATCCTGTTTGTTTTTGCTTTTTTTTGGCAAGTCTATTGTTTAGAACAAGCAGTGGTTGCATACTGTGTGGCTATTACATACACAAGATACTTGCAGCGTTTTAGTTGTTGCATAATTCTTCAAAAGTATTAGCAGTTTTCTTTGTTAATGTATGGTTTGCTTGACAAATTTGATGTGCGTGGTCCTATTGATTTCCCCCCCCCCCCCCCCTCCTTATTGTTGCTTGGAGTTGGAACATGGTTGCAATAATGTATCGTAGATTGAATGGGAATTTTGTTAATAACCTCCATTTGGTGATCATTGCTTTGTATAGATAATGGAATTTGGATGGGATTGGTATGAATGTGCAATATAACAGGCACTCATGGTGTAAAATTAGTGAGATCTGAAACATTTCAATCACCATTTAGAGTGTACTAGAAGTGTATCTCTCAAGTCCTGCATATTCAGGTTGGGTTCATATACAAAATGAAGCATGAAGTAGGAATGTAAAATGTCTTGAATGTTTGCCTGAAGATGAGAATAGTCAAATTGTTGTAATGTAGCACAATTTTTTGAAGCATATTGATTGTTGGCATGTAAAAGGAAAGTGGATGAAAGCATCCAATACTTTCAGATATAACTTGTGAATAGTTGCTTGTGTAGACCTACATAATTTTGTAATGTAATTATTTAAGAAAGAGACTTGTGCCAAGACGTCCATACAAGTGTTCTGATAAGATGACATTTCCTTAGTTTTTAGTTTCTCAAATTTGTAAATATATTATTTATTTGTTTCTGCATAGTTACGCACTTGCAGTAAAGTAATCTCAAGGCGTTTCTGATAAGAACACTTATTTGATGCTTGCTTATGGGTCCCATCATAGACCTTACATTCATCCCCCTCTTCCTCCCACCACCTTCTATTTTTCACTCAATTGCCAATCACCTTGATTCATACAAACAATTAAGAAGACGAAAGGGGTTTTATTTAGCCTCTTAACCAAGTTAGAGATTTGACTTTCTTGAAAACCTTTTGCATTTCACGAAATCCAGACCTCTTATTAGATTAAGTGGCAAAAATAAACATCCCCATTATATATAACGCTTAAATACCTTCAAATACTCTTAGATGTCTTTGAAGGAAGTAAAAAAGGAAAAAAAAAAAACAAAACAAAACTGAAAATAGAACCTTGAATGTTTTTTTTTCCAAGTCTCCAACATTTTGTTTGATACAACTTGTAGATGCACTAATAGGTCAGGTATTGGTATGTATATTTCTGCGACACGAAAGGGAGGCCTCATGATATGTATCGTGATCATAATATGTACCAAACATACTATAACTGTGATGTAAGCGGGTAACTGATTAATATAATTTGTATTTGGGCCAGATATAATAAAGTCCATATTAGTTAGAGCATTAGCTAAGGTAGGGTTAGGGTTAGTTTACTAGTCAAAGAAGTTACTAAGCTTATAAATAAGACATAAGTTTGAACATTGTAGTTGGTTTTGATTGATTGTTCTTCTATTTATCTCTTTAGGGTTTATCGTAGTGCTACTTTTAGCTTTAGTTTAGTGTAGAAATCATCATACTGTTTCAACTTTCAACTCTATGGCTAAGATGATGACTTCCAAAGGATATACATACGTAAATACAAAATGATGAACCTGATTGGAAAGATGGAGGTAGTGTCAATAAAAGCATATCTTTATTTCTATTTGTTTTCTCAAAACAATTCTAAGAACAATTCTTGGATGAACACCTCGTTATACTAGCGGTAACCTAGTATCGGCACCGTTCTCTTGAACTGTTCAAAAAATTATTTTCAAATGATTATTGTTATTCTTGTCTATTTTTATCTGTGTGTTTTACTATTTCTGTATGTTATTTCTCTTGTGTTCAACTATCTGTTCTAGACTGTAAGTTTAGTTTGCTTTCTGAAACCTAGTAGTCCTGGGTGCAAAATTGGTATCAGATGAACTGAAACTGATTGGAAAGATGGAGGTAGATTCAATAAAAGCATATCTTTATTTCTATTTGTTTTCTCAAAATAATTCTTGGATGAACACCTCGTTATACTAGCGGTAACCTAGTATCGGCATCGTTCTCTTGAACTGTTCAAAGAATTATCTTCAAATGATTATTGTTATTCTTGTTTGATAATGGTTAATATCTATAATGTCATTGATAGAAATGGATAGTACTCGCGGCAATCTCTCCACCAATGATGTCACTACATCTACAAATGATGACAGTGAAGTTAAAAAGACCATACAGTTCAATGTCCATGGTTTAGCAGTTGGACCTGGTGCTAGAAATTTCAATAAACACATTGGAAAGCTTGTTGAAACCCTTGTGCCCATCAAATTCAAGGGTTGGCACCATGTTACTGACAACTACAAAGAGGATGTGTGGAATGGCCTCAAGGTGAGATTTTACATCATTGATTTTCATAATGTCTTATTTTATTGTCAACTTATATCTCAATGGCTTATTTGCAGCATGAATACGACATCCCAAATTATGTGAAAAGGAGTGTGCATTTGAAAATGCCTTAATATTTTAGAAGGTTCAAGGCAGATCTTAGGAAGGATTATTTGGATAAGTATCCTACCATTAAGGAACAAGAGAAGCATGTTCCAAATGGTGTAAGAGAGGAGGATTGGAAGGAGTTTGTTCGCTATGAGAACACCCCTGAAGCGAAGGCAATTAGAGCCCAAAATGCCAAAAACAAAAAGGCTTCAAAGTATGTGTGGGGGGGTGGCCAAAAGAGTGCTGCAGAAGTAGAATATGAAATGGTAATTGAGTTTCTAGCTACTAGTACAATAATAACCATTTAACTATATAGGCTGAAACTAATCTTTCAAGTATATAGGTAGAGAAGAACCCTGATGGGGAACCAGTCACACGCACTGATATATGGATTGCTTGTCAAACGGGAAAGGATAGAAAACCCACGCATGGTGCTGAACTATATATGGTATGTGCCCAATGATGTCTTTTATACACAATTCTTAATTTACTTTGTAAGTAGTTTGAATATTATTTGTGTCCTGATTTATTTTATTTTTTCATTCTTTTGAAGGAACAAGTTAAAGCAAAAAAAACCGCCTTGCAAGAATCTTCAACCCAGGGTACCACTGACCTCACTATTGATAATGATCCTCTAAGCCAAGTGTTTGGCCAAGAAGAAAGGGGACGTACTCGTTGTGTTGGAACCACCGTCTCTAAAAAGAAGTATGATGTTGCACTTCCCGCTCGTTCATTGCTTTTAGATAAAACATTGGAAGTAAAAAAATTTAGCGAAAAATATGATAGATTGGAAGAAAATGTTAGATGGATACGAGAGAGACTTGAAAATGGAACTTATGTGAGACCATCAACAAGTGAGGGAACACAAGGAGGGACACAAAGAACTGAAGATACACCTTCATCCCGTGCACAATCAACAAGGCAACCAGAAAATCCATTACCACCATCTTCTCAAGGTGTTGCGAGGTTTCCTTCTCCAAGCAATCATGTTCCTTCAGTGTCAAGGACTTACAAAGTTTGTGATTGGCATAAGAATGTCATTGCGATAGCAATAGAGGTTGTAGATCCTATCCATCGATTCTCTTGCGATTGTCATGGATCATTGAACCCTGCAACAGAGATCAGACTTTCCTTATGCTTCAAATATAGGACTGAGGTGAAACTTTACAAGAGTGATCCAAAAGGAGACATGATGGGGGATTTGGACGTTGGTGATTTCTTCGTATGGTGTAAAAATCATGTGGAACTTGATGATTGATAGTTACAACTATGTTGGAAGCAATGTAATGGTGGCGGCAAAAGAGGAGCTGAGTAAAATACACTACGGGCACGTGATTGTTCATTTTAAGGTAACTAGCTGAAGCTTAAGTGCAAGTATCTATAGACTTAAATTATGTTTGGGAACATTTTTCCATTCTAAATCAACTACTTTGTTGTAAAATTTGCAAGCTTTTTATGAAGGTTATTGCATTTTGCATCTTTTTATTTATCTTATATGCAGTTAATGAGAAAATAATACAAAGTTTATTTGCATTGTTCTAAGATATGTGTATGTTTATATTTTGGGTATACAATCAAAAACTTTTAAGCATGTCATTCCTTGTTGAGCAGGATTGTTGGAAAGGTTGTAGTTACTGGAAAACACCAATGGATCTTTGCTGATAGTCCTTCTCATTCTTGGTTATCATCAGAGGTAAAGATTGCTCTATTTAATGGATGCAATTTGAGCCGATGTTTGTTTTAACTTTTAATTATTAATTATCTTTGGTTGTTTGTTTTGGTGATTCATACTGTTGTGATGGATGGAAAGCTCAATTTTCAGCTGGGATCAAGGTATGATTGTTTATATTACTATGGAAACTGAGTAATGGTATATTGAGTACATAGTTCGACACAAATATGCATAAACATGCATTTGTGTGTGTATATGGTAGTAACACTCTGAAGCAAGAGCTGCAAGATAGACAAGGAGGTCCTTCTTGTCATTAAAGCATAATTTTTAGCTTTTGCAGTGCATATGTAACCTGCATGCATCTGTGTAATATATTTTTGAGTATGAATTGCCAACGTATTATTTGCTCTCTTTCTGCTCAAATACAATGTTAACATCTTTGGTTTACAAGTTCATCTGAATTTACAGATAAATCATTGGTTATGCAGAATATGTATTGCTCTTCCAAAATCAGAGTTGCTCTGGTGATACTGGAAAAACATTGTAAACCAAAGAATTCATCTACTTTGAAACTTGAATATGAAGCAAGCAATGGAGTTTGTGATTCTTCAGTAGTCATCCGGTCTGACTGTGAAGACTTTTCAATTACTGCTGCAGCTCTTAGAAATGAACAGAATAGACCTGTCAAGGCTATTGTCTTCTCACAGTGGACTGGCATGTTGGATTTGGTTGAGACTTACCTAATCCACGCATGTATTCCATATAGGAGATTTGACGGGACAATGACCCTGTCTTCTAGAGACAAGGCTGTGAAAGAGTTAAACACCGATCCTGAGGTTTGACTCAGACTCTTTGTAGTGTACAAAGTTCTCAGAATGTCTGGACTTGGTCATTTTGTTGCTTCTTTGTTATTGTTCTTTATGTTCATGGTCAGTTTCTCAAGTGTGCATCTGATGGTGTTTATTTGATATGATGTAATGCAGGTTTGTGTAATGCTGATGTCGTTGAAAGCTGGAAACCTTTGTCTGAACATGATTGCTGCTTGTCATGTTATTCTTTTCGATCTTTGGTGGAACCCGACTACTGAGAATCAGGCTATTGACAGGGCACACAGAATTGGACAAACTCGTCCAGTAACAGTTTCAAGGATAATTGACAAAGATATTGTGGAAGATCGAATTTTAGCTCTCCAGGCATGAGCCCTTATTTATTTTCGTGTTTCATTTTCTTTAATTAGGCATAAATAAAGATGCACATGCACACACATTCATGGTGCACACATATCTGTATTGTTCTTGTGAGTTGTGAGGCACGTCTGTAGACTCGTCAGTCTCGTTCCAAATGTTTGGGTCTGATGATTTGATCCTATTTTTTGATACTGAATAACAAATAAATAAAGAACAAAGATAAATCTTGTTGGCATAAATAGAAAATTGGTTTGTGGTTATGTAGCTTGTTGATACAGCAGGGAGGGTTTTGGAACTTATTTTGATATTGGAGCAGGTCAGGTATGCAAGTATTAACTTTATTCTAGTCATTCCCTGCTGGTTAACATTTTACAAATTCTAAAAGGCTATAACCTTGTACAACCTGCAGCACTGGGCACAAAATCATAGTTCTTATCCTATCTTCTTTGTTTCTAATGTTGCTACAAGCACAATTGATTATGTCAAAAGCTTCCTAGATGAAAAGTATGATTATTGCTAAGAGATAAGTTTGCATAACAATTGATTATTGCTGTGAATGGTGTGAGATATAAAACATGGAAATATTGTCCTCTCATCACAACTATTACTTATTACTGACTCTTTAACTACACAGAAGGGAATAAATCTCTCCAAAACAAATCTTCAAGTCTTTTTCTTTGCTGATCCTCTGAGATTTTGCTTGTGATTCTTTGCAGCTTTTTTCACTACCAGACCAGCTGCTACTCTGGAAATGTTCCCTTCATGGCCAATAAAATTTCAGCCAACTCCAAGAGTAGTTTCTTCTCCTATTTTGACCATTTCTTTTCTTTGGGTCTTTTTTTTTTGTTTATTATACAAGCATAATAATATATAGCTTGAACTTATCTCTCAACTTTTTTTCATTTTTCTTCTCATTGTGCTCTTATCTCCAAAACACCCATTTCATGTTTTTCTATCAAAATCAGTATAATACCCATTAGGTGCTTTTTCATGAATGATTCTTGGATTCCCATTTTTATTAAATTCTGATTTTGGTGTTTGGCGAAGTAGGAGAAAAAAGTTGAAGTGCTTTTGATAGTATTTTGGGGTCACTATTTTGAACTTGGTATTGTGTTTTTTTCATTAGGGGAGTTCAACAACAGGAGGTGAGGAGGAGAGTATTGACTTAGGATCAGCTTTGAATCCTCAATTGGAACCAGTACCTGCTATAAGTAAAAAGGCATCAAATCAACCTCTTGACCAAAAACTCCAGCAACAGCAAATAGTAGAGGAGCACTGCTAGGGAGCACTGGTATTTCGCCTGGAGTTTAGCCTGGATGGTGCCAAGCACGTGCACCCTCCGCGCATGCCAGTCACGTGGGCTTAAAAGTGGGGAAAAAAGTGAAACCAAATCGACAGAGAAAGAAAAAAGAGAGGAGCAACCTTCCTCAACGAAACCCTAGATCTGTTAGATCTGTTTCCGTAATCAATCCAAAAAGAACACAACACAAAGGTATTTTTCTCCCTTTCTTTCTCTCTGTCGAACGCAAATTCAATCCATATCCATCTTCCAAATCCATCTTCCAAAGACGGATTTCATTGTATCGAGAGTTGGAGATAACCAAACCAAACCAATCCACATATGCATACGACACACATCCTATTAGAGTTTGATTGTATCGTTCATCTTTTTTTCAGAAAAAAACCAATTCCTTCGTAGTGAAAACGTTGTATTTCAAGTGCACCATAGGTTACATTTTCTGGGTGATTGTTACTAACTGGGTGTTGTATGATTAGCAACTGTATTTATACTAACTGTATTTTAGGCTGTATTTATATTAAATTCCTATTATATTTGACATTTTTACTAACTGTATTTATATTAAAATCCAAAATAATTAGCTAATTTGGAAATTTGTGATTGTTAGCCTAGTAACATTTTAGGCTTTCCTGGGTGTTGTATGATTAGCAATTGAATTGTTAGCCTATATATATATATATGATTGTTAACTTCAGTATAGTATAGCCTTAAACTTAAACCCTTTTGGTTGAATGAATGTTAGCACAACATATAGTATTAGCAAGCATGTGGTTTCCTGAAGTTGTTGCCTCTTGATGTTGTATGAAGTAACCTTAGTGGTGTATGTCATTTGTGTATTGCTAGTTTGTAATTATTTTGACACGCTTTGAGTTGCATTGATTCGAATATTTTCCTGACTGAATGATCTGTGATTGAATTCTAGAGTTGTGTTAGGTCATATAATTTCTAAAAAATAATTGTCCAGCATACGTGACAGAGATTTAATGGGGTTTTGCTTGTGTTAAATTTTTCATATTTTCAGGGATTGATACATTAGAAAATAATGAATGTATGGAAAATGAAGAATTTTTAGATGAGATAAAAGAGCCTTGCATAGGGATGGAATTTAACAATATTGAAGAGTTTCAGTCGTATTATCATGATTATGGTAATAAAAAGGGATTTCCATTGAGAGTAAGGGCGACTGAAAAAGATGAGGATGGAAATTCTAGATATGTTATTCTTGCATGTGGTCGGACTGGGAATTCAAAAAGTAAAGCAGAAAGTGTTATAAAATTGCGTCCCATTGGTAGATGTGGTTGTAAGGCTAAGATTAGAGCTCGTATACGCCCTGATGGAACAGTGAAAGTGACAACAGTAGCTGATGATCACAATCATGATTTGAGCGCTGGAAAATCGAGATATTATGACAAAAATCAAGTTATGAGCCAATATGTGAAGAAGAGGCTTGAATATAATGATAGGGCAGGCATTAGGCCAAATAAGATTTTTACTTCGTGTGTGGTTGAAGCTGGTGGGAATGATAATATGACATTTTCCCAAAAAGATTGTTACAACTATCTGCATAAAATAAAGCAGTTGAGACTTGGTGAGGGGGATGCGTCGGCAGTTCATAACTACTTTCAAAAGATGCAAGCTAACAATGCTGAATTTTTCTATTTCATGAGTTTCATGTAATTTCCAGTGTTTCAGGGTGTAATTTCGGGTTTTCAGGGTGTAAACTCTTATAATTTCAGTTCTTCAGTTTTTCAGGGTGTAAACCCTTAGAATTTGGTATGTAATTTCCAGTGTTTTCAGTTTTTCCAGTGTAAACTCTTAGAAAGCATTTTCAGCAATTTTCAGAAATTGACTGTCAGAAATTTACTGGAAGAAATTTTCAGGAAGAAATTCTACTGCTGGATAAAATTTTCAGGAATTTACTGTCAGAAATTTTCAGGTTTGATGATCTACTGCTGGAAGAAATTTTCAGAAATTTCCAATGTAAACTCTTATAAAGAAATTTTCTGTCAGAAATTTACTGGAAGAAATTTTCAGGAATTCTGTCAGAATTTTCAAGAATGCTTACAAATTCTGTCAGAAATTCTGAAATATGCTTACAAATTTTCAGGAATATGCTTACAAATTCTCAGGAAAGAAATTTTCAGGAACAAATTCTGAAATATGCTTACAAATTTTCAGGAATATGCTTACAAATTCTGTGAAAACACACAGAAAAAACACACCATGAAATTTTCAGTGAAACTCATTTCATGACTTTCATTGAAATTTTCAGTCTGAAAACAGAAAATGCAAAGCATTTACAATTCTGCAAAGCATTCATAACAAAACTTAATGCAAAGCATTTACAATTCTGCAAAGCATTTTCATTCTGAAATTTTCATGACTTTCATGCTTACAAAACTCATTCATGCAAAGCAATATAACAAAACTCATTTCATGCAAAACAATATAACAAATAACAAAACATAAAATAGATAACTCAATTCATAACTCAATTACATACAATCCAAAATCATTTACAATTGTGAACAAATTCATTTACATCTCACATACCATCCAAGATCTTAAAAAACAAAAGTAAAAGAATCAATAAAATTACCACTAATATACTGTTGATTAGGTCCTTAGTAAAAGCCCAAGTATCGTTGACTTGGTTTTCATGAGCTTGATTGCCACGACCCTCAGGAGCATTATTTGGTTGGTCCACCACCTCTTCAGTGTCGTTTGTTCTTGACTCCCTTGTTCTTGTTCTTGTTCTTGTTCTTGTTCTTGTTCTTGTTCTTGATTGGTGCTCTCTTCTCGACTCTTGTTCTCTTTCTCTTCTCGCCTCCTGTTCCTTCCACATTTCATAATCTTCAACCGTTTCTTCAATTGAATTGAAACCCTTGTAGACAGCATCTGTGTACCCATTTACTTGTAGTGCGCAACTTGACCAAGTAACATAAATTCCAGGAACATGCCCACGATAAACAACATAAGCTTCGTATGCCATTCCTGCGTTGGCAAAGCTACAGATGTTAGTCGTATGATAATTGTTAAAAGCTTATGGATGCAACACAAGTGTAGGTTCTAAACCAATCTAATGCACAGAAACCTCTGACATGAAATAAAACTACGAATCAAACACACTAATTGGTAATGGAAGAGATCACATTTTGACAAAGGCCTTCAAAAGCTTGTGTGTGTGTTTTCCGATTTGGGGTTTTAGTAGGAGTAATTGCTCCATCCTAACATGTTATTCCCAAACACTGAAACTGTAATCAAGAAACTCACTTAACTGTGGAAAACTCACTGAAACTGTGGAAAAAACACTTAACAATAATTACAATAAGCATAAAACCATAGAAGAAACTCACTTAACAATTTCACAGATAGAAAACTGAACAATTGTTAAGTGAGTATCAATAACATACTTAACAATAATTCACTGTAATTCAAAGGCCTTCGAAGTATTGTTAAGTGTTTCAGTGTTTTTTCCACACCAATAACTACAATAAGCATAAAACCATACATGAGTTTCTTCTATTGATTAGTCAACAACTACAACATTGCTCAAGTAATCAAAAAATTTGCAATAAAATTGAAGCACTTTCAAAAATACCTTTTAAAAAAACTTAGAAAACAAGGGCTAACAACAGAAAAGGAGCTTGGTTGATACCTAAACATACTTCAATTCACTTAACAATCCCAAATATAGAAAACTCAGAAACTAAACAAAACCCAAATTCCAAAATCAAAACTTTTTTCATTATACCTCGCTTGCGATAGAACTTGGAAGCAGCATGCAGAGACTCCTCATGAAGATTCCTAACCCGAAGAGCCAACCTTTGAATAGTCGACGAAAAGTAACCCTCTGAAATGATCCCCAGTCGATTTCGATGCCAATGCTTATCAACTTGGAAGCAGCAGGCCGATCTCGCAGTCGCAGCTGAAGCGCCCGGAACTTATACTTCCACAAATCCCCTGTGTCTATCCACTTATACGAATCAAACACAGATTTGCGAGTTGTGAGCAGATTTGCGAGTTGCGAGCAGATTTGCGAGTTGCGAGCAGATTTGTCAGTGATTTGCGAGCCGATTAGTTTCGAGAGTGGATCTAGGGTTTTGGAAGCATTTTGGAATGAGGGATCTAGGGTTTTGAATGAGGGATTCTAGCAAATGAGGGAGGGATCTGGGGTTTCTAGCAGATTTGTTTCGAGTGGATCTAGGGTTTTTTTTTGCAAATGAGGGATCTGGAGATTTGCTCAAATTTTTTTCTTTCTCTGTCGATTTGGTTTCACTTTTTTTTTTGCCCACTTTTAAGCCCACGTGACTGGCATGCGCGGAGGGTGCACGTGCTTGGCACCATCCAGGCGATATACCAGTGCATTTTAGAATTTTCGATAGTAGAGATGGCAAGTGATGTCTCCAGAGGAGTAGCAGAGCCACTACAGCAGGATCAATTACCAAAAATACAAGAAAAGGTTTTTTTTTTTTCATTCTCATTTATCACTCACTCACTACTACTAATCTTTAATTTTCTCTAAACAAATCCCAAACACTTGAGAAAAAAGTTGATGTTTTACATTTCTTAAACTAAGTGTTATGTCACTGATTTGGAGTGATAAAACCAATCATAGAAAGTTTTTGTTTTCCTTTTCTTGTTTCTGAAAAGATTCTTGTCAAATAGTTTTCTGATAAAACTTCTGACATCTTGAAAGAGGGTTCAAAACCCAAACTTCAAGAAAAGAGATATTATGTACAAACTCACTCACCATTGTTACTACTAGTCCCATCTTTTGTATAGTTTTCATGCCCACCACCCCACATGACATTTGATTTTTATCACTTTTTAAACCATTTTATCAGAATTCAAGACCTCCCCATCATAAAAATAAAAAAACTTTGATTCAAACTTTTTTTTTGCTCAAATGTTGCAGAGAAAGGGAAGTGGTTCAACTTCAGATAGACCACTAGATGCAAAGGTCAGTATTGTTGTATATTTGAAATGAATCAAAACCCATTTTGCAAGATGAAACATTTATGGTAGAAAAAAACTCTTATTTTGGATGTTTTGTAAATCTTGGTGTTCAGATATTGAGGTGCTTAGCTCAGAACAGAGAGGCAGCAAGAAAGAGCAGACTGAGAAAAAAAGTGGGTCAGAATTATAACCATTTTTTCTTCCATAAAAAACCATTAAAAAAAATCAGATCACCCTATTAATTACTTCTTCCCTTGTAGGCTTATGTGCAACAGCTAGAATCTGGTAGGATAAAGCTTACTCAGCTAGAGCAAGATCTCAGGTTCCATTAAAAGCATGAAATAAATATTATAATTCTTACAATGCATGTAAACTTTTTTTTTTATCATGGTTATATTTTAATCTGTTTTTGTTCATGGTCTGTAGGGGCTGTTCTTAGCAGCAGGTGGTGCAGGTGGCAATCTTAGCTCAGGTGGGTGCCTTTAGTGTTTTTGTTGTTGTGTTGTGGAGACCCACATTAACAATGCCATTAATATTGTTGTTATTGAATAATCAAGAAACCATTTAATGGATCAGCCAGCCTAGGATGACTTCATGAAACCTGCAATAATATAATCAAGTTGAGACTGAGTTGCCACTGTGTCGACTCGGACAGTCTACTAACTTGGAATTTTGTTTTGGCTATAGTGAAAAAGAAGCCACAGAGATGTGTTTGTCTCAGAGTTGTAGGATGGTGATGTTTTTGTTATTTTGTACTTGTAATGTTGTAGTTTTCAGAGCTCCGAACAGCATTACAAGCACACCTATCTGATGGTGATCTCAGATTGATACTGGATGGACATTTAGCCCATTACGATGAGATATTCCATCTTAAGGGCATTGCAGCAAAGTCCGACATCTTCCATATCATCACCGGTATGTGGATAACTCCAGCCGAGCGTTGTTTCCTGTGGATGGGTGGCTTCCATCCCTCTGAACTCCTCAAGGTCTGCTACATACACTTAACAAACTCCCATTTCTAAAACTGTAAAATGTTCATTCTTCATTACAAGTTTCTTAGTAATGAATCTAATAATTTCATCAAACAGATATTGATGCCACAGTTAGACACGTTAACAGAGCAACAACTAATGGGCATATGCAACCTTCAACAGTCCTCACAACAAGCTGAGGAAGCACTCTCTCAAGGGCTTGAGCAACTCTACCAATCTTTTCACCTGCAATTTAGACACTTTAGGTACTTGCTGAAATTTAGACAAGTTTATGGACTGGTTTCTGTCCATGACAATGTTACTATTTAATGATGTCGTGTTTGTATGGTCTTTTTTTAATGAAATTTAGACAAGTTAATGTAATAAAATTTCAGTTTTTACAGGTACTTGGTTAAATTTTCAGTTTTTGAGCTGATGTGATAAAATTTATACAAGTTGTTGCTTGTTGTTGCTTGCAGGTACATAAAGTTGTGTGGAGCTTGTCCTTGTTGCAATTATATAGCATTGCTTAGTGCCACAGTTGGCCTTCCGGTATTTGCCATTTCTTGACAGAATATCATGTTATGGTTCATTATAGCAGAATTTTAACTTTCCATACTATCTTCTGGTTGAACAGAACTATGGCGCACATTATGACAAAGCAGTATTTGGAATAGTAGGTGGTCCAGTTAAGTTACTTGGAAGTTCAAATGCTGAAAATGTCTCGCAGGACTTTTCAACAAACTAGTGGACCTATAAGGTATCTAAGGATGACAATTACATATCTATAGCAAGTAGAAGATAACTTATATTATCTATTCAAGTTCATTCATTGATCTGTTAGTCCTTTGATGTGATAAATTGACTCCTGATGGCAGGGAATAGTCCATCAAACTCTAACATGCATCAATTGGTCTGCAATATTTCTTCGTAGTTGGGGTCTTTCTTAGCAGAGTATGCTTAAGATAAGTTTGTTATGCACTTTTTGCAATATTAGCTAAACGAAGAGTGGTGATCATTTATGAGAATACATGGGCCAACAAGCTGGAGTTGTTTACAAGGCAGGTCAGCATTCATCAGTAAGCTAGATATCTAGGTTGGGTTATGTGGAAGAGTATGTATTGCTTGAGGTATAAATGCAACAAATGTATCAACAAAACGTCTTTGTACTTATAATTGGATAGAGAATGGACACATGCTAACAGTTAATTTGTTGGTTCTATATAACATTTATCTTAATTTTCGTTGGCAAACAATATACTATAACATACATGTTTATCTTGATTTTATTTGTGAGAAAATTAGATTGCTTATCCATCATGCCTTTTCCTTGTTTTTTTTCTTTTGTTCCCTACATTCAAACCTGTTACTTTCTTGCTACTGTTCTATGTTTCAGTTTCTAATCATTGTTGTGACACATTTTCTTGAAAACCATGCAGGTAGTAGCTGAAAACAAAGGTGGAGTAGTGACCATGATTGAGGGTCCTCATTGGTGTTGACACATTGGTCCTATTTGAGGAACTCGGCGGCGATTCTTCACAAGTGAACTTCCAAACTGTCACTATAGGAACTATATGTGCCAACACCAATGAGGGTAACACATTGCAGTTTTCTTGCCAAGGCACTCAGAGCATCTCATCCATCCAATTTGCCAGCTTCGGAGACCCACAAGGAACTTGTGGATCTTTCAAACAAGGCTCCTGTGAAGCAGACGACAGCTTATCAGTGGTGCAGAAGGTAACCAACAAAGTCATGAATATGCTACACTTCTTACTCATCATAAACAAGTTTATCTTCAATTTCTAGTTAAGGTACATTTGCCCTTGAAAAATGATCAGAACTCACTGTTTTCATCGTTTTGATTTCTGTAGGCTTGCGTTGGGCAACAAAGTTGTTCCATTGATGTGTCAGAAGGAACCTTTGGGTCAAGCAAGTGTGGCAACATTACCAGGAGCCTAGCTGTGCAAGCTGTGTTAGAAATATTTTTCTTTCTTGCTTTCGAGATACATTGTATGATCATGATATACAGGAAAAAAGTACAAAATACAAGGATGTAGTGCGAGGGAAGAAATATCATTGTCAAGTTTGGTCATTTAACAGAAAATAAAGATCATTTATTCATATTTAAAGAACCAAATTTCTTTTTTTTCGATTATATTAATTTGCAACGGTTTCAAACCATCGCAAAAAACCAAATTTCTTTTTTTTTGAATTTTGTTTTAACTAGCCATGGCTTATAACCATGGCCATCGTCATTGCCACGGCTTAAAACCGTGGCCATATTGCAACGGTTTATAACCGTGGCCAGTTTGCAACGGCTTATAACCGTGGCCACTATAATTGCAACGGCTTATAACCGTGGCCACTATTGTTGCAACGGCTTATAACCGTGGCCATATTGCAACGGCTTAAACCGTGGCCATTTTTGCCACGGCTTAAAACCGTGGCTAAATGCAGAAATTCATCACGCCTCCTCGAGCATAAAACCGTTGCTAAAATGTTTTGCCACGGTTTAGAGCCGTTAATGATGATTTCGTGACGCCTCTACTGTCCACGCCTCTAAGCCGTGACAAGTGATTACCCCCACGGTTCAAAACCGTTGCTGATGGGTATTTTTGGTGTAGTGGTAGGGGGAGTATTGAATTGTCTCTGTCCTTTTGTTGGAGTATGTGACCTTCTATCAAAAACAGAAGGAAAAGTAATCAAAGTCTAGAAATGTAAGAAATAACATACACTAGTTTATCGGTTTCCAACAAATTATTATAATTTGGTATACATGCAATTTGGTAAAACTGAATCCATTTTTGTACAGAACGACTATTGTCTAGTGCAAAGTTAGCACAAACACAGTTGGTGCAATGCAACAAGTGTATTCTGCTTTGAACAATAGTCGATATCTTTCTAACTAAATTATAAAGTCATGCATATTAGGTTGTGAGAGATTGATAAAATTAGGTAATTAAAATGCCACTGTGAAGACTCAACCAAAGACGACAATGCAAGAATATGAAATCAAGTCATGCGCCAATCAAAGTCAAAGTCAAAGTCAACCAAAGATGAAGTAAATTTAGGAGACCGAAGTCAAAGATATGAAGATCGGTTAAACAATGTTAAAACTTCAAGAAGACAAGTCCAAGATGGTTGAAGTCTAGGAAGGTGGACCATGCCAAGTGGCATGTGAACAAAAGGAAAAAAATAGTTTTGGCCAAATTTCAAATAAAGTGCCAAAAGCTATTTGGAGGCAAAAACATGTGAGAACCAATATTCAAAGTTTGAATTTGGGTCATCCTCTCACATGCGAATGTATATTTTTGTAAGAGATAATATTCTCACTTTAGACATGCACATGTGCTTAAAGGAAATGTCCATGTCAAGTACAATGGCATGTGACCAAGATAAATCTTTTGTTTTAAAAAAGTTGTATGGGCAGAGCAAAATAAGCCACACCCTAGAAATGTCACTATCAGCAGAAAGTCATTCTGATAAAAGCAAAGAGACATTCTAAATCTAGCCATTCTAAAAAGCAGATATGAAGACAGTGAAATCGACTTCACCACTCCAGGATCTATTTATAAATGTATGCATCCTCATTGCCTTCATAAACTTTAGAAGATCAAGAAAAACTTGTTAGAACTTTTTAAGAGCGGCAGATTTAGCAAGAAGAATAGCAAGTTTCCTCATTGTTCAAAATGAAATCTCTTCATCTTTCCATATATATATTCAATGTCTGGCTAATGAAACCTCCTGTTGTTAGGAGAGAGGACAATTCTGGACAAGGCAGAATTCACGGTTAGTTTCGAACATTTACAATTCACACTGTAAAATTTACTAATGGTTGAATAGAAGGTTTGACGAGTGGTCGAATGGAAGGGTTTACAACTAGATATTGAATGCAACATTTTACAAAGTGTCGAAAATCAAAAATTTCATAGTGGACGACAAATGGTGTTTTAATTTATGTGTCATATATGTTAATAGTTGATCCACTTGTGTGAAAAAAAAAGTCTGATCGCATCGAAAAGACTGAGATAAGGGTGGAATTCTTAACCCAACCACTAGATTCTAGATAAAAAAAAAAAAAAAAAGGGTTTGCTATCCTTGAGCGAGCTTAGTTCATTTCCAATAAGCTTGGGCTTTACATCTACCTTCTCGGTGAATTTCCTCAAAAAACCCATTAGTTTTTTACCACCTTGATTATTATCAATAGAACTCTAGAAATTAAGTTCCAAAGTACTCTCCTTGGCAATCAATCACTCGGTGTTCTCTTAAGATAAATAGTTGATCCACGTGAAACTCGAAAGATATATGGTTGGGACCCTATTCATCTCGCCCCACGCGCATATAGAGCTCAAGTTGAAAAGTTAACCTATACCAAACAACTTCTTTGCTTGTGATCTAAATGCACTAAAGAGAAACCTTCCTATGTCACCCTAAACATTCATATTTGAAAGGGTAAACTTCTCTTCTTCTATATAAAGAAGTGAGAGATTCGAGTTTAAACTTTCTCCCATCCGTCTATTTGAGAGACATTACTAGATAAACATTTTTAAGTGTTAGCTTGCCTAAACTCAACCACCCCGTGTGAGTTCTTGAATCCGTGAAGTGGATGCGTATGAGTAACTGTCACAGGTAATCCCAAGCAGGTGGTAAGACTCGGTTGTGTTGCATTCCATTATGTTGTGATCCTTAACTATTCAATAAGTCTTGCTTAGTATGTACAAAAGACCGTGTGGTATCTTCAGAATCCCAAGCACACATCCATAAGACTTGGTTGTGGTTGCATCCCATGTGACAGCTAAGGTGTTTGTAAGACTTGCTGAGAAGAGCATTTGGTTCGTGACGATAAGTCTCATTGTAGTGATATTGCGAGGTTGTAAACGTTACTTAAAAGTATAGTTCTCTTTTAATCAAATAATAGAAGTTTGAAGCTTGCAAGCCCTTTCCACCAAATAAGCAACTGGTCAGGGACAAAAAAACTCGTCTTAGGTGAAGTTCGTTATACTTGTGTGTGGTATTGTCTCTTCCCCCCTCTTTACATATTTTGCTTGTCAGCTTATCTTATTATCTTTGATATCTCATCTTGCACATTTTAAATTGTATTATTTTTACAAATCATAATTTAGATCGCTTGATTTGTGCATCAAGTCTTGGATCTACTTTTCAAAAGTATTTCTTTTATAACGGTTTTAGATCCCAAGACTTTTGAGACCACATATATCTAGAGGTGAATCATTTCATTTTCTACACCTATCTTCGAATGTTTTTACTGGTGTTATGATCTAGAAGATTATTGTGAGGAAGGAGTGTTTATGAAGTGCAAAAATAGTGTACTAACATTGCATTCTTCCACAAAAGTTTTTCAATAAAAATGTTTTTAAAAAATAGAATGTTCAGTCCCTCTAGTCTTGCTTATCATATCTTAGGGCACCCGTGAGTAGCACTTTAGAGTTTACCACTGCTATGGAAGTGGTCTCGAAGTTCTTAAATGAGTTTGAGAAATTTTGTGAGGTCGTAGAGAGTAGTGTTGGAACTCGAGTTCCCATCAGAGCAAATTTTTTACTTTGGTTCGTGGAGGATACAATAAGAAAAGCTTGAGGCATTTGCACCCTTCCACTAAAGAAATAACCATTCAGGATCCAATCAAATTCTGATTTAAATGAATTTAGTTATCTTGGGGTCTTCTGTTCAATATGTTTTCTTCTCCATGTTCTTTTATTTACTTTATTTGTAGTCTTGATATTGGAGATTAGCACTTTAACATACAAGCAAATTTCATGAATTGGTGCTTAATTTAATCTATTTACATCCTTTTACAAGTACATAATTAGTGTCTCGGTTTGATTTCATCCTTAACGTGTATTTCTATCAAAACCAAACCAAGGTTTTTCACTTGAACTTGAAAATCAAATTATTCACCCTAAAATTTTAAAATGGTATACTGGATACTAATAGTTGTGGTTACAAAGAGGTAGAATAATTGACTAGGTTTTGCAAGTAATGATCTACCACACTTGTGTGTTATGGAACTAAGGTATTTTTTAAAATAAATAGTTTGTATTTGCTACTTCGTTGGATTATGGAATGATTAGTTAAGTATATTGTGATGTGTAATTGCATTATTTACATAAGTAGCTAGCTCTTGCATAAAATATTGTTTACTTGGTTAAAATGTGAAAATTAAGGAATGAAGATGCATGGTTTGAATGGAACTTAGTATAATGATTTTTATATTGCACGTTGCATTTCATGCATTAGTCTCGTACATATGAGATTAATCATTTAATGCATTCATGGCATTTTGTGTGTATTGGTATGCTCACACCATAATTAGCTTACCCACTTTGTTCTTTTGCGACATGTGGGTGTACTCTCACTGGAGTACTGGCGGAGTCGAAGATTCAGTTAGTCGAGCCAACTCGTAACTTTTAGCCTTTCTAATAGCGTGTAATCGGTGTTTTTGGTACACATTTTGAACGAGTTTTAGTCTGCTATGACTGTGTTTTATTTGTTTCGGGATATTTGTAAATAGTAGTATGCTGGGTTTTGGAGTGAAGTTGATATTTATATATGCTCCAATATGTTGAAATGTAAAAATATTTTTAATTCTTAATTTTTATTTGTTTCAAAATTTATAGTCACTAGCACCTAAGCATCCGGTACCTGTGTGGATTTTTGTTGTTGTTAATTACATGCTGAGATCGCCGTACATGCAATTTTTCATGAATGGTATATATATATATATGTTCGCATCATTGCATGACTCGCATGCAGATTTTTTTTGTTTTGTTTTTGTTATTTACATGGTGAGATCGCCATACATGCAATTTCACATGAATAGTATATATATATATATATATATATATATATATATATATATATATATATATATATATATATATATATATATAATTTTATTTTTTTAACGCATCGTTGGATGGTTCACAATCTTAGATGGAGTTGGACACACCATTAATACGATTATAGTGCAATTTTTCGGTACAGTTGATATTGGCTATGGAAGATTGTCTGATGTCTCGGACTATTGCACTAGGACACTTTACGTGTATTATAGATCATGCTTATTATAAGCGTTTAGGCTCTTAATCTAAATATGATCAATAGACATATATATTGTGTGCGTCACTTTGATTTATCAAAGAGTGATGTTCATTTGTGGGTTGAACCTCAGAGGATTAGGTGATGACATAATGTGTATGATGGATATTTAACATTGATAGAATCCACGTCCTAATACAGAGATTGACGATGTCCTCTTGAGGTAGCTTATAAGTCTATTACATATCAACCCCTTCAGGTGAATTTAATTATCCAGCGTGGTGAATAAGTTAAAATGAAAAAGTCTCAAGGATGACAAGACGTCAATTAAATTTAATTGTTAGTGCTTTAATTTAATTGAGGGATCATCCGTAATCTTAACGTTCGGAGATTATTAAACATTTAATAATGTGGAGCTTGATTTAAATTTTGAGATATGACCAGGACTGCGACTATAATTTTCAGTGGTATGAATTATAGCTCATGGCTTGGGAATATAATTATTATGGGTGGGCAAAAACCGGTTTCAATTCAGTTAACCGACCTTACCGGTTTTCAAATTTGGTTCGGTAATCGAACCGAAATATGAGTTAGAAAAAAATAATTTAAACCGAACCAAACCGGTTAATTTTATATATATATAAATAACGGGTAGGTGTCAATACTAAATAACGGGTAGGTGTCAATACCTGAATAACGGATAGGTGTCAATGCATTGTAATGCACCCTGTTGCACTGAATCACCCCTCTTTTCTCTCAGTTTTCAATTTTGGGCTAAAAATGGAGTCTATCAAAAAATTGGGGCTGTCAAAAAATTGGCCATGTTTTAATGAAAATCTTTCAAGTGCTTGAGCCCAAAATTTCGGCCCAACCGAATTCATCGGTTTACAAATACAAAATTCAGTTTCGGTTTCGGTTTGGGTGTTGGGAAAACCGAATGAAATCGGTTGAAAATCGGTTCAAGGCTTAAAATCGAACCGACATTGCCCACCCCTAAGAATTATGGTCGAATAAGGTTTTTCCAACCCATGAGAATCATGAGCCATATTTCTCCTCCTCCTCATCATCATCTTCTTCTTCTTCTTCATAATCTTGTTCTTTCTCCTTCTCTTTCTTTTGTTCTCGCTATGTTGTTTCTTCATCTTTTTGTTCTTCTCTCTTCCTTTTTAATTGATCTTCATAGGAGGATTTTGGGCCTAAACGTTCAGACAAAAAATTTTGATCCGCTCCAAACTCAGTGAATGGATCAGTTAGAGGGGCTAGCTCCACAGATAATCTAGAGTCTCAGATGTTGCTGCATCAAAGTTGGAGTTTTCTGATTGGAAACGACTACACCACACCATTATTTCCTCTTTCTTACACCACCATTGAATTTTTTTTTTTTTTTTTTACTTTCTCACACCACCAATAAATATGCATAACAGAGAAATTCAAACTCAAAAAAAAAAACAAAAAACATGATAACTTTCAACCAATTTAAACCCTCAAATGAGACTGATTATCAAGTTTATCAAAACACAAAAGTTGTAGTACTCTGCGTTATCTAATAAACACAATTTGAATCACTTGAAAATATTTTAAAATAAGAAAGTTATGGTAATTTTACTAAAGTCGCGCAAATCTGTCCGAAAAAAAAGATAGTATTCCCGACTTTCGGCCAACTTATGTGCTCGATGGAGACCGATTCTCAAGTTGATCGACACAAAAGTTAATCCCTCTTCAGCTAAAAAAGGGGGACCCGAGCGCACAAAGGGCAGGAGGAGCTCCTGCGCATAGATCTGGACCGTCCATCAGATGGACGGTCCAGATCTGTGGATTTGAAAAAAAAATTTCACAATTTTTTACTGACTTTCTCTCCCCCACCTCCACCTCCACCACCACCAGTGAGTTCACCACCACCGCCCCCTCCACCACCACTGGTGAGTTCACCACCGCCCCCTCCACCTCCACCTTCACCACCACCACCACCAGTAAGTTCACTGGTGAGTTCACCACCGCCCCCTCCCCTCCACCTCCACCTCCACCACCACCAGTGAGTTCACCACCACCAGTGCGCAGGAGCCCCCCCCCCGGGTCCATACATGACCGCTCTTCACTTGCACCTCTTTCTCTGTGTTTATCTCTTTTTGGTCTTCGATCGATCGATCGCTCTCGCTCACTCGCGATGGCAAGTCTATGGAGAGCGGCAATAGGCGCGACACAAAACACAGAAGACTACGGGGGAACCGAGTTCTGGGTCGATCCGGAGCGGACGGGTTGGCTCACCAAGCAAGGCGAATACATCAAAACCTGGCGACGTCGCTGGTTCGTGCTCAAGCAAGGGAAGCTCTTTTGGTTCAAGGAGTCGATCGTGACCCGCGCTTCCCGCCCACGTGGGGTCGTCCGTGTCGGCACCTGCCTCACTGTTAAGGGCGCCGAAGACGTCCTCAATCACCAGTTCGCTTTCGAGCTCTCCACCAGCAGAGACACCATGTACTTCATTGCCGACTCAGATAAGGAGAAGGAGGAGTGGATCAATTCGATTGGACGATCCATTTTTCAGCACTCCAGGTCTGTCACCGATGCTGAGGTTGTTGATTACTGAGTGATCATTTGGGTAATTTCGTTCAACAAACAAAAAGTTTAGATTTTTATGTCTCTTGTTCCATTTTTTTTTGTATAATTTTGTTTGGATCTTTGTGTTGTATAGGAAGAATCTGTTTGTATTTATAGATTTATCTTCATCTGGGTTGTGGTTTTTTTTTTGTGGGTTCTGGATCTGGGAGTATAGATAGATCTAGATCAGAGAATTGAGGAAAATTGAAGCTTTTTATCGAAGGGAAGGTGGTGAACTCACTAGTGGGGGCGGTGGTGGTGGCGGTGGAAGTGGAGGTGGAGGTGGAGGTGGAGGTGGAGGTGGAGGTGGAGGTGGAGGTGGAGGTGGAGGTGGAGGGGAAGGGGAAGGGGAAGGGGCGGTGGTGAACTCACCAGTGAACTCACTGGTGGTGGTGGTGGAGGTAGAGGTGGAGGGGGCGGTGGTGAACTCACCAGTGGAGGTGGAGGTGGGGGAGAGAAAGTCGGTAAAAAATTGTGAATTTTTTTTTTTTCAAATCTACAGATCTGGACCGTCCATCAGATCCGACGCCCCAGATATATGCACAGGAGCTCCTTCTGCCCTTTGTGCGCAGGAGCCCCCCGGGTCCAAAAAAGGGGATCTTGCATTGGTTGCGCAAACCACCCGAAAATTCTAGGGGTCGAGGGAGGGAACGAGGGAAAGGGGTGAGGGATGGGTAGAAGCCGCCCATTCGCCTCGAGATAAGCGACATCACACATCTCAAAGCCAATGCACTCATCTCGAGGCGGATGGGTGGTTACCACCACCCTCGCTCCCTCCCTCGACCCCTAGCAAAGCTCCAAACCACCACACCAGAACTTCCTTCCTCAATTTCTGTTTCTCTCATAAACCCCCAAATTTTCGATAGCAAAGGTCAAGCACCACACCACCGCCTCTTTCCTCTCCTGCAAGCGAAGGTTTTTGAGGTGGCGAAGGAGTTCTCCAAGCCCCTTCCCTAAATTTCATCTCCTGCAAATTTTCGATAGCAAACGCACCACACCACCGTGTTTTTTCTTCTTCTTAAGCTAGGTTTTGTGGAAAGCCCTTTTGTTCCTACTCTATTTATGTTTGCAAAATTACTATTACCATTTAATAGAATCTTTACTATTTTGCCATCAAATACAATCCTGCTAATTGGGATTTTATTTCTTCTTTTCAAACACACAGATTTTATTTCCCCTGTTCCCTCAATAGCTCATCAGCCCACCTAAATCATTTCTGTTTTGTTGATTGAATACAGAAAACACTGCAAGCAAAAAGACAGTCAGAGATCTAAGATTTTGGTTTTTTTTTCCTTTCTGAATTTGGAAAAAATAAAACATGGAAGAAAGGAAATCTGAGAGTATTTCATTACCAATGGAATGGTCTAATATGAAGAAGAGAAGCTATGAAGATAGCTTTTGGTGTTGAAGATGAACAAGAAGACATGCAACAACAAGGTCCTCCTCAGTCTAAGAAGCCACATGTACCAGCTCTTGCCAGGTTAACTTCTGTTCCATGTTTTTCTCTTTGATGTTGTTTGATTATACATGAGTTCTTTCCAAGATTGAGTGATCAGATTCATTGCTATTTAGGGGAGTGTATTGTATCTGGATTTTGTGGGCAATTTAATAAATTTCATGGATTCTGAAAATTCAAGTGTATTCAATTTGGATTTTAAAAAGTCCACAAAAGTCTAGGAGTATTCAATCAGGATTTTAAAAAGTCTTTCTGAAATCCACAAAGTCTAGGGGTATTCAATATGGATTTCAGAAAGTTCACAAAAGTTTTAGGGTATTCAAAATATCATTCATATTTATGGATTTGGAAAATCATGGATTCTCATGGACTTTGTAGTGTTAGGTATAAATAACAAAGTTCAATAGTTTGCCAGCCTCCATATCAAAGATTTCAATGTGAAAAAAAAGTCTCTCAAAGTTCTTCCTTGTGCCAGCCGCGAAGAGGTTGGTTCCTATTCTCTTGTTTTCTCGATTCTTTTTCTATCTTTGCATAAAAGTGTTCATAGTTGTATCGTTGATGATTTTGGGTTAGGGTTTGGATTAATTAGGGCTTATAAATCGTTGTGTTATATATGATAGCCCCTTTAGATCCCTGGAAATCGAAAACTATTGAGTACTTCACTTTTCCTTATACGATGCTGAATACATTAAACAAGCAACAATCTCTTTGTTTAATTGACGATACTCATGGCTTATAACATAAACTATGGATTTATAAAATCTACATAGGATAAGGTATGAAGTTACCAAAGATTCTAGCTCATTCATAAAATAATTATACCTCTGTAATGAAAAATAATGTTTTGAAGCTCAAAACATCTCATCAAATTAGGCCAACGGTAGCTTAGGTTGCTAAAGTCGTCATTGTCAGGCACAGTGAAGTCTTCAAATACTTTACCAGTGAATATAATAAAAACCAAACAGAGAAGTGGAATAACTTTAGTCTGCTGAACACCCATTAAGCATTATCTGTTAGCTAAATCCTGAAGCAAGAATATATGCAATTTTATTAACTTCCAAGTCACTTGAAATAAAAAGATCAGAACTCCACATGACAACATGAACACCTTTGAACACAAGCTAGCATTGGGTCTACTATTATATTTGGTTGGATATTATGGCTTACAATCCCTTGCGTATATGTTTTTGACGCCGGTTATCTTCTCAGGTATGTTTTTAATGGTTAATTGGATCATATATGCTATATGTATGATATTTTGCTATAGTTGGTTGCGTATGACTAGATTTATGTAACTATGGTTTTGACTTCCATGTGTTAGGATCATGACCAGATGAATTTCCTCCTGAACCAGAAAATGATCCGATAGAGAATGATGAAGAAAATTTTGAATGGGATGATATTCAAACCCAAGAGCAGCAACGAGAAAATGCTAATCAATGGAGAATGAGTATTGCTAATCAAATGTGGGCAGCAGCTCAAGCAAACGTCAACGTTGCTAACAATGATAATGAAGAAAGTGACCATGATCATGAAGGAGAAGAATGATCATAATACAATTTTATGGACGTTTACTTCTTATTTTAAAGATGCTAATTAACGACCTTTTTCTTTTTCTAGTTTTTTTTAGCACATGTATCTCTATTTTATGGACGTTTTTTTGTTTCATCACTATTTACCAACTTCTTTTTTATCTTGCAAATAATTAGAAATCTGTAAAAGTCATTCATACAAAGTCCGTGGATTTTCATAAATCTCTAGAAAGTCTGTAGCAAAAGTCTATGGATTTAAGAAATCAGCAGAAGTCCGTGGACAATTTAAAGAGCCTGTGGACAATTTAAAGAGTTCGTGGACTTTTCAAATTATTTATCAATTCCATAAGAATCCATATACAATACACTCCCCTTAGCTTTCCATATGAACAACTAGAATACAAAGATACTGCTTTTTGGCTTTGCATATAAGGGAATTTTATTTATTTTTTTGGTATTTTCTTTTCATGCAATTTTTTGTTGATCAAGAGAAATAAAAGTAAACGCCCCATTAGCGCCATAGCATTTGGTGTTAATCCAGTTAAAAATTGCGCACATCACTTTAGTATCTGTTTCAATTTTGTGTGTTTGCCCGGTGCATTATTGTGGCCAGTCTAGATTGATCTATTGCATGTCCTTTTGAGGTCATTGCTTGCTGTTGAGGTTTTGCATATAAGGGAATATTATATATTTTTTTGGTATTTTCTTTTCATGCAATTTTTTGTGATCAAGAGAAACAAAAGTAAACGCCCCATTTGGTGTTAATCCAGTTAAAAATTGTGCATATCACTTTAGCTTCAATATAGTATCCTGTAGTATTATGATTTTTTCTAATTTGGTTTTAAATAAAAAAAGGGAATTGATTGAGTTGTTGATTCGAAAGTTGGATTTGATTTTCGTTTTGGTTCTTTGGTTTTAAATAAAAAAGGGAATTGGTTGAGTTGTTGATTCGAAAGTTGGATCTGATTTTCGTTTTGGTTTGATATAAGATTTGGTTAAAATATTTGCTAATTCAATAAGGATTAAAATACGAATTAATTTGGAAATTTCTACAACATCCTTGAAAATTTCATCTACTGTATATATTGACAATTCTACAGGAAGTGAATAAGCAAAGTTGAAAGATGCAGGGTGAGATGGACTAGACATCAAGTGATGCGATCACTGTCTAATTGGGTTCCTGCAGAATATCGATGCAATAATTTCACATGGGTGTTTCACGCGCGAATGTAGTGTGCAACGCTCTATTGTGGGTATTTGCTCACGTTTAGAGCATGGTGTTGATATGAAGGTGCGTGCTGCAATCTCATAACAATTCTTCTGTTGAATGACGAATTGAACCAATCTTAAGTCAAATGATGGAAGATCGCCAATGGTTATAGGCGTATAGCTTTCAAAATGTTCTGTCTTAGAATACATTTCCAGAAAAAATAAGATCATTGATATATGTTCTTGTCAATGTTTATTTTCAGACGAAGAACATTTTTAATGTCAAGTGTTTTGAGTGATAATTCCCTAATGAAATTTGCTCAAGTTAAGAACCCTCAAAACAATTTTAGTGCCCAAAATGGAGGATAAGCAAGATTGAAAACATCAGATGCTCCAATAAATGGGCCAAGGAAAACTAACGACTAGTGTTGATGTGTTAACATTGCATTTACATTTCAGCAATAATTTTTCATCCTTTGGCTTCTCTAAAAGCAAAACTTATTTACACCATCGTCTCCATAGCTTCATCAGCTCTTTCTCTCTGAGCTGTGAATATGAATAATGACTATCTTTTCATTGTTTTCTATTTTATATCTGATCTTTGTGTATTCAATACATAGTATGGGGAGAAGCAATTGTGGATTATTATTTTTTTTTAATTCTTTTGTAAGAATTAGGGCCCGACTATGTTGATTTTTAAAATGAAGTAAAGTTGATTTGAAGCTTTTGATGTTTGCCACAAACGGAATGTATCTGATTGAAGTAGATTCTAAGGCCGGGTGGTTATTGGATTTATTTGGACCTCCAATTAATAGGAAGAAATACTAGAGAGCAAGGGAGAGATTTTATTTCCCCAAATAGCTCATCAGCCCACCTAAATCAGTTCTGTTTTGTTGATTGAATACAGAAAACACTGCAAGCAAAAAGACAGTCAGAGATCTAAGGTTTGGGTTTTTTTTTTCCTTTCTGAATTTGGAAAAAATAAAACATGGAAGAAAGGAAATCTGAGAGTATTTCATTACCAATGGAATGGTCTAATATGAAGAAGAGAAGCTATGAAGATAGCTTTTGGTGTTGAAGATGAACAAGAAGACATGCAACAACAAGGTCCTCCTCGGTCTAAGAAGCCACATGTACCAGCTCTTGCCAGGTTAACTTCTGTTCCATGTTTTTCTCTTTGATCTTGTTTGATTATACACGAGTTCTTTCCAAGATTGAGTGATCAGATTCATTGCTATTCAGCTTTGCATATGAACAACTAGAATACAAAGATACTGCTTTTTGGCTTTGCATATAAGGGGGAAAAAAAAATTTGGTATTTTCTTTTATATACTTACCTTCTAATTGGCTAAACAAATTGTTTCTGTTTTTTCTGGGTTGTTGGAAGTTTAGTTTTTTGGGAAAGGAAAGAAGTGGGATTGGAAAGAAATAAGCAAAGGATTCACTATCACTTAATCTTTGAGCATGTTGGTGAATCATCAACTTCCATCATATTTCTTTGTGAACTTTCTGGTTGTGTGGGAAAATGGTGCATCTCCTAGAGTTACTTTTTTGATGTGATCTTTGTTGTGTGGCTCTAGAGAAGTTTTGTCTCATAGATGTATAGATATCAGTGTGGCTTGGTCCTTTTATGCTTTGGAAGATTGTTGTTCCCACTAACCATCTCTTTGTTCATTGTCACTGGTTGAGAGATTTATGGTGCTCCTTCCTGGCTGTTTTAGGATTGGTATGGATGATGCTCGGCTTGATCAAGAGTTCCTTAAGGAGTTGGAAACCCTCCCTTATCGTTATTTCAGTTCCTTGATTTATTCAAATGAATTATGATTTTTCTGTGTGGTGATTGCATCTGACTATTACACTTTGGAAGAGATCACTGGAGTATCAATGGATTTGTTACTTAATCAGTTTCCTTGCAGCTCTTATTTGTTTTCTATACCTTGATTATGTGTCTATTATTAGCTTACAAAACTGCTGGTGCACTTTTAGTTGCTCTGTCTTAAGATTGTCTTTACTGGTGAAGGTGTGGTCCCTGTAAGGTTATGGCTCCCAAGTTTAAGGCATGGTCAGAGAAGCATCTCGACGTTGTCTTTATGAAGCTCGACTGCAACCAAGAAAACAAGGTCAGTTAGAATCTATTATTTCATCAAAATTTACGTCCAAATTCTCTTTCATATTCGCCTTTCTCATGATCTGAATGTTCATTTCACAGCCATTGGCCAAGGAACTAGGCATAATTGTCCCCACATTCAAGATTCTCAAGGATGGCAAAGTTGTAAAAGAGGTCACTGGAGCCAAATTTGATGATTTAGTAATTACAATCGAAAGTGTAAAATCTAGCTAATAATTCTTAGTATAGGAAGTCTTACGCTGGAGAAAATGTTACAGTATGTAAATGATGTTTGTTACGATCAATTCCATGGTTAATAATTAAGCTTTGTGCATCATTCTATGCAGCAGCCATTGTTTCCCAGTCTCTTGAGTTTTCTGTTCACAGTGAGAAGAAACTCATAAATACCAAAGAGGTAAAAAAGTGAAAAATGCCTTGAGCAAATTTGTCATGAAATTGGTCAGTTACTTGTTAGAACGTGACATGACACTTAAAATCATATCTTTTTTTTTTTTTTAAATCAGAATATGGTGATATTGTTGGTCTCTGCTGGCTTGATTCAAGTATTGACTTCTCAAAGGCGAACCTTAAGGTTCCACTCTTGCTCTCTTCTTCCTCTATATTATCTCCACTGTTTCATCTCCTTCAAAAAAAAAAAAAAAAAAAAAAAGAGCTAGCACAGCCACAAGAAGCCAGTTCGACTTCCCCTCTCTTCTTCCTCTATTGCAATGAAATCGTCTTTTAATATGCATGACATGACCAATTTTTAAAAATAATGGATTTTTTTATAATTTGTAAATAGTGGAGGGTCTTAAAATATCTATGTTGAGGTATGTTTTGTAAATCATGTGAAAAGAGATTTGATTTTTTTTATTAAATGGTAACCTATAAATTGTTTGCATATTTGGTAATTTAGTGACCTATTTGAAGAGTGCCGAAGGCACGACTCATGGACCAAGCATGCCACTGTACCCGTGCCAACGATACGGCTATACACTATGAAAAGTAAGCACGGCTGGTACACTAGTTACTATAATAGCCATGTTAAGGTAAGGTGAAGAAGGAATGAACATGTTGCAAAGGTTGAAACAAATGGACAGAGAATGACTTTAATAGAATCAAAATGCTAGAGTAACAACAATTGCATTATCTGGTGTTTTTAAATTGACGTTAGCATTAATGCAAGTTTACATTCACAAGGATCCATCATTCCTACCATTTCATATACATAACTTTCTCTTAGAAAATGGGTAATTATTAAAGGCTTTTTCACATAGATATGCTTTTTAAAATGGGATTTTGTGTGTAGATATGAAGATGTTTACACTACTCTCAATGTTTATGATGAGACATCAAACAGTCATCTAATTGCAGCCGTACACATGGCAAAGGTCAACCTAATATAGAAAGGCCTCGGCATAGACTAAAATAGGCTGAAGCTAAGTTCAGCCCAGACTCAGCCTAATCATTGTTCAACCCGTAAGTCAGGCGCCCAAGCCTAAATTACACGAGTCCAATGTGGTGCAAATTTTGGAGCTTGGCCCAGGACAATAAGGCCCAAATATAGATCTTTGAGTTATCATAGGCCCAAGATCCATTTGCGAAACTCTTGGTCTAATCAAGTATTGGGTCTTAAATAGAACCAAGTGCCAAAAGAGACAGTCATGGACGCATAAGATCCTAAGTGAGACCTCCTCCTTCGACGATGGAGTCTGTAAAAGAGTGAAATATTTGTTATATAAGGTGAACAAAAAGTATGAGAAATGAACGCACTTGCAACACCAATTTTAACAATGTACATCCATCCTAGCTCGGTCACATGATTTTATCATCGGAGTGCTTTCGGCCACTACAACGGTGGTCCTTGGCTCACTGGTGCTCATTATGCAGGTCAAAAATTGATAAGGATGGATTTGGACGCATCAATTTGGCGCCATCCATGGGAAAACGAAAAGTTTTCCTTCAAACAAAGACATAAGATCTTCTGAACTAGCAGAATCTTGAGACATGGTTACCAGCACCAGATCCTGAGCTAACAATAAAAATGTCAAGTCAGATAACGTTCTAGGTGAGGAAGCCCCGTCGCAAGGCCGGATCGATCCGATCATGGAAGCAGAACAGTCGTAAGGCCTAGCCACCAAGGCGGTCGCGACAGACCCCCCACATACATCATATTTTACTCCATATGAATCATCTCACACGAGTGGCAAAAAGACTTGCCCAGGATCGACAACCACCATCAAAGAATATGAAAATTTGGACAAATCCCTTACCCAAGAGAACAACAGGGAGCGTGTCCATGAGAACTACAACTTCCCCATCAAGGACTGAAGAGCTAGCCAGGAGGGGAACCTAAGGGATGAAAGTTGTCATTTTAACCACATCCCAAATATAGACAGGACCATAGTCGTGAACCCATTTTGGCTGGTGGCGACCAATCTAGACGTCCTGTACGATCTTACCATCCCTCAGTTCTATGAAAGGATCATGAACGCTCCTTTGCCGAAGAAGTTCATCCCCCTGAAACTTTAGTTATACAATGGAACATCAAATCCGTGGGACAACCTACACCATTACCACCACGTGATGGCACTGAAGGAAAGTTCAGAGGTCATCCCGTGTAGGACTTTCCCCACCAGCTTGAAAAGGGTTGCATTGACTCGGTTCCACAAACTTCTACCAAGATCCATCGATTAATTCCAGGTCTTGGCGCAGGTGTTCATCACCCTATTCGTGGGGAGCCAACGAATCAGAAAAGAGCCCCATTATCTGCTTAGCCTCAAGCTGAAGCATGGAAAGACCCTTAGGGACTATGCCACTCGTTTCAACGATGAGCTGACTCTGATAAATGGTTGTAGCGATGACACGACTGTTTCCGCCTTTACTTTCGGCCTCCGATGGGGTCAGTTTTATAACTTCCTTACCATGGAATCCCCAGCAGACATGACATATATGTTGAAAAGTGCTCAAAAATACATCACCCTAGATGAAATATTGCAACAAGTAAGGGGGAAGATAGTGAGGCCAAGCACTCCTCAAGAACCAGGGACCTAGACGAGGAAAAGGGAAAAGATGGCCCCAAAATAAAACATAACACTACCCAAGCTGGGTCCGGCCCAATGAAGCCTAACAAGGCCAGCAACTCTAGATATCACTACTACACTCCACTCAACTCTAATCTGTCTGACATCCGATCCACCATGAAAAACTGGGAGGATACCAAATGGTTATTGAAGCTCGGGGGAGATCTTTCAAAGATAAAAGCAATCATTGTTCTTATCACAAAGAGATAGGTCACGACACCCAAGACTGCAAGAGCCTCAGGAACGAGATCCAATACTGGGTCCAAAAATGATGACTAAAGGAGTTATTCGGCTTTGGGGAGAGACAGCCCCAAGAAGAAAATGAGGAATTTGTACAAAAGGCCGAACGAGGAGGGAAAGCACTCAAATAGTTCACTAAAGAGATTGATCCAGGAACTACAAGTCATATCTCATTACAGGAATCATCTTATCCAGCACAAACGGGGGAACAACTTCGAGCCTGACATTCACGGAATGGGACATGTGGGGAGTCTGCTTCACCTATAATAACACACTAGTTATCACGATGAGGATAGCAAAAAGGGAAATAAAAGATATCATTGGTGGATACAAGCAGTTCCAACAATGTCTTGTTTCTAGACACATTCTGCAAGATGTAATTGACGGAAGAGGAGCTGACACCTGCCAACCAAGTCATGTTCGGCTTCAACAGAGAAAGCTACAACCCGGTTGGAACGATTAAGTTGTTGGTAGTCGCAAGGCAACCAGATCTGCAAAGGATCCTGATGACAGAATTCTCAATCCAATCACAATGTGATCCTGGGCCGACCTTGCCTACACCACATGAAGGCGGTAGTCTCCACGCAGCACCAGTGTCTCAAATACCTTGCAGATGGCAAACTAGGAACAATCAGATGAGACTAGATTGTTGTTCTAGAATGTCATTAAGCCGCAGCCAGACAACCAGAATATAGATCACAACACTCCAAACAAAGGGATCTAGACTAGGAAGCCCCGAGCCAGGATGTAGAAAACCCATCTTTGCCTTTGGACGTCGAACCTCCCTCCAGCCCACGAAGAAGACTAAACACTGGGCAGCCAGAGGAAGAGGCCATCACCATCTATTTGGACAGCCCATCAAACATCAAAGTCGTCCAAATAGGCTCCAACCTTAACAGGATGCTGACAAACGAACTAGCCACACTCTTAAAGGAAAATCGGGATGTATTCGCCTGGACAATTAATGATATGGTGAGAATTGACCACTCTATATTCACACACCGATTGGCAGCTCGTCAAACAAAAAATGAGGCCAATGGCCCCTGAATGCAACCAGGCCATTAACGAGGAAGTACAGAGGTTACTGAATCTCAACATAATAAGTGGGTCATGCTACCTAGATTGGCAGGCAAATACGGTCTTGGTAAAAAAGAAAAATGGGAAGTGGAAACTCTGCGTCGACTGTACGAACCTTAACAAAGCATGTCCAAAAGACAATTTTCCACTGTTCCGGATAGACCGGACCATCAACGCAATGTCTAGACACAACCTTCTTAACTTTATGGATGCATACTCTTGTTATAATCATATGAGTATGCACCCACCGGATCAGGAGAAAACCTCCTTCGTAAAGGAAAGGAGTACATACTACTATCGGGTGATGCCATTTAGATTAAAAACGTGGTGGCCACATACCAACGACTGGTTAACCAGATGTCCAATGGACAAATTGGGAAGACAATGGAGGTCTACATCGACGACATGCTAATGTAAAGCCTTCGTAAATCCAACCACTTTACGGACCTCCAAAAGCCTTTCCCAACTCTGCAAATACCGAATGAAGCTCAACCCACAAAAAATGCACTTTTAGGGTACAATCAAGAAAATTCCTGAGCTACATAGTCAACCGAAGGGGGATAGAGGCTGACCTAAAGCAGATTTAGGCTCTTCTCAACATGAGACCACCCGCGAACATCAAAGGAGTTTAGAGCATGAATGGGAGGGTGGCAGCTCTGAACAGGTTCATCTTCAAATCCTCAGACAGGTGCCTCCCCTTCTTCAAGATTCTAAAGGGGAACAAAAAATTTCAATGGGGCAAACAATGTGAACAAACTTTATGAGATCTGAAGGCGTACATGGGTAGAACCGAGCTACTTTCAAAACCCATTTCGGGTGAGATGTTCTACCTATGACTTTCAGTCTCGAAGCACACCGTCAGCTCAGCCCTGGTCCGAGAAGAGAAAGAAAAACAGAAGCATGTCTACTACATCGACAAGATGTATGATGGGGCAGAGGCTAACTACGACAACCTCAAGAAATTGGCTTTAGCATTGGTAACCTCCTCAAAAAACGGATACCCTGTTTCCAAGCTCACTCGATAATTGTACTTAGTACCCACTCCGGTCAGTATTGCACAAGCCAGAGCTGTCACAGAGAATGGTCAAATGGTCAGTATAGCTGGGACAATTTGATATCCATTACTCTCCGAGAACAACCATTTTGGCCCAAGTACTGGCGGAATTTATTGCCAAGTCCACTAGAACAGGATAACTACGAAAACCCAAAAGGGAAATGAAAACCCCAAACCACCCTCACAAGGATGGGTCCTACGATGTGACGGGTCATCCAACGAGAAGGGTAGTGGAGCTGAGAGCGTTATTCATACTCCAGAGGGGATAACCCTTAGAAAGTTGTCAAATTCGACTTTCGTGCTTCAAACAATGAAGTGGAATACAAAGCCCTCATAGTCAGGCTAAAATTGGCAAGAGGGATTGGAGTAGAAGAAATCACAGTGTTCAACGACTCGCAACTGGTGGTCAACCAGGTGAACGATGAATTCAACGTTAAAGACCCTTGGCTGATTGCTTATTGCGATAAACTAATTGACACCAAAAAAGGGTTCCATAGAATTCTACTATGCCGCTATTCCAGGATGGACAACGAGGAAGATGACACTCTGGCCAAGATGACATCATCTGCAACGAACAACTCTGACAAACTCATAAAGTTCTAGGAGAAGTCGGCCCTAGCGGAAGAAGGACTCTACGAGTCTTTCTCAACAAGCGATGAGATCAGCTGGATGAACCCCCTAATAAACTATATAAAATATGGAGCCATCTTGACACAAAAGCTAGAGGTTCATAAGCTAAATAACAAAGTGGTATGGTACACGCTCCTTAACAATAGGTGGTACAAAAAATCAGCAACTTTCCCACTACTCAAGTGCCTGACCCCCTACGAGGCGGACTGTGTCCTCAGAGAAATCCATGAAAGAATCTGCAGGAACTACCCCGGAGGAAGGACATTGGTGCACAAGGCATACCATACCACAAAAAAGACTTTGACTGGAGAGACACCATTCGCCCATGCCTATGGATCCAAAGCAATGGTTCCAGTAGAAGTAGGAATGCCTATGTTCAGAATTGAAGAGTTCAGGTTAGAGAACAATGATGAAGCTCTGAGAGTCGCACTAGATCTGCTCGAGAAGCAAAAAGATGGAACTTCCATCAGAATGGCGGCCTATCAATAAAAGATAACCCAATATTAGAATAAGAAGATCAAACCTCTAGAATTCAAATTCAGCAATTGGGTATTTAGAAAAAATCAGCCGAACACCAAAGACCGAGGAGAAGGCAAGCTGAGTCCAAATTGGGAAGGTCCCTATAAGGTGACAAAAATCAATAGCAAAAAATCTATTGCTTACAAAACCTGAGTGGAAAGTGTTTGAAAAGATTGTGGAATGTAGAAAACTTAAAGAAGTGTTATCATTAAAGGTACTCTTTTTAAATAATTTCATTACATATAACTTCATGCACAAGAATAGCCTGGTTCGACCAAAGGACCAAAACAGCCATAGTGGACTGAGTCCAGCCTTTTTATTTTAATTAAACCTCCGAGAGGGAAGGGCAGCTATGGGATGCCAAACCTTTATTACTCGTAAAAAATGATTACAAACTAATCGGGGGTACATGATGATTTTACCCAAAAGAAAAAGCACAAATTCAGCAAGACAGCTTGAAAATAAACCACTATCAAATACTTGCCATTTTTTATCCACTAACCAACAAATAACTAAACTTCAAGTACTACCAAGTATCTCCTCAATGCCATGGCTTCAAAGGTGACCCAAAAACCTGTAATATACCTTGCCAAATAGACCTGTTGTTACTCTAGTATGAGACCAGCACACAGCAGGCTCCCAACTCAAAGACACTCACCAGAATCAGGCCAAAACAGATCAGAATGCTGCGGCATCCATATCTTGAGAACAATATTTGCTGCACACATATTCTGATATAAATACAGATGGTTGCCAACCAGTCGGCAGAAAACAAAGCCTATTAACAAAGTTTGCGTTCTATCCAGCAAAAACATGCTACTGAGTAATAGAGAAAACAAAGAAAACATAGTCTAAACCAGCAAAAAGACTAGTTTCCACAGCCCCTATATCATCATTCAAACACCATAAATCGCCTTCAACATTCAGAAACAGCAACCAACCATTTAAAGCACCTCTGACTCGCCACTTGACCCCAACTTACTCACCATCTAGGCCCCTAAACAGCCCAAATAGAATCTCGAAACATAGCACCTTCAACTGATGAAGAAAATAGTCATTCCGAAACTGATACATCGCACAATCAATCTGACCCACTTCACACCTTGTATAAACAATATAAATGGAGCCACTGCAATCACCCCAACTCATAGTACTCGAAGATAGGTTGTTCTCGACCGATCTAATCTATCAAACTTTTGATTCTGGTTGGCAGATCATTCGCATCATATACTCAAGAGCTTTTCTCCTTGTGCGCCTTGCTTGCCAGTGAATCCGCAACTGCATTTGTCTCCCTGAAAACATGAATGCATTAGATCTCCATACCCTTTTTAGCCATATTTATATTCCTCCATACATCTTCTTAGAACCATGGTATTTTAAGCTCCTCATAAAATCAACCTTTAACCAATTTTGAATCTGTTTGGACAATTACCTTTGTCGCACCCACCCTGTTACAGAGACGTAAACCTTCCAACAATGCCAAGCTTTTCGCTTTGTTGTTAGTACCTTCGCCAAAGTATAACTATTGAGCAATCAAACAAGCGTCGTTTATATATCTAATGATCACTCCACCAGCTGCAAAACTCTATACCAAGGATCCATCCACATTCAACGCCACGATACCATCATGCGGAAAAGACCAATTAACAATTCGACTATCTCTCGACAACATGGGCCTCACTTGGAGACCAAGCACCATAATTACTTCATTATTCAAGCTAGCCTGTTTTGGAACAAAAACTGAAATGGCAGTTCTCAGCCATATATGGATAGCCATGATTACACCAAATGCACTTAGTTTGCATCTTGAAAAATGTTTTTATAGCGTTGCTTCCAAATCTCCCATAGCACAACAAGAGGCGTCAACATAAACATGATCTCAGATTGAGATTTCCCATTGGCATGACAAAACCAAATTGAGAGAATAGTCAGAATTTCAGCTGGTCTCCTGACATGTATATTAAAAATTCCTTCAAAATGATTCCAAACCTTTGAGGCCAAATTACCATCAACAAACAGATGAGTCAAAAACTCAACCTTCGATTCTGAGCAGCAACGACACCTCAAAGCCAAGCTAATACTACATCGCGACAACTCCCCATCAATTGGGATACCTCTAAATAGTAGTTTCCAAATAAAAATTGATATTCTAGAAGGCACTAGAGACTGCCAAATTTTCTTTATTCACCTCTAAGCACATCATATGCTGACCTAGAGGTAAACAAACCATTACCTTCAGGCGTCCAAACACAGGAATCCATACCTACTCCCCGTAACCTATTCTAAAAAATCTCCAACACCATTCCCCGCAAGGACGGATTAATCAATTCAAATCCACCATTTTGTGTTTCCTCTATAGATGGCCACTCACCCAGTTCATCATCTCCAATGGCCTAGCAAAAACCACCAATGTGTTCCAATTTTCATCAAAGAAATTGGTATTCCTCGTACCAATTCGCCAAACTGAGTTAGACAATAAATCACTTTTGACTTTCATCAATTCTTTAATAAAAGCAGACGCTCCGCTTTTTTCCAAGTGTCTGCTTAACGGTGCACCCTATATCTAGTATTTCCTCTACATAAATTTGGACCACAAAGATTATGAATTCAACTTGTTTCACAACTCCTTTATTCTATATGTTTTAACCACCAACGAAAAATCTCGCACACCTAGCCCTCTTTCTTTGACTGGGAAACAAATTTCCCCCCATCCAATCCATTTCCTCCTAAGCCTGCCTTCACAGTCTCCCCAGAAGAAGTCTGCCTTAAGTTTATGTACTCTGGAAAGAATCTTTTTTGGCACATGCATTGCACTTAAGATGTATACCGGGATGGAACTCAAAACACTTTTAATCAGAACTAGCCTATCGCCAGGAAAAATCAATTTAGTCGTCCACCATCCAGTCTTGTTTGCACCTTTTGCACCAACTCTTCAAAATAAGCAATTCTACAATGGCCTTGATACACAGGACCTCCCAGGTACTTCATCGAAGAATCTTTAAAATTGAAACTTGTACACCTTTTAATTGCCACCATCCGCTAAGCTACCACCTTCTCATCTAGCATAAAGAGTTTTTGTTTGCATTAATTTTCTGCACCGAGGTCAAGCAATATCTCTCCAAAAAAATCATACATCCTATCAAAAAAGTTTTCCTTCCATTTAAAAATATTAGGGTGTCATCCGAATAAAGGAAATGCGTGATAGGTTTATAGGCTCAGAGCGAGTAACAATATCCAATCTCCCCTTTCTGGAATGCACTAGACAGTCCCCTGTTAAGAACCTCAGAAGTAATAATGAACAACAAGGGAGAAAGTCGGTCTCCGTACCGCAGTCTCTGGAGGATTTAAACTAGCCATTGTAAGCCCCTTGGAAAAGAATAGAGCAGTTGGAAAAACAATTAGAAATCACATGACAACCCCTGTTAGTGAAGCCAAACCTTCTGAGCACTGACAACAAAAAAAACCCGATTCTAATCGATCATAGGCTTTCTCCATGTCAATCTTAAGCACCACATTTCCACCAAAAGATTTCTTCCCTATATCCCTGACCAGTTCCTGCGCCAGTCCTATATTCTCAATAATAGATCGTTCTTTAACAAAAGAAGCTTGTTCCTGAGAGATAATGTTTAGAACAGCAAAGTTAATCTACTACATAAAATTTTGCTAATGATTTTATAAATGACATTACACAGGCTTATAGGTTTAAAGTCTGAAAAAGAACCTGGATCATCCACTTTCGAGATAAGTGCAATCCGAAAAAACCGAAGGGAGCAGCTCACCATTAAGAAATTTCAATGTCGCTACCTAGATATCCGTGCCAACTGTATCCCAACATGCCTAAACAACCCGATGTGAAATCATCCAAACTTGGAGTGTTGTTTCTTGGAATGTCATACGCCACCACTTTCACCTCTTCCAAAGACGGCTGGGATAACAATTTATTGCAATCGGTAGGGGAAATGACTAGCGGGATACTATCCAGAATTTCATTATTCACAACCTGGTCTCCTTGTGACGAAAGCATAGCCTGAAAAAAACTATTAGCTTCACTCAAATCTCTCCGGCATCTGAAATTTCACGCCAAATTGTAGCCTAATTTTACCAATCACCCTTCGCTTCTGTCTAGATTTAACAGACGTGAAGAAATACTTCATACATGCATCTATTTCTTAAGTTATTTTTCTTTTGATTTTTGCCACCAATGCATTTCATCATGTTTCAGCGCCAGCTTGACATCGATTCAAATTGCACATTGCATTAGTATCCCAGTGTGCATTGACATTCAACCCATTACCTCCCCCCAACACTCCAGCTGGCAAGTAAAATGGATTCCCACTGCTGCATTTCATCTTCTAGAGCCTGAATCCTGCTAAAAACATTGCCAAAATCTTCTCTATTTCAGCTAATTAGTTATCAATGGAGAGCCTTAAGCTTAATATCTACCTTGTCTAATGCCCACATACTACCCAAATCTTGAAACCATATTGATTCCACCACACTAGTAAAAGAGGAGTAAGACTGGCAAAGACGCTAGCATTTGTGCATGATTTGAGAAGGTGTATTGCAAATGTTCAATCTTCAGATTTGGCATACGTGCTACCCATTCTAAATTTACCAAAATCCTATCCAATCTGACCCAAATACGATCTCGGCCACTTACATTATTGCACCAAGTGAGACGGGGGTCAGTAAAACCACACTCCTGCAATCCACAATTTGCAATACAGTCTGAAAAGTCAGAAATACTAGATAAAGAAGGCGGAGACCACCTACTTTTTCCTGCCCACATAACACACTGTTGAAGTTCCCCCTATCATCCATAGATCAACACAGCTTTGAGAGAAATTTTCCAAGTTGGACCAAAGCTTATTCCTTTCTTCTACTGAGCTTTTAGACTGAGTCTAGTCTCACGAAGACTAACCTGGCTTAAATAGCTTGGTCCAACCAAATGATCGAAACGGCCCATAGCGGACCGAGTCCAGTCTCACAACGACTCACCACACTTAAACAGCCCGGTCCGACTACATGACTGAAACATCGCATAGCGGAACAAGTCAGTCTCGTGATGGCTCATCACGCTCAAATAACCTATTCCGACCAAAGGGACCATATGGCGCAAAGCGGCCTAGTGTAGTCATATTCTTAAGGTCGACAACTCGCCTCGTCTAAATGACCTAGTCTACCTAAGGAACCATGGTGTTTCATAGCGGACCGAGTCCAGTCTCGTGACGACTCACCGCGCTCGAATAACCTGATCCAACCAAGGAGACCACAATGACACAACGACCAAGTCTAATCCTATTCAGGATGTTGACAACTCACTGCGTTTAAGTGACCTTGTCTGCCTAAGGAACCACGGTGCCACATAGCAAACCAAGTCCAGTCTCGCGATGACTCACACGCTCGAATAACCTGGTCCAACCAAGGGGACCATAATGGTGCACAGTGGCTCAAGAACCACGGTGCTGCATAGCGGACATAGTCTAGACTCACGAGGGCTCACCACGCTCGAATAACCTGGTTCGACCAAGGGGACCACAATGGCGCACAACGGTCGAGTCTAGTCTAATTCAAGATGTCGACAGCTCGCCGCGTCTAAGTGACCTAGTTCGCCTAAGGAACTATGGTTTTGTATAGCAGACTAAGTCCAGACTCGCTATGGCTCACACGTTCGATAACGTGGTTCGACCAAGTAAACAACAATGGCTCACAACGACTAAGTCTAGTCCCATTCAGGATGACAACTCCTCGCGTCTAAGTGACCTAGTCCGCCTAAGAAACCACAATGTTGTATAGCGGATCGTCTAGTCTTGTGACAGCTTACCACCACTGAGCACTCAAGTCGTGCGGGCTAGGATGACCCCCCAACTATCAAGGTCCTATTCAGGATTAAGTCATGCTATGTTATGATTTCTCTTATACTTAATTCCTATTCAGGATTTAGACACATTATCTTATGAATTCAAGTTTGCTCGGGCCAAGATGGTTACTCTAATGCTTAGATCTTGTTCAGGATTTAGTCAAACTGTCTCAGTAAGCCCAACTCCTACTCAGGAAACAGTCGACTTACATCATGCAACCCATCCGCTCAGATGGAAATGCTTCACAACAGCTTAACTCCTATTTTGTAATAAGTTATCTTGTTATGAGATCTAAACAGAGGAACAGGGCGACGTGTAACTTATGTCCTCTTCCGGATCAAGTCAGCTTGATTCCTACTCAGGATTATGTTATCTTATAATAGAAACCTCGTCCATCCTGACGAAGGTGGCTTTTCCACAGTTTAAGATATGTCCTCCTGAATCGACGTAATCAGGGCTAAATGATTTGCATCTAGTCAGATCAAACATATTACCGAAGAAGAAACACGAGTACAGGTGAAAAAGCAAACTTTATAAATTAAACAAAGCTTAACAAACTAATCAAATCAAAGGTTTACACGCTACAAACATCTAAGCCTGGTGGAAAGGAAAATGCAAGCGAAGATCTACTAGACACATACTAGGAATCTGCTCTGCCAGTCTGAATTACGGAGGAAATGCTAGAGGTGCAGCTAAAGAAGAAGTTGCAAGATCAACCACTTGGTGGTTGAGAAAGTTGCTGGTGATATCTCCCAAAGGTGGCGGAAGAAGCTGCAGGTGCACCTGATGTTGGTGGCAAGCACAAAACCAAGGAGGTACCCTTGACTTCTTCTTCACAATATAAAAGTAAATTTGGAAACTCTCAAAAAGTAATTGGAAGCTTACTCATACCAGTGAGCTCTCTCAAAGTGTAAATTCTATTGGGATTCATCGCTGCAAAAGTCAGGATATTCAAAGACCTCACAAATGGATGCTTTTCCTCAGCCCCTGAAAAAGTTAGGGTAGAAGAACATTCAAATAACTACATTTCGCAAGTAGGAAGTGAAATTCTGCAAATATAGAAAAAAATCGGATCCAGCCAAACCAAGATAATATAGGCACAACGTTTGTTGAAGACGATCACCCAATAGTCGTATCGACATTAAATATTGCTCGAATAACGAAGGGACATTGAACTCGGTTACGCACGCACCACGCAAGTAACCATCAAAGAGTTAGTGGCCATGCATGCAACCCTACTACTTGGGGGAGTACCTGATGAGACGTCAAACAGTCATCAAATAGCAGTTGTACATATGGCACGTGTCAGCCCTAATATGGTAAGGCCTTAACACAATCTAAAATAGTCCCAAGCTAGGTTCAGCCAGTAAATCAACCGCCCAAGCCCAATGTAACACAAATCTATGAGTTGTCATAACACAAATCTATGTGTTCTTGGAGCTTGGCCTATGACAATAGAGCCTAAACACAAATCTATGAGTTGTCATAAGCCTAAGATCCATTTGTGCAACTCTTGGTCCAATCAAGTATTGGGTCCCAAATAGAGTCAAGTGTCAAAATAGACTCAATCATGGCCAGGTAAGATCCTGCGCAAGATCTCCTCCCTCCATCGCATCCTTGACGATAAAGCCAGTAAATGAGTGAAATACGCGCTATATAAGGTGAACAAAAGGAATGAGAAAGGTATGCACTTGCAACCCCAATTTTAACAATATACATCCATCCTTGCTCAATCACTTGACTTTATCATCGGAGTGCCTTTAGCCACTACAATAGTGGTCAATGTCTCAAAGTTGTTTATATTGTAGATCGAAAATTGTCAGGGACGGATTTGGGCGCATTTGTTTAGAACTTTTTTCCTTATCCAATTTAAGATCTTATTCTTTTTTCCCCTACAAAGAAATTTTTTTTTTTTTTTTTTTTTTGTATAAACGGGATCTAAACACATCTATATATGAATTTGCAACTATTTTCTCTAAATTGTCATGTATATACCAAGACATATAGATGCCCTTCCAAACATCATGAGTTGCACCTGCAAGTTATATAAATGAAATTGCTAGACTATGAAAAAAGAATTGATAGGAAAATAAATAAATTAATAAAGGAAACTCAATTATTGGGTAAGTCGATGTTTACCACTACGTTTGAGTGAAATACCACTGGGGTTGTTGCACCATGTTATGCATGACACTTTTCTTCAATTTCTTTATATACCAATCAATGATTACTACATCGACATATATGTTGTGCATTAGTTCTTCAGTGCATTGAGCTAGAATCATGGGTCACATTTCTAAGTATGTACCATGTTGTATCATTGCAAATAAGATACAAACACATAAATCTTTACCCAAAAAATAATTGTTTCTATTTCTAGATTTTGTAGAGTTGGTTACTCTTTTGATGCATGTTTGAATAAAATTTTGATTAGAGCTGGTTCTTTAGTGGTCATATTCTTCAGGACCATGTTATCTTTTCTCAGAGATTGCAACTTCTGTGTAGGAATTGTATTTGGCACAGAACTAGGTTCCACAAAATCATCTGAGGCGGAATTGATTATTGTTGGTGTGATATTTTTGGCTGGTATTTGCACAAGCTCAACGAAATCACCATCTGAAGTATTGAGATATGGTGCAATATTTTGTTTTGGCCTTTGATTCACTGATTTTAACACATTTCCTGGAGATGGCATTGTTTTTTTCTAGTCATTTTCCTTGGACAGCGACCATCCGCAGTGAATTCAGATCTGAGTATCTTTTTTGAAGTCTTGACTTTTTCTTTTTCGTGCTTTATAATTGTGAAATCAAAGTCTCCATCTGCAACTATTCTCTTAGTGTTTTCTATCTCCACTTCAAATGGTGATATTTTCTCAGGTGCTTCTATGGTTGGTGGAGGTGTTGCAAAAGAAGAAGCACTCAACAACATTCATTGAACAACATGGATGTCATCACAACCAGTGTTCTAAAAACAGGTCTAGGCAGCTGGGAAGCGCCCAGGTGGGCTGGGCGAGCTCCTAGGTAGGTTTTTTTATTTCCAGATCGAAAAATAGAAATAAAAAATAAAATTAAGACTATTTTTTTTATACATTTTGCATATGTATCTTAGCATTGAATTGGAAAGAATTTATATGTTATTATGTTTAACTTTTATAAATTATAGATTATAATAAATAAATAATAACCGCCTAGGCCTCTGCCTAGGCCTCTGCCTAGTCCTCTGGGCGCTAGTTCCCTACTCGCCTTTCGCCAACCGCCTAGCATTTTTTAGAATATTGATCACAGCTACCCAATACTTGCATTGTCAGCATATCTACTAATGTCCACACCAGAAAGTACACTTTCCATTTGCTTTCTCTCTCTCGTTGTGCCACATCCAATTCCTCCATCTCATTATGTTTCTCTCCACGTTTCGCCCAATATTTCTTCATCAATCTCCCTATTTTGCTCCATTTCCATCTTCTACATCATTGTCATCTTCCTATGCATTCTCTTATTGATCTATAATCCCATATTGCTCTCCAATCTCATTTTTCCTTCCATCCCAATCTCTTTTTGGTAATTTCAGTTTCATGCAAATTGTCACTGCCGATTTTTTTTTCCATTTTTTAAACAATATTAAATTTGATTATATGACAAACACCACTAATGTGTATTTGCAATTTCTTTTTATAGATAGATAATGTGAATATTTTGTAGTTGCCTTTGTTTTATAAATAAAAATAAATATATTTTTCTATAAAATCTATTTTTAGCCCGTAATGAAATTCCCAGATTTGACTTAACTCCCCTATTGTGATTAGGGTAGGCACTAGGCAGAAATATTCGACTTCAAGGATATCAGTCTCATCCAAGGATTGTGATTTCATTTTTTCGAGTTAATTTCGGTCTCCTGATTTTAAGAAATATTTCGGTGTGTAAAGAAAAAACGTAAAAAATTCAAAGATACATGAAATATATATATATATATATATATATATGCATTTCGAGGGTATATGAAATATGTGAAAAAAAAATGCAAGTAAATAAATCTATTAAACACATTAAATGATGCATAAATACCAAGAAATGAAACAAACATGAAATCAATATATAATTAGAAAATCAGGGGGTTGTTTCAAAAATCAATAAATAATTAGAAGAAATGATAATTAGAAAAACTTGAAATTTACGAAAAACTCCAAAAGTTGTCGAAAAAATGAAAATTTGTTCACTAAGTTTTGTGTGTTTTGCGAAAAACTGAACTTTATGAAAAAACTCAAACAAATTCAAAAAAAATGTAAATTTATATTTCGCCTTTTTTTTGTAAATCAAAACAAAACAAATTCTCGGTGAGATTTCGCGAAAACTAATTCCATGGTTTTAGCTTAACGTATTTCAGGACAGATTCGGGGGAGAAAATTAAATCCATCATGAATTTGGCCATATCCGTGGTGCAGATATCTATTTTATTCTAATTTTGGCCTCATCCTCACCAAAATACTAATTTCAATAACCATAAGAAGAGATATGAAACTCCTGCCAAAAGTAACAAGAACCTTCCAAACAATTCCACAAAGTTGTTGACTTTTGTTACACCACAACGCGTAGTGGATAAGTATCGAGCGGAGACAAGTATAACAGAGTGGGAACCCACTGATGATCATCTACTTGAGGATGAATCTGATATCACCCACTTAGATTCCTCAAACTTTTATCAAGACATGGATAGAAAACCAATAATTAGGACATCTATAAGTTTTGGTCCCGACAATCATATATCTTATATTCTTTTGTTTTTCATTTAGGATTGTGTATTCTAGGAGAATTTGAGTTGTTATTTGCTTTCATCATTTGTATCAAGACATTATTTCTTTCAGAATATATTATTTGACTATGTTTTGCTTTAGCATTTTAGATGGTTGTTGTTTAGATATTAATTATTAATTATTTTCCATTTATTGAATGCATATATGTTTTACTTTCCTTTCGGGTATGGATCTTAAGATACAAGTATGCGAAGATGACATATGTTTGACATCACCACTACACATGATATTGAGAAATCAGAAGTTTTTTCTCCACTCTAGAATTTAAGATACGAACAGTGTCTACTATAGTTGGATTTGCCCAAATCATTGAAGGTTTTTGGATGAGCCCATATTTTGTTACCAATTGAAACTCACATTTTCATTCAAGATGCATTATATTCTAGCAATTCCAGAAGAAATTTGCTCAGATTAAAATATATATGCATGAATGGGTAACACATTGAAACAAATAATGAGGATACCAAGGAATTCTTATGCATCATATCAAATATGGGAAACCAGAAGCTTACATCAGAAAATTTCTTTGTCTATTCATTTGAACTATATTTTACAAAAATAGGAGTTCTAAGGTCACATGCTACCTTAATCCAGAAGCTTCGTGACCCAAATACATTGATTCTTTGGCATGATCGTTTGGGTCATCCTGGATCAACTATGTTCTTAGGTCAACCTGGATCAACTATGTTGTGGAAAATCATTGATATTTGAATGGGAACACCATAACTAATGCACGCCTTCATTTGCCTAGTGGGAACCTATGTACACCTTGTTCGTAAGGAAAACTTATCACTAGACCCTACCAGTGGCCCCTTTAGATATTTGATGGTCTTATTAGATGCTTCAACTAGGTAATCCCACACTCGCAATCATGCCTTCGCCAGATTACTTTCTCATATTATTAAACTTACAACACAATTTTCCAAACCATCATATCAAGTTGGAAGTCTATCCGACTTGATAATGCATGAGAGTTTATCACAAATTTGTGGTGATTACTGTTCTTTATTAGGTATTGATGGGAACATCATGTCCTTCATCTACACACACAAAATGTTTTAACAGATTCCTTGATTAACGTCTCCAACTTGTTGATAGCAACTACTAATGTAATGTAGACTACTTATTAGTGTTTGGGGGCACACGATTTTGCACGTCACATCTTTGGTTAGACTTAGGTCCACTTCCTACCACAAGTATTCACCAACACAGCTTGTGACGGGTCACCAACCCAACATATCTCATTTACAAAAATTTGGTTGTGTAGTGTAGGTGTTGAAACCACCTCCAAAACGTACTAAATTGGGTCCCCAACGATGTTTAGGAATCTATGTTGTTTTTTACTCCCCATCCATCATCTGGTATCTAGAACCATTAATTGGTGATGTTTTCACAGCCAGATTTGCAAATTTTCAGTTTGACGAGACAATATTTTCGTTGTTAGCGAGACAAAACCAAGTTGAAAAAGTTCTTGAAAAACTTGTTCATGAATAATGACGTGTATTATCATGGTACAATTCCACCTTGTCTCATCTTGATCCTATAACTCCCCAATGTGATTATAAGATCAAGAAAATAATGCCTACAAGAAATTGCAAATCTATTACCGGACGAATTTAATGATGCAGCTAAGTTAACAAAGTCACATATATAGCTATAAAATTCACCTACTAGAAATTGTGTCCCTGATGGAGAATATTCAAAAATGGCAGCAAATGAATTTGTTCCACGCCAGAAGCGTGGCAGACCTTTAGGTTCAAAAGACTCAATTCCCTAGAAGCGGAAGGTGAGCAAAAAATCATGCCCAAAAGCTCTAAAAGAAATTGAACATAATTCTCTAGAAGAGGTTACATGCCAAATACCTACTTTCTTAAAAACTTCAGAAGTGTTTGTCCCTAAAGTGACCATGGATGTCCCCGAAGTGACTGAAGATACCGCCGAAGAGGCAAAAGCACTTAATAATGATGAGTCTCAATTTTCTATACGTACTCTCAGAAGAAATGTGGGGATAAAAAAAAGGTCATTGATAACATATTTACTTAATTATATAGTAACTACTGAAATTTCAAAGAGCAATGACAACAATGACGATATAAAACAACATAGTACAAATGAATGCCGACAAAGAAATGATTGCCAAAATGAAAAGATGTTCTTCAAGCATAATTGAATTCTCCTGAAAAACATAGTGAATTTGGACCTATAGTACAAACCCCAAAAAATGTAAACCCTGTAGGTTTCAAATGGGTGTTTGTGAGAAAAATGAAATTACAAGTTATAAGGCATGACTTGTAGCACAAAGGTTCATACAGAGACTCGAGATTGATTATGAAGAGACATACTCCCCAGTTATGGGGATATAGATGTAGATATTTATATGAAAATTCTGGTAGGATTTGTTTTAACTGAAGAAAAGCCAAGGAATATGTATTCTATAAAATTAGGACTTGCACTGTATGGCTTAAAACAATCCAGAAGATTGTGGTACAACCGCCTTAGTTAAAATTTATTGAAAGAATGATATAAAAATAATCTCATATGCCCATGTGCCTTTATAAGAAAATTTATGAAAGGATTTGTTATAGTTGCAGTATATGTCGATGATATAAACATTATTGAATCTCCAGAAGAGATTGAGAAAACTGCAAACTATTTTAAAAAAAAAGAAGTTGAGATGAAATACCTGGGGAAAATAAAACTTTGTTTTGGCCTGCAAATCGAGCATAGTACTGTGAGATTTTTGTCCGTCAATCAAGATATACTGAAAGGGTCCTGAAGCATTTTAACATGGATCAATCTCATTCATTTAGTATCCTCATGGTAGTTTGTTCATTTAGATATCATTAAAGATCTAATAAGGCCTCAGAAGAAAATGAGGAAATTCTTGGTCCAGAAGTACCATACCTGAATGCTATTGGTGCGTTATTATACTTAATACAATGCATAAGACCAGATATAGCCTTTTCTTTGAGTCTGCTTTATTGCTCTCTCCCTATCACTTGAAGGCATTGGAATGGAATAAAACACATTCAAATACCTTCTTGAAACTACTGCCATGGGTTTATTATATTCTCATGATTCATCCGATTGTTCTCATTTAGTTGGTTATGCAGATTCAAGTTATCTCTCTGACCTCATAAGGGTCATTCGTGATAACCTCTGACCCTCATAAGGGTCATTCGTAAACATGCTACATATTTATTAATTGCAATGTAGCAATTTCTTGGCAATTTGTCCAACAAACATTAGTGGCTACTTTCTCCAACCATGTTCAATATTGCATTAGATGAAACAACTTGAGAATGTGTCTGGCTAAGATCACTAGTCAAGCATATAAGAAACAATTGTCAACTCGCTCGGTCGCTCCCGTCATAAATGAGCCTACTAAAATCAAGGAAGACAATGCAACATATATTGCCCAAATGAAAGAAGGATTCATCAAAAGAGATCGAAGCAAACACATTTTACCAAAGCTTTTCTACCCACATGAACTTTAACAGAACCATGATATCGAAATTGAACAAGTTCAATCCAGTAACAATCTTGTTGATTTCATTACTAAAGCATTGCCTAAGTCAATATTTCAAAAAATTGTGTACGAAATCGGAATGCACAAGCTCAATCATCAAACCAATTAAAGTTCATTATAATGAGTAACCATTTTGGGGAGCATCATGAAGTGTGAAATAATGGATTTTAGTGCACTATAGTTTTTCCTTCAATTAGGTTTTATCCAGCTGAGTTTTCCTTTCAAGGTTTTAACGAGGCAACATTGTGCGCACTTATCATAATTCCTAAAGAACGTTGTACTTTTTTCCTTAGCCTTGGTTTTTTCCACTAGTTTTTTCCTTATCATTGTTTTAATGAGGCGACAATGATGGGAATCCAAGGGACAATGTTATGTATATTGTGGTTGCCCACATTAACATATGAACAACACATAGATTTAGGGTTAGGGTTTCTACCTATGCCTATATAAACATGTATATTCTTGGATTGTATGAGTAATTTACATAATAGAGAATTAGAGATTAAGACTATTTTCTTCCTCCAATATTGTTATCTTATTTATCCATTGATTATTGATTAACATAGCTAGTCAGATTGGTTTCAATATATATAACCCCATTATTTTGTTGTAATTATAATAAGTTAATACCCATAAAGTTCAAAGCTCAAAAAAGCCTAATGATGGGCAGGGATCCGCGATTTGTTAGAACCCCACGGGGGTTTAACAGTTAAACGGGGCGGGGATTCATGATCCATTAAAAGCCCGCAGGGGATAAATGGAACGGGGTGGAGATCCATCGCCTATGGCGGGGGCCAATTTTATAAAAAAAATAAAAAATTTAAAAAATTTAAAAAAAAAAACACATTTAAATGGGGCGGAGGCGGGGATCTGCCATCCCTAATAGGTCGGGACAAATTAGCAAAATCCATCTGAAACCGCCTCTTTGCCAACCTTGTTGTGGATGTTCTTAAAATTAGGGTAGAGAATGTGATGTAATTGGGTTTTGTTTATTAGTTGTATTGTAATAGGACCTCTTTAGTAACAGTTCAAATAAGATATTGGTTTCTATTAAGTTTACGATTTTGTTTCTTGTTAGAGAAGTTAGGTCAGTCGTAAAAAGAAGCGTGGATTATTCATTGTAATTAGGTTTTAATTTAATAAATATTTTATTTCGTTTATCAGTTTATTTCATTTATCAATTTATTTGTTTTCATTTATCGCATTTGTTTTCAATTTTGTTTATTTACAAGCTTCGAATTTGATACTTACATTCTTTCAACAATAATATTGAAAATTCGCAAAAGTTTTAGATGAAATTTCGATAATTTCAAAGGTTACGTTAAATTTCGTCTTCCTCCTGATTTGCGATTTGCAAAGAGAAGAAGAGATCGCGAGAGGACGAGAGGTTGTTTAATTAGTGTTTAGGTTTGGGGTTGTTGTTTGAAAATAAAATATCTCGGGGGAATAGGAAATGCCAGAGAGATTTAGGAATCAATTATTTAGATGAAGGGCAGTTGAAAGGGTTTGGTAACTTGGATGATCGTAGAAAAGAGACAAAGAGATATGAAATTGAGATAAAGATATCCTTACCTTACCTTGGGTTGAGTCGTTGGTTTGTTCATTGGAGATGGAGCAGACATGTAACTCAGCTTTAAAAGATTAGAGAAAACAAGTTGTGCTATTATCCTTTCTTTATCTCGCTCATGGATGGGAGGAGAAGGCGTCCAGAAGGAAATCTCGAAACGAGTTGTGATGTGGAAATGTAACTTACCGCTACAAATCACCATCATCACCATTAAGCTAAAAAAAGGTCAGCTGCTATGTTATGTGCGCCTAGCAATTCTATTCGTTGCTCCCCTGAGTTTAATGAATGTAGCAATTAGTTACCTGAAAATTTTATTTCACCTCTAATAACACCTAAAAAAAAGTATTAACTATGTACCAAAATGAACACTAAAAACAAAATTAACTCGAAAAACGAAATCACATTATTGGTTAAGAATTTCAATTTTATCAATTGGCATGAGAACCGAACAATTTTAATTGTTTTGTTTGATTTGAAAATAAAAATTTGAAAGAAGAAAGATTCCAGCAATTAGTGAAGGCAACAGTACAATAAATGCAGAAGCAGGAATTCTAAATGTCGAGGAAATGAGCGAGGAAACCAGCTAGGGGAGTGAGGTGGAGGGAGGGTGTCAGGACTAGTACCATTGGTTAGGGAAATCAAGGTTCAGAGGCCTTTCAAGACTTTCCTAATGGTCTCAAAACTCAATGTTCCCTTTTGAAAAGTGCCCAAATGCTTAGCATCTATATTATAGGGGGAAGGTTTGAGCTCTTGACTGTGAGGACGTGTTGTCTCCATTGCATAGTCGGGCCAGACTGTACCGCTAGCATTTTTATTGTTTTCTTTGCATTGCTTTTCAACTTCAAACTTGTATTTCCATCGATCGATGGCATCGAACTAGTCTTGAGCAACGTCCTTCCGAACGTTCCTCCCCATTGTAATCTATTTAATGTGAATGAGAGCTTTTACTGACTATTGTGCATTGTTATATTGTCTACAGATTGATATTGTGCATTCTCAAGTTAATATTTGTGCCCGTCAAAGTAACTACTCATAGGCTTACTAGTGAATTGGATAGCTAGTGCCGCACGGATTACTAGTCCGTGACAGTTGGTATCAGAGCCAGAGCTTGTTGAATGCAAACCAGGATGCAGGAAGTGAATGAGCGCCTTAGCGCTATGGAGGAACGACAGGCCAGTCGAATGCATAGACTGGAAAGCAGAATGGACCAGTTGAACACTTTGGGAGAACAGATTAGTCGGTTGGATGGACTCTTTTCACTGGCAGACAGAGTGGATTCGCTGGCCGAGCACGTTGATAACTTAGAGGGACGAACAGTCGCAATGGAAGAGTCACCTCACCCCACAGCTCAGGTGATGAGTGACTTCCAATTACAGTTGGAGGACTTATTTGCAAGGTTTGGCTTGCTTACTAAGGCCACCGGGACGACTGATCACCCCAGGATGAAAGTACCCGAGCCAAAATCATATGCTGGGGCACGAGATGGGAAGGAGTTAGAGAACTTCTTGTTTGATCTGGAGCAGTATTTTCGCGCAGTGAACCCCGAATCAGAAGAAGCCAAGGTTACCATGGCGACCATGTACTTAGCAGGTGATGCGAAACTATGGTGGAGAACCAAATATGCAGATATGGAAGAAGGTCGCATCCTTATTAGAACTTGGGCAGACCTCAAGAAGGAACTCAGAAATCAATTCTTGCCTGAGAACACTGATTTCTTAACAAGGAGGAAGCTCCACACCATCAAACAAACAGGCAATATTCGAGACTATGTCCGACAATTCTCAACTTGCTTGCTAGATATTCGAGACATGTCTGAGAAGGACAAAGTTTTCTGTTTCATGGAATAAGCTCAGCCGCTTCTACAAGCAGAATTGCAAAGGCAGAAGGTGACAGATATTACAAGTGCTATTGCGGCAGCAGAAAGATTTAGCGATTATATGCCCATGACTGGATCCACTTCGCTCAATCACTCCACAGCTAGAACTGGCAGTACCAATTCAAGCTCAGGGTCGAATGCTCGCTCACCTCACCAAAACTGGGGAAACTCAAGTCAGAATCGAGGAAACTATAATTCCCGGCCGTCCAACCAGAATTGGAGTTCCAACAAAAATTGGAATGCCAGCTCTAGCAACTCAAATTACAACAACAAAGGAGGGCAAAACTACTCTGGGCAGTGGAGACCATCTGCCCCTGCCCCATGCATTCTTTGCAATAGCAGAGATCACCCAACAGGCAAATGTCCATCCAAACCAGCTCTACACTCATTAATGTCCTTGCTTCAAGCATAACCTTCTAACCCGACCGCATCGAGCTCGAACCCTACCAACAGTGAGACCTCCCAAATGGGAGCTCTACGCAAGCTCAATGCTGTCAAAGGAGAAATGTATGAGCACCCACACAAGAAGGCTTTACAATACATCGGCATCACTATCAATGGGTTCCCTTCCCAAGCATTGTTGGATTCCGGAGCGACAGACAATTTTATTGCCCCAGATGAAGCTAGACGTGTGGGTCTGAACTTAGAAGGAGATGTGGGTAAGTTGAAAGCTGTCAACTCTGAGGCAATCTCTATTAATGGTATGGCTAGAGCTGTGCCACTACAGGTTGGTCCATGGGAAGGAAGATCAAACTTCTTGGCCGTTCCACTTGATGATTTTAAGGTGATTCTTGGCTAAGAATTCTTCCGAGGAGCTGCAGCAGGACCATTACCTTTCATGGACTCCTTGGGGTTTTTCGGACCCAGACTACGCATTGTACCAACCTCAATTCGACCAACAACTCATGATAGAATATTGTCGGCGCTCCAAGTCAAGAGGGGCTTGGCCAAAGGAGAAGATACATACTTAGCTGTGGCAAAGCTAGAGATGGAAGATGATACTAGCAAAATCCCCGAGGAAGTTGCCCAAGTTATTGCTGACTTCAGCGAAGTGATGCCGAATGAATTGCCAAAGAATCTACCTCCCAGAAGGCTCATTGATCACGAAATTGAGTTAGTCCCTGGTGCCAAGCCACCCGCACGTAGTCCATATCGCATGAGCCCTCCAGAGCTGACCGAATTGAGAACACAACTAGATGGCTTGTTGGAGTCAGGATTCATTCGGCCCTCTAAAGCACCTTATGGGGCACCTGTTCTTTTTCAGCGGAAACATGATGGCAGTCTTCGCCTTTGTGTTGATTATAGAGCATTGAACAAAGTCACTATAAAGAACAAATACCCGTTGCCGCTCATTGCAGACTTATTCGACCAACTTGGATCCGCCAGATACTTCACAAAACTCGACTTGAGATCAGGTTACCATCAGGTCCGCATTGCTGCTGGTGACGAACCCAAAACTGCTTGTTCTACTAGATATGGGTCATATGAATTCCTAGTAATGCCCTTCGGCTTGACCAATGCTCCAGCTACATTTTGCACCCTTATGAATGGCCTGTTCCGTCACCTTCTGGACAAGTCTGTGGTTGTCTATCTTGACGACATTGTGGTTTATAGTGGGACTATAGAAGAACACCTACATCATTTGCGAGAAGTGTTCCAAATCCTTAAAGATAATCATCTCTTTGTCAAGAAGGAAAAGTGCTCATTCGGCCAGACCCAGATCAATTTCTTGGGTCATGTTATTGGCAATGGCAAGATTCGGATGGACATGGAGAAAGTCAAGGTAATCCATGATTGGAACTCTCCTAAGAACGTGTCTCAACTACGTTCTTTCCTTGGACTCGCAAACTATTATCGTCGCTTCATAAGGGACTACTCTAAGAGAGCTGTTGCCCTGACAAATTTGTTGAAACAAGACCGAACATGGGAATGGGATAGGCAGTGTGAAGCTTCATTCCAAGACTTGAAATTGGCCGTGATGAAAGATCCAGTTTTGGCCTTGCCAGACATCACCAAGCCCTTTGAAGTACAAACAGATGCATCTGATTATGCCTTAGGGGGAGTTTTACTTCAAGATGGTCACCCGGTAGCATATGAGAGTCGAAAGTTGAATGATACAGAGTCTCGTTACTCAGCTCAGGAAAAGGAATTGCTAGCCATTGTACATTGTTTACGGGTGTGGAGACACTACCTCTTGGGATCTCAAGTTCTTGTTAAAACGGATAATGCTGCAGCAAGCCATTTCCTTACTCAGAAGATGCTAACCTCCAAGCAATCTCGATGGCAGGAAAAATTAGCAGAATTTGACTTAGTATTGGAATACAAGCCAGGGCGCACTAACAATGTAGCTGATGCACTCAGTAGAAGGGCAGACCTTGCAGTGCTAACCCATACTGGTCCGAGTCACACCATCTTGGAGAAGATCAAAGTAGGCCTACAGACGGATCCACAAGCGAAGGCGATTACAGAGTTGATCAAGCAGGGCAAAACTCGACGGTTCTGGATAAAAGATGGAGCAATACTCACAACTGGTAATCGCCTCTATGTTCCGAGAACTTCTGGTTTGAGGAAAGAACTTTTGAGAGAATGCCATGACACCCATTGGGCGGGACATCCAGGTTGGAGACGGACACTTGCATTGCTAGAGAGGGGGCACTATTGGCCGCAGATACAGGAGGATGTAATGGCATATGTTCGAACATGTCTTATTTGCCAGCAAGATAAGGTTGAAAGAGATCGACCAATAGGCTTACTAGAGCCCCTGCCTGTTCCAACTCGTCCTTGGGAAAGTGTTTCCATGGACTTCATTACTGGGTTACCGAAAGTGGAGGATTTCAGGAGCATCCTTGTAGTTGTTGACCGATTCTCAAAGTATGTGACCTTTGTGCCGACCGGACTAACTTGCACAGCCGAAGATACGGCGCAATTGTTCCTCAAGCATGTAGTGAAGTATTGGGGACTGCCCGAAAACATTGTTAGCGATCGTGATGCTCGATTCACAGGAAAGTTCTGGAAGGAGTTGTTCAAGCTCTTGGGATCCAAACTTAATATGTCGACAAGCCAACATCCCCAATCTGACGGTCAGACTGAGCGCTTTAACTCTATGCTTGAAGAATACCTTCGTCATTTTGTAAGTGCAAACCAGAAAAATTGGGTGGGACTACTTGATGTTGCACAATTCTGTTTCAACTTACAAAAGAGCTCAGCTACTCACTCCAGCCCCTTTCAATTAGTCACTGGTCAGCAACCGTTGACACCACATACAGTGCTGACCGGATACCAAGGACCCAGCCCAAGAGCTCTTGAATTTGTCAAAGCCTGGCAGAAAAACATTGAAGTTGCTCGAGCCTATCTTGAGAAAGCCTCCCGTCACATGAAGAAATGGGCCGACAAGAAACGACGAATCGATCCTTTTGAAGTCGGGGACTTGGTATTGGTGAAGCTAGATATGTTCAACAAGTATAAACGTACAGCTAGAGCACACAACAATCTGTTTCGCAAGTATGAGGGACCGGTACAGATTATTGAGAAAGTAGGCAAAGTCTCCTATCGCGTCAAGTTACCACATTGGCTCCGTTTCACCCATCCTGTCTTCCATGCAAGTAACTTGAAGTCTTACCATGCCGATACCGCTGATCCCACAAGAAATGTATCTACCCGAGCATTGCCTAAGCATCCTACTAAGCCAGATCGAGAAGTGGAAGAAATCTTAGCTGACCGCCTCATCAACAACACAGGCCCGGATAGAGAATATTTGGTCAAGTGGCAGGATGAACCTCCTTCAGAGATCAGTTGGGAGCCAGTCGAGCATCTGCTACCATACCTCTCAAAACTGGAAGAGTACTTGGAAAAGTTCGCTGCGAGGGCGTCAGCGAATTGAGTGTGGGAGAGTGTCAGGACTAGTACCATTGGTTAGGGAAATCAAGGTTCAGAGGCCTTTCAAGACTTTCCTAATGGTCTCAAAACTCAATGTTCCCTTTTGAAAAGTGCCCAAATGCTTAGCATCTATATTATAGGGGGAAGGTTTGAGCTCTTGACTGTGAGGACGTGTTGCCTCCATTGCATAGTCGGGCCAGACTGTACCGCTAGCATTTTTATTGTTTTCTTTGCATTGCTTTTCAACTTCAAACTTGTATTTCCATCGATCGATAGCATCGAACTAGTCTTGAGCAACGTCCTTCCGAACGTTCCTCCTCATTGTAATCTATTTAATGTGAATGAGAGCTTTTACTGACTATTGTGCATTGTTATATTGTCTACAGATTGATATTGTGCATTCTCAAGTTAATATTTGTGTCCGTCAAAGTAACTACTCATAGGCTTACTAGTGAATTGGATAGCTAGTGCCGCACGGATTACTAGTCCGTGACAGAGGGGACCCATTCACTCCTCCGAGATGCGCACAAAAAGTCAACGCGCACATTCCGAGGGGAGTGAATGGTTCCCCTCCCTCCACCTCACTCCCCTCGCTGGTTTCCTCACTCATTTCCTCGCCATGTAGCCTTTCTCATGCAGAAGATGTACATAGAATTTTTTCATAAAATTTGGAAATCGAAATTAACTCGAAAAATGAAATCACAATCCAATCAATTCTATCAATTAGTATTAGCGCCAGACAACTTTTATTGTTTTGTTCAATTTGAAGGAAGATGGATTCCAGAAATTAGCTAAGGCAATAGAACAGGAAATGCATACAGAAGATAGAACTGAGGATGTAAGCGATGATAGAGAGGATGGACAACTCTGTCACGCAACACAAAAGCCGAGGGACGGATCCAAACAACACCACTGCCACCACAAGAGCCTTCCCTAGCACTGTCGATGACGACGCACAACCCCACGATGATTTGGAGTCGATTGAACAGCTAAGCACAGCGATCGATCAACCACATCAATCCCTGCTCCACGTCGTTGATCGAAAATCCCAAACGATCGATCGTTACTCCTACAAATCCCCCATCGATTGACAGTCCTCCTCAATGCCCATCGATCGACACCCGACATACCCACCTACCTAACAAACTAACTCGACCGAGTATCCCTACACCTACATCAACCAAACTGCAACCCAATCGTCTCGATCGACTAGTCTTCCATCACCTGCAGATCAACAACAGGTCAATCGTTACCAATCTCTGCATCACTCAGTTGATTGCATCCACTCCGCCACTTCAATCAGCCAAATCGTTCGTTATTGTGCCTTATCATACCCCACAGTCACCTTCATCACCACCACCAGCCTCCATCGTCAGCCTTCGAAACCCCCTCTTTCCCATTCAGAGTTGATCCCAATCCCTGTAATCGCAGGAAGAATGCCCAATTTCCCCAGTGTATTTTTGATAATGGAGAAGAGGGAGAAAACTAAATTTCCAAAACCGTCCCTATTCCAATACTTCCATTTAGGACTGGGCAGTTCCGGTTAACTGGCCCGTGTAGCCCAAACTGAGGACTGGCCCGACATTTGAAAGCCCGAAATTTTAAGGATCGAGCCCAGACCGGATTAGCCGGTTAATCGAGGGTTCGGTTGATCGATTTTTCGGGCCGGGCTGGGTCGGTCTCGGTTCAATCAGTTTTTCAGCCCAATTAATGATCCAAAACAAAACCACTGTGTTTGTGAAGTGACAACACACTCCTATCCAATTTCTTCCTCTTGGATGTTTCAGCTGGCACAGTTTCTAGAAGATCCGGTCAACAACAAACAAACTTGAACCTCCAAATCCTCTTATCTCTATTCATGCCATTCACGACTTGACTTACGAATCAAGGGCAAAATAGCGAAGACCATCAAGATCCCGAGACTCCTTCTGAGAAGATTGTTGAGAGGGGAGTAGAGAACAGTCGATGCAGAGACGATGGTGGTGAGGACGATCTACGCAGAGAGGATCCCATAGACCTTGCGAATGAACCCCCATCGAAGCTCGTTCTCTTCGTAGCTGAGGCCAGGGAACAGCGTCCCTTCCTCCAAGTCTCCCTTGCTCACGCTCGTGAATCCGTACATCTCTTCTTCGAATCTCTGTGAAACTTTTCTCAAGAGATTGAAGAGAGATGCAAAGAAGGGAAGGTGAAAGGTTGATTGGATATAGTATATGTATTGTTGAGCAATATGTATTGTTGTTTTGTTCTTGTCTTTGTATGATGAGGATAAACAACTTTTTTCAGAGACCTAATCAAGATGAATAATTCATGTGTGCAATGGCAGAACCGTAGAGAATGAAGGAAGGAAAGAGGATGGGCCTTTGATTGGCTGAGAGGAGGTGAGGGTTTTTATTCATACTCGGGCTGGGTCGGTTACCCAACGGGTTTCAGAGAAGGTAACTGAGGACCGGACCAGAAACATCAGGTCGGGCTGGGTTTTAAAACCGAATATTTAATAATAAATAAACAACCAACCCGATCGGTTCGGTCCGGGTTTTCGGTCTGAAATGCCTACCCCTACTTCCATTTAGTCCTTGCCAATAAATTTTATTTAGGTTTCTGGTCCACTTATGGTTATTTACACCCTAGAAACCATTTCATACAATCATATGATACTAAATTCTATTATGATGAGGATCAGGCTATTTGTAACGGCGTGCATGGACACGTATTACCACAAGGATCTGAATTTTCTAGTTATCATGATGCAGCTACTCGCAGGCACAGGAAATATCAAGTCATACGGCGGAACAATGTTGATGGTCCAATTTGGGTAAATATTTATGAAACATTTTGAGAATCAATTTGCGCACATTTTCTTCATCAAACATTGGATCTACTTCGAACTCAGTATTTATACTAGACTTTAATTTTGGTGCCAAGTTGTTTGGATGCCAGCAATTACAAAAGCATAGTTCGAGGTCAACTTCTACTAGGACACTTTACATTTTGTTCTCTTAGTAATTGCCTTTGTCTATTGGATCTATTTAGTAACATTCCAAATAGAACATTTGGTTTCCTATTAAGTTTACAGTTTGTTTCTTGTTAAAAAAAGTTAGGTAAGTCATAATTATGTAGTTGATTCCTGCTCTTCTTCCTGGCCTTGACCTAGACCTGCATAGGGAGCGCACATGAGCGAAAGACCACCGTGTGGCGGCCGATGACACTCCGATGCTTAAGCTGGTTAAGGCTTAAGAGAGGCTTAAAGCTGTAAATTGGGTTTTTGTAGCGTACCTTTGTTCATTGATCTTATCTCATATTTATAGTGCGAGAGTCTTTGTTCGGCTAAGCCTTTGGTGGCGCAGTTTAGAGAAAGAAATCTTACTAGATATCATTTCCTTGTTGGGAGTTGTCCATGTAAAGAAGTTTTCCTACACGATTTGTACTCTTAGATCTGCGAGAGAGGTTTCCCTTTCGGAGTGTTGTCCATGCAATGAATTTTTTTTGCCCGACTTATACTCCAGTATTTGTTTCCTAGTAGGAACAAATGTATTGTTGGCCTACCTATCTTGGATCGATCCCTTGAATACTTGCCTTATAGGGCTTATGACTATTGCGCGTTGCAATTTGGGTCTGACCTTCTGGATCCTGCCAATAATGGGCTTAGTGTTGTTTGGGCCTTGCTAGATCGGGCATGCTTTGTTCTATTTACGAGATTATCATGACAACTTACGATGCTGATCAGATGACGGTTTGATGTATCATCAGCTACTCCCCTCGAGTTGGTGGGCCAGGTCATTGTTCCACCAAGTCATTTCATAAAGAAACTGTTAAGTCATGATGGTTGAGTCTAAATTGTTTCCTCGAGCAGCGAGCTTCATTAATTGGGCGTGCGTTTACTTGAAAGAGAAAAATGGTAAAAAATTTGTTTTCTATATAGATCTCCTCTCTGCAGAGTTTAGCTTCTTTTCGATCTCAAATACTCTGTTTTGTCGTACTGCATTCCGTGCTTTTGACTTTGCTCAACTTTTGTAGTCAAAAGCTTATACGATCTTTCATGGCCGGTCTGAATCAGCTTTCCGATGAACTGTTTGCTAGGGGCCGCAAGTTCTTTGAGGAGAGGTCACTTTCTGAGTCGAGTTTGGAAGTCATTCGTGAAACATATTGGATTCATGATGATCTGGTGTTCTTCACTTTGGGCATCGATCTGACGCCATTGTTCTCTCCATAATGGTTCATTTGTCTTCACCGAGGTATGCTTCAATCAGGCGTCTGTTTTTCTGTTATTAAGGAAATTTGGAAGTTCTTAGCGCACCTCGACATAACACCTATTCCACTGGTGTCGAACGGGTATAAGACTGTGATCGCCATTCTAATTAAGGCGAAGAACGCTGGTGTCCGAGTATCTTCAAGGGTGATTCAACTGCTCACTTCCCCTCGGATAAACAAACATCTCGTGTGCGTGCTGACATCGCCAAACTGTTTTAGCAATCTGCCTGATGATTTTAAGTTCTGGCAGAAATATTGTTTCATGGCCTCCACGGACTCTAAGTATTTCGAACTTCCTTTGTGCTTTTCGTAAGGAAATTCCCAAATTCATCTCTTTCTGTTGAGGATAAAACAGCTCTGGACGCGTTTCGTGACATGCCTCGTCTGCGAATAGAGGATGTCGTTAAGTCTTCTAATATCAAGCGCAATAGATTGTGCGCTCATTGGCATGAGGCTCTCACTCTTTTTAGGGTTCTGAAGCCAAAGCCTGAAGGCGTATCTTCTTCAAATAAGATGAAGCTCCAAAAGATTAAGATTTCGAGCCCTTCAAGGAGGGCAGAATTAACTAAGGCGATTCCTTTTCTTATTCGTCTGAATAGGCCTCGTGTTGTGTCCAGGCTTGTTCACGAGCATTCAGCTTTGTCCGAGGGATGTGAAGTTGTCGGACAAGTTCTTGATTCGTCCGCTGGGGCGGAGACTGTTGTGTCTGAGGGGTATGATGCTCAGGCAAAGGCTCCTATTTCCCTTCCTGACTTGGAGAAAGAATATCTACAAATGGTGGGGGGGGTTAAAGATGTAACAAAGTTGAGTGCATAGCAGGCAAAGGTTTTGAACAAAACGCTGTTGTAGGCGGGCGTGGAAGTTGCGTCTGGTGCGGGACTGGGTCGTCCCTTTTCATTGAAAGAATTTGAGTATCGCCCCTCTTTGGATCGCGACCCTACTAAGCTCGCTGAATAGTCGCTTGACAATAGCCCTTATGGCGAAAGGTCCCCTCCGCATCACCTGTACTATCCTCTGTCTCGCTCCCGTCCCCATATTAAAGTGATGACAGATCTGAGGAATAACCCGCTATCTTCTTCCCTGTCAACTGATTCTAAATCGGATCATGAAAGAGGGTCGATCGTCGCGAGTAAGGGGAAGTTGTGGATGTGGACCCTGATACGGTGAAGACGGTGAAGGGTGGTGCTGGTGTGATCCCGGTCTCGAAGAACCTCCATCTGAATGCGTGGATCAATTTGTTTGATCCAGACGTGGTAAAAATGAGTAACCAAGCTTGGCACCAAGAGGTTGACATTTCTTACGCTTCTAAGAAGCATATTAGCGGGTGGAATGATTAGCTGGCGAACTGTGCTCCGAAGCCAAAAGGAGAGACGTTGGGAGAACGTATGGATAAAAGGCATAATTCTCGTATTGGGGATGTCATCCCTGAATCAAGTAGTCGTCGCTGGGACTGAAGTGGAGGTCGCTCGTGAGAGAGTGTATACTATGGAGCAAGTCTTTGCAAACGTGCAGAAGTCATAATCTGACGTTTTCTACGAGATTGAATTGTTGAGGAAGCAACTCGAAACTCACTCAAATGTTGGAGAGAATCTTGGCGCATAAGATCAGAGGCTCAGAGGATTAGCTTGAAAACGCTTGAGTCCAACCTGGCGAGGGCAGTGTCCGCGAGGGATCGGTTCGAGAATGAATTGAACATTGTCCGTCATGACTTACAATTTGCCCAGAAGACTGTGGTCGGAGTACATGCCAAAATATAGGCTTTGAACATCGAGAAGGTCAAGAAGAAGTCTGAATGGGTTGTCCGATGTCAGCAGTTGGAGGATGCCAAGAGTGTGCGAACCGCGGAAGAACAGCTCCTTCTGGCATAGAATGAACTAAATGTTGTTAATGATAAGCAGGTTGCCGAGCAGTCCAAAACTAACATGTTGTCGGGCAAGCTGGAGCGGGAGCTTGCTTAATCAAGGGTGCGCGAGGAGAAGCTTTTTAAGGCCCAGTGCACATTTAAGTTCACGGAGTCGTGCATAGAAGGCTAGAGTTGTTGCAACTTATAAAGGAGGAACACCCCGATTGGGATTTTTCCGATTATGAAGAGGTAGCATATAAATAATTTGGAGTGGCCTCCGATCCGTCCGAAGAAGAATGTGACCCTAATGAGGGTGATCGAGAGGTAGCACATACAAATGTGTATCCTGTTTCATCCCCTGTTAAGTCCGGCTTTGTTGTATCTAACTCTTTTCCTAATGAGGAGTAAACCTTGTATTTTTGGCTTGCAAATGAATAGAATTATGTACTTGTGCATTTTTGGAATCCCTGCTAGCTTTTTTCTGCTTTATCTTATTGCGACATTAGTTGTTAGACGAGAGGTGCTGGGTCAGGAAGCCGTATGATTGATCTGCTGGTGAGAGTTCTGACTGCTTATGCTGCGATAGTTTGTGCAATTTTGGTCAGAACCCTTTTAGAAATCGGGAAGTGTAATTCACCCTTTGCATGGAGGCTTGGCTATATATTGAACCAATACTTGTTACTATTGTTAGCGAACTAGTCAGGCTGTGGCCCTAGCATGAACACCATCGTAGATGATCGAACAATAGTCATCGCCAGTCCTTCGAGTTGAGCTTCCAAAGCTCTGACCGGACTTTCGACTCGTCTTTACCTGCTATTGGCAGAATAGGCTTAGTTGGACCAGAGGTTGTTATCGAAAATTGACTAAACTGGTGTCGAGTTCGTTGACCATTGTTTGTGGTTAAACGGTGGTCATTGGCAAGTCGTCGTGATCAGGCATCAAAGGCACTGACTAGACTCCCACTTTCAATCCCATTGTCGTTCGCTTTTGACGGACTAGGAATTGGAGTGAACCAGAAGATATCATCGTCAGTCGGTCTGACTAAACTTTGGTAGGGTTCGGAGATCATTGTCAATAGTTGGCCAATGATCCCTGGCAAGCCATCCCAGTCAGGCGTCATAGCGCTAACTAAGCTCCCACTTTCTAAGCCATTAGAATCCGTGCACAACGAACTAGGCTTAGAGCAGACATGAAGTCATCGTCATCAGCGACCACTGACTAAGCTTTGGTCGGGTTCGACGATCATCGTCTGCATTAGAGCGGTAATCCCTGACAAGCCATCTTAATAAGAAGCTATTGTAATCAGTCAGGGTTGACTAAGCTTTGGTCAGAATAAGATTTTGGGCATGCAAGTCTGACTTGGGTGTCTTGACTTACTTCATTTGTTTAACGGTCTGATTTCGGAGTCGAATTAATTGATCGAGCTAATAATAGATTGACCAGCTTTAACGAACAACAGCGAAATAATAATATAGCGGATGCCTTGAATTTATTGACAATACTTTGTAGGGGCGCTCCTTATTCTATGGGTGTTCCTGACCGACATAAGCTTGCTCATTAGTTGGCAGGGCCCAAGTGAAATTTTTTTTTGTAAATCAGTGTGCCATGTGTACAGCGCAGATTGAGAGACGATTCAGTATCGGTTAATCCTCCAGTTAATGGGGTTGGTGCAGGGCCATTAATTCGATGAATTCGGACTCGTGCAGTTGCAATTGGAATCGTCGTTTCCCTATTTTTTGTACGACATTTAATGTTGACGTAACTATTAGTTGGCCCTGCTTCGTAACCACCTCGCCTATATACATGGTCGTTCTCTATCTCAAGGATTGCAATGAGCGTTGTAAAGCATGTTGACCAAATGCATCATACGAGAAAATATGTTTTGGATTTTCCAAAGGCTGAAGAAAAATCTCCATTACTAGAGTTTTTGAATGTTCTGGCATTTGCAACGATGAGTCTTAATAAGACCTGCTATTATGCGATGCCACCTAATCTGGGTGAGCATCCAATTGATTCCATGAGATCTTGTAATATCTTCTTATGTTTCGAATAAGAGTACAAACTCTTCCTCATGGGACAAGTCTATCTTCCATCTTATGTTGCTCCCGAGTTCCCATCCGTCACTATTGGGAGATAATTCCTACAGTTAGTTTGTGGCGGTTGTTCTCCTTGTCTGTACAGGGCTTCACTGGTGATGTTGCATCCAGAAGGTATATTTGGCGAAGTGGAGTGCCAACGGACATGGCTTTCGGTCATGGGGTGGTATCTCTACGTCACCCCAGGCATTACACATTTGAGAGGCGCGCGACCCCAATTGGCCCCTTCCGCTCTCATTCTGAATCCTCTTCGTACGACAGGTCGACGAAGCGGGAAGCTTGCTGACCTGGTCCACAGTTTGGGGATGGCAGCACTGTGAGACCCCAATGATCCCGCTATTTAGGGATATTCTCGTCTGCCTTCTTTTGTTTTCATCACATTCGTAAGGCAGACTGGCGGAGCAAAAGACCAAGTGCGTAGTTGCAACCTTTTTCAAGGAATTTACTTTCACCACCTTCTCTGGGGGCAGATTGGCGAAGCGAAATCTTGACGTGCGCATTAGTAGATGCATATATGCGTCAGACTTAAATACTTGTAGTGTGTAAACTTCTGTACTTGTCAGTCAGGCAAACTTTGTAATAATTTTCATTGCAATCAATAAAATTTGTTTTATTTCTTGAATATGTCTCGTGCAGACAATTCTTCTAAACTGAAATAGAACAGAGAAAACAAAAACGAAATCAAAGCAATAAAATAATTTAATTCCGAGCGGGGAGTAAGCTAACTCGACCCTGAAGGAGACGCGTATGGTCTTGGCTCAGATTGCGTAATCCCTATAGTGAAACGTCTTGTTTTGCCAAAGTTAGCAAAGTTATTGAAGAGTGGACTTCGTGCTGCCGAGCAATTCCTTGTGAATATCAGCTCTTGGAGTAGGTGCATGTGTGCTGAAGTGTTGTTACTTAGCTTTATATTGGTCTGGATTAAGTCTCTAGCTCTGAATTCTGGCTCTCCGCATAGATGAGTTTCGATTGTCAGGGCTTTCTCCCTGTTCGCGTAGATTGACTCTCCCCCTTTGTTTAGGCTCGATGCCTGATATGTCTGTTTCGCGGGCCTGGGTTGTAATTGATAGCAATTCAGTTGTTTTAGGCTACATAATGGCAATCTCTTGCTGCAGGTTGATCTCCTCGGATAGTTCCTTGGGCCTGGTTGGCTGTGTATTTGATGTATTGGTGCAAAGTAGAAACTACTGTCTCCATATGATGGACCCAAGGCCTTCCTAGAATAATGTTGTAGTTGGACGGAGCGTCAACCACCATAAATTATTGGACAAGGTACTTCCGCAATTGTGGCTTTCCCACCACCACCAATAGATTGATCTTTCTGATAGGGAAACATTTCTTTCTACTGAATCCAAACATGGGGTGAGTGGCGGGGGTTAAGTCTTTTTCCTGGAGTTGCATGTTGCGGAATGCGTTGAGAAACAGGACATTAAGTGAGCTTTATGTATCCACCAAGGCCCTTTTCACTCCCATTTTGCAATGAGGACCGAGATGACTAGGGTGTCATTTGTGAGGAGAGTGTATACCCCAGGGATCCTTATCTGTAAAATTCAATAGTTGGATCAAGCTCTGAACTCGTGCATGTTGCACTTGTCGGTCCTCGCACTGGGGTGGTGTCCGCATCGCGAACAGCGTCCTCTTATTGGACCTGTTGGATTGTTCTTTATCGGGACCGACCCCATGAAGGACATAAATGATGCCTGGAGCTTCTTTTTCAATCTCTTTGATAGCATTTTCCCTTTCCTTTGCCCGGTCTTGCCTCTTATCCGAGCTCAGGAACTCCTTGAACTTGCCTTTCCTGATCCAATACTCGACCTCTCCTCTAAGGTTTTTGTAATCCTCAGTATCATGTCCGCCTTCGTTATGGAAGGTTCAACATTTGTTGTTGTCGCGCCAAGCGGGGTCTCCTTGCTGTTTGGGGGTGGACTTCAGTTCTTCCCAATCCTTGATGGAATTGAGGATGTTGGACAAACTGGAGTTGAAAGGGGTGACAGATTTGGACCCAACGTAATTGGAGGCTTTGTTCTGCCTTGTGCAGCCGTAGTCGATCTTATTGTCCTTGCGCTTCCTCTTGTTCTCGTCGTCGTCGTCCTTTTTCTTTTCATTTTTCTTGTCCTTGGGGACGGAGGGTTTCTTCTTGGATTCCGACTCCTTGGCGGTCAACATCTTGTCTAAAGTAATATATCTCTCGACATCCTTCAACAGGTCTGTCGTATCGATTTGGGGGTCCAAAGTAAGGAAATGATAGAATTTGCCTCTCCTCAGACTCGTGGTAAAGGGGGTGTGACGACAGTGTCATCACTACAACCATCGCTGAGAGTCAACTCATCGTTGAAGCACGTGGCGTATTCCATCAACGTCTCATTTTGCTTCTATTTTAGGGTCAGTAGATAGTGCGGACCCTTCCTAACTCATTGTCTGCCCACAAAGTGCTCGAGGAATGTCGTCGCCAATGTCCGAAATGAGTTGATGGACCTCGGAGGGAGGTTGTGGAACTAGATCAACAATGACTTCTTCAGGTTGGTAGGGAATGATCGGCACATTATCGCACCAAACCCTTCCTCGAGTGCCATTACATGCTGGAAGTGAAGCAAGTGATCGGATGGGTCTCTCGTTCCGTCGTAAAACTCCAACAATGACTTCTTCAGCAGCGGTTCGTCCATGATATGATCCATTAACGGAGGGACAGTGAGGTTGAACAGTACATCAGGATTTGTGACCCCTAGTTGGATTGGGTTTTGTGAGACGTATTTGTTGGCTCTGGAGACTGGGTTTTCGTTGGTCGCTCATCCACCTCTAGTCCATTGGGAAGCAGCAGCTCCTGAACGTGTTCTCGGGAGCCTTCTGGGGACTAGGCTCTTCACTGCTCACGGTCTTCTCCTACGGGTAGATGATTCTGCTGATTGAGTATTTCCATTGCTTGTGTGATTTGTTGCATCTGGGTTGACAGTAGATCCACCCTTGGGTCCACCGTGGTTGCCACTGACGTGGGGTCTGAGAGGGTTCCTTCCGCAGTGGCAGTGACACCGAAGTTGGCGGCACTCTGCTAGTTCGAGCGTTTGAGAGTTCAACGTCTCCATTGTTGCGAGATCTTGTTGTCACCATATTTCTGGTTATCAGGGAAATGTGGTACTGCTTTTATTCTTAGGAACTTTGTCGTTCCCTACGAACGACGCCAAACTGATGTAGTCGACTCCTGTCCTTCTTGACCTTGACCTAGACTTGCACAGGGAGTGCACGTGAGCCAAAGACAACCATGTGACGCCCGATGGCACTCCGATGTTTAAGTTAGATAAGGCTTATGAGAGGCTTAAAGCTGTAAATTGGGTTTTTGTAGCGTGTATTTGTTCATAGACCTTATCTTTTATTTATAGTGCGAGAGTCCTTGTTCGGCTAGGCCTTTGGTTGCGTAGTTTAGGGAAAGAGATCACACTGGAGATCATTTCCTTGTTGGGAGTTGTCTAGGTAGAAAAGTTTCCCTACACGATGTGCTCCTAGCTCTGCGGGAGAGGTTTCCCTTTTAAAGTGTTGTCCATGCAAGGAAGTTTCCTTGCCCGACTTATACTCCAGTATTTGTTTCCTAGTCGGAACCAATGTATTGATGACATGCTTGTCTTGGGTCGATCCCTTAGATACTAGCCTTATAGGGTTTACGAGTATTGGACGTGACCATGTGACATGTGGGCTTAGTGGCGCGTTGCAATTTGGGTCCAACCTTCTAGATTCTGCTAATAATGGGCTTAGTAATGTCTGGGCCTTGCTAGATCGGGCGTGCAATCAGGCCTGCTTTGTTTTGTTGACGAGATTATCATGACACGCCTATGATGCTGATCAGATGATGGTTTGATGTATCATCAATGAACATAGGTTGTTTATTGTAATTAGATTTTAATTTAACAAAAAATTTATTTAGTTTCTTAGTTTTATTTGTTTATCATTAATTTATTTTCAATTATTGCATTATTTACAATTCCATTTATTTACAAATTCAATCCTTGAGGACCGACTCTCTGAACTATATCTCAGAGAAGAGCTCTTTTGGCGCAACAAGTCGGAGAAATCCTGGCTTGCAGAAGGAGACAAAAATACTAAATTCTTTCACATCGCGTTTATGCTCTGTCGAAAAAGAAATTTGATCACTCTACTCAAGGATTTTAATGATCAATGGCACTCAACCCAAGCCTCTATCAACAATGTCCTTAATGATTATTTTAAGGATATTTTTTAATCTTTTCTTCCGCCCCGCTGTCCAAAAATCCTTAACCTCTTTGAACCATTGGTCTCCTTGGAGGACAATGGAAATTTTCTGAAGATCCCGACTTAAGAGGAAATCTTTAACACTTTCTCAGGCATGGGTAGTCACAAAGCCCCGGGTCCGGATGGCTTCCACGTTTTTCTTTTCAACACTTACAATCAGGGATGACGTGATTGAAGTTGTCCAAAATTTTTTTATCACTAAATCTCTTGACCCAAAGCTCAATGCAAACTTTATAGTTTTGATCCCAAAAATTGACAACCCCACCACTTCGAACAAATTTCGCCTCATTGGCCTTTGCAATGTCATTTATAACATCATTTGCAAAATCTTAGCCAATCGTATGAAACCACTGCATGATGCCATCATTTCTCCCAGCCAAGGGGTTTTTCTTAAAGAGCGCTCCATTGTAGACAATGTTACCCTTGCTCATGAAACTTTCTTTCATATGAAACATTGTCAAAATAAGAAACGAGGTTGGATGGATGACTTTAAAGATTAACATGGCCAAAGCCTATGACAGAGTAGAATGGTCATTCCTTACTCAAATTCTAGAACAATTAGGTTTTGATCATAGGTGGACCCAAATGATAGAACAATGTGTCTCCACCTCGTCCCTCCAAGTTCTTCTAAATGGTTCACCTCTACTTGTGATTAATCCCACTATAGGCATCAGACAAGGAGATCCACTATCTCCCTATCTTTATTTATATTTATTTATTTTTATTATTTTTTTTTATCTTGGTGGCGGAAGCTCTATTTCCCCTCCTGGTTAGAGCTGAAAATGATAATGTTATCAAGAGCATCAAACTCCGACACCATTCCCCCCTCCATAAGCGATATTCTGTACGCAAATGATCTTATGCTTTTTTGTTGGGCCTCTTTCACAGAAGCCCCACACTGTCAAGGATATTCTTAGTCATTATTGTTTAGCCTTGAGTCAAGCAGTCAATTATGAAAAATCAATTGTTTACTACACCTCTAACGTTCATTCGAGACACTAAAAAATGATCAAAATTTAAGGATCAAAACTCTACAATCCGAAAGATAAATACCTTGGTTCCCCCTTACTTCTGTCCAAAAAGAATGTCATTGATTTCCAATTCCTGACGGATAAAGTCACTGCCAAACTTTTAAGCTGGAAATCTAAAGTCCTTTTCCAAGTTGATAGAATATCAATGATTAAAGAAATTCTTAATTCAATCCTGATCTACACATTGGAAACTTCCCCCCTTCATTGTTCAATTACTGACAAATTTGACAAATTGGCCCAAAATTTCTAGTGGAATGGAGCAGAGAATAGCAATGCTAGGCACATCTGTACCTGAGATCATATCGCCCTCCCTTGATACCTTCGGGTCTCAACTTTCTTTCAGCTTGACACAAAAATCTAGCTATATATGATGGCAAAGAATATGTTGTAGGCCATTGACTCTTCGCAAAATCTGTGGGTTCAACAACTCAAAGCTTTTTACTTCTACAAGAACTTCTTCCAACTATCCGCTTCCCCATGATCGATTTGTTTGCTTAGAAAGACAGTTTAACCACTTTTGCCAAAATGAAAAAATACTTTATCTGGCAAATCCTCTCCGACAAGCAAATTGACATTTGGAAAAATTGTTTGGTAAAGCTGGTTTTACCTTGTTCGAATGCACTTCTCTCGCTCTTCCTTTCCCGGGTCTCAACTACATTTCGGATCTCTGGCTTATATCCACTAATCTCACAGCTCAATGGAAATGAGAACCTTATCACATCCCTTTTTCCCTCCACGGTGGCCCGGAACATTTTGGATATTCCGATCATACCAACTACTCATCCAGACAAACTCAACTAGCTCTTTGATAAAAAAAAATGAGTCTTTTTATGTCAAAAGCGTTGCTTGTGCTTTCTTCTCAAACCATCTTGAAAGCTCTACTTCTAATGATTCTAATGTGTTCCCTCGAGATATTTATTTCAGAAATCTTTGGAAAATCAAAGCACCCGTCAATGTTCTCTTTTTTATCTGGAAGGTCAGCCGCAATATCCTACCCATTATGACTAACCTTGTTTGGATACACATGCATATTGATGACTGCTGCATCTTTCGCAAGAATCATCCGAAGGACGCTACTCACCTCCTTTCCTCTGTCCGATCATCAAAAGATTTTGACTCATTTGTTTTGTTCCTATTGATTGGAGCCAGATAAATCTCAATCCCTCCTTCATTTTCTGTTTCATTAAGTTAATCTGGGCCACAGCTATAACCCATCCTGAAGTTAAAGACGAAATGCTAGCCCAATTCACGGGTGTGCTTTCACTATTTGGAAGATTCACAATGAAAGTGTTTTTCACAAAACAAAGTTCTGCATCAAATCCTTCCTCACCGCTCTTCACCGAACATGGCAACCCTGGTACAATCAATGGTTTTCCACTCCTATCTCCTTCCTCCCTCTAGAAGGAAATGGTACATGGGAACTTTCTGTGAACATCCGCTCTATCCCTCGAAATCTTGAAACCGCTATAACGGTCTATTAGGATACACAACACTCCCGTCAAGCTCCCCACGCCACCATGCACGACCCCCATTCTAAGTCTGTGACTTCTCGACTCTCTATGATCCATAGCCAGATCCAGCCAGCTAGGAACCATAGAATTAACCTTATAGACTTAACCAGCTTCGCCCTATTCCTTGGTCTTAGATCCGGATATGATTGTAGTTAGTTTTGACGCTAGTTTTTTTGATTCATCTAAACAGGATAGCCTCAGTGTTTTTGCTATCAACCTGCACGGTCAAGTTCTGGCGATGGTTGGTTGCCCATATACTAGGCAAAATCCTTGACAACACGATGGCAGAACGTTTTGCAACTGAGGCAACACTTTTATTGATCCTTGCGTAGAACTTGAAGACATGCTTCCTTCACGGTGATTTGGCAAATATCATCAACCTCATCCCAAGCTGACAGACTCTTATCATGATCTAGCCATGAACTGGGCATGGCAACCTCTAGACCTCAATGCGGAGGCTCATAATGTGGCCATGACTGCAGTAGCAAGTCATCATGTTTTGTAACCATAGTTATTTTTATAGTAGCATGTATAATGCTTTTAAAAAATAAAAATAAAAGGCAATGGAAAGGCCTCAATTTGAAAGAAGATGAGAGAAGAGAAGAAAGAAAAGAAGGCATGTACTGAAGGAAAGGAAGATGAAGGGAGACGTTTAGTTAACCTACCGTAAAATAGATGTCAATTCCCACTCAGTTCTCTCCCTCTTATTATTTTCTCTCATTTTGCCAACCCAGCTCCAGGAGGCCTCCTCTTTGTCTTGTCCCTCTTTCCCCCAGCCTCTCATCATCACACAATATAATCATCTCTCTCTCTCTCACACTACCTTTCAAGGGTTGGGTTACGTCCCTTGCCCCTCTGCTCCTCGTCTGTCTGCTCCTCCCTCCTTCATCTTCTACATCCCTCTCCCTTCCACCATCTTCTACATCCAACTCCAAATGTGAATTTCCCCAACCCAAACCATACGACTAAAACACCAAACCACACACCATCCCAATCTTGTTATTAGAAAATCAAAATTACTAGCTCGCATCATTCTCATCATCCATTCCATTTTGTAAGTAGAAGATCAATCAAAGAAATACAAAACAAGATAATGTCTATCCCTTATCATCTCAGATCCAGAATCTGGCCTGATTCAGAAGAATCTGTCGTTGGCTGTGGAGGAGGAGATGTTAATGGTATTATTGGCATCTTTGGGGTTGTTGATGATGGGATCGACCACTTGGACCGCATACCAGATTCTCTTCTTCTAATAGTCTTGAACAAAATCGGTGACGTTAAAGCTTTAGGTCGCTGCTGTGTTATTTCTCGCCGCTTCCACTGCCTTGTCCCTCAAGTAGACAACGTTGTCGTTCGGGTCGATTGTGTTATCTCTGACGATGATTCCTCCTCCCCTTCTTCTTCTTCTTCTTCTACCACTTCCCCCTCCGACAAATCTCGTCCCGGTGCTTCTGCTATTTCTTCCTTGGTCCGTCTCGTCCTCGGCGGATTCGTCAAGCCACTTCAAGCCCTAGGTCAATTCCTTGGCCCCAAGAAATCCACCACCAACAATTCTTCTTCTTCTGTGGATGTGGGTACTGCTACCGCTACCAATCTCGATGATGAGATAGAATCAGGTGGAGTGACTCACCATTCCCCAACACAGGTCTTGAAGAATTTCAATGAGATCCGAACCCTTCGAATTGAGCTCCCCAGTGGAGAATTGGGAATCGGTGATGCTGTCTTGCTTAAATGGAGAGCAGATTTTGGATCCACTATTGATAACTGTCTCATTTTGGGTGCATCATCACTGCTCTCTGCAACTGATTCTCAAACCACCACTGCCACTACTGATGACAATGGCACCATTCCTGAATCTTTCTACACTAATGGAGGTCTCAAGCTGCGTGTTGTTTGGACTATTAGTTCTCTCATAGCCGCATCCGCCAGGCATTACTTGCTCCAACCAATCATTTCGGAGCACCCCACACTTGATAGCTTAGTCTTGACGGATGCAGATGGCCAAGGAATGCTATCAATGAATAAAGATCAGTTAGAGGAGCTGAGGGTGAAGCCGCTGAGTGCTTCCACTGCTTCCAAACGGACACTTGTGCCTGCCCTTAACATGAAGCTCTGGTATGCCCCACACTTGGAGCTGCCCAGTGGTTTGATTCTCAAAGGGGCCACATTGGTTGCCATTCGCCCTACTGACCAAACCTCGACAAAGAAAGAGATATCTGATGGATCTTGGCCTCTTACAGCCTTTGAGGAACCTTACGGAACTGCAGCTAAGCTATTAGCGAAAAGGCGGACTTATTGTCTTGAGATGAACTCATTCTGAGATGTGGTAATTTTTCCTTGCCAATTCTTCCTTCTTCCAGTAGATAAGATAAGAGTTGGTTTGTAGTTCAATAATATTATAAAATTTTGAAGTTCTCTCATTATGTTACTTAAGTAGTAAAAGAAAAAGAACTTATAAAATGATGCAAACCTAAGATACAGACCTTAGCTTTGTCATTTCAGCCAAACCGTAACTTGTCTTAATAGCTTGAATAAAAAATCTCTATCATAACTGTTCAACCTCAGCTGATCCAATTTTTGAAGTATTTGATTGTTGGGAAAGAATAACATTTTCAGAATTGGGTGTTTTGGTAAAGACTACCTCCCACAATATGCTGGACGATATGGAGTACCTCGCACTATGTGCTGGCGTTGTGGAAGGAAAGACAGTGCCCTTCAAGGTGTATGCCAAAGTGTTAACTAGGCCTTCAAGACTTGGAAACATTGCCCCTCCTAAAAAGTGTTGACTTGTAGTGCTTCAAGAATTTTGCATATGCAAAATCATCCATTCTTCTTGATCATCAATCTCCATTTGGCTCTTTCGAGCAACCTTTGACCCAAGAAGTCGAAACCTTATCTCCACTTCAAAACAAAGAAAATCAAATAGAAGAAACATGAGTGGTGGTGAATAAAAAGTGTAAGTCTACACTCACTAAGAAGGTGATAGGACGACAAGAGTATGTATCATTATTATATACACTTTGGTTCTGCTGCATGCTCCACATTCTTCTTTGGCAAGTTCAACTTCTCTTCTTCGCGTTTTGCTTGTTACTTGGTTTAGTTATACTTTCAATCTAGGAAGAAGATGCATGGGTGTTCCAGAAGAGGTATGCCTTCATCCGCTGTGTAGTTTGTGTTTTGGATTAATAAAGTTCCTCCTAGAAGCCAATGGTGTTATGGTCGAGTGGTTAGGGCTGTGTGGGTTTATCCCCCACATCCTAGGCTCGAGACCCACCGACGGCATGGTTACTTTCTTATGGTGTTGACTTGTAGGTCGCACATTGTTGATAGTTATGGGATCCTATAAAAACTCAGCCCGCTTTCCAAAAAAAAAGTTCCTCCTAGAATGCATATGTATATATGTTGAGTTTGTTACAGGGCAAATTATACTTAATCAAGAAGAGGGGATGCCAATCAACATGCGCATCATCTTTAACTACGCTGTATTCCGTGAGTCGCCTGACTTTTAATTTTGAGACAGAATTTGGAAATGATGGAATTCCATGTCTATAAGCTGATTCAAGGTACCATGTACAATTGGGTGATGGGAAGGAAAACAAATGGAATCAGTCCATTAGGGAAGCGGTTGTGGTTGGATTCCAACAAGTCATCGCATGGATTCACAAAAACCCCAGCGCGCCCACCATTTAATCCTAAAAATCAAGTCCATGCTTTGGCAATGCGCTCAATTCATTTAGATGGGGGAAGCTTGTATTTTGATGTAACGTAGTTTTTTGTTTTCTTCTTTTTAGGCTTCGGTGTCTCCCTCACCCTAGTTTGTTTTTCCTCAGTTTTTAAATAAAACAATCATCGGTTTTTTGTGATAATTAATATTTTTTTAACCAATGGGTATGAGTAAATTGGTTGTGAAAACTAAGGAATGGATTGTAGATCAATAGGTATGAATAAATTGGTTGCAAATAACTAAGGAAAGGGTTTACAACCTATTGATCTCCTTTCCTCAAACCACAGAGAGAGAGAGGGAGGAGGGAAATGGGAGTTGCGGGTTCCAATCCATTGACATTCTTGCTTAAATATATATATATATCGATTTGTTAGGATGTATAACGAATCTTGTTTCCATACTTGCGGACAAATCCGGACATTGACATAACTCATACGACTAAGGGTATAGAAACTTCTTTTGGATTTCGACATGTAGTTGAAACATAATTTTGTGCATCTTTAGTTAGATGTGAAGTATGGAGGAAGAAGTAAAGAGTGAACAAAGAAATAGCTTCCATGGAGGTCTTGTAGGGTTGAAAGCATTTTTCTTGTTGATTGTAATTAATGTGATGTTGAGTGTTGTTGCTTCCGAACATAAAAGTAGGTTTACATAGTCTCACTTACTAGTTACATTGAAAATTGTTGGATTAAGGAACCTCAATCTGAGTTAAAGTGTAAAATAAAAAACTTGTAAAAAAAGTGTGACAAACCATACCTTCTCTTCGAAATCATAACCTATTGATTAATAATAGTTGTAAACAATGACAACTTTATAAGTAGGTGACTCCTTACTTTAATAGATAAAAAGCATAGGATTAATAATTCCAAGGGTGATCTTAGAGATATACACAAGTACATGTTTAGACTTGGAAAAATGATCATGTTCTTTTTGGTAGGGTTTAGTTTTTATGTTTTTTATTTGGTTTTTATGTTTTTAATTTAGAATGTTGGTTTTGAAAGGATCATTAACTCTAGCATGGATTTCATATAAATTCTAAAATTTTAATATTATATTGTCATGTCACCGAATCTTAGTTTTTAGGATCCGCCATGTTGGGCGCCCAAATCGTGTCCAACCTAGCTTAGGAGTCAGTTTTGAGTTATGAGCTTTGTTGATGTTTAATTGTTTTCTATATTTTATATATACGAACGCATATAATAATTACCACAAGGTTCAACATGTTAGTTTGTCCTAGTTTTGATATACTCAATCCTCATAAAACCCTTTAGCCTAACATTTTACCTTTTGGTCTCCTTTGGGGGTCTCTCCTTCAAGGGAAAGGGCAATCAAACCATAGGAACTTTTGTCTTATACCTTGTTTGACCCAAGTAAATTTGTTTGACCTTGATAACTTGCCGAGTACTTGGCTCTTAAAACTCTATGTAACGTAGATGTTATACATCTTTTTACTTAATATGTTCACATTTTTTTTTATCATTTTAAATGTACTTAATTACTTAGAAGGTATAGAGAAAAACTTATCACCTTGAATCGGCTGATGGATTTTCATTAATCACCGACCCAGTGCTCGTACTATCTGCATAGTGGAAAATCCTTACTCTTACACTAACAAAATTCCTTTTCTCATTCTCAGATGTTAATTCCTAACATTGTGAATTTTGTAATGTTGATGTGCTACCTCAAAAGGGCTTTCAGTTTTTGTACAAGTCAGGGAAACACACTTTATATATTCCTATCGTCTTTGATTAGCTTTATATTTTCTATCATTTTTTTGTTATGATTGTTCATTATTTTAGAATTACTAGATATAACGATAAAGTTGTACAACGGGATATGGTTATCACAGCGTTGATCGAAAACTTAAATTTAAGATATATCGTAAGATACGATTTAAAAATTAATATATAGAAATATATATACTATATATTTAAGTATATAAAAGACAAATAAGACTTATTCAAGCAACGACGTCCAAAACACTTTCATTGATATATGGCTTGTGTTACACATACTAACAAGCTATTTGTTATCATCCACTCATTCATTCACGTCACTGACAATATCAATGAGGCTTAGATACGATACATATCATGTATCGAATCATATTTATCGTAAGAGATTTAAGAAATTGATAACTATGCACCAGAAGTGTCTCTTCGTCAAATATTTATTTCTTATTATCCTGATGTCCTAATCCTCTAGTTCCATTGGATTTCAGGCAAAGTGGATTACTAATACACAAAGAAGAATTTTGGCGATTGGGGAAGTTCAGAAGAATCTATCTATAACACTTGTTGGGTAAGTGTAAGTTGGCTGCAATTAGCAAGTATCATGGTTCGTACTACACAAGTGAGGCTCCATGTATGTGTTCCCATTTGTTTTGAACTTAAGAATGCAATGATCTGCCTTTTTAATTTAATCGGGCCATATGCTCATAAATGCCCTAACATCCAGCTAGTTTTATGCTGTAAGAATTTTGAGATTTAGCCATCCATTTCAATGAAAAATGTTCTCGAGAATGAGAATATTTTAGTTCCAATAACATTTTGCTTCAGCAATTTTTTTTTTTTGGGAGCATATGCATTTGAAGGTTCTTGTCTCTCTTGGTTGGTCCTCGGGTTTTTACAGCAAAGACCATATTTTTAGAAAACCAACATTTTCTCTGGGACTATGTTGAACAAAATAGAATGGCTAGCAGGAGTCTTGTGGGACAGGCATGGGATGGGCAAGTATGCAGAGAGAAGGCTTTTGGATGGAGCTCTATACCAGTAGGGTTTGTGAAGTTGATTTGAAACAGGATAATGTGAAGTTGTCTAAAAGTATAAGGAGGTTGGCAGAGTCAACAAACCTGTTTCAAGATCACTTTGGCGTGGTGGATTGTTTGGCTCTTTATAGAGATGGTACTGTTCAGCAACCAATCTTCTTCATTTCTTTGGTTGGAGGAGGATGGCTTGGAAGATGCTATTCGAAGTTGGTGGGAAAGCTTTGATGTTTTTTGTCAACAAGTTTCATTTCTTCACGGGATTCAACACGTTTCCTAGTTTTCTTAAAAAAAGGGAAAAATGCCTACCTTATGGAAGGGATTGCTTGCCTTGATAAGGAAGAGCAAGTGCTTTTTTTTTATTAAGGGCGAACAAGGTTTTGTTTTATTGGAACCATTAGATGCCTTCGGTAAGGTTCGAACCCTGGACTTGATAAGGAAGAGCAAGTTTCTTCCAATTGAGGACAAGCTTGAGGAAAAAAGGAGTGAGAAGCGTGATGTTGAAAAGCTTATCCTTAAAGATGAAAACAGATGGTACGAGAGTGCAAGGATTACGTGGCTTAGACTGGGTGACGAAATCGATAAATATTTTCTTGCTTATGCATCAACTAGGAAGGAACATTAATAACTTGTCCAATTTTGATCAATGTCAATGTACATTTTTCTAGGGATATATCTTTATGTTTCATCTTACTAAGTTTTTCTTTTGGCCATCTTGGGCTATCTCAATGACGTTTTGCCTTCGCCAACATTTGGCATTGTTATGAAGACGCCTAATGCGTTTGAAGGTGCTCAAAGGCTGGGGAAAGTACTTTTATAAAAGCAATCCCTTGGTGAGGTGAAGCCCTATGTTGGCATGTTGGCCCTTTGTCCGTGAGGATATTATGTAGATAGGGAGTTTGCAAATAAAATTCACTGTTGGATGCAGAATCGCATTTTTGTGACTCGCGTGCCCAAGAAAGTTGTAGTCTCTTTTATTAAGGACTTTGGGCCTATTCATTGGCTTTGTAAATAAATTCCGGCTAAGGCATTGGCTAATAGAGTTAAGATATGCACGTGTAACATTCTTGCAAAATCTCAAGGGACGTTTTGTTGGGGGAGAGAAATATTAGGGATCGTTTTGATTGATGAGTTCATTGATTCCTGGTAAAAGCAACGAAATCATGGTTGGTATGCAATATTGGCTTTCAAAAAGCTTATAAGTGCATGGATTAAGATTTCTTCTGTATGCTGTTGGGGAGGATGGGCTCTATCTACAGCTATAGGGTTGTGTGGGTTTAATTAAAGTGATGAAGGGGGTGTTGGTGTGTCGTATTTGCAATTTGCAGATGATACAATTTTCTTCTTGGACCATGACATCTTTCAAGTTTAAGTCCTTAATGCCATTATCAATATCTTGGTGATACATCCAGATGCAAAAGCTTGATGTTTGGTGTGGAGAAGGAGTGGAGGTGATGGGAAGGGGAGATGACCACTATTTTTGGTCTCCCTTATTCTCTAGGTTCCAACTCTAAGTCCATAGATATTTTGACCCCCATTATCAAATCGCTTTGAGAGGAGAACTAGCCACTTGGAAGTCTAAAACTCATTTGACGGAGGTAGACTCATGAGAAAAAAAAATTCTCTTAAACATTCCCATCTACCTTTCTCTATTCCCGTTGCCAACATCAAAGTTGGAATCCGTTCCTCACAATTTCATTTAGAATTTTCATAATAACTTAAAGCGGTTCAATGGTGTGAACTGGAAGCAGGTGTGTGCGTCTAAGAACTTTAGTGGGTTAGGGAGCAGCTTTTGAAAATTTGAAGCTTTATAGGGAAAAAGTGGCTATGGTGGATTGGTGGTATGTAAATTAGAGCAAACAGCGTGGCAGATGGGGGAGAGTTATCCAATAAAATGATGTGGAAGAGGGATAATACCCCACAAAAGCACCCTACTAGGCCTTTTGTGAGGGTAGTGGTTGGAGAAGCATTTCCATTATGAAAATGGAATTATGGAGGGCGGTTTCTTTTACTCTTGCACTGGTGGGTGACAGTCTGCTTTCAAAATCATTTTCTGTGGGTTCTTTGCTGCATGTGTATTTCTGAATGGGTTGGCGTCTTGGTGAGGGGTTTTGGTATGGAGGGGGAGAATGGGGTGGAATGGAACCTTCATTTCTGCAGGGAACTTGATGATCTTGAAGCTTGGGATGCAGCATCACGTCCTTATGATCATTAGGATTGTAGAGGAGTAAGAAAGATGTATTTTTTTTGTCGTTACCTTCTATGAAACTTCACCTTTCTTTCCTCACATTTATCTCCAACAACTTTGGGTGCTGTTGTGGAGGGATATACCTCCCAATCTGACCTTTTTAATGTGGAACTTGGGGTGTAGCCACCTCCCTACATTGAATTGATTTATCATTAGGAGAGAGATGATAGTGAACATTGGATGTATTATGTGGCGGGCGTTGGAAACCATTGATCATCTCCTTCAGTGTTGTCCTTTAGCTCAAAAAGTTTGGATCTGTTTCTTTTACTCCTTTTTGTCGTGAGTACTACCTAGCACTTGTTTGGAGTTTTTTAGACCATGAAATGTTGAGGCCTTCTCCAGAGGAAATTCTAAGGTGGTGTGGAAGCTATCCCTATACACAAATTTTTGGGTTACTTGGAATGAAAGACACAGTAAGATCTGCAACAGTAAGGGTGAAATTCCTAGATTTCTACTAGTTGATGCTGATTGCTTGTTACTTTGAGTTGAGCATCCAATGGTGGGTTTTGGAGATCTGTAAACTGGAAAATGCTTAGATCTCCAATTTCTCTTTGGCTGTCTCTTATGTGGCTTCTTGTTTGAATGATTTTTCATCCTTACCCTAAAAATAAATAAATAAATAAATGAGAAACTGGAGCAGCAGAAGCTTGATAGAAACGACAAAGTCTAGATGATCCTGATCATGGTTCCCAATAATATTGATGTTCCTTAAGATCTCTTTATTCAAAAAACTCCGGTAGAGGTATACCGTATACCACTGTAAACATAGATGTTTTGCACATCCTTACATCTCATCTGAAAGCCATTCCTTTGGTTTTATGTGTCATAATGTATGCATTCTTGTGATTTGTTTTTTGTTTTTTGTTTTTTGTTTTTGTTTTTTGTTTTTTGTTTTTTGTTTTTGTTTTTGTTTTTGTTTTTTTTTTTGTTTTTTGTTTTTTTGTTTTTTGTTTTTTGTTTTTTGTTTTTTGTTTTTTGTTTTTTGTTTTTTGTTTTTTGTTTTTTGTTTTTTGTTTTTTGTTTTGTTAAAAGCTTATAGCATAAATTAATAATAATAATAATTACATAACTTTTGTCTTGCTGCAATTGCTAAGTTGTGAGCCTCAAAGTTGAGGTCTCTAGTAATAAATTTACAGATCCAAGAGCTATGTAATGTAAGAAGACGGCGAATGTTGCCTACAAGAGGATGCCACATCCATCACATGGCCATCGTAGGCTCTTGTTGTTCTTCTTGCAAAATGGATTGGAGTGTCCCGAAGTCTCCCAAAAGAAGTCTTGTCCTCTATTGTCTCTAGCTTGGATCAGTAAAAGGGTTGCCTCCGCCAGCATGGCTTTCCGCCATAGTATTATTCATCACTTTACATGAGATTGGACCAGCAACCCAAGCTAGAACCATATGAAACGCATTCACTGTCAAAACCTTTATCACTCATTGTTTAGATGATTCAAATAAACTAGCATCATAAGTAACAATAATCATATTAGGGTCCAAAATAGGGGGAATGTGTAAGCTGAAAAGATCGGAAGCTAATCTTGTGATGTCTAGCTACTATAATTGGGCCTATATCAATTCCATTCTGGTGGTTTTTGCTTCAGTGTGGGGACCAAAAGTATCCCTGGGCTCTGCCCAATCATTTGATGAATCAATCGACTATCAGTTAAAGTTGTTTCCAGAATGTAGTGAATGGAAACTATCCTCCCAGTGTCCAGAATGAGATGGGAGCCAGAGTAGTGTGAAGGGGTGGGGTTTTCGATAAACCATTGATTTTTTCCATGAGAGGTCCAAGTATGGTGAAAAGAGGAAATGAACCATACGTGTGTAGATTTTGGTTTTATTAAAATTGTTTTGTTGCAAATTTGTCAGATAGTATGGAGGACAACCGTAAATTGAGATAGCATTTCACCTGTAGCCTCAAGATGGGCCTTGGCTATGTCCCACATGAACTTAAAAAACCTAGAAATGGAGGGTGGATTGAAATTGATGTTGAGCCAATCAAAAGGCAGAGAGGGGATGCCAATATGTCAAAATGAGATGGGAGCCAGAGTAGTGTGAAGGGGTGGGGTTTTCGGTAAACCATTGATTTTTTCCATGAGGTCCAAGTATGGTGAAAAGAGGAAATGAACCATACGTGTGTAGATTTTGGTTTTATTAAAATTGTTTTGTTGCAAATCTGTCAGATAGTATGGAGGACAACCGTAAATTGAGATAGCGTTTTACCTGTAGCCTCAAGATGGGCCTTGGCTATGTCCCACATGAACTTAAAAAACCCAGAAATGGAGGGTGGATTGAAATTGATGTTGAGCCAATCAAAAGGCAGTGAGGGGATGCCAAAGTCGATTGATGACCGAGCAAATGAAGAAGAGGTGAGTGAAATCCTCTGTATGATTCTGGCAAAAGATACAACAGTCATCGATAGGCGTGTGACGCATTGGGAGAATGTTTTGACTAATCTTCCAGATAAGGAAAAGAGCGCTGATGGGGGCTTTGATTTTTCATAGTTCTCTGAATTGTTTATCTCGAGAGTGCAAAGTTGGTGCATTAGAAGTGGAACTTTCAAGTTGATCATAGGTGAAAGCACGTGTTGCACTTTTAACTAAGAAGAGACTTTTTTGTCAAACAATCAGATGAGTTTGTCAGGACTAACTGACGGTTTGATAGTAATATCCAGGATATCTCTAGCTACCGAGGGAGGAAAAATGGATGTGATCAAAGCCGTGTTCCATTGAGATGCCTGGCTAGAGGAAGGAAATCAGAGATTTGGGATGGTACAGAGATCAAATGTTGTAAGAGGTAAAGGTAGGCAATCAGGCTTAACCCAAAGAATTGCTACATATAGAAATCAGGTCTCATGCAGGGCAGTGCTTAATCCAAGTTGCTTGAGGAAGGCTCATCTTCCAGAATCTGAGTGAATTCATCTTTCAACAGACTTCGCTCAGAATTAATTCATTTTACATAATTCAACTTTTGTGTACTTGATAAATCGAGAGTAGGCTGTCACGAAGGCTGAATGTGTTACTTTCTCGTTTCAGTTGATTGAGTTGGAAACACATACAATGGCAAAGAATTCCGTGGCACAATTATATAACACTTATGGTCTTAAGATTTGAACTTTAATTCATTAGTAATCTCCAATCCTAATAAATTCAGAACATAAAGAAATGTGAAAATAAAATGAAATCAATTGATGTATAGAAAAACTCTAGTCCTAAATTCTCTATTAAGTCCCAAACTTTAATCCGGAAAGTTGACCTCTAAATCACCAAGTGTAATAAAATTAAACATGGAAACCTGATAAAAAATAATTGCAAGCTAATAAATTAACAAGTCCGATAATAAGAAGCCCTTGAAATCCTGTGTATGATAAAGCTCTAAATTCCCAGCTTTAAGACCCCACATCGAATTCAAAAATGGGATCCCGCACTCCTCTTCTATAAAATGTGGATGGCTTCATTGATGGCATTTTCTCTGTTCTTCCAAGAGAGTGTTAGGAGACCTTTATCATCTTTTGAAATGATCTTTATCTCATTGAAATTGATTCTTGGTTTTAACTTGGGTTGTGGTTTGAGTGATTTTTTCATTGTGGTCATTTATTTATTAGATTTAAGATCACTAGACTTAATTTTGTTTTACTTTACTTGGTTTTCTAGTTGATTGATCTGTAGTTTTGTGGAGAGGTAATTGATTCAAACCATTTAGATCCTGGATATAGTTCAAGTTCAAATAAAGCTTGAAATATGACTTCTTTCCCTTCACTCCGGTGGAGGCTTTATAATGCGCTAACGTATGACTTGTACAAACTTTTAGTGCCGTTTTTATATGCAGTGTTAGTGGCTTTCTGCTAGCATTAGAGTTTCCTGCAACATTCTCCTTTTGTGGGTGGTTTGTCTCTTGCCTTTTGTTGTCTATGGAAACTATGAAAATTATTATTCATATTGAAATTGTTAAAGTTTCCAAGTTTGCCACATTTCCTAAACCTAGGCCTTATCATGTATAGTACTCCTTGTCTATTTAGTTTGACCGTATGGAACCTCAATGCACCATTTTCTGTAGAACCTGAGGCAACAATTCATGGCATATTCTTTCTATTCACGGGTTTGCAACTCTTCTTCTGAATGTTGTTCTTGTAAAAGTTTTATTGTAGAAACAAAAGTACATGTGAACTCGTGCAGCATCAACATGCATGCAAATTGTAATACTTGGAAAACAAATTAATAGTAGCAACTTCACTAGTAGTGACACTCAGATATATATGGAGCTATAAACCACATCAAATATTGTAGGAGCAGCTTAGGCACATTGGAAACCAGATGGAACTTTCTTGCCACAGGTATTGAGGAGCAGAATGAGAGAGACTGGGAAATTGAGGTTGATAACCAGTAAGTTGGCTCTGATGGCAGTGCAAAGGAAGACTGCGGCTTCGAGATCAGTAAGGCCTTGGATGAGGTGCAACAAGGTAGGTTTGATGGACTTCCCACCACAACATTTACTAACCCAAGCAAGTTGGCACGCAAATCCAATTTCAAGGAATCCCTTGGGCATGTACTCCCTGAAGAAGGTGCGGATGTCGTTGGGGTACTTGACCTTCATGGGAGTTTTGGGGTTGGTGTTGGGGTACTTGGAGTTGATGAAGGTGCACTGGGGGTCAGCTTTGGTTTATGTGTTGGTGTTTGAGTACTTGGAGTTGACTTTGGTTTAGAGTATCTTCGAGGATAAAAGTTAAATTTTTGTATCAATCATACTCCATTTTAACCAAAAGTTAATTTTAGGGGTTAGTAGAATTATTGCAATTGCAATAGCAATAGCGGTGACCATGAAGAAGAAGAAAAGGTTTAGAGCATTTCCAAGGGATCTTCCTAATAGTCAAAAAGTTAATTTATGGGGCTCATGTGAGAAAATCCATGCTTTTAAGGAAATTTCTAAAACTTTCCCTATTTTAACTTTACTTTTACCTTCTCCTATATTTGGGAGCAATCATACCATGCCCCAAATCTAAAAGAATATTAAAATATTTCAATTCTTTTAATATTTAAGTTAAAAAAAATCAAAACAATGATGAAAAAGTGAAAATATATTTAAATAATAATGAAAAAGTTAAAAATAGGGAATGAAGTTGGAGTGATGAAAAAATTGGGAATTCTTAAATTTAGCTTTTGGTTAAAATGGGAATGGTTGATTTTCATTTTAACTTTTATCCTTGGAGACGTTGTTGGTGAGATGAATAGAGCAAATGAAGTTGCAGAATTCTTGGACTCAATCTCTTGATGATTTGTTCTTAATTAGTAGAGGTAGAAAGGATTGATGGATGGTTTGAATTTAGTTTGAGTGAACGTGTGGGGTATTTATAAGGTGATTTACAACTCTAAGCTAGGAGATACTAAGATATGGTAAGTTGAATCATACACAGTGGTCGGGTGAGGCTAGGGATTTTGGCTGGCAAACCAATATTTCTACGCATATATTTGGATCTTTGTGCATGAGGTGAGGGATTAAAATTCTCTACGACTCTATTTAAATCTATCACTCTATTATTGCTTAATAGTGCTTTTCACTAGTGAAATTTTTATTACAAGATATTATACAACATAGCATTTGCCAGCCAATTTATATTTTTATTTACATGTTAAAACAACACTTGCACCATAGACATCATCAGTCCGTTAACATAAAAAAGACGGAATAAAAAGAGTATTATAGTGTGGAATATGTAGACATTTGTGGATGTCCACCACATAATTTGAGGTGGCATGTTTTAGGAAGTGATGTCATAAGGTCACAACATAGCATTAAAGTTTGTTACCACCTCATACTTTCTTTTTTATCTATATATGTGTACACGAAAATACAGAGAGGGAGATAGTCCAGTGAATGGAAATGAAAAAACATTACAGGAATCAAAGCTTATTCCTACATTATAATATTTGCTTCATTTGGTTTATGTCAACACGTTACAATCATGAGACTCTGTTTGGGCAATTTTTCTTCTCCATTTTCCAAACTCTTTAATCAAAAGCGTTTAAAAGGTTAAATTATCTAACCAAAAACTTATGTTCCTTAAATTTTGATAAAATATGACTCATTATGCTTGCAATATTAAACCTCATGCAAATATGAGTTTCAAACTAACATGATCTAACTGTTATATGTTTGTCACATGTGTATAAACGCAGTCATACTTCTGATAAATGATTTATGCATTAGAATATTGTCTACCAACTATTATTATGTCTTTGTAGATAGTATCCAAGGGTCTCCCTATGCTGTTTTTCATTCTTGGATAACTTTCTTTTGCATTTTCTGTGTACCCATGTTAGTACAATATAATGAGATTTGGATTGATGACCGATTGTTATAACCAACTATTATTTTGGTTTCCATGAAATGAATCCAATTGTTTTTTATTTGTGTTACCTTGTTGGATCAGAATTTGTGACACATCCAGGTAGGTGGACCAAATCTGATCCCGAGAGCCCAATCCAATTTATGGAAATGTTTTAAGCTCAGCTCATTTCAAACTTGAGTTGGGTTTGGCCTGAGATAAAATCGGCTAATGGCTAGAAATAAATTTTGCTAATGAAAATGCTTTTACCGCCGCCCAATACGTTTTTTTTTTTTTTCAAATGTTTTTACGAATACGCTTTTTGACAGAGAAATATGTTTCTTTGGAACTACCATTCAAAAATGAAGAGGTTAGTCTTTATTATAGTTAAATGTGAAAGATATCTATTGTTCAAAATTGGAAATATAAATTATATTATGGCTCTTTATTCGGATCTGTTAGGCTCTATTTGTATGTTTAGATAGTGTATTATGTACTCATAGTTGAATCACTGGGCCTGGATTATGATTTGTTAATAATGGGCATGGAATGTGAATATGAGTATATTAGTTGATAGCCTGGAACAGGCTTATACTTGGACAAATGATCATTTGGTTACTCTATCAACTTAAATTGAATTTGATATTTGTTTTTATTAGTGTTTGGGTTTAGATGCAGTATCAATGTGTTGGAGTAAAACCGTTTTAAATGCTTTAGCTTAAGAGTAAATGTCTAAAAGCCCCTCGTGGTAGTCGTTAACGACATATGATTATGAGAGGATGTTTGCAAGTGAAAATTGATTGAAAGGAGATCGAAGTCTTCAAGCCATTAGAATTATTCCTGACTCTCCCAAGCCAGTGATTAATTTCAAGATATTGCAACCTTACTTCTTGATCACAAGGTTTTCAAGGAAACTAGTTTATATACGCAGCTTCCTATGCCAATCAATATAACACCAAATTAGCTGGTGTGCATACTCTTAGACCAATCTATATGGAGGCAGCTCCAGCAGCGGTAGCCATTAGCCAAAGTAATCATCCCAACATAAGTGGTTATCACAATATTGCTACATGTCTAATATTTATTTTATAAACCATCTGAAGTGGTCTAGAACACCTACTACATAAATTTTGCATCCCTCTCAAATTTTGGTTAAGTTCTAGGATACATATCATCGATGATGTTGCATTGAAATAGTTGCTTAAATTTTTTTTTATTTGGAAGTATGGTTTACAAACTCCAAATATTGGACAATCACATATGTTTCATTGAAGTGTCACTACCCATAATATATTAATAAGTCAAAACATTTTCTCAACACTGGCCTTTAAGATACAAATGGTGTCTTTCATAGTTGGATTTGTGTAATTTATTGAAGGCTCCAGAAGAGCCCACAATTTATTTTTGCAGTTCCTGAAGAACTTGGTTCATTTCAATATATATGCTTCACATTTAATGCTTGAAGCCTTAAACTTACATTAGGGTTAAATTTTTGTTAATTTATTGGAATTATACAACTCTCAAAGTTGTTATTGTATCACATGTCGTTTTACGCTAGAAGCTTAAATAAGTCACCCTTAACATATACTCCACTCATAAGTACCTATGTACTCCTTGTTAACCTTACACCCTTCTTATTAGATGGTCTCATATGTGTTTAGTATTGCAATTATCTTGTTTAGTAAACTAGTTTCATCACTGCATCATGTCTCTCGAATTTGATGATGTAATTGTGTTTGTTTTTAATTTTTGATTGCTTTTGCTCATTGATAAAGACTGTTGTTGAACAGTCTCATCCTATATGGACAAAATGGTTAGTCCAATTTAAGTTACACATCTTCATCTTGTTGCAAGACTTTTACTTATGCCATCTAGACTACCCTATGGTGCTTGGGAAAATGCAGTATTGCATACTGCTTAGCCTTAGCCCATTACGCATACTATCATTTTAACTAGCGATATTTTTACTGCTAGCTTTGTAGATTCTCAGTTTTATGATACTATATTCCCACAGTTAGGGGGAGAAATGCTAGTTCTTACTAATTATAAAGTAAAACAAAATGATGTAGCTAATTATAAAGTAAAACAATAATTAACATAATGGTAAAACAAAATAGTGGTATGGAATGGTGTGAATTATTGTTTTGTCTCACCTGAAAATTATAAAGTAATTATGTGATGCATCTAATGATGTAGCTAAAGTCACAAAGTCACATGCACTAATTATGAATACATCTATTCCAAATTGTATCATTGACGGATAAAGTCTGAATAAGGTAGTCAGTGAATTACGACATGCCAGAAGTGTGGTAGACACTTGATCGAATTCGTGTCACTGAAGGACAAACTTCGAATAAGGTAGCTAATGAATTTGTTGCATGTTAGAAGCGTGGCAAACCTATAGGTTGAAAAAATTCAATTCCCGAAAATAAAAAATAGTAAAAACTCATGCCCTAATGCTCCTAAATAAGCAATTCTTGAAACTCCTGCAAAAATTGTACAGGCCCTAGAAGAAGCTATGCATGGACCTTCGAAAGTAGCATTACATAACGCTCCCGAAGAGGTTATGGCTCCAGTAGTAGCCAAGGATTGTGATTTCATTCTTCGAGTTGATTTCAGTCCATCGATTTAAATTTTTAAGAAATATTTCGAGAAATATTTCATTTTGTATAGAAAAAGGTAAAAATTTCGGTTTTGATTTCGCATTTAACAATATAAGTTATGTATTTTAAAATCTTAAATACTACATAAAAAGTCTCACACGACTCGTATTGTGATACAAACCACATATTACATCAGAATCACATAACAAACTATTGATACTAAAATAACATTATAGCATGTTAAAATATACGGAGATTAACATATTTATTTCTTTTCTCAGAAAATTTTTGACATATTTATAATTTCGAAAGAGATTTCGAGAACTTCAAAATATGAAATATTTCGTGAAATTTCAACATATTTCGAGAAATCACATTCCTTGGTAGTAGTATTACATAACACTCCTGAAGACGTTATGGCTCCAACAATATTATTACATAAGGCTCTTGAAGAGGTTATGGCTACAGAAGTAGCTTACATGACGTTCTTGAAGAGGTCACAAAGTTCCAAAAGAGCATTACATGACGCTTTAGAAAAGATCATGAAACTCTAGCAGTAGCAGTAGATTACGTTCCAGAAGAGGCTCATATCTCTGCAATGACAATCAAAGCTCTTGAAGAGGCTCAGGTACCTGATAATAATGAGATCTCAATATATTAAGGAGAAATGTGGAATCAAATGAAATGATGATTGATGACATATTCACATATATGGTAGCTACCGAAATATCAAAGGCGATGATATAATATTTGATCATGAAACATCAATGTCAACAAATGAAATGATTGGCCAAAATGGAAAAATGTTGTCCAAGTGATATTAGATTTCCTTGTGAAATGTGGTGTCTTTTGACTTATATTTCAAACACTCAAGTGTGTAAACCTTTTTGCTTTCAAATGAGTGTGTATAAGAAAACAAAATGAGAAAAATGAGATTGTCTGATATAAGACAAGACTCGTGGCACAAGGGTTCCTGCAGAAACCCTACATTTGATGAAATATATTCCTCAGTTATGGATATGATTACATTTTCATTAAGAGAAAAAGTCTTGTAGTCTCTGATAACTTGATATGCGACTTATAATGTCGTAACTATTTATTCTATTAGGATTTAGACACATATTTGTAAAATCCCCAAGTGATTTACTTTGCTTGAAGCAAAACCATGAAAAAATTATTCAATACAACTTAGACAAGCTTTTATACTATTTGAACCATTCCGGAATAATGTGGTATAACTGTCTTAGAAAATATTTATGTAAGGAAGGTTACACAAATTTGACCATGTGTCTTTATTAAGAAATAGTTAACTGCTTTTTACCATAATAATAGTTTTTGTCAATAATTATCTAACGACAAAATTTGAAATGAAAGACTTGTGTCAACCAATTAAAGATACTCGGCCTTGAAATATCATATGTGAATATCATTGGTGCATTGTTGTTTTGGCACCAAATGCATAACCTTATATAGTCTTTTCTGTTCATTTACTAGCAAGATATAGTTTTGCACAAATTTATAAATATTGGCATGATATTACACATATATCTTCGTGGGATCATTGATATGAGTTTATTCTTGTGATTTATTTAACTATTCTAACCTAGTTGGCTATGCAAATTCAGATTATTTGTTTGACCCTTATAAGGGTTATTCACAAACATGTTATGTATTTATGAGTTGCAGAGCAACTATTTCTTGTCGATCTATTAATAAACTTATGAATCCGCCGACTATAATAAGGGATGAGAGTCATAGCCTCCAACGCTCCCATCAACCATAAACTATATGTGAGGACGATCCCTGATAGAAGTAACGGATGAAAGAGTGCTTGAGCACCGAAAAATGGAAGACGGACCTGGCCCCCGAAATGAAGTCTGTAACTCTTTTTCACAATGTAAGACGATAATACAAGATCTCACGGGATCAATCAGATGCCCACCCAGATCAGGCGGCACCGTATAATAGCAAGTCTTATCAAGACTCATTGACACAAACGTCAAAATATTCGAAGACTCTAGTAAGAGAGATCTTCTTTCAGCCTTTATAAAACCTAAAGCAAAATCTCTAGTAAGATGCATTTTATTAACATACTCTACTATTTTCATTGCAGTGTTTGAACGCAGAATAACCATCCTATATATAGGCATAATGGTTTACGAAGCAGCGTAAGCCAACAGTTACTTCAACATTAAATCACGCACGGGAAATTGGGAAAACAACGGTTCTAATTGCAACTGCACAAGTCCACATCTTTCGAAGTAATGACCCTGTAAGCAGCCCCATTAACTGAGGGGAGTAATCGATACTGAACCATCTCGCAATGTATCGTATCCCTGACACACTAATCCACAATTTTTTTTTTTCTAATTGGGCCCTTCCACTAATGGGCCCAAACTTATTCCTTGTCAAATCCAGCCCATAACATGCAAAAGGAACAAACAACAAAGGCTCTGAGTGCCCACAGAATAAGGAACACGCTTACAGAGTATTATCATTAAATCCAAGGCATCAACTTTATTATTATTCTGTTGTTCATTAAAGCTGGTCAATCTATTATAATCTGATCAATCGATCCGACTCTGGAGTCAAACCGCCAGGCGAGCTAAGAATTCACACAACTTACATAAACCACATTGTTTGGTTCTAGATTTTCATAGCGTGTGATACGCAATACGATCGTGTGATCTTCATATGATCACTTCTAATGCCTTTGAGAGAGACATAATTTTCATTCGTGATCATTGGCATCTGACTTTTGTCTTAGAAAGGTAACTCGAGTGTATCTAGAGAAATCATCTACCATTACTAGAAAGTGTGATTTTTCTCATGTTTTTGGTGTCCATAGGACCAACAAAATCCATGTGGATTAGTTCAAGCAGCCTAGAGGTGCTGACAATTTTCTTCTTATTGTGCAAGCATTTTATCTGTTTTCCATTCAGGCAATCATCGCACACAATTTCATGCAGATTCAGTTTTAATAGATCTCTAATACATTCCTTGTTGTCGATCCTTACAAGATATCGATAATTAATATGACCAAGCCTATGGTGCCACAACTCACAGAGATCATCTTTAACAAGAAAACACTTGGATGTTTTGTTATCTATTAAATAGCAATGTTTAGACGATCTAGTACCAGTGAGTATGAGTTTGTCTTTTCCGTCCATTACTTCACAGTGTTTCTCAATAAAATGACAAGTCTCACCTTCATCACGCAACTGGCTGACTGATACTTAAGAGATTATGCTTGGGTCCACCCACTTGAATAATTTTGTCAATTCTCAGAATAATCTAGGACTCAACGTATCCAACAATCTTACCTTTGACTGCATCTCCAAATGTAACATCACCATTGGAGAAATGTTTTCCAATATTTAAGGTTTCTCTTGTCTCCAGTCATATGTCGAGAACAATCACTATTTAAGTACCATCTAGAAGCAACACTAGCCTAGAAAGTGTTGGATATAACCAAAATTTTCTCATGATCTTTTGCTTTCCAAGCTATCCTTGAAGAATGATTGGGATTGTTATTGAATAAATCAATTGCTCGTTTCCTACAAGTTGGTCAATTTGACCAACTTCTCCGTAATAAAAACATGACACGCTTGCTTGATCAGAATAAGACTTAGGTACAAACATAGGAGCAGTTCTAGACGAATAAACCTTTGACTCAAGATTCCTTGTCCTTTGAATCTTCATGGTATCACTTAAAAAGTCAATATCTGGTTGACCATCATGTTTGACCGTGATGCTTTCCTCCAACAATTTCTCACATTCCAAACCATGAACCTTAACTCGCACTAGAAGATCATCATAAGAATCCAATAACTCGTCATATGCAAACTATGAAACTCATTAGTACAAAAATCACAAGTATATGAAACGATAGTTTCAATAGGATCTTTGAAATGAAACATGATAATCATTTAAATCATGAGGCTGACATCATTAATAGAGCATGGTATATCATTATCTTTAATGGAGCGTATCATCTCTATTGTGACTAGAACATAATAAACTATCAACCTCATTATTATTCCTAGCATGGAATGCATTTCTATCATATATTAATGAACAAATAAAATCAATAGCATATCATAAGCAAAAGAAACATATTCACCAAAGAAATTAGCCATGACATGCACTCACAAAATCAACTCAGGTGGTTAAACCCAATTAAAGTAACTCAGCTCTTAGAGCAACTTGGCTCTGATACTAATTGAAAGATATGTTATGATGCTCACCAAGAGTATATTGACACTAGGTAATATCGATTAGAAAGGGGTGAATAGTCACTTTTTAAAAACTGATTTTGTTTTGAAAAACAACGAAAATATTTGACTTCGAAGTTCTTTGCCTGAACTTATTGAAAGCTTATGTTGCAACTCAAAATGAGTCAACACCATAAGGTTCTCAAGTCTAGTTTATTCACTTAAAAATGAATATATAATGAAAAATCTTTTGCAAAAACCCTCCAAAGAAATCTTAAGCATGCAAGTTGAACATTCAAGAAATTAAGCTATGGACTAGATGACACATGCAAGGTAAAATATATAGTCATGGGGAGAATAAAGCAAACTAGACAGAGATCACCATAACGAGGTTCACCTAAGTCAAGGTTTGATTAGCTCCGATCAGTTACTTCCTCGGTGGAAATGGCTTGCAAGCCTAAGTCTTTATTACTAGATGAAACGGGAACTTCACTCTCAATTAACGTTCCACAACCCCGCAATCTCGTACTCCTATTAGACTAGCGACACGAACCAAAGGTTTCGTTGCACATGTCAAGAACACCTTGGTAACCATCATTGGGATGGACCACAACTAAGTCTTACAGACGCGTGCTTAGGATCTCGAAGATACAACTTGAACTTAGCTTCGGAAGACTTAACCAATAGCCAAGGATCACACATCATGAAATGCTACACAAGCACACGCCTGCTTGGGATCACCGTGGTTATACTTACTCATATGAATTCGAGAACCACACGAGGTAAGGGTGAATTTAGTTAAGGCTAACACTCGAGGGATTTCTTTATTCTAGTGACACTCGGTTGTCATACAGAGAGACTGAAAATCTCTTTTACATTCACTGAATGGAATGGAAGATGAAAGTTTCACTCAAACTCGATCAAAATAACTTTTAAACTTGGAAAAACAAAAAATAAAAATAAAAAATAAGTCCTTTTTTCCAATACAATTGGGTGACATGCCTAGATTTCCAGAACCACTAATTAAAATAGACATTTTTTGCTTATATTGGCTAGAAAATACCAGTGTTCTAAAATTCAATCCTTGCGGGGCCTAGGCGCTAGGGGGCAAGATTTTGAAATTTTTATGTTCTTATTTCCAATTAAAAAAAAATTAAGACTATTTTTATTCATTTGCATATGCATCTTGGCATTGAATTGAAAGTAATTTATATGTTATTATACTTAACTTTTATAAATTTAAATTATAATAAATAACTAACCACCGAATTGAAAGTAATTTATATGTTATTATACTTAACTTTTATAAATTTTAAATTATAATAAATAACTAACCACCTAGGCCCCCGCATAAATTTTGCCTAGGCCTCTGAATGCTAATCCTTGCTTGCCATTCGCTATCGCCTATCAATTTTTAGAGCATTGGAAAATATGACTTTTTGAATAATTACTTGTTTATTCTTCTTCATTTCCTGGAGAAAAACCAAACCTTCATACCAAACAAGAAAGCGAGTGAGGAGAATCAATTTAACAGGGCAAAATTAACCTACTAGTACTTTTAAGTGAGTGCTCAATCTATGGGATAGCTCAAAGAGAGAGATTGGTTGCTATAGCGACAAACTGAGAGACACCCTTGGTATGTACAAAATAACTGAAGACCACCGACACCACTGATTCCAAGAAGCAACACCATCAATTCTTGGACAACACTATTAGGTGTTAATATATGTGCAACTAATTTGACAATAACGATTTTGGGATATTTTTTTCCCTTAACCCCTCCTACCCCATGCCATTGATAGGTATTGAACCTAAGATGTGGAGAATAAACCACCACAACCTGGCTAACTTTGGCAATTCGGGGCTTTTAGAGTAAACTCTTGGTTCACTTGTCATTTAAGCATCGCCACATACAGACTGAGATTTGGGAATTTTAACAAATTGGGAGTAAGACAGATTATTCTGACTGGCTCAAATGAAATTAAATAAATAAACATATAAATACAAGACTCCGCAGGTTCCCTGCATGCTGCTCCCATTGGATAAGTATTCCCACAATAATCATATATTGCAAGTACTAATCTTTGAAACAACAAACCCCAAAGTCAAAACGAAGCCTGACCACATACAAACTAAAGTAAATTTAAAATAACTGCAACTACTGAGATTATATGGTCATTCGCCCGGAGACTTAATCTACACAAAACCTACTATTAGAACAGTCAAAAAAAAAATTCAAAAAAATCTGAAGATTTGCATTACAAACCGTAGCAGAATCTAGACAAATCAATGCAAAAGCTAGAATACATCCTGGCCTGTCTATATACGAGGCAACTACGTGTAAAAGTTGAGATGGATGTAAGAAGTCCAAATCTGTATTCAACTGGGATAGAGGGTGGAACCAGTATAGAAGGGCATGAAAGATGCCACATCTATAGCTGCCTGTGATAGCAACCAATATAACCATTTGATTATTGAACTAAAACATCTCTACATCATGAATGCATTGTGTCACAATATCACATCAAATCACCGAGCAAAATAGATGTCGTGGGGATGCAAGAAATTTTCTCCTTGATTTATGACAAGCAAGGTTGGTATGCACTCAGGATTGACTAATAATTGAAACATAAAACGTGTTACAAGAGCCTTTTTGCTAAGACCAAGATTACAAAGGCCTAAAGAATGTAATAGAAGGGCGATTTGCCATGGAATTATTATGATCAGAAATCTAAAGATTAGGGTTAATAAGGCATTCAAGGCAAAAATGATAAAACTGTTCTATGTCAAAAGGAAATTTGTATTGAAGATGATGAATGAAGATATTTAGGTTAAGAAGTCGCAGCATTGAGACTAAGAAGGAATGCAATCCAGATGCAATCAATTTTCAAGAAGTCGGATGTCACAATTAACAATATGTGTAACAAAATCTCACGAAAATTTTTGAGACCTGCGTATACCACGAAGTTCATGAAAACGATCAAATTCTGAGAAATGATGGACACGGAAAGGAAAGCCAAGGTGAGGAGATTGGGGCCTTGTTATCTGGATCATTATGGTATCAGGATGTTTTGCCTTAGATATCTTTTCTCCTGAAAGAAAACTGTAGCAATAAATAGATACAGCAGCAGAAAGCTGGTGGAGAGATGCACAATTTTCCAATCAAGATCCACAAGGCTATAAGATTTATTTCCTGTCTTTTTATTTCTTCGAGGAAAACTGAAGTACATGTTCATTCTGGTAGGAAGCCTACCAAATGAAAAGAAACGAAAAAGAAAAAAAAAACAACTAGATGCACATTGGATATTTTTGTCAATGAGCACACCACCTTCAAAAAGAAAAGTTGAGGGTAAGATTGGCCAAATAGAAAAGCATTAACTGTTATGAGTGGCAGAGAATCCAGTCTAGGTCATGACTAAAAATATGCTTCTCGCGCAAAATCATTCAGCTGCGAGCATGTCATAGAAATGGAAATGTGATGGAATCCACTTACCAATGTAGGAAAAGAACGTATCACGTTCAACATAGGAAAGAACCTATGAAGTTCTAAGATAACTTGAGATGAACAGAATTAGTAACAAGCCTATTCTCATCTGAAATAATAACTAAATCTTCCCACATAATCTAGAATTGGCACATACGAAGGAAAGGGGGGTTCCCAAAAGGAGTATCCTAGAAACATCCATTTGTCAAGGGAGCAAACCTAGAAGGAACATAGAAAAGAATCATTCAGCAAAAGAACCACTGGTAGATTGTAGTAGAGATCGTCGTCATATCCCGGAAGAAATCATCTTTATGACTCATATAGCCATTATGAAAGCTTGTATTAAGTTCTCCGCTGCACGCTTTTGCTCTGGTGTTCCAGAGATCATAGCCACACGATCACCGCGTGAGGACTTTGAATCCGAAATATCTACAGATGCTCCTGAGATCTGGCCCACAAACAAACAAGTAACTCTGAAAACAGTTCTTATATGCATTTTCTATCAAATCAACAAAAACACAGAGAACCACGCATGAGAAGAATAATGACAAGACCTGCTATCTGGAAGGTCACAAGTATTTATGAGGTGCAACTTTTTGCAAGGTGAATTTTTATAAATTTGCATACTCAAACAAGAAGATGAAACACCGGAAAGATTAGAGAAGGTAGTTGAATAAACCCCACATATCACATTCCTCTAATGCTCTTCGAACACGACATACCCTCTATCCACAACGGTATCTCAGTCAGATCAAGTAATACCCTCAGAATTCTATAAGATCAGATAAGGAGATAATCATTTTACAATCGCAAGATTCCTACCATGGGCATCAAAAAACATCGGAAAGAATATAGATTGGGAATGAGGAATAATAGTTAAATCATGAACTTAGTCACCGCCACTACTGAACAGGTAGCAATTTCAACAAAAATGGGTTTACCACTTCGGTGTAATGGCATCAATTTAAATGAGACAAATTAACTACAGAGAAGTGATAGTGACATGTTTAGGAGATGTATATTATGCGAGAATCACAAGATTGCCTCTAAGAATTCATAGACACGAATATATAATCAACCTTCTCAAAATTTATATTCTCTGTTTAGTACAGTTACTGAATAGATATACCAACAGAATAAATATAAATTTTGGGAAGGTTAATATATATTCTAAAAACAGTCTCCATTCGGTATCCTAAATAAAAATCAAATTCTTAAAGACCTACCTTACGAATGTTAGCTATGTTTGCTCCACCTCTACCCATCACTTTACCAACTGCTTTTCCAGGGACTACCATCTCAAGTGTTGACGACTGCATTAACCTATGCAATTGAGCAAGAAAGGAACAATATAAGCAGATGCTACATCAAAATTGGAAGTCACAAATTTTCAGTTTTAACTTACCCTGAATATGCCTTCGATGAATATGAAGACAACCCATAGCCATTGTCACCAGCCTTAAAAGAGCAAACCGAAGATATAAGTGGTACAGCATAACTTAAAAGCAGCGTAAACACTAATACAATATGAAAAAATGTTATGAGGTAGGGAGAAACGCACGAAATGCTGGATTAATTACAGTCTACAACAAAGCAGAGCCATTTAGAATTCCTTAAAATTCCTGTCTGGACATTCCTCCAATAGGGCTTAAAAATCACTGATAACAAGACAAGTTTAAAGCATCGTGGCACCTATTAAAAGAATCATCACTGAATACACAATATTTCATGTTATAGCATCACCTACAAAAAGAATCATATAAAAAAAAAGCTTTACTGGACAAATACTTCCAAGTGCTAAGCCTACTTACTTGTCCAAGTTACCTTGTTTTCAACTCACTGAGCAATTTAACTATCAAAGCACTTTTTCAAACCCTCTTTGGGTCATATCGTACAAGAGTTACCCCAGATTCCAAAAGTTTCCCATGTGCCACAGTTAGAAATGAGAGAATAGAAAAAGAAAAAACTTAGGGGAACTGGAGAAGATGTGAAAGGAAGAAGAAGAAAACAACAAGGGAGTAAGTGACTGTATCTGACTGAAACACCAAAAGAATTCTTGAATAGAAGAAGAGCTGCTCAGATTTATTTATTTCAAACAACAAGCAAACGAACAGCCTGAACTTCACAATTTAAGTGTTTTCTTTATTCTTCTCTTCAATTAAACTATTTGTCATGCTTTGTTAAAACTTTGCGACGATGATATTATAATTTTGTCATTCACATACTATATGCATCATCTTTTTGTCAATTAAATATTACTTAAAATAGGAAGCGTAGAGAAAATCTTATTCAGGTAAACCAGGCCAATCACTCATCCCACTCTTTACCAGCTAATGGTTGCCTGAAAAGTAGCATACACCTAGCATAAAGTAAAATGTTTACTGCAAAACATTACCACAAGTGGTTCATAACCATAGACACTGCCAGAAGAAAGTATGCCATAACCACTTCCAGTCTCGACCCTGTTATCATATCCCAATGGAGCAACTGAGGGACCAGTAGGCAAGACATTGTGCATTGAAAGACCACTGCCTGAATACATATCACCAGGGGGAAGAGGATCTCGACCACCATCTCTATCGCGACCGCCATCCCTATCCCGACCACCATCTCTATTAAGTGCATCATCTCGAAGCCTTAAAATTACTTGGATAAGAGCATCTCTTACACTAGTAACCTCTCCATTAACCTAAAGCATGCAAAATCAAGTAAATCATGTGAAAACCACTTGCATATGTTTTGCATAGAGGGGGCGACAAATTCATCACTTGGCCATACCTCCACAAGGTCATCATTGTTCTGAGCACATGCAGGCTTCTTGATTTTTGAAATATGAACATCGGCTCCAGTTCTCTTCCGAATTTCATTTATAATTGCACCACTCTTCCCAATTACACAACCAATAATCTTAGAGCTAACAAGGAGACGGATACTAACATTATCCTTGTCATCACTGTCATTTATCTTCTCTTGCAACAATAGAACAGCTTCAACAGCCATTGACTTCAGATCATCCCAGGCCTGATACATATTTAAAACCTCTGATAAGTACTGAGCGCATTAGAATCCACATTAAGACTACTAACTACAATTCAATTAGAAGTAGGTAACCTTGTCAAATCAAGAGCATCATTACCGTGCAGGTACCTCATGTGCAGATGCAGGTTTCAGCCATCCAATGATCTCATCACACATCACGAGAGCACTGTATGGCAGAAAGCAGCATCCTTACACGAGTATCTGCATACAACTTTTTACCTTCAAAAAAATTGGAAATTAAATAATGGATAAACAAATACATAAATAAACAAAAAACAATATATCAGCACATTCTCCCCAGTGATGAGCAATTTTCAAAATATGCAAGGGGAATGAACAGCCAATAGCAATTTAAATTGGATAAGCAATATCACTGTCGAATTGGTGTATAACTTTTTATAAGATCAAATTTCAATCTCATTTTGGATTTAGGAAAGGTAAATTTACCACATAATCAATACCTATCAAATATTCATTGATAGCCCAAACAGCTAAACTAATGGATCAAGTAATAAGGGTATGAGGCTACACACGTGAATTGGGGGACCAATCTCACAAAAAAATGTAGGTCATTGTATATGACGGGCAAGGGACAAGTATAGCAAAGATCTGCGATGTACACAAACATGAATTGGGAGACCAATCTCACCAAAAAAATTTGAAATGCATTAAATACCAAAATTACCTTATTTATGGGTGATCCCCTCTAGATCATCTTTACCAAAGCCCACCACATTCAGACATGTATCAAACACAACTGTGAAAAGCTAACTAGTGTGCGTTGATAGAATTCTATAATGTGCATGTGTGTGTGTGCGCGTGTGCAAGCATATAGAAAGTGGGAGAGCCAAACCTCTGTTGAGGTAATTGTGATTAGACATTCATCAAGGTCACCCTTTGTATCATCAACTTCGATACGAGCACCAGTCTCCTGCCTAACACTTTTAATTGAACTCCCTCCTTTGCCAATGACACGCCCAATTTTGTTTAACGGGCACAATAATCTGACAACTAATTCCTCAGATTGAGAACCACCACCATAATCAGGAACGTTCGACGAATAGGCTGGCCATGAACTGCCCATGTCAGCATAGCCATGGAGCTCAGGTACATGTGCAGCACCAACCAATGAGGAAAGAGGTCGAGGAGGAGGAGCAATTGGATCTGCACTGGAGTAGAAACCACCAGCTGGATAGATAGGCACATCCGATGGAATAATGATACTTGGGGGAGCTTCTGGTATGGCATTCTCAAGAGGGATATCTTCTTTTGGAGAAAATTTGTACATTATTGCCGATACCGCATATAATGCTTTCTTCACTGCTTCAGCATTTCCGGAAATCTATGTCACAACAATAACAATTTTAAAAAAAAAAAAAAAAAAACTAATTGACAATTATATCTATATTACAAATCATAAGAGTATTTCTAGTTGGAGATAAAAGACGGCTAAGATTTACCCAAATATATGAATCTAACGAATCACATAGAACTCAAAGCACCAAACCACCAAGAGATAAGTTTCATTTAATGGTTGAGATTCATGTCATCTAATGGTTGAGACTTAATGTTAACCTTTATGTCTTACCTTCAATCAATCTCCAATAAAAGTGCATGGGTTCGATTCTAATATCCAACATTTTGATATATATATTTTTTTCAAGTGTTGATGGTGATGATTAGGTATGTAAGTATGAAGGCTGAAAACTTAAGGGTGATCATGACTTTTAAACTTTTATCGTGCCAATGGCACGGGGAATACCCTAGCATGTATATATATTATAGAAGGGTGTGACGAAACAAATATATACTTGATCGAGTACTTAAACTGCAAACAAAAACTCCCACCTCCAGAAACTCACTAGACTTGTGCGAGTCAAATCTAGAGAGGAAAGGACTTGAAGCTTCCCAATGCAAGCAATCTGAGTTTGACCTTCTCCTCTAAAATCCGTACGAGGTCAATTTTCATAATTAGATTTCGGGGGACAAACAAAACAAAACTCAACACAACAAATGAGTGTCCAACACCTATACGAGGTGTCAACTAAAAACAAACAATTCGATTGGTGCAACTTTAAAGTACAATGTTATATGTATACCGCTATAGCTACATATAATATAGTAACGTGTGAAAATTGTGTGAAAAGAAGTTGATCTAATCATAGTATCCAAGTAATGTATGAGCATCTAACACACGTAATTTCTATTATTTGAAAATGAAGTGTCACATGGAAAAAAAAAAAAAAAAAAAAAGGAATGCATAGTTATCAAAATGCGAATTATATAGTGTATCAGAAACCTAATGTATAATACATGTATTAAACGTAGTGTATATCATAAGTGAAAGAAATACGTATAACTATAAAAGACATAGATACGACCTGTTCAAGCAAGGAGGTATCCAAAAACACTTCCATATGTCAAATACTGGTGTACAGTCCGCTATACCTGATGACAACCAGTATGTCCGGTTGAAAATACTAATTTTGAATGTACTCGTATCTACCGACCGGAACATACTAGTTTATCGGGTGTACCGGCTGGTATACGACATGTACCATGTACCGGTAGGCACCCATATTTTTTAATTTCAAATAAAACATTTTTTAAAACTTTTTCCACTTTTGACCTTTCTCTTATCCTTTACACTTTTAGCCCAACAAAACACCACTTCATCTTCTCTAAAATAGCTTTTGAAAAAAAAAAACCAAAAGGGAAGCCTTCATGTAGAGAAAGACCAAAATCCTTATATCTCACTCCTTACAACTAGGAATCACGATCCGTGTTCTTAGGTATTTTTTTTTTTCGTATGAGCACCTAGTGCATGACTGTGATCGAAGGTTTGAAGATACTAATGATTATTAGGCTATTATTATTAGTATCTATTTAATATTTAGAATGTCGTTTTTAGCCACTTCTTGTATATGATGGGCATTGGACATGTTTTTGGCCCGTTTGAGTATAATGTTACACAAGTATTATGTTGTTATGGATTTTTTTTATTTAAATGTCATATTTGTGTTATATATATATATATATATATATATATATATATATATATATTATAATGTTCTAAAAATTGCTAGGCAGGTGGCGAGCGGGGGACTAGTGCCCAAAGGACTAGGCGGTTATTTATTTATTTATTATAATTTATAAAAATTAAGCATAATAGCATATAAATTACTTCCAATTCAATGCCAAGATACATATACAAAATGTATATTAATTTTTTTCGAACTGAAAATTAAAAATAAGAAATTTCAAAAACCCACCTAGGCGACCGCCTAGCTCACCTGGACGGCTCCTAACCGCATATCTCTTAAATTTAAGTTTCCAAAATACAATACAAGTAACGTTTTGACAACTATATTATTGCCTATCAACCATCCACTCACTCATGCCACTTTCAATAGGACGAGACATATACAAGTAACTATTGCAAAGAGAGCTACTAGGCAGTTATTGTATCTTGTGTTGGAGGTGTTGAAGAATCGCTTCATCACTTGTTGACTTGCCCTTTGGTGAGGGAGGTGTTGAATTCTATTTGAATCGTCATGGATGGATGGCACGATTCCTCAAACAATCCAACTTCCTTGATATCTTTTGGTCGTTGAGCTAGGGATATATTAATAATTAGTTTGGATCATTTCTAGAGAAAGGAACAATAGAATATTAGAAATGTGCAATTTGAGGATAGATACTAAGGTTACATTGTGGTTGGGCTGTATTTGGGATAAATTCAAGGACATTCAATTTTCTTTTTCCATCGACTCTCCCACCCATTTAATATAATATTTTTTAATTAAAAAAAAAGAATGAGACACCCCTAAATTGTTCTTGTATCAATTTATCATTAAGACACATATCAAATGTGTGTAAGATATGATGTGCATACAATATCGTAAGATATGGAACACAATCTATGTAACAACATGGATATGAGTGTCAAGGACATGACAACAAAAAGAAATAAAACAATGCGGGACACTTTGGGGATGCGCTTATACATTACTGTGCAGTTAAAACGGCGTTATAATGCAAATATAACTCCGATATAATGCTTAACAGGGGTGAGCAGTTATGTTACGGCATTATAAGGTTATGGTATCGCAACTCCGATATAACGGTGTTATATGACCGTTATTGAGAAAATGTTTTTTCAATAACGTCGTTTTAACATTTTGATCTAATACATAAAAATAAAAAATCACTCATTTCATTCTTGATCGAACCAGAACCTTAGACTCATAGGAACTGACCAGAGCTCATTGTCGCCACCAGACCTACCGTTTGAACAGAGAACGAGAGAAGACGAACAGTCGATCACACTCTCTATTGCGATCTCACTCTCATACGAAAGGGAGATGTTTTTTATTTTTATTTTTTTGTTTTTGAATTTAATGTTATGAACATGAGTTACTTTTTTAATCTATAATACATTAATACTTGGTGGGAGTATTAAAAATATATTTAAAAAACTATTCTGTTATATTCCGTTATAACCTATAACGCTCTTGGACCGTTATGGGTCTGTTATGCGTTTTAACTGTATAGCTACATTATTTACAATTTCAGCAATAAGCTTAAATTATTAGTTAAATTCATTCACTTGTAGATCAACGTTGCTACCTAAGCACAACTAATTTGCATAATATGCATCTAACATTTGTAAAGATTGAATTACGTGAAAAAGTTGACGATCTAAGCATGACGTATTGGTGGGCACGGAACGAGATGGACCTCATCCCTATCCCATTTCGTATATCCCGTCCTGACCCCGTTCCATCCCAAATGGGGTTCGAGATGGGACGGAATCAGAATTCAAAAAACGAGGTTTTTAGCAGTGGGAGGAGAGCAACACCACTTCTTTGAAAATGAGAGTACTTCCCGAAGATCACTTGCAGCTTGTTCTCTACCAACCCAGAGTGAAACTTCACCAAAAGCTTTGCACAGTTGATGAGTTGAGGTTCGATTTTGAAAACTGAAGAACTTTTTCATCTTTACAATCTCATTCTCACCGTCTCTATTGTTAAGTTGTATGTGATTTTTGTGTTTTTTTCCATGAACAAAGCTCTCACATTCTTCAGTTGCATTGTTCCAAGGAGTCGATGCTATTACTATGAAAATTAAGTAAATCTGATATTTTGAATTCCAAAAAGTTTACAGAAGAACTTGTTCATGGAAAAACGGATTGTTGTTGCTTAATTACAAATGTTTCTTTTTTAGCTTCTCATGTTAATATACTATGGCACCAAAACAAATCAGGATTAAGCTGAAATCTTACTGGGTACCCTTGATAGAAGACTCTTGCAAGAAGATAATGGAAGTTGCAAAGAACACCAATGCCAAAACCATCGGTCGTGTACCTCTCTACCTACTAGGAGGCGAATCTACTGTGCACAAGAATGCTAGAACACATTTGAAGTTTGTACCCCTCAGCGCATGATTAATATTTTGTGTTTTGATATTCGGGACGGGATTGGTGGGATTGAATATATTCATCCCGATCTCATCCCACTCAAAATAGAGACGGGATGGGGATAGGATTGATCAATCCCAATAAGACCTGAGAAAAATCGAGATGGAACGGGATCGAAATCGCGGGATGGGATGTTCACCCCTAGCATGAAGTGTTTGAAAGGTATATCCGTGAGTGTCAACACATGTATCCGACATGATAAGTATCTCACATTTTTTTTTAAAATAAACAGAGTGCCATTGTTACATAGATAACTATGTGACCGAGCCAATAAAATCAACTTGGAACTCACCATAATCAACTCCTTCAAATTGTATTTGATCATGTTAGTCGTGTGATTCTTCCAATGGAAGCAAGGGCATTGTAATTCTTATGTTTCACTAAGGATCAATTTGATAGCTTGGACAATTTAAATTTTTCAGTTAGCAACTTCTTTTTGATGTTTGATTGGCCACATAAGTAGGAGGTTTCCAGATTTACTTGATTTTCCTTCATTTTCATGCCCTATTTTTTTGACCCCCCTCCCCCTCATTAAGAAAATTATTTTCGGGGTAAGCATGGAATTATATTAAAAAAAAAAAGTTAGAAAAAACTCTCAAACTCATACACAACAAAACCCAATTCAAAACTAAGTCTATAATACATAAAAAAAATAATAATAATACATCATTTTCCTAGTAACTTTCCTAGTCCTTTTTCAATACTAAGTTTGTAACAAATAAATTACCAATTGACCCATGACAAAAACATTTTATATTATAAATTTTTCGGTGTATCAAGCACTAGAAAATCATTTTCCTAGTAAAATAACTTTCCTAGTAAAATAACTTTCCTAGTCATTTTTCCCATGAAATCCATTTTGCCTAGAAAACGAATTTATGGGGTATCAAACACGCCCCAAGCATGAAGGGTTCTTTATACATGCAGTTCAGAGTTCCACAACGGGGGCAGAGGGGGTTTTCTTATGTTTGATCAAAAACATTTTATCTGTTGTGAAGAAAATGAGAATTTTTACAAATAAGTTGGTACATCTTCAATGTAAACCTTTTGACGAGCGTCAGGGCTAGTCCCCTAAGTTTTTGTTTGACATTTCCTGATAATAAGTGGAGAAATAATCATAGAGTTGGGGACACAAAGCTACAGGGAGTATTTCGGCCAACATTTGGGGACAAAATAGTAGAGGGTGTTCACACAGGCAATATTTGAAATCAACGATAGAGATTTAAACCATAGTACTCGCAAACCAGGATTTCAAATTTTCAAGTTTTAAAGAAAGAGAAATATACGTTTATCCAGAAAATTCAAATAAGAAGAGTAGAATACATGAACCAACATCTAAAAAAACTAGTTGAATTCTTGTGACAGGCTTATATGAAAAGCCAAAACACTATAATGGAAACAATATTCAGGACAAAGACTGAATTTGTTAAATTTTTCTGATACATTATAAGCTCGCAATTACCACAAATTTTTATTGGCTTTAACATAAATTACTAATATAAATTCCCAACTTCCAAAATAAGAACCAAAATAGCTACAACCTAGCCTTTTCACATAAACTTATCAAATCTTAGCATAATAGCTTTAAACAAAATGGCAATACAAAAATAACAACAATAAAACATCCTTGAGTGACAACAAATAAATAACTATATCAGCAAGAAGATAAATCCATGGCGCTAAATGGAGTCAGGGTTGATAAGAACTAGATCAAATTTATCATGAGCATCACAATCACATGAATCATATACAAGTCAGATTAATTGTGATCGCAATCATCTTCCACAGAACCAAGAAAGTTCCCAATTTGAATAATTAAAAGATAGGGCAGGCATACAAGTAAAATCCATAAATCTAGTGTATACTACACAATAATCTTGTCAATAATATAAACTTTTTTCTTTGGATTTCCTGTAGAATTCAAAACCATAAACATATCTACATTAAAAGTAATCTTGCTAAAGTAAGACAAGTAAATTACCAGAATAAAGTTGTCAAAACTCATTGCGCATGAGTGTGTGGGGTCACTAATATCCTTTGGAGAAACTTTGATGCTTGCTCGAGTCTTGCTTCTCATTTTTTTAATAGTAGCACCAGACTTCCCAATAACATTTGCTGCTTGGCTACTTGGGGCAAGTATGCGGGCCTCGTGCATATCTTTATTTTTTCTGTCTCTGTTTAAATCGTCCTCCTTGTACAAAGCATTAACTACAGCAGCATGGACTCTGAGAAGAGCATCTTGAGCAGCGCAGAGAGGCTCTTCATCTTGATACTCATCATCAACCTCCACATTTTCCTTATCTTTCACATAGCAATAAATTGTTATAACCCTTTCATGTGCACCAGGGAAAGGATCCCCAACCTTGATCCTTGCACGTGTATCTTGTCTTATAGAGTTTATGACTTTACCGCTCTTTCCAATTACACTTCCAATAACAGTATCAGGGCAAAGTATTCGATAAACAATCATCTCATCACCCTTTATCTCGTCTCTGTTGTTATAAGTCTTTCTCTTTTGGGACTTACTATCTTCATCATGGTCTCTTTGAGACCACGGCCTTTTGCCACTCTCAACCATCTTAGCCTATAAGCAACAGAAGGAAGTTCCTTCTCCTGAATGCACGAGAAAATGTGGTGGAAACATAATTCAGACTCTGCATTAAATGGAGAATTTTCCAAAGGAGAGGGGGTAAAAAAATAGGAGTCCTATGCATAAAGGTTTTGAAAAACATTTTAAATGTAAAAAATAAAACTGCATATTTCCAGCAGCATCCAACTTCTGAAAGTTCATACTATCATTGACCAATGAATCTATAATATGAAATGAATTAATTTCAAAGAATAATAGATTAAAAAAATTTAATATTGTTTTTTTAATCGAAAGTGAAAGGGTAAAGGGTGCACATGTTATCTATCTTGAAGCAAATTCCTTAAAGTTGGAAAGAAATGAGTGTCGAAGGTCTTAGAGAGATCAAAGTGCACCAACCAATTAAGGTTTCAGAATCAAACAAACATGTCCGGTCTGTACCAACACCAACAGAGCAGGTTATATATACATGAATCTCAACTAGTGATAAACAGAAAATAAAAAAGATTTTGCATCGAACCGAAGAAAAGAGGGATGGCGAATGTAACAAAGCGACAAACAAACCCCAACACGAAGGAAGAAAACTGAAAAAAAAAAAAAAAAAATTAACCATGAAGAGAAAGGAACGGTGATACCTGTGCCTTTGCCTTTGCGACAGGGGAGTAGAGCGGAGTGTGAGAGAGACAGAGAGAGAAAAGAAGCACCGCGAAAGCAAAAAAAATCTGTAACCCTAGACAGGAGATAATAGAAGCAACAAATTCAACAACAGAGCAAAGCAGCAGCAGCAGCACCACCGATTCGCAAGTACTGCTTATTTAGAAGGCGTTTGCTAAATGAAACTACAATTTCTGCTAAAAGACACCTCAAACCCAAAAATTTTATTTTTATTTTTAATCCACCGAAGGACAACCACTGTGTACACAAAAAAAAATTCTCCCAAATCTAACCAGCACGGCCCTTTCACTCGACTTTTCCTCTCCCACCCTTCCCTTGCCAATTTCGCTAGAAAATGAACACTAGTTACTTGTCATCATCCTCTCTTTTTCTTTCTTACACGTCTTCATCCTCCATGCTTCTCTTCTACTGCTTCATTTTCTCTTCCGTGCAAGGAAACAAACTCATTTCACAGAAAGGGCTTGTCTTCCATCCCAAGCTTCCCGGACGACCCCAACACTGGCGCTTCTCCCTATCTTCCACGTGTTCGTCATTTTTTTTTTCTCTCTTCTACTTCTTGATCTTTGTTTGGAAGGGTTTGGGTGAAGTTTGTATTTAGAAATGGATGAGTTAGTGAAAATGATGTTGGTAGGCTTGAAGATGATAATGCTGGAGTTGAGAGTCATCATTGTGTTCCATTTATGGGAGCGAACGAAAAAGATAAACATTTTCAAGGTGAAGACAACCCACTTCACTTGAGATACACTCTCAACTTGAGATGAGCTTGTATGAGTATTTTTTATTGTAATTATTGTAACATCATGTTTAATTTATTTTGTGTTATATTTGAAGCAACATTGTTATTTTTAGGGTTAGTTGTTAGTTGAACCTAAAACTTATTTATTTATATTTTTAAGGTTAGTATGATTATTGTTGTTGTTGTTGTTGTCGTCGTTATTATTCTTGTTGATTGTTGTTATTTTGTGCATATGATATTATCATCGATCTAATAGATTTCAAGATACCTTCAAATAATTTTGACGATTCGGAGACACTTAAAGCGTATTTGGAAGATACCAACCTTCTAGAGGTAACATTTGCCTTAATCATTTTATATATTACATTTCTTAATATATAATTAGAATAACAATTTTTTTTTATTTACTTAATGTAGAAGGATGATGATGTTGACACAAGTGATGAACAAGCACTGAAAGAGGTAGTCAATAATGACAACTTATTTATTATAGAATAGGTAAGGTTAATTCTTATAGGCATAACATTATTGTCTAATCATGTTTCAACAAGTTCATTGATTAACAAGTTTATTAGTATTCCTAACGTCAATATGCATTAGTTCTTTTGTAGGTATTCTTATCAAAGTCGTCATTGATAGCTTGGTGCCAAGGTGTTGGCAGGGATAATAACATAGTTCTGATTATCACAAAATTGGAACTCGCAATAGCAGACGTAAAGGAATGATCCACTTGGGATGTGAGAAGGGAGAGAAACTTAAGAAAAATCAAAGGCAAAAAGTGAAGTTGGTTACCAGTATAAAGAAGTGTGGGTGCCTATTTCAGTTGAGAGGGGTGCCACAATGTAATGATCGTTGGAAGTTGCAAGTGACCTGTGGAACCCACAATCATCCACAATCAAAATCTCTTTTTGGCAATTCATTTACTAGCAAACTCAACAAAACAGAGATCTCATATTTGCATAACAGGTCAACATCTGGTGTAGCCCCTCTCTACATATTGTCCGGTTTGAAATAGATGTTTCCCAACAATGTGTCATATTTGAAGACTGTTTACAATGACATTCATTGACTAAAGATACTCCAACTGAAAGGTAGGATAATTTTTCAAGCCACAATGCACTTGTTGAGCGAGAATGGTTATATTGAGTGGCATACAATCTATGATCAGAATAGAGTCACCAATATTTTTTAATCACATCACGAGTCAATTATACTAGTAAAGTGTTTTCCAACGGCGATGCTTATAGATTGCACCTACAAAACCAATCGCTACAGAATGTTGCTATTTGAGGTTGTGGGTATCATGTCGATTAATAAGGCTTTCAATGTCAGTTGTTGCTTTATGTCTTCTGAAAATGAACTATCGTACACTTGAGCATTCAAATAACTATTGTAAGTATTTGAGCCAGACAACTTGTCAAAGGAGTTGGTGACTGACAGAGAGCTTGAGTTGATCAAAGCCATTGAGTAAATCTTTTCAGAAGCAAGGAGGTGGTTGTGCAGGTGGCACGTAGATACAAATGTGGAAAAAATTGTAGAAACAATTTGAGAATAATGAGGGGTGGAATGAGTTTATTGAATCTTTCTCGAATTTGTATTGATCAACTACAGAACAACAATGTAACAAGGGCATTGTTGAGTTTGAGAGAAGATAGACATCACATCCCAACTGTTTGACTATATGTGGACAGTTTGGTATCTGCATAAGGAGTTCTTTGTGAATGCATGGACTGACGCTTTCATGCATTTTGGCCAACGAACAACTGGTCTCGTTGAAGGCACACACTCCAGGTTAAAGAAAATGTTGGAGAATTTCCAAGGCACATTTTATAATGTATGGACAAAACTGCATGACATGATCCAAGTCCAAGTTATAGAGATTGAAACATCCTTCAGAAAAAGTCTGACAAAAGTCAAGAAATAACATGTCACTTATTTGGAAAACTTCATGGGTCCGTGTCGCACAAGGCTATTTACTTGATGCTATCAGAAATTCATAGGTCTGAAGCTGAATTTGTGGGTAACGACCCAGTCAAGTGTCGATGTGTGATGAAAACGATTCATGGGTTCCTTATACTCATGAAATGACACAATATACCACTCCTACAAAACAACTTTCATTGTCTATCTTACACAAGCATTGGATGCAACTTGGCAAAACACCTCTTCTTATAACTATGGATGTGATTCAGTAGTTGCGTTAAGCAAAAGTTCTTTGAATCCACTCTTGATCAACAATTGATGTTGAAGATGAAGTTGTTAGATTTGAGTTGCCATGATTCAAGTGTCATGATTGAACCAACTAAACATGTAAAGTGCAAGGGGGACCTAAAAAGAATAAATTGTTTAAGCATGAGAAGTCCACGAAAACGGGCCCTTCTGGTCATGAGTACGTGAAAACACAAGAAGAGCTTAGAAGTCAAGAAAATATTTTTAATCCAAAACAAAAGGTGTGAAGTGGAAAACTACATTTATGAAGCAAATTCCTTTGTGGATTCGGGATTATGTTGAGGACATTCAAAATATACTCGCCGATGGCTATAGTGGGTTTGGATGCATAGGCAATTTCCTTGAAACTAACCATGATTTGTGGCTTCGAATGTGGAACGAGGGTGGTTTGAAGATTGTGAAAGATGTTTTGACAATTTCAAAAGGCACTATACACATTACAAGTCGAAACTGGTTGATTCAACTGGATATGTTAGAGTTGGCGGCAAAACGTTATGGTTGTGTGTTTGTGTGTTATGGAAACCAAAACACTACATGTTTTCCATATGTTACGCCGTCGTCAAACTTGAATGACGCACGAATATGTTTTATGGCACACTTGTCCCAGAGTTCCCACTTCATATTGTTTCATATGACACCAAGAACATCATTGCTTTGGATAGTATCAACTTGGCCCTCTCGCATGTTTTTAGAAGCAGTATTATGGACGACTTCGTTTGATGGCCAGATGCAAATAGGTGACATGATGGTTAAGAAGTACAATGCATCCAAAGCTAAGAATAAGTCGGAAGTGGTCGTTCACATTGATGATTGATCCACATTTGTAACTTTTTGCACATTTTGTAAATGACATGTGATGATACATCAAATAAGATTGTTATCATAACCATACACGTGGCAGAGATCTTCCATCATGAGGATCAAATATTTCAAGACCGGGTCAATTCACAAAGCCCAGAAAGAGTGGATCCAGTCATAAAAGCCCAAACATGACCTATCAGAATAAATCATAGCTCAAGGCCCGAATCCAGGCCCAAAAGAGTTATCCCTTAAAGAGGAGGATTGTTACAGAGAAAAAATAGTCGTGGAGGGAGTTACGCTCCTGATAACATATCTTCATAAAGGAAAAGACTATTACAAAGAACGACTTCTCTCGTTGCGCCTCACACGCTTAAGTCACATAGAGAATTAATAACGACCACTATATAAGGTAAAAGACGAATTCAACAAAGGTATGTAATTTTAACTGAGTTTTGCCCATATTTATCTCCATCTCCAATTGAGTGACTGACTTAAGCATCGAAGTGCCTTCTGCCACCTAAAAGGTGATATTTGGCAATTTAACATTTGTTTTGCAGGTCAAATTTATAGGAGACCAGATTTTGGACGCATCAGTTTGGCACCGTTTGTGGGAAACAACAATTTCCTTTCAAGACGAGAATTTATAGTTGGAAACTTCCTCAGTTCTAATCAACGATTAAAAAGATTTTAGAACAAATGGAACACTTACAGACCCTCAACCCAGCAATAATCAAAGCGATTTTTCCACCAGTGAAGCTGCATTGCCAACAACACATGCTTCAAATGCAACGACAACCCTCAGACCAACAATGCCCAACAACGGAGAGCCACAACATGGAATGGTAGCCCGATCATCTCAAACATCTAGCGGCACTGCCAAGGATCCTCGTGTGGATCAATGCATGACCAGATGGATCTTATGATCAAAATGGTGGACAAACTCACCCAAAAACTCGCTCAATACGTCGACCATGTCCAAACACCGCCCCTTCAACACTCTGCCAACCGCGTCCGAGTGAGTAATGAAATTTATGCAGAACTTCAATAAGTGAATCTCAAAAAACAGCAAACTACAGGAAGATGCCCCCCTTAGAACGAGTTATCCGCATACAACATGCTTCTCAGAAGGCCATGGATACACAAGATGGGTGTAGTGTTTTCTACCATGCATCAATGCCTGATGTACCATACTGATAATGACGTCAGGATAATCAAAAGAGATCGGTCAGCTGCAGCAAATGCCACTATGCAGGGATGAAAGCTCCTGCACAAATAGAAATTCTTGCAATGACCACAGGAGCCGCTGCAGCAACCTGGTCAAACAGACCCTGACCTTCCGGATAACAATATATCTCCAACCAGTCCAAGAGATCGACCAAACACTGGACAACTAGAAGAAGAAACAACAACAGTCTACTTGAACAATGGATAAGGAGAAAAAACAGTTTGAATTGGCATGGAAATCCATCCGGAACTCGCCATGAGATTGGTCCAACTGCTAAAGGATAACCATGACGTTTTTGCCTGGACAATGAAAGATAAGGTGGGAATAGATCCATCTGTCATTACTCACAAACTGCAAAGTCAATCTAGACAAGAAGCCGATTTGACAAAAAAAAATTGGTTGCCCTAGAATGCAACCAAACAATAAACAAGGAAGTGCACCGTCTGATAACTGTAGGAATGATCAGATAATCTTGCTACCTGGACTGGTTAGCTGACACGGTATTGGTAAAAAAGAAGAACGACAAGTGGAGAGTATGTATAAATTACACTGATCTGACACAAAGCTTGCCTGAAATATAGTTTCACTCCCACGCATAGACCAAATAGTGGATGCCACTGTCAGACACGAACTTCTGAGCTTCATGGATGCATACTCTATTTACAATCAGATACAGATGCACCCTCTTGACCAAGAAAAAACATCTTTCATAAAAGAAAGATGTACATACTATTACTGAGTGATGCTATTTGGACTAAAGAACGTGGGAACCACGTACCAGCGATTGGTCAACAGAATGTTCATAGACCAGATCGACAAGACAATAGAGGTGTACATTGATGACATGTTGGTCAAAAGCTTACGCCAAACAAACCATATCAATGACCTCAAACAGGTCTTTTCTTTGCTCCGAAGATATAAAATGAAGCTGAACCCGGAAAAATGTACATTTGAAGTACAACCTGAGAAATTCTTTTGATACATGGTCAACCAAAGAGGAATTGAAGCTGATCTGAAACAGATATAAGTGCTTCTAAACATGAAGTCACCAACGAACATAAAGGGTGTGCAAAGCCTCAACTGTAGGATAACGACTTTGAACAAATTCATTTCCAAGTTTTAAAATCTTGACAGGAAACAAGACATTCAAGTGGAACGAAGAATGCGAGAAGGCTTTCACAAACTTGAAGGCGTACATGGGGAGCACAAATCTGCTACCAAAACCGAGCACGGAGGAAACACTATATTTATACTTGTACGTGTCCGACCATGCGGTAAGCTCAGTATTGATACGAAAGGCGAAGGGCACAAAAGCCAGTATATTACATCAGCAAAACACTTGTAGATGAGGAGGTTAACTACTCGGCTTTGGAGAAACTGGCGCTCGCCCTAATCGTATCTTCAAGAAAGCTACGACCATACTTTCAAGCTCACCAAATAATTGTCATGATCAAACAACCACTTCGGTCAGTATTGCACAAACCATAGCTATCTGGAAGAATGGTGAAATGGGCAAAAGAACTTAGGCAGTTCGACATCAGCTACGCCCCTTGAACTGTGATAAAAGCTCAAGCATTGGCAAATTTCACAGGTAGCAATGACTGCCAGCCAGCCAGTAATCACGAAGTGGAGCAAACCAAACAAATCGTCCATGAATGGACTATTCATTGCGACGAAGCATCCAACGAGTCAGGAAGCGACGCCGGAATGATCCTGTATAACTCAAAAGGCGTAACGTTAGAAAATGCAATGAAATTCAGTTTTAAAGCCTCAAACAATGAAGCCGAGTATGAAGTAGTAATAGCCGGGTTGCAATTGGCAAAACACTTGGGAATAAACGAAATTAGTGTCTTTACTGACTCTAAATTGGTGGTAAATCAGCTGAACAGTGAATTTCAAGTCAAAGATGCTCGAATGAAAGCGTACCACCAAAAGACTACTGAGATGATGGAAAGTTTCCTTGCTGCAACCATTCGACGATGTGCAAGGGAAAATAATGAAGGAGCTAACGAGCTAGCCAATGAAGCATCACATGCTAACGAATAATAATCTACTCGTCACAATATAGGAAAGTGCCATACTGGAAAATCAAGTGCAAAAAACATGTGCAACAGGCTAGGAAAATAATTGGATGATTCCAATCCTTGCATATATAATGAACGGAGTGCTTCCAATGGACAAGAGGGATGCCCAAAAACTGGGAAACCAAGTAGCACGGTACATGGTGATTAATGACAGACTCTATAGGAGATCTGCCACTGACACGCTACTAAGATGTCTCTTACCCGACGATGTTGACTATGTTATGCGAGAGTTTAATCATGGTACATGTGAAAACCATCCAGGGGGAAGAACACTAGGCCACAAAGCCCTGACACTGGGATACTGTTGGGCGACAATGCAAGCGGATGCAAATGAACTGGTTCGTACTTGTGACAAATGCCAAAATTTTGCCCCATATACTCACATGCCAGGCCAAAATCTAATCCCGATGAGCAGCCCATGGCCATTTACATAGTGGGGGATGGACATCGTAGGGTCGTTCCTAACGTCCGACAGAAAGAAATTCCTCCTTCTAGCGGTAGATTACTTCACTAAGTGGGTAGAAGTGGAGTTGTTAGCAAAGATAGGAGAAGCACAAGTCGAAAAGTTTTTCTTGAAAGACATAATATGCAGAGGCAAATGGAGTGATTGTCATAGATAACGGTAAGCAATTCGAAGGCAAAATTGTTAAGAAGTTATGTGAAAATTTGAGCATCCAACAACACTTCTCAACACCCGCCTATCCACATGCAAATGGACAAGCCGAGGTCACCAACAAAACAATCCTAGAGGCAATAAAAAAGAAAGCTCGAAGCATCAACGGGATTGTGGACATCTGAAATGTCAGGCATCCTTTGGGCTTATAATACAACGAAAAGGACTCCAACAGAGGAAACTTTTTTTTCCCTCGCATACAAGTCTGAAGTAGAGGATAACGATAAAGCACTAAGAATCAGACTAGATCTTCTAGAAGAAAAACGAGAAAAAGGCTTCTATCAAAACAACATCCTACCAACAACGGATGGCCAACTACTATAACAAAAAAGTAAAGACTCGCACGTTCAGTATCGACGATTGGGTAATCAGGAAAACTCAACTCAACACAAAGGAACCAGGTGTAGGCAAACTGAATCCGAATTGGGTACTTTGGAAAATCAATAGACCAGAGACATACTGGTTGGAAAATGTGGAAGGCGAACAACTACCACGACCGTGGAATAAAAAACATTTGAAAAAATATTATCAATAAAACACCAAAGTTTACACCCTTCATCTAGCGTTCAAGCGATAAAGTCTAGTCAGGACGAAGAAGTCAGACTTAAGATTTTACTCCAGGAAACACACAACACGACTAAAGTATCGAGCTACGAGTAAAATTTAAATATATGTATCAGGACATACATGCAAGTCGGGCATAAACATAAAATTTATGGTCTAATCAACCATGAAGTAATAAAGTATCTTGACATATGAGCCAAACTTTTCTTTTGTCGACTACAATGTACGGCATCAAAATCCAGACATGCAAAGTAGAATTTCATAAAAAGCTTCTACACGACTAATATGTCGAACTTCAAAGCACACTTGTAAAAATTCGGACAAACAAGTCAGAATTCAACCAGGAATGTCAAAAGCAAAAAAGCTATGTCTAACAAGTTAGAGGAAAATACATACTATGTACCAACGATAACAATAAATAGAATGAGATTCTCATTGATTTTCTTATTCATTACATCATAAAAGGTTACATAAGTTCAAGGAAGGTTAACAAGAGTATTCAAGAAACATGCGGGGGAAGTTGAGCATTTGTATCAGCAACAATATCACTCGATGGAATAGGTTCGGATGCACGAAAAGATGACTGTTCATCATCAACAAGATCGCTCATCGAATCCAAAATGGGTTCCTCTTCATCCTCGAATACCTGCTCAGCAAAACAACGATACTTTGATAAATCCAAACCTTGCGACTCAATAAAGTCTAGGAAGTCATGATGACCATCGACTACTCTTTTCTAGTTTGTTGCTTCTGTAGTCTTTAATTTATCAGTAACTGATACAAACTCGGCCCAAGTCGACGCAAGTTCGCTATCAATGACAGTAAGCCTAGCCGAGACTACCGATTTGGCAGTAGCAAACTCTATATTCAACTGAGCAACTCGCGCCATAGAAGCTTTCAGACTGGCGATAGGGATGGCAACGGGGCGGATTTGGACAAATCCATCCCCGCCCCGAATATCCATTTGTACAATTTAAAAATACCATCCCCGATCCGGACGGATTGACGGATATCCGCCCCGTCCGAATATATGTAAGAAAAAAAAATCTAATCTTTCTTCCTTCCTGCAACAACAATCATCTCCAATGAAATGACAGAGCATACCAAAAAATCCAAAAAAAAACAAAAAATACCATGAAGCTTGAATTGACAGAGCAACTTCATTGAACTCTAAACTGAACCCAAAAAATTCCAATACACATAAGACACCTTCCAACTCACTCACCCTTCTTCTTTTTAGGAATGCCAGTGAATGCAATCTTGGATTCATTCTCACCCGAGCCTTCTTCTCTAGATCATTGTGATCATCATGTTCAAATTTTGACTGAGCACTCACCACTGAATCCACCAGCCGGCCAACTAAGCTTGAAAGCAGGCGAGAGATCGAGATCAGCGAGGTGGTAGAACTTATTCCTCGAGTGGAGAAGAAGTTGTACTTGGCCTCGAGTTGTAGCCTTGTTCCTTGGCGAGGTGGAGAAGAAGCGAGGTGGTAGAACTTGTTCCTCTAGTGGAGAAGAAGTTGTACCTGTGCTTTCCCTTCACTTTACCCATCGATCGAGATCGGTGGTATGTGTGTTTTAGGGTTTTGGTTCAGAGACGGTGGAGAGAAGAAATGTGAGCGAGGGTTTTGTGGGAGAGATGGAGTGGGAGGTGGGGAGGGGAGGGAAGAGGGAGGCGGCTGGGAGGAAAGAGGGAGGCGGCCGGGTGGGGTGGCACTGGCTAGTGGAAGTGCTGGTTGTCTCCACTCTCTTTGTGCGATGGAATCATTGGAATATTATTGTGTGTTGAAAGTGAGATGAGAGATTAGGGTTAGGGTATAGGTTTCCTTTATATAGTTCAGAGGTATATATTTAATTTCTTCGGTTAAACAGATATCTACGGGGCGGATATGGCAAACTTCAACAACACTCAGCGGGTCAAACTTACGGAGAACATGAGAAAGAACCAAGGCCTGCCCCGCCATCTTCCTCTCAACGAGCTACCTGATCATGCGCGACCTTATAATCTGACCCCATAACGCCAACATAAACGAGGTGACTCATCTCTTCCATGAGGTGCTTGAGACCTTCATCGAGGTGATTACATGGCGGGTGCACAGGCATATGAGCCCTTTCGACCCACCGCCCATGACAATCAACAATGAAATTACAAGCACCATCTTGCACGTCAACTTCATAAGACTAGTTGAACTTCTTAAAAACAACAACAACATGGCTGGTAGCAGGGAGAGTAGCAAGCAACTCTAAGTTACCCGCGGCGACAGAAGAAACATGAGTCTTAGAACTCTGACCACGAGCAACGACTTGATCTTGCAACAAGGAGTCAAACTTGAAATCAGCAAAAGTCTTCTTGTTGTTTGGGTTCTTTGACAGATCAACACCAAGCTGGAACATCTTGTTGTCGATAACACGTGAATCATCAACCGATAAAATCGGTGAAATCGGGCATGCCATACTAGAAGACAAGACTCTTCTCACGATTATTCAAAGGATGAGAAACCTCTTTTTTGCTCCTTTCGAGAGTTTGATTGATCTCCTAAGCCTCTCGAGCAATAGGATCAACAACATCATTACCACCCTTTTCAAAAGATACTGGAGGAGGAGGAGCCCTAGTAATTCCATGAACCGAAGTAACAAGCTTTTTCTTCTTCGGGACGTGACCAGGACTGATCGCCAACAACTTAGACGGACTGGTGGGCCTGGGAACTTTCCTCTTTCTAATGCTCGAGCCAACATTAATGACACCTCTAACAATAATAGGAGCATCTCGATCCGTAGGCTTCTTAATGGAGCTCACTTCCCAATCAATGCTCGCATCACCAACGACAGTCAGGGGACATTATCAACACGAGCAACAATAACTTCCGAAGCACAAGCCATCGTAAGCCCTGCACAATCCACCTCGTTCATAGTGTACATACCACTACAATTGATGATATCCGTAGTAAGCAAAGCTTCTACTGGGGATTGAGGCAGCTTATTAAATCGATCACAAAACTCTTGCTCCTCCACAGAGAAAATTAATTCATTCTTTTTTGGTTCTCGAAACGATCACAGAATATGTACATTGCGCAACTTGAAATAATCAGAAGAGATGGATGCGTAACGCCAGTGCCTTGACCAACCCCTGTACTCATCCCTAAGATTCTCAAAACAATATGGACCTCATAGATAACAAGTGCAGTTTACATTTACACTAAACCCCACCACGGAGTGCAAAACCCTGATGTTCATTGGAATCCCAGATAAAACGGCTCTTGCTAAGGTCGTGATCATTACCCTCCAGCCGTTCTGAATCATTTGCGCAGGAGCGATGCCCCAAAAATCTAGATACTCCTAGAAGGTTTTTGGAGCCGAAAACCTAAAACCCACTTGAAACATGTTAGGGTACAACGCAATGTAGTCAGACCTTGGGGACAAGGATTGTCACCCTCTTCAGGCAGAATGATCTCGAGGTAAGTAGGCAATGAGTAGTCATAACAAATACTATCCAGAGTCGCTCACATCGCCCGCTTAGGCGAGAAGTAAGTTTCGCAAGCAACAATCACATCACCACTCAGAACCCTGAAGCTAAACATCGTTATGAGACAAAAACAAAATAGAAAGAAATCAAAACCTGGGAATGAAGAGAATATAAAGAAGAAAATATTTTATTTACCTCCTCTTTTTTATAGGGTTGAGCAACGAAAGGACTACTCATGGGAAAATGTGTTGGACATGATAGTCGCACGAAATCCCAAAAATCACGCCGAAACGAATAGGCGGATGAGACATCGGAGAAACAAACGTAGTAACAGCTAGTAACGACATTAAATGTGCAATGATGGTGAAATAAAAAACCTAACCGTTATACAATTAGTGGCTACTCCAACATACCCACTAACTAGGGGGAGTAGCTGATGATACATCAAATAAGACTGTTATCACAACCAAGGATTGTGATTTCGTTTTTCGAGTTAATTTCGATTTCCTAATTTTAAGAAATATTTTGGTATGTAAAGAAAAAACGTAAAAATTTCGAGGATACTATGAATTTCGAGGGTATATTAAATATGTGAAAAAAATTATATGCAAGTAAATAAATTTATTAAACACATTAAATGAAACCAAAATACCTATAATTAGAAAATCAAGGGGTAATTTAAAAAATCAAAATATAAGTATAATAAGTGATAATTAGGAAATTAGGGGGTGGTTTCAAAAATCAATAAGTAATTACAATAAATGATAATTATAAGAAAAAACTCGAAATTTACAAAATAATCTCGAAATTTTTCGAAAACAAATCCTCGAAAAAAATGCAAATTTTAGTAGTTGGTTTTTGTACTTATACGAAAAAACAAAATTTACGAAAAAATCTCGAAAATTTTCTAAAAAAACCTTAAAAAAATGTAATTTTTCTTTTCGTAATTTCAAAAAAACAAAAATTTTGGCAAAAATTCGTTTAATTTTGCGAAATCACAATCTTTGATCATAACTATACACGTGGCCGAGATCATCCATCACGAGGATCAAATATTTCAAGACCAAGTCAATTCACAAAGCTCGAAAATGGTGGATTCAGTCGTAAAAGCGCAAACAGTGCCTATCAGAATAAATCATAGTCAGGGTCTCGAATCCAAACCCAAAAGAGTTTTCCCATAAAGAAGAGAAACGTTACAGAGAAAAAGAGTCATAGAGGGAATTACGCCCCCAATGACATATTTTCATAAAGGAAGAAACTATTACAAAGAATGTCTCCTCTCGTTGCGCCTCACATGCTTAAGTCACACAGAGAATTAATAGCGACAACTATATAAGGTAAAGGAAACATTCGACAATGTTTGCAATTTTAACTTAGTTCTATCCAGATTTTTCTCCTTCTCCAACTGAGTTACTGACTTAAGCATCGGAGTGCCTTCAGCCACCAAAATGTGGTCTTTGGCAATCTAACATTTGTTTTGCAGGTCAGACTTATAGGAGACCAGATTTTGGACGCATCAACTTGTATACATACGATGATCTAACTGTAACAAAAGTCAACGTTTATGTACTCTGTAATGACTTGTACATTTGTTTTTATCATTAATTGTCAATAAATTATATTTTACATTTTATGATGACTTTTTTTGGTTTTGCATTTTATGGATGACTAGTTGTATGGATGATTTTTATCATGGTAATGGCTACAAAGTTAACTAATAATTAATTAAACATGATAACTTTGATCAATCAACCCAGAAAATTGAACATAAAAATTCAAAAAAATATATGAAAGCAAAAAGTTTTGACTGCAAACACACAAATCGCTGCAAGTGTAACACATAGTCGAAAAAGCCGCTTCGAAGCAGATAAACAAAACTGCATTGCGATGTGTGTTAGAGACCTGTAAACCAAACGCAGATGACACTGTGAACAAAACAATTAACACACGTAAAGGCTCATGCGAATATTGTTATCCCATTCACATGGAGCCTCTGCAATTGGACAGATTTCAGACTGTCCAATTTTGTGATTTTTTGAATTTGATTCTAATTTCGGTTTTTTCAATTCCTATGGTTTAGATACACTCTTGGCATATTGGATTTATTGCAAAACCTCAATTTTGACCTTCTCAATTTGCATAGCTCAAAATTAGGATTTTGCAATAAATCAAATACGCCAAGAGTGTATCTAAGCCATGAGAATTGAAAATAAAATTTAAAAAAGAATCAAACACAAAAAAAATCCCAAATTTGGACAAAGTCTAGAATCTGTCCAATCGTAGAGGATCCTGCGAATGGGATAACCTGACTCGCAGGATTCTCTGCGATTGGACAGATTCCAGACTCTGTCCAATTTTGGGATTTTTTTATTTTTATTTTTTATGTTTGACTTCTTTTTTGGCTTTTTCAATTCATATGTTTTAGATACATTCTTGGCATATTTGATTTATTGTCATCAAACTCAAATTTTGAACTTTTTTACTTGCATAGTTCAAAATTTAGGTTTTGCAATAAATCAAATATGCAAAGAATGTATCTAAGCCATATGAATTGAAAAAAAAAACAAAAAAATGTATTAAACATAATAAATCCTAAAATTGGACAAAGTCTGGAATCTGTGCAATCACAGAGGATCTTGCAAATGGGATAACCAGACTCGCATGATCCTCTGCAATTGGACAGATTTCAGACTCTGTCCCATTTTGAAATTTTTTTTTTTGTTTGATTTTTTGTTTGATTTTTTTTTTCAACTCCTTTGGTTTAGATACACTTTTGGCATATTTGATTTATTGCAAAGCCCCAATTTTGACATTCTTTATAACTTCATAACTCAAAATTGGGGTTTTGCAAGAAATAAATATGCCAATAGTGTATCTAAGCCATAGGAATTGAAAAAACCAAAAGAATAATCAAACATAAAAAATCCCAAAATTGGACAGAGTCTGGAATCTGTCTAATCGCAGATGATCCTGCAAATGGGATAACCGAACTGGCAGGATACTCTACAATTGGACAGGTTCAAGACTGTCCAATTTTGGGATTTTTTGTGTTTGATTTTTCTTTCAATTCCTATGGTTTATATACACTTTTGGCATATTTGATTTATTACACAACTCTAATTTTGACTTTCTCAACTTGCATAGCTCAAATTGAGGTTTTGCAACAAATCAAATATGCCAAGAATGTATCTAAGCCATAGGAATTGAAAAAAAAAATCAAACAAAAATATTTCCAAAATTGGACAGAGTCTGGAATCTGTCTAATCGCAGAGGTTCCTGTGATTTTTTGCACTACCTTCGCAGCTTTTCCTGCGAGTGTTTATTTTCCATTCGCAGAAACCTCTGCGTTTGGTCTTCAAGTCACTATAGCAATTTGTCCTACGATTGTTTTTATCAGCTTCATAGAAAATACCGCGAGTTACTGTATTGAACTCGCAATGGCTCCTACGTTTGTAGTCTGAAAGTTATGTGTTGATTGAATTTTGACTTTGTGTCCTATTTTTTGAATTAATTGATAAAACTTATTCCATTTACTTGAATTACAATTAACGGTGTAACCATTACAGTGATATAATTTATACATAAATACTGAAGAGAATCATAATTGTGAAATCACAATTCATTTCATAAACGTATAATTGTTATATTCTCATTAACTACAAAGTTTACAACAATCAAAATTGTATATATCTTGTCTTATTAGTTTTTTTTTTCAAAGATGAGTTGGAGTGATATTGTCATGCCTCTTATTTGTTCTGTACTCACTTCCCCTACCAGCAAGGACTTCTTCAATTTCATTACTACCACCACCCCTTTCCCTACCTCTACCCTTAGGATCACTAGCACCACCATCACCCTTTCTCTACCACCAGAAACACCAACAATATCACCACCATCACCCTTCCCGTACCACCACCTGCAACACCACCATCTGCAGCACCATCACTTGGAGCATCACCATGATTACTAGTTGGACCTGTCTGTTTCTCTTCCTCATTATCTCTGAAGGTGACATGCGTAGACATTTGTCTTAGCAAGTTACCTACTTTCTTTTGCGTCCTGAGCAACACAACCTTATCCACATTCCCGACATGTTCAATAGAGGCATGCACCAACTCAAGAGCCTCATCAACCAACTTGTTCTGCAAGGAAAACATTGATCTTAGTAAAAAAAAATCTTGTATTTCAAATGTTTGCAAATTTACTAAAGTGTAGTATGTACCAATTACCTGATTGTGAGATATGAGCAATTGATTTCTTAAGGGATGTGACCTCTTAGTTGTCGGTGGTTGGATGAACGGATGACTAATGTCATGAAACCACACCAAGTGGTCTTTGCTGCAATCCCATGGAAGCTTCACTGGTGCACCTTGGTTTTCAATTGACACAAGATGATTCTACCAAGTTGCAGCGAACGAAGATAATATCTCGTGCTTTACTGGGTAGTTATGGAAAAATCGACCTCTATTATTCATTTTGACTTGAATGGGGGGGATTTGGAATGACTTGTACCCTTCCCACCTGTCTCATCATTCGATCTGGGTGATAGGGTTCTTTGATGTCAGGGCATTACAAGCAGCCTTGGAACCATGTAATGATGTGAAATGGAGTTCTTTGCTTGGATTTCACATAAAGGTCCCAAATGACCCGACAATACAAACATGAACTTATTAAATTATGAATGAAAAATGAAAACAATTACATGAGATAAAACATGAACTTAAATGACTAACTTTTACCTCTTCAGGAAACATGTCATAGATATGCAACCTAGGAGTTAGGATTTCTTTAGTCAAGACTCCGCAAAGTTGGGGACAATTGCACTTAGCCATGGTGGGGATACGATCATTCCACAAGGCTTGTGTCGTACTAGAAAGCCTAAAGTGATCGTATATCCAACACTAAATTTTTTTTAAATACATTAATATATTAGTTCAATATCTGAAGCACTAAAAAGATAATTAAGTGAACAATTAACCCAAAAATATACCTCCAAAAGCGGTAGATATCCAGATATTTGTTTTGTACTTGCTCTGCTAGCACAACCAAGTTCCCATGCGAACTTCCCAACATCATCCATCTTCATCAGCAACTTCAAATATTCAATGTGAACCTTAGTTCCATTCTCATCAGCAAAGATAGTCAAAGCCCGGAAGAAATAACAAGTAACCCCTAGCAACTTGTTTTTTTTTTTTTTTTAAGATAATCAGTTCTACTCACTTTCCCACAACAATGGTCCTTAATAAATTTCATCTCCATGAAACTAAGATTCTTCTGGACATGATTTTGTGCTTCACTATTTTGAATCCCTAAACCATTCACCAATAGTTGCATGCATTCCTCGGCCTTCATTTGAGTGTTTTTCGTCATAACCGGCTTACCAACAATCGACAATTGAGTGATACGATAGACATCATCGATGTAGATGGTCATTTATCTAAAAGAGAGGTGAAAAGTGTTGGTCTTAGGTTGCCAATGCTTGATAAAAGCACAAATTGTCATCCTATCGACATGATCATTACAATGGTCTATCAAATGTCATAGACCACTCTTACATACAATTGAAATTACTTATTTCGACCCTTCACTCAACTTCTAAACTATAAAATTCTTATATTGATATCGACATCTCAACTCGCCTCGTTCCTAAATACAACAAGCAATAAGAAAAAACTAGTTAGTGTCCAAACAATATAAAAACAATAAGTACTGCATATTTTTAAAAACTTAAAAATATTATTGACGATACATCAAACTGTCCTATGATCAGCACCGTACATGTGTCATGATAATCTCGACAGCAAACAAAGCAGGCTTGATTGCATGCTCAATCCAATGAGGCCTAAACAACATTAAGCCCATTATTTGCAGGATCCAAACAGTTGAGTTCGAGTTGCAATAAGTCATTAAGCCCACGTCACGTGTTCAGGCCCAATACTCGTAACACCTCTAAGGCACGTATCTGAGAGATCTACCCAAGACTGGTAGGCCAGTAACACATTGGATCCGACTATGAAAAAAATACTAGAATATAAGTCGGGCAAGGAAACTTCCTTGCATGGACAACCCTCAGAAAGGGAAACCTCTCCTGCAAATCTAGGAGCACGAGTCGTGTAGGGAAACTATCCCACATGGAAAACTCTCAATTAGGAAAGGATTTCCAACAATATCTCTTTCCCTAATCTACCCCACCAAAGGCCTAGCCGAACAGGGACTCTTACACTATAAAAGAGAGATAAGGTCAATGAACATAAGGTATGCTACAGAAACCCAATTTATAGCTTTAAACCTCTCCTAAGCCTTATCTAACTTAAACATCAGAGTGCCATCGGCCGCCACTTGGTGGTCCTTGGCTCACATGTGCTACTTGTGCAGGTCTAGGTAAGCAGCGAGGAAAGAGAACATGAATTGACTGCATCAGTTTGGCGTCATCCATGGGGAACGACAAAGTTCCTATGAAAAAACAGTACTACCACCTTTTCCAGAGAATAAAAAAATGGTGACAACAAGGTCTTGCAACAATGGAGATGTTGCGGAGCCCTTGAACGCTCAAATCGGCAGAACGCCACTTTTTCCACCACCGCCACGAGAAAAACCTCCTCAGACCCCTACTCCGATGGCAGCTGCAGCAAACCCAAGAGTGTAACTACTTTCAACACAAATGCAGCAAATTGCAGAAACGCTAGAGGCACTCAAACAGCGAAATCTTCCACCTACATAGGGAGACCATGAATAGCGAAGGGCCTAGTCCCAGAAAGTTCCAGAGAGCATGTTCAAGAGAGCCGTGCTATCCCAATAGCTTCTCAATGGACAAGAGGCAGAGGAGTGACCAATAGAGACCCAACATTTAGAGCCGACAGGCACGTCTCGCACAACCCCATCCATAATGTGGACACAAACCTAGACGTATTGTTTAGTCTCATGGTCCCTCTATTCATGGATCATACCATGGACGAACCACTGCCAAAGAAGCACACACCACCGAAGTTAGAGTTTTACGACAAAATAAGAGATATGTTCGATCACTTGCGCCACTTCCAACACATTATGGCACTCAAGGAAGGGTTTGATGCTATAATGTGCCGACCATTCCCTGTAAACCTGAAAACGTTAGCACTGACATGGTTCCATTCGAATTCTATCGATTCGTTTTGAACGTTGGTGTTAACATTCCTCACTCGCTTCGTAGGCAGCCAACGGCTCAGGAAGGGGCCACATTATCTAGTGACCCTAAATCAAAAATAGAATGAGACGTTGAGGGTGTATGTCACTCGTTTTAAGGACCGATGACTATAGTGATGACACTACTGTCACGACTTTAACTTCGAATTTGAGAAGATGCAAGTTCTACGACTTTCTTACCCTGGACCCCAAAACCAATATGACAGACTTGCTCAGAGATACCCAGAGATACATCACTTTGGATGAAATGCTGACAACCAAGAGAGAAACATAGTCAGAGAAGAAACCCTATGTCCCAAATGACAGGAAAAATGGGAAGAAAAAAGAAGACGATAACGACAACAAGAGGAAGCACACAGACAACAAGACCAATGCGGGTTGCGCAAGGCCAAACAAGGCCTCTAATTACGTCGGGTCTAGACTTGTCACCCCTCTCAATACCAGTCTTTCCAACATCCTTGATTCCATCAAGGATTGGGAAGAGCTGAAGTGGCTGCCTAAGTAGCAAGGAGACCTCGCTCGACGTGACAATAACAAATATTGCGCCTACCACAAGGAAGGCAGACATGATATTGAGGATTGCAGAAACCTAAGAGGAGAAGTCGAGTACTGGATCAAGAAAGGCAAGCTCAAGGAGTTCCTAGGCTTGGACTGGAGGCAGGGCCGAGCAAAAGAAAGAGCAAACGCTGTCAAGGAGATTGAAAAGAAAACTCCTAGCGTCATTTACGTCCTCCATCGGGTCGATCCCGAAAGGGAGCAATCAAACAGGTCCCGCAAGAGGACACTGACTGAGATGCAGACACCATCTCAGTATGAGGACCGTCAAGTGCAGCACGCATGAGTTCATAGCTCGATCCCACCACTGACGTTTACGGAAAGGGATCGTCAATGATCTCCAGGGGGTACATTCTCTTCACGATGACGCCTTGGTCATTTCCGTCCTCATCGCTAAGTGGGAGGTAAAGAGCGCCTTGGTAGACACTGGTAGCTCAATGAATGTCATGTTCCTCAGCGCATTCAGCAACATGCAACTATAGAAGAAAGACTTAAAACCCGCCACCTTCCCCATGGTCAGATTCAGCGGAGATAAGTGTTTCCCCATCAGGAAGATCAATCTAATGGTGGTGGCAAGAACACCACAATTACTAAAGTACCTTGTCCAAGAGTTCATGGTAGTTGACGCTCCATCCACCTACAACATTATTCTAGGAAGGTCGTGGTTTCATCATATGGAAGTAGTGGTCTCCACTCTGCACCAATGCATAAAGTATACAATCAACAATGCCAGTGGAACTATCCGAGGAGATCAACCATCAACAAGAGACTGCCATTATGCAGCTCTGAAGCAGCTGAATTGTTGCCAATTGCAGCTCGAGCCCACAAAACCAACATGTTAGGCACTAGGCCTAGATGAAAGAGAAGGATCACTCTATGACGGCGGAGGAGCCCCAATAACCAAAGTGCAGCTATTTGGAGAGCCAGAAACCAGAGCTAGCAGCACAATCCAGACTGTAAAGAGCTAAGTAACGATACTTCAACAAACGGGCACCTACTCCAAAAGATGTTAATTAGCAAGGAACCGCCTGCCAGCACGAAGCCCACTATTCAGTAACTTCGCTAGCTTTTAAAAAGAAAAGCTTCGCTAGGGTGACCATGCAATCCGAGCCAAGACCATATGCACCTCATTTCGGGCCGGATTAGCTCAGTTTTCGCTCAAAGTTAAATTATTTGTTAATTTGATTTCGTTTCTTATTTTCTGTTTCAGTATATAAAAGAAAACAAGCAACAATGACCCTATAGTCCTTTCGGTTCATTTGTAATCAAGTGGGGTTTTTTGATAGAGCCTAATGGCCGGGCTTTGTTGTGCAGCTCAGCCAGCTGCTCCACCAATTTCGTACTGCATTTCAGTTTTACTTGAGAAAGAAAGAAATAGAGAAGGTAAAGAATCAACAGCGACAGAGGTTGAATCAAATTATTTTTTCCTGTAAACATATAGTAAAAAGGGTACCATGAAACCCAAGGAGTCCCAATGACTGGAAAGGCCTTACGAAAACAACTTAAAAATAGCAGGCTACCCTTCCTCTATATAGATCATCCAAAAAAAAAAAAAATCAATTTCAGTTTGTTCTTTCTCCATCAGTCTTTATTGCGATGCTTATTGTGTGATTTATTTGTGAATGTGTACATGTTCTGGAATAACTACATGACCTGTAACTGACGCCGGACAGAATAATGATTATTCTACAGGCTAGTTTTAACAGACAATTCACAAGGAAAGAACACAAGAAGATTGCCCAAAAACACCGAGAAATAGCTTTGAAGTTCAATTAAAATTATTCAAATCAAAAGTATCCTACAATATTGAGGAAGAACTCTATTTATAGTGCTCAAATAACTTGAATAATAAGCAGCCTATTCCTAAAAGAAAAAGTACAATCAAATACTAAAATAACAAGTAGTCTATTCCTAAAAGAAAAAGTAAAGCTTAATCCCAAAAGAAAACTAAAACGACTCCTAATTAAATTGAAAGATTACGAATAAGTTATTTAGTAAATAACTTTGAGAGAAAATTAGGAACCCTAGAAAGCCAAATTAGGAACCCTAGAAACCCTCCTGCATCAGTCACTCTGGGTTGGAAAGAACTCGTCATCGAGTTCACAACAGCTTCATCGGAATCCTCTAGCGGCAGCCCAGGAGGAAGATCTTCTAGTATCAGGTCAAAAAACTTTGCTAGCTGTTGCACCTCAGCTGGCAAATCTAGATTCACATCTGCTGCCAAATAGTAACCACTCATCATCCTAACATATCGCTTGATGGCTGGCCTATTGGTGAAATAACCTGTCCAGTACGCATTTGCACGGGCAGCAAAATTATTTACAGATGAACCAAGGGACTTCGAACCCTCCCATACAAACTCAAGACTTTTCTCATCTTTCCACTTTGCTCTATCTTGGTATGCAATCCGCCCAAAGAAAAGAGAGTCGAAGCCAACCCCTGCACTTAACAAGTAAGCTTGAACTGCAAAGTGTCCAAAAGGATCACTTTGCCAACCAATTCTTAGGGTCAGGCCAAACTCGTTTTTGATAAATCGATGCCCAAGAGTTGTCTGATAATGTAATGTGTCGTTGCTTCGTCGTGCATGCACATACCACTGTTTATTAGCTCTAGTTGACCGGAGGTGATGAGCTTCTTAGTCATATTTTGCACCACCTCACTCTGGTCTCTTCACCACCGCTGAAAAAACACCTCACTGTCTTTGTTCACATCACTTCCATCAAAGGCACTACCTGAATCATCTAAAGATGCATTGTCTTCATTTTCGGTACTATCATGGCCCCGAGCAAGTGTCTCATCAAACCATCCTTTCTTATTCACTTTTTCTTCATCAAAAGATAAGGAATCTCCAAGATCGTCACCCGATATAGATCTTATTTTCTTGGTTGGCGCTCTATTAACATCATCCTTATCTTCATCGCCGTCATCGCTTGAGTCACCTGCTTCAAGCATCCATTTCTGGTTTTCCTCCTCCAGTCGCTCAAGGTGTTCTTTCTCTTCCTAAGCTATCTCTTCAGAAGTATTTGTCCTGTCTGACGGACGAGCACACATCTCCAATGCCATCTCTTTAACACGCTTGTCATAATCATCTGGTTGTTCCAATTTGCTTTTGAGTGAGGAATTGCTAACGATGGATTGATTCAAAGATGTTAATGCTTCAGACTGCACTAAAGATATAAAGTCCTTGTCCAACTGTTCTAGCAACTCTTCATTTTCCTCCTTATCCTTTGCTTTTTGGGCCTTGAAATATTTGCTCTTCAAAATAATTTCCTCCACTACTTCCATTTTGCTTTTGTGCTTATTTTCCCGTCCTTGAACTAAATCACTATCTTGGGCATTGTCTTCTTCTGAAAGGAAGGATTTCTTGTCAGCATCATCTGCATCTGCATCATCATCATCTGGTGCCAGTTGCTCATCCTCAAAATCATCTCTTTCTGAAAGGGCTCTGCACCATGAATTGGATCATCCTCCTCTTTTCCATCAGATAAATTATATTTGCTTTTCTTGCTTACTTTCAATTGTTGCTCACGTTGAAAACGCAAAATGGCTTTGCCAAACTCGTCGAGCGCATTATTCTGTTCCCCAATTCGCTTATCCACAAACACAGAAGATTTGGCACTTTTTTTGTATTCCTTCAATAGTGTATCTTTCCTCAATGAGTGAAGTCGCTGAAATAAGGTTGGAGTGTAGACGAAAGGAAGGAAGTGACCCTTCATCTTCTTCTTCATCCTCTCCTAATTAGTAATCTTGGCCTTGCCTTGCCTGTCTCGTGATCGCCTCAACTGTTCCCACCACACAGATGCTTTGCCTTTGAGTTTGATGGCTACCAATTTCACTTTGACATGATCTGAAACTTCCTTATACTCAAAAATAGGGGTGGGCATCCCATCCTTAGATCCCGATCCCGTCCCGTCCCGATTTTTTCGGGTCTTAATGGGATTGAATAATTTCATCCCGATCCCGTCCCGTCCCGATCTAGAATGGGATGGGATGAAGATTTTCAATCCCGTCCCATCCCGAGCTAATTTTTAAATATTTATTATTAATATTTTTACATGAGAACAAATAAACCAACTAGGAAACTAAGGAAAAATGAATAAAAAAAGAAGTTGAAATCAGTGTAATTGATATTAGTCTATATATGCAACTAATTGATATTGTTCCCTCGTCAACATTTTTTTCTCCAGAAACGAGTGATTAAATGATCTTTAACTCGCTGTTTAATCCATATTATTGGATGTATGGCACTAAAAACGTCCTGCTTACCTATTTGATATGTATGGAAACATCTGTTTTGGTTTTGGAGGTATGGAACACAGTGAACAAAGTGTTGCAGCAGCGGAAACAATTTCTTCCCATTATGAAGCTGTGACGGCGATGGACTCAATAGGTTAAAGTTGCCAACCGTTGTTTAAGCTGTCATAGAGTTTGATTCAATCCAATAGAAGAGAATCTCAACTACTCTTTTATAATGCATTTCACATTTTTGGAAGGTAGTTTGTATCTCATATGAAATGCCATTTCTAAAATAAGCAAATGGAGGTTACATAGTTTATGCTAATTCGGGCAAGAATACTCACTTCTTTATAACAAATAAATCTTAATAATATTTTTACATGAGAACAAATAAACCAACTAGGAAACTAAGGAAAATTAAAGAAAAAAGAAGAAGTTGAAATCAGTGTAATTGATATTAGTCTATATCTGCAACTACTTGATATTAGTCTATAGTTGATCCCGTCCTGTCCCGTCCCGAACCTGTTTGGATGGGACGAGGTCGAGATGGGGTTTTTCCCATCCCGTCCCGTCCCGATCCCGTATGAATGTGATGGGATAGGGATTGATCTATCTCGTCCCATCCCGTCCCGTGCCCACCCCTACTAAAAAATACGCTCTACTTCATTCAACCAATCAAAGAATCCTTCAGCCTGCAACGTACTAGAAAACTCGGGCAGATCCACTATGAAATCGAGGTCTCCATGATGATCCTCCCAACCACGGCGCTCCCAAAATCGAGCATGTTTGCGATACGGGTTTTCAAAACTGGAATCAGAATCGTGATCTTCCATCTCACGATCACCGAAATCCTGCGCCGCTAGACGCTGGGTTAATTCTGCAACTTGCCTCTGTAAATCCTCAATCATCACATCCTGAACGTTACGATCATGATGAGAGGCTTCCTCATTTGGAACCTGCCCGCGACGACCACTAGCCATGGAAACTGATGAAATCTCATCCCAAGAAGATGTTGAAGCTCTGATACCAACTGACACCGGACAAAATAGCGATTATTTTGCAGGCTAGTTTCAAAAGACAATTCACAAGGAAAGAACACAAAAAGATTACCCAAAAACATCGAGAAATAGCTCTGATGTTCAATTAAAATTATTCAAATCAAAAGTATCCTACAATATTGAGGAAGAACTTTATTTATAGTGCTCAAATAACTTGAATAATAAGCAGCCTATTCCTAAAAGAAAAAAGTATAATCAAATATTAAAATAACAAGCAGTCTATTCCTAAAAGAAAAAGTAAAGCCTAATCCTAAAAGTAAACTAAAAGGATTCCTAATTAAATTGAAAGATTACGAATAAGTTATTTAGTAAATAACTTTGAGAGCAAATTAGGAACCCTGAAAACCCAAATTAGGAACCCTAGAAATCCTCCTGCATCAGTAACTTAAGCTTTGTTTACAGGACATTTTTGTTATGGATTATCACACTTCGTGTTTGATAGCCAATGTGGAAGACAACTAAATATAAACTATTTAGCCTTTGCTTTCTCAACCCTTGTACTCAAATTATTGCATAGTTCTTTTTAAATTGTTCATAATCTCTATTAATATTCTCCTAAATTGTGCACTAGAAATAGAAATCTAGTAAATATACCTGATGATCTAATAGAAAGGCATCAAAATCACTTGTGGAAAACGGATTTTTTCATAACCCATGTTTTCCGAGAAGTGAATGCAATTGCGGATGCTTTGGCAAGTTTAGCTCAGAGGGAGAACCAATCTCGGACATATGAGATCCAATCCCATCCCAGAAGGCCTCGAGGACTCCTTATGTTGGATAAGTCCCATACAACATACACTCGAAAATTTAAATTAACACTACCAATCCCCTTCAATTACCTCTCTCTACATAAATTTAAATTTTCTCTACCAACCAACTTAAACAAAAAATTTCTCTCAACCAAAAATTTTCTCTCAACCCGCAGAGAAGAAACCCACAGAGGAGAAGTCTGCCGCCTCCCTCAACACCGATTCCGGCCGCCTCCCTCTCCCCTCTCTTCCTCCGCCGCCCTAGCTGCATGAGATCTCAGAGATTTGAAATTGCAGATCTGATCGATCAAATTTTTTTTTTTTGTGGTTTTTTGTCTTTTTTTGTAATTTTTATATGATATTCTAGAGATTCTGTGTAATTTTTGTTATAATTTTGATCAATTAAGTCTCCTGTCATGTTTTTGATCAATTAAGTTTAGTTCTGGTAGTTTCTATTAATTTTCAGAATGGACAATCATTAAGAGCTAATTTCATTATAAAAAATGAATTATCATTTGTAATTTGTAATTTTTAAATTTCATTTGTCAATATGATTTGCAACAAAGCTGTCCCTAAATAGCCACGACAAATACCGTGGTTGTTTTATCAATTAGATTTGCAATTTAGCAACGGCTTCCATGTCGTCACTAAATAGCCATGGCAAAAACCGTCGCTATTTTTCAATTTGCGACAGTCTTAGCCGAAATTTTCAACAGTTTAGTGATGAAATTTTTCGAGTTAGCGACGATTTTTAGCCGTTGCGAATTAGCTACGGGATAGTTTATCGTTGCTGATTCAAATAGCCACGGTATTGCGACGGTTATTGAGCCGTTGCTAATTCATTTTAGCAACGATTTTTTCTTTTTTTTGTAGTGTTAGGATGATCTCCGTACAAGGGGGATTATTTCCACCAAATAGCACTTCATGGTAAAGCCCTATTGAATAGGATATTCCGATATTCTTATTTGAAAGTGATTATACACAAATTTTTTCGATTAAATTGTAGTGTTGCATGTATGAGAATTGGCAGGTTTATGGTGGAGATAACCTTTTCATGAACTCCTTTTTTTTTTGTTAAAAGATTAGTTATTTGAACTTCCAATCATACAAAAGTTTGTGTATGGATGACTATGGGGTTTAACCTTTAGATGAGTTAAAAGTTGTTTCAGAAAAATGACTTGGGGAAATAAATATTGAACACCATTCAGTGGGCCAATGTTTATTTGAACAAGGATTAGGTGGACAACCTTTAGATGATGCCTTGTAATCTTTAGACGATCATAAAAAGTCTTACTCAGCTCCTATATGCTTGGTAGTTGTTTCATAAGTTAAACTTGTCGAGCATGTTCAACAGTAAAAGTTAAAATGGATGATTAATCATCTTCCATTTTAATCAAAAGCTAAATTTAAGAGTTTTATATTTTTTCATCACTCCAATCACATTTCCTATTTTAATTTTTTTATCATTATTTAAATATATCTTACACTTTTTCATCTCCTTATTCCTTTTGTTTTGATTTTTTATTTTGAAAGTTAAAAATTTCAAATATTTTAATGATATTTTAAATTTTAGGGAATGATTGATTGCCCTAAGTTTAGGGAGAAATTGAATGTAAAGTTAAAATGGAGGATGGTTTAGGGGATCCCTTGAAACATGCAGTTTCTCACATAAAACCAGCTTTTTCCATTGGAGATGCTCAACTGTGTTTTGCACGGAAGTCAAGGAGTCTACACTCAAAAGAAGGATGGATTGATTTCACATTCACAGAAGCATATGGTTTATGTTCAATCTGGGCTCCTGCTTCGACTTCTTATTCCAGAAGTAGCGCGTACACTTAATTTGAGATTGGAATTATGATGTTACAAAACAATCAGTCAGATGGTAACTAAATTTAGATTCAGCATCAATTGGCCAGTAGATGTTGAAGAACTGGATTTCAGTTTAATCTCATATGTATATGCACACTAATTGTTTTGATCTTTTGGCTAGTTTGGGTTGTGTTGTGTATGTTTAGTTAAGCTGTTTCTCAAAGCTTCATTCTTAGACTAGATAATTGCGTGTCGCTCTCAAATCATTCTGGCATTTATCTAATCTGCACTGAAGCTTTAATCCACTGGTTTGCATTGAAATAATATCAAGATAGTTTGGCATTAACGGTCATTACCCTTTACCTTTACGGTTGGAACAACCACAGACAAAGTGAAATTTCAGTTGTAACACTCTTGGTCTCTTTGTTTCAGTGTGAGCTATTCATTTGGAATTACTTTGATTACATGTCTTAAGCTATCACTTTTCTTAGTAAGATACCCAAACATTTAAAGGGTACAAAATGAAAATCCTGCATCTCTGAGAGCGAACTGTGTTTTTTATCATATCAAGATAGTAGCTCTTTAACGCCCGGCAGAATAGCGATTATTCTGCAGGCTAGTTCTAACAAACAATTCACAGGGAAGAACACAAGAAGATTACTTAAAACACAGAGAAATACTCTAATGTTCAATTAAAATTATCAAATCAAAAGTCTACTACAATATTGAGAAATAACTCTATTTTTAGTGCTCAAATAACTTGAATAATAAGCAGCATATTCCTAAAAGAAAAAATAGAATCAAATACTAAAATAACAAGCAGTCTATTTCTAAAATAAAAAATAAAGCTTAATCCTAAAAGGAAACTAAAAAGACTCCTAATTAAATTGAAAGATTGCGAATAAGTTATTTAGTAAATAACTTTGAGAGCAAATTAGAAACCATAGAAACCCAAATTAGGAACCCTAGAAATCTTCCTGCATCAGTCACCCCAGGTTGGAAAGAACTCGTCCTCAAGTTCACAACAGCTTCATCGGAATCTTCTGGCGTTAGCCCAAGAGGAAGATCCCCTGGCACCAAGTCAGAAAACTCTGTTAGCAGCTACTGCACCTCCACAAGCAAATCTGGAATCACGTCTGTCAAACTTCGAGTGTCCCCATTCAGTCCAACCATGGAAGTCAATGGTGCACCTCGGTCTGCTACCCCAACACTTGTTCCAACAATGGCACTGACAGCTCCCCGTGTGCTAATTGCACTCATAGCAAGTGTCTTCACAGTTTCAGAGGCAGATCTAGAAGATTCAAGAGTATGCAATAGACGAAGCCCGTCTATATTTGCTAAGATTTTGACACCGTTATCATTAGTTGAAACAGCTAACAACAACCCATCTTTATGAAAACAAATTCGAGGGGAGGCTGGTAATCCACCATCCGCTTCAATGGTTATCAAGATGTTCGGGTTATCCATATCCCAGATCTTAATAACGAACTCTTCATGCTCTTTTTGAGTCTCAAGTAAATTTGAGTCATCAAACCAGGGATTCAGAAGCTCTTTTTCAAGTTCTTCGAATGATAAGGGTTCCTTCATACCTAAAATCTCATTGAATCTCCATAGGAACTCCCATACCTGAAGAATGTCGCTGGCGAGGTTTGCAGAAAGCGTTGAACTTAGAGGCCTTCCAAGTGGAGGAGAACTGCGGACATCCATTGCATGGCTCATAACAGAATCCTGTTTTCCCAAAGTTCTACAACCTTTAAGCAAATCTTCCAAGACTTTGTATTTCTCACCACCTGCTTCATGTTTTTTTTAATCATAAAAAGGACGCTTCCAACAGTTAATGTAGTTGAATAATCCTTTCTCTTATTCAGAAACTCATACCCGGAACAAGCATGACCACCAGAAGCCGTTCAATGATTTCTTGCACAAATTCCACATCTAGTCCAAATATATCCTGGTTCAACCATTTTCTAAGCACTTCACGTGATGTATCAAATTCGTTCGCACCACGAATCACACAAGGGATGTGGATAGGGTCAAACGAACTGCAAAATTTGGTTAATGAGCCAAAAACATGTTCATTGTTGGTATTAGTTGAATACAAATGCGTTCCATCCAACTCATGTTTGCAATAAAAACGAAGAAGGCCTGACTGCTTGTAAATTTCATGGCAAGCATCAATAAGTGCCTCTGACACTTTAGTCCACACCAATGAAAAAGATCGCCCTCCCACAATGAACTTCCCAATAGTGTCCCCAAACCCAACAGTTTCATGTAAGAGTGAGGCAGATCTTTCCGGACGAGAGTATTGTGGTGGCAGAGCATGCACTGTTGGAACATCGTGTGCTTCACTTGAATCACTAACAACTCCAACATCCCCATTCTGCAAACCATCTGTATCAACAATATCCAACTCTTCATCAGTGTCATACACAGGCTCTCCAAACTCTTCAGTTTCGTCTACCACATCTTCCTTAAACTCCTCATTGTCATACACATGCTCTCCAAGCTCCTATCATCATACACATGCTCTCCAAGCTCCTATCATCATACACATACTCTCCATGCTCCCATAATCGAGCATGATTGTGATACGGGTTTTCGAAACTGGAATCAGAATAGTGATCTTTTATCTCACTATTACCGAAATCCTGCGTCGTTAGATGCCGGGTTAACTCTGCAACTTGCCTTTGTAAATACTCAATCATCATATTCTTAACGTTACGATCCCAGTTCGAGGCTTTATCGTTCGGAACTTGCCCACGACGACCACGACCACCAGCCATAGAAACTGATGAAATCTCACCCCAAGAAGATGCTGAAGCTCTGATACCAATTGACGCCGGGTAGAATAACGATTATCCCGCAGGCTAGTTCTAATAGACAATTCACAGGGAAGAACACGAGAAGATTACCCAAAACACAGAGAAATAATCTAATGTTCAATTAAAATTATCAAATCAAAAGTCCACTACAATATTGAGGAAGAACTCTATTTATAGTGCTCAAATAACTTGAATAATAAATAGCCTATTTCTAAAAGAAAAAATAGAATCAAATACTAAAATAACAAGCAGTATATTCTTAAAATAAAAAATAAAGCCTAATCGTAAAAGGAAACTAAAAAGACTCCTAATTAAATTGAAAGATTATAAATAAGTTATTTAGTAAATAACTTTGAGAGCAAATTAGGAACCCTAGAAACCCAAATTAAAAATTCTAAAAAACTAAATTAGGAACCCTAAAAATCCTCCTACATCACTCTCTTTTATTGTTCCTTAAGGTCAAAAAATTTGAAAATTTTAAATTGACCTCCGTAGTGTAATTTAAATTTAAGTAGATAGTACTTAAAAGCAACTGCTCAAGGCCTTCATCCGTGCAAAGATAGTTGGTATTCCTTTTGAGGGCCAGGAAATTCCACTCAAATCCTTGATTTTCCAAGAAAAACATAAGCAAATAAACATATATAGTTTAGTTAAGCCAAACACAACTGAACTTTATTTTCTATTGCAGGAAATTTATTTATTTATTAACAAACTATTTCCTAGAACATTGTTTGCAGCTTGGATAGAAGTGACATAAGGCCTTGAGGTGGATTGTGGTGAGTGAAAGTTTTTGGGTTATTATCATATATTTCCATGTGGATGTGGCCATAAATCGGATGAAAGTACTTGATGGGTTTATATCTGATTACCCATAAGTCTTTCGCCCACAGCGGTCACAAACTTGAGAAACTGGAGAAGTGTTTGTTTCTGGCTTCTGCTTCTTCAACTTAGGCACATCAACCTCTAGAACATCCATTAGTGCCTTTGAAGCTTCATCAAGCTCGTCCAAACTGAAAAAGCAGCATACAATTTAACTCAGGTGCCAGTGTAATGTTAAAGTTTGCATGATGAACTCAATAGACAAAGCGAACTGTTTACATCTCATCTTTCATTTTGGTAGTTCAAAACACATCACCTGCCTATAACATCCTGGGATTAAGGGTGTGTTTGGTTGTATGAAATTTTATGTTATGAAAATTTATGAAGGGATCCCTATATTTTAGGCTAATTTGAGGTATAACTTCACAAACACTATTTAATTTTGTTATTAATGGTGTGAATAGATGTCTCATGAACATGAGAATCACATACCTTGGGGGACTAAGGAGTGGGATTCCCATGTTCATGGGACTTTCATTCCCACCATTGATCACAAAATCAAATTGTGGATGTGAAGTGAAATATCAATTTAACCTAAAATATAGAGGTCCCCTAATAGATTTCCATGACATAGGATTCCATGCAACCAAACACACCCTAAAAATAAAATGCTTGTGCTGAAAAGTTGTTCACAGCACATATTTCATAAGAGATAAAAAACATACATTTTTCAGTTACAACTCAGAAGGGATTTCATTTTATTTAATCAGAGGAATACTACATATGAAACTTACTGACTTTTCTAGCATTCTTCATTTTAAGGAACGTGATGTATTCTATTTCTGATTACACTCAGATCCTATTGTAAACTCGATACACAGTGATGAATGGATAATCCCTGCATCGGTGTCATGCAGTGACGGAGCCAGGATTTTTGTTGAAGGGGGGCGGAGTGATGTCATAATTAATTATATATAATATAAAAATTAGTTACTTTAACATGAGTTTTTTTTTTTAAATACAGTAAAAAGGGGAGTACAACAAAGACATTCATTGAAGATTATTACTACTTCTAGAAACACAACACAAGAGAAGGAATTGAATTGTTGATTACTACTACATGAACAAAAGGACGAGGAGATTGGGTTGTTTACGATTTTTTTGTGGAGATGACCAACACAGTAATTAATGAAGACACCTGTACCTAAAAGAAGAAGTATAAGGTGGTTTGGACCCTACTGGATCTTGTGAAGATGAGCTCAAATAACTCAATAGTTATAGATCTTTGAAGATGATGAAATATGGGGATTTCCCTCATCTTATCCAATCGATGGAGTGTAAAGAAGAAATTGTGGATTTTGATTTGGGATTTAACCTCTATCTCTAACTCTAAAAGTAGAATTTGGATTTGATATGTACATGATTTGAAAGATGAAGTCCTGATTGAAGTGAAAAATGAAAATAGAGAGTCAAATAAACAAATTAATTGGGGGACAAATATTAAAAAAAAAAAAAAAATTCTCAAAAGTCAGTGGGGGCAAGTGCCCCCACGTGAATCCGTGCCTGGTATCATGCCCAAAGTTATTTTGGAAAGCGAAAATTCTTTAGATGCACTGGAAAGGGTAGCACCAGGCTAAACACCAGACTAACCCCCGGTGCGCTGTAGTAGTGCTTTTTGGAAAGACAGCTATTTGCGCTGTAGTAGTCCTTCACTGTGAAAATATGGACCAAGTGTTTGTGATTTGAAAAGAAAATACATTCACAGTGAAGGAAGCACCGACATTTCGGAAAACTCTCCAAGTCCATGTCAGACATGCGTCTGATGCAGCTCTTACCAGAAAAATATGTAGTATTGTGCTAAGCATGATATCATGGTGGTGATCTATTTAATGGAGAACCAAACGTTGACGACCTCCACCCACACAAAAAATAAACAGTTTCTATTGGATTGGATGACAAATCACTTTGAGGAAGGGCTAAAGAATTGCCTTTACTAGGTCCAACTAAAGTAACTGCAATGCCTTTATCTCCGAGTAGATTCCAGCCTTTAACACTACGTTTCAATTTGATTTCTCGTTAAATCTACTAATGACCTCATTGGGCTCTTCAATCTGTGTTTCCTTCTTAAGAGTTAACGATGAGTATCATGCTTAGTAGAATAAAAACACATCTACTTGCCTTTCCACAGATGTCGATATTAGGTGTGGACATCCCATCGCGTAATCCTGATCCTGTTCAGTCCCATTTTTTTTGGGTTCTATTGGGATTGATCTCATTCCATCCCGTCCCGTCCCGAATCAATTTTTTTAATATTTAATATGAAACTATTTGTTAACATAATTATTTTATTTATTTTTTATTTATTGACATGACTATTTTATTCTCACAAGCTTCTATGCGAGTCACCTAGATAATGAATGTAACTCAAACACTCTCCCTTTTTTTTTCCTCTTCCTAACTCTTAATATGTACTCCTAGTTTTTAAATGACAAACTCATTGATCATTTTCGTTAGCAATGTAAAAAAAGGCTATCTTCAACAGTGGTTCTAAAAAAACGAAGTAAAAGCTAATGAAATGGGAAAATAATAATCAATGGCCAAAAGGTATATAGTTGTTCTCAGAGTTGTGTGTTTGGTAAATTAAAAAATTTCAATCCAAAATTTAGTACATGTTCATCCCACCCATCCCAAATCCGTTTAGAATGGGACGAGGTGGGGAAGAGGTCTATCCTATCCCTATCCCAAACAACTGGGATGGGATAGGAATACAGTTCATCTTGTCTCGTACCCACCCCTAGTGGATATACCTAAAACATATCCTGTTTTCTGACTCATCATGCCTACACACATTTAGGCATGTCTTAGTATGCCATGCATGGTATGCTGTGAGAGCATTTTGTTGCCTTAGCCAAATGTAATTTACAACATCTTGGAGAATGATTAGAAAAGATTACAATGTGTTGGGCCACTGTGCTGGGCCATTGTACTAGATCTGATAGAGCTTCTAATTTGATGTGTTGGGCCACGAGAAGTTTATCATTGTTCTGCTTGCCACTGCTTCTGCTTGTAATATTGATGTAATTATAATAATTAGTAATATTAGCAGTAGAAGTATTTTAGGCAAAACTTCTAGTATTATTAGGACATTGTTTTCTATTAGATTTAGGGGTTGTTTTAGAAGTTAGGTTAGCTATAAATACGAGCATAGGTTGATCATTGTAATTATGGTTTTTATGGGATAAAAATTATTTTTTTATTAGTTATTTTATGTTTATTTTATCGTTGTTATTTCAAATTATTCCGTTATTTCAATTCTTGTTCAACTTATTTCGATTATCGCTCTTTTAAATTCTAACAAATATACTTCTTAATTGCCACAAAAAATATCTTAATGGACATGATTTCCTAAAATGGTGCAGAGACACAATGACAACCATACAATGATCTGAATAAAAGATACAGAAAAAGAACCTCAAGTCCCTCATTTGCACTAATATGCACTTTGCAAAACAACCTATTAATTTATCCAATTCAAGTCCCTGAAATTGCACATGTTTTGCATTGTGCAAAATACATTTTTAATTTTATAGCCTTCTAGTACTCCGTTTGAGCTAAAATTTTACGAAAAATTAAATACCAACATCAGAAACAATGTGTCAAAGTTTCAGTCAATACACGTGCTTCGAGATCCACGCTATAAAGGGAAATTTCTTTATAAATATCACGAAGCGAGCGAGGGCCACCTTGGGCACAACACAAGTCAACCGATAGGCTAGCTAGCGCCCATTGTCCAATACCACTTAAAAGGGTAGTCCTTAAATACTCACAAAGACCGTTTATGAAGATGTTTAATGGTGGGGACCTAAATACGTATCTCGAGGAATGAAGTCGAAATTGTCGGAAACTTATAGCTGACAGATTTTTCCATTGCTAATTTGTTGACAGCCCAGAGTAGACAAAAGAGTTACGCTGATAGGAGGCGTAAGGAGTTGGAGTTTGATGTTGGTGACAGGGTTTTTCTGAAAGTTTCCCCAATGCGCGGAGTTGTTAGGTTTCGAAGTCGTGGGAAACTTGCACCGAGGTATGTAGGGCCATATGAGATTACTGAGAGGATTGGACCAGTGGCCTACAGATTAGCTTTGCCGCAGAGTATGTCAGGTATCCACGACGTGTTTCACGTATCCATGTTGCGGAAGTGTTTGGCAGACCCGTCACAGATTATAGAGCCTGCTGAGGTGGAGATTTCGGATGAGTTGACGTATCCAGTGAGGCCAATAGCCATTGTTGATGATGATGTGAAACAACTTCGTCGGAGGATAGTGAAGTTAGTGAAGGTTCAGTGGAGCCACCGAGCGGGTGACGTGACTTGGGAGCTGGAGGATCAGATGCGACAGAAATATCCCGAGCTTTTTGCCTAGGTTTTCTTGTCGTGGCTTTTGTCCGATCTCGAGGACGAGATCTCTTTTAAGGTGTGTATGATGTGAGACCTGCGGTTTTAAAAAAAAAAAAAAAAAAAAGATTTTTAAAGGGTGGGGTGTACTCAGTAAAGGTGGTGGGGGCACATAGCCACCCACCCCTTTACAACAGAACGACCCCTCCCCCTCCCCCTTTCTTCTTCTCCTTCTTTTCTTTCTTTTTTTTTGGTTTTCCTTTCGTCCAGCAGCGAGCTCCTCGCCTTTTCTACAGCGATTTCTCGGCAGTTTTTGGTGGATTTTCTTCCCCAATCTCACCTCCTCCTCCTCCTCCTCGGTTCGTTCTCTCTTCCCCCTATTTATTTCTTTGTTGTTTTTTTTCAAAAAAAAAAAAAAAATCAGTTTTCTTTTGAGTTTGGGGTTTGATCAGGTTTTTAGCTCCGATCAGCCGTGTTAGGGCCTTGGTGGCGTCCTTGGGAGCCCTTAGAACCGACATGCAAGACTGTTTTGTGGTTGGCCAAAATTGTTTTCAAAAAAATCAGGGTGCATGTTTGTTTGGAGGGTTCCTCGGCGTGAATCCGAGCTTTGGGTGCGTGGGTGAGTCTCCTTTTTGTGACTCTGAGTGTCCTTAGACTCTTTTGTGGGCTGTGGTGCAGTTTGGTAGCGATCAGATCGGTGTAGGGAGGGTTTCGGCGCGTTTTCGCCCCACTTTGGGTTTCGGCGGGGTGGTTGCCGAATTCCTATTGCCTGTAAGCTTTCCTTTCAGTCACGCGCCGCTTGTATTTATTTATTTATTTCAGTTTTCGGCTAGTTTACTCATTTTCGAGTCCGCCTTGCAGTTTTAGAATTTTCGTGGCCCCGCATTCGTGGTATTGCGTGTTTGGAGTTTCGACCGGTAGGAATTGGGTTTTGAAAATCCATTCTGCCAGGTGAGTGGAACTATAATTTGTATTTTAAGAAATAAGTATTTGAATTGAATTTTTACATTATACCGTCAATTGTGTGGAATTGAATCCAAATCTGAAATTCGGAGTTTTCAGATATTTCGAGGATTGTGTTAGTTATGTGTGAATGAATTATGCATTGGATTTTCGGAAAACATGATATACTTGAATGAAATCGAATAGTAATTTTGGTGTGATTAGGCTTTGGTGTAATGACATGAGACTGGTATGCTTTGTTTTCTAGTTTGCATAGCCTATCATGTTACCGTGGATTTTCGAGTCTTGAGCATGCATGATAAGCGACTCGAGTAAATTTATTGTGGTGAATTGGGTCATGTTGGGACCCTGGCATAGTCGTGATTTTATAAAAAAATTGCCGAATTATTTATGATTGCACGCTTGTACATTTGGTTATGCACAGACTCGTCATTTGTGCATGTGGATAGTAGTATAAGTGTCTTTACCCCGCTATAATGCCTGTTTGCCGATGCTTAGGAGCTTGCTCGCATCGAGAGTTGGATGGTGCTTGAGATGACTCGCACCTGACATTGTGGACGCTACTGCATGTGGCAAGCTTGCTGAGGTGCGGTGAGCTCCCGCACGCACTTGCCACTATAGAGTGCAGTAGGACGGGTCCCGGAGGATGTGCTTTGGAGATTACTCGCTTTCCCTCCCAGCGCGCTTGATTTTGATTATGTTAGGTTGGCCGTGTTAGGCCAGTCGTTCGGGACGTTTGAGTTTGTATCCTGGTAGATGGCACCCCATTAGGATACAAACAAGCCCGAAGTGGTACTGGTGCACGTTGTGGGATGTGTCTGGGTGAGACACATTCGTAGGGTATGCGGATACCTACGATATGAGACACTTATACAGGGTTTTACATGATTTTTGATTTCAACTTGATTGCTATACCTAGGAGGCTAGGAAGAATTATGAGATTGTTTTATTTCCATTGCTTGATATTTACCATGTTTGAATCGTGTGTAATGATGGACATATATCGTAAATTGGTAGTTATTGTTGAATCTGAAATGTTTGTGTTGTTGCTTGAACTTAGAAACATTATCCTTAGAGACACGGTGTGATTTAAACATTATCCTGGTATATTGTTAAACTACATGTTTGTATACTGGTTTTGTCGCTATGACTCTGGCGGGGCGAATCAAATATATATCTATTTTGTTCAAACTTTAGCGTAGTTTTATTTTCGTTTGTTTATCGTATCAAGAATGTGTTATATTATGATGTTGTGGCCGGTTACGATCCGCCTGTGTAGGTGTTAGTTCACGCATCGGCACGCTGCGATTCCCGTGGCGGGTCGGGGCGTGACAGAGCTTGGTATCAGAGCAATTGTTACCGGTTCACATAGAACATCATCGTATACCACTTTCTTGAGTGAATTGGGTAGAGGAGTTAGGAATTTTGTTGTGTTGTTTGATGTATGGTATGTGTGTTTTATATTTCGTAGAGGTTGTTTGGTGATGGCGCGTGGTCAGAGATCTCAGGGTGAGGGATCAGACGCTGCAAGGGAGGATATCTCTCAAGCTTTTATGGAAATTATGACCCAGTTGGCACAGAATGTGAGGCAGGGCAGTCAGTCAGAGGATCCGTTTACTCGGCGCAACAAAGATTTCGTCAGCTTGGGTGGTGAAAGGTTTGATGGTACTGGAGATTCTCTAGCTGCGGATCGGTGGATCCGTAAGGTAGAGCTCATATTTGAGAGGATGGTGCTGACACCTATACAGCGTACTGAGTTAGCAGCACACCAGTTTGACGGAGAGGCTATGTACTGGTGGGATACAGTGAGGCAGAGCCGTGATGTGTCAGAGATGCAATGGAATACATTTTGCCAGGTGTTTGAACAACATTTTGTTCCTGATTCTGCAAGAGCTGAGATAGTGGACAAGTTTCTACATTTACAGCAGGGTTCTAGATCAGTTTCTGAATACTTGTCAGAGTTTACACAGTTGAGCCGCTATGCCACTTATTTTATAGACACACCAGAGAAGAAGAACATAAAATTTTTGAGTGGTCTGAACCCGTTTTTAAGGAAACAGTTGATGGTGATGATTGATCATCCTTTTGATAGATTAGTGGATATCACTTTGAGTCAGGAGCGAGTGGACGCTGAGTGTAGACAGGAGACTCTGGTTCGACGAGCTAGAGGTTCAGAGCGCAGTCAGAGGTTTGGTCGAGGAAGCCAGACCATTGAGCAGGCACCGCAGCCAGAGCGTGCCGTTGTCCAGCAGAGAGACCCTGGTAGAGGGGGACCAGTTAGGACTGGCAGAGATCGCAGAGGCGACAAACGTTCCAGAGGAGATCATCGACAGCAGCAATAGCAGCAACAGAGACAGCCTAGGTGGGGTGGTCAGACAGGAAGTAGGAGCGGTTGCTTCACTTGTGGTCAGGAGGGACATGTAGCCCGTGATTGTCCAAGAGGTCAGACAAATCGATGGGAGCATGTAGTTTGTTATACTTGTGGACAATTGGGACACTTTTCTAGACTTTGTCCTCAGAATAGGGCTGGACCAGCACTGCAGAGGGCGCCTCAGGGACAGTTAGCGCCTGCGTCTGGTAGTGGTCAGAGAGTCCCTCTCCCAGCACCGCCTGTTCGCCTAGCAGCTATTCCCGGTCAGGGAAATGTTGAGGGTTTTGTGCATTCGTCGTCTTCCCTGTTGAGGGCTCTTTTCGATACAGGAGCATCTAGGTCTTTTATTTCTAGACAGTTGGTTGTTAGAGACAACCTTGAGGTGGTGCCTTTGCCGGAGCCCTTGTGCGTTGTGTCTCCCTTGGGCAGTTCTGTTTGGTTGTGGGAATTGTGTCCCAGTTTCGAGTTTTCCTTGTTGGGGTACAACTTTGTGTTTGACTTTATTGTTTTGGGTTTTGAGGGCTATCAATTGATTCTGGGGATGGATTGGTTGTCCAGTCATCCGGTGATCATTGATTGCTTGCATAGGTCGGTGATGTTAGCGCCACCTGATGCTTCGCCTCGTGTGTTGGCTTGTGAGCCCGGTTCGGTTTCGTTGATGTCGAGTTTTCTTAGCTCTCTTGAGATTTCTTGTGCCGACACTAGTTCTGTAGAGGTTGTGTGTGAGTTCCCTGATGTCTTTCAGGAGATTTCTGGTATCCCTCCACGTCGTGAGGTAGAGTTTCGGATTGACCTGGTTCCTGGTACTGCACCTATATCTAAATCAGCGTACAGGCTTGCACCTAAGCAATTGGAAGAAATGAAAGTACAGCTTGATGAGTTGCTTCGTAAGGGGTTTATTCGTCCGAGCAATTCACCTTGGGGAGCTCCAGCAATATTTGTATCCAAGAAGGATGGATCATTGAGGATGTGCATAGATTATCGAGATCTGAATAAAGTGACCATCAAGAATAAGTATCCATTGCCTCGGATTGATGATCTATTGGATCAATTGAGGGGAGCCGTAGTGTTTTCACAGTTAGATTTGCAGTCTGGGTACCATCAGATGAGAGTTGAGGAACATTCCGTTCCAATTACCGCTTTTCGGACCCGTTATGGCTTGTATGAGTTTCCAGTCATGCCATTTGGATTGACAAATGCACCAGCTTTCTTCATGGATTTGATGAATAGATTGTTCAGTCCGTACTTGGACAAGTTTGTGGTAATCTTCATTGATGATATCTTAGTATACTCGAGGAGTTTAGAGGAGCACAGAGAGCACCTTCGCATTGTTTTGCAGACACTTAGAGAAAATCAGTTGTATGCGAAGTTCAGTAAGTGTCACTTCTGGGAGTCTGAAGTTCGATTTCTTGGGCATGTCATTTCTAGTGGAGGTATTGCAGTGGATCCCGAGAAAGTCGAAGCAGTGAGGTCTTGGAGACGACCTAGTAGTGTGACAGAGATTCGTAGTTTTCTGGGTTTGGCTGGTTATTACCGACGGTTTATCGAGAAATTTTCTTTGATTGCGGCACCACTCACTCAGTTAACTAGGAAGAATGTTCCTTTTGTATGGTCAGAAAAGTGTGAAGAAGCTTTTGAAACTTTGAAGCTTCGGTTGACTTCAGCACCAGTGTTGACTATTCCGACACCTGGTAGCCGACTTGTGGTATTTACTGATGCTTGCGGTACAGGATTGGGTGGAATGTTGATGCAAGGCAAGAAGGTCGTAGCCTATGCGTCTCGACAGTTGAAACCCCACGAACGAAAATATCCGACACACGATTTAGAGTTGGCAGCCGTAGTCTTTGCTTTGAAGATCTGGAGACATTATCTGTATGGTGAGAGGTTTGAGTTGTTCACAGATCACAAGAGTTTGAAGTACTTATTCACTCAGAGGGAGTTGAATATGAGGCAACAACGATGGGTTGATTTCCTTAGCAGCTATGACTTCGAGATACAGTATCAGCCTGGTAGGGCCAATGTGGTTGCAGATGCCTTGAGTAGGCGACATGCAGTGATGGCAACCATGATGATTCAGGAGTACCGAACACTTGAGACATTAGCTTCATTTGCAGTTCAGCCTACTTTCAGTATAGAGGGCAGCATGATAGCGGGTTTAGCAGTTTATCCGTCATTGATCAGTAGAGTGGTGGAGAAACAGACCTCTGATCCAGTGATTACGAGGCAGATAGCAGATTTGGTAGTGGACACATTGGATGAGTGTCCTACCGATTGGTCAGTGGGTTCAGATGGAGGGTTGCGATTTCGTGGGCGGCTTTGTGTTCCGTCTGATGAGGAGTTGCGAAGAGATATCTTACAGGAAGCTCATAGATCTCGTTTCACCATTCATCCCGGTGGAACGAAGATGTATCGAGATTTGAGACGTTCTTTCTGGTGGCTTGGCATGAAGAAAGACATTGGAGAGTTTGTGGCACGGTGTGCGACTTGTCAGCAGGTGAAGGCCGAGCATCAGAGACCGTCTGGGTTATTGCATCCATTGGATATCCCGACGTGGAAGTGGGAGTATATCACTATGGATTTCATCGATGGACTTCCACGGTCGAGGAAAGGTAATGAGTCGATATGGGTCATTGTTGATCGGTTGACGAAGTGTGCACATTTCATCCCTGTTAGTATGAATCGGACGGTAGACAGTCTAGCGGTATTGTTCATTCGGGAGATAGTTCGCCTTCATGGGTCGCCTGTTTCGATTGTATCCGACAGAGATCCGCTTTTCACAGCCCACTTCTGGCAGAGCTTTCAGCAAGCTATGGGTACTAGATTGGACATGAGTACAGCTTATCATCCACAGACAGATGGCCAATCTGAGCGAGTGAATCAGGTAGTGGAAGACATGCTTAGAGCATGCATTTTAGACTTTGGGGGCAGTTGGGAAGATCACCTACCGTTATGCGAGTTTGAGTACAACAACAGCTACCACGTAAGTATTGGCATGGCACCGTTTGAGGCACTCTACGGACGACCGTGTAGGTCCCCTGTTTGTTGGGCAGAGATTGGAGAGTCAGTTGTGATGGGGCCGGATGTGATCAGAGAAACTACTGAGAAGATTGAGCTGATTAGAGCGCGGTTGTTGACAGCCCAGAGTAGACAAAAGAGTTACGCTGATAGGAGGCGTAAGGAGTTGGAGTTTGATGTTGGTGACAGGGTTTTTCTGAAAGTTTCCCCGATGCGCGGAGTTGTTAGGTTTCGAAGTCGTGGGAAACTTGCACCGAGGTATGTAGGGCCATATGAGATTACTGAGAGGATTGGACCAGTGGCCTACAGATTAGCTTTGCCGCAGAGTATGTCAGGTATCCACGACGTGTTTCACGTATCCATGTTGCGGAAGTGTTTGGCAGACCCGTCACAGATTATAGAGCCTGCTGAGGTGGAGATTTCGGATGAGTTGACGTATCCAGTGAGGCCAATAGCCATTGTTGATGATGATGTGAAACAACTTCGTCGGAGGATAGTGAAGTTAGTGAAGGTTCAGTGGAGCCACCGAGCGGGTGACGTGACTTGGGAGCTGGAGGATCAGATGCGACAGAAATATCCCGAGCTTTTTGCCTAGGTTTTCTTGTCGTGGCTTTTGTCCGATCTCGAGGACGAGATCTCTTTTAAGGTGTGTATGATGTGAGACCTGCGGTTTTAAAAAAAAAAAAAAAAGATTTTTAAAGGGCGGGGTGTACTCAGTAAAGGTGGTGGGGGCACATAGCCACCCACCCCTTTACAACAGAACGACCCCTCCCCCTCCCCCTTTCTTCTTCTCCTTCTTTTCTTTCTTTTTTTTTGGTTTTCCTTTCGTCCAGCAGCGAGCTCCTCGCCTTTTCTACAGCGATTTCTCGGCAGTTTTTGGTGGATTTTCTTCCCCAATCTCACCTCCTCCTCCTCCTCGGTTCGTTCTCTCTTCCCCCTATTTATTTCTTTGTTGTTTTTTTTCAAAAAAAAAAAAAAAAATCAGTTTTCTTTTGAGTTTGGGGTTTGATCGGGTTTTTAGCTCCGATCAGCCGTGTTAGGGCCTTGGTGGCGTCCTTGGGAGCCCTTAGAACCGACATGCAAGACTGTTTTGTGGTTGGCCAAAATTGTTTTCAAAAAAATCAGGGTGCATGTTTGTTTGGAGGGTTCCTCGGCGTGAATCCGAGCTTTGGGTGCGTGGGTGAGTCTCCTTTTCGTGACTCTGAGTGTCCTTAGACTCTTTTGTGGGCTGTGGTGCAGTTTGGTAGCGATCAGACCGGTGTAGGGAGGGTTTCGGCGCGTTTTCGCCCCACTTTGGGTTTCGGCGGGGTGGTTGCCGAATTCCTATTGCCTGTAAGCTTTCCTTTCAGTCACGCGCCGCTTGTATTTATTTATTTATTTCAGTTTTCGGCTAGTTTACTCATTTTCGAGTCCGCCTTGCAGTTTTAGAATTTTCGTGGCCCCGCATTCGTGGTATTGCGTGTTTGGAGTTTCGACCGGTAGGAATTGGGTTTTGAAAATCCATTCTGCCAGGTGAGTGGAACTATAATTTGTATTTTAAGAAATAAGTATTTGAATTGAATTTTTACATTATACCGTCAATTGTGTGGAATTGAATCCAAATCTGAAATTCGGAGTTTTCAGATATTTCGAGGATTGTGTTAGTTATGTGTGAATGAATTATGCATTGGATTTTCGGAAAACATGATATACTTGAATGAAATCGAATAGTAATTTTGGTGTGATTAGGCTTTGGTGTAATGACATGAGACTGGTATGCTTTGTTTTCTAGTTTGCATAGCCTATCATGTTACCGTGGATTTTCGAGTCTTGAGCATGCATGATAAGCGACTCGAGTAAATTTATTGTGGTGAATTGGGTCATGTTGGGACCCTGGCATAGTCGTGATTTTATAAAAAAATTGCCGAATTATTTATGATTGCACGCTTGTACATTTGGTTATGCACAGACTCGTCATTTGTGCATGTGGATAGTAGTATAAGTGTCTTTACCCCGCTATAATGCCTGTTTGCCGATGCTTAGGAGCTTGCTCGCATCGAGAGTTGGATGGTGCTTGAGATGACTCGCACCTGACATTGTGGACGCTACTGCATGTGGCAAGCTTGCTGAGGTGCGGTGAGCTCCCGCACGCACTTGCCACTATAGAGTGCAGTAGGACGGGTCCCGGAGGATGTGCTTTGGAGATTACTCGCTTTCCCTCCCAGCGCGCTTGATTTTGATTATGTTAGGTTGGCCGTGTTAGGCCAGTAGTTCGGGACGTTTGAGTTTGTATCCTGGCAGATGGCACCCCATTAGGATACAAACAAGCCCGAAGTGGTACTGGTGCACGTTGTGGGATGTGTCTGGGTGAGACACATTCGTAGGGTATGCGGATACCTACGATATGAGACACTTATACAGGGTTTTACATGATTTTTGATTTCAACTTGATTGCTATACCTAGGAGGCTAGGAAGAATTATGAGATTGTTTTATTTCCATTGCTTGATATTTACCATGTTTGAATCGTGTGTAATGATGGACATATATCGTAAACTGGTAGTTATTGTTGAATCTGAAATGTTTGTGTTGTTGCTTGAACTTAGAAACATTATCCTTAGAGACACGGTGTGATTTAGACTTTAGAGCTTGTTGCTTATTCATTGTTGTGTGGCATGAATTTTCCTTGTTTATTATTCCGTTATTTGTATTTAGTTCGCTCGCACCAGCTAGCTTTGTGCTTTGCTGACCCCGCAAGGGGTGTGCTTCTATTGGAGTGCAGGCAGTGTTGGCGTTCCTGCTGATCGTGGCGCGTAGGCCTCGATTTTCCTTGTAGGCGTGTTTTGAGCTTTTTGGTTGTGTCCGCCCTGTACGGGTATGTTTTGCTTTCTCTGTATTTCAGATGTATTCTATATTGTTAAACTACATGTTTGTATACTGGTTTTGTCGCTATGACTCTGGCGGGGCGAATCAAATATATATCTATTTTGTTCAAACTTTAGCGTAGTTTTATTTTCGTTTGTTTATCGTATCAAGAATGTGTTATATTATGATGTTGTGGCCGGTTACGATCCGCCTGTGTAGGTGTTAGTTCACGCATCGACACGCTGCGATTCCCGTGGCGGGTCGGGGCGTGACAGGTGCTCTGCTGGGTATGAATTAGAAATTTGAGGGACTCCAAGCGTGATCCCTTAAAAGATATCTACTCTTATGCACATAAAACATATAGTCTGTATCAACAATTGTATCTTCTGATTACTTCTTTATCAACAATAATACTTTTTTAAATAGCTTTTGTTTTGAAAAAAAAAAAAAACTATATATATAATTGGACTTATGTAAGTAAACATGAGACGAGCTTACATACCTGATGCAAAGTGGGGGGGCTAAACGGATTATGGTATTGTGTGTTGGCTTAGCAAGAATTCCTCTGCCTTTCAATTGGAGGAGAATATCATAGGCTGAAACAGGGGCAAGAGTTTTACTATTAAGCTCTATGGCATTGAGCAAACCTCTTCCTCAAATTTCGTTTATAATCTCAGGGAATTTTTGTTGAACCTTCATTAGCTTATCCCGAAACCTTTGTCCCATCTGATTGGCCCTGTCGTGCCGCAACAACATAAAACTCTGTTATTCCTTCATCCATAAAAGGAATGGAGAGTAACTTTAGCAATCTTATGAAACCCAGCAATAATGAAATGTTTAGTGTTCGATATCTCTAAAGAAACTTTTTCAACATTTCTGAGTCCAACAGTTGATTTAATATTGGAATTAGATATTCTCATCAGTTGTTCATAACTTGTCAAGGAACAAACTCAGCTGCTTCTAGGAAGCACAGATACGGGACATAGAAACAACATCAGACCAAGAGACATAAGAAACCTGAAAAGAATAGCACATGGACATTGTGTGGAATAAAGAAATACAAATACGTTCACACACATGTAAATTTAAGTTGTACAATTGTAATGATTATGATTCCTAGTCTGTTTAATCATTCAGGGAAATTTCAATACTAAGGTTGTGTTTAATTACACTATTTCCAATAGCAAAATAAAATTTTCCATGGCAAATCCTATTTGCTAAATATTTGAATTGGAAAATTTTTCATGTTAAGATGGAAAATATTTACCCATACCCCGAGTTAATTTTTTCCCTTGGGCAGAAAGTCCAAAGATGAGAACAATTCTCACAAAATAGAGGTGCTCTTGACCCTTTAGTCAATTAAATCCCCAAAGCAAAGATGAAGGGAGAAAGGTAAGATTACTCTCGATGTCCTTACCCTAAAGAAAGTTTGCCACTATGCAAACAAACAATGAGATTTTTTTGTATAGGAATTTTTTTCTTGAAATTTTCTTTGCAATCAAACACAGTCAAAAATTTTCTTTTTTTTTCACAAACACTTGTTCTCATAAACCCTAGTTTCAAAACCCCCCACAACCAAAATAAACTAAAGTTTTATACAATGTAATTTCATAGCGAGTCAAGAAAACCTTGCTTCACTCACCATTTTTGGGTGTCAATATCAATATGGGATTAAGGGTATTCAGGCTCCATAACATCAGTATTTATTGGCGCTTTGTGCACGTGTGCGCCACTGGTCCACTATACAAAGCAACGATATTATCTCAACTTGAACACCATGATCTGGGCCCCCATTATGGGGTTCCCATGGTGTGGGGTTTTATCCATAATGTCTCGTTACTAGTAGAGAGTGAACCACATCCTTATATTCTTTCCTGACAACTCTACCATATGAGATGGGGACAATTCAAACCAACACCACTGACCTAACATTATACAACTACCTTAGATTAAGCATAATGAATGACATGGATATTTGAGGGCACCTTATCCATTTTGGTCTTTTAAGTCAAAACAAGGGTTTGTGTATGTGATGTGCTTAAGTTCCCCATTCGCTTTCATTCCTTATTTGTAGTTTATTGTAAGGGTGGGCATCCCATCCCGCGATCCCGTTCCCGTCCCGATCCCGTCCCGTCCCGATTTTTTCGGGTCTTAATGGAATTGAATAATTTCATCCCGATCCCGTCCCGTCTCGATCTAGAATGGGATGGGATGGGATGAAGATTTTCAATCCCGCCAATCCCGTCCCGTCCCGAACTAATTTTTTAATATTAATTATTAATATTTTTATTTACTTATTTATTTATTTTATGAACATTTGCATAAAATGTTCAGGCTTCCAGCAGCAGGCTTCCAGCTGTAGCAGGCCTTCCAGCCTAGCATGCCTTCCAGCCTAGCAGGCCTTCCAGCAGCCTTCCAGCAGGCCCAGGCCTTCCAGCAGGCCTTCCAGTAGGCCTTCCAACAGGCTTCCAGCAGGCCTTCCAGCAGGCTTCCAGCAGTCCAGGCTTCTATTTGATATGTCCAGATTAGCACGCTGATCCCGTCCCGAACCCGTTTGGGATGGGACGAGGTCGGGATGAGGTTTTTCCCATCCCGTCCCGTCCCGATCCCGTATGAACGGGATGAGATAGGGATGGGCATATCTCGTCCCATCCCGTCCCGTGCCCACCCCTAGTTTATTGTGTGCAACATATTGCAACGGTTGTAATTTAGAATCAAGTGACTGTATAACATAATTTTACAATCATAGAGTGAGGAAATAAGAAATATTCGAAGCCAAGCCAAATTTAGGTTAGACTTAGGGTTGGCAGAAACATTTGTTCTTACAGATATTTGCTATGCCCTGCCTCGAATGAGGAGGATATTGGCCATATCCACCTCGCGTGTATATATATATATATATTTTATGTAAAACCCCTTTGATTTATTATTACTAAAATAACCTTAAAATTCAAATCCCAAAAAAACTCAGGGCGGATGCGGGGATCCACCATCCCTGGCGGGGCTGAGATGGATTTGGCAAAAAAGCCGCACCATTGCCAACCCTAGTTAGACTTCATAATTTATAATAAAGCACAAGGAAATTGGACTTTCAAAACCAAAAGAGGATTGATCCAACGCGACTTCGATTGTCCTTAAACCCCAAACTCATTATAGGGGTAAGATAAATATGAAAGTTAACTGCCATTTCGGCATCAGCTATATCCAAAGCATTTACTTTCCTAAATATCGAATTTATAATTTATGGCAATTGAGTAAAGTATTTTATACCTCTCCGAAAGTCCTTCCTCTCTAATGATATTCGTTGAAGCAATAGCCACCGTGCTTGCCAAAGGATTTCCGCCAAAGGTGCTGAGAATTATTCGAGTACAAGTGAGAAAAGCTACCACAAGTCTGTTACAGCTTTAACAATAGTACGAAAAAAAAATAATAATAAAAAAAAAATAAAAAAAATAAAAAAATAAATAATAATAATAATAAAACTGACTTGCATTTAATCAAATAAAATGCAGACCAAAAAAAGTATAAAGCAGTGTTTAAACATAAGCAAAGAAAGGGAATTTGTGTGGATCACATGTTTTCAATAGATGAACACGAACCCAGGATCTCATGAGAACCTACATAAACACTTTAAAATGATCTGGCACGCTCAGGGTGGATTGTTAACTATCTTCTGAATGAATATGTTGAGTTAAATTTATATTAGATCATGGTTAACCCCCCCACACCTCTCTCGAGCTGGGGATTTGTTATTTTCATTTCATTTCAATGGATGTCGCTTGTCTTGAAACTTGGATATAATTAACCTTCAATGGAAAAACAAAAATTTTAGACAAACAGCAATAAATGGACAAATATGGAAAAACAGTATCCATTACATGGACAAATTTAATGATTTCAAACTGTTAACTCATGGTCATAACTTCCAAAATCAAGCACTGCTGAATTAAGATACAGTTCTCAAACAAGGTTAAGAGATTTCAAATCATTTGATATTTCTAAGATTACACTCAACTGTAAGAACAAACCTTCCATATTCTCCTGCTTTGATGCATAGCATCACATCCTTGTCTGCAAGCACTGCACTGACAGGTACAACTCCAGCACCTAGAGCCTTTCCTAGTATCTGAATGCAACAAACATGAACAAGTCACTTAATTGCTATTATACATGAGGGTGATTCAGATTTTAGCAAGCATACTCATTCAGACAAATATTTGACAGGAGCATAGATATGTAGCCACTAGAAGTCGGACCATTCAAACATATTTATAAAATAAGGATGACAACGTGAAGCAGCTATAGTCCTTTACCATATCTGACCATAACTGTAATCATGTTAGTAAATTACAATATATTGTTATACTAATACTATCATAAGGATGTCGATTTATCCTATAATGAAGATGATGTACAACAACTAATATTTATAATGTAACACTTTGACTTGAATCAGAGTTCAGTGTCAACTTGATGTCAAGGGATTCACAAAATGAATCTAGGCTGCGACAATTGTACATTAAGTCAGTCAAACATTAAGTTTTTCGAGGAGTGGTCGATCTCTGAGTCGAATAACTGATGATCTGGTGCTCTTCACATTGGGTGCTAGTCAAACGCCATTGTCTCCTCCGGAAGGGTTTATCTGCTTGCACAGAGGTATGTTTCAATCGGGCGTTCGTTTTCTTGTTATCAAGGAAATTTGGTGTTTCCTGGCGTACCTCGGCATTCCGCCTACTCTGCTGGTGCCAAACGGGTACAAGATGGTGATCGTCATTCTGATCAGGGCGAAGGATGCTAGTCTGAGTGTCTCCGAGGGAGATCCAATTGCTAACCTCTCCTCAGGTTAATAAGCACGTTGTGTGCGTGAAGTCGCCGACATGTTTTGGCAAGCTGCATGATGATTACAAGTTCTGGCAGAAGTATTGTTTCATGGCTCCTTCGTACTTGAAGTATTTCGAGCTTGATGGCCGTCCAATCAAAAGGGAGTTCAAACAACTGAGTGAGTTTAATTCCGTTCTCAATCCCGCTTGTATTGATTGCATATTGAATTGTTATCCATGCTTTTTGTAGGAATTTCCAACAACGCCCCTTTCTAATAATAACAAACGCAGCGGATTGTGGGCTTACTGGCATGGGGCTCTCACTCTATTTAGAGTCCTAAAACCTAAGTCTGAAGGCGAACCTTCTTCGAAGAAGAGGAAGCTCCTAAAGGTTAAGATTTCTAACCCGCCAAGGAGGGCGGAGTTGAATGAGGCATGTTCTTCTTTTGTGTTTCCAAAGAAGCCTCGCACCGCACCTAAGCCCGCTCTTGAGTAGTCGGCCACTTCAGAGGAGGGGCACAAAGTTGCGGGGCAAGATCTTGATTTGTTCGCTGGGGCTGAAGCTATTGTGCCCGAGGGGCATGATGCTCGGATGAAGGCTCGCTTTGCTATGTTGACAAGATCATCCTAACATGTGTATGGCGCAGATTACTAGACGGTTTAGTGTATCATCTGCTACTCCTCCCGAGTTAGTGGGCAAGCTCGTCGGTCCACTAAGTCATGTCATGAAGGAATAGGGCGGTTATGATGATTGAGTTTGAATCATCTCCTTGAGCGCCACACATCATTAATTGGGTATGCAACTGCTAAAAAAAGGCGGGATACTTGCTTCTATATAAATCCTCTTCTCTGTAGAGTTTAGTTTTTTCACTCCTTAGATTCTAGAGACTCTGCTTTGCTGCGTCACTTTTTGTGCTTTTGGATTTTTTAAACTTTCGTAATCAAAAGTTTGTACATTCTTCCATGGCGGGCTAGAATCAGCTTCCAAATGAACTGTTCGCCAAAGGCCGTAAATTTTTTGAGAAGAGGTCGATCTCCAAATCGAATCTGGAGGGCCTTTACAAAAAGTATGGGAACCCTGATGATCTGGTGCTCTTCTAATTGGGCACTAGTCAGATGTCATTATCTCCTCCGGAAGGATTTATCTGCTTGCACAGAGGTATGCTTCAATCGAGCGTTCATTTTCCCGTTATCAAGGAAATTTGGAGCTTCCTAGCGTACCTCGGCATTCCGCCTGTTCTGCTTGTGCTAAACGGGTAAAGGACGGTAATCGTCATTCTGATCAGGGCGAAAGATGCTAGTATCTGAGTGTCTCCGAAGGTGATCTAATTGCTTACCTCTCCTCAGGTTAATGAGCACAGTGCATGTGAGTTTAATTCACCGACTTGTTTGGCAAGCTGTCTGACGATTACAAGTTCTGGCAGAAGTATTGCTTCATGTCTCCTGCAAACTTGAAGTATTTCGAGCTTGATGGTCGTCCAATCAAGCTAGAGTTCAAACAACTGGGTGAGTTTAATTCTGTTCTCAATCCCGCTTGTATTGATTGCATATTGAATTGTTATATGTGCTTTCTATAGGGAAATTTCCAACGACTCCCCTTTTTTCTGATGACAAAGGGATCATGGATAAATTCTGTGACATGCCTCTAATGCAGGTGGAGGATGTCGTCCAACCTTATAATATCAAGTGCAGTGGATTGTGGGCTTATTGACATGAGGTTCTCACTCTTTTTAGAGTCCTAAAATCGAAGTCTGAAGGTGAACCTTCTTCTGTGCGGAGGGCGGAGTTGAATGAGGCTCTTCTTCTGTACTTCCAAAGAAGCCTCACACCGTTCTTGAGCGGTCAGTCCCTTCATATGAGGGGCGCAAAGTTGCGGGGCAAGATTTTGATTCATTCGTTGGGGCAGAAGCTGTTGTGCCTGAGGGGCATGATGCTCGGGTGAAGGCCCGCTTTGCTCTATTCAGGAGATCATCATGACATGTGTACGGGGTAGATTACTGGATGGTTTAGTGTATCATCTGCTACTCCCCCGAGTTAGTGGGCCAGCTCGTCAATCAACTAAGTCATGTCATGAAAGAATAAGGCGGTCATGATGATTGAGTCTGAATTATCACTCGAACGGCACACATCATTAATTGGGTATGCTACTGCTAAAAAAAGACGAAATCCTTGCTTCTATACAAATCCCGTGTTCTGCAGGGTTTAGTTTCTTTACTCCTTAGATTCCAGAGATTGCTTTCGTGTTTCGCTTTATTGTGCTTTTGGCTTTGTTAAACTTTCATAATCGAAAGTTTGTCATTTTTCTATGGCAGGCCAGAATCAGCTTCCCGATGAACTGTTAACTAATGGCCGTAAATTTTTCGAGGAGAGGTCGATCTCCGAGTCGAATCCGGATGACCTTCGCAAAAAGTATAGGATCCCTGATGATCCGGTGCTCCTCACATTGGGCGCTAATCAAACGCCATTGTCTCATCCGGAAGGATTTATCTGATTGCACAGAGGTATGCTTCAATCGAGCGCTCGTTTTCCTGTTATTAAGGAAATTTGGAGCTTATTGGTGTACCTCAGCATTCCGCCCATTCTGCTAGTGCCAAATGAGTACAGGATGGTGATCGCCATTCTGATCAAAGCGAAGGATGCTGATGTCTGAGTGTCTCCGAGGGTGATCCAATTGCTTACCTCTCTTCGGGTTAATAAACACGTTGTGTGCGTGTTGAAGTCGCCAGCTTGTTTTGGAAAGTTGTCTGACGATTACAAGTTCTGGAAGAAGTATTGCTTCATGGCTCCTGCGGACTCGAAGTATTTTGAGCTTGATGGTCGTCCGATCAAGCAGGAGTTCAAACAACTTAGTGAGTTTAATTCCATTCTCGATCCTGCTTGTATTGATTGCTTATTGAATTGTTATCAGTGCGTTTTGTAAGAAATGTTTCAACGACGTCCCTTTTTCTAAGAACAAATGGGTTATAGATAAATTTCATGACATGCTTCTGATGCGAGTGGAAGATGTCGTTCAGCCTTGTAATATCAAGCGCAGCGATTGTGGGCTTACTAGCATGAGGCTCTCACTCTTTTTAGAGTCCTAAAATCGAAGTCTGAAGGCAAACCTTCTTCAAAGAAGAGGAAACTTCCAAAGGTCAAGATTCCTAGCCCGTTAAGGAGGGCGGAGTTGAATGAAGCACTTTCTTTTTCTGTGCTTCCAAAAAAGCCTCGCACCGCGCCTAAGCCCATTCATGAGCGGTCGACCCCTTCAGAAGAGGGTGCAAAGTTGCGGGGCAAGATCTTGATTCATTCGCTGGGGCGGAAGCTGTGTGCCCGAGGGGTATGATGTTCGGGTAAAAGCCAAAATTTCCCTTCTCGACTTGGAGAAGTCGTATCTGAAAATGGTGGGGATTGAAGATGCAACGAAGTTGAGCACAACAGGCGAAGGTTATGCACATCCTGTTGCTGTAGGCGGGTATGGCAGCTTCATCTGATGCAAGTCTGACTTGTTCATTTTCATTGGAGGATTTCGAGTATAACCCTTTTTGGATCGTAAGTCTCCTCAGCATGATGAAGAGTCGCCTGATCGTCGTCCCTATGGCGAAAGGTCCCCTCCATGTTGCCCATATTGTCCTCCGTTCATTTCTCGACCTCAGATTGAGGTGACGGTGGGTCCGAGAGACAATTCACTTCCCTCCTCCCCGTCAATTGCTTCCAAATCGGCTCGTGTAAGGGAGCCAATCATTGCGAATAAGGGGAAAACGATGTTGGAGGGCCCTGATGCAGTGAAAAAAGTGAAGTGCGGTGTAGGCGTGATTTCGGTCCCAATGGACATCCGTCCGGATGCGCGAATCAGTCTATTTGCCCCAGATGTGGTAAAGATGAGCAACCAAGTCTGGCATCAGAAGGTTGACATTTCTTATGCCTCCAGGAGGCATATCAGTAGATGGAATGATTGGTTGGAAAATTATGCTCTGAATCCAGAAGGTGATACGCTAGGAAAGCGCATGGATAAGGAGCAGAAATATATCATGCTGGGGATGTCATATCTAAACCAAGTTGTCGTCGTTGGGATGGAAGTTGAGGCTGCTCGTGAGAGTGTGCATACCATGGAGCGAGTCTTTGCAAATTTACAGAAGTCATGCTCTGATGCTTTTCACGAAGTCGAATCTTTGAAGAATCAGCTTGAAGGTCAGAGGCCTGCTCAATCAGTCATTGATTCGGAGGCTTGGCGAACAAAATCTAAAGCTCAGACGACCCACTTGGAAACACTTGAGTCCGATTTGGCAGAGGCGGTGTCCACGAGGGACATGTCTAAGGAGGAACTAGACCAGGTCCATCGTGACTTAAAACTTGCTCAGGAGACTGCAACCAAGATGTAGGCTGAGATGCAGGCTCTAAGTACAGAGAAGGCCAAGAAGGAGTCCGAGTGGACTGTTCGATGTCAGCATCTGGAGGCTGATGTGATTTTAATGCCAAGAGTGAGACGACAACAGAGGAGAAACTTCTGGAGCAAAATGAACTTAGTGTAGTTGGACAACAGAGGAGGGTGAGTCAGGAAACCGTAGGGTTGATCTGCTAATCAGAGTTCTGACCGCTTATATTGCAATGGTTCAAGCAATCCTGGTCTGTACTCTTTGGAGATTGAGAAGTTGTCTCGACCAAATCTTGTAAGTTGGCTAAACTCCGTGAGAGGGAATAATCTTGGTTGGCAATAGATCATTGAGACTCATCATGTTTTTAATTACTTGAGCTGTTGTAATCCGTCCTTGGCGGTCCAGGCTATAGATCGGACTAACAGTTGTCGTCGCTAGTCTAAGCGAACTGGCCAAATTGTGGTCAAGCGTGTGTGTCACTGTGAGTGGTCGAACAGTGATCCTAGCGAGTTGTCTGAGTTAAGCTTCATAAGCTCTGACTGGACTTCCACATTTCAAACCATCTTGGTCCGCTCCTGGCGGATTAGGTTTCAGATCTAGCTAGACGTTAACGTCGCCGGTAGTAACTGACTAAACTTTGGTAAGGTTCAACGATCATTGTCCATGGTTGGATAATGATCCCTAGCATGTCATCTTGATCAGGCATTGTGAGCACTGACTAGACTCCCACTTTCTAAGCCATCTTCATCCGCGCTTGGCGAACTATGTTCTTAGAACGGACCAGAAGTTATCGTCATCAGTCAGAACAGACTAAACTTTAGTCTGGTTCAACGACCATTGTCTGTAGTTGAAATGATCCTTGGCAAGGCATCTTGATCAGGCGTCGAGAGCACTGACTAGACTCCCATTTTCTAAGCCATTGTCATCCAATATTGGCGGACTACACGTTAGAGCGGAATAAAAGTTATCGTCATCAGTCGCCACTGACTAAACTTTGGTTGGGTTCGGTGATCATTGTCTGTAGTTGGACAATGATCCCTAGCAAGCCATCTTGATCAGACCTTAAGAGCGGTGATTAGGCTCCCACTTTCTAAGCCATCTTCATCTACGCTTGGTGAACAACAGTCTTAGAGTAGACCAGAAGTTGTCATAATTTGAAACTGACTAAACTTTGGTCAGATTCGACGATCATTGTTTGTAGTTGGATAATGATCATTGGCAAGACATCTTGATCAGACATCAAGAGTGTTGACTAGGCTCCCACTTTCTAAGCCATCTTCATCCGCGCTTGGCAAACTACGGTCTTAGAGCAAACCAAAAGCTATCGTCATCAGCCGGAGCTGACAAAACTTTGGTCAGGTTAGGCCAGCGCTTGGCCTCGGGCGTGTAAGTCAGACTTGGGTGTCCTGACTTACTTCACCTAATAGTCCATCTTTTGGGTTGAATCTGACCCGACGCTTATTCAAGTGCACTAGTTGTCTGGGCCTGCTGGCGAGATCATCGTGTCACGCGTACGGTGTACATTGCGAGGTGGTTTAGTATTAGTTACTCACCCACTTAATGGGGTTGTGCACAGTGTCATTAATAAAATGAATGTGGACTCGTGCAGTTGCAATTGGAACCGTTGTCTCCTTATTTCTCGTACGACATTTAATGCTGGCGTAACTGTTGGAGTCTTTGAATGTTCTGACATTTATAGCAGGAATATTTGAATGTTCTAACATTTGCATCGACGAGGCCTGCTATTGAGTGATGCTACTTGGTTTGGGTGAGCATCCATTTGGTTCCATGGGACCTTGTAATTTCTTCTCATATTGTGAAAAAGAGTTACAGACTCCCCCTTAGAGGTCAAATTTGTCTTCCATATTTCGGTGCTCCCAAGACGCCTTTCGCCATGTAGTTTGGGAGATGATACCTGCAACCAACTTTGGGTGGCTGCTCCTACTGTATCTACTGAGCTTCACTCGTGATGCCACAGCCGGAAGGCAGATTGGTGGAGCGGAGCTCTGGGGTGCTAACTATACCCCAAGAATCCCTTTTTTTAAAGGCATCCCCATCGGCCTACTTTTGCTTTCATCATCTTTGCAAGGGGATTGTCGAAACAAAGTATTAAGCGCGTACATGTAGCCTACAGCCTACTTCGGGTACTTTTGCTTTCACTTCCGAAACCTCTTCTAAAGGCAGATTAGAGCGAAGCCTTGATGTGCGTTTCAACGGATCCATACTTACGCCGGACTTAGATACTTGTAGTGTATAAACTTTTGTGCTAATCAGTCGGACAAGCTTTGTAACAACTTTCTTAGTAATCAATAAAGATTGTTTTCTATAACTCGTGTTTTATTCCTTGAATGAATCTGTATCATATTGGCTTGTGCGAACAATTCTTCTAGATTGAAAAAGAAAAGAAATCAAAATAATTAGATAGTTTGACTTTGAGCGGAGACTAAGCTAATCTGGCCCTGAAGGAGGTGTGCATAGTCTTGGCTCAAACTGTGTAGCTCCCTTGGCAAAGTGTCACGTTTCGCCAACGATAGTGAAGTCACTAAAAAGTGAACTTTGTGTGAGCGAGTCGTTCCTCGCTGGTTGTCAGCTTTTGGAGTAGGCGACGGTTTGTCAAAGTGTTGCTACTTAGTTTTGTATTGAACTGAAGTGACAGACGGATGTCATTTTCATTGTTGGATCCTGACTCATTACTTGGTTGAGCCTTGGTTGTTAGAGTTTTGTATTGGTTCGTAAGAGTTGGGTCATGTTTAGAGGTGGCTTTAACGCTCTAATCCAAGTGAGGTAGTGGAGGGTTGTTATTCGGACAAGCCTTATCCTGGCTCGTGTACTCCGCCTTAATTCCCCATTTCCCACGTTTCTTTCTGCCGAGGTGGCACTAGATAGCCATTCTGGCTGACGAAAATTGGGTCTCACCCTTGGACTAATTAGAGTTTCATCATTCGTGCATGCTGATTCTTCCCTCTTATTTAGGCATGATCTCTGATATATATTTTCCCACGGGCTCGAGCTGTAATTGCTAACAATCCAGTTGTTTCAACACTGCTTAGTGGCAGTCTCTCGCTGAAAGTTGGTCTCCTCGAATGGTTCCTTCTGCTTGACTGGCAGTGTACTTGATGCACTGGTGAAGAGTTTAAACTACCGCTTCCATCTGATGGAGCCAAGGCCTCCCCAAGATGATGTTGTAGATGGATGGGGCATCGACTACCATGAACTCCTGGAAAATGAATTTGTGTAGTTGTGGCTCTCCCGCCACTACCGTTAGTTTGATCTTCCCGATAGGGAAACATTTCTTCTCGCTAGACCCGACCATGGGGTGACTAGCGGGCATTAGGTTATCTTCCTTTAACTGCATGTTGCGTAACGCATTGAGGAATAAAACGTTCAAGGAGCTCCCGGTGTTTACTAAGGATCTCTTCACTTCCCACTTCGCTATGAAAATTAAAATAAATAGGGGGTCATTATGTTGAGACTTGATGCCCTGGAGATCCCTATCCATGAAAATCAGTGAAAGGATCGGGTTCTAGACACGAGTATGTTGCTTTTGTCGGTCCACCTACTCCTCGTAGGTGGACCGAGTCCGCATTTCGCATAGCGTCATCTTTTGGGACCTGTTAGATTGTTCAGCTTTCGAGCACACTCCATGCAGGACATGTACAATGATCGTCGCTTTGTCTTCAATTTCTTTGACAGTTTCTTCTCCTTTCTTCACCCAGTCTTGTTTCTCGTCTAGGCTCAGAAATTTTTTGAGTTTCCCCCTCTTGATCAGTGTTCAATTTCTCTTTTAAGATTCTTGCAGTTTTCAATATCGTGGCCGCTGTCCTTGTGAAATGAGCAATATTTTCCATTGTTTCGTCGAAAGTTTGGTGGGCCACTTCACTTCTCCCCAATTCTTAATAGCATTGAGCATATCAGACAGGCTGGAGTTGAAGGGAGTAAAGGATGGGGATTCGACGTAGCTAGAGGCTTTATCTTACCTTGTGCGGCCAAAGTCTAGCTTGCTGTCATTCTACTTCCTTTTATTTCCATCGTCATCCTCCTATTTCTTTGCCTCATTTTTGTCTCTAGGACCAGGGGATTGCTTTTTACTAGCTTCTCCTTCATTTTTGGCAGCCAACATCTCATCGAGAGTGATGTATTTTTGGGCACTATTTGGCAAGTTCATCATATCAGTAGGAGGCTCCAGAGTGAGGAAGTTGTAGAATTGGCCTCCCCTAGAGGTGAAAGCGGTGATCGAGGTCATCGTTGCAGCCGTCGATAAGAGTTAACTCATCATTGAAGCAGACATACTCCTTCAATGTCTTGTTTGGCTTCTGTTTGAGGATGAGCAGGTAATGTGGGCCCTTCCTGATCCGTTAGCAGCTGACAAAGCGGGTGAGAAACGCTTTGGCCAGCGTCCGATATGAGTGAATAAACTTCGGAGGGAGACTGTGGAACCAGATCAATGCTAATTTCTTCAGGCTGGTGGGGAATGTCTGGCACATTACTGCTTCAGAGCCTTCTTTGAGCGCCATCACATGCTGGTAATGGCATAAGTGGTCAGACGATTCGATGTCTCGTCATAAAACTACAGCTTTGGCAGGCTGAACTTCCTCAGCATTGGCTCGTTCATGATGTGATCCGTGAATGGGGGGACGGTGAGGATATACAGTATGTCCGGATTGGTAGCCCCAAGCCGAAGGGGTTATGCGAGGCAGTTTTGTCAGCCTTAGACGTCGAGTCTCCGTTGGCCGCTTTTCTACCCTTGGTCCACTGAGAGCTGACGAGGACAAAGTGGCTCTTCTGAACGTGTTCTCTGGTGTCTTCTGGGGGTGGTGCTCTTTATGGCTCCCTGTCTCCTTCTGCGAGTGGAGGGTTCCGTTGAGTATCTCCACCGCTTGTACGATTTGTTGCACTTGGGCTGACAGTTGATCCACTCTAAGGCCCGTCACGATTGCTGCCAGCACGGGGTCTAGGTTGTCCCCTCGCAGGGCTGGTGCCACCGGTTCAAGCGTTCATGATCACCATATTTTTGGACTGTAAGGAAGGGTGCTATCACTGTTTTTTTTAAGAACTTTGTCGTTCCCCATAGACAGTGTCAAACTGATGGTGTCGAATCCTGTTCTCCTTGACCTTAACCTGCACAAGGAACATGCGTGAGCCAAAGACCACTGTTGTGGCGGCCGATGACACTTTGATGCTTAAGTCAGACAAAACTTGAGAAAGGTGTAATGTTGTAAATTGGGTTTTGTAGTGTACATTTGCTCCTCTTGTGGCCTATTTATCGTGCGAGATTCCTTGTTCAGCTATGCCTTTGGTGGGGTAGTTTAGAGAAAGATATCTTGCTGGAGATCCTTCCTTGCTAGGAGTCGTCCATGTAGGAGAGTTTTCCTACACAACTTGTGCTCCTAGATCTGCGGGGCATTCTTTCCTTATGGAGTGTTGTCCATGCAAGAGAGTTTCCATGCACGACTTATACTCCGGTATTTGTTTTCTAATAGGAGTCGGTGTATTGCTGGTTGACCATTCTTAGGTAGATCCCCCAGATACTAGTCTTATTAGGTTTTGCAGGTATTGGGCTTGACCATGTGACGTATAGGCTTAATAGGGCACTAATGTCTGAGTCCAACCTCTTGGACCCTGCCTAAGTGGGCTTCGTGTTGTCTGGGCTTTGCCAGATTGGGCGCGCAATAAGGCCCGCTTTGCTCTGTTGACGAGATTGACATGTGTACAACGCAGATTACTGGACGGTTTGGTGTATCATCAACTAGTATATAAGGTCAAGCATTCTATGAACATGTCATAGTGCTCTTCAAAATTCTATTTAAGAGATTATTCCAGTTCCAGTTAAAATAATGTTGGACTGTTATGTCATGCTCTTAGCTGATGAATCTTTTGAACAAGGACTGTGTGTTCTTTCTTGTGAAGTCATGACTCATAATAATGATTGCCCGCATAACACTGAGAATCTCAAATTTTCTTTAGATGGTTAATAGTAGTGCAGGTCTTGGAAGTTTATATACAAGCTTCAATCATTTTGACAGATTTTCATGAGTGTTTGTTAGCTATATGTTAGGATTATTGATTTGAATTCCACCGTCATTGATCTCTTTTGTCTGGTTTGAGCTACTTTACTCTATCTGGGGTTGTCTGCTTTGCATCGGGTTTCTGTTTCAGTTTAGCATGTTACCATAAGGTTGTTTAAAAGTTAGATAGCCATGGTCACCCTCAATGCATGATGCCTAGTGAAATTATTATAAAACTAAGTTCATTTTGACATTTTATTATTGCAAAGTCATAATTAGCATTGAGAATTTGGGAATTGGGAAAGTTTCAGATTACAAAACTGTAAGGTATTTAGTAAAATAGTGTGGTGTCCTTATTATTGGTGTTATGACTAACTATATCATTCTGGTTGGTATTTGGTTCGTATTTTGCTTAATAGCTGAATTCTTTTTACGTGAGGAATCTAATCAGTAATTCAGTTGTTAAGGAATTATCCCATGGATTATTTTCTTCATCAGTAATTATTTGAGTCTGCTTAGAGTAGGTAGAGTTTTAGTGTCCTATATAATATGTTTTCTTGATACCTAAAAGGCACGACTTACAAACACCGAGAGACTCGTGGAGTTGCATAAAGGAATCCAAATTTGATTGAGAAACCTCAACCTACAACAAACTTCTTACTCAAAAGGTCATGAAGGTTATTGGCCCAACCTTTTACATAGTTGCGATCACATTTAACCCAACAATGTATCCGAACGATTCATGATCAAAGACCTTAACAACTCCAATTAACCAGTGGCATATTCTGGGACTCCCCAGTGTGCAAAAGAATTGACTATCAGCGTCTTCTCTCATTCAAGCAAAATAAGCTCATGGTTTCCCATGCTAGAGACTAAGAGTGTGTTTGGTTGCATGAAATCCTATGCCATGAAAATTCATGAGGGGACTCCTATATTTTAGGCTAAATTGATGTATCACTCCATATCCATCATTTGATTTTGTAATCAATACTGAGAATGAAAGTTCTATAAACATGAGAATCACATGCCTTGGGGGACTAAGGAGTGGAATTCCCATGATCATGGGACTTCCATTCCCTCCATTGAGTTCCATTCCCTCCATTGATCACAAAATCAAATGGTGGTCAAATGGTAGATGTGAAGTGATATATCAATTTAGCCTAAAATGTAGGAGTTCCCTTATGAATTCTCATGGCATAGGATGGCATAGGATTCAATCCAACCAAACACACCCTAAGACTAATACTTTCTGCTAAGCAAACAAACAGAAATCAGGGGATTAAAACTTATTTATGCCATGAACTTAATTTTATTCGTCTTTGATAATTTTTTATTTTTTTTCTCTTTAGGATATTAAAGCTTGTACTACTCCTTGTCCAAAGCTTATGCGACTTCATAAGATGACAGAGAAACTGAGTAATCCCAAGCATCATTGGGTACTCTTCAAAGAAAAATAATGATCTGTGTAATCTAAACTCCATGCATTATCAGCCACCATCTTACAATATATGTGCCATTCTAGCTCGAAGGAAATAATAAACTGAACAATTAAAGAAAAAGAAAAAAAAAAACAACAACAACAACAAATAACTCGCATAAAACAAACAACTCTCCCTTTGGAGGTTTCAATTCATCAAATCAAGTTCACCTTTTATTGATGGCTACAAGCCAATTTATAACCAATCTAAGCGCAAGCTCTCTAGTTTTCTAAACTGAGAGAAAACCCTAATTGACCTTATTTATTATGGGATACATGTTATAAGCCCGACCCAGTTACTAATAATATAAATAATCCATTGGCCCAACCTACCCATCATCTTCCCTGGGCGAAGAAGCTTGTCCACAAGGTGGAAGGGTGCGTGCATGCAACCCCATCCGCCACAAGAGAAACAAGTTTTTCCTCCCCAGTCGCCTCAATGGCTTCTTGTAAGTTTAACTCATGTAACTCTTCTCCAATCAAGTGGTCTTTAACACAATTGCATTAAATATGAACCGTTTTTCTTTCACATCCATAACATTTCGTTTGAGGACCAAAAGAAGCAGATGTACGCCACCCAAAAGGTATTTCTTTAACACAATTGCCTCAACTTTCTTTGCAATCAAAATTTCCAATCCTGCCATGGCAAGTGTTTTTTTAATCTTCCAATCCAAACCATGATAATACCTGTAAATGCTCATTTGTTTGTTTGTAGTTACTTGGCCCTAATTTCAAGACCCTAAACTCTTCAAAAAATTCCATGGCAGACCTCGAACCCTGCACTACCTCCAAAAGGCGTCTAAATAGGTCTCGTGCATAGTCCTTATGAACAAAATTAATAAGTCGTCGATATAGTTCTTGTGCATAGTCCTTGGGAGAAAAATTAGTAACCATCAATTCCTTTGTACGTAAGCCATATATTTACGTAAAGTTGCCTCATTGCAACTTGCCTATCACACTCCAACAAATTTGTTTTATAGTACTAGAATGTCGTTAAATTCAAGAAGGCTTATCAATCTCTAATTTGCCGAATCATCACCCATTCCTATAGCATGACTTTAAGGCCAACATTGTCCAACACGCTTTCAATTGTGACTCAAGACAAAGAGGGGGAGAAGTTATGGTTCCTGCGGTTAAGGAACATTGAAGCGCAAAGGTGTTAAACGCCACTTATGCAGCTTCTACTTAGTCTCATCTTTACTTGTTCTTCTTCTCTTCCTTACTTTTTTTCTCCTCTTCTTCTTCTCTAATTTTATTTCTTTTTCTCTCTATTTTTTTTTTTCTTGCAACCAAGCATCATCTGATTTTCCACTTTTGTACCTTTTATTCTTCTTTTGCACTACTTCTTCCTACTTCGTCATTTCCTTTACTACTCATTTATCCCCTACTTGCAATAGGGAGAAGAGTAATTCTACCTGTCGAGGAAATGGGCGAGGGAGGCTCCCTCGCACGAGCCCTCGACCTTGGTTTCAAAAAAAAAAAAAAAAAAGAAAGAAAAAAAGAAGAGGGAATCTGAAATTCGAAATGAAAAAGAGATTTAAGAGGGAGGGAGGGAACAATCTCCCTTTCCCGAATACACTCGACACAGGGGTACATACCGATTGTAGCTGTTGTTTTCGTGATTAGGTTCGGTTATGACACCACAATTTTCATCTTTATGGAGGAGTTGTGGGGTTTGAAGAGCTCAAATGGGTTGTTGAACAGTTTGGTCTTCACTTGCTCGATTGTCATGTGTGTTGTATCGTTCTTGTACTGTCTTTTCCGTGATCCAGGCCGTCCTCCGTTTGATTACGTACCGGAAATGAGCGAAGATGATCTTTCGAAGCAAGGGTTGAAGAAAAATGTGAGTTTTCTGAATGCCATCTATTTGTTTGATGTTATGCTTCTATCATTTCTATTGTTTGTAGTGAAAGGTATGCAAAATGATTGTCGTATACTTTGAATTTTAAGTGAAGTCGAGCATTTTTCAATTTCGACACTAATTAATATTTGCGAACCTCTAGGTAGGAGAACAAACATCAGTGCTTTTGCTTTTGGTTTAAGTTGTTCTTGTTGCTATAATCGCTTTCACATCTTATTTTTCTCTATTTAAATTCTTTATTTTTTCAGATTAAAAAAATGTATGACATGTGTCGAGTCCTAATTTTTTGGATAATAGCCGAGTTGTTGTGTCATGTTTGTGTCCATGCATCCTTGCCTGAAACCTATTATTTACACGATTGAGGCCATAACTTCTGCTTATGCCACGCGCCCACACCCTCGTAATCCCTATAGTAGAACTTAGGGATCCCCACGTATGGTGAAGCTAATATTGTCCCACATTGTCATGGTGGGATCTAATCAACTTGACATGGTGGTGCACTGTCTCTAACCACTAGTGCACATCTGCATCACCCATACCATTTTGCTCTTCAAGAGCTGCAGCTTTGTTTATCATCAACAATATTCTTGCTAGGCGGCAGGCGGACAGCAAGTAGGAGACTAGCGCCCAAAAGCCGAGGCCGGGGATTAGGCGGTTTTTTTTTTTTTTTTTTGCATTATAAATTATAAAAATTTAAGTATGATAACATGTAAATCAAATCCAATTCAATGCCAAAATACATATGCACAATGTATTAAAAAATAGTTTTAATTTATTTTTTTCAAACTTGAAATTAAAAAATAAAAAAAATAAAAAAATAAAAAACCCAAGCGGTTGCCTAGGCCCCGCCTAAGAAGATTTTTAGAACAATGGTCATCAATATGATGTTGCTTAACCTTCCCATTAACCAACTCCTGTGGGGTTAAGGTGTATGATTGGTTGTTGATTGTGGTCTGATTCAAGGATGGTTTTGTTTGTGGTAAACTTCATGGTGAGTTAGTGGCACTGCCTGTTGATAATGGGGTAAATAATTGGAAACAATCCAGTCCCCTTACACTGATCAAACACTGGTTGTGCCAAGGTATTTGGGTATTACATCATGGGTTGGAAAGGATGTTGTGGAGGGGTGCTAATGCAGTACATTGGCTAATGGAAAAATAGCAATCGGATGGTATGGGTGGGTGGATGTGGGCTGAATAGATCCTGAATAACTAACACATTTGACGGATGCAGACAAAGCTATGCTCAACAGCTTTGCTCATAATGTAAATGACATCAATGTTGCAAATCAGGCAGCAGTTGTAGTAGGCTGAGTTGGTTTGTAGTCTAAGTTTGTTTTGGTGAATCCTCTCTTGTGAGAGATTGTTTCAGTCACTACAAAAAAAAGACGTTTCAGCAACGGCTAAAAACCGTTGCTAATTGGCAAAAAACCGTCGCTACAATGATTTAGCCACGACACAACAACCGTCGCAATACCGTCGCTAGTTTAATCGTCTCTATTTGAATCAGCAACGGTAAACTATCCCGTCGCTAATTACCCACAACAAAAAAAACCGTGGCTAACTCAAAAAATTCCGTCGCTAAAGCTGCTGAAAATTTCGACGAAGACTGTCGCTAATTGTAAAATAACGACGGTTTTTTGCCGTCGCTATTTAGCGACCGTTTTTTTACCGTGGCTATTTAGTGACGATTTTTGCTAAATAGCGACGGTTTTTTGCCGTCGCTATTTAGCGACCGTTTATTTGTCGTCGCTACTTAGCGAGGGTTTTTTGCGGTCGCTAAGGCTATTTAGCGACGGTTTTTTGCCTTGGCTATTTAGCGACGATTTTTTGCCGTCGCTAAATTGCAAATCTAATTGACAAAACAGCCACGGTATTTGCCGTGGCTATTTAGGGACAACTTTGTTGCAAATCATATTGACAAATGAAATTTACAAATTATAAATTACAAATTATAATTCATTTTTTATAATGAAATTAGCTATTAATGATTGTCCATTTTGAAAATTAATATGAACTACCAGAATTAAACTTAATTGATCAAAATTATAACAAAAATCACACAGTCTCTAGAATATCATACAAAAATTACAAAGAATCCATACAAAAATGACAAAAAAAAAAAATTCGATCTATAGAATATCGGATCTCCGAGATCAGAGATTTCAGATCTCCGCGATCTGAGATCTCAGATCTCCGAGAGAGAGGCAGCCGAGGAAGGGATGGGAGAGAGAGGCGGCCGAGATCGATGTCGAGGGAGGCGGCCGGGATCGGTGTTGAGGAAGCGGCAGACTTCTCCTCTGTGGGTTTCTTCTTTGGAGGTTGAGAGAAAATTTTTTGTTGAGAGAAAATTTTTGTTTAAGTTGGTTTGTAGAAAAAATTGAAATTTATATAGAGAAAGGTAATTGAAGGGGATTGGTTGTGTTAGTTTCACGCGGATCGGTGACGTGGTTTGGTTTAGTGGGTTGGATTGAGCTAAATTTTTTGGTGTTATTGACGGTTGAGATGAGGTTTCACGCGGATCGGTGATATTTTTTTTAAACAATTAGCGACGGGTTTTTGCTGTCGCTAATATAAAAAAAATGTAATTTTTTTTAAAAACAATTAGCAACGGCTTTTTACCGTGGCTAATTGGTTTTAAAAAAAAATTAAACACTAAAGAGTTTAGCTACGGCAATTTACCGTGGCTAATTGGTTTTTGATTTTTTTTATTAGCGACGGCAAAAAGCCGTGGCTAATTGGTTTAAAAAAAAAAATTAAAACACTAAAGAGTTTAGCTACGGCAATTTACCGTGGCTAATTGGTTTTTTATTTTTTTATTAGCGACGGCAAAAAGCCGTGGCTAATTGGTTTTTAAAAAAAAAAAATTTAAACACTAAAGAGTTTAGCTACGGCAATTTACCGTGGCTAATTGGTTTTTGATTTTTTTTATTAGTGACGGCAAAAAGTCGTGGCTAATTGGTTTTAAAAAAAAAAAAACACTAAAGAGTTTAACGACGACAATTTACCGTGGCTAATTGGTTTTTGATTTTTTTTATTAGCGATGGCAAAAGGCCGTGGCTAATTGTTTTTTTTTTTTTTTAATTTAAACACTGAAGAGTTTAGCTACGGCAATTTACCGTGGCTAATTGGTTTTTGATCAGATCGAAGAAGATTAGATCGATCGAAGATATGATCAGATCGAAGAAGATTAGATCAGATCGAAGAAGATCAGATCAGATCAGATAAAAAAAGATCAGATCAGATCAAAGAAGATCAGATCGGATCAAAGAAGATCAGATCAGATCAAATAAGATCAGATCAAAGAAGATCAAAGAAGATAAGATCAGATCAAAGAAGATCTGATCAAAGAAGATCATAGAAGATTAAATCAAAGAAGATTAGATCAGATCAAAGAAGATCAGATCAGATGCGAAGGAGTGAAATAAGGAGGGGTGAGCAAGTGAAACTTTGGTTGAAAGATCTTCTTTGATCTGATCTGATCTTCTCTGATCTTCTTTGATCTTCTTTGATTTGATCTTCTTTGATCTGATATTGTTTGATCTTCTTTGATGTGATCTGATCTGATCTTCTTTGATCTGATCTTCTTCGATCTGATCATATCTTCGATCGATCTAATCTTCTTCGATCTGATAAAATACCAATTAGCCACGGTAAATTGCCGTAGTTAAACTCTTTAGTGTTTAAATTTTTTTTTTTAAAAAACCAATTAGCCACGGTTTTTTGCCATCGCTAATAAAAAAAAATCAAAAACCAATTAGCTACGGTAAATTGCCGTAGCTAAACTCTTTAGTGTTAAAATTAAAAAAAAAAAAAAACCAATTAGCCACGGTTTTTTGCCGTCGCTAATTATTTTTATTTGTTAATCTTAGCGACGGCTAAATTACCGTCGCTAATACAAGAATTAGCGACAGTTTTAAGCCGTCGCTAAATATTTTGCGACAGATTTTTATAATTATGGGTTGAAATAGTATTGAAAGCAATTAGCGACGGTTTTTTTGCCGTCGCTAATCGTATAATTAGCGACGGTATCAAAAAACTGTCGCTAGTTTCCGTAGCTATTAAAGCTTTTTTTTTTAGTGAGTATTTGCTTTTTCTTTTGTTTCATTTGTATAAATGTTTTAAGGATCGCTCAATTTCCAAAAAAAAAAAAATGGCATGGTAGCCATCAAATTTAATGAACGAGTGCAGTTTAAGTCACTGAGATATTTTACTTCTTCAATGATGAATCCAGACAGTTGAAATCACTAAATTCGTTATAGATAAACCATCAGAGTGCACCAATATGTATCTTAAAATTCAAGTTTTAGCTAAGCTTGATGACCATAATTACACAGCTATTCAATTAATGAGCAACGACACTAGAAATTACTAATCTATCAATAAATCATTAAGAAGTCCAACTCTATTGACTATTGTTTACAAGATCTTCCAACAAGACACAAAAAATAGTGATATCTGAATGTGAATTATGTGAAACGGGCCATAGCTATGCCTGCTTTGGTTAGTTTGTGTGATCTACCAAAGAGGTAATCTAGATAGATGAAGGACCAATCGCAAGCATTGTTGATGAAATTATTACTCACATACCTTTAAAGATCTCCTCAAGTGCCATCGCATCACCAAAATCAACTTTAAGATGGCCAGGCAACAATGGTCTAAAACCACGAGTAGCGTCATTGTCACAGCTCATAGAAATCACGGCCAGGGTACGACCATGGAAACAGCCGCAGCATGACACAATTATAGCCTTATTGAATATAGTTGGGTTAATGAGCTCCAAACATCTCCGGGAAATAGTATTATCAATTGATAAATAATAAATGAAACACGAAAAAAATTTGGTATCAAAAACAAGAACTATAAGACCGAGTTTGAAGTTCTGAATGCAAGATCCAAGAATCCACAGTAATATGGTTTGGTCACGTGTGGAGCAAGCACATCGTCAATTAGAAAGGAAAAATCTAGGGTGTTTGGTACTCTATCCTTACTCATTAGAAAATGTGTAGATTGGCAAGTTAATGGAGGTGTAGATGGAGGAGACGACCGTTGAAAACTTAGATGAAGGCGGTGAAAGAAGACATCCTTGAGCTTGGATTAGACAAGGATATGAGGGAAGACCGCATTGCTTGGAGAACCAAAATCCATGTAACCGACCCCGAAAGTATCGGGAATGGGCTTTCATGATGATGATAATGGTGATATAAGGAAAAAAAAATAAAAAAAAATTGGAAACCGTACTTACCCTTCTAAAATTGACAAATCCTACGTCTAGTGCCATCCTAACTTCTCTAAATGCTTAGACCATAGTAAGAACATGCGTTTGATATTAATGATGGTCACATAAATCCTTTTAGATAAAGTAATTCTACTTTGGTTGTGGAGCTTCGTCATAGAAGAACTTAAAGTCTTCCTGTCCTTTTGGATGATTCACTGGCTTCTCAAGGAGTTTCAATATAAAGGAAGGGTCCTATAATTATTACCTACTATGCCATAGGATGGACCCTGAAATTGATTGTCACGCTTCGATTCGCCACGGAAATTGCAGCGTGTCAATGTGTGAACTAATCCGTAACACAGGCGAATCGTAATCGGCCACAACATCATAATATAACACATTTTTGATACGAGAATGAAACGGAAATAAAAACTACGATACAAATTTGAACAAAATAAGTATATTTGATTCGCCCCCCGCCAGAGTCATAGCGACAAAATCAATATACAAACATCTAGTATAACAATATAGTACATCTGATAACACAGAGGAAGCAAAACATACCCGTACAGGGTGGACATGACCACACAGCACAAAACGCGCCTACAACGAAAAACAGGGCCTAAGCGCCACGATCAGCAGGAACGCCAACACTGCTTGCACTCCAATAGAAGCACACCCCTTGCGGGGTCAGCAAAGCACAAAGCTAGCTGGTGCGAGCGAACTAAATACAAATAACAGAATAATAAACAAGAAAAATTCATGCCACACAACAATGAATAAGCAGTAAATTCTGAAGTCTAAATCACACCGTGTCTCTAAGGATAATGTTTCTAAGTTCAAGCAACAACACAAACATTTCAGATTCCACAATAACTACAAGTTTACGATATATGCCGATCATTACACGTGATTCAAACACGGTAAATATCAAGCGATGGAAATAAAGACAATCTCATAATTCTTCCTAGTTTCCTAGGTATAGCAATCAAGTCGAAACCAAAAATCCTGTAAAATTCTGTATAAGTGTCTCATATCGTAGGTATCCGCATAACCTACGAATGTGTCTCACCCAGACACATCCCACAACGTGCACCAGTACCACTTCGGGCTTGTTTGTATCCTAATGGGGTGCCATCTGCCAGGATACAAACTCAAACATCCCGAACGACTGGCCTAACACGGCCAACCTAACATAATCAAACTCAAGCGCGCTGAGAGGAAAAGCGAGTAATCTCCAAAGCACGTCCTCCGGGACCCGTCCTACTGCACTCTATATTGGCAAGTGCGAATGGGAGCTCACCGCACCTCAGCAAGCTTGCCACATGCAATAGTGTCCTCAATGTCAGGTGCGAGTCATCCCAAGCACCATCCAACTCACGATGCGAGCAAGCTCCTAAGCATCGGCACAACAGACATTATAGCGGGGTAAGGTCACTTATACTAACATCCACATGCACAAATGACGAGTTTGTGCATAGTCAACGGTAACAGACGTGCAATCATAATCAATTCGGCAATTTTTATAGAACCACGACTATGCCAGGGTCCCAACATGACCCAATTCACCACGATAAATTTATTCGAGTCGATTATCATACATGCTCAAGACTCGACAATCCACGGTAAAACATGACATACTATGCAAACTCGAAAACGAAGCATACAAGTCCACTGTCATTACACCAAAGCCTAATCACACCAAAATTCATTCACTATTCGATTTCATTCAAGTATATCATGCTTTCAGAAAACCCAATACATAATTCATTCACAAAGAAACAACACAACCATCGAAATCTCTAAAAACCTTGGATTTCGGACTTGGATTCAATTATACACAATTGACGGTATAATGTAAAAATTAAATTCAGGATTTCAAATAATTATTTCTCAAAATAAATATTATAATTCCACTCGCCTGAGCGGAATGGGTTTTCAAAACCCAATTCCTACCGGTCGAAGTTCCTAACTCGCAAAACCACGAATGCGGGACCACAAAAATTTTAAAACTACAAGGCGGACTCGAAAATGAGTAAACTAGCCGAAAACTGAAAAAATAAATAAATTACAAGCGGCGCCTGACTGAAAGAAAAACTTACAGGCAATAAAAATTCGGCAAACACCTCGCCGAAACCCAAAGTCTGGCGAAAACGCGCCGAAACCCTCCCTACTCCGGCTTGATTGCCTCCAAAATGCACAACAGGCCGGAAATGGGTCTAAGGACACTCGGAGTCACGAATGTGAGGCTCACCCACGCACCTAAAACCCAGATTCATGCCGAAGAATTCTCAAAACGAACATGCACCCTGATATTTTTTGAAAAATTCGGCCAACCCCAAAATCAACCTTGCATGTCGGTTCTAATGGTTCCAAATGACGCCACCAAGGCCCCTCCACGGCTGATCGGAGCTATGGAAACCAATAAAACAAATCCAACACCAAACCCAAATGTGAAACTGATTTTTTTTTGTTTTTTGCAAAAAACCAACAAAGAAACGAAGAGGGAACGAAGATAGGAAGAAATATGAGAAGGAGGAGGTGAGATTGGGGGACGAAAATCAACAAAACTGCCGAAAATCTGCTGGAGAAGGAGACGAAGAGCTCATCGCGTCGCTCACTGGAAAGAAAGGAAAAAAAAAAAGAGAGAGAAGAAAGAAAAGGGAGGGGGGGGGGGTTGTGTTTAAAGGGTGGGTGCCTATGTGCCCCCACCACATTAACTGAGTACACCCCGCCCAATTTTTATTTTATTTTATTTTTAAATGCAGATATTACACTGATGGTGCCAAAAGACCAAAACTCATTTTTTCTTATAGTGCTTCCTCCAACTTCATTCTACATTAACATCTCTTAAAATAACAATCTGACTATTAAAAATGTCTCTTAGTAAGAAAGGTACTATACTCTTTAATATTTACTCAATGATAACTAGGATTGATAGTATACAAATCCCCTTTATTTATTTACTTTTGTTTTTCCTATTTGTCCATTTATAAGGTAAAGTGTTTGCTTCTCCTTTTTAAAAATATTTTTTACTATTTGTTGTAGCTTAAAAAGGCATATTAAAGAGTAGAGAATTCAATTGATGAAATATGGCATGGTTCAAGATTATCAATGTTGGTATATTTTGCTTCTACCTCATCCTTCGGGATATTCTTGTTCTCATAACCCCATTTTCTTGCCAATTTCAGGGCAGTTTCAACTTCTTCAGCACCAGTATTCATTGGAAGCACCATATCGTAGCCAAGCATGCTTGTCAGAAGTTGTGCAAATACTGGAAATTTGTCATTATAAAAGGCTCTAGAACTGAGAGTCAGCCTTTCTGCTTGTTCAGAGAGGGCTTTCATGATCTTTGGATGGCAATGTCCCTGCAACAAGAAACTAATAGCACTGAATTACATATCTGGTTAAAGTGTAAGGAGATATATTTGGTAAAGAGAATGTAGAATCAACCTGGTTCACTGCCGAGTAAGCTGATAGAAAATCGAGATACTTGTTGTCTTCGGAATCCCAAACACATGAGCCCTTTGCTTGAGAAAATACAAATGGGATCGGGTGGTAACTACATCATAGCCAGTTAGTTTATTAGTAGGTAATTACAAAGCATCTTTGATGTAGGAGGGTTTCTAGGGTTCCTAATTTGGGTATTTAGGGTTCCTAATTTGGATTTCTAGGGTTCCTAATTTGCTCTCAAGAGTAAATAACTTATTCGTAATCTTTCAATTTAATTATGAGTCTTTCTAGTTTCTTTTAGGATTAGGCTTTAATTTTTCTTTTAGGAATAGACTGCTTGTTATTTTAGTATTTGATTATACTTTTTTCTTTTAGGAATAAACAATTTCCTTTTAGGATTAGCCTTATTTTTTATTTTAGGAATAAACTGCTTGTTATTTTAGTATTTGATTATACTTTTTCTTTTAGGAATATGCTACTTATTATTCAAGTTATTTGAGCACTATTAATAGAGCTCTTCCTCAATATTGTAAGAGACATTTGATTTGAGTAATTTAATTGACATTAGAGTTATTTCTCTGTGTTTTTGGGCGATTCTCTTGTGTTCTTCCTTGTTAATTATCTATTGAAACTAGCCTACAGAATAATCACTATTCTGCCCGGCATCAGTTGGTATCAGAGCTTCAGAATCTTCTTGAGGTGAGATTTCATCAATTTCTATGGCTGGTGGTCGTGGTCGTGGTCGTCGTGGGCAGGTTCTGAACGAGGAAGTCCCTCACTGTGATCGTAACGTTCGTGATGTGATGATTGAGGATTTACAGAGGCAAGTTGTAGAGTTAACCCAGCGTCTAACGACGCAGTATTTCAGAAATCGTGAGATGAAATATCACGATTTTGATTCCAGTTTTGAAAACTCGTATCACAATCGCGCTCGATTCTGGGAGCGTTGTGGTCGGGAGGATCGTCGTGGAAATCTCAGTTTCAAAGTGGATCTACCCGAGTTTTCTGGTACATTACAGGCCGAAGGATTCGTGGATGGGTTGAATAAAGTAGAGCGTATTTTTTAGTATAAGGAAGTTTTAGATCATGTTAAGGTGAAATTGGTCGCCAAAAAACTCAAAGGCAGAGCATCTGCGTGGTGGGAGCAGTTGAAGCGAGCACGAGACAGGCAAAGCAAGGCCAAAATCACTGATTGGGAGAAGATGAAGAAGGGTCACTTCCTTCATTTTGGCTACACTCAACCCTTATTTCAACGACTTCACTCGTTGATGATTGTTTCTGAAGCATACCAGCATGCACCTGCTGTGGAAAAACAACAGAGCAGGAGGCCAATAATCAGCAGTGATCAAAGCGGTTGGCCAGTTCGCGCTCAAGAATTTCATCCTGTCCAGCAGCCACCACAGGGTAATTCTAACTCAAATATTAGATGTTTTAGACGTGATGAACAAGGACATTGAGCGACTGAGTGCAGGAAGCCTGCTATTCAGAAGGGTAACAATCTCCTGATTGAGAAAGACGTGGTAGACGAAATTGAAGAGCTTGGAGAGCCTGTGTATGACACCGATGAAGAGTTAGATATTGTTGATGCAGATGGTTTGCAGAATGGGGATGTTGGAGTTGTTATTGAAGACGATGAAGTGCACGAAGAAACTGATGGGGAAGGAGATTGGGACCTTGAAGACTTGGAGATGCCCAACCAGGATCAAAATCCCATAGAAACCAATATAGAGCTCCCAGTTCTCGAAGCAAGATCTCTAGAAGAAGCTTTGAGGCAAGTAGGGACAGATTTTAAGTATTATTATGCTCATACATGGTTCAGGCAGATGGATAAATTCATTCCTTATGTCAATATGGATGGGCGCGTGAATGCTTTTTACTCCACCCCATCGATATATATTGATGCAAAACATACAGTAAATGAGACATGGCCATTTTACACTGATGACTTCTTCCCATATGCAGCCCGTGCAAATGCGTACTAGCCAGGTTATTTCACCAATAGGCTAGCCATCAAGCGATATGTTAGGATGATGAGTGGTTACTATTTGGCAGTAGACGTGAATCCAGATTTGCCAGCGGAGGTGCAACAGCTAGCAAAGTTTTCTGACCTGATACCAGAGGATCTTCCTCCTGGGTTACCGCCAGAGGATTCCGATGAAGCTGTTGTGAACTCGAGGACGAGTATTTTCCAACCCGGGGCGACTGATCCAAGAAGGTTTCTATGGTTCCTAATTTGGGTATATTTAGGGTTCATGATTTGGGTTTCTAGGGTTCCTAATTTGCTCTCAAAGTTATTTACTAAATAACTTATTCGTAATTTTTCAATTTAATTAGGAGTCTTTCTAGTTTCCTTTTAGGATTAGGCTTTAATTTTTCTTTTAGGAATAAACTGCTTGTTATTTTAGTATTTGATTATACTTTTTCTTTTAAGAATATGCAGTTTCCTTTTAGGATTAGGCTTTACTTTTTATTTTAGGAATAGACTGCTTGTTATTTTAGTATTTGATTCTATTTTTTCTTTTAGGAATAGGCTGTTTATTATTCAAGTTATTTGAGCACTATAAATAGAGTTATTCCTCAATATTGTAAGAGACATTTGATTTGAGTAATTTAATTGACATTAGAGTTATTTCTCTGTGTTCTTGGGCGATTCTCTTGTGTTCTTCCCTGTTAATTATCTGTTGAAATTAGCTTACAGAATAATCACTATTCTGTCCGACATCACTCTTATAAAAGACCAAACTCAATGTGTCTCTATATATTCAACATCTAAACATGTAACTTATCTATGTGATGATAAGGCCTCTCATAAATAACATAAACATATATTCATTGTCAAGTCATCTTTTTAATCAAAAGTAGCTTGTGAATAATTTGAATTTATTCTGGAAACTGCATGGTTCGAAAACAGTGTTGAAATTGCAATTAATAGTTGATAGTAATTTTGTAATGAACCCTTGTGCACAAGGAACCAATGAAAAGTATACTGAGGATTATTTAAACTTATAGTTTTTTTAAATGGCGAGGAAATTGGCGAGGGAGCCTCCCTCACAGTCGTTTTGATAAAAAAAAAATTAAGAGCAAATTTAGGAGGGAGGAAACAATCTCCCTCTTCCCATTTAGAACAGAAGAAACAGAAGAAAGAAGAAGCTCAACAGAAACTCAACCTCTCCCCATCATCGCCTCAACCGAAGAAAGAAAAGAGAAGAAGCTCAACAGAAGAAAGTGAAGAAGCTCAGACCGGTCCCCATTCGATAAGCTTCAAAATCTCTCTACACTACAAAGCCTCGAAGAAAAGATAAGTCTCTCTTTAATTTCTTGTGGTGAGTTTTTAGATCTAGGGTTTCTACAACATATTTCGTGTTGATTTCAGATGGTGGGTAATAGAGACCTTGACCTTTTGATTGGAGATCAAATCACCTAGATCCTTTGATTGGGGATCGGCCACCAATAAACTAAAATAAAAATTTGTATTGCTTGCCTAAACTCTATTACATCATATGTATTTATAACTGAAAGCAAAAATAATACTTCCTAATTGAATTCAAACCTAATTCTAATCAAACAATAACTCCTAATTCAAAACAAGCTAATATTCCCTAAAATAGAATATTGTTCTAACTAAGACATTCTAATGTCAAGTAAATACTAAATAGGATTGGCATCCTAACATCCCACGCTGCCTGAAACAAGGCTTGTCCTCAAGCCTGAAAATTTGGAAAACGTACACGAAACTGCTCGTAGTCTTCCCAAGTAGCTTCCTCCACAGGACGGACGGTCCACTTGATAAGCCAGCGTGTACTGGCTGCCCATAGTAACTGTATCTAGTGTTTGGTTGAGGCGGCGGAGGTACAACTGATGGGTTTGTATGGTCCCATCTGGTTGCTTGAGGGGGGTAGTTGGAATAATACGAAGGAGGGTTGTTATGGAGTTGTTGGTGATGCGCAAGGAAGGTGATGGCCGGTGAAGAACGAAGTAACAAGAAATTTTTTTTGGCTCAGAATCGATGATGGTCTGATACCAGATAAGACCTTGACCTTTTAATTGAAGATCAAACCACCTAGATCCTTTGATTGGGGATCAGCCACCAATAAACTAAAATAAAAACTTGTATTGCTTGCCTAAATTCTATTACATCATATGTATTTATAACTGAAAGCAAAAATAATACTTCCTAATTGAATTCAAACCTAATTCTAATCAAACAATAACTCCTAATTCAAAACAAGCTAATATTTCCTAAAATAAAATATTGTTCTAACTAAGACATTCTAATTTCAAGTAAATACTAAATAGGATTGGCATCCTAACAGTGGGGTTCTAGATCTAGGGTTTCTTCGTTGATTTCAGGTGGTGGGTTTCTAGATCTAGGGTTTCTTCTTTCATTTCGGGTTGATTTCAGGTGGTGGGTTTCAGGAAGACGACTTTCGTTTTCAATTTTTTTTAAGAAGAAATTTTGTTTTCAGTTTCGCATTTCCTCGCCATCTAGAAAACTGCATCTGAAAACATTAACAAACCCTTTCGGCGCTCCTCAAATCACTTCACCAGACAATGTACAATCTCCAAATTGTTTGGGAAATGGAAAAACAGTTGTGCAAGTTTACTGGAGAAGAATCCAGCATTTCTAGTTATCGATACTTGTCAAGCACTGTTTCATGGCAACCATCTACCCAAGTCTAGAATGATTATCCTAATATACTGAATGAATGATTTCGATCATCCAACTGAGGTTCTTCTCATGTCATTCATTCAGTGGTCCCTGAGAAAAAAGAAAAGAATACAGTTTAAATTGATGCTCATGGTCATTGATATGAATTTTAGCATCTTAAGTGGGTCATTTGTTATTGGTAGAGCTCCCGCATTTACTGAAGATATTATTGGTGGGGAGAATGGAGAAGGAATTGTGCCGCCACCAGAGAGGTCATTTTGGGCTAAATATGTGAGTATTCTTCTTATAATTCTTATTTGAGGCTCTGGGCTATTTAAGTTGCAAAGTGACAATTTGTGGAATACACATTGTTGTAAGATCTGCTATGCTGGTTAACATGAGTTGTATAGCGCGCATGACCGAAATTCTTTAACATGATACATCTGAATAAAATTATTTTTCTCCGTGGCATCGTTGTAAATCACCTTTGCCATCTTTCTCTGCTGCAGTGGATGTATTTGATTCCTATTGGTCTCATTGTCATGAATGCCGTTACCCAAGCTATGAACTTGCCTGAGGATACGGCTGCTGGGCAATCACCCTCCCAACCTCAGCAAACAACATTAAAGCATTGGGTTTTAGGTTCTAGAGATTTCTGCTGCTGATGACGATGAAAGGAACATGTAGCCAATCATCAGTGGAACATTGCTGGTAACAAAATACATTTGGTTCAAGTAAAGCTCAAAGGAATCTAAAGTTTGGTGATAGACAAATTTATGAAGTTCTCCCATGTAAAATAAAAGGAACTTGTTACAGTCGAATGTAAGACTTGCCTATTTTATCGTCATGTACAATGTCTTTCAAATCTTGGGCAAAGGAGCTAGGTAAGATTTCCATAAATTCTGTACTTGGGCTCAATCTCGCTAGATTATCAGCAACCCCGTTCGTTTCTCTGTAGACATGCTCTAGTCTGTAATCCTCTAGTGAACTAAGCATCCTCATTATTCTTCTAACAGTCTGTCGTACATTCCATGCTGTGTTCCTCGGCTTGGTTAGGTACTGTAGTACATTTGTAGAGTCTGTGCATATAACCAGTCGCCTGAAATTGTGCAACCTAGCAAGCTTTAAGCCTGCCTCCACTCCTTGTAGTTCATGTGTGACGACGGTCTTACCTGTATCTGATCCTGAACACGCTGCTCTAACGTCACCATCATGATCTCTAAGAACTGCCCCATAACCACCACGATCTCCTCGCAAAGAACCATCAGTGTTCAACTTATGCCAGCCACTGGGTGGTTTCTCCCATCGACACATGAGAGGTCTCTGGATTACGAATGTTGCATCTAGATTCCAGCGGCTAAGTAACTGTCTAGTAGCTGCATTGTCTTCTATCGTGATGCCATCCATACTAAATTTTAGACGAACATCATTATAAATGCGTTTCACAAGTTCACTCCCTATGCATTGTTGTTGTTCGTGGACCCTTTTATTCCTTTCGGTCCAAATGAAGTAGACCTTCGCATTAAACGTAACCTTTTTAATATGAGAGCTGAGCCCGCCACCTGTGAAGTGTTGGCCGTACCATGCAATTTCGTCGTTCCAACCGGCGACTTGTCGCGAGTAACTGAGGTAATGTAACATCGAGTGTTGCGTTGTTGATGCCTAAAATACAAAGTTGCAATTACTAAGAGTTGGTTATTTCAGTTACACCCAAGTTCTTCACTCAACACTCAGTATGCTCATAAAAACAATATTTACAAACTTTAAGATCTTGAGCATATCGCAACCAATGGAATTGGACTATCCTAGGTGCCAAGGGGTCAAGATAGCATCCATGACCAAGCACGAGGCATTCCAGCCCTTCCAGTCTTATCTAAGTTTCAATCATAAGTAACTCAATAGGCTCATTGTCTGTAACAATCCTGCAGGACGAGAGTCAAAACTCGAAACAAATTGCAACTAACAGCCGCCTGCCTATTGTAAAATATATAGAATCTCAGCTCAATGCAAACTACCGCAATCTTGAACAAAGAACAACATTTACCATGCCTGGACAAGAACAAATAAATTTGCTGTAGATATCCAGCAACTTAATGCACAAAACAGAGGACTGCAAATACTATAAAGACCTATATAGCCATTCCCTCTTATGTGCCTTGCACTAAAGCACTGTTAAACTGATTGTATAGCAATTAGGAGTCCTGCAAATCTAGAAGTTCAAGACAAAACTGACTAAACTATTCAAAAGCAAAGCTCCAAATTAAACAAAGGAGGTTAAAATTAACATTTTGAAATCAACCCCCAATACATGATTAGAGGGTGGATCCATTTATATATCAAGTCAGTCCTTGGATTGGATGTTGGGTCGGTGTCCGAAGCAGAGTCCCTTTGGTTTGATGAAGGCCCTGGACTTTCAAATCTCCAGCCGGATGTTGGAATTGCTGCTACTGCTGATGAAGCTGTTGCAGGGACTGATTAATTTGGAGCTATTGAAATTGATGGGCAGCTAAGAGGGTGTGCATTGCATGATTGTTGGGATAGAACTGCTGGCCAACACCATAAGTCGACCCTAAGTTCATCGTAGGCCCGCCACTGCCAATGTTTTGTCCAGTCATCAGCTTTAAATGTTGTACTTCATCTCTCAGTGCATCATTTAGGGCTATCAACAAAAAGAAATAGATGAGTTTTTGCTTACAACGAACAATGCAAGGGTGAGGGGGAGAAGTGTGTGTGACAACAAACATTTATGCGTGACAAATGTTGCAACATGTTCACCTTCTGAACTAATATTTTTAAGCCTCACCTTCTGAACTAATGTATGCTTGGGGCCTTCTATAAAGAATGACTTAACGGAAAAGGTATTTATGTTGCCGCATTAAACACATGACTTCTTGATTGAACCACTGCACTCATTCTTAATATTTTTAAGCATTACTGAAAATCATTTCAGAACTCTTTATTTGAATAGTTTACTTGGTTATATATACATTACACACTGTTATTTCTAGCGTCTAAAAGCAGAACACGATAACTGTAACTTATAGTTTAGCATCGGAATTATGAGTTGATCAAGAAAGAAATATTCTATCACATCTTTGTTTCAAAGAGTAACTCTTATGTTACAAGTACTTCTCATTTTTTTTCTTAATCCAAACACTCCATACTCGAACACACATAAAACTCTTCATGCTTAGATCATCCACTTTTTCATATATCCTCAAACTTTCAATACTTTATATATGTTTGGGTGGGAAATATTATCTATCATATATGAATTTTTATATTGTAGTCTGTATTACTATTGGGACTAAGTACTAAATAGACATCCATTCCAAAAATGGTGTTAAGTTCACAAATTGGCATTTACAAGAAGCTGCAACAACAATCAAGACTCGTGCAGATGTCACTACCCGAATGCTTGAATTGAATCAAAGAGGCATCAATTTATCTACTTTCAAAAACTCACCTATAAAGCAAGTTTATAGGCGAGGAACAATGGCTCATTTGAGAAATTTGAGAAGATGGAAGAAACCAATGCTGGATTCTTCTCCAGTAAACTTGTGCAGATGTTCTTCCATCTCCCAAACAATTTGGAGATTGTACATTGTCTAGAGAAGTGATTTGAGGAGCGCCGAAAGGGTTTGTTAATGTTTTCAAATGAAGTTTTTCTAGATGGCGAGGAAATGCGAAACTGAAAACGAAATTTGTTTTTAAAAAAAAACTGAAAACGAAAGTCGTCCTTCAGAAACCCACCACCTAAAATCAACGAAAAAATCCTAGATCTAGAACCCCACCATCTGAAATCAACACGAAATATGCCGTAGAAACCCACCGCAAGAAATCAAAGAGAGACTTACCTTTTCTTCGAGGCTTTGTAGTGTTGAGAGATTTTGAAGCTTTTCGAATGGGGACCTGTCTGAGCTTCTTCACTTTCTTCTGTTGAGCTTCTTCTATTTTCTTTCTTTGGTTGAGGCGATGATGGGGAGAGGGAGACTGTTCCCTCCCTCCTAAATTTGCTCTTAAATTTCGTTTTCATTTTTTTTTATATCAAAACGCGTGCGAGGGAGGCTCCCTCGCCATTTAGAAAAACTGTTAAACTTATTCAACAAACTCAACACCAAGTCTGACCAGAACAACAACAGGTACTAAGAGGATGTAAGCATGTGGTACTATAGATAGAAATGTGAGTGTTGCTAGGGCGCACTGGTAGTTCACCCGGTAGTTAACCTGGATGGTGGTAGTCACGTGCATCATCACGCATGCAAAGCACGTGCGAGTAGTGAGAAAAAAAAAAAAAAAAAAAAAAAAAAACCCAAATCGACAGAGAAGAATTTTTCTCTATAGAAATCAAACCTTGTTCAACAAAACCCTTCAACAAAACCCTAGATCTATTTGTGTAATCAATCAAATCCATATCAATCCAATCCAATCCAAGAAGAACACAACACAAAGGTATTTATCTCCATTTCTTTCTATCCTTTTGATTTTGAAATGCTATCTCAATCTTTCAACCAAACCGAAAGCAGTGTTTATCCCTAGTCGACAAATGATTTTGAAGAGGGATAGCATTTCGAAAGCAGAGTTTACTTTCATTTCGAAATGCTATCCCAAACCGAAAGCAGTGTTTATCCCTAGTCGACAAATGATTGAGAATTTGAAAAGAGGGCCTTTTCCACAAATGCTTGAAGGAAATGCTATCCCTAGTCGACAAATAGGAACTTCTAGGGTTTGTAGAACCACAAATTCTAATCATTTCTTTTCATACAACAAAATACATGGTTTTCAGTACCATACAAATCAAATGAGTCAACAGAGTAAAGGGGTTTGAACAATGTAGAATAATTCATAAATACTAACTTACAATTCAATTAAAAAGACGAAAACATCTCATTTCAATGTATTGAAACATACACAACTATACACTGAATCAAAATCAACAATTTAGGCTTTCCTGAGTGTTGTATGATTAGCAATTGTATTGTTAGCCTATATATATATTATTGTTAACTTCAGTATAGTAGTATTAGAGATTTAATGGGGTTTTGCTTGTGTTGAATTTTTCATATTTTCAGGGATGGACACAGTAGAAAATAATGAATGTAAGGAAAATGAAGAATTTTTAGATGAGATAAAAGATCCTTGCGTAGGGATGGAATTTAAAAATATTGAAGAGTTTCAGTCGTATTATCATGATTATGGTAATAAAAAAGGATTTCCAGTGAGAGTAAGGGCGACTGAAAAAGATGTGGATGGAAATTCTAGATATCTTATTCTTGCATGTGGTCGGACTGGGATTTCAAAAAGCAAAGCAGAAAGTGTTATAAAATTGCGTCCCATGGGTAGATGTGGTTGTAAGGCTAAGATTAGAGGTTGTATACGCCCTGATGGAACAGTGAAAGTGACAACAGTAAGTGATGATCACAATCATGATTTGAGCCCTGGAAAATCGAGATATTATTCTAAAAATCGAGTTATGAGCCAATATGTGAAGAAGAGACTTGAATATAATGATAGGGCGGGCATTAGGCCAAATAAGAGTTTTACTTCGTGTGTGGTTGAAGCTGGTGGGAATGATAATATGACATTTTCCCAAAAAGATTGTTACAACTATCTGCATAAAATAAGGCAGTTGAGACTTGGTGAGGGGGATGCGTCTGCACTTCATAACTACTTTCAAAAGATGCAAGCCAATAATGCTGAATTTTTCTATTTGATGGATTTGGATGAAACAGGGAGGTTAAGAAATGTATTTTGGGCTGATGCATGGAGTAGAGCAGCTTACAAGGAGTTTGGTGATGCCATTACTTTTGACACTACGTACTTAACTAATAAGTACGAAATGCCATTTGCTCCTTTTGTTGGAGTGAATCATCATGGTCAGTCAATACTTCTTGGATGTGGATTGATCTGTAGTGAGACAGTAGAAGAGTTTGTTTGGCTTTTCAAATCTTGGCTCGTGTGTATGAATGATCGTGCTCCAGATGCTATCATCACTGATCAGGATAGAGCAATGAAGAGAGCCATCGAAATTGTGTTTCCCAACACACGCCATAGATGGTGCCTATGGCATATTATGAAAAAGTTGCCTGAAAAACTTTCGGGTTGCAATCAATATGAGGCTATAAAGTTTGCAATGCAACGAGCAGTTTATGATTCACTGTCTCATGAAGAGTTTGAAGAATATTGGTATGGGTTCATTGAGAAATTTAACCTTCAAAATAATGATTGGTTGAGTGGATTATACAATGAAAGAATTCGTTGGGTACCAGCATTTCAGAGGAATACTTTTTGGGCAGGAATGTCTTCAACACAAAGGAGTGAAAGTATGAATGCTTTCTTTGATGGTTATGTAAATTCAAAGACTACTCTAAAGCAATTTGTAGAACAATATGAGAATGCACTACGAAGTAAGGTTCAAAAAGAAGTTGACGAAGACTTTAAATCCTTTAACCGTTGGCTTCCTTGCATTACTCCGTACGAATTTGAGAAAAAATTTCAAGCTGCCTACACCACAAATAAATTTAAGGAGTTTCAAACAGAGATTGCAGGAAGATTATGTTGTGCAGTAAATCATGTGAACGAGTTAGATGGCTTTCAGGTTTATTATGTTTCGGAAGACAGGTTGATAGGAAGTGCATACAGATCAATCAATTTTAAGGTTTATTTTAATAATGACGACTTCAATATTCAGTGCAACTGTCAGTTGTTTGAGTTTAGGGGGATTTTATGCAAACATATTTTATCGGTATTGTCTCAAAAGAGGATTAATGTTTTACCAGAAAAATTTATTCTTCGAAGGTGGAGGAAAGATGTTAAGAGGTGTCATAAGAAGGTTAAAATTGTATATTCAGATTGGGCAATGAAGCCTGAAAATCAACGGTTCGATGAGATGTGCAGTATCTTTTATGAAATGGCTGACATAGCTTCCGAGGATCAAAAGGAGACAAACAATGTTAAACAGTTGTTACAAATGAAGCTTCGTGAACTAAAGATATCAAAAGGTGATGGTGATGTCAATGTTGAGCCAGAGGAGTTGTTCGAAGTTGGCGCTAAAAGTAGTGCTGAAATTCATAGTCCATTGCATGTTCGTTGCAAAGGACGACGTTCTACCTCGAGGATGCAATCTACAATGGAAAAAGCCTGTAAAAAGAAGAAGAAGAAGCAAAAAGAAACACAAAAAGAGACTAATTTGGTAGGTTTACTTGTTTGTTTTGCTTCAATGAATATATATATTTTTTCAATTCAAGATAATATAATTTTAATTTGACATGTCATTTGTAGGGTTCTACCCAAGTTGGATATGAAAGTTCACAATTTATGACACATCTTTCAGCTACGCAGGTTTGTCTTTAGTATAAAGATTATTCACTTTTGATTTGTCCCGCTATGATTGTTAACTATGATTAACGTGTTTGTCGTTTTGAAGGGTGAAAGTATGGAGTCATATTATTCACAACCTAGTGGACTTGGTCGGGTTTACTCACTTATATCACAGGTACATAATTTACATGTTTATTGTCATTTTAACAACCAAATAAAGATTGTAAGCCTTAATCGTTTATTTTTGCAGCGACCAACTTCTAGCAACGACATGGAGACGTACAGAGATTGTACAGATATTGCAAATGAATTCTTCAACCCTGAAAGAGATCATTCAAACATAGTGTCAGACATATGGAAGCGTTGAGGATCCAGTTCATGCAGTTTCATTGTTGCAAGTCATGAGTTTCAGTGTTTCAGGGTGTAATGTCGGGTTTTCAGAGTGTAATTTCAGTTTTTCAGGATGTAAACTCGTATAATTTGCTATGTAATTTTCAGTGTTTTTCCAGTGTTTACTGTCAGAAATTTTTAGTATCTCAGTGTTTATCATTGGTTTTTTCAGAAAATTTCAAGTGTTTTTGGAAAAAAAAATTCCACTGATATCAATATAGGATAAACTGTCGGGTTTTCTTGTGTGCAGAATTTTTGTTCATAGCAACATAGCATAAACTGTCAGAAATTTTCATAAACTGTCCATAGCAACATAGCAATATAGGAACTATGTGTTTTTCCAGTGTTTAATGTCAATAATTTTTAGTATCTCAGTGTTTATCATTGGTTTTTTCAGAAAATTTCAAGTGTTTTTGGAAAAAAAAATTCCACTGATAGCAATATAGGATAAACTGTCGGGTTTTCTTGTGTGCAGAATTTTTGTTCATAGCAACATAGCATAAACTGTCAGAAATTTTCATAAACTGTCCATAGCAACATAGCAATATAGGAACTATAGCAATATAGGATAAACTGTCAGATAGCAACATAGCATAAACTGTCAGAAATTTTCCACTGTTAATGCGGCTTTTCTTCTGTTCATGCGGGTTTTCTTTCAGTGTTTACTGTCAGATAGCAACATATGAAATCCTAATAGCACTTCTGATAGCAACATAGGCTAACAATAGCAACATTGAACTAACATTGCAGACACTAACATTGGCTAACAACACTTCTGATAGCAACATTGCAGACACTAACATTGAAGTGAACTAACATTGCAGACACTAACATTGGCTAACTAACATTGAACTAACATAGCACTTCTGATAGCAACATAGGCTAACAATCCCAATATCCTGACAGCAAACACCAAGATCTTGATTTTTCATAAGCATAAAAACATTTGACAAGCATATTCATATTCATTTTTCATAGCACCATACATAAACAGAATAATATATCATCCAAGATCTTAAAATTCATTTACCCTCCAAAACATATTCATTTACATCTCACATACTATCCAATACCTTAAAAAACACAAGTACAAGAATTAATAAAACTACTACTAATATACTGTTGATTAGGTCCTTAGTAAAAGCCCAAGTATCGTTGACTTGATTTTCATAATCTTGATTGCGACGACCCTCGGGAGCATTATTCACTTCGTCTACCACTTCTTCCGTGTCGGTTGTTCTTGACTCCCTTGTTCTTGTTCTTGATTGGTGGTCTCTTCTCGACGCTAGTTCTCTTTCTCTTCTCGACGCTTGTTCTCTTTCTCTTCTCGCCTCCTGCTCCTTCCACATTTCATAATCTTCAACCGCTTCTTCAAGTGAATTAAAACCCTTGTAGACAACATCTGTATATCCGTTTACTTGTAGTGCGCAACTTGACCAAGTAACATAAATGCCAGGAACATGGCCACGATACACAACATAAGCTACGTATGCCATTACTGCGTTGGCAAAGTAACAGATGTTAGTTGGGGTGACACAGGCAAGAATACATAAAAATAAATTGCATTAGAAACAACAAAAACAACCAAAAATACATTTCAGAAAAAATACTGAGATACATTTCAGAAATTACATTGTGAAAATGATATGCATGTTGTTCCTCTTTTGTTATGTAATTACTGTGTCATTTAGTTTAAGTGGCAGTAGAGGACTGTAGTTATAGATTTTGTAGTGCACAGATTGTATATAGCAGGTTAAAACAACAGAAGGTAGCCAGTATATTATAAGAAGAAATTCTCTTTTAATGGTTGTTTCAACTTGCATTGCAGCAAAATGGCTGGAAAATATTCATGGCATGAACTGGTGGAGTAATGGACCAGAATTTGGCTGCCTACAGTGTGTTTGGTTGCGATGAAAATTTTGTCTTGAAAATCAAATTGTTGAGCAACTATTTTTCTAGGACAAATTTTTGTGTATAAGACATCATGTTCTATATAAACATTAAATTCTAAACCACTTTATCTTCTAGTTTTAGGAATATGTATGTACATGAATCTTGACAACCCTTACATTTTTATTTATAATGTTCATTAGAAATTTGATTAGTATATGAATCTATAACTATAGATTTTCATAAGATACAAAATAAACCAATATAAAGAAATCCTAATTTCAGTATGAAAAAATGAATAAACCAATATAAAGCCTTAATAATAAAAGAACTATGGATAACAAGATGAACAAAAAAATTTAATTAATGTAAACAATCTACTAAACCAAATTTCAAATGACATGGAGACAACCCTAATTTCAGAATGAATAAAAATCAAAACTGAAGGGCTTACAAACTTGAAGCCCTAATTTCAATGTCGAAACCCCAAACATCAAATTTTCAAATAGTTTCTCTACAAATGGAGAAATCGAAGATTTGGAAGCATAAACATAACAAATAGAAGAACAAGAAGACTTACAAACTTGGGATCACTGAAGAAGTCCCGTCCAGGAATCGCAAAGAGAAAGAAGAGTGAGGGACTGAGAAAGAAAGGTCGACCTTGTTTTCGCAACTGCTTGTTTTCGCGATTTCGCGAGATGAATCGAGAAAGAAAGAGTGTGGAGCTAGGGTTTATGTTTACCCAAATCGAAGAGAAGAGAGAATAGAATTCGAGCTTCTAGGGTTTATGTTTACCCAAATCGAAGAGAAGAGAAAGAGAATGAGAATTCGAGCTTCATTCGTTCTGTTTTTTTTGTTTGGGTTGGCTTTAGTCACACGTGCCTGGCACGCCTGGATGGGCACGTGCCTAGCACCATCCAGGTGAAATACCGGGCAAAAAACCGGTGCTTTTTAGAATTTTCGTAGAAATGTTACATATACTGAATGTGCAAGTCCAATCAACTCCAAAATTGATTCTAACCTTTTTTCATACAGGTTGAATCAAATCTGTCAAGATCCTCAAGGGATTTATAAAAAAGAAGCAAAAAGACATACCATTCCTAGATATGATATGGATATATAATGGAGACATACCAATGATACGAGTACGAATATCCTAACATAACATAGAATCACAGTGACTTTGGGGCAAACAATCATCTACGAAATTCCAATACCCATATATTCATTTGATTAAAAATAAGAATTAGGTTCATTAAACATCAATTACAATCTAAACTAAACCAATTTGACAACCCCAAGATCAAATTCCAAAATTTAAAAAAAAAAAAATTAAAGAAAAAAAAACTTGGAGATTTAATGTAAAGAGAGGGAATTGAGCAACTCACTTATGAGCTCTGTATTCGTGTTCCAAGTAGATAAGATGTTTTGAAGAGGAAGAAGAGGGGTTTCCTTGAGGTCAATCATAAAATAAAATAGAATGGAATGGTGTTTGATTGATTAGTAGGAAGAGCATAATCAAAAGTAAGTGGGATGGATGGATACACACGATAAAGTGCAACAAACAAACAACAATAATTCTAGCCGGCTTGCGTTTCGTACCTGAACCCTCCTAGGCACGTGCGCCTAGGAGGGTGTTGGGCACGTGCTATCGTTTTGGCTCCAAAGATTCTAAGTTTTGGTTCCAAAGACCCGTTTCAGATCTGGTTTTTGAGGCATTTTTGGCTCAAAATTTCGACGATGAAATACTCTCAAGTTTTTGGCTCAAATCTAGGGTTCGAGATCGGGTGTTTAAGGCAATTGTGAGGAGTCTGTTAGGAGTTTGTGAGGCTCACTGGCGTTCGAGTGATTTGTAAAGAGTCTGTGATTTGTGACGAGTCTGTGATTTGTGAAGCTCACTGGTGTTCGACTGCTTTGTGAAGAGTCTGTAAGCTCGACTGGAGAAAGATTTTGCTTTTGGCTCCAAAGACCCATAGACATATCTGGTTTTTGAGTGGTTGTTTGGCTCAAAATTTTGACAAGGAGAAACTCTGAAGACTTGAGAATCGATCATTTGGAGAAGCTCGATTTGGAGAAGCTTTACAATCACTTACTGAGGTCAGTTTTCATTTGGGTTTCTCAGATCTTAAATATGCTTGAAAGGTTTGATCTTGGAAGCTTTACATCTAAAGAAATTGAGGTGTAGTTTCAGGGGGTATCACTTCAGTGTTTTTTTTTTCCTGAAAATGAAGTGATGAACTGGAAATTTGAGTGTTGGTTCAGTGATGGATTTGTAGTATCGTATTGGTTTCGTTTATTCTTGATGATGTTGGATTTTCTTTACAATTCCAAATGTTGCCATTGTAAATCAAAACTTCTAAGTTGTGCTTGTGACAAAATTTACAATTTTTAGGGTTGAGTTGGGGGGGGGGGGGGGGGGGGGGGGGGGCTGTGGGTGGAGGACATTCCGACACAAAAACGACATAAACAGTGACATTTTTGTTCTATGCAAATTGGGTGGGTGTTGAAATTCTTTAATTTGACCTCTTAAGTTCAAATTGAGACTCATGAGAAAATACCCTTTATGATTCAGTCTTATTTTTAGTAATACAGTATTGCATTGATCTCTAAGTTCAAGTTGAGCTTGTAGATTTGTTTGCAAGTTATACTCTTTGATGGTTCACATCTTATGTAGTATTTGGTTACTCTGGTTTCCATTGAATAATGTTATTTGGTTAATCTTAGGTAGTTTTGACCTTTTTAATGTTTTCTTCTAAAATATTTTGCTTCATTTATCGAGTATTTATCGTATGCGGGAGAGGTTAGCTGTTGTTCGTGACCTTAAGAAGCCTGAACTGGTTCTCAGAGTTCCCAAATTGGCTTTGATGACAACAGAGAGTCTCACATCCAAGGATCAGAATCTCGCTTGTTGCATTAGAAGACAAACACATCTTTCGTCTACTCAGGTAAATTGAATTTCTCTCTAAATTTTTTTATGGGGTTTGTCATTTTTGCTAATTAAGTATTGAACCAAAGTTTGCTAATTAATTTTGTTAATGACCTCTTTTTGAAACCTCATTTGATTTCCATGTGAAATGTTAATGTGGTCGGTTTGTTTATGTTTAGGGATACATTGTCATTAGTTTGTATTGAATAGTACTTTTATTGTAGTCTATTTGGCCGAAACTACCTGTATAACAACTCTGGTGGATCCTTAGTTGCAACATTGTTCCCCAAAATAGACTATAGAAGGTAATATTACTAGGGCTATTAGCTGTGCATTTATGTTATAACAGTTGTTGTATGTTATAACACATAATTCAGGAATGGATAGTGTAGAAGATAATGAATTGATGGAGAATGAAGAAAATTTAGAAGAGATAAGGGATCCTAAAGAAGGGATGGAATTCAGCAGCATTAATGAGTACCAACATTATTATCATGATTATGGTAATAAAATAGGATTTCCAGTGAAAGTAAAGAATACGGAAAAAGATGAAAATGGAAAACCTATATTCATTACGCTTGCATGTGGTCGGTTTGGGCAGCATAAAAGTGAATCAAAAAGTGTGGTAAAAAAGCGGGGTACAACTAAATGTGGATGTTTGGCTAAAGTTAGAGGTAAAATACGCTCTGATGGAACAATGCTAGTGACAAAAGTAACACTTGATGACAATCATGAATTGAGCCCCGAAAAATCAAAATTTTATCCGAAAAATAGAGTTATGAGCTCGTATGTGAAGAAGAAGATGGATTATAATGATAGGGCGGGTATTAGGCCAAGTAAGAGTTTTTCTTCTTGTGTGGTTGAAGCTGGTGGTCATGATATTCTGCCATTTTCTCAGAAAGATTGTTACATTTATCTAAAAAGAATGAGGAGGTTGAGACTTGGGGAGGGGGATGCGGAGGCCATTCATAACTACTTCCAAAAAATGCAAGCTAACAATGTTGATTTCTTTTATATGATGGATTTGGACAATAAGGGAGGTTGAGAAATGTCTTTCGGGCTGATGCATGGAGCAGAGCAGCATACAAGGAGTTTGGAGATATTGTTACCTTTGACACTACATACTTAACAAATAAGTATGAGATGCCATTTGCTCCTTTGGTTGGGGTGAATCATTACCGTCAGTCAATTCTTTTGGGATGTGGATTGATATGTGGTGAGGCCATTGAAAAGTTTGTTTGGCTTTTCAAAACTTGGCTTGTGTGTATGAATGGCAATGCTCCGACGGCTATAATCACTGATCAAGATATGGCAATGAAGAGGGCCGTTGAAATTGTATTTCCCAACAAACGACACAGATGGTGCTTGTGGCATATTATGAAGAAGTTGCCTGAAAAGTTGTCCGGTTGCAATCAATATGAGGCAATCAAGTTTGCAATGCAAAGAGTAGTATACGATTCCTTGTCTCATGAAGAGTTTGAAGTAAATTGGCATGGTTTCATTGAGAAATATTGTCTGCAAGAAAATGATTGGTTGAGAGGATTATATCTTGAAAGAATGCGTTGGGTGCCAACATATCGAAGATCTACTTTTTAGGCGGGGATGCCTTCAACTCAAAGGAGTGAAAGCATGAATGCTTTTTTTGATGGTTATGTAAATTCGAAGACCACTTTGAAGCAATTCGTTGAACAATATGAGAATGCACTATGAAGTAAGGTTCAAAAGGAAGCTGAAGAAGACTTTAAATCGTTCAACCGACATATCCCTTGCATTACTCCTTATGCAATAGAGAAAACTTTTCAAACTGCCTACACTACAAATAAATTTAAGGAGTTCCAAGAAGAGATAGCAGGGAATATATGTTGTAAAATTTGTAGTGAAGTAATAGATGAGAGTGGTTTTGAGGTATACAATGTTAGACAAGACTTGGTGATAGGAGATAGACAATGTTCAGTCAATTTTATAGTATATTTTAACGTTGCCGACTTCAATATCAAGTGTAATTGCCAATTGTTTGAGTTCAAAGGGATCTTTATGCAGACATGTATTGAAAGTGTTGTTTGAAAGAGATATTCATGTTGTACCAGGTAAATATGTTCTTCTGAGGTGGAGGAAAGATGTGAAGATGGCTCATACAAAGGTTAAGATTGTTTATTCAGATTGGGGAATGAAGCCTCAAAATCAAAGGTTTGACAAGATGTGCAGTCAGTTCTATGAAATGGCCGACTACGCTGCCGAGGATTAAAAGAAGACATGCTAAGTTCATGAATGGATCACTTTGTAAATGGAGCAACTTAAAACTGATGATGGTGATGAGGGTGTTGATTTACATGGGTTTTTGGAATTTGGCTCCAATACTACTAGTTCTGGGATGGAATCCAACATTCCTAGTCCATTACCGGTTTGTAGCAAAGGTCGACGCTCTAATTCAAGGATGCAATCCATCGTTGAAAAAATTTGAAAAAAAAAACAAGCAAATTAAGATCAGGCCATTGAGAAGAATGTGGTATTTTTTGCAATATGTGTTTTATGAATATTTAATTTCTTAAGTAGGGTTGTTCCCATATTTTATGTACACAAGTCATTTGTAGGGTTGTTCCCATATTGGAATTGAAGGTTCAGAATATATGACACATTCATTTGGGTTGCTCACTAGTGGTGGGGAGGATGGCTATCAATATGTAATTCCAGCAAGCTGCATTTCTGCAGAGGACTTGGCCTGCTTTAGTAGATTGTTACTACGGATTATGTTTTGGCAATTGTTTAGTTTGGTTTTGGAAGGGAGCAATGGCATGCAAGTTATTTTGGTTTATCTTTCAGTATATGGATTTGGTTTGACAAATTCAATGTTGAGTATATGGATTCTGCCAGGGAATTTTTTTTTTGTAGTGTTGCTATGTACGAACGGTATGCTATAGTGTTGCTATGTATGAACGGTATGCTATAGTTTTTGTAGAATTTTTTGCAACAGGATGTCAAGCTTCAAGTTAGATGGTATGCTATATATGAATGTATTTTGTTTGGTTGGATGCTACCATGAGAAGGTACCTTAAGGACAAAATGGAAGAAAAGATGAAGAAACAGACAGGGAAACTTGAAAGTCCAATTTGCAAATAGCAATAGCAACAAATACCATTCAATCAATTCATTTTGTTGTTCTTTCATTTTAGAGAAAAACTGACAAAAACTTTTAAGTGCTTGAGCTTTGTTAGTGCATTTCAAACCTCAAATTGATATAGTTAAGCAATCAAGATAAGTATCGGATGATCTTCTATTTTTTACATTGCCTAGTCGTCATGATAAGTGCAAGTTCAAGTTATTAAAGTTTCTACTGGTTCTGAACTTCTCAAATTCTTGGAACTGAATTTAGTTCAAGCAATATGATTTCCACATATCAAGAATGTTGATAGTCCTTTTGGAGGCTTACATACACAAACAATGATGCAATTCACCATAAAATTGCAAATGGAGAACATAATGAAACCCTTATATGGTGCACTATGACTTCAATTTTATTTGGATTTTCATAGAATGGTTGGGGGAGTGACACAATCATGCACAGTTCAGAGCACTCAATTAACTTATCATAGCAACTTTGACAAGGCCTCGAAAATGATTCGAGCTATCAAATGAATTTAACTCTTAGCATATAAGCATACCATACGGAAGAAAAACAAGAACAATATAAAACACAAATTGGATTGAATTACGAAATATATTCACATAATACATATTTATGTACATATTACATTACACATCTATACATCATTCGGTCAATAGCTTAAGAATTAATAGTACAATTAATATAATAATTATTATTAATAAAGTGTTGATTAAGTCCCTCGTAAAAGCCCAAGGATCGTTGTTCCCTTGGGTGTCATTTCTTTGATCATTGACTTTATCGGCTTGATCGTCAAAAACATGATCGTTAACTTTGACATCTTTATTGTTGTTTAATTCTTCCCGGTTTTTTCTCGCCGCTTCTGAGCGAACCCACAACTCATATGATTCTTCAGCTTCGGCGGCTGACATAAACCCCTTATAGAGAGCACCGCTATACTCTGATACCGCAGATAAACATCCTGGCCAGTTAGAATATATACTTCGGGTTTACGACCACGATACGCAACGTATGCTTTGAATGCCATTCCTGCATTTAAAAAAAAATCATAAAAGCAATGCAACAAAAAAGGAATATTTTTTGAAAATTCATAAAAGCAAATCAAAATCTTATACATATTACATCAAAGCAAAGCAAAGAAAAAATTCAGAAAATTTCGAAGGCATTATCATCATATTACATCACAAAATCTTCCCCAAACCAAAATTCTCCATAAAACTTCAATTTTGAAAACCCTAAATCTCAAAATGCGGGGAGGTTTTATCGCATACAAACTGAATCTTGCATCAATCAGATACTCTAAACCTCAAAGAGGTTTTTTCATGTTAAAGCCATAATCTCTGCAAATCCAAGATAATCGTTCTAGCAAAAAAAAAACTCCAAAAAAAATTTTAGAAAAGCAATCATCTACACAACATTCGCATACAAAGTTCATCCAAATTTCATCACATACAAATTTTTTTTATCGCATACAAAATCACGCCAAAATCATCCAAACTTCATCACCCCAAAACCATCCAAAATTCGATTTTTTTATCGCATACAAATTTTTTTAAAGAAAAAAAAACCCAAAGCACCAGATCTCTGAAAAAACTCAAATCTCTGAAAAACATTTGAACATACCTTTGGGACGCTGGAAAAACTCAGATCTCTGAAAAACCCTTGGTCGGATCTTGGCTAGAGACTGGATTTTGTTGTCGGGCTGCTTGCTGACGACGACGAGGACCTTTAGTTGTCCGATTGAGACTGGATTTCTTTTATTTTAGGTTAAAATGGACCAAATCTAGGGTTCGAGATCGGGTGTTTGAGGAAGTTGTGAGGAGTTTGTGAGTCAGTGAGGCTCACTAGTGTTCGAGTGATTTGTGAAGAGTCTGTGATTTGTGAAAGAGCCCTAGAATTTATGTTGTCTGTGGTGTTCGAGTGATTTGTGTAGAGTAAATGAAGAGTCTGTGGTGTTTTAATCTTTCACTCCACAAATGAGCCAAGCACGTGCCCAGGAAGGTCCAGGCATGCCTCCAGGCGTGAAACCAAGGCCGGCTAGAATGATTGATTCTTCTGTAGTGCAACATCCACTATTATATTCTATTAGGATACCTATCCGCTAGAAAAGACTTTTCTCTAGCACTTTATCCGCAACAGATTTAGCATTTTTCTCCGCTAGAAATAGATTTTTTTTTTAGTTATGTTCCACCAGAAATGAGATCTTTTATGATAGTGATCATGACCTCATCATAACCTCCTCCAATCCAACAACCCAAACGTTATATATCTCCAACTAAAGTAGAACACCACTGGGGTCATAATTCAACAATACAAAGTGTAGGAAATGCATATAAGTAAGTCCCATTTAGCAGGTTTTGGTCACTTCGATGCAACTAGTTAACCCTGGTTTAAGTGTACTTGGTAAAAATGTATTTCCCTATTGACATAACATCGAGATGCAACTGGCCAGCCATTGCAATAGTCAAGGGAAGTTCAAGTATATAACATTTTATTTGTGAGACATAAGTTTCTCATTCATCATCATAACTCGTAACAATATTTTTTCTATGGCCTTGTTCTATAAACCGTTGCATTGCATTCCAGAATCCATATATTTTTCTGGTCCATGAGTTTGGAGAGCGTGAAAATGGTGAAATAGTGTAAAATAAGATTTGAGAAGTGTTAGGGAATGGGGGACAATTTAGATGTTAGCTCAAATCACAAACCGCATCATCATAGAAATGCATCATCATGAACGACATGAGGACGCTGAAAGACATCAGATCTTTGGTCACTTCAGATATCATGGGTTGGAGAAATTCCTAGGTTTGAAGAAAATCACCATCTAGCCCAAATGGATAGGTAGGTCACCCCTGATACCAAATGGTATAGTTTGGTAGCAAAGGGGACTTGTACGAGATCAAATCATTTTGAACTTTGTGATGTCAAGCTCATTTACTAAGCAAGCAACCAGGTGCTTGCAAAACTTGAGTTGTGCAAGGAGAATGGTTTATTGAAGTATGAGAAGGTAAATGCTCTACCCAAGCACCTTGATGTGTAGGTCACTGAACTTCAGTCGCGGAAGCTTGAAGCTAGCCTGAAAAATGATCATTCCTAATCAGGTTGCTCATGTCAGTGTCCTTGTTGAAGCTCCTCACAAACTGGTTAGTATAGCTATTAAAGATCAGCGAAAGTAGTAGTAGGTGCGGTATACAAGATTCATGATCCGTTTCCGGTAAAATACTGACCTGCAGGGTCTGGCACAACAATACATTATAGATCTGGGACAACCACACTTTTTGTGGAAGCTCTCTTATTATTAGAATGGTCTGTCCACCACAGAATCTGCATCTGTCAAAGGGTTTTAAGGTGATGGAAAATGTGCCAGAGAGATGTCATCTCTAATTCGCAAATCATATGATCTTTGCTGGGCATGATACACAAGAACTAAATGATATTAAATTTCTTCTCAAATTATTTGAGTGTGCTTCGGGATTGAAGGCTAGTTTCTTGAAAAATCTGGTAATTTTGTAATTGAAGTCTCCTTAACAAGTTGCTTACTTGTTTTATTGAAATCTGAGATCCTTGTGCATACTTGGAGATACAAGGCCTACCTCAGGTGCTTAGAAAAGGGTAAGGCTTATGAGAAAATTTTTGTGCAAGTACTCCAAATAATCAAAAGGGCAGATTCTTCATTGGGAATTTGTGCACCGGAAGTGTTGCATGGTTTGGCCACTAGGCTAATAGGCTATTTCTCATGCCATGAAGCAAGTTATTCTTGGAAAGTGGGTTCACATGTTTGAAAGTAAAAGATTATAGAGGAAAACAATTTCCATCAAATGAAAGATCAAGCTCAACATCGAGGAATTAGTACCTATTCCCTTGGCACCAAGGATGCACCGACTCTCCGAAAAACCCCCGTATCGCGTGTCAAATACGTGTCGGACACGGACACGCGCCCGACACGTATTGGACACGCGGTCAACGGTCAAAATTCGTTGGTAGGCCCCGCACTACAAAAAAAAAGCCCTTTAATAGCGGTTCAAAAACGCTATGGTAGGATACCATAGCGTTTTAGTAAACGCTATGTCTGCCGACGCTATAATAGACCCTGGGTCTATTATAGCGGTTTTAAACCGCTATAGAAAGTTTGGTTTTTATAGCGTTTTAAAAACGCTATGGTAGATCCTTTTATAGCGTTTTTAAAACGCTATGGTAGCTCCTTTTATAGCGTTTCTGAAATGCTATAGTAGAGTCTACCATAGCGTTTTAAAAACGCTATGGTAAGTCTACATAGCAAATTTTTTTTTTTTTTTTTTTTTTTTCTATCAACTATTAATTATTTTCAACTCAAAAGTATAAACATTCACATTATAGAATCCAAATAGGATCACTAACAACAAAATTATAATTTTTTTGCTATCAACTCAAAATTACAAACATTCGAATCATCATATATATTGTACTATTGGTGGACATTGACATTATAGAAATCAAGCATTCCATTACATAGCACATTGCAACCCAATAGCAATATAGCAATGGAGAGTCTGTCGAAAGACATGGAGAGAGTGCTAAACTTCCCAGAAGAGATGGAGAAGATGCTTCACCCACCTGCACGCCGATATGTCAAGAATGCCAAGGCCATCTTCCGCACCCCAGCTGATATTTATGAGCACCCCACCTTTTACTCATTTGTTCTTGACATGCCAGGCCTCGAGGCCGCCAATATCAAGGTCACCTTTCTCTCTCACTAGTCTTAGACTCATGAGTTCAATTCAATTAATATCAATAGCTGATCTGATCTACTAATCTCTGCAGGTGAAGGTAGAGAATGGGATACTCCATGTGGCTGGGAAGAAAAAGAAGAACCACCAGCAGCAGCAGCAGGGGAATGAAGGAGGAGCTGTCAACTGTGTGGATGGAGTGCAAGACAAGCCCCAGGTTAATTACTGCAGCAATGAAGCCACAGATCAGAGCTCCACTGACATGGTCACAGAACTTGGAGAATTGCCTACATATGGGGAGCCATCCTGCATGGGAATTCCCGTTCTTTCCCACATAAGCAACCGCCAAAGCCGCAGAAATGCCTGAAGTGAGTAACAATGTAACAATCTACAAAACACAAGTCGTAGTAAGTTAATAACTAGTAAGTGCATTTGGTTTTTCAGAGTTTGATGAACTTGTAATGAAAAAGAGTTTCGGTGCTTTCTTACCACATCTAGACCCACTGCTACTCGCCCCAACAAGCTGTCCTGAGGAATGAAAAGGACTAGAAGACTGTAAATGCCTCCAATCACATTTACAATCACAAAATACCTACATGAAGCTCTTAGTAAGAAAAACAAACTATGCAAAACAAGCCAGATGAAGTTCTTAGTAAGGAACTCAAAACAAACTATACAAAACATGCCATTTCAACACCACACAAGCAAATGAAACTTACTTGAATGAAGGAGCATCACTGTACTTTGCTTTGAAAGATAGATTAAACACTGTAGTAGACTCTTGACTAGTGACCATAACAATGGCTGCCACTGCCATTGCACACAAGGCTAAGAGCCTCAACCCAAAGATACAGAGCTTCTCGGTCTTAGCCATGGATTTTGATGAACAAGTCACTTGAGTTTTAAATAAACTATGTAAAGACAAGCCGTGGAAGTCAACGAAAATGAACTGAAATAGCATGTGATTAGCTTCTCAGCCAGAGGGTATTAAGACATAAATTATCAACAAAAGAGATGACTATGGGCAAAAAGATAGACTTCCATGCAAAAAGATCACAGATCACTGATTTAACATACTTAATGACTGACAATGGTATGACAAAGAAACCACGCCTGTTTATAGTAAAACATAATAAGTAAAATATATAATATATAAAAAGAAAAAGTATGCTTCCACCTCCAAAATCAACCACAACTAGGAAAATGCACCATCGAGGACAAGTAGGCATTGTTGGATTAGCAAAAGTAATTACTAGACTTTATGTATAAGGCACTAACCAATTTTACTGCAACGCCACCTCGCTTTTTTTCTGAGTTGAATGAGAACACATGAAGAACTGAGGACTCTGACTTCACAACATCAAACTTCATACCAAGCTACAAAGAGAAAAATAGATTGGCTACCGAAAATGGAAACTAAATTGGAAAGAAGTCGCATGATGTCGGAAAGATACCTTGACTCCCCAAGAAAGGATGGCCTTCTCTGTAGGTGATCCAGAAAGCTCTATTTCACCACTCTGTCACAAGAAAAGCAAGCGAAAAAGGTATCTCAGGAAAAAAAAATAGTTCTCAATAACTTAGCACCACGACAAAAGCATGTACAGAAATTTGACTCGCATAGAAAACACAAGTTCAAGGAAAAGATCAAGAATAAACAATTACATAGCAACGCCTACAAGAGACGACTGAAATTTTGAAAATATATTAAGATTATTGTGAATGAAAGAGGGAACAATACAAAGATATACTAGATATATAGCATATCAATGAAAGAACAAGTCCCACACACAGGCAATTTCATGTTTGGGAATAATTAGAAGATCAAAATACTACTCAGGGCCAATTGAAAGGCCTTGCTAGGTAAGTAATAACAAAGGTTAGTTGGCACCTTCCAAATGCAGCCCTAAGAGCCCTTTATAGATGGCCAGTTGTGTTTTATCGACTCATTTAATAAAACTTAACAAACTCACCCCAGAAGTGAAAACACTGCCCATGGTATTCTGTGCAATGCCGTCAATAATCAGAGATGAGGCAGTAGAAGTCATCGCCCTTCCATCATCGGCTGAATCCATTCTTTGCCCACCAACATATGACTCAACAACAGTCATCTGCAACATGAAAGCAACTTTCAGAAAGGTATGTGATATATAGTGTAAATAAATATACTATAGGCTATTTACACGTGAAAACTGACTCTGGCTACTAGATTTCAAAAGCACAACCTCTCACTAGAGAGGTGATGTTGTACCAACTGAACTACAGCTTGTTGACAAAAGAAATCAAAGTGTATGTATAGAACATTAAGCACCATCTAAGAAGAAAACTATTTAAGCACTAAGAATATTGGAAAGGGAGATACAAAACTCAGCTACCAGTCCAAAATCCCTACAGACTAACCAACTATTCACAACCCCCTAATACCCGGCGGGAGAACCAGACAAGACAACAACAAAGACCTAAACAGCTAATCATTGTGATCAGGCAGAACAACCTGACTAAAAGCCATTTCACCCCTAATTCCTCCCCTAAAACCAAAGGAGGTAGCTTCAGAAGAAGCATAAACTTGCTAGCTTCAAAGAAACAGCTGTGTGACTTGAATTCATAAAGACCTACCTGATTCAAGGTCAATGTCCCAGTCTTGTCACTGCAAATCGTTGTGGCAGAATCCATTGTTTCACAGGCTGAAAGCCTTCGCACCTGCACTTCAACTAGGTTAAGCTACCATATATAGCATATAGGTCTAAGGGAAACAACATCATCATTAATACTCTAAGAAATGTTAAAGAAGAAATTTGAATAAATTTGTACCAAAGCCTTGTCTGCCATCATCTTCCGCATCGAATAAGCAAGGCTGTGTTGAATTAGAGAAGAAAAATTACAAAAAATGGTAAGAATAACAACAGCATAGCACTGAATATAAAAAAAACTAAGAAATGATGATAAATACTTACGTCAAGGTTACTGCCAAAGGAAGTCCTTCAGGAACTGCAACTACCACAATCGTGACCTACAACATTTGGTGTCAGTAACTTTGGCATTACTTTTTTTATTGATAATAACGAATTAGCCATACACGAATCTGCCAATCTAGTGTCAAATATACAAGGAAAGTATACGAACCACAATAGTGATGATTTTAATAGTGTCATCTATTGCACGACTGAATTTTGTCTTTCCTCTGATGAATTGAGAAGTTCCATCTGAATTCGTTGTATGTCCAGTAAAATATCTGCATGTGATGATTAGAATGAGTCGTTAATAAATCTCAGAGGAATTATAAAGCAAAATCTATCTTCTCCCTAATACTTACAAGTTCAACCCTGAATTTTTTTGCTCAATAAAACATGACAATCACAAACAAATCAACAATAAAAACTCATGGATGACTCGCACAGATACAAAAGGATGAAAAGAAATTAACGAGCCAGATGTTACCTGGCTAAAAGTACAACCAGGACAAGCAGGGCTACCAACAGTCCAACAATGCCAATAATTCAGTAACTATAAGCACAATAAGTACCAAGTAGGCAGTTAGGTGCGCTACAATCATGTGCAATCTCTAGATATAACTCAATTTTCTTCCTAACCTGTAACTTCAGCCACCTCAGGTAATCTTGCATGATCATGTAACTTGTGTTTTTTTCACCTCAGGCCAAGTTATACATTGATGGGGTAGTTTTCTGCCCCTTTGTCGATGACTTTTGATCTCTTTGTACAAAAACTGCATACCCTCCTCCGTATAAAATTGATAACAAGCTTCCAATGAACACCAGCTGGAGAACTATACTCAACTTTTCCCAGAAACATGGTGAGCTCAGCTGTGATCTTGTTTTCCAGTTCTGAAGAACTTCAAATGCTGCAGTTAATTGAAAAGATAATGATGTTATATGACTAGCATAATATCTATGTTCGAGAAGAGAAGCTAAACTACAACTGATAGATATCTGTATGATTTAGTATATAGCTCAAATGGACCTTCATTAATAAAAGCAATTTGTTCTTGGCTTCAAATAAAAAAATAAAAACACCCTGAAATCCATTCGACTATAGTTAGGAAGGATGGAAATACTTCCTCTCACATGAACAACGATCTTGTTCTACTTACTTGTGGCTACTATTTTCATCAATCTTTGGCAACTCTTCACCAAGAACAAAGGGCGGAATAAGCAACTCTTAATCTATAGTCTCTAAAATAATTTTTATTCAGCTTCAGTTCTCAAATCCAGAATTACAAATTCGGCTATTTTTATAGTTGGGAAGAATGGAAGTACTTGCTCTAAACACAAGCTTGTTCTAGTTACTTGTATTGGCAGATAGGTTTTTTTTCTTCTTGTTTTTAATTAAATTTTTTTTTTTATTATCTTCATGGAAGATAGGCTCCATGACTGCTAAGTAAGGATATCGAAGCATCTCAGGCAACAGCTCTTAAATACAAATTTTCATTGTAATTTAGAATAAGCGAGAGCAATAAAGGCATCAGATTGTTGAGCCATTTCTGCTTTTCGCTCATGCATGTCTGCTACAATTTTAACATCACCCACACTTTCACCAGAAGAATTATTAAGAGGTTTATTACAAAAAAAAAAGAAAAAAGAAGTGGTTGTTGCTAAGAGACCGTAAAGACATTTAGCATATATAATTGAAACCCATGCCCAATGTGAGAGGTTATAAGAGCTTATCATAAAGCTTCACCAGACACAAGTGACATTTTTCTATCAATATAGCTTTGTGAAATTATAATGCCAGCTCAGGATATCTGTTAGAAAGTTTTAAGAGCTTTCTTAGGTCATCTATCAAATGGCTATTTTGGGCGAACTGTTAAAAGCTATAAAAGTACATGATGCACATATATTTTCATCCTTTTTTATCTACAAAAAATGTGAAGACACCAAAGCATTGTAATTGAAGATATAGTGAAGGCATACCGCATACCTCAATAGGCACAAGAGCTGTTGGAATGACCCTGAGTAGCAAAAACCAAGATAAGAACTCCATGAGACCAACAAGTAAATAGCTTAACAATAATGAATAATTTATGTCAATAAAGATTGAACAACTAAAAGAATAAACAACACCCCCCCTCCCCCCCCCATCTTTCTTAATTACCCAAGAACATGGCAACCACCATCATATACCTTTTGAGATATCAAACCCATCAATCCAACACTTCCACCACCTTATAGTAAATCTATTCTTCTTCTTACCTGCAAAAATCAATAAAAACTAAGACACCAATCTATAAAAATCAGTACAACACAAGTAATCACTAAACCAATCTCTAATCCAGAAACCCAAAATGAATGAATAGAAGAAGAAAGAACTCAATATGATAACAAAAAACAATAAAAACCCATTACGAACCCTTAAAGATTGAGTTCAGAATAACACAAACCAGTTCATTTCCCAAATCAAGAGCAGCATCACTGAAGGCTTTCTTGTTGCCAGATTTGCTCCCACAGAACCCTAGCTAATCACTGCCATTGCTAATCTACAGCGAAAAAATCAGTAAAAGAGATACCTGAGCTACTGAGCAAGAGTTACAAAAGCTCAGATTGCGAACCGATTCAAGCAAAAAATTGCAAAAACGAACGAAAACAAGCGTACACTCACCTGCGTCTTTTAATGAAACAGAGATCAAATCTGTGAAGTCGCGAATCGGTGATATTCGATGTTGTTCTCAATGAAATTGAAGTTGCTCCGGGAGTTGACGAAGCTAAAGAAGATCAGATCTCGGAGAAGGAGTGTGTTGAGAATGAGAGACCAGAAACGGAGAAGGAGATGAAGGCGAGAAGTAGAGCACGTTGGAGAGGGAGAACACGGCGAAACAGGGGGCGTTGACAGCACAGGGTGATCAATAGGAGAGGGAGAGCGATCGAAGAGGGAGAGCAGAACGGTGAGGGAGACGAGAGCAGTCGGAGAGGGAGAGGGAGAGGGAGATACGGCTTCGGCTTCTGCTTCCTTCCTTCCTTCTTTCTCTTTTTCTTTTTCTTTTTTGTTTTGGTTTGGATCGAGCGGGCACTTTGGCACCCTAAATCCCATTCATCAATTGACCAAAAACACTTTGGCGCCCCCAGCGAAAATCTCTTTCATAGCATTTTAAAAAAAAACGCTATTACCATATGCTATCTTTAACTATTTGTGTTGTAGTGCCGACTCGGCCTGGACACGGCCCGAACATTGTCCAGACTCGGTCCAGACACGACTTATATAGTCCTCAGTTTTCTTCGATCGATCGATTCGCTCCCAAATTTCAAACCCTAAAAAACACAGAGAAGAAGAAAACAGAGAGTGGCTGAATCGGCTGAGATACCGATCGACAAAGAGTCAGAGAGAGAGAGATAGATATCCATCGACAGAGGGAGATCGATTGACACTCGACAGAGAGAGGGAGAGATCCATCGACGGAGCTAGAGAGAGGGAGAGATCCATCGACGGAGCAGGAAGGAAGGATGTCGTCGTCAGCCTCAGGTACTATCTCTTCTCTCTGCAATTTCTTCTCTCCGTGTTCACTTTTCACCTTCTCTTCTGCATTTTTTTCTGTTTCATTCTGAGAGAAGCATTTTTTTTCTGTTTCACAATAGCCTCGATGCTTCGATGGTCTTGTTTTTTTTTTTTTTTTTTTTCTAGTTTCATGTAAAGAACAGTTGCTCTGCTTATTCGTGGGTGAAATATTTTAAATATCATAATTATGCAAATTTATATTCTATATGGGTCACAGACTCACAAATTTATAGTCGATGGTCTTGTTTTTTTTCTAGTTTCATTCTGCTTATTCTAGTCTCATGTAAAGAACAGTGTTGGGTCGATCAATTATATTCTATATGGGTCACAAATGCTATGCTTACAATGCAGTGTTAAGGCACCTCTTCTAACAAACAAGAAGAGTTATCAGAGGGTTTATACTTCTTTCTATCAGGCCGGACTTCTTTGTATCAGGCCGGACTTAAATTTCTGACTTAATGTGACTATATGTGATATCATCTATTCAGTCCACGTGCATCATTATATTTCATGATTTGTTTCTTTTAGGCCAAGTATCTGGAGATGATCTTTGGAAGCATGTGATAATAATAAGAAGACCAAGTGAAGGTGGGCGAAACCTTAGATGGCGGTGTAACTTTTGTCAGAAAGAGTATACGTGATCTCTTACTAGATTGAAGGACCACTTGGTTAAGATAACAGGCCGTGGGATAGCTATTTGTGCCAAAATCTCCCCCATATAACTTAGACAGGTGCAACAATTTGTTGATGAAGCTGCATTGAGAGCAGAAAGTTCAAGGTCGCGAAGTGTTCCTTTACTTATTTCAGTGGGCTCAAGTAGTCACCCGCACCCGGGTTCAAGTAGTGGGGTTGGTCCTTTAGTTCCATACAATGAACAAAAGAAGAGGAGAGCCACTAATAATCCTATTGCAAATGTTTTCAATATGAGTGAGAGACAAGAGTTGGATGCTTTGATTGCAAGGGCGTTCTACTCAGCTGCATTGCCATTCAACCTTGCAAGGAATCCGTATTTTCAGGAGGCTTTCACCTATGTAACGAATAAAGCAAAGTCCATTAGTGGTTACAAGATCCCTGGGTATAATGCATTGAGGACGACATTGCTTCAAAATGAAAGGGGCAACATTCAGAGGTTGTTGGAGGCAACAAAGTTCACATGGGTTACTAAAGGGGCAACCATTGTTTGTGATGGGTGGACTGATTCTAAAAGGAGGCCTCTCATTAATTTCATAGTGATTAATGAGGGTGGTCCAATGTTCTTGAAGGCTGTGAACTGTGAAGGGGAATACAAAGACAAGTTCTTCATTGCTGGTTTGATCAAGGAAGTCGTACGTGACGTTGGGCCACGTAATGTGGTTCAAGTTATAACCGACAATGCTCCAGTTTGTAAGGCTGCAAGTTTACTTGTTGAGAGCCAGTATCCTGAGGTTTTTTGGACACCTTGTGTAGTCCACACTCTCAACCTTGCCTTGAAGAACATATGCGCTCCAAAGAACACGCCTGCAATTGAAAAGGCCTACAGTTTGTGTAGTTAGATTATTGATGTTGTTGGGGATGGGGTGCTGATCAAAAACTTTATCATGAACCATTCCATGAGGTTGCATATGTTTAATGAGCATTCGAGATTGAAGTTGCTTTCCATAGCAGAGACACGCTTTGCTTCAAGCATAATTATGCTCAAGAGGTTGAAAGACATTCAAAGTAGCATCTAGAGTATGGTGATTGGAGATCAGTGGGATTCCTATAGGGAATATGCTGTTGAGAAAGCACGAATTGTGAAAGGAAAACTATTGGATGACTTGTGGTGGGACAAAGTGGACTATGTACTTCGTTTCACAGAGCCTATTTATTCAATGCTACGGAGGGATGATACAGATAAGTCTTGTCTTCACTTGGTGTATGAGATGTGGGATGTTATGATTGAGAAAGTGAAACAAGTTATTTACCGCCATGAAGGAAAGGAAAATAGTGAGGAGTCAGAGTTTTTTTCAGTGGTACATCAGATATTGGTAGATCGATGGGAGAAAAACAACACACCACTGCATTGCTTAGCACATTCCTTGAATCTAAGGTAAATAATTACATTGTTTTTAACTTTTTATTCTACTTATTCTTGAGTCTTGACTAGAAGACTAGAAATCATGAGTTATGCACTTAATGTTTATATATTAATTTGTGATTGACATTGCTTATATATAGGCATTATAGCAAAGAATGGCTTGAAGAGGATCCTAATCGTATTTCGCCACACAAAGATCTTGAGATTACAAAGGAGAGAGATAAGTGTTTTAAGAGATATTTTCCTAATATTGAAGAAAGAAGATTGGTTATTACAGAGTATGCTAGGTTTTCAACGGGTACTGGACAGTTTGCAGAAGGTGATGCTCTACAGAATAGAGCATACCTAGAACCTGATGTGTGGTGGGTTTCTCATGGTACATGTGCTCCATTACTCCTGAATATTGCTTTGAAGTTACTTGGGAAACTTTGTTCTTCCTCATGTTGTGAGAGGAATTGGAGCACGTATAACAACATCCACTCATTAAAAAGGAACAAATTGACCCCACAACGAGCTGAAGATTTAGTATATGTGCATTCCAACCTTCTTCTTTTGTCAAGAAGAAAACAAGAGTACAAATAAGGTGAGACATGGATGTGGGATATCATAGGAGATACTATTGTTTCGTTGGATTTGGATGCTACTGAAATGCTTGAGATTGCCAGTCTTTCACTTGATGAACTTGAGCTAGAGGTTGGGCTGTTGAATGAAGAAAATGAGACAATTGATCCACCAGTTAATGAAGAAGAAGAGATGTAGCCGCCTCGCTGGTGAGTTTTTGAAATTATCAATTTACATTTTATTTACATTATCAAGTTAATGAAATTATATTGCTTATGCTTTATGAGTATGACTTGAGCAGTTGAGCTTGACTTTATGATGCATTTGTAATTTTGAATGAATGAATTTGAATGTTTTATTGATATGTTTGGATTGTTTAATAGTATTATTAATTTATTTATGATTTTATGTTCTTATGAGTTACAAAAAAAATATATTAAAAAATTAAGTTTGACCGTGTCGCCGCGTCCTATTTTTTTGAAAATTGCCGAGTCGCCGTGTCGTATCCGTGTCCGAGTCTGAGTGCGTGCATCCTTGCTTGGCACCCTTCATGATTTTGTGGGGTGACTGTGAGGGGCAATATCTCAAGTATGAAAGTCAGGTTTTTGAAAGGGGTAGTGTTCAAGGAGGTTAGGGGAAATTTTATCAGTTTTGCCAGGATAATCTGATTTGCGGTAGACCTCTTAAAACTGTTCTAGAACTTATCATTTGTCTATGACGGAGTATGGTACCATTGAGGAGACTGGGAATAGGGGTTGGAAATGCCAAAAGGTGGGATCTTAATACATAGGCTATATATCCGAATGACTATGATGCTTAACCTTAGAGATAGATGATGGTTGGAATGGAAGTTGGACAAACACAGGTCTGTGTACCGTCTGAATCTTTCTTCTCTAAAACTTATGTATTCACTGCATGTCTTTCCTATTCACCAAGTTTGGGTAAAAAAATTCCTCCAAAATTTGTCATCTTTTATATTTTTTAAGAATGAATGCTTGGGCTCCCATGGTGAAATGGACTCATCTAATCACCGTCCTTTGAATTTCGACCTTGTATCGAGGGTGTGGAACTATTTTTGTATTTCTTTTGTGCTATGTGGGTCTTTCCTGGTAATATCTTGAATGTTGAGTCATGGAAGCATGAGTACCTTCATGCGAGTATCAGTAAACTTGTTCTAATATGTTTTCTATGCCATTTGTTATTGTGGCAGAAAGAAATAGAGCATTGGTTAAGGAGAACATGCTTGAGTTTAAAAGGTTTCGAGTCAAGTCAAGGTTCATCTTTGGCATTGGGAGTCTGCGAGAGCATAATTTAGAGGGGTTCATTTTGAGCATTGGTGGACTAAGAGAGGCTTTTCCATGGATACTAATCGATGTGTTTGAGTGTTTCATTGTATTATCAAATGTAATGTTGCTCCCATCATGTAACAGTCTTGTGTGGGCGGGTTCTAAGGCTAATGAGCTACCATGTGTGGGCGGGCTCTGAAGCTGGCAGCTCCGTGTGTGGGCAAGCTCAGATGCTGACATCCTACCATATGTGGGTGGACTCAGATGCTGGCAGACTACCTTGATATTATAGTCCCACGTAGCCTGGATGGGAGAAGAATATGTGCTATATATGTGCGAAGTTGAATCCCTTTAGTACGACGCGTTTTAATGCTGTACTGGTGGTTAAACCCAAAGCTGCCAGAACAATCACATATATCTTCTCATAAATTACAGTCATTGGCTTTGCATTCCATCTCGTGATTGTTTGTTCTCTTTGATTTCATGGATTCCCATAGCTCATTCCTTTTCTTGATACACGTATCTTCCCCAAGACAATTTAAAGAGTGGCATAGATAAAAAGCCTCCTCCAAAGTCAAGTGAAACATTTGCTTATCCTGATTAGCCGAAATAACAGGGCAACCAAAACTGGCACGTTTGAGTAGATCAGCTTGCTCACCCCCCACTTCAAGAATTACCACACGGTCCCAAATATGCCCACATGCTCTCGTCTGTATTAGAGAAAATTGAAGATGTGCAATTATGTGTGACATGGGATCTGCCAGTGCAGTAGCTTTGGCACCTTTGTGCTTCCAGCTTGGCCCAGAAACTACCACACTGAACAAGGGGGAGAGGGATACGAGTACGTGCAAAAATTAAGAATAATACCAAGAAGAACTTTCAACATAAACAAAATAATAACAAGAAGAACCACATGAATACCAAGGAAAACCTAAGCAGTGCATGGATGCATTGTCCACACAAACATTGCTCTCCTTTTTATTTTATTTGTTTTTCGGTTATTTATTTTTAGTTATTTATTGTTGGCCCAATTTCTTCAAAAGTAAAAAAAGCTTGCAAGGCATGTAAAACTTAATACTAATGTTGTTGATCAAGAATAAAATAACCAGCTCTTGGTTTTGTATTGCCCAACTTCCATAGGTGTTGAATTATTCGTCTTCTTTTGAGCTTTGAGAAAGGTGTGTTTTTTTTTTCCAAATGAGCAACATGGACAAACATTTAATTAAAGAGATGATCTTGCGAGAGTGAGAAACTCACGGAAACCAAAAAGAGGAACATAATTACAATGGATTCCATCCTTACATGCTTAACATACCATTGAACATGCAAACTGAAAAGGAGTGTCCCTAAGCCTCGCCCCCAACTCAAGGAGACCAAAAGGCATAAGCCTCGTACCTATACTTAGAGGCTTGAGCTCAATGTTAAAAGGGATAACCTTGACTTGAATCTCCTTGCTAATCGCAAGCCTCAAACAATTTTTAAAATAAGGCTTTCAAAGCTAAAATGGGACCTTCAAATCATCTCCTTGTTCAAAGATTTTCCACTATAATTTGTTTTCATTGCACACACTAATCCAAAAGCTGAAAAGAAAGGAGATTAAATCCTTACTGTGCTGCGGACGTCGAAGTGTTGTTGTCATCACCTCTCTCATTTATGTAGCTCAACATTTTCTACCATCCAACAGAAAATTCACTGAATATAAGGAACAGAGCTTTACAACACCGCCTCGGCATGTAATTTGAAGGCAGTGGACTCTGTCCAAACAAATCAAATGCAAAAATTAGTACCTCATATATGAAACAATTGCCACAGAACAAATAAAACGCAGTTCAAATGGAATGTAAAACAGGTGGTCATATATAACCCCCAACAAATGGACAGATACTCGATGCCTCCATAACATTTCGATATCACTGGCTTATTGAGAGTAAGAGATCCTAGACATGCTTAGTGTGGAAAATCGCTCCTTTTCATTTTTCCATCTCATAATTGGAGTTTGGAGATGCTTTGGACAAACAATTCCTTCGAATTACTAATAGAACATGTCAATGCAAGTTTCAGCTATTCAATTAGGTGTCTTTGGTTGCACGGAATCCTATGTCATGAGAATCAATGAGGGGACCTTTACATTTTAAGCTAATTTGAGGTATCACTCGACATCTACCATTTGATTTTGTGATTAATGGTGGGAATAGAAATTCCATGAACATGACAATCACATGCCTTGGGGGACCAAAAAGTAAGATTCTCATATTCATGGGACTTTTATTCCCACCATTGATCACAAAATCAAATAGTGGATGTGAAGTGATACATCAATTTAGGATAAAATGTAGGTGTCCTCTCATAAATTCCCATGACATAGGATTCCACACAACCAAACACACCCTTAGCTCAATATACATTTTGGAAATATCAGACAACTCGTGGAATCTTTATTTTTAATCTAATCTTCTCACACTGCGATATCCTACGAGATACTTTAGATAAGTTTGATCTACTGTCAAATTTATAATCGTTCTAGCTGGCCTTTGTTTCACGCCTGGAGGCATGCCTAGACCCTCCTAGGCACGTGCTTCGCTCATTTGTGGGAGTGAAAGATTGGAACACCACAAACTCTTCATTTACTCTACACAAATCACTCGAACACCACAGACAACAGAAATTCTAGGGCTCCTTCACAAATCACAAACTCTTCACAAACAAATCACAGACTCTTCACAAATCAGCCGAACACCAATGAGCCTCACAAACTCACAGACTCCTCACAAACTCCTCACAACTACCTTAAACACTCGATCTCGAACCCTAGATTTGGTCCATTTTAACCTAAAATAGAAGAAATCCAGTCTCAATCGGACAACTAAAGGTCCTCGTCGTCGTCAGCAAGCAACCCGACCACAAAATCCAGTCTCTAGCAAAGATCCGACCAAGGGTTTTTCAGAGATCTGAGTTTTTCCAGCGTCCCAAAGGTATGTTCAAATGTTTTTCAGAGATCTGGTGCTTTGGTTTTTTTTTCTTTAAAAAAATTTGTATGCGATAAAAAAATCGAAGTTTGGATGGTTTTGGGGTGATTTTGTACGATATAAAAAAATTGTATGCGATGATGTTTGGATGAACTTTGTATGCGAATGTTGTGTAGATGATTGCTTTTCTGAATATTTTTTTCGGAGTTTTTTTTTTTTTTGGCTAGAACGATTCTTTTGGATTTGCAAAGATTATGGCTTTAACATGAAACAACCTCTTTGAGTTTAGAGTATCTGATTGATGCAAGTTTTAATTTCTATGCGATAAAACCTCTAGCATTTTGAGAATTAGGTTTTCAAAATTGAGGTTTTATGGAACATTTTGGCTTGGGGAAGATTTTGTGATGTAATATGATGATAATGCCTTCGAAATTTTCTGAATTTTTGCTTTGGTTTGCTTTTCTTTGCTTTGCTTTGATGTAATATGTATAAGATTTTGCTTTTCTTTTATGAATTTTCAAAAAAATATTCCTTCTTTGTTGCATTGCTTTTATGATTTTTTTTAAATGCAGGAATGGCATTCAAGGCATACGTTGTGTATCGTGGTCGTAAACCCGGAGTATATCTGCACTAGCCAGGATGTTTATCTCCGGTATCAGGGTATAGTGGTGCTCTCTATAAGGGGTTTATGTCAGCCGCCAAAGCTGAAGAATCATATGAGTTGTGCGTTCGCTCGAGAAAAAACTGGGAAGAATTAAACAACAATGAAGATGTCAAAGTTAACCATCGTGTTTTTGAAGATCCAGCCGATAAAGTCAATGATCAAATAAATGACACCCAAGGGAACAACGATCCTTGGGCTTTTACGAGGGACTTCATCAACACTTTATTAATAATAATTATTATATTAATTGTACTATTAATTCTTAAGCTTTTGACCGAATGATGTATAGATGTGTAATGTAATATGTACATAAATATGTATTATGTGAATATATTTCGTAATTCAATCCAATTTGTGTTTCATATTGTTTTTGTTTTTCTTTCGTTTGGTACGCTTATATGCTAAGAGTTAAATTCATTTGATAGCTCGGATCAATTTCGGGGTCTTGTCAAAGTTGCTATGATAAGTTAATTGAGTGTTCTGAACTGTGCATGATTGTGTCACTCCCCCAACCATTCTATGAAAATCCAAATAAAATTGAAGTCATAGTGCACCATATAAGGGTTTCATTATGTTCTCCATTTGCAGTTTTATGGTGAATTCCATCATTGTTTGTGTATGTAAGCCTCCAAAAGGACTGTCAACATTCTTGATATGTGGAAATCATATTGCCTGAACTAAATTCAGTTCCAAGCATTTGAGAAGTTCAGAACCAGTAAAAACTTTAATAAGTTGAACTTGCACTTATCATGACGACTAGACAATGTAAAAAATAGAAGATCATCCGATACTTGTCTTGATTGCTTAACTATATCAATTTGAAGTTTGAAATGCACTAACAAAGCTCAAGCACTTAAAAGTTTATGTCAGTTTTTCTCTAAAATGAAAGAACAACAAAATGAATTGATTGAATGGTATTTGTTTCTATTGCTATTTGCAAATTGGACTTTCAAGTTTCCCTGTCTGTTTCTTCCATTTTGTCCTTAAGGTACCTTCTCATGGATGCATCCAACCAAACAAAATACATTCATATATAGCATACCATCTGACTTGAAGCTTGACATCCTGTTGCAAAAAACTCTACAAAAGCTATAGCATACCATTCATACATAGCAACACTATAGCATACCGATCATACATAACAACACTACAAAAAAAAATTCCCTGACAGAATCCATATACTCAACACCTACTCAACATTGAATTTGTTAGACCAAATCCATATACTGAAAGATAAACCAAAATAACTTGCATGCCATTGCTCCCTTCCAGAACCAAACTAAACACTACCGGAGTTCTGAATAGAAAAACCAAACTAAACAATTGCCAAAACATAATCTGTAGTAACAATCTACTAAAACAGGCCAAGTCGTCTGCAGAAATGCAGTCTGTTGGAATTACATCTTGATATTAAAATAATCTTGATCAAAGTGATGTAACCGGACAGCCATCCTCCCCACCACTAGTGAGTAACCCAAATGAATGAGGTGTCATATATTCTTAACCTTCAATTCCAATCTGGGAACAACCCTACAAATGACATGTGTACATAAAATTGAATATTCCAGACTTAAGAAATTAAATATTCATAAAACACATATTGCAAAACATACCACATTCTTCTCAATGGCCAGATCTTTTTTTTTTTTTTTTTTTTCTGTTGTATTTTTTTACAAATTTTTTCAATGGTGGATTGCATCCTTGAATTAGAGCGTCAGCCTTTGCTACGAACCGGTAATGGACTATGAATGTTGGATTGCCAAAAACTAGTAGTATTGGAGCCAAATTCCAAAAACCCATGTGAATCAACACCCTCATCACCATCATCAGTTTTACGTTGCTCCATTTTCAAAGTGATTAATTGATGAACTTGGCATGTCTTCTTTTCATCCTCAGCGGCGTAACCGGCCATTTCATAGAAGTGACTGCACATCTTGTCAAACCTTTGATTTTCAGGCTTCATTCCCCAATCTAAATAAACAATCTTAACCTTTGTATGAGCTCTCTTAACATCTTTCTTCCACTTCCGAAGAACATATTTATCTGGTACAACATGAATATCTCTTTCAAACAACACTTTCAATACATGTCTGCATAAGATCCCTTGAACTCAAACAATTGGCAATTACACTTGATATTGAAGTGTAAAATATGATATAAAATTGACTGAACGTTGTCTATCTCCTATCACCAAGTCTTGTCTAACATTGTATACCTCAAAGTCACTCTCATCTATAACTTCACTACGAATTTTACAACATATATTCCCTGCTATCTCTTCTTGGAACTCCTTAAATTTATTTGTAGTGTAGGCAGTTTGAAAAGTTTTCTCTATTGCATAAGGAGTAATGCAAGGGATCTATCAGTTGAACGATTTAAAGTCCTCTTCAGCTTCCTTTTGAACCATACTTCGTAGTGCATTCTCATATTGTTCAACGAATTGCTTCAAATTGGTCTTCGAATTTACATAACCATCAAAAAAAGCATTCATGCTTTCACTCCTTTGAGTTGAAGACATCCCCGCCCAAAAAGTAGATCTTTGATATGTTGGCACCCAACGCATTCTTTCAAGATATAATCCTCTCAACCAATCATTTTCTTGCAGACAATATTTCTCAATGAAACCATGCCAATTTACTTCAAACTCTTCATGAGACAAGGAATTGTAAACTGCTCTTTGCATTGCAAACTTGATTGCCTCATATTAATTGCAACCAGACAACTTCTTCATAATATGCCACAAGCACCATCTGTGTCATGTGTTGGAAAATACAATTTCAACGACCCTCTTCATTGCCCTATCTTGATCAGTGATTATAGCCGTCGGAGCATTGCCATTCATACACACAAGCCAAGTTTGGAAAAGCCAAACAAACTCTTCATTGGCCTCACCACATATCAATCCACATCCCAAAAGAATTGACTGACCATGATGATTCACCCCAACAAAAGAAGCAAATGGCATCTCATACTTATTTGTTTAGTATGTAGTGTCAAAGGTAACAACATCTCCCAACTCCTTGTAAGCTGCTCTGATCCATGCATCAGCCCAAAAGACATTTCTCAACCTTCCTTTATTGTCCAAATCCATCATATAAAAGAAATCAGCATTGTTAGCTTGCATTTTTTTGAAGTAGTTATGAATGGCTTCCGCATCCCCCTCCCCAAGTCTCAACCTCCTCATTCTATCTAGATAATTGTAACAATCTTTCTGAGAAAATGGCAGAATATCATGACCACCAGCTTCAACCACACATGAATTAAAACTCTTACTTGGCCTAATACCTGCCCTATCATTATAACTCAGCTTCTTTTTCACATACGAGCTCATAACTCTATTTTTCGAATAAAATCTTGATTTTTCGGGGCTCAATTCATGATTGTGATCAAGTGTTACTCTTGTCACTAGAACTGTTCCATCAGAACGTATTTTACCTCTAACTTTAGTTGTACCCCGCTTTTTTACAACACTTTTTATTCACTTTTATGCTGCTCAGACAGACCACATGCAAGCGTAATGAATATAGGTTTTCCATTTTCATCTTTTTCCGTATTTTTTACTTTCACTGGAAATCCTATTTTATTACCATAATCATGATAATAACGTTGGTACTCATTAGTGCTGCTGAATTCCATCCCTTCTGTAGGATCCCTTATTTCTTCTAAATTTTCTTCATTCTCCATCAATTCATCATCTTCTACAATATCCATTCCATAAATATGTGTTATAACATACAACAACTGTTATAACATAAATGCATAGCTAATAGCCCTAGTAATATTACCTTTTATAGTCTATTTTGAAGAACAATGCTGCAACTAAGGATCCACCAGAGTTGTTATACAGGTAGTTCCGGCCAAATAGACTACAATAGAAGTACTATACAATACAAGCTAATGACAATGTATCCCTAAACAGAAACAAATCGACTGCATTAACAATTCACATGGAAATCAAATGAGGTTTCAAAAACAGAGGTCATTAACAAAATTAATTAGCAAACTTTTTTTCAAACATTAATTAGCAAAACTGACAAACCCCCCATAAAAATTTTTAGAGAGAAATTCAATTTACCTGAGTAAACGAAAGATGTGTTTGTCTTCTAACGCAACAAGCAAGCTTCTGATCCTTGGATGTGAGACTCTCTGTTGTCGAAAAAAAGCCGATTTGGGAACTCTAAGAACAAGTTCAGGCTTCTTAAGGTCACGAATAGCAGCTAAACCTGTCCTGCATATGATAAACACTCGATAAAGGAAGCAATTGTTTTTAGAAGAAAACATAAAAAAGTTCAAAACTACCTAAGATTAACCAAATAACATTATTCAATGGAAACCAAAGTAACCAAATACTTTTTTTTTTTTTTTTTTGAAAGGCAAGCTGGGTTTTTAAGGATCCCATAACCTATCAACTGGGCGACCTATAGGTCAACACCCATTAGAAACAAACCATACCGCCGACGGGATTCGAAGCTAGGACGTGGGGGTCAAACCCACACAGCCCTAACCACTAGGCCAACACACCATTGGTAAAGTAACCAAATACTACCTAAGATGTGAACCTTCAAAGAGTATAACTTGCAAACAAATCTACAAGCTCAACTTGAACTTAGAGATCAATGCAATACTGTATTACTAAAAATAAGACTGGATCATAAAAAAGTATTTTCTCATGAGTCTCAATTTGAACTTAAGAGGTCAAATTAAAGAATTTCAACACCCACCCAATTTGCATAGAACAAAACCTAAGCGAACCCATAACCAACTCATCACAAAAATCATAAAAGCAGACAACTTTAAGTTGTAAAGCTTCCAAGATCAAACCTTTTAAGCAATATTGTTGCTAGCCATTGCTTTCTTCCATCTCATCTCCATGATTACTTTTTAAGAAAGGGTTTTTTTTTATCAAACAGAAACAAGTTTTCTGGAAATTTAGCAATAATGTCACTGTTTATGTCGTTTTAGTGTCGAAATGTCCTCCCCCCCACTCAACCTGAAAATTGTAAATTTTGTCACAAGCACAACTTAAAAGTTTTGATTTACCATGGCAACATTTGGAATTGTAAAGAAAATCCAGCATCATCAAGAACAAACGAAAACCAATACGATACTACAAATCCATCACTGAACCGACACTCAAATTTCCAGTTCATCACTTCATTTTCGGGAAAAAAACACTAAAGTGATACCCTCTGAAACTACACCTTAATTTCTTTAAGATGTAAAGCTTCCAAGATAAAACCTTTCAAGCAATATTTCAGATCTGAGAAACCCAAATGAAAACTGACCACAGTAAGTGTCTAAAAAGCTTTTCCAAATCGAGCTTCTCAAGCTCCAGTCGAGCTTCTCCAAATGGATCCAATCTCCAACCTTGATCGTCTTCAGAATTTCTCCTTGTCGAAAATTTTAGCCAAACAACCACTCAAAAACTAGATATGTCTGTGGGTCTTTGGAGCCAAAAAGCAAAATCTTTCTCCAGTCGAGCCTCTCAAGCTCTAGTCGAGCTTACAGACTCTTCACAAAGCACTCGAACACCAGTCAGGTTCACAAATCACAGACTCGTCACAAATCACAGACTCTTCACAAACTCACAAACTCGAACACCAGTGAGCCTCACAAACTCACAAATTCCTCACAGACTACTTACAACTGCCTTAAACACCGGATCTCGAACCCTAGATTTTAGCCAAAAACTTGAGAGTATTTCATCCTCGAAATTTTGAGCAAAAAATGCCTCAAAAACCAAATCTGAAACGGGTCTTTGGAGCCAAAAACTTAGAATCTTTGGAGCCAAAACAGTCGCACGTGCCCAACACCCTCCTAGGCGCACGTGTCTAAGAGGGACCAGGCAGTGGTCCAGGCGCGAAACCCAGGCCGGCTATAATTATTGAACAATCAAACAAGTAATAAATCGGTCAGCCCCCACTCAATGTGCCATTTCTTCAGCAGCTGCAAAGTGCAAAAGCTGAATTAATAAGTTCGAGTAACCTGTAAGAGCATAATTATAACAAACATTTATTAATATTGCTTTCATAGGAGTTCGATTTTGTTGACCCTAAGGTAAATTAGGTCTGAGTGTTGCAATGTGGAACATAGGATTTTTTTTTTTTTAATCAACCCATCCATCTAGTTAGAGTTTTAAAAAATGCAATTACTTACCTAGATGAATCATAAGAACTTAAGAAAACTAAATTTATGAATAAAATAAAATAAGAATTCTTGTTTTCTCTCCAATTTTTCTTTCTCCCACTGTTTTTGCAGAACTCCTGTCCACAGAAAACACAAAATTTGCACATTTTTCTCATTGATTTCATTTGGGTGGGGAGTTGGTTTTGAAGATGATTAGATGGAGGAGCTGGAAGATGTTCGGGAAGAAGTTAAGGAGATAATTTTTTTATTTAACCATGACCATTACATTTCACAAACACCTGTCAATATATTCTGACCCTTAGAGGAATTTCATAGATGTTTTCCTTGCATGTGCTTTTTAAGTGAAGGATTTTTTTGTGTTGTAAGAAAATTTAATCGTCAATGACAGTCAACTTACAATTTGAGTGTTAGAATGAATTAGTGTTTATAATGAGTATTAAACTCAATTAGGAATAAACTAATGAGGGCCAAACTAAAAAACCCCTATTTATTTTTCAATATTTAAGTTTATTAAATATTTTCTATAAATGTGCTAACTCACCTGTTACTACAGTTAATGGGGCTCGAGACTTTGAATTTTAGATATTCTCTCATGAGAATGAAATATTAACTCATAAGACATGCCCATGTGATAAATGAATAAGTCCATATGACAATTACTTAGCCTATAAATAGCGTTCATGAACATTCACTTGGATCTTCTCTCATGCTCTCAAATTCTTGAAGCCATTATTCTATCCCATTTTGGCCTTTCTTTTGAGAGATTCATTCGCCCACTCAACTATTTATCCCTTCTGATATATCTCATGGTGTTTTCGAAAGAAACTCTTTTGTGCTTCAAGAGCTATTTGGTTATCTAAAGAGAAGAGCTAAGAAAAGTGAGGAAGAAGAGTTGAAGAGAGTTTTGCATTGGTATATGCCTCATTTGGAGAGTTATCTTCAACCACTTTATCTCATCCTCGATTTTGAGGCAATGAGACCATGTAAGGTTGCAGAATATTGATTGAGAGTGGAGTTCTTATTTAATAAAGTAATAGAATCACTACACCAAAAGGCCTATTTAGCTACACGTAGATGGCCACGACTCTAAAATAACTGGCCACGGCTCTAAACCGTGGGTGCATTAGCCACGGCAAAAAATCGTGGCTATAATTAGCAACGGCCAAAAACCGTTGCTAAAAAAAACAGTTTTGCACGTGCCGCGCTCTTGCGAGTGATTTGGAGAATGGAGTTTCGCGCTCTGGCGAAAACGAGTTTCGCGCTTTGGCGAAAAAAATTGGGGAAAAATAATTTGGCGCTGATTTAGGTCATTGCGAAAGAGGTTTGAATCTGTGAGTTTTCGACCTCTCTCTCTCATTTAGGGTTTGCGAAAAAGAGAGAGAGATTTGCGCGGTTTAGAGTTTGCGACCTCTTCAACCTCTGGTTTGAATCTGTCAGTTTGCGCGGTCATTGCGAAAAAGAATTTCGACCTAAATCAGAGTCATAGAGAGGTTTGGCGCAGAGGAGAGATCGAGGAGCTTGAGAGAGCTTCAGTACTGTAGAGGAGAAGAGAAGATTAGCCACAATGGTTCTCAAGTGAGTTCATTTTCGATTCTTGATATGGGTTTTTCCTTCTATCTCTCACTGTTCTCTTTTTGTTGTGTTAGTTTTCTGTTTTATAGTTGGTTTTAACATTTATCATCTAGTTTATGATCTGATTTGATATGTAGAGTTGAATGAAATTGTTTTATACTAAAGTGGGGTTTGAAAAATCATAATTGTTCGTAATGGGTATTCGTTATTTTTCATGGGTTTTGGCTTGTTGATCTGATTGGATGTTAGGGTTCATTTTGATTGGGTATATGACTTGTTTTCTGAGATTTATGTGTTCTGTTTCGAGAATGTATATCTTAGTTTTCTGAGATCGTTGTCCCATGGAAACTAGTAGGCTCAACCATAGGACTTGTTTGTGGTAAGTGCATTCAATTGATGTTAAATTCTAATATTTTCTATATAAATCTTGATTTAGATATGAAATGTGATTGAAAAATGAGAATTTTTTTCTCCATTCATTCATTCTGTGTAAATCTTCAAATTTAACCATGAAATGGGGTGTTTGTAATAATGTGTTGTTCCTTAATCTTTACAAGTTTTTTGTTCTACTTAAATTATGGAATGAAATTGAAAGATGGGATTTTTAAATTTATTTTTGTTCTTGTTCTTGAATTTTTTTTTTTGGTGTGAAATTTAGGATAATCCAGTAGGGTCAGGGTTCAGTTATGTGGAGGATAAGAATGCATATGTGAAAACTGACGAAGAGGCAACAACTGATTTAACTACCTTGTTGCAAGAGATCTTCAATAGGAATGAGAGCCTACAAAAGAGTCCTCTTTACATTATTGCAGAGTCTTATGGTGGAAAATATGTTGTTACTCTTGCATTATCGGTTCTAAAAGCGATCGAAGCTTGCAAATTGAAGCTCAAACTTGGAGGTAATCTCTTGTGCTAAGTTCAATAGAATCAGTTTTAATGTAGAAAACCCCTTAAGTGTGTTTATAATCTTATCGATCAATATGTCAAGTATAGTGTAAATTAGATTTTGATTGCAAGTAGGATTGATATCTGAGACACTGGAGAATACCCATTTTTGTTTATTGAATCTCGATTGAATTGTCTATGGTTCAAGTAGTTTGAATTGCAGTTTGGGAATAAAATGGAATTGGATTGATGAGATATTTAATTTCACATTTTCAATCAGGAGTTGCTTTGGGAGATAGTTGGATTTCTCTAGAAGATTTTGTGGTGAGTAGTAATTTTTCAATCAAGCATTCTTATTTCGTGCATCGGCTTTGGCGTTACATTTACTATTAGTTGCTTCTAAGTTTCATCTTGCTTCAGATTATGGATACTAAGACTTGTTTTCAAACTACAGTTCTCATGGGGGCCACTTCTCATGGATGTATCACGGCTCGATGAAAATGGCCTTGGAAAATCTAATAGGTAAAAAGTTTTAATCAAATTTTCTGCAAATTTAATCAAAATATTTGTTTGATTGACAAACTTTGAGTTATCTAACATACCCCATTTTATAAAACTTTGATTGACAAATATCTCTCTGCACACGAATTCTCAAAACGATAGTGTCCTTGTAACATATGGTTCAGTCATGAAGATGTTCATCCCTCATTTTCATTCAAGTTGTAGAGATTACATTGAAGATTTCTGTTTGTTACTTGGTACAGGTTGATGAGCTATTATCCAAAGGAGTGAATGTTACCGTCTACAATGGACAGGTAAGGAGTAAAAACTTTCGATAAGTCAGTATTCTATCATTGACTAATTGTTGACTTCATAGTTCAACCTTGCCACAGTTTTCAAATAAGCATGCATCTCCAAATACAACCTCTAAACTTGGAGATATTTCAACTGCATTTTAGCATTCTTGCACGGTTGATTTAATGGCTATCTTTCTGTTTTTGTGATCATTCCTTTACAATTTAGTTATTTCATGTGTTATCTGACTCTGACACATAACTTATGATGAAAGTTTGCAGCTGCTGAATATGATAGACAAGGGGTTGTTGATCATGCAAACAACCTCGCATCAAAAAATCGAAGTAACTTGACCAATTCAATGAAAGCTCTAGGAGTGGACATACTGACTGGCGTAGGCACTATTGTGGTTAGTTTTGCTTGTTGTAACTTGGTTTGATCTAAGATAACACTGCATAAACCTTCTGTTTGTATATACACATTAGTAGCCAGGAAAAAGTGTAGTTTCATTGTTAACTTGGTCCTTCATTAGTTTTACTGTTTCGTGCATGGATTTGTTTTTCAGGGTCCACAAAAGGTGAAACATGGAAAAGTTGGCTTGCCTGATAATGATATAACTGCAAAGAACATAATTATCGCTACTGGTTCTGTTCCATTTTTCCCTAAGGGAATCGAAGTAGATGGTGAGTGCTGGTCCTTGTCCTGAATATTGACATTAAATTCTTTGTAGATCAAGATACATGACTAGTTCAAGTAAATATGTATCCACATATTTCTAATATCAGTATTTTATTTGCCAGAGATCATGGCTAGTGCTTCTTCCACAATTGCACTAGCCAAATGGTACCACAACTTAGAGAGACAGGTTTTCAGTCGCATGGTGGTCAAGTTGGGATGTGACCTGGTACAGTGTACGAAGATAATTGCATTCTGGTTGTGGATGCAGATGCTGGGTTTTCTTAGCATGGTTGGTATACTGCTAAAAAATGAGGATGTTGTGTTAGCTTGGCAGCAAAATAAGGTAGGCAGTGCATAGCATTCATGGAACACAATAGGCAGGCACCACAACCTGATATGGAGTTAGCAGTCACAATCAATGCAGTTTATCTATGAAAACAAAGCTAATCAAGACATTACGTGCCATAAAAGATATGGAGAATGGCAACTTGAGTAAGGCATTTCAAGACATTGTCCAAGATGTAGTTATCTGTAGAATGGAAAGGGAGATTGGGAGAGCCATGGGGTTTGCTGCTAGCATGGTCAATGTCAACGTTGCAACTAATCCAAGGACGAGCCTGGTGAATGAACCAGCACTGCAACAACATGTTGTGCCCCAAGCTTCAACAAATGTCAGTCCTACTGCACAGCCTTGGAGGCCACAACCAGCTTTATCTATTCTCACCCATTTCTATTTGTTGTACTGTTTATGTATTTATATATTCATATTTCTAAATATTAGACTTGATTTTGATTAACTTATAAGCTTAACTATTCCAGGAAATCCCTTTTCTAACATTGTAATCTTCTAAACTTACAATTGACTTGCAGAAAATGGAAGACTGGAAGGCTTCTCATGTGACTAATGCAACTGCCATGGATCCTGACTATTCTTTACCTCCAAATGTTGCTTTAATCACTCTTGAGGTAACCTTATCTTTACACGTTATAATGTTATGGTTCTTTCAACATGCACAAAGACGTTTTTTTAATTACCCTTGTTCAGGTTGAGGTTTTTTTTAGCTGGAAGGGGAGGTGTCGTACTCACACTTTAGCTAGCAGAAATTTCTTATTCTGCAAAATATATCTAATTGAAACAATTTCGGGAAGTCAGTAATTAGAAAATAGTTAATGGTCAGGTTAAGACCTACCAAAGCAATTACAAACTTTAGGAGCTGATTTCATTGCACCTAAATGGGAATAGTTTTTATAAATTACAAGTAAATACACTGATTTTTTGTTAATCTCATTCCTCATTCGTCTATTTTCAACTGTAAAATGATAGGCAGCTATTGTTATACGTGCAGTAAAGAATGTTGTTGGCACAAGAAGGACAACAGTTTGCACTATCCATCAACCAAGTATCGACAAATTTGAGGCATTTGATGAGGTAATTGAAACACTAACCAGTGAATTATATTCATGGCTACACTTTTCAAATGTTATGATACATATCAAGTTTTATTACATCTTCAGATGGATGGTAGTGAGTTTTGCCAATTTAAACAATTCGCAACCAATTCAAACCTCAACATTTCTTTTCCTACAGAATGATCCATTGTATTACACTATTTAAGCACATTGTGCTAATATTGAAGACAAGTATTTTACACTAAATTTTCATTCCTATTTCTGTTTTACAGACCCTGTAAGGCTCTCTGATTTTCATGTATGTGTTGGAAGTGGAGGGCAGAGATTACTTCCAGAGTGGTATACTGAGAAAGGTGATAATTAGTTTCATGTTTATATAAAAATCCCAGTTGCTAGTCGAAATGATCATTTGAAAACAACAATAGTGTTCAATACACCACCTTTCTACCGGAAATCTATAGTAGGGTCATGGCTTGCTAGAGTTGTTTGATATTTAATCCTTCTCTATTTTCAAAAGCAAGTATACATATGTATTATTAGTTTGACACCACGGAATATCTATTGTTACATACAGGCATAGAGTTGATTCTTAACACTGAAATAGTAAATGTGGATCTTTCTTCCAAGACTCTTGAATGTGCAGCTGGAGCAATCTTCAAGTATGATGTTTTGATCATTGCAACTGGTAGTAAAGTAAGTATATAAATGCCTCTTTTGAAGTTTGCTCTCTGCGATGAATGTTAAGAATTATCATGTGTAGTTTTCCTTGCTGAAAGATAGTTTTGCGGGTCTGTTTTGGACTGCAGGGGCATTGTAGGAGAGGCAGTTGCGGGAATCACAATGAGCGTAGGCACTCAGCCTGCTATACTTGCTGGACTGCAAGTGCGCGATTCGCACTGGAGCTGTGCATTTCTCTAGTCTATAGGATGTTGTTGTTTTTTATGCAGGAGTGAGGATGCGCGTCTAGCAGGCTTGCAGCGCACCTATACTCTAGTACCACATCCAACAGGTTGTTGGCTGGAACACTCTGTTGCAAAACAGAGTGTATGCTGGGAGCTGAGATGTTGCGGACTGATGGTTTTCTACGGCCTACTGAGATGTTGCGGCCTGTTGAGGAGATGTTGTTGTTGTGCCCAACGTCGAGATGGTGGATGCGAGGGATGGTTACTGCATGCTGCTGCGAAACACAGTTCGCGAGGGTACGATGCAGCGTCCTGTTGGCTGTTTTTCAGGGTGATTATTCAGATGGCGTTGGTGTTTCAGCGTGTGCTGGCTGCTTGGGCAGATTTACGCGCATTCTGGTTGGGTCATTTGTTTTGGCCTCAAGTCTTTTTGATGTTTTAAGTTCTGTCTTTGTCGTGGCAATTGTTTTAAGGACAGGTTTTTTCTATTGTTTTGGTTTTAATACGGGTAACGTCGTAATGTACCCCCGTAGCGTTTGTAAGTCAATTTTTGATAAGTAATAAAGGTCTGGCATTTCATAGTTGCCCCTCCCCACTGGAGGTTAATTTTAAAAAAAAAAAAAAAATTTTGAAATTTTTTTTTTTGCCACGGCTTAAAACCGTTGCTAAAATTTTAGCAACGGTTTAGAACCGTGGCTAAATCATCGACCGTCCTGAACATAAAACCGTTGCTAAAATTGTAGCCACGGTTTATAGCCGTCACGAATGATTTCGCGACGCCTCTACAGCCCACGCCTCTTAGCCGTGGCCATCGGTTACCCCCACGGTTCCAAACCGTTGCTGATGGGGAAATTTGGTGTAGTGAATCTTGAGGCTTACGAGTCCGTTTCTCTGAGAAAATAACTGGTCGAAGCCAATCAAGTTTCGACTTAGGTGTATCTCGTCATATCGGTGTCCTTGTTTGGTTTGATTTCTTCTCCTTTGACTCTATTTACTTTACCTTGCATGTTTAGCTAAGTTGTCTTCAGTTTCATAGCTTATAATGTTTGTCTGTTCAACTTGCATACTTAGGATTTCCATGTGAAATTTTGTAAAAGGTTCTAAGTGTTCACCTTCAAGTGAGTCGACTAAACTTGTGAACATTGTTGTATTGATTTTTCTTAAGTCATATCACAAGTCTTCAATAAGTATAGACAAAATCTTCGAAGTTGAATACTTCTGTTTGTTTTTTAAAGAACTTCAATTTTTGAAAAGTGCCCCTTTAGTCATCATTAGTCTAGTGTCAATGCACTCTTCGTGGGTATTATAGCATGCATCACATTTTCGTATTGTAATTTTGTTCAAAACCTATCACAGAGTTGTATTCATATCAATGGGTTGAACTATTTTTCTCCAATTGCGAGTTCTTTGTGATGACGTCATGAAATAAAAAAATTAGCAATCCGAGAATTTTCACCCAATTTCAACTTATTTCACTACAACACAAATGCTCATCAATAGCGTTTCAAAAACGTTATTATAGGCTATCATATCATTTTAGAAAACGCTGTGTCTGCCGGAGCTATAATAGATACAGGGTTATTTATAGCGTTTTAGAAACGCTATTGTAAGTAGACCATTTATAGCGTTTCTGAAACACTATTGTATACAATAGCGTTTTAAAAGTGCTATTGTTTAGCTTGTGATAGCACTGAAAAAACGCTATTGTATAGTTACCAATAGTGTTTCAGAAACGCTATTGTCTTCCCTCACGTAGCATTTAACAAATGCTATTGTATTAGTTTCTATAGCGTTTCTCAAGGCCCTTTTTTTCTATAGCACTCATCAAGTGCTATCAAATGACTTTTTATAACATCTTATAAGTTTTATTTCTAGAAAATAAAAACTAAATGTGCCAAACACTTGAACATTTCCATGAACAATAATGTAATCAATAAGATAATGTATTACATCGAGTCACAAAATCTATCAAATAATAAAGATCAGACTACATTTATTTAGTTGAAGCATGGTAAACAACCTAACATCGACCCAAATGCTTGTACAAACTCTGCCCAAGACACCATACCAATCAGTGCTCAGCGACAATTTCAGCACTACGCCCTCAGCACAGCAGCCAACGCCTATTTGTCCATCCAAATTATACAACATAGACTAGTCCCTTGAAGAAGAAAATCGAAGGCTTTGTTGATGTCATGAAATCCAATTTAATGTATTATATAGTTGTCCAAATGAAGTTCCTACAAGGGAATGGAGACAATGGCACAATTTTAACAAATTATAATTTGATTCTAAAATATACTATTTCAGTAATAAACAGAATTAGTGAGTTGATTACCATGTCCAGGGACATCATTGTGCAACTGTGACTACAAACCACGATTATGCTTTCAAACAAGAAGTTTTCTTCGCCTTCTCTTTCAATGGCTGGGGTAGACCAGCAACTTTGTGAATTGAGGCATTGGAAGGGAGGATTATGCGACAGAATGTCCCTTCTATATCATCAATGTAATAGAACTCTGGTCTAGGATTGAAATACCTACAAAATTGTAGTGGGATATGTACAAAGAAGCAAATCATCATGGAGAACACATATAATCATAAATATTCAATGTAACTGATATTGAGGAACCTAAAAACTAGGAAAAAACTAGATAGAGAACATACTCATCATGGGGAAGTTTTGAACAGTATTGGTTGAGCAAAGAAACACTATATCCTGAAGTGATGTAGGCACCAGTAGAAGGAACCTCATAAACTTCTTCTTCAAAGTCATCAAACGTGTCTTCAGATGTCCTACATTCAATTTCTTTGTCTATATGATCTTCCTCAGACTTATATTTCTCGATCAAGTCCATTTCACTTTGGTTTTCACTGTATTGTTGAGAAGGTAAAAAACAGGGCAGTTCATAATATATTTTGAAACCACATATAAAACATGAATAAACAAACCACTTGTTAATCAGGAAAGCGTATTTTGATTGCGACATACGTGCACAACCCCTAGACTGCACAAAATTTGCAACCGACTGTGGTAAATCATATCTGATTACTAAGCAGCAAGTCTGGATATCAAGACCTTCTTCTCCAACTTTTGTTGCCACCAGCAGATTCAGCTGCCAAGCAATAGAAAATTAGAAATAAGCACCTCAAGTCAAAAGAGAGGTCCATAAGAACAACTCAAATTCAGGTTTAATAGCCTTACAGATTGTAGGTTTGGAAGACATTGAAATAAAACATTGATCTTACCTCTCCGGACTGGAACTTCTCAATAATTGTGTTCATTGCTTTCCTTGACATTCCTTTTAATCCCGAGTGAAATCCCACGAGGAAATGGCATTTCCAGAATTTTAGACATCTAATTTCCCCAATATACATGACAATGTTCTTGCCATAACAATTCTATCCACGAAAATTATACATTTCATAGTTTGTTGCATCCTGGCAAAAAGAAAGGAAAGATTATTTATCAAAACAAAGTCTTATAAGAACACAACAAGTTAACAAATAACTCGAAAGGAGCATACTATTCTCTAACATTTATAGGGATAGTATAACCACATCAAAGAGAAAGAGCATTCATATACTCACTCGAAAGTGTTGAGGATTTAATAAGAAGCAATAATTTTGCTGAGTAAAACGGCTCCTTTAACTCCTCCAAGCTAGATGATGAAACAGATCCGATGCCATCTAGAAAAAAAATGTGTCAATGGAATTAGTCATGCAATGGAAGTTACTTACTGCGAATGGTGTTATGGCTTAGTGGTTAGGGCTGTGTGGGTTTGTCCCCCACGTCCTAGCTTCAAATCCCCTCTGCGGCATGGCTACTTTCTAATGGGTGTTGACCTATAGGTCGCCCAGTTGATAGGTTATGGGATCCTTAAAAACCTAGCTTGCCTTTCAAAAAAAAATGGAAGTTACTTACCAGAATATAGTGCATAGGTACTCTTCGATACAGGTGGGGACGAGACGACGTGACATACTAAGTAAAAGGAACCATCACATTAAACAAGTGGGTTGCGTAAAATGACTAAAAAGTGATCACTTTAACCAAGTGAAATCTGCCATATTGCACAACAAGGAAACCTTTACTCAACATACCTCCTGTTAGATCAGAATCAAAAGCTGAAGCCCCCTCGGTTAAGTATTTCTTCGTTAAAGAGGTGGTAGTAAAACTGTCATTTGTTTCCATCAATTATGTCCGATTGGATTGATCTTTGGCTCGGTAGATGCGAACAGCCTGTTACACCAAAGAAAGAGAGATATTACATGTGAAGGATATGCTAAGTCTTCTAGAAATGGGATTAGGCGGTATACAGAAGTAAACTGATGTATGACATCATCGAGATGTCTGCATAAGTAAAAATAAGGTCGACAATTGTTAGAAAACAGCAGAAAAATTTGAATATCTCAGATTATAGATTATTGTTGGAGGCAGAGGCTCCCCGTAAGCCTATCTTCAGACAAACCCCAACAAAAAAAATGTGTGCTTCTGATTCTATTTTTATTTTTCCTTGCATTATTTTGTGGGCAGTCACTAGACACGCCAAAAATAAACAGGCGAATGATCCAGAAAAGGGATGAAAAAAAAACACCAATATAAATATAAAAACACCAATAATATGGATATACATAAAACTCACTTCTACAGCCCCCCAAATGCCAAGATTTTCCAAATAAAACATCAGGTTATCATGCAATTTCTGAAGCAGCTTTCTGATGTTTATATCATCAATCCCCACTGATGTTATGAACTGCTCTTATGAAAATACCAATTGCAGTTAGTGTAACTTGGATGGTTGTCGTAGTACAATGAAAGAACAAATAACTAACAACAAATACCTTGTTTTTAATCTCCCCTAGCTTTTCACAGCACTTCTTTTTAGAAGTGCAGACAGCAGTAGGAATGTAATAATGATAGCTCACCGATGGAGATGCCACGAATTTTTCTAGTTCACCTTTATCTTCAACAAAATTTTTTTTATTGCCAATCACTTCTAAAAGAAAAAAAATGATATAAACAAGGGGTATAAATGAGAGTGAAGAAAGGTCAAAGGTGATGCAGGTGGTCTTCAACAGATCTATCCATCTCATACAAATCTGCAACCGAAAACAAAAAACAGGAATTCCCTGAACTCAAGATCACACGTTGTGTGTGCACACCACATCAACAATACAAAACTGATGTTGTTTCAATGTTGAAGTGAGCAATCAATCAAAACCTGATGATATTACGCTTGTTTGGATTCTTTTCCCTTTTTTCTCTTATTCATGTCATGTTCCAACACCAAGTTGAAATTAAACATATGGAGAAAAAGACGTTAATCAATCAGGTATATCCTTTTACCTATACAGAATAACTAATATAGGTATGCTTCATTGTAATTATTCAAGAAAGAAATAATACAGATATGGAAGGTGCACATAAACCACGATACAAAGTAGTAATCACAAAACCTGACCTTTGAATCAAGCAAGTTCTCAAGACTGTTGATACACTTTGATAGATCCGCTTGACTGGAACCACCTGAAAGAGTTATGTGCCAAAACAAATTAAAAAGACCAAGAGCAAGCAAGCATACAAATAAGCACATTATATACCAAAAAGACAAAATGACATACAACAAAGATTGTGGCTATTGGTTCACAAATTAACGGTCCTATCCTTAATCATGCAATGCTTTCAGGTATTATGAAATCAGATTTAAATACTGAAATTCATACTATAAACAATCAATGTTCAACTTGTGTTCCATTTTCTGCTGCCATTGTAGAGTTTGCTGCCATGAAAGACGATCTCTGAATTTATTCAAAGCTCTTGCAATATCCTATTTCCATTCAAAGCTCATATCCTGACTGCAAGCACAATCACTTTCCTGTACAACTGCCTCTTCACCTAATCACAATCTATGCTAATTCCTTCAAGTTCAGCATCAAAACTCGTCCTGACATCTGACTCGGACAAAACCAAACAAAAGTTTATTTATCAATCTCTGTGTTGACCAGTTAGGAATTTCCACCTACCTGTTCCAAACAAGGATTCATACTTTGTTTGTCTAATCCAAAAATAAATCACAGCAAATGATACCAAGTAAGACATACCCAGAAGTAAGCTCGAATAGAGCATGCATCAGTTCAAAAAACAACCAAAGAGTTACTAGACAAAAGTTTATTTTCAACTTATTTTTATTTTATCTTCTTTCACCAAGTCTTTACAAGACTTGTGAGCCACTGATGTTAACATTCACTTGATGTTCATCTTTCCAAGCACACATTGGAGCTCATTAATTTACAAGCAAAATTATTTTAATTCCCTACACCACAAAGCTTTAAACCATGCACATTCTAATGACAAACAAACATAAGGCATAAGTAGGAAGAAAAGCACAAAAGGAAACTTACAATAGCTTACGATAAACAAACATAAGGTGTCCAACAAAGAAAATGTTTTGGAGTAAGAAAAGAGTCTCATTTATAAAAATAATGTCAAAACTGGAAACTAAGTACAAGTCTAATAGAAGATAAAACCTTTGCTTTAAAATGGGTATTTGCTTCATGTTTCCAATTCAAGAGTCCTTCAACCATACTTTTCAGGTGTATATGCAACACATCAGCTTGTGATTTGGCCACCATTACCTTAAGGAAACCCAAATTAGCCTGCAAAAGATATATAATCCGGTGACTGGAATGCAAAACTTGCTAAAGGGAGAACAATGGGAAAATAAAGTTCGCTAAGTAGTCATCTGGTCAGCTAAAAATCAAAAGAATGAAACTGAAAATTTGCACCATTTTTTATTGTTTCCTACTATCTTACTAGCCTAATCTGTAACATAAAAGGCAAAGATACCTTCACATCTGTCCAGTGTCAGCAACAATAAGAGCACAATCAGGACAACATGTGAGCTCTGTCAAAAATCAGTTCCCACCTCGTTAAGAGCATTTGTCAGCACCTGTAATAAATACCGATTCTAAGTTCTATTGAGAAAAAACAAGATATTATTGTTTGCAACTTATAACCTTGACAAGCTAATTAAGATCTGGGCTAAAACCCAAGCAGTATAAATTTATGTACAATCATAGTCTAAATCTATGTAAAAACAAGTATAAATACTTTGGCAATCTATGTACAATCATAGTATAAATTGAAACATACCTAGATCCTCAATGAGGGTGCTTAAGCTTAAAGTTTGAAAATTTTAAATAAAGATGACACCTAGAAAAATTAAATTTGAAAGATGGGGTTGCTGTGAAATCAATACCTGTGACATGTAAGCATCCCAATCTATCTTTGTATCTGAAATCAAAGAACATCCCATTGATTAGAACCCCGAATTTCATACTCAAATTGAAGTTGAAGTAGAAAAGCTTCAACATCCATGCAAGCATATTCAGCTGCTACATATCTACAAAATCCAAATATCCATCATAACTATTTTGCTAAATGCATAGTAGATATTTGATGAAGGACAAAACACTTGTATAAGAAAGATACTAACCCATATGTTCCCATTGGATGAAGTGATATTTGTAAGCTCCAATTGTAAGTACTTCAACAGCAGGGACTAATCAGTGGCAAAATGACCAAATGCATTTAAAAGGTAAAAAATCTCAATAGGAAAAGTGGACCTGTGATTCCAACTGCTGATTTTTCAGTCTCCAATCTTCAGATGGTGTCTTGATTTCCTTTTGCATTTTGTCTCTTTTTTTCATCCTTTGAAGTTAAACGCTTAATAAAACACTCTAAACATTTTGGAGAAATCTCATCTAGGATTTTCCACCTGTGACCAGTGTGGTGTAATTCCTTCACTTTCTCAGCTTTCTCATCAGGCTTGGCTTCAACAATAATAGTATCAATCCCAACTTCATTTGCAATGGAATTTGTTGTGCCCCAATTATCACCAGTAACCATAATGCTATTGACATTCATGGACTTGAGGATGGAAATAATGACTTCGTGAGCACCAGGTTTTAACGGATCAGATATGGATATTATTCCAACCAATCTCCTCATTGTTCTATTTCTCAAAACTCCCAAAAAACCTATTTAGATGAATACAACTCCCTAAAATGCAAAATCAATTGACATCTGAAGCAGTGAAACATCTTATTATGCAATACAAAAACTGACATTTAACAGTATTCTTCCGCATTACATCATTACGCAACAGCAGCATTACAACATTATGCAACAGCATTACAACAGTAACAACAACATTACAGCAACAACATTAACAACAACGGTAACAACAACATTACATAGTAACATTATAGCATTAACATTCCTATAACATACGAACACATGCATGGATACAAGTGGATCTACAAAATTGGTAGTAGTTCAAGCATATATTCAAGAATTCAAGACCAAGAGAGATATTCATTCATGCATTTAAATATATATTACAAGTCTCGATCAATGCTTACCAAAACTCTAAATCATAACAACTTTGTCTGCTGGCCATGCTACTGTAGTACCAATGACATCTTCAATAAATTCCAGCTCAGAAATAGGCCTCCAAAGAGATGCAGTAGGAACTTTTGGACTATCTACCCAAACTTTAATAGCATTAGGACACAAGGGAACAAAATGAACAACCTGATCTGTGTCACTTGAAGACCAGCGTCCTTCAGCAACTACTTGTCCCGAACCACTAACATCCAACAACTTGCACTTTTTGTTTGAGCCGATGTTCACACTCTAACAACAAGTCAAACAAGACAAATACATTAAACTGAAGAATCACTTTACTAATAGATTCCTGAAGATATATATATAGTTACTTCAATTATGCATTAGTGTATGCCAATCACATTTAACTTACCTCATGATATGATGCATTTTTGACTTCCTGATTTTCAGGTACTTTTTCCAAAACAACTTTGTTAGCAGGCCAAGCTATAGTAGAACCAATGGCATCTTCAATGCATGTCATATTAAATGTAGGCCTCCATAAAAATGCTTCATGATTTTTTGAAATATCTACCCAAACAATCATGGCAAAAGGTCCAAGAGGAATATCATTGATCAGCGCTTTTGGATCACTCGAATGCCAACGTTCTTCCCCCACTATTTCATCTTTTCCACTCCAATCAAACAATGTGCACTTGTTCCTTGAATTGTTGTACTTACTCTATCAAGAAAGAATGCATAAAAAATAGGAATTATATACACAAGAATACAACTATTTAAGTTACACAAATACATGATATAAATACCAAAGCAATCAATAATTATCTTACCAAAGGCGTGTCAATATTATCTTGTCCAACATAATGTTGATCAAGCTCCAAAATAACTCTCTCGGCAGGCCATGCTATCGATTTACCTTTATCTTGTTCTATATAAGTCATACTAGATGTAGGCCTCCGTAGGAAAGCATCTGGTTTAGTTGGGATATCAACACAAACTTTGATTGCATTAGGACCCATAGGAATTTTATTGACAAGCTCTTTTGGATCCTTTGATATCAAATGTCCTTCACCAACGATTTCCTTTGTTCTACTCCAATCTAACAACTGGCATTTCTCTGGTGACTTGGTGTTGACACTCTGCAATTAATCAATACAAACATTACAATTGAAGCAAGTTTAGATTGAAGATTAATGCCACAATATTGAAACTAATTGTACCACTGCAAATGTTTTGTCCTCTTCTCCACTTAGCTCAATCTAACAACACAGCAAACAGTTAATAAAAAAAATTCAATGACTAAGCTGGAATTTTACTTATTCACTGATCACAACATGTATCAAACTTGCCTTGTTTTTCAATAATGTGTTCACCAAGTTTTCCAAATGTTGGATCCTGTCATGCATGATAGTTTGTTGCTCTTGCATCTTGGCCACATGTTTGTCCTTAGTTTGAAAGAATGTCAATTTACTGATGGTCATTCCTCTTCCCATTACTCTTAGTCGTCCAGGTTTCTCATTTCCTAAGACTTTGGAAAGAGCATTTTCGGTCACATTTGTTGTCAAGTTCGATGGTGAATCACTTTCAGCTTCGATTAGCTTCTCCTATATAATTCAACACATATAATAGCATAGTGTATGGTTTAGAAACTATACAAAATTACACATAATTCTACATTACAAATGACATTTCACTCACAATGGTTTCGAAAACTCCTGTATTTACTGGTTTACCGTCTTTTTTGGTGCGCGACTTAATCCATACTTTAACCCTAGAAACAGAAGATGGCTCGATACTATTCTTTTTCTATAAGTAAAAGAAATTGATATCAGGTTCTGAAAAATTAGTAAATGGACCTACAAATTATTTTGACCACAACATAAGAATGCATATGAATATGAAATAGGTATCACCATATCTTCTGCTAATCGAGCCAATCCTTTTCGGCTGCATGTGTGTGGGATTTGCTTACGCCTAATTTTTTTTTTTTTTTTTTGAAAGGCAAGCCGGTTTTTTCAGCATAGGATCCGTAACCTACTCCCGAGATGCGACCTACTGGTCGAAATATCACCCCGAAATAAAGATGCCTCCAGTGGGTCTCGAAGCAAGGACCTGTGGAACAAGTCCACAACGTGAAATTGCTTTATACTTATCACTTACAACGTGAAATTGTATTACTTTAGCATGATTTTAACTGAATTATAATGTTTCACCATATATTATAATATTACAACTAGTTTTAAAACATAATGCTGGACTAGTTTTAAAACATACCTTAAATGTTGGACTAGTTTTTGTCTTGACGAACTTTATCCACTCTGCTCTACTTTGAATGTTTTTAGGCTGAAGCTCAAGTCTTTCTTCCTCATTAGTTGCTTCTTGTATTTGGCTGACTAACCGTGACTTTGAGGCCCTCCATATACATCCCATCGATTTAAATACGATAGCCTTTTGTCATTCTGTATCCAAGTCGAATCTTGCCTGAAGTTTATATAAAATTATCAATAAGTAACTCAATACTGGTAATTTTACTGTAAGAGTTCTATCACAACTTATGTAAACTGAAATGTACATGTCATTGAAGATGATGTGTATCAAGCAATTCAACTAGCTATAAATATCTACAACTACGCCATGAATTATAACTTGTCACATAAAAGGGAAAAGTCATTTGCATTTTTGCTATGAAACAAAAGTACTGTTAAGAGAGAGGATAGAGTGATGGTTCATAATACATGAAATGATCTCCACAAGATTACTTTTATGTCATTACCAAGCTTCCTCCAATAGCATAATGTTACAGGTACGTGCTCTCGTACAAGTGGGCCTAAATAAGAAGACAAACTAATTGACCCCTCTCCACATGGTTCACCTTTATCAGTAAATTCAACATGAACTCGACTTTCAGTCTCTACAGCAATATCTCTCATTTTGGTTGGACCCCTAGCTTTCTTAAGTCCTATCGGGTCTGCAACTGACTCTTGTGATGCTGGTGGTCGCCGATGGTTGTATATGTTGGAGATTAGGTTCATGACTCTCATGTTGTTGGATCAAAGTCTGTTGACATGCTTCTGGACATTCTGATACATTCTTATCCGTTCCTTCAGAGACCTTGGATGTTTTTTTGGGTATCAAAACATGTTTCCTTTTGTGAGATATGTCGTTCTTCTTGGCTTCAGCAACCATTGTTGTTCACCTGTTTAAGGAAAAAGAAGTTGATCATTTCAGTATATGTAATGCATTAATAACCTTAATCATATTAATGAAAAAAAAAAGACAACATATGACATATGTGTAGCTAATATATAAAAACAAAGACAATTTTGATAAAGCAGCCAAAACACAAGCTAAATAAATATTAAAGTTAAGAACATATATTACACAAGTATGCCCTCACAATTCTCCCTCACATATCTAACTTCACCACTAGACTCCTCAATGTCCATGTCAACTTCTAGTGGTATTGAAGCTTTTGCACTTACGTCATCGGCCTCTAACTCATGGAAACCTCTTGGTGGTGCCTTCATTACAACATACCAATTAGAGGAATCGTCTTCTTTTGAATAAAATACTTGTTTTGCTGGAGATGCTAAAATATATGGATCTCTTGCAAATGATACTTGACTTTGATGGAGGTTCACGAGGGTAAATCCATCTTCAACTTTAACACTATTACCTTTGTTTGCCCAATGACACCTTAAGACTGGAACATAGAATACATGATAGTCTAGTAATATTATATCTGTCAATATTCCATAGAATACATGATAGTAATATTATATCTGTCAATATTATATCTTTTGTGTTTGCCCTACACATGCTGGTTGCCTCATAAATAATCCCACTGTTTTGGGTTTCCAGGTCGACATCTTTTGTGTGAAAACGCTGCCCATTGATAATATACCCAGAAAAAGATAATGCGTTATTCTGTGGACCATATGCAATCCATTTCAATGTGTCCGAGTCAGCTTTTGAATCAATAGGAATCTGTTAAAGTGCAAAAATTATAGGAAGAGATACAAAGTAAGTAGGTAGTTATTAAATTAAACACAAACTAAGGTAATAAAAACATGGAAGATTTAATCGAACCTTATTTTTTATCCATTCTACAAAATTTTCAGTATGTTTATTCCAAAGTAAGGTTGCATCGCGTGTAAGACGTTTGTTTGATTCTTGTAAAACCTCCAAGTGCATGCTAGTAGGAGAGAAATTTGAATAAGTAAAATGGTTATGGTGTAATGATAGAGATCTAACATCTGTGAATTTCATTTTACTTACTCTAAATATGGATCCACCACAGCTGTATTCATCAACACAACAAGATGTGCAAGTTTTTTTTCTCTATCGCTTAGTGTGATCGATATGGCTCGAGAAATTGGACGACCTTCCAGAATAACTTCATTCGCAAAATCATTATTGCGAACTTCTTTTTCCTCCACTTGTATTGTTTTTTTCAAAAATTCACTACAAAACCTTATGCACTTTTCTGCAAGATATGATTCAGCGATACACCCCTCTGGCCGTGTAGGGTTCCTAACGTAATCTTTTAGTTTTTTCATATATTTGTATATAAATAACAATTTATAAGTTATTCAACATATTATGCTTCAAATAGAACTATTCAGACTAAAAAAAATGGAAAGATTCCTTACCTCTCAAAGGGATACATCCAACGGAAATGAACAGGTCCACATAATCTAGCTTATCTTCCTAGATGAACCGTTAAGTGTACCATAATATCAAAAAAGGAAGGTGGAAAAAACCTTTCAAGCATGCACACAGTTTCAATGACGTCTTCCTCCAATATTTCTAATTTATCTCTATCTATAACACGCTGACACAACCTATTGAAGAATGCACATAACCGAAGTACTGCATTTCTAGGCCTTTTTGGAAGTAATCCTCGTAAAGCAACCAACAGCAACTATTGCATTATAACATGATAATCATGGGACTTTAGGCCAATGACCTTGCATTCCTCACAAGATACACACCTCCCAATGTTTGAACAATAGCCATCAACTCCCTTGAAGTCGTATAATCTCTTGCAAAATTTCTTCTTTTCAGACCTTGAAAATGTCCATGGAGCAGGTGGAAGGTATGTTCTGCTTCCATGAGGTTGTGGATGTAAGTCCTTCCGTATTTGCATATCATGTAAATCCTTACGAGCATTAACCCCATCTTTTGACTTCCCACAATGCAACATTGTGCCTATAATGCTTTCACAAACATTTTTTTTGACATGCATTACGTCTAAATTATGACGTAATGGAAGTTCCTACAAAAACATGAACGTAACCATTAATACTTATTTTTTTAGACCATTACTGAGTATAAAAAACCAAAGCGATTAAAGACATAAAAACTAACCTCCAAATATGGTAAATCAAAAAATATTGACCTTTTCTTCCACCTTGATAGCTCATCATAATCATCATCATCGTCATTGCCATCAACATTGTCATCACCATTATCATCAGCATCAGCATCATTAGCATTATCATTTCTTTTTCTTTTTTTCTTATGACATTTTCCAAAATCATTTGGAAAATTCTTAAGAGCAATAGAAATGGTCCGACCAGTCAAGATTCTAGGCTTCCTTCCATGTTCCACATTGTTATCAAACCAAACCTTCTTTCCTTGATATTCATGTGTTGGTGACAGAAATTTCCTATGACCCATGTATGCAAATTTCTTACTGTGCGTTAACAATTTGTAATGCGTATTTTTGCCACAAAGAGGACATGCCTTTTTACCTTTTGTACAACATCCAGCGAGGTTTCCATATGCTGGAAAATCACTTATGGTCCATAGCAAAATTGCTCTAAGATTAAAAATATTTCCACCAAACGCATCATAGGTCTCCACTCCATTGTGTCACAAATGTTGCAAGTCTTCTATAAGTGGCTGTAAGTAGACGTCTATGTCATTTCCAGGTTGCTTTGAACCCGGAATCAGTAACGTTAACATGATATTCTTTTTCTTCATGCACAACGCATGAGGCAAATTGTAGCTAACTAGCATCACTGGCCAACAACTGTAGTTAGAGCTTAACATGGAAAAAGGATTAAAACCATCAGTAGAAAGACCAAGTCTGAGATTGCATGGATCAGCTGCAAATGATTCCCATTTATCATTAACCAATTCCCATGTTACGGAATCAACATGGTGCCGCCTTTTTCCATCTTTGCTTTTATTATTGAAATGCCACCTTAAATCTGCAGCCATTTTTCAGACCTAAACATCCTTTTGAATCTTGAAATTCTAGGAAAGTGCCTCAAAACTTTAACTAGAATACCTTTTCTAATCTCTTTGGCCCTCTTATTTTTCTTCCATCTTGAAGCACCACATTTAGGAAAATTATCCAAGTCCTTGTACTCTTTTCTAAATAGACAGCAATCATTCTCACAAGCATGAATATTTTCATAACCAATCTCAAATGACTTGAAAAACTTTTTAACGGAGTAAAACGACTTCAAAAGTACATTGTCCTGTGGAAGCATGCCTGCCAATGTCTCAAGAAGCTCACTAAAACTTTTATCAGACCATCCACTATGAGTTTTAAGTCGATATAAAGCTACAATGGCTGATAGCTTGTTATGATTTGAACTGGTCGGGTACAAAGGGGTTTCTGCATCTTTTAGTTTTGCTATAAAATCATCAACATGTATGTATTTAGTAGGCTCAATGTAGTCTTTACTAACCAACTGAGTAGGCTTCATATATTCTTCATAAAAAAAGTGGGCAATTCTATATAAGTTATATGTCTCGTCATTCCACAGTTTTTCAGGAAAGTTGTCATCAATAATTATCTGCTTCCCATGCTCATACCAATTTTTACTTTGTTTGTACTTCGCATTCATTTCCCTTGTAACCAAATGTTCAACAACAGTACTGCCACACTGATGCTCTATAATGCGACAATCTATGCAAGGGCATAATATCATTTTAGGATTTCCCAAGTTGTTTGTAACCATTTTCACAAAATTCCATGCTCCTTTCTCATACTCAGGATCAACTCTATGACAAGAAAGACAAGAAAAACCTATTGCTCTAAGACCTCTGACATTTCTAATTCTATAATAAATATATAACTACGCAAAACTAATTTTGTACCTGTGAAAACCCACCCAACCTTTATCCAACATCATATATTCTTGTATTGCTCAGCCCAACAAATTCTAAAATTCAAACAAATAACTACTTAAATCTTCATGGAGTAATTGAAAGTTTCATATATATATATATATAAGCAGTACTTGAAGACAAGTCCAATTTCATACTAAATAGATATTCATATCCGTTCTAAAAACATTACAAACTGGCATCATAAATGTTAAACACAAAGACATAAATTAAATTCAGACAACGCTACAGCATAAATGTGATGAAGGGGTACAAATTGGACAAATTTTGGCCCTTTCATAGCACTAAGTGAAAAAAATGTTATTGTCATATGCTATTAATGAGCAATTGTTGTGTAGTAATGAATGCCATATTTTCAAAGAAATCGTAATTATAATACGTTCAGATATATGTTAGAAACTTTTGAATGATACCCGCTACGGCATCATTTCATTGCATACATGACAGTGACCTAAAAAATATAACTACATCAACCGAGAAAATGAATCAAAACACCATCTTTCAAAAAATAAAAAAATTGTATTACTCAAATAACACAATTTACATAACTTTTGAATAGTATCCCCTCTACAATATAATTTCCATGCATATATAATTGACCTAAAAAAATTTACACGTATTGTCTAGTGATCACTTGCTGAGTGTGTGTGCATTTTTTTTCTTAAAGGATCACTTGCAGAGTGTTAATATGGCCAATTTCTTGTTATGTTGTTTGTTTTGGATTAGATGCTAGTGCTAATTCATGAGAATAGAGAAGTACTATCATCTTATCCACCATCCATCCATGTATTTGGGTGAACAAAATTGCTCTAAATCTCCTAGATGATCTGAGTTTGTCCAACCACTTCTAAGTGGATGAGCGACATTACTGATCATGAACATAGTTGTCCACTATATATATTATGTACATGCATGGTACTACTCCCATAATCTATATTATTATGATGAGTTATCGCAATTATAGTTGGTTCGTTGTCCTCTTGGTTGGCAAGAGTCACGACAAGTTTGCATGTCATTTTCTCTATTTGATCAAGAGGAGAGAAGACTCTTCATTCCACAAAAAGAAGAATTTCATGATAATGATCATGAAGGAAAAGAATCATTCACAATATCTATATGGCTAAAAAAAAAAAAAAAAAAAAAAATTCAAGTCAATCAGCTTGTTATTGTGAGGTTGGGAAATAGGAGACTTTTGGGCACTTAGTGATTAGTGAAAGAGAAAGAAGGAAGGGAAAATAATCTTATTCCTATTTTTCAATAAAGGAATGAGGTTCTTCCCCCACAAACACAACCCATCGTTGACTCTCTTGGAATATAAAATCCCAAACAACTAGCAAAAAAACAATGGAAAGTCTTGAAGCTAACTCTTCCTCATCCATCATCATTATCATTTCAACTCATCACCCCCATTCAACCATGAGTCAGTGCCTTGCCCTGACCGTGCATATATATAAGAATCCAAAGCTTTAGTTAGGTGTAATTTGGAATCAACAAAACATGTAATATAGTATATATCCTCATTTATCTCCTATAGAAAATATTGATATTCTCATAATTAAACAGTGTGAAGCTGATCATTCTTTACATACATAGTAGGATGTTCTCGACATAAGTAGGATAAATGATATCTTTACACACATCTTTAGGAAAATATATATAAAACAAACCCCACCACCCAATTGAAACCTTTTTGTTGAAGAATAATCTATATAAATGACTCATACTACTTAACAAAAAAACAAAATATAGCATGTATTAGTTAGTGTGTCTTGTGTGTCTCTGTTTTAGCCAATTAAAACAACCCATTGGTGAAGTAGAAATCACTGTAGTCTGTAGATATGTTATATATCTACTCTCTATATAGTATACACCTAAACAGAACACTTATAGCTATTAAATACACTCAAGAATCCAACTAATACAAAAAACAGTTCCAGTGACTATTCGGTCACCTGCAACAATGACACCAAGACATTGCGCCAACAATTTCCCAAAAAAAACAATACATATTAGCTGTGAGAGCGTAATCAATAATTGAAGACATCAAGAAGAACCGAATCAAGATCAAAATCAGAAGAAAGGATAAGCCTCAAAACAATATAAATAACAAGCCATGGGATGTTGGTACCTCATACAAGTTAAAGGAGAGAATTTCACTGGGAATCCATCCACTAACAAGGTTTCCCAAAACAGACCTGTAATAATCGAAATGCAACAACATGATTTGAGGTCAATAAGGTCTGTAAAATTATGACCGAGTTAAAATTGAAGAACAAGGTTATGAATCTGATAAATACAAAAGTCATAAATTGAATAACAACACAACTCAAAATGAAGAACAACACAACTCAACAAAATTAATACTCTAATAAGGAAATCAAAAGGAAAAAGAAAAAATTACAATTCCTCTCCCCTAAAAACATTGACAAATACCTATCTGAAAAATTGATCCTTCAAAGCCTTCAATCTACCAATCCATAACATCCATTACTTCAAAAACTGATACAAAAAAAAATCGTTAGGGTTTGCGTTGAAAGCAAAGTAAGATAGAGTGAGTGTAATGAGAATCAGAGACCTGAAACGGAGAGGGAGAACACTGTGAGAAGTAGAGCACGTTGAAGAGGGAGAGCACGGCGAAACAAGTAGTCAGAGAGGGGGTTGACAGCTAGAGGGAGAGCGATCGGAGAGGGAGAGCAGAACGGAGAGGGAGATGAGAGCAGTCGGAGAGGGAGACAGAGAAGGAGAGGAACTTGGCTTCCTGCTTCCTTCCTTCTTTCTTTGTTTTGCTTTTTTTTTTTCGATCGAGCGGGCACTTTGGCGCCCTGCGAATTACAACTCCCGCCCAACCTTTGATAGCATTTTACAAATTGAACAAAGTTTGGCCTTTTCATAGCACTTTATGAAAAAATGCTATTGTCATATGTTATTAATGACCATTTGTGTTGTAGTGTTTTCACGATTAATCAAAAAATTCAATAACTCACCACTTTCGACAAAATCATCAACAATATAAGACATGTACAAATCAAGTATGATACCTTCATTCTCATAATCATCATAAGTAGGCACATCAAATCCAATTAACTTATCATCTCAATCCAAATACCCGTTAAACATTTGTGTTTTACTCAGATAAAGGAATCACAATAACTAACTTTCACATGTTCATCAAGCCAACAGTTAAGGCTTTCACAATAATTCATTAAAAAACTAGAAAAAAAATGAGGATTTTTATTTTGGAAGGCGAGCTGAATTTTCAGGATCACATAACCTATCAAAGAACAGAACTGGTCAACACACCATAAATTGATAAATATGTTGCCGACTAGGTTCGAACCCCATGACCTAGTGGTACCATCCGCCAAACTCTAACCAATTAGTTGTCATGCCAAAAAATATATATATATATATATATATAACATGCGTACTTGCAAACTAAATGGGTTTGTCCTTTGTACCAATTTTTTTTTTAACAAACCAATTGATTGTCCTCCAATGATTTTATGCTATTCAACAACGATTTTCAAGATACCTTGAATCTTGTTTGAGATCACCTTCAATCCTATGAATTAGCCAAGGCTCCAATGACAAATGATGTCAATTGATCGTGTAAGCGAGAATCCATTGAAGCACCAAGAAATACACAAACTCCACATAATAGAACACAAAGCTATTAAGCTTAATTTTTTTATTTTTTATTTTTATAAAATGTTAAAATTGATTATAGATCTCATTTTTCAAACTTATTTATAAAATAAACTAGTCTAAAACTTT